>CM074199.1:1367500-2807500 GCA_037179385.1 Holothuria scabra
TGAACCGTAACACCGTTAAAATTAGTTACAGCTGTATGCCAAACGTGCACCAAATCATCTCCTCTCACAACTAATCGATCTTAAGAGCTGAGAAGACAGCAGAAAGTGATCAAAGTAATCAAACCTGCAACTGTCGAAGAGATAACTTATGCCCCTTAGAAGGTAATTGCCTAGCATCAGGTGTAATCTACCAAGCCTCTGTAACAAGACAGGACAACCTAAAGGTGGAAACATACGTCAGAAAACAAGATTCAACGGCCACAACAGTAATTTTAGAAATGAAACCCAGAGGAATGCCACCACCCTCAGCCAATATATCTGGACATTAAAGGACAATAACGTACCATACTCAATCAAATGGAAAATTCTAGCACACGGAAATTCTTATTCCACATCAAGCAAGATGTGTAATCTTTGTGTAACTGAGAATTATTTCATCATCCACAAACCTTATATGTCTTCCTTGAATAATAGGAATGAACTTGTTAGTAGCTGTAGGCACCGTAAAAAGAAGCTGTTATGTCATAATAACTTTTTATAATGAAGCATAGAGTGCTTACCTTACTGATCTGTAAAACACTTAGATTTTGTGCGTATTTAAATAACCCGCGCACTCTTAAGCTATTTTGCGCGTTCTAGTTCTGCAGATATATATATATATATATATGTGTGTGTGTGTGTGTGTGTGTGTGTGTGTGTGTGTATTTCACTAATTCGGCACTTAGGGGGAAGTTGTTGTTAAAAAGGCGACCTTGGGGGAAAAATATTTGGGGGCGAAATATTAGTTTTGCCTTAACGTTTCCACACACGTTTTCTATAGGAATAAGTAAACGGACAAAGGCGCCCTCCTAGATTAACAAACCAGATACAATTACTTTAAAGTTGTCAAATTTACTGACACCTAGCTGTTAACTCTAACGGATGCCTGGTCATTGAAATAACGTTAGGTATATGTTTAGACGTTAGGGCGAATTCTTTTTCTCATGTATTTTATTGTTATTTTTTACTGGATAAAGTTGTACTGGATTCGGAAAAGCCCATTTATGACGGGAATGTAATTTTTCTAGCACTTAAGTACTGTGTAACCCCACCAGGTAGACCCATAGTATCAGGTATCAATACCCCCACTGAGTATATGTTTTCATATGTTGACGGCTTTTTGCAACCCTTACTCAAATCTATACCCAGTTATATTCAAGATACCACCCACTTCCTCAGGTGTCTCCAAGAAATTTCCCATATTCAAGCAGGTTCATTCTTGGTATCCCTTGATGTTTCCTCATTGTATACTAATATTCCACATAAGGAAGGGATTAAGGCCTGCCGGGAATTTTTTCTGAAGTACCATCCCCCTAGTAGAGCTAATGTCTTAGCTTCCCTTATAGAGTTCATCCTCAAAAATAATTATTTTCAATTTCTTGATAAATTTTACCACCAAACCAATGGAATCGTCATGGGTACCAAGACCGCCCCAAGTTACTCTAACCTCTTCATGGCTTCTTTAGAGCAACCCCTCCTCGAGGCTTTCCCTAAGAAACCTTTTAATGTTCGTTATATCGATGACATTTTTCTAATTTGGCCTCATTACCTACAGGAGTTGCTTAGGTTAAAGGATTTGTAAATTCTTTTCATAGTTCCATTAAGTTAACTATGGAATATTTTCAAGTTCAATTACCGTTTCTTGACACGGTTTTGCATCTCACAGACTGTTGCCTTAAGACTTCTTTATTTACAAAACCCACGGACAGTCATTCCTATTTACATTTTGGCAGTTTCCATCCTTCTCATATCAAACATTCGATCATTTTTAGTCAATTTCTAAGAATCAAACGTATCTGTTCTACCGAAGCCGACCAACTACGACACATGGTCGATTTTGCCGGATACCTTTTACACAGGGAGTATCCTTTTAAACTTATTGACTCTTACTTCAGACAGGTTCGGCAGTTAGACATAAACAATCTGCTCTGTTACCGTGCCAGGAATGAAACTAAACCAGGCCAGTACGCAGAAAAGATTAATGCGTCGGCTGAAAATCTTCTAAAGTAAGTTCCTCGGTAACTGTTCTTTGGGTACACCTTGACATAAAGTGAATGAATTCCCTACTAAATTATGTCCATAAAAACCGAATAACGACGTTTGGAATTCCCAATTACAGGCCAGGCTCAGCCCATTTGAAATTGGAACTAGTGCGAAAATACGTATGTGAACGCGTCTAAAAAATGGTGACGTCATTGGAGGCACGGTTAGCAAAACTGTACCAGAGAGCTCACAATCATCGAATCATGTACGCGTGTTAGCGCATACATAATTGCAAACACCGGTGCTACAATAGCAGTGAGCGTGGCCACTGACATTGTGAATTGTGCATGGCACGGTTACTGCTTAGTATTCGCAATAGCATCTTCACCAAACTGCTCATACAGTAAAGACGTGCTCGTAGTGGGGATGCGCTTGTTGTTGTCTTTCCATACATGTTCATAGCTCTTCTTATTAGCGCCCGAACCGCGTCTTTCTTGAACAAAAACAGAACTATTTTTACCCGCACGCATATGCACGCGAACATTTTGGCCAATGATTTGCTCCGAATCCCCACCATGGTCCGCGCCTTTCGCTCTGTATATTGGACTCTTTATTGTGATGCAATCGTTTTCATGAGGTTTCTAGAAGCTAGGATGAAATAGGTCAACCGAGGTACGTAAAAAACAAGAATTGAGGCCAATCTTCAGGTGTGAGAGTCACGTCTGCGGTCTTAACCGTGACCTTTCATTCATGGACAACAAGCGTGACCGCTGATCAGGTCGCCTGTACTTTCTTCTTCGTTGTTAAGCTTTCCATTATACTGTCGATAAGGAACCTAGAAGGTTCGAAACGTTCAGTTTGTACATATTCTGTATTTTGTAACTATTTGCTGTTCGTTATATATGAAGCACAGGATTACAGAATGTACCATCGTTTTCGTTTTTCTTGGTTGGTGGAAGAGGCATTGCTCTGTTTCTGCTTATTGTGTATATACATATATATACATTTAATAAATATACATATATATACGTATATAGATCGAAAGTTTTGTAGTGATACAACTCTCGACCTACACATTCTTACTTCGATCTACCAACTTCGACCTACTATATATATATATATATATATATATATATATATATATATATATATATATATATATATATATATATATATATATATATATATATATATATATATATATATATATATATATATATATATATATACTTCGAAGTTGTCAAATTTGCGGACACCTTGCTGTAAACGCGAACGGATGGCTGGTCACTGGAATAACGTTGTTTATATTTCTATACGTTACGGCGAATACTTTTTCTTATGTATTTTATTGTTATTTTTTCGCCCTATGTACGGGCAGATATAACAATTTCCCCCTAAGGTTGGAATTAGCGTTGTATATATATCTATATATATATATATATACATATACATATATTTATATATATATATATATATACATATATATATATACGCTTCTCAACCGTAACCGTTCCATTTGTGCCACGAGTTTTAATGCCCCCTGGTTGTTACCCGTAACCCAAGATTACCTCCCCTCAAAAAATTATTAAGAAGCATTTTCATATTCTTAAATCGTCCCCCACCTTTAATAAGTTTTTCTTAACCGCCCCCAGTAGTTTACAGACAACCACCTAATTTAAAATCTTTACCGGTAAGAGCTAAAATACGTCATAATACAGAGAATACAGGTTGTTTCAAGACACACGATAAAAGGTGTATCACCTGTTGTGTCTTACGTGAAACTTCTGTTGTTCAAAGTTTTAATACAGGTCAGAATTTCCAGGTGAGGGGGATTTAACCTGTACCACCAAAGGCGTAATCTACTTGATTAATTGTTTGGATTGCCATAAGCAGTATGTGGGCGAAACGGGATTAGAGCTTAGAAGTAGACATAGGGGTCAACGACAGGAGTTTAGAAAAGGTCAAACTCCCATTGGTAAGCATTTTAAGGTGTGTGAAAACATCGAATTAATAGGTATCGAAAAGCTACGTAACAATAATAAGAAAACTAGGGAGGAGGTTGAATTGAAATGGATTTACCGGTTGAATACTCTTGCCCCTATAGGTCTTAACGTAAAAGATGTAAGCCTCCATCGAGCATTGCCTAATAGTAAGTACTTTTTCCATTACTGTTGTTTCTTAGCACGTGAGCAAGTGGAGTGTATCTCCCCGAAACATAGTGCGTTTTTAACAACTGAGCTTTGCCGTTTTAAAACTTTTAAGTTTTGAACTCGTTACCGTTTTTAATTTCTTGTTGCCTCAGAAGATTTGACATGATCTTTTTCTTCAGTATCTAATTAAATTTTCAGATCGTTTTAACAGTATGCCAAGTGTTTTGAGCAAGTTTCTTGTTATCGTTTATAAATATATGTAAATATATAAATATATATATATATATATATATATATATATATATATATATATATATATATATATATATATATATATATATATATATAATAAAACTGTTTTCCGTGTAGTGGTCAATAGTTAAATAGACAAGATTGAGAAACCAATAATACTAATGACCAACAATATGACCAAATATATATATATATGTATATATATATAAATATATATATATATATATATATATATATATATATATATATATATATATATATATATATATATATATATATATATATATATATATATATATATATATATATATATATATATATATATATATATATATATATATATATATATATATAGGTCAATGCAAAAACATGGTAATGCACAGTGCAATATAATTGAACCAAAAATGGAGTTGAACGAAAAATACAAATTACGACGTTTCGGGTTACATACCCTTCAACACGGTAACAAAAAGTCAACTGAAGTCACACAAACGAGGAGTCAAAGTCAAGGTAAAAGAACCAGTCAAAAGAAAAAGATTAAAATCATTCAAGCAGTGATTCTAGCTTAGAATTAAGGCCATGGGGGTGAAGAGTGCCAAGTTTAAGGATAAGACGGTTTTCAGTCGTGAGACGATCAATATAGGTTCCTTTACAGGTTAATGCGGCCGTGACCAAAAAGTCTGTAATTGTACAAAGGGAGGGCGGATTAAAATGGGCTGCTACAGGAAAGCCAGACAAGTTAAGTTTAATAGATCGGAGGTGTTCAGTAATTTTATCGGCCAGCCTCCGTTTGGTTTCACCAACATACAGAATTTTACAGCGTTTACAACTTAAAATGTTAATAACATTGGGAGAAATACAAGTGAAATGATCAGTAACTTTGAACACATGAGAGGGTCCTTGAATCGATAAAAAACGACATGTGTTAAAACGGCAATGTGTTAATTCATTGATTTCTTTAATGGAACTCCCGAATTCGGCCGTTAGTCTGATCAATCCGTCCCCCAAAACTGCTAATTTCTATTTATTACCTAAAATTCATAAAGTGAACACACCTGGACGCCCCATCGTGTCTTGTCATAGCTGTCCTACAGTCTACATTTCCGAATTTTTAGACTCTACTCCCAGGCCTTTGGTTTCTTCCCTACCTTCTTTCGTGCAAGATTCACCTCATCTCTTACGTATGCTGTCAGAGTTTCGTTTCCCAGAGTCTTCGCATAGTAGTTATTACTTATTTACCATTGATGTGTCAAGTTTATTTACGTCAATCCCGCACAACGTCGCCCTCACAGCTTTGAAATTTTACCTCGACCAGCGGAGCGACCAGACTATCTCAACCTCAACCTTACTTCGTTTAGCTGAGCTTGTTCTTACGTCCAACTCTTTCCAATTTAATGAACGCTTTTAGAAGCAAATTAAAGGAGTTGCTATAGGGGCTAAAATGGGCCCTTCTGTGGCATGTCTCACTCTTGGACTTTTCGAACGTAACCTTTTCCAGCAGTATAACGGAACCACCCCAATTTTATATAAACGTTATATTGATGATATTTTTGGTGCCTTTTTTGGCACTTTTGATGAAGCTCAAGAATTTGTGAACTTTGTTTCCACCCTTGATCCTAATTTTAAGTTTACCCATACTATTTCTACCTCTAGTGCTACCTTCTTAGACTTAAGGCTTACCATCGTAGATGGTTCTATCAGATCTAATATTCATTTCAAGGAGACTGACTCTCACAATTTCTTATTGTATTCCTCTTGTCACCCCCCTAAGTGTAAAAACTCAATCCCCTTTTCTCAGTTTCTTAGAGCTAAAAGAATTTGCCCTATTAACGCCAATTTCATTCACACTTCCAATCATCTTTCGAATTTCTTTCCTAACAGGGGTTACCCCGATAAAATCATAAAGGCCGCTAACCGTCGTGTTAAATCCATCAGTAGGTCCTCTATTTTAGACAATAAGGTTCCTAATTATAATTCTGACCGTATAACTCTGGTGCTGCCTTCCACCCTTCCGTGGAACCCATTAAGCGTTTCATTATTAAGAAATTTAAGACCCTCATGTCTGACCCTACCACTAAGTACATCTTTACTCGCCCCCCTTTAGTTGCCTTCAAAAGAGATCGCAACATTGGTGATCATGTAGTAAGATCTTCCCACCCCCACCCCTCTCCTGTCCCCAACCCTGGGACCTTTCCCTGTAAACGCAAACGGTGTAACACTTGCCCTGTTGTCTCCGGAGACCAACTGTTATCAATTCAAGGACCCTCTCATGTGTTCAAAGTTACTGATCATTTCACTTGTATTTCTCCCAATGTTCTTAACATTTTAAGTTGTAAACGCTGTAAAATTCTGTATGTTGGTGAAACCAAACGGAGGCTGGCCGATAGAATTACTGAACACCTCCCATCTATTAAACTTAACTTGTCTGGCTTTCCTGTAGCAGCCCATTTTAATCCGCCCTCCCTTTGTACAATTACAGACTTTTTTGGTCACGGCCGCATTAACCTGTAAAGGAACCCATATTGATCGTCTCACGACTGAAAACCGTCTTATCCTTAAACTTGGCACTCTTCACCCCCATGGCCTTAATTCTAAGCTAGAATCACTGCTTGAATGATTTTAATCTTTTTCTTTTGACTGGTTCTTTTACCTTGACTTTGACTCCTCGTTTGTGTGACTTCAGTTGACTTTTTGTTACCGTGTTGAAGGGTATGTAACCCGAAACGTCGTAATTTGTATTTTTCGTTCAACTCCATTTTTGGTTCAATTTTATTGCACTGTGCATTACCATGTTTTTGCATCGACCTATGTTTTCTCCAATGCATCGCAGTACCTTAGTCCTTTATATTCATATATATATATATATATATATATATATATATATATATATATATATATATATATATATATATATATATATATATATATATATATTTATATATATATATATATATATATATATATATATATATATATATATATATTTATATATATATATATATATATGTATATATATATATATATATGTATGTATGTATGTAAGGAAAAATGGAAAAAACAGAGTGTGCATTTAGATCCAACGAATGATTTATTGAAACAGAAATTTTCGCCGCCTCCTGGCGGCTTTGTCAACTGTATTATGGAAATCAACCGTTACATACAAACAAGATAGAGTTGAATGCGTACAGTACCACGTAATATTAAAATAAGTTTGAAAAGTTGTAAAGTGACGTCATAATGATGATGATCGAAAAGTACGTAGTTACAAAGAACGCACGTTCTCACATAGTTATTAATATGAAGCGCGCACATCATAACCATGGCAAGCTTGATTAGCCAAAATATTGTAAAGTGACGAGACAATCTAAAATTGAAGTGTGCGTACCTCATTTCGTTGTTTGAATGGAAGCGAATGTACACATTCAAAACTCAATGGTAACTAAACAGTTAATGCAAGCGACAAGATGCGAGTGCGTGAGATATTTTCAAATAATAAAACTGTCTTACTGACAAATAAAAACTGTTCAAATCTACTTAAAAAAATAAAGCACTACATTGTACATTACAAGTAATATTAAATTAAAAAGCATCCGAGTTAAAAAAAAAAAGAAAAAAAAATTGCTGTAAATTTACAGAATGTGAGATGCTAAAGTAAATAGTAAATAATTGAAGAAGCGGGAGTAAATGACAAGGTTACACAGTTGTACAAAAGAAGGAAACAGAATTTCTGAATTACTTGAAGAAACTGTATCCTGATAAATAAGAAAAATCTCTATTTAGACCTTGGCTGTGGCTATTAAGACGTAAAATTAGTTTTAGTTCGTGGCGCTTACGGTCTTCACTGCATCGGAACCTACCGAGGGCAATGGTAAACCTCAAGTCGTCACCTGTGTGCCCGCTACTCTGGAAATGTTTTGCAACTGGGAATCCGTTGGAATTAGCGTTACGAATGCTTTGTTTATGATTATTGAATCTCAGTCTAAATTTCGTACTGGTTTCTCCAACGTACCACACAGTCGGGCATTTGCTACGTTGGAGGAATCGCAATTGTAAGGACCAGGGTGGACAGTTATATCATTAAAAGTAAGGGAGGCACCGGTCAACATGTGTTGACAAACCTGACAACGCGGCTTCTAACATGGAGTATTACCCTGTTGGGTATTAGTAGATCTTAATCTAGAACGTACAAGTAACGATCTGAGGTTGGGGGGTTGTTTGGTAGCAACAATAGGGGGTTGTGCGAAAAGTTCAGCAAGTGAATCATTTTCATGGAGTATTTTCCAAGAAGACTTTATGTGTTTCGAAAGTTTTCTAGTGGTAGGATGATGTTTCACCACAAATGGGATGCGATTGCCACTGTTAGTTTTGCGGCTGTACGAAAGAAGTGATTCGCGTGTAGCACGGCGAGCCCTACCAATTTGTTTTTTGACTAGGCTAAAAGGATACCCCCTGTCGGTGAAACTAAGGGTGAGGTTGTGGACGTGATGCTCAAAGTCCACCGGATCTGAGCAAATACGTTTTAAGCGGATAGACTGACTATAAATTAAGGAAGATTTGATGTGGTGTGGATGAAAGCTATCGTAACGAAGGTAAGTGTGAGTGTCTGTAGGCTTAGAATAGACAGACGTGCATAATTTGCCATTTCTGAGCGAGACGAGAACATCTAGGAAAGAAATTGCTTCACGCGAGTATTCCTTTGTGAATTTGATTTTCGCACGAGTATTGTTAGCTAGATCAACGAATCTGAGTAATTCTTCTTCGCTATGAGTCCATATAAAGAAAATGTCGTTTATATATCGGCAGTAAAAAAGCGGTTTGTATTCAGTATTTTGGAGAAATTGGCTTTCTAATACCGACATAAAGATGTTGGCATAGGTAGGGGCCATCTTAGTTCCCATTGCAGTCCCATTAGTCAGGAGGTAATGCCTATCATTAAATTCAAAATGATTATGTTTAAGGACAAAATCTATCAAGAGCGCAGTATCTAACACGCGTACATGATTCGATGATTGTGAGCTCTCTGGTACAGTTTTGCTAACCGTGCCTCCCATGACGTCACCATTTTTTAGACGCGTTCACATACATTTTTTCGCATTAGTTCGAATTTCTAATGGGCTAAGCCTGGCCTATAATTGGGAATTCAAAACTTCGTAATTCGGTTTTTATGGACATAATTTAGTAGGGAATTCATTCACTTTATGTCAAGGTGTACCCAAAGAACAGTTACCGAGGAAATTACTTTAGAAGATTTTCGGCCGTTGCATTAATCTTTTCTGCGTACTGGCCTGTGGCGAATCCTAGCCCGTGGCAAGGAATAACCCAAGATATGAATATGTGGGTGACAAACATTAGGTTAGGCATAGGGCCTACCTATCTTACATAAAAGTGCCCTGAAACCTTGGCGGTTTTGAAGCATCGCCAAAAAACGTACGTGACAATTTCCTTGCCACGGGCTAGGATTCGCCATAGGCCAGTACGAAGAAAAGGTTTGTGTGTCGGCCGGAAATCTTCTAACGCCACGCATTCAACATGGCGCACACGCCCAGTTTTTTAATTGAGACGCACTTGATGCGCATATCAGCTCCGGTGCCCCCGTGAAGTTTGCCGTCCCGTCAAAATGGAGAATACGCCCATAGAGCTAGTGCCTGAATAATAACAATTATGCACTTGTCTAAAGAGTCCCCGAAAGCGTCTTACTTTTTTAATCGTTGCATATCCGTATCAGTTAAGTGTAACAGTCAAGCTAGTTTTCTTTAGAGTGTTGCAAGGGGATACCAACATCTTAAAAATAAATTTGTTCCACAATCTTAGATAGGCCTACTGGATTAAAAGGGCAACCGTTAAAAAGATTGGATAGCTTATTTCTCCAGTTCTTTTATAATCCGGTGTCAGAATTTAAATATCCAAATGATGTTCTTTGTTTTTGAAAAAGGGGTGCGCCTAAAGTTCCAAGAACTTAATTGGTCTGTGCCATATTCAGTCTTTCCTCTCGCTATCTAACGAAAAAAAACTTCCGTTCCTTGGAACGAAAAAAAAAAATGCTTCCCCAATGGAATTGAAATAGGAATTTCAAAGGATTGTGGCATGCAGCTTTAGTATGGTAATTTTTGTCAATGACATTTTACTGTAGCATAAAAACAGCAGAGATAAAACTTCTAGCACATAAATACTTCAAGTTCTGTAACCAACTTGCGCACATGTTAGCGATGAGATATGTAACTCCGTGGATTGCCCTCTTGTTTTTAATTTTGAGTTCATTTTATTAAAACTTGATAGAGAAATAGGTAAAATACACTACCAGAGCTTAAAGGGTACCATCAATAGTTACTGGTATTTTTGTTAATTTTTTTGTATTTCCATATATGGAAATATAGTAAATAAACAAGACATAACTTTTTGTCTCTCTAAGGTGACATCTAAATCTTAGAGAACGCCCTTGTACCTTAATGTTTGCCTGTAGAAACAATGTGTGGAAACGTGAAGGCGAAACTGATATTACCCCCTTGAACATGTTAAATGAGTGGTCGGAGGGTGGGATGGTAGTTAACTAGCAGGGGAATAAAATTATTGAAGGATTTGATGGGATAGGTAAATAATTGGGACCTGGGGATGAAAGTGAATCTATCAAATTGGTGACGCAGAAGTTTGAATGGGTAACATCGCTTGAGAAAAAATCTTAGAGCTCCGCGGCTCTATGAACAAAATATTCGCGGCGGTAGCAGAGACGTTTAGATATTTATATCTAATAAACTAGCTGAATACTATCGACTGTTTGCTGTGATAGGGGTGAAAATTATTAAAATGTAGAAATGTATGTTTGGCAAAATTCAGTCTTAGTTTCAACAACCACAAGCACACCATTTCACGCGGCTTACTTGATTTTCTGTTGCAGAACACTATATTTTCCTCTCCCGAACACACCATACGCCATCCAAAGCTATTCATCTGGAAGGCAACTGTAGGGACGACGATCAACGAAAACCTGAGGAAATTACACTAACTTTATTCCTGAAAACACATACCAATTTACATTCTTAAAAAAGAATTAGGCATTTTGAACGAGTTTATGTACAGTACCATACAGTGCTACGATTGTTTTTCTTATCAACGTAGGCTACATAACAATTATTGTAACATGTATAAAGGCTGGCAATAGAATAACTTGTAAAAACTAGATAGTAAGCTTAATCAGGGGTTGTGGAAACTGCAATCGCTGATTATCCCATAATTCCTATTCAGACCCTCGATGTGTGTATTTAAAGCTAAAGTCTATTTGGTTTCTGCATTACGACATGTCTGTTGAGTAAAATGCGATGGGCCCTATAGAATGCACTTCAGGTCGTTGATGCTATAATCAGGCAAGGTGTAATTAATGCTGCTCCTTAGTCCTGCAACTCACTGAGTATTGTCTTCGATCGTCTGTTATGATGACAAAACCGAAAACGGAATTTTGAGCCTATTTTACCAACATAATTGTCCCACATTGTGTACAAATTTGTAGGTAAACAACATTGGTACTGTTACATATCAAGGATGGGGGTGTTATTTTTATGGTGGTGTGTGAAGGGGGAGAAGAGGGAATCGGTTATGATGTGCTTACATATTTGAAACCTATGTTTATTAAGTGTACGGTTGTCATGACATGCAGGGGGTGAGGTAGTCTGAAAAAAGTCAGCAATGATCACAGATTGGGGGCTGACTTTTAAACCTCAGGGTAGGGTCACTGAAAAAGTCCCGATTTTGGGGATCAAGTTGAAGGTATTTCAAGTATTTGACTAATGGGGGTGAGAGTTGGGAAAGTTTGGGTTCGCATTCGAAAATCGTGGGAATTCTAAGGAAGAGTGACTTAGGGTAATGACTTAAAAGACTATCTGTGTCGATCTTAGAGGCTTTAAAAATTGCTTCTTAAAATCACCATGAGACAGTAACCACTTCGAAGAAAGTGGTTGATAACCTTTCCTACATAAATGTTATTTTTACAGGATCAGAACATATTCTCTTGATTTTTTGACAATGGCCGGCGCGGCCAAATAGCAGCCCCCCACGCCCCAAAACGGGAAGTAGGTAAAAAGTGGAACTGATCAAGAAAAAGAGGAAAAAAGAGAAAACTGGTACAAAATCAGGAAACCTCTAGAGTCTTGTTTCCCGGAAGGTTAGGACTTGTTATGCCCCTGTTTCATAAGGTTAGGGGAGGTGGCAACTGTTGAAATTTAAGTAACTGTGACATTCAGTTGGCTTAGAATACAAAGATGCTTAGAATACAAAGATGTAGCTACATTATTGTCATAAGTGGCTAATACGTCCAGAAATGTGACTGAAGTGTTACACTAGATTGCTCTAACGTAAATTTGTTACTATGATGAAACTCCTGAACGAACCTGAAATCATGGAGAGAGAGCCCACGACGTGTGCGTAGATGAAAAGTTTGTCGTTTAGCAGTAGCGGTGGAATTTGAGCAGGAAGGTGTGACTAAATGGAGATCCATCGAATCTTTAATTTATGCTAATCCAATTAGATTGATTCCTGAGTCCAAAGTGGACACTAAATCCTTTATTTGGGGATTATTGAACTAAAGGGCGTGGAATTTCTTTGTTTAATACCTAGGCAACCTCATTCATACCTACGGTGACTCCAACAAAAGGGACTATTTGGAACTATGCTCTTATGTGTAAGTAGTTGCAAAGAAGTGCAAGGCACTATCTCGGCATTTCAAACGACTGGCTATTGTAAATGATCGCAATGATCTGATGATTCTGATGATTTATGAAAATGAGCAAAAGAGGAATAAGGCTAAACATTGCTATCAGATTTTCATCAATGCTCGCATTCGCTCGAATGGTCTAAATGGCGCACCTAAACAGAGTAAAATACAGAGAACAAGACCAGTAGGTTGTTATCCGCGTCCAAACGCATCCAAATCGTCAAATTAATTTTCTTCCTTAAGCGACTTGCAATATTAAGGCAAGGGACAAATTTCCCGATCTGCTTTTCGACACCTGGCAGACGACTCACCAGACGTGTACACGTGCTAATACTTCAGTGTTAAGCCTACTGAGCAATAAAGAACAACACACAAAAGAGATTAGTGTCGGCACCTATTACGTCTCAAAGAAAAGGGTTCTCGATGGATCCCCATCTAGTCACACCTCCCTGGTTTGAGGTGGTGCCTAGACAACATTTTCCGTTCTATGGAATCCATAATAACATTGGCACAACCTGTAGCCACTTTAGTCCCCAAAGCTATCCCTGGGATCTGGAAGAGGCGACGGGAATTGAATTCAGAAGCGCATTTCTGTAGAAAAACTTCACAGGCTTGGACCCTCGTTTGAGCATTAGCATACTCTCTCTCTATTTACAACAGAAGGTTGTGGCTGAAATTGTGCTTAAATAATTAAAGGGCAAACAAATGACGTACGCTTACCTACCACCTAAGATTTTTTTGAGTTATAACTTAAAACCTCCATGGTTTGGTTCAGTTAAAATGCGAGGCACACCTTCAAATAAACGAAAGAACGAAATGTAGAAATTAGGGATATTATTTTGGTTTTGGTTTGTTTTTTTGCATTTGCTTTCACAAATATCATTATGGCTTTGCTGCAAAAATTGAAACTTACCTTTTGAAAATTACAGATCTTTCTTCAAGATGAATCAAACACCTAACTTCATATTACAAGAATCTGGAAGTACGATTCGGCCGTCATCAAACCGCCTGAGGGGAAGCTGTGAAAGAATATATACCGCAGTTGTCCAATTGATTTGTGGAATTACTGCCATGGTCTGTGGGCTGGTGCTTATTCTGTTGAAAACCCCTGACAACGATACCTTCTATGTGAGCCAAATCCAAGTGTTTGGAAAAACGGCTTTTGGAATTTGGGGAGGATTGGTATGTATAACCATCCCAATCAAATAAGTTAAAACAAGTTTAATTTATCACTTTGTTGCAATTGAAGACCTTGTCACAAAAAAGCCTCTAGCCCACGTTGTTCTCAATGCATGTAACCAATATTGGGTTCTCAAATCCCCTCTAAATATCATGTTTAAAACTGCAGAATATCATCTTTTTTTGCATTAAAAGTTAAACGTCTCTAAGACATGAGAGTACTGATATCTGCTTTCAGTAGAGTACTAAGATGTGTCGAAAGGGGAAATTGGCTAAGTGCAAAATACAGTCACCTGAACTTGAATAAGTACAAAATGGATCTAGTGTATCTTATCACAATATTTTTGCTACTAGATTGTGACATATATTTTCATACCGTAAAATATCATGAAAGAAAAGGAATGAATATTTGAGATGTAACTATTGATTTGTAATTGGTACTGGGCGACTGCTTTGGCCAAGAGTCAAAGAAAAGAGGCGTCTCATTATTAGTTTTATGGCATTATTTATTATGATCAAGCACAAAATTGCATCGTGAATGGAGATTTCTTGTCTTCCATTTTCGTAGGTTTTCATTGCTACAGCAATTCCTTACTTTTTCGGAAAGCACAAAAAATCCATGGTAAGCTTTATGTTTTGGGGTTCTTGCGCAAAGTTGTGTGCTAACATATTTTGAATCATGTTTTACGAGGATGGTTTTAAGACTCTAACACCTGTTGTTGGATCTTAATACTCCACCGCTTGCGGGAGGAGAAACACTACCTATTGTATAAGTTGTTACCGTTAGATTAGGTTTTACTCCTCATTTCCTTAAAAAAGGGCCTAAGTCGACGGCCTTTTTATTCAGTTGTACCTGAATTGCTTGTTTGCCTGCTACCTCATTGCATTTGCACCACCAGTAATCACTTGGAAAAACCCCGTCTAACATTTACACCTTCCACCGTTTGAAAATTTTCATTAATAATTTTCAGGACCCTTTTTGTATTTTCAAAAGAAGAAAAGCAAAGTAGTGTTTTTAACAGGGGTGGTGTCAGGGTATGTTGATATGAAGGCGAAAGAGGAGTTGAATGCTCCTTTTCTTCTTTTTCTGCTCTTTACGTATTTTCTTTGGAAAATAGGGGGCGCTTGTTCGGCGCCAGCCCCTATGCCAATGACTTTCATGAATACTTCCACATTCTCCAGAAGAACGCTGTGCCGGACCTGAAAGTAATATTTCAACAGACAGAATCTTGCCTTTTATGGGTTTTCTCAAAAGGAGCAAAACTGAATAGAGAATTGTTGCGTGAAAACCTCTTTGCCGTGACATTTAAGTGGAGTTTAACCACATCTTCTAATTTTTCCGTGCATGGCACTTCGCCTTTCTTGGTGACACCATAATACCTGTAACACATTCGTTTTGATGTGCCGTAAGACCCCATTTAACTTACCAAACCAATATAAGATGTGTACAGATAGGGGCATGAGTACACATGAAGTTGAAAGGCTTAAAAAAAAAGGAAATTGAAGAATGATCGGGTTTAAGGTTATCAATACCTTGCAAATTTAGCTGTTTTGCATTTGCCCACGTTTGTAACCAGATGAATAACCTTCTAATGATTGTTTAAGCCATGTGAAAAAGAAAAGTAACAGCTGATTCAGTTTGGAAAATTTCTGTCAAAATCTTCCACATTTGGCATTCCGTTGGAATTGTCGAGAAAATTTACACATTCCACTGTTTGAACTCTGTCACTGTAGAATAGGAACCATGATAACCCTACAGGGTCCTTTTTAATGTGAAAGAATAATTTCTTCCCTCAGTAAGTAGCAATGATTGAGACCTGTTACAATTACATAACCATCGAATAAGCCAAAAGGGTTTTTTCTTGGGGTGGAGCTTTCAGCATATCTCTGGATGAAAAATTAAGTGTCAAGAGAGGTACTTTATTCATTTTTCGGTTAATCCAAATCCGAACTGACCTTACTTGAGGGAAGGGGGAGTTGGGAAATGGACAAAAGCTGGGGGAGAATTCCCCTGTTACCTCCCCCCCCCCCCGTCTCGTAGCGCCGCCACTGTTCCTTGAACATAATTATCAGCACATCCAAAGGGAAACATTTTCTAACCGTTCTTAGCATTTCAGGTAAGAGAATTTCGACTTGCGCCGAAGTCCATTAAGCAGAACCCAAGATCAGGATTTCTTTAACAATTGGAATCCAACCGTATAAAAACGTGAATTTTCCAGTCTGCTTTAAAATTCATAATATTGAGAGACCATTTGCCCACAGCTAAATCTTGCTATGGGAGAATGGTACGCTATGTACAGAGAAAATTAAGAAAGCGTTTGTAATCACTTTTAATGTGTCAGTCACGTGTTTTCGAAACACGTAGTTTGCCACTTTTTAAAACTTTTATTTTTAACTTTATATTCAGGTCGCTCTTTACTTTGGATTTTGTCTGGCTAGCGCTGTAATCGCACTTGTCGGGCTTGGGTTGTCCATGTCTGCCGTCAACAGAATAGTCTATACGACAATGGAGGCTCGTTCAAGCGTGTGCGATGGAGTGGGTTATGTCGATGAACAATACCGTTGCTGCTTTAAAGATACTCGGTACCAGCACGGCTGTTCACCATACATCTACCGTCATCCCTCCTTTTCGTATGACATTTATGTGCCCACGCAGTTTCCACGTAGTAGTTACGACAGCACGGAATGTGGAAAAGTTCGAGACGAATGTACCCAAGAGGTTGACTTTTTTCGAAGTTTTCTACTATTCTTTATAGACATTATATAATAAAGCATGAAACTGTATTGGGCGTTTTTGGACGATATTTGACAACGCGGTCTATTCCCATTAATCTCGTCTAATCCCTTTTGGGTGATTTTGGGAGTTCTTGACAATATGAAAATCATAAGCAGCAATTGCTTTAACCAAACTTCCAAAATGCGGAAGGAGTAATTGAACGATGACAAATATCCTCCAAACTAAACCTATTTTTCACTGAAGTGAATGCAATCAGCTTAAGTGATTTCAATTTTAAGTCCAATGATTAATGTACAGTGCACGCACAGCGTACTCGACTGTTGCACAACCTAGATGTCTGCATTTGTGGGTTGAACGTGGAATAAAACGTCACGTTATAACAATAGCATACAGCTGCCACAGCCATGTTTTGTTTCATTGTTACATTACAAACTGTAGAGAACCAACGCATGACTGAAACGCTTTGCTGAGGGTTTCTATTCCATTGCTTAAAGTCGGGCCGGCCACGTCGTTTTTTCAGTTGTAGCCTACTGGCTTATTTTCCATACTCCATTGCTTTTGCGAAGCGTTAAGGGCAACGGCAGTAGGCTCCAATTTTAAAGTCTTCGGTAAAAGCCGACCAGCATTCCGACCTTTCGGCTGCTAGTCGGATACTCTAAAGCACGTGACTATGCAGTCGTAGAGCTTGTCCGAGGAAGAAGAGCTGTAGCTTCTTATTTTTGACATCTTACCTAATACTTGCTTGCCTTCATTAGAGCGCTTATAACCTTCCCTATAGCACGTGCATAATATTTATTGCACTATTCGTATTACATACGTTAAACATACCTTGGCAACGTTAATGTACTTTTTCGGTGGTCACCGACATCAAAGTAATCGCGATATCAATGTCATTGCCTTTAAATTGTAATTTTTATAATAAGCAACACGCAACGTGCATATAACATTTTACAATTTATAGCAAAAGGGCGAAGGTAATAAGTAGAGCTCAAATATGCCGTGATGTTGTTCAGTTCGAGTGAAAGGTGTTGCTATATTACCTATACGGACTGAGGAGGACGCCAAAATCTCAGTACTCCACCACATGATCAAGTCAATCCTCTCTTTCTTTCCTCCGTCCGAACTGTATGATAGTCACCATGCTTCGGGGACAAACAGGGGCCCATGATCAAGCAAAAATTTTTAAATCTCTCTCTATGTACTCCTGATTAGAGAGCTGTCAGCACAGAAGCAACATCTGTCCTTGCGGCTCTCTTCTACATTTCAGGAACGAAACGCACAAAGCAGTGAACACCAGCATTTATTTCAATTTCACCTCTAAAAAAAACCAATACAAGTAAATTATAATTTTTGGGGGGCAAAATACATTTCTCTCTTTGCCTCCTTCACCTAAGGTTAAAAGAATTTACACGCCTCATCTTGCGTTTCATGGAATCATGATTGCCGTCGTTTCGATCGAACTGTTGGCCAGTATCTATGGAGCAGCCGCAGCCTTGTCAGCCTTTTGCAACTGTTGCATGAAAACCAAACCGAATGTGAGTTAATGTACTGTAATTAATTTCTTTGTGGTAACGGTTACGTTTGAAGCAAAAGTAGACATATTTTAGAGACGTTCAGAAAGCATAACAGAAGGAATAATGAATCCACACGGAATTGACTAATTCAAATAATGTAAGTAGTGGGGGCGCCAGAATGTCAAAGT
This sequence comes from Holothuria scabra, assembly GCA_037179385.1. NCBI lineage: Eukaryota > Metazoa > Echinodermata > Holothuroidea > Aspidochirotida > Holothuriidae > Holothuria > Holothuria scabra. The sequence continues at coordinate 1,386,244 of CM074199.1, forward strand.
TGGGAGGGGGAAGATTAGGGGCAACGAATAATAATAAGGGGCACAACGTTTCGCGGGCAGCGCGAAACTGAGTCAAGATCGCCCGTCATTGGGGGAAGTGGTCAAGGGGCGAAGCCTCCATAAGCTCTGGGGTTTTATAACACCTCTGGATGTAAACATTTAGTCCCCGTAGAGGTATATTGTTCACCTTTTTGGCTAATCCATCTCCCTCACTGACATAACATGAAGTGGAAGGGAGAAGTAGGGAGGGAAAGTGGGGGCAAGGGCAAGACCCGGTGGAAGATTTCCCCTCTTGCCCACCCAAGTGCTGCCACTGAATGTAGGAATCGCGAAAGGGGTTATCACACATTTCACGGTTCAAGCATGTAGAGAGTCGTAGATCTTTTTCAATGGTGCCCACTTTCTTCTTCCATTTAAAGTGTTAAAAACTTTAACTTGATTGAATTCTTAACATAAAAGTGTACATTATTGACCGTAACTACTCTTTGGCTGACTTTAATTGCTCTGTAGTTTGACTGTATAGATAAATTATATTATAAAACAGTTGCCATAAATAAATATCCGTGTTCAAATAAACCAAGCAGTTGAAACCGCGGGACGTTTAAAAAAATAAATAAATATGACATTACAGGACAAATATCATCTTCCAATTCAGTTTACTTCAAATTTTCCTAAATACACGTTCACTTTGTCCATCTTAAGCTTTGTGGCGTCATCTTTGCATGTTTATTAATTCAATAATTTGCGGGAATATTTTTTAACATCCACATTACATAATTTTCTTCACTGGTGCTTACACATGGGGGCATTGAGTCATCCCCCTTCTCCTGAAGAATGCTCATTTTAGATCCTTAAAATGTGTACTTTAGTAGCGTAAATCATTACTTCATAAGAGGGCATGAAAGGACTCAAACATTTTCAATGGGAGTGATTTGTCTCCCCAAGGTCCCCACAGTGATGTCAAATGAGGGACATATTTTTGGAAATTTTCTGTACACTTCGCAACTGATGGTGGCTATCTGATGAGATATTCTTTTTGGCAGAATACGTTTTTTCCGGCGTGAAAACCCAAAACTGAAATGTTCACGAAGCCTTATGCCGATCACTGACGGTTTTCAATTTTGACTTTTAAAAGATACTCTCTACAAGTTCCACAGTTTAGGGAAAACGTCAGTTTGTCGCATTTTTCATGACCACATAGATGTACAACTTACTGAAACTATATGCTGCCTTGTGCGGACATAGCAAACTTTCGACGGAAAACAATGAACTGGACAGCTTGGTAGCATTATTTTCGAAAAATTAGTACACCGAAGTTTTCACTTGAAGAAATTTGATTGTTGGCCCACCGTGCATGATACTTTTCATAAACAAGCCTTCCAGTTTTAAAATAAAACAACATTTATTAGTCTTTAAATGTGTACAAAAGTTCTTTTGTCTAAAATGATTCTACTATTATAGCTTAGTGAGAAACCTTCCTGCTCAACTTTATTAATTGGGTAAAAAGTGATTTACTTGACGTGTAGTTCTCTAACCTTTCTTTTTTTACACTTACAGCAATTTTACCCCTCCTCGTTCCATCAACTTATGGCCAACGACAATTTGACCAATACTGTGATTACAACTGAAGTCAATTCGCAACTCTCTCGTCCTGCTGTCATATCAAATAATCAAGTTCCACCAAGTTTTGCTGAGTTGCCTCCTGGCACTCGGCCACTGAGATACTAGTTACAAAATACTAAGCTGCTAATTATGATTAGCCTTTAGCCTCCTTAATAAAATTTTGCACACATTTCCTTGAACGAGTGAAACAAACTGAATTGGGGGCGATTTTGCAAGATTTTGGACAAAGTTGGAAAGGTATTGATTTTTCTCATTGTCTAATCTTTGAAAGCAAGAAGTCAGTCCGAAATTTGTAGGTCGGAATTGAAAGCTGAAAGAGCATGGTGTAAAACAAAATGTTTCCAGATATTTCAAAACCGTCTCATTTTCCTGAAATAATTATCTATTTCGATTGCGATAAAAGTAGTTAAAGGGGTCAATGGACGTGTATTTCACAGTTTGGTCCAATGCTTTGTGAGTGAATGTTCAAAATTTATTCAATATGAATGAAAATTTGTATGAGCTAAGACCATTCGCTCTGTTGACTGTTAGTTCAAGTTAAATTTCCGAAAACGTACATGCAAGTTTGCGGCGCTTGGTGATGCAAGAGCAACAATCCCTAGGACAAGTGACGGATGCACAATGAGAGAAATTCCTGCAATTTTAAATCTTGTTACATAAAGCTTCGCCAAATTTAGGCAAACAAAATTTCAGTGTCAAAACAAGATTGACAACCTTTGTCAAACCTTTCGCTGATTATTGTTATCGTGTATTCGTGTATTTCAAAATATGGAGGACTTGAGAAAGTTTTGTTATTAAATATTATTGCTCCCTATCATTTTTCATGGTAAGGTTTGAAAGAACAAGTAAGAAATTACGAAAGGCTAGGAATAAATTGAAAGATAGAGAAATGGCATCCAAACCGCCCCTTTTTACTGAAAGGGAAAAACATGCATTACGTACTGTAACACGGCTCATTCCTATAGCACCGGAACACAGAAAAACTGAAAAATTTCAAAAGGAGCGAATTTAATCTTCATAATTGAATACTGTACAGGTCTTGAAGACGTTAGGGAGAATAGAATGTCTTTATGTCAGCAGGTTAAACTTATTTTAACGTTTATAATTTACAACGTTTTTGGACTTTAAAATAATGTTTTGTTACATATGGAACGATACATAGACATAGAGTTGCATAGATCAAAAAATGAAAAAGGAGGAATATCCTCTGGGATGATTAAACTTAGGAATTGAGGTTACAAAATAAGTACTATGCTGTAATTTTATGGATTTTAGCTGCTATTGATTTATAAATATGTTTATGTCTTTCTCATGTACACAGAAAGCGGTTTTCATTAAATAAAGATGAGGTTATTAAATGTACCCAAAAAATTTTATACGGAACGCAAAAGAACAAACTTTTCGACACATATATCTCATTCATATTAAAAGGAAGTTACAAAATGAATATTTCGGAGCCCTTAGACACCTTCTTCCAAATCGCCAAGAAACATGTCCCAAGCCATACACTTTCATATCAAAAGAGTGAACTTAGTCACTCTTTGATGGATTGAAAAGTATGAATTCACTCCATGAGTGAAAAGTGTGAATTCACTCCATTATAGTGTTATGCTAATCCGAGAGAGTGAAATTCCCTTTAAACGAAAGAATCCCCACCTTTGATAGAGTGCCAATAATGATCACTCTTTAAAACGATGATCATTGCAGACACTCATGGAAGAGTGAATTCTCCTCTTCCTAAAGTGAATTTCACCCTTTTTTTTGGGGGGGGGGTGAATTTTACTCTTCTTGGAGTGAATCCACACTTTTCACTCTTTTAAAGAGTGACTAAGTTTACTCTTTTGATTTTAAAGTGAGTTAACTTTTGTTAAGATAGCAAGCTTGAACTTAAAATTCGTTAACATAAAATCCATTAAATCGTCGGAAAAATGAAACACTCGAAGGGCTAAAAAGAGTTTTCTAAAAATGGAGTTTACCTGAGAGATTTGTTGAACAATCACCTTTAACCTATGATAAACTAGAGTTTTTACTAGTGGGTTTGTGGACCTGATTCAGCTGAACCTCTTTGAATTCAAATTTGAATTTTAAGCTGCCTTAAACTTGAAGTAGAGTAAATACTATTTTTACACAGTTGTGATGGTCTTACACAGATCAAGAGATATTATTTTGTCCCACTTAAAACAATTGGCTGGAAACTGGGACGTTAAGCTCCATAACTAAACATAACCCACATCCCGCGAGCCTATTGAACAAAGTAGGGGAACGCAATACTTTGCTTTTCCTTTCCTGTGTATTATAATCAATCCTCCCGGCGGGAGCTTCGAGTCACGTGTCCTGCAATTATCAAATTTCAAGGACTCGAGTCCCTGTACTTTCCCAGTGGGGAAAATTTTGAAATCACGAGTCTGATTTCGGTCTCGTCAGATTTCAATTAACCCACGCAGGAAACAAATTCGCTTATTTGGAAACGAACCCAATAGATTGACTGTTGTTAATATAACGACTGCATGCCTTGTTAGAGTTGGGGATTGGGTTTGAAGCTAATTCAGTCGTTGGCCAGTAAGGAAATTGTTAAGCACTCAGCACAGGATCAACATGATCTAAATAGATTTCGAAAATCTCTAAAGGCATCGAGGATCAGAGTCCATTGTATATTGTGTTGATTTTTTATGGAATTACCATTGAGGATTTTTGAGTTCATTTCCTCGGAGTTCCTTTGATTCGTAAAACCCGTCAATGGCCAGTTTTTCACCTTGAGTATATCAAAATTTGCCAGTCTTTAAATTAAACGAGTAAGCGGCAAAATGCTTCAATGAACAATCACTTGTGCTTGGAAGAAGAGTAAACAGCAACTAGGAGATGCTTACCCATTGTTTAGATGAAGGCAACAACCATAACTCCCAGGTCATTATTCTTCATGAAATTGAGAGATTGATCCCACAGAAGACAGTTTAACAGCTCAAGTATGACGTCATAAATCAAATTGAGTAGTTTCACATTTGTTGTTATCTTTTGCTTAGTTTTTGTCCCTCCCGTATGAAATGTTCGTTATTATCTGAATTTCATGATTAAATAATTGTTAAATACATTGCTTTGAGAAAGTTTGTACAAAAACATAGAGGCAGCTTTGAGAAATCCAAAAAATAAACTGGCAGTATGAAATAAATCTCCGAATTCATTGCCAGACTTTCCCTATTCATTGCCAACTCTAAAGAAAATGAGTTTTGTGGATATATATTGGCATGATTTTGCAGGTAGTAACTTGTGACCATGTAAACGGAGATTTCCACTATTAAAAAAATTTCTCTGTAAATTTACATAATTTGTATGGCAAATTTTTTTCCAACCAAATGATGTTTTTTTTTTTACAGCCAAACTGTAATCATGAAAAAACATTAAGGGTTTGTTTTTCCTTTACAGTTTTTGCATGTAAATTAGTTTACAAAAGTCTACTGAAAAAGCGAATCACAGAATTGTTCTGTTTTTTTTATTTTAAGTTTATGTGAATTTACAGCTACTGTTTTCATTCCCGACGTTTTAATGTCAATAATAATATCGCTTTTTTACCTTCCATATGTTATTACTTCACCATTACGTAGATAACGTATTTGCTAATCAACGTAATGTGTCGTTACGAAGTTGTTTTCAACCAAAACACATCGAGGATGCTTTGTTGTCATATTGTTGTCAAGTAGACTGCTATCTCTTTTTGTAAAAATAATAATTGTTCTTAAAATAAATATGACAAAGAATGCAAACACATTGGTTGCAAACATTTCCAGACAAGGTAAACAAAAAATTTATCACTTCTTGATTAAAAAACGCCAAAGAAGATATTATTCAAAGCAACAGCAATCTTTTTGCTCCACCCATTTATGCAAAATGAGAATTACGTCATTAAGTGGTAAATTTACAGACTCTTTGAAGAAGGAAATTTGTGAAACGTTTTTAATTTGCTACGATTAAGTGCACGAGCGCCTGTGGCGATGAGTTGACTTCAGTATACCAATTGTCAGTGCTCTGAAAGTACGGCCATACAATTTCTTCGCTTACTTTTTTAAACTGAAACGTCGCAGAACGATGCATATTTTACATTGAAAATTTTCTGACTATTTCTAATTTGTTTGTTTGGGCTTATTTTTGTTTCTTTATTAGCTTAAAAACAAAGTGAATGTTTGTTAAATAACAGTTTATTTATGTTAAATCAGAAAAATACAAAATACTGTTAAAATTTCTGTAAATTTACAGAAAAGGTTTTACAAAGCAGTAAAATTTAGTTAAAAAAGCAGTCAGAAATAGTTTTTCAAATAAACAGAAAATACATGTTAAACAACCTCTTTTATTGTAGCAATACAAAGTGTCTATTAAGATACAGAAAATCTCTATTAAAAGTAAAATACAAAAAGTTTAAGTTTAAAAAAGTCTGTAAAGTTACAGAAATTTTTTAACAGTGTAATACTCTTTCCTTGTATTTGTACATAACTGCATAAGAGGCTGTGAAATCAGCTTTGCAAAAATCCGAGTTTAACGAGATATTACTGCGAGCATATAGGACCTACTAACAAATGGATGAAATTTTCTTACATTTTTAATCAAATAATGATGTAAATACTAACAATTGATGGAAATAAAGATTAATAAAATACTACTAATTTGGAGTTTTGTTTTGTTTTGAAACAACAATAGAAAGCATTTTTACATACCTCGGGTGTTTCATGAATCGACATTAACATGGGGCACAGAAGTCTCGTGGTGCCCTGAAACATAATCTCTCAATGACTTGAATGAATGTATACAAAGAACCTACCACCGACTTTTAAAGTACACGGACATGCATTAGTTTCTTAGATGGGTTGTTGATTCTCGTTATTTTTTGAATAACCCATAAGTTATAATAACATGCATTCTAACAATTTCAATAACTTTTTCGAACTTTTGACTGAAAAAAAAACTGGGTAGCTATTAAATTCTAACCAGCTGCTGGATAAAAGCGCCTATCTGCAGTTGATCAACGACTGTTACTTTAAAAATATATAGGGAAAACGTATATGACAAAATGTGGGGAACATGTCGTGATGATAATGAATGATGTAAACCATTCAGTGTCTAGGGTCCACCATGCCTGTAAATCACAGAGTGCTTTCACTGACGTCGCAAGGCCCCCCTTTGACTGGCAAAATCTAGTGTAGTGCGCACTATAGCTAGCCAAGAGGCAGCTGACGACCCAAGTGTGACTCACGCACTAAAAACTGTTGATTTTCAACCGTCAATGGCTTACCGAATATGAAGTAACGTGAAAGTACGCTCTAAATCTGTTGTTTATAAAGCGTATCAGTAGACAAGAACAACAAAGTTGATAAGAGACTTTTAGTCGGTACCTTAAAATAGAATCTTAAATGTCAGACCCCCCCCCCCCATCCATAATTCAGCAGCAACAAATTTCAGACACTTGAATACTCCAGAGAGTTTTAATTTTTCCAATCTGTTCTTACCTGTTCCATGGATGCTTTTATAAAGAAGTGTATCTTGATTTTCTCAACCACACTGAATATGAGGATTTGAAATTCACGTAGACAATAAATGAAGACGATTAAAGGCCAATGGACCCCACTAATGGCTGCCTACAGTCACTAAACTCAAGCGCTTATCGGATTGATCTATAGCTATTCCCAAAACTGTCTTAAACTCATCTTATTCCAGACAGAACACTGGGTAACTGTTGTTGCCTTATGTTTGATGAAAAGTGTTATCTTAGTTTATTCAGTGTCAGTATAATTATCTGTCATTATAGGTGCTGAAGCACCTGGGAGTCGGGGTCAAGTACTCCCCATGTAGGATTAAATCTCCAAAAAGCAGAAAGCTTAGATATTTGTAGAAAAAATTCTGTTAAAAAAGTCGTTGCTCGAATTATTTAAGCATTTTAAGTGTAAAATTAATAAGAAATTCTGAAGTTGCACATGCCCCAACCGGCTTTACATTCACCTAGAACAGGATTCAGCCCCACATTCTACAGCTGGCAAGATATTCGGTCTCACATTCGCCAAATCCTGTGCTTGATTAGGAGCCACATGTGTAGTCTGTAGTGATTATGTGTTTAGAGGCTTTGGTAGTTTCGGGTAAGAAGCCAAAGGCAGGCTACCGCCAGTTGTACTCGCGTTACCTCGCGAGAATTAATTTGAGCACTCACGTGCGTTGATGGAAATGGTGAGCTAGAGACGTACCAAACCAGCATTTTTATATCCAAAGTATTTTCTTGTTTTGGATTCCATCGCCGTAATTCTTGTATATAATCATCTTTAGGAAGACCATCCAGTTTTAACAGCCTTAATTTTAGTTCAGGACAGTCCAGTTGTAAGCTGTTTTGTGACCGATTAGTTTTGTTTACTCAACTTGTTTATTCTACACTGTGTGTAGCCAGTACTCCAGATTAGTGTAGCGTAGGTAGTACTGTGTAGGATCGGGTAGCTTGAGCTTGTGATCGATCACTACGCGATGGCGTGCCAATCCTTACAGCGCCTTTAATATTAATAACTAAGCATAGCGTTGCCCTTGGCGAATTGCCGCAAGGCAAAGGCTTTGCGTGCTGTTCCAGTAGTCAATAACTGGCGAATTACCGCCACTGTTCAGTTTGTAGTTACTAGGCTAATTAGTTTAACGTTAGATTGATCGGCGAACTATCGCCGCTACTAGTATTGTTTACCTACTGTAAGTTCCCTGAGATCCAGGACCGTGTGAATCGTCTGCTACGTCTGTTACTGTTAGTGAACACAAGGCTTGGGGTAAGTTTGACTCATGTTTTTCTTATTCTAAGTGTTAGTAGTATTTAGGCTAATATCTTAAACTACTAAAAGTCCCACATCCAGGCTTCCGATTCCGAATGTGGGGCCAAATCCGGCTGTTCTAGCTTTAGAACCGGAGGCTGAATCATGACCTAGAGTAAAAGCCTGAATCATGTACTAATTTCAGAATGTAAGACTGAATTTGGGACTGAATCCTGTGCCTGCTTAGGACTGGTCTTAGCTTACAATCGCCTGCATCTCGCATTTGTAGTATGTGCAACAGAGTTTACCTATAATTTCAACCATTAGGTATGGCGTAGTACTTGTGTGTGACGATTAAATCCAATCAGAAGACTCCTAAATTTTGGAATCTCTATGTCAATCTTGTGATTTTAACCACTCTGAAAAGAACGTCGTTATTTGGCCACAGATCCAAATCCACGTACGACGTCATACATATACAGTAAGTTAGGTAATATGATAGTTCGAACTTAACATCTGCACATGCGTTCTTGACCTTTCTGTTAAGGCCAATTGGTAACAAACTTGTAAGCGCTTCGCCAGCCGCACATGGCACACTGTTTTGCGTGTGTTTTTATCCCGCTATCAGTTGTAAACACACGTAAACGTGTTACCCTTCTTCCTTCAGTGACCTATTACACAATATTGCCTCATGGAAAATCTTCAAACTGGTCTAATTGTGACTCTTTGAAAGTGAATGTGGGAACCGTTGTGGGGGAACTTCAAGAAAAACTGCTTACACATTGGACAAACGAGTCTTTTCAATCAATATTCGGTAATAAACTGCAGCAGTAAATATTTGAAATTTAATATTCATCATAAATTTTGTGTTAAGTGGCAACCATATAATGATCAGTTTGTTTATAGTTATGACCACTTTTATGCAAGTGTTATGCAAAGTGTAGAATTTGGCCACAATAAGCAATAACATTGGACAACATGGAAAATCGTATGATGTTGTAATGTTTTGAACATACATTATCAGCTCATGATTACTTCATGATGCGAACGTAAAACAAAAAAGAACCTATCAAATATTAATAAAACGATGATATTTTCAAGTGTGATTACCACCCTAGTAAGGGCTCAGCGCGCTGAAATCTTCTCCCTTCCTAAATCTTTGAAAATGTGGTGCTTGTATAACAAAAAAGTTTGCATGCTGGGTTTCCTGCAAGGAAATTTGAAAGGTTGGGGATTACTGAAGAATTTGCATGTTCTATCGGCAAATCTAAGGTTGGGCGGCGACCAAAGGTAGTTTTTGCTACATAATGTTATCCAACGTCTACGTAATGAGACACTCCAACGAAAGTTTTTCAGCTTATATTGGAGAAAGTGTGGAATTTTATGAAAGAAAATCTATGAAAATAGCACTGTATACAGTTATCGGTGTCACTTGGTGATCTGGTGTCACAAGTGTAGCACATTTCCGATTTTGTCACTTCCAGAGTTCGGAAAAGTTTACCAAAGTGAAGGCATGGGCGATCAATTTTGCTAAGGAATTGCAATTTGCAGCGCGGGAGAGGCGCAGAAAATTTTGCTTTCCTGAATTAAATAATGAAGAATATGGAGCTTTTAGTTGAGAAAATTGGTTGGGAATTACGTAATTTCATGAGTTGCCAAAATCACACGGCAGACTGGTCTCACACCTGGCAATTTCCGATTTTTTCATCAGACCCCCCCCCCCTGCTCTACCTAGGTGTCTAAGAAAAGGGGGCTGAAATGCGACATGGTGCTAAATGTTTCAATATTTTGAGACACTATGAAACTCTCAACTTTCAAAGCATGGTTTTGAAAGTGTGGGTAATCAATTCTTCAACGGACAATACGGTCATATAAATTTTAATATCGGGTGTACTCTATTATCGTTACACGGTTTTAGGCTATGTCATGTGTAAACTGTACGTAGTGTCTTGTAGTATGGTGCACTTTCCGTGACCTTTACCAGGAACGCCATCTTGTTCTTTAAGAGCAACATCCTCTTCCCTTTGTCCTAGATTCCCGGGGCCCTTCCTGTTTCCCGTCACGTGTTAACGGTGAACGCGACAAACTACCTCGCCCTAGTTCCACTTGTTTGTTGTGTCCCATATTTTCAAGGTGTGACCAATTTCACCCTCTGTAACCTCCTCATTGGTTATTGTTTTTAGATCTGCACATCCCTTAATATTTATTTAATTTGGTGCGTCACAACTTTTAACCATCAGGGGACTGCATGTGTTCTGATTTCTCCGACACATGAAAGCTCCGAGCTTGCAACTTTTCGTCACCCCTACACACTGGGGCAGCAGACCTCAGAAGACGAGCACTTGAGTCAGTCTGTATATAGTTAAATTTAAATAATGTTTTTTTTTTCTTTTTTTTTTTACCTGCTTCCAATCGACTTGAATCAAAACTAAATAATCTTCTTCTCATCTATTTATTCATATCTCAATTCAACATCCCCACCGTACAAGCCTTCGTATCAACGGTTGGCCTATTATCCGACATTGGTCGTAGCCCTGGATATTGACATAGACACACATGCGATGTCACAAACAGCGTTACGAACGGCCGTTGGCGGAAAACGTTAGATTTTGCATTCGTCATTGTGCAAAGTCTTAACAAAACGGGAATTTACCAAATGATACGGAAAATAGTTACATTAAAATTGACATTTTTCATTTATATTGAAGAATATGCCACATAAATGCGGTATTCAAATAATATAACAACTACCACAGTATTTTTAAAATATAATCAGGCATAGGCTATAATTAGCCTCGGCTCTCTATACAATTTTTACCATCCCGGTGGGAGGGGGGATTAGGCATACCCCCCCCACCTCCCCTCTGGATCAACAACTGATGCGACCTTACATGTTTGGTCGCATGAAACTGAAACGTGCAACTGAAAACAATGAAGGACTTTTGGAATGAAGCCCTCGAAGTTTATTTCATTGAAATGAACAGAAAAGTTTCCTATCTCTTCAACGTTACAATTAGAGAGTAGGCTTAATGTTAGAATTGTGCGTGAATCGCTTCATGAAGCTGCGACTTGTTGTAAAATGTGGACACTATGCTCTTAAAAGTAGTAAGTCGTCAGTCGCTCACAACAACAAGACAGTCTTGTTGCAATAAGATGGCATAGTGTGGACGGGGCTTTACTTATCCAAAGTTGCCGCTGAATGAACTTCTATCTTATATTTTATGATTCACCTTGGGTAATTAATTCATTACCCAAACTTCATATGTTATTATTTCAATGAACAAAGATATATATAAAATTTGTGGAAACATTTTGTCCTTCAAATTGACCGTTTCAAGCTATGATATCCTTAATTCAGTTCTACCCGTGCCATTTTATAAACAGTCATTCACATTCCAACCGACCAAGGTTATTTGTAGGGACCCTTGATAGTTATGAATTCTCACATGCTCGCTGAAAGACAAAAAGAAACAAAAAAAAAAAAAAAGAAATAATAATAACTTTGTTCCTTCCCTAACGGAAGCATTCGTGTCAAAGTGGACTGGTAGTCAAATACACAAGGATGAAAAATTATGTGCGGTAAGATTAAGCTCTATGTAACATTAAGACTTATTAATATTTCAAGTATATTAAGAGTAATCATAAACTTCGCTTTTAAAATTTCAAAATTCGTAAGACGTAACGGTGTTGAAGAGAAGAAGTTTACATCTTCTACCAGGTAAAAAACTATTATGTAATAGTCATGGGCCCTATTTACGACTCATGTTATTATGTACCTAAGATCCACAACGGACCAGTAAGGCTATATTACGTATATAGCTATATGGAATAGTCATGTGGCTTATATACGTAAAACACGAGCTCGGGATTCTTGTTAGCAACGGGGTAGGGAAAACAAGCGTGTGAGCCACAACTGAAAAAAAAAAACCGTTCTCGTCTCGACTTGAACAAGGTTGTTGTGAACGGGGCCGTAACATTCATTTCAACTAACTAAATTACTATAGTCTTGTTAGCCCAAATGCATGTGGACTGCCTGTATATTTCCTAATAAATTTTGTGAATAAATATTGAAATGGGTTCCGTATGATGAAATGGTATACCCCAAGATTAGTTTTTGCTGGGATAATACATGGTCACCTGACGGCAATGATGAAATTGTAGTTGAAGATTATTACCAAATGTGTGTTAATGTCTTTTTCAGCCACTCTGCACCTCTTTTCCGTATCATCCTTTGGCCAACAACGTTTGCAACAATTTTGCAGTTCAACCACCACAGGCTGCTGAACATCCGAGACATGGCACTTTTGTAATCCTCCAGGTTCCTGAGATGTCGCCTCCCCCGTATACGCCACCCCAAAGAATGCAAGGAAATTTTTTACCAATATGTACGAAGTACCTATGTAACTGTCGAAATATTTTGGTTGCTTGGTAACGTTTCAGCCAAGTTTATTTAAATGAAGTCAGTGATCATCCAAGTTTTTTTAAATGAAGTCAGTGATCAGTGCGTATCTCATTTAGCGACATCAGAAGGATGTGGAAGTATTGAGATGGATTACTCAGACGTAGGGGTGGCGTTAAATGGATTTAATGGCACCCATTCGTCAACTCATATTTTGTAGGAAGTGTAAAAAATTCTAGATTGCCACAGGTCGTTGATTTACAAGTAGAGAAGGTCATTTTAGAGCACATGCACCGAGAATGTTCAAATTACACACTAGGAGTTTGTCTGCAGGCTAAGCAATAACCTACAGTTAGGTTGTGTCTTGATTAGGACGCTAAGTTTTGTACAGATATTGGAGAGGCTAGTACTTGGTAGGTTAATTAGAACGGCCTGGAATGGAAAATATGTGCCTCTATAAAACTCTAACGATAAAATAATTGATTGGCACATTTATCTGGAAGAAGCTTGATTTCAGTTAAACCATTGCAGCTCCCGATATCAATCGTTGTATATTTGATAATAAAATCTTAGTGATGAAAGTCGACATTTTGCTTTTCATTTGGTTGAGGTGTTTGTTCTTTTGTTTGATAAAAATATTACACAGTTAACTGAAATATCTACACAATGTTTTTAGTATACGCTAAATAAGACACTGCAGATGATTATTTTCCTCTATTTTTCCGAAAACAACTTAAACATTCAATAATTATAAAGTCCTGCACACTCCGCACTGACTGTTGATATGTCTAACTATAAAGTATTTCATTGCTACAAGCGTATTGGTACATTTAATAAGCACATTCAATTTGGCTGGGACAAAGGAGGCAACGATTTGAAGCAGTGAAAAAGGCAATAAGTTGGGGAGAGGAAAGAGGAGCCCTTTTAAACAAATTGATTTGAAAATATTTTAAGCTCATATTGACTGTTCCGAGTGCATTTTAAGAGAAGTTGAAAGCATGATGCATTGCAATGCTAATACCAACGTTGAGGGACAATTTTATTAATTTTCAAAAATGAAAGTTAAACTAAATCTACACAATTCGGTGTAACGTACGTTCAGATTGAACATGTATTTCTCGAGATTACTAAAAGAAATTGCTAGATTTGTGTTCCAAACTGAAATAAAGGGCAGCAGAGTTTATATCATTCCTCTTTAACTTTCTTTTAATTTGGTTTATTCAGTTTGTTGTGTTGACCTTTAATAGAAAAGAAGCCTCCATGCAAAGGTTATATAATTCTCATGCCACTTATGCAATCACACTCTGATAACGAGGGATTGTCGAGGGAAAAATTGGTTGCAAAGTTTAAAGGGAAAAAGAGACTTTTCTTAAATGTGAGTTTGCGATGTCAAACGTATTTGTTTCAAGTTTCCTTGTGTTGAAAATGTGACAACTTAGCTTACCTGCTGAAATCTTGATAACCTCACATCTTATATCAATTCCAAATTTCACCAGAACCTTTAAAATTAGTACCCCTTAACAAATCAAAGTTTTATTTTGTCTTAAACCCTTGTTTTCAGGATACATTTTTGCCTGTCCTATTCCCAATAAATGGTCCTAACTAAAACAAACGTCAAAACCTGCATCGGGGTGTAGGACTCTAATTTCTAAGGAAACCACAGTTTAACCAAGGAGTGACAAGTGCGGTTGGTATTTACATTCTGATAGAATTTATAAGGACATTTTAGCCGACTTACCTTAGAAAAGGCCTTTTCCCATTTGAATATTATCTTTGTACATGCAACAGCTACGTTAATCCCTTTCACGAACAAACTTGCTTCAGAGAGTCTTTTAAGGGGTGGAGACTTCTTAACTATATTGATCTCAAGATCCCAGGACAGGAAGTTCTCCGATAGATTCTGAATTAAAATTGGTCAAAATGGCTAAAACGTGATATCCGTTTCTATCATCAGTACACTCTTGTAAAATTTCCTGATATGTGGTGATACTTTGTTACATTTCACAATGATCGCACAACAATCACACACCACGCAATTGATCTAGTGGCGAAGCATCTGCTTCCGAAGATCGCGGTTCCATTCCGGGGTCTCGACATAGCTGATAGGTATGATCTACTTCACAATTCAACATGCATAACCAGATATTTTCAAATGAAATACCAAAGAAATATGTACAACACTCTTAAAACGTAAATGGTTAGGCAGGTGGAACCCTCATTATGGAAATGTCGAAATTCATTCATTTTACCTAATATTAAACCTACTTGCGCTTGTCCAATGGTACACTTAATAAGGGTAAATTTGATAAGACATGTTCTAACCTTTTATAAAAATTACATTTAGCAATGGACAGACGTTTGAAAAGCGGAAAATTTAACAGCATCTTAAATGAATACACATCCAATTTTGAGTATAAACTTGTTGAATTTACATTTGCGAGACCTGTAATTTGGGAATAGTATTAAGCAAACAACAATGACGTCATTCATACCTTACCTTTTGTGTTATTTGCATTTTAAATTCAATTTTATGGGTTAACGAAGCAAATAATGAGTTTCGTTTCGAATTCAGTCTTTCTTTTTATGGAAGGGGGGGGGGATGATGTTTCAGCGATGCGATATTGTTTAGTTATTTCAGAAATACATTGTAGTAAATTAGAGACAAATATATCCCATAAGAAACTGTTCACTCGGAACACCATGCTTTTCATACAGTTCCAGAGTACACCACCGCCTCTAAAATTTTCCTGTGAAAAGTTAAATGTATATGTCTATTAAAACTTTATAATATATGTCTTTAAAACAAACTTTCCAAATATATATTCAGGGAAATCTGAGTGTTTGTGATTTTAAATAATATAGACTTAAACCTTATATCAATAGGCCTACCAGACATGCTGTGTACCACTACTATTGCATGAAAAGAAAGTGTGAGGTAAGTTTTTCATTGGGAAATACACTTGAATGTTTGGTCGTTTCATAAACATCCAGCAAGAACTGGTCTTCCAAAGTGAGATTTCCTGGGAGAAAATTGCACGGAGCTTGCCTCCAGAGGGTTTTTTTTTTTGTTAAAATTGCCTCTATAGGCTCTTCTGGTGGAAATGGTATTTCTGGAGCATCAGTACTGCATGCAGAGAATTGCCAGTTTTAGGAAATGCTTTGAAGGTCTACCGACAAGAGTTGCTGACAGCCTAAAATTGAATATAAACATGTCTTGAAAATTTAGGAAAAACGAAAGCCAACAGAAACGTCTAAATGATAGAATATATCTTTTCTTGGTCTATCGTTATGTTGATATTTATTAGCAAGTTACCGTCCAATTGTGCATCAATAAAAATTACATTACGCCCAAGAAAACGATCTTCAAATTTACTCTTTGAAAGGGGCATGATACCCCATTTTTATTTCTTGCGTTAGCAAAATGAATCTATGCGATGGTGATGTCGTGTGTGTGTGTGTGTGTGTGTATGTGACGATTTTGCTTGTAAACACGATATTTCATGAAGGGGAAGAATGACTGGTCTCATAGTTGTGTGTGAGTTTGTCATATTGAGTAGATGATCCCTATTGTTTTTGATGAAGATCAAAGGTCATTTGGGGTCAAAAGAGGTCTAATGGTAAATTCCTTAGAAATTGTTGTAAACACGATATATCAAGAAGATAAGTACGACTAATCACATATTTAGTGTGTAAGTTGGCCATATGAAGAAGATAATCACTACTGATTTTGGTGGAGGTCAAAGGTCATTTGAGATCAAAGGTCATTTGAGGTCACAAGAGATGAAAAGGTCAAAACCTTGTAAACACGATATCTCTAGAGCAGTACATGTGACTGTTCTTATATTTGAGGGTTGGTCATATTGGGTAGATATCTCTATTGATTTTCATGGATGTCAAAGGTCATTTGGAGTCACAAGAGGTCAAATGGTTAGTTCCTTAGAAATTGATTGTAAACACGGTATTTTAAGAAAGGTAAGTGTGACTAACTCATACTTGGTGTGTAGTTTGGCCATATTGAGTAGATGATCCCTTCTTTTTTGGTGGAGGTTAAAGGTCATTTCGGTTCAAACCTTTTTTAACACGATATTTCAAGAAAGGTGTAAGTGACTTTACTATTTTTGGAGTGTGTGGGTTGGTTGTATTATAAGATGTTTTGTATCGATTTTCGTGGACGTAAAGGGTCATTTGGGGTCTTGAGAGGTAAAGATATCAAAACCTGGTAATCACGGTATCCAAGAAAAATGCATGTGACCAAGCCCATCTTTAGTGTGTGGGTTGGCCGTATTGAGATTTTGATCCCAGATGAGTTTTGTGAAGGTCGAAGATCATTTGGGGTAAGCAGTGTCAAAGTCTGACAAACTTGCTTGAAAAGTATTACAAGAAAGGTAACTTGTAGGGTTCTCATACTTGACATGTAGATAATGCATGGTGAATAAACGATCCCTATAGTTTTTGGTGGATGTCAAATGTCACTTTGGATCACAAGGGGTCAAAGTCTCAATATATCATATTGACACAAATTTCCCATGGTTAGAGTCTTAAATACTGCAAAATTTCACACATGTGGATGTGACATCATAAGCGTTAGACGTAAGCGTTAGTAGGCAGCGTTGATGCCTTTCACGTTTACTTTGTGGGTACAATACGAAGCGCTGTTACTTTGAACAAAATTATGAAACACTGTCAATTTGAAAAAAAAATAGGCTTACATTTCAGTGGCAAGGAATCACTTGACCCTTGGCTTTCTGGCTAACTCTGCAACAGACCACGACGGATCATATGAAATCTTTCTCTGTTAAGTTGGCAGATTGCATTAAGAAAATTGTTAATTGCATGTGATTTTTATCAGAATTATGTTGAAACTTTGTCAGAAGATGATTGGCTGTTATATATAAAGCAGGAATTGGCAGTGGCCGTCATCGTGTATTTTGGCCAAAATTAGCCGTAGAAACACGCGCGCGACTCACGAAGAGTTTGCCGGTCGCAGGATTACCGGAAACGAGGCCCGGGGTATCCCCTCATATGACGTCACATCTCTCCAGATTTCCTGTCCTATTGGTTTGCATTTACGTGAACAAGGTCGTCTTGGGTTGTCATAACTTACGTATAAGCATGACCGCAAAATCGCATGACGCATGACGAACATATGGATGGTCATTTTTCATAATCTTCGACTCCCTTTTTATCGCACAACACATATCGGGTAAGCGAATGACTCGCTTTAGTCTTTTGGACCGTATTACATATTAAGTGCAAATAATCCTCTTCCCCAAGCGCTAAACTGACAATAAGGTCTATGTAAAATGTTTTTCAATTATATCTTCGTCCGAACGGCGTTCATCCCAGTTTCTTTGTTCAGTTAGAACTTGTAGATCTATGGGTCATCTTGTTTTGCGGAAAACCGAGCAAATGTTGTTATTTTGGGTACAGAGTTAACCACTCCCCTAAAAACAATACTTAACTGGATTTATTACAACTGGTCATTGTCTAGCTAGTTAGTTCACTGTAAAAAATTTCTCTGTTGGAAAACAGAAAATGTACTGTCAATCGGTTACTAGCACAAAATCTGTTGGTGAACAGAAAATCTCTGTTACTTTTAACAGAACTTTTCTGTAACATAACGTGTTCTGTCCATCACTTGCTAGCACAAAGTACTGTCGGCAGACAGAAATTGTGTGTAACCAAACAGAGCTACTCTGTACTGCTTACACCACAATATCTGTTGGGACACAGAAAATGGGCTGTCAACTTGTTATTAGAACAAAGTCTGTTGGTGAACAGAAAATTTCTGTTACTTTTAGCAGACGTTTTCTGTAACATAACAATTCTGTCCATATCATTTGCTAACACAAACTACTGTCGGCAGACAGAAACTGTGTGCAGTCAAACAGATTTTCTTTTTACCGTCAAACCACTGTAACTTCTTGCCTGCCATCTGCTGTGAAAAACTCATCGAAGTCTCTTCTTAATCTGCCTTTTCTGCCCAACTGCAACAGCTACTGCATTTCACTGCAGTTGTACTACAGAACCAGCCATGTTATCAAGCTGAAACATTCCTCTGAATATATTAATTACTGTCCTATGAATCTTTTTTGGCTGGTGATATGGATAAGAGAGGCTATTTGCACATGTTGCTGTAGTGTTTTTGCATCTTATAAAAGGCATATTGCAACAAACTGAGATAATTCTGCCCATGGGTCAAGTTAATATACGGGTAGTTGTAGGAAAGTTACATATAATGAATAAAACTCCACTAAACGAGAACAAAACACACAAAAGTCTTTCATTTGGAATCCTTACAACAAAACGATTCATTACTGGAAAATGTTTGAAGCGAATAATTGACATTACATTTCCTTTATGATTCCTGCACATGAAATGAAAATTTTCAAAAGTGCATAGTAGATGATTTGACACCATGCATAACTTCCAAAATCACAACAATCATGTGGACAAAACTTAGGACTGTAGGAGAGACAACTAAGGTTCTAATTTCTAGTGAACTTACCAAAGAAAGAAATGCTAAGTAGTAAACAATTCACAAACGACTACAGGTTAGCATATTAAAATGAAATTTGACTTAATTTTCAAAACAAAATGTTATTCGCACAGATCAATTTTTTGTAGCAATTCATTATGATAACGTTAGAAGCTTACCCGCTTCACCAGATGTAATGTTTGCTGTTATTACCTCTTAACTGTGACATAAGTGGAAAGTAACATTACATGACCTCAGAGATACTGAAGATCATTCTGAAGTCTAGTTTATCATTTGCCTACATGTTGCCGGAAGTTAATGGGCACAATTAAGCCAAAGTTCCTGGCCAGCCATTTTCACAGAGCTTGCTCAGTTACTGAGTTTGGAACGACATAATAGACAAGTTTGCTAAAACCACAATTCCTAAGACAATGCCTAGGGTAACTTCTCATGGAACAGGCCTAATGAGGTTTTGGCGCAACGCATCAATCCAGCACACTTTAAGTTTGTGATTATTCAAAACATGATAAGATTTAAACCTTCTGGGCCTTTTCATAACCTATAATCAAATGAAATACTAATAAAATATCATAATTAACATTTGGATACTGTTATCTGTCATTGTTATAAGATCATTATAAAGACTGAAAAGTAAAGCAGCAATACAGTTTATTTCAAAAATCACAGACTTAAAGATGAGTTGAAAATAGATCAAAAACACATAATTGAATTATCAGTCCAATCATCACTGTGGATAAAGGAGAATGTACAGTTTCCAGACCACCAGATACAATACCTTGACGTGGTAAATTTAAACGTAATAAAACAGAATCATGTGAAATGAATTTTCACAGAAATACTCTTTGGCTACTGGTAAAATGTAAAGCTTTGAGATTCCAAATTTCACAATTCAAAGGCCCCATTCAATGTCCTTGACCTTTACCACCAGTTTTTCGATTCCTCCAGACGGTCACTTTCTTTCACTGTTTGTGTCCCTGTATTGTTAGCAAATAACCTGTTGAAAAAAAAAACATAAGAAAAAGTGTAATTTTGTATGTGATCCTAAGTAACAAGAAGAAGACTGCCAAAACTCTGGAAACAAGACAATTGTAACTTCTTCACATTCTGTAATGATATTAGTTGCATCTAACAAGTTTGAACTTAAACAGATCATTGCATGCCCCAACAAATGTACGCTTTCACTACTTAATGTTTTGATGTGATTAATCCCCCAAAACTTCCAAGAGATTAAAAAGAGTTGCCAGAACCTACAGGGAGGTACCACAACAGTCATGATGCAGGGATAAAATTATGACCTGGTGAATGCAGGTAAAAAGCCATGTGGCATATGATCAGAAAATAGCAGTCTTTTACACGAGTGGTTTATAAAACATTTTGTGTGGAGGAGGGGCAGCTATACCACTCCCTCCCCATAGCCACAGTGATAATGACACACTTCTCAAACATGTTGGAAACATTTTACATAACTGTATAATTTTTTTTCCCACTATGGATTGAGACTATCCACACTAAAACTCAGTAGACTCAAACTTGAATGTCTCAATCTATGTCTGATCATGGAGCTATTATATAATATCTCCATGGTCTAAGAAAGTTCTGATGAATAGTGCCATAAGAAGACAAAAATGTTTAAGCATGTAATCCATTGAACAAGGTGAAGCATAATTAAGTTTCAGTCTAGCCTCTAAACTACAAGGAAAGAAGACTGCCATGAATATTTCACATGTATAACTTATCATAAGCTATATAACACTCCTCAAACACTGGGGTGAAACTTAATCATGAATTACTCAACATAATCATGGTTAAATCTTAATGCAAATCCTGGTTAAACTTACACAAATTATGGTTTAAGTTACTGGGATTTGAGTTAGTTTAACTAAGAATCTAAACCCCGAATGTGTTGGAGTAAATAAAGCACTGCTCCTGGTTAAATTTATCCCAAGTGTTTTAAGAGTGTTTAGCTTGCAGTGTTAGTGGGTGAGTGTTAAGTCAATGACAATAAATACAATGTATCAGTCATTTTTTTTCACAAATGATTAAAATATCTTTTACCTTAGTAAATAAGGCACAGGTATTCCACATTCTTCAAAAACAGCTTGTTGAATTTGCATGCCTTCTGGAAAAGAATTACACACAAATTCATTAATGCATGTTAAAAGAAATTTTTTTTTTTATTAATTCATAATATACTACTAAATGAGTTTCAAAGTATTGAACTGCTGTTTACACTTCAAGAAGCTCCACATATGGCTATGATAACGACCAGTGTTCACCTCGTTTACAACTTTTCTTTGAAACTTCGTGCCATCTAGCAATGCCGTTGTTTTGCTGCTGATTTAGATTTTACTACTCATACCACTGTTGACACATAGTATCCCATAGTATACATTGAGGATTGAGCTACTTCATGATTGATGAAATTCCATTTAGATTCAAAAGGGTTTGATGTTTTGTCCTTATTGTTCTAAAGGACTAAATGTACAGGGATGAAACAAAAACCAGATGATGCATTGATAGTGAATACAATTCCTTTCGGATGGGATGCTGTCTATGGTTTGAATGCTTTGTCACTCTACATGTGTGGAAAAAAAAAACTCATAGTTTCAACGTCTCATTCTGATAACTCGATATAAAGCATATACAGGAGGAAGCAGCTCTTCCTGTCCTGTATGAACACCAACAAATGCAGCATGAGATTCAAGTGTTCCTAGCAAAAACTTCCAGTTTAACCTGTATCGTTACCTTCGACCTCAACTTAGTTCAAAGGGAGATCTTTTATAAATATACTTCACAATTTTTCAAAAAGTATAACTTCCTAATAGGATATATCCTCTGTCTGCTTCCATTAAATTTGATCAGTTTCATCATTTATACAACCCTGTTATTTGCCTTGCTTGAAATTTGTGTGTGACGTACACACTACACAGTCACGACATCACTTCACTTGGCTCTGCAGAAAATTATATTTTGTTGAAGATTTCAGAAAAAATAACAATCCGCGTGAGTATCACCTTTTCCCCAAGCACGAAAATGCACCCTGCAGATGATCCAAACCTCCATCTGAAACCTGTAACAAAGAATATCACTTCAAAAGATGTACAAATACCAGAATGACGAAGGGTTGAATGAAAAGTATGAAACAAAACATCCTGTTGTAAAGATTTTCATGTTTTCAATTGCATTAACCTACCGTTGTTCTTGGCATTAGTGTCTTGAAACTTCCCATTATCATCAGGGTACTAGTGCAATATATTCAGGTTTCCAAAATATGAGAAGTTCCCCTGACACAGTGCCATCTTCCAAACGTAATGACCCCTCAATACAGGCCAAGTGTTCTGCTGACTTAAAAAAAGATAGAAAAAGGAGCATTATAATAAGTATTTGGTGAATAACTCTTAAAATGAAAGTATGAACTGCATCACTGATAAGGTATTCCATCTTGCCCTATGAATTGGTTGGATATCATCAAAAACATAAAACATTTAAAAAGACCACGCCACATGCAAGGTGTGTAACTTAGTGTTTACTCCAGAGGGGGGAAAGGGGTTTGTTCTTGTCCTCCCCCTCCCAGAAGGTGAGTAACTCCCTTCTGTTTCCATAGAAATAAAAAATTGTCAATATCTTGGTTTCTAATTGAAGAAGGATACTTTTGCAGCAATGCTTGAAGTTGCACATATAAATTGCCTTATAAACCCTTCAAATTACACCTAACAGGGGCCTGGAAGCAAGTTTTTGTCCCTCTGGACTAACTGGTAAATTAAGCCTATGACATCATCAATTTGAAACTGGGATTTAGCAAAAATAAATCTCCCCCCCCCCTCTTTTGTTTTGTGTAGAATCCCTGCTTCTGTAATTCTGTTAAACTTGCAGTCTTGAATAATTTTCCTCAAGGTGAAAAAACCTGTTCATATTTTTCTATTGCTAAAATTTCAAATTTTGAGTGAATTGATGAAACTATGTTGAATTAATATATCAGAAAACGTTTTCCCAAATCCAATTTGTTTTTTATCTTCAAGAAATTTTTTCGTACTCCTCTTAATTACTAGTGCTTGCATGTGTCTGAGCAAGACTACATTTATTCTGGTAGTATGGTTTTGTGGTGACTGAAAGTTCGAACTAGCCCTAATTAACTGTATGAGTTAGTAATCAAATTTTGCACAACCAAGTTTTGCTTAAAAGAATCAGTCAGGATTAGGTTAAGTATATCTATAGGTCTCAGTAAAGTCTTTTCCTCCATTTTCATTTATTTCAATCAAGCAACCTTTCTGTTGTTGCAAAACTGCACCAATAAAAACACTAAAAACTAAAAACAATACATTAATTCGAGAGGGTATAAATAAATTTAGGAACATACCATACCTTTGTTTCAGATGCAGAAACAACTTTCCTTAGTTGTCTGTCCCAATTCCAATTTTTTGTTTTGTTCTTTTGTAACTTCCATGACAGGCTGTGGTCAAGTAAGACATTAAAGCAACCTGTGATGTAAATAAGTGATTTTAATAACGCATTTAAATCTTTCCTAAATTTCTTAACAATGTGAAAACACTCCCGGGCCACCCCTAAACAACAAACACCAAGGTTTATTTAAAGATGGACTTAAGTGCAAAACAGCAACTGATGAAGACCCTCCTTGGTTGTCACAAATTAAAAAACAAATCTAGTGTCACATAAGACTTTAAACCATGAACCAACCTTCAACTGGTCAACTTATTTACTGAACTCTACATTAACCTCTGTTACTCACTGTAGAATATTGTAACTTTATTAGCAACTAATTTCATTTGATCTCTCCTAGCTCAGCCACTAAAACAGGCAGTAGGTGTACAGGTAATCCGGAAGGGAGGAGAATTGATAATAATTTTCTTGCCTGTATCCCTCGACCAGGTGTGAATCTAATCCACCATTTTTATCTGAATTAGGGGGCACAAGCATTTGCCCTTTTGCTACCCCCCTCCCATATGCATGTGGTCATGGGGAACTGCAATATAGGCCTGGCAAAGCTTTCAATAGCCTAGATTTCCTGACTCTTAAAGGGCCAAACCTCTCACCCCAAAATACAATTTTGGTACAGGGCTACCAAAATTCTCAACTGGCTCAGCTCTTTGATTGACAGTTAATTCAAACAATGCAGAGTACCAAAGCTTATATTATACAGCATGAACGGTAATGAGAGTGTTTTAATTATATAAATTGAGTTTTTCTACTCACCTTAGCAATAAACTGAGATTGTATCTGGATGAGTATGAATTTCAGACAATTGTGGTGGGAGGGGCTTAACTTAAGTAAGAGGTTTAGGAGAATTGGTACTGTTTGGGGTGAGAAAACTGGGCCTTTAAGAGAATATATTCACAACCTTCATACTCAAATTTGGCACTAAAATTCCTATAGTAACTACTCAAATTACCAAATTAATTAAGAGCTCAAAATAGGCCTACTTAATTGTTTCTTAATCACTCCACCTGTAAGAGCAAAAGCACCAAATGAAAAGATATGCCGTAAGTCATGGATTAGTTTTTGCTACATCTCATTGGTCTAATGGACCGTACACGACAACTCTAAGCCAATCAAAAATCCGCTTAAAACACGATGACGTAACTGAACAGTGAATTACATTCGTAAACTTTCATGACGCTACTATACATATAATCCTATTGCATGATCATGAAAATTACCCCCCTCCATTCATGTGCAATAATCGATAAGAAAAATAATTAACAAGCTTGTTATGTTTATCTCGTTTAATGTTAAAAAATAGTTAAAACTATGGACAAGGTACGACAGCTTGGATTCTTACGCAAAGGTTTTGAGCAACAACCCTACGTTTTGCGAGGCGATTCAACCAATCATGAGCAGTGCACACAAATAGCCTAAGGTAAACACGTTAGGCTCCTACTTAACGATAACGTTAGGATTGCCCCTGGATCTACAGTAGGCCGCCGTCACTTTTCATTTGAAATAACATTTTGAAACGTATATTAGTTTGAAAGATACGTAGTTAATACATTAAATTGACTAACCATGAACTTCTGCAGCACAATGTATGCTAACGAAACTCCGGTACCTTTACAATTGCAGCGAATGATAGGATGCACTGCACGGCGAGTGAGAAAGCGTTGTAACGTTAGAGGTTTACTGCATGCATGCTGGGGGCAAGAATACTTTCGGATATTGGAATCAAAATCTTACACTTTAAATCCCACAGAATGACGCCTTATGTCGAAAATCATAAATAATTACCACTTTTAATTGTTACTTTGTACGACGTACACATTTCATAGCAGTTTTTGCAGCGAACTTTTCCAGTGAAAAGATCGAGCATTGCACGAGGTGCGTTTCAACAGACTTTCTTTTGTTCAACATGGGTTACGGGCAAAATCTGTAATATTTTACAGAAATTGTGCTGTTGACGAACAGAAATTTTTTACAGTGTTGCTACTATTTTTCACATTGTTGCAACCCTGTTTTTGATAGTCTCTAATGGATTCCAGTGCAACGTGATTTGGCAACTATTCACTGTGGGTTACTTAGTTAGTTATATGGATTTTAACTGCCCAGTTTCCAACCCATTGGTTCAAGGCAGCCTTTTAACGGTTGTGGCTTACTGACTCCTTTTCCCTATTCCGTTGCTTACACTGAACACCAAGTATAACGGCAGTAGGTTCCATTTTGAAGTCTTAAGCTGAGTATGACTCGGTGAAGACTCGAATACACTACGGACTTTGACTATGACTATGGACTGTGGCTATGGAGACGGTTTCCATTCACTGCGGGGAACAATTTATGCGTATCATCTAATTTCTTCTTCTTTTTCCCTCAGTTTGGAAGTCCTGTAGATAGAGGGTCACTTAATACGTTGCTCATTTACTTTCAGACTAGATTACTTCGGTGTTACCTAGCTCACTCCCACTTTTTCAACCCAGACATGCTTCCCCTTCTCATTGAAGCTCACAATACCGGCTTTCATGGCACATTCAAATTTTTATATCATGGCCCTTATATTTTTGAGCTAGAAAGCCTTGAATGATAGATATGTTTCCCGCGCAATAACAGCTACTCAAAAACGGCATTTCACAGGGTGGAATAATACAGTAAAAATGATACAAATATTGGTCAAATTTCCTTCAGATTCGCCATTTAATATTTCAATTCATTGTCTACAAAATAAAAATGCAAAAACGATCATATTTTTTAAGTATCACAGTCAAAAACATCTAATATTTTTTTCAGGGACTTTCTCTGTCGGTAAACTTTTTATAGGAACGAGTATTGGAGTTTATGATCCGCAACCTGTAGAGTACTGTGACTTTACATCTAGTACAGTTTTCCTGCAGTGTCTTCCCTTCCTTCTTTACAGCCCCATTCAGCACACAAACAGCATGAAATTCTTTTCTTTACGTTTTGACACTGCTGCGTTAAATAGATCATTCGTCTGACCGGGTTGCCTGGTGACCCGCCAACGGTTGCTAATAACAAAGATTGTTTAAAAGTGCAAGCGAGGGAACCCCTGAGTTTGATCTGAAAACATGATATATTTGCCAAAATCAAAATATTTTTGTGATTAATTTGTCAATGTTAAAAATATAGAGTACAAATTGAGACTTCAAAATACAGTCAAGCCAACCCAGCCTGTTGTTGTACAGATTGGTTTCCTTAAAAAGGTGGTATTTTGTTTTGTTTTAATTCGCCTGAAAACCACAAAGGTATTTTATAGCCGAACAATGATAGCAAGTGGCACTGGTGATTTAACGTGGTCAACTTGGTTCATGTGTTTAGTGCCTTCTTCCTATGTTGAAACCATTCATGAGAGAATTCTGCTCCTTGAAATGAGACGTCATGACTTGGCCGCTAGTACAATCTCTTGAACGATTATACAACAACAGAAAACCGCAGGCAACAAAAGGTGGTCACTGGACCATGTTATCTGCAACAATGTTGCTTTTTGTCTGTTGTGCCACAAGCATGGACTTCAAGGACAGCTTCAGTTTGTCCAAGTTTTCTGTGAGTGGATCCTCTTATGTTTCGGGGTAGACCTTGGAAGTTCTGCCATGGATAGATTAACTCACGGTTACGTCCCTGGTTGACACAAATTGGGCTATGGTAGGTTTTGCGTAGACAAATTAGGATCCTTGTGTCACTCTAACGAAAACGTAAGCTCGCGTCATTAACACTGTTGTCAAGCAGCCACCTCTCCGTTTGTTGGTTAATATGGTTGAGTTTATTAAGTTAGTATTATCCTCCTTTCAAATATACACCAAAACCATGAGGACACAAGGACCGGGTTCGCTTCCCAGGTCGGGTCATACCAAAGACTCTAAAAAGGAACCTACCGCCGTTGTGCGTGATGCTCCCCATAAGCAATGGCCGTGGCAGGCTCGACTTTGAACCAATAGGTTGGAAACTGGGCCGTTAAACTCTACTCTAACTCTACAGAATAAGATATGGTTGGTCAACTAGAAGTAAAGTGTTTTGTTGGAATTGATGCTGCCAATCAAAGTTGATTTAACAATTGAGGTTAGATTTCACAGATCTTTACGTAAGTATGTTTGTATCGAGAATTGAAACGAAATCCTCCGTTTAGTAGATGCTTTATCCCGGCAAATTGATGAACTTATACTTTGATGTTTGCAGCAGCAAAGTTAGCTAAAGATATATAGCATTTATTTTTGAATGAACCAGATGTATACAGATCTTTTCTGTGTGCCGCAGCGTGAACACAGGCTTATATGGATCGACTTCATAAACGATCTTGTCCTCTTAGATCACTCTTCTAAGGTATCTATATTGTAATTTCTTGTCAAAATTCCTCCTAAATTATTGATAGTTCTTGTTGCGACATCTACTGAAGTTTTGCAAATGTTCCACATGACACAATTTGACAATCACTTCATTTCAACTAAGCAAACTTCCCATTGCCGACACCAAAATGTCAAAATGGAAGGGGGGGGGGGGACTTACGGAAAAGAACAATTTTCTCACTGGAAAATTTCGGGGGGGGGGGGGCAGTGCTTAACAACCCAAAGTAGCCGTTACTGGGGGCGGGAGTCGAGGGGACGAAGCATCCGTGACATCGATTTGGGGGATAGAGGGACATGTTCCCACTTCACTGAGTGGAAAAGACACTTAAAGTAAAAGTAAAAAGCAAAGTTTAAGTATCGCTCGGGGCGTCGCATATTGCATTTCTTTAGCAGAAGTGCTAACTCAGCATGTGACAAAATCGAAAATTGACTATATCTGTCTAGCATTTGTGGGGTAAACAAATTCAGTTCCAGATTCAAGCATCACTACAGTGTTAACAATGACGATGTCAGAACGTGGTTACGTACATATTTTGGTCTTTGCAAGACAATGTACAAACAAGGTGAGGAATTTACGTTGTGAAAAAATGTAGAAACAAACCTTGATTTTTTACCTTCCCGTAACTCTTTTTACAGAAAAAGTTCCAGTTTCAAAATGGATTTCCCAAATTCCATTTCTTCTCATCATTTGAATAAAAAATGTCTGCTTTCTTAGGTATTGATGTCGATAAAGCCATAAGAGACTGTCCTTTTGGCTCTTTTGGCAATAACCTTTGACTCTTGGTCACAAGACTAATTTTTTTTGTTCCATCTACTTGTCGCATCAAGGAGTGTGTTCTTGTCTTATTTTAGAGAATGCCTTTTTTAAAACACCTTTCCACGTACGACAAGGTTTCGGTCCTTTTTCTCCAGAATAGCCTATGAGGATCTGGCGTTACGCTTTTAGTGTTTTTTTTTTCTTCAAAGGTGCCATTAGTCATGCAATAGGGGCTGTCCAGATAGAGAAAGAGAGACATTAAAGAATCCACTCCCTTGGACAAACTTATCCTGTCTTTGAAGTACTTGATTGCTACATAACTGGCAAAAAGCAGCACTGCTGTACATAACATGATCTACCGACTACCTACTGTTATCCGTGGTTTCAAAGTCATGATGTTCACTTTCAAGTGAAAATAAATCTTTACTTCTTATCTCCATTTAAAATAGTTCAAATTTAAGGGACAATTAAAATCCACGAGTTCTTCATCACAATCTTACATTGGGTTAATTTTAAACTAACAAAAAATGTTCCGTCATCATGATCTGACGTTATGGTTGGTTCCCGAATGAATGAGAATACAATTAAGGCTAAATGAATTGTCTTAACAAAATTAAAAAAGTGGTTGATGGCAAATAATCGGGTAAAAATGGGAAACCAACTACTTCTTGGAATGTTAGTTTAATATTCGTTGTCAAATTCAAAATTTTCCCCTCTAAAGTTAATTATGAACGTTTACTCAATGGCCTATGCACGCTACAGATATTTGTGGCGTATGTTTCCAAACGTTGCAGTTCTTGCTTTGGACTTACTTAATATAAATCCCGAGATATTGGTGAATTAGCAAAATTTCAATATATTTTACAGTGTGAAGATAGCTATTCTTTTATATATGATAAAACCTAAAGGTCATTCAGTGCTTATATGCGAGTAATTAGAAACGCACGCGTAAAAAATGTACACATCACTTTCAAAACCGTTATTCAGTTCGCTTGAAGTGCTCATCAAGTGGTTAACAGATTTTTGAATGTCAGACTTGTATTGACGTTTGACCTTTAAGATTCAGCGCGTAATGAAAGTATTCGTCATGGTTTTGTCGGAAGCTTAATATGTACATACGTGCAAGGGGAAATTG
Source organism: Holothuria scabra (assembly GCA_037179385.1). Taxonomy (NCBI): domain Eukaryota; kingdom Metazoa; phylum Echinodermata; class Holothuroidea; order Aspidochirotida; family Holothuriidae; genus Holothuria; species Holothuria scabra. The sequence goes on from CM074199.1 coordinate 1,416,216, forward strand.
TATGTTGACATTGTAAATGATACGTTTTTCTCCGAACAGAAGGAAGTATCTCAATAAAGACGATCTGTTGGAATCAAAGTACATAGAACATGTTACCTTCTGTACGTGGAGTATACTGTGCTTGCGTGATGTTTCAGTAGCCACAATTTTCAAGATATAACCTGAGTTTACTTACATCATTTGTGTAAGCTGTGACCAGGAATACAGGCGTCAAGAGACTGTTCTGGAGTTGAAAAGAGTACAGGTACGTTCATTAGGGTAATATCTGCCTCTTAAAAAGTGTTAAACACAAAGAATCTCTACTGGCATAGACAAAATTTGCTATGATGTAGACATTGTTATAGATATCGGCAAGTCTGAGGAGACATTTAGGTGTAACTTGTAGGACTGTAAACCACGGAGCAAAATATCACCATGTAGCCGTGGCTCAAATTATAATGTTCTGGTGAAATGTAGCTGGACTGGACTAGTGTTATCCCTTCTTCATTGCCCATGCGGAGAATCACGATGGAACAACGGGAGTAAGTGGAATTCTTAAAGTCGTTGGTATGACTCGGCATGGAAATCGAACCCAGGACTTTCTGGGTGAGATTTGTTGCCAAATAATACAACAGACAGACTGTATGACCGAGTGGTTACAGAATCAGCATACTTACAGCCGCAAGGTGTGAAGTTCGAATCATGATGGTGGAGTTCGACTCCTGATGGTAGGGTCGTACCAAAGACCTAACGAGGAACTAACCGTTATTGTATTTGGTGCTCAGCACAGGCAATGGAGTAGGAAATCAGGCCAACACGCAACAACTAGGAAAAATTAGGCGACCGCCTAAAATATACATACACACACACACACATACACAAACATATATATATATATAAATACACACATATATATATATATATATATACATATATAGTGTAAATAATTTATAATATAAAGAATAAATCAAACTGAAACGTCATAGAGGTGTCTTTAACACGCTCGTCTCATTTTCATTTTATTTTATAACTGTTATGCTTCGCATTTGTAGACTGAGGAGTGTAGGCTACAAACGTAAGCCTATACGAAACAAGCTTGTATCTTGAAATGCAATAGTGTTTACTTTCTTATTATTTATTTATATATATATATATACACATATATATATATATATATATATATAAATATATTTATATATATATATATCAAATTGGTAAAGCTGGAAAATCTGGCTGAGGTGAAAAAACGATGTTGACTCCACCGGGATTCGAACTCGGGACCTCCCGCTTTCTAGTGCGGACGCTCTAACCACTGAGCCATGAAGCCAAGTTGGTTTGGGCTTTGTTCAAATAACAGATGAAGCAACTCGCAATTCACCTCCTGAGCAGGCGCCTAATTTTTTGGAACAGCACTAGTTCTCGTTTGACGCAAGCCCTAACCAAAGATCAAAGTTGATGCCATCCAGCTAAACACAATTGTTTATTCGCCAGCGGATCTCCGAAGAGATACAGAAACCTGTGAAAGCAGGGGTAAAGTGAAAATAAACGCTGACGACAACTGCGTGGAATATATATATATATATATATATATATATATATATATATATATATATATATATATATATATATATATATATATATATATATATATATATATATATATATATATATATATATATATATATATATATATATATATATATATATATATATATATATATATATATATATATATATATATATAAACATGACGGAGAAACTTTAAAACAACGGTGCTACAGAATTGAAAGGATGGATCTCCGAGGAGATACAAATAGCGGAAGGCTAGAATTTAGATAAATTAAACAGCCAAAAGAAATAGAATTACGAATGAGTGATTATGTGGCTAATTCGCACTGGCAATGAGCAATACCAAAATGGTAAAGAAATAGAATTACGAATGAGTGATTTTGTGGCTAATTCGCACTGGCAATGAGCGATGCCAAAATGGTAGAGAAATAGTATTAAGAATGAGTGATTCTGTGGCTTATTTGCACTGGCAATGAGCGATACCAAAATGGTAAAGAAACAGAATTACGAATGAGTGATTTTGTGGCTAATTCGAGTTGGCTTTGGAGTGGTAGTGGCTACAGTACAGCACAAAGTAGACAGAAAGGAAGTTTGTTATGAACAGGGGTGAAGCGTTGGATTAACTGTTGCTCAGTAACAACCTTACATTTTTAAAACTACTGAAGGGTACTGTAATTCGTTTGTTTCATTATGAAAATTCTATGTTCATTAGTTTATACTTCATGGGCTAAGATGAAAAAGCACATTAACGTTTTATCAAGTTTTTGGAACATTATGCAGTTAATGAAACTGTTTCAAAATTGTTTATCACGTTCTTATCTTGCACCTCGTCATCACGATGCATTTTTTCTCTGGACCGAGAAACTAGTTCACAGCTGGACCAACGAAGTAGTTCTATTTTCACTGTTGTTGTTTGCGAAAGGATTAAAACTTAGCGAAAAAGACTCTTGACCTCGCATAAATCTGTAGATTAATTTTTATGCCATATTAATTCACGAGAAAGAAACTGGAACTAATTAAGTTGGTTAAGCTCCTCAAACACGGAGACATAGGCTACTTTTTTATTTGGAAGCTAAAATTGAGACAACGAGTTTATTCCTCTGAACTTATTGCGGTAAGTTTTTCAAACTCTCTCTGTTAAGTGTTCTGACACTTCACTGTAAAGAACGGACCTGAACATCAGTGAATGATCATGAACAAAAAAGAAGCAAGGTTAGAGAGGACTTTTTGTGAGCCTTGGTATCGGATAAAATGGCTACTCATCTTAATTAAAGGAATCTTCATTTAAGCAGATCAAGTAAGGAGTTATCATAAAGCTTCCCGCATAAATTGGTCAATTATGTCTCCGCTGAAAATAATAATGTTGTCCTACACAGTCATTCGAATTGAAGCGGGTTAAAAAGTGCTCGTGATCAGTTTTTCAACAACTTTATGATAAGTTCAACTGAATATTATATATGCTTGTCAACCCAATACAAAATCTAAATAAATGTTTTCCACGACCATAAAAGATATTCTATGGCGTGTTCATCATAATCACACTATTTTCTTCGATAAAACTGTAAACTCAGTTAATGATAACATGTTAAGAATCTTTGGTCGAAGGTTGGAAATTTTAATTTTGTATTTTCTTGAATCAAAGCAGGCAGGATAGAGGAACAAATAAAATGAGTTATTTTGTGCCAATACGTTAAGTTATACCTATAGATTCAAGACGCGGAAGGCAAGTATTCCAAGACTAAGTTTATTATTTTTAGCCACGCGCTATTATTAATAGGCCTAAGGTAAAACTATTTTTCAGTTTTGACGGGATGGGAAAAGAGCTTTTTTGCAACAATACGTTACTTACTTATCTTTGCATTAGATGGGTGAAGGCATGTAGGCGAAGACCATGTTGTTTGGTCACGCCAGTGGCGTAGCTAGGGGAGGGGATTAGAGGGCGATTTCCTGGATCTGTGAATGAAAATATCGGAAATTTGCTATTTGTGACACCAGTCAACCAATAGTGTGGTTTTCCCGACTCTTTCTTCATGAAATTCCGAATTCTCTCTCGTGAAAGCTCCTTGGCCTATTTGTAAGTATTCGTTTCAAGAAGCAAATTTCAAAATGCGGTAGTGCTTGCTCATAAATCATCATGTTGGCTGGGTGTAGAGTACGCCCATGGTAACCATTTTCACCTGTCGTAAAAGACGACCGGATGGACTTGAACCGTTTTATCTAGATTTGCTTTCAATTCGTAGGCCTAAGATACCTAACTTTTAGGAAAACTCAAAAAAACTTTTGGAAACTCAAAGTGATTTTAATTCCTCCTTGATATGTCTGTTGGAAGGAGAAAGGATACTTAGATACTTATATCAATCTTCATTCCTAGAGTTACTTAAAATTATGTCCATGCAGCCTACCAAGCTTCTTAATTATATTTGTCTAATATGAAATATTTAAAGACTACCTAAATAAAAGACATTACTTAGTTTGACTTACTACCAGCCTTGCATGATGTTAACTTCAATGTTAAGCTCTTTCCTTCAAAACAATTTTTGTAAATAAAAAACATTTTTGTTCATGTGCCGTTTTTCACCAACTGTAAAAAACCCTTTTTATTTCATGGCCGTGTTCAAACACTACCTTTTTTCTCAGCTGTAACTTTACCTTCAATTTTTTCGTGAATGAAATGCTGGAAATATTTTGAGCCAAAATAATAAATCGTTTTTTAAGGAATATATGCCTCCTAGTCATGGTGTTTTTTTTTAATGAGGATCAAGTTTTGGTAAATGGTTTCAACCTCATTCAATCAACAGAGAAAAACAATTAAATGGTGTAGATTTAGGTGGTTAGGGTCCTGCACTGCTGGTAGGTAATCCACTTCTGAAAGTGCCTGTCTTCCATATTGAGACCTTAAAGTCTTAAAACTAAGAGGGAAAAAAAATTCCTAGCTGTGCAAATGACCTCAAGAGAAGTTCATCAAACAGTATGGTAAAATTCTAATTCGATTCCAAAAGAAATAGACAGATTTCTGGGTCATCCCAATCACATCATACAAATACCCTCTGAGTATTTGCCCCACAGATAACTCTGAAGGCGTTTTAAGCCTAACCATTAAAAAAAAATGAAAAGCGTGGACATATTTTGCATCAGTTCAACTTCATAATGCCCAAGTGTACAAAAATATTGTCACATAGGCCACTCACATAGTGACAATTCATACATTGTTTCTGGATGGTGTACGTATCTTGAAGTAATGATACTCTAGCAACTCCCTAGCTGAAGTGCCTGCAATTTTCAGAAGAAGGGAAGTTTAATTTTCACAATGCAAATACATGGCCGCTTTTGGTTCATTGTTTAATTTTTCATACTTTTATTTTTCGACATGTCCTATAATTTGAATTAATGTAAGATTTCCAGATCAAAAAGGCAAACAAGCAGCTAATAAAGCCAAGACCAAATAACAGATTGAAAACACAGGAACAAATATAATAACCAGCTACTTTAGTGACATTACTAATGAAAAAAATGAACTAAAAAAGGGTGAATTCCAGAGACATCTCTTCACTCTCATTTCTTTAATGAAGAAAAGTAAAATTGTATATTTACGCGAGGCATATTTTATAAAGGGAATACGATTGTATTTGTGACAGAATTAGCCGAAAGGGTCTCCTAATAACCATGTTTGACACTTTAAAAATAATACTTGGACTCTTCCTAGCTAGACTCCTTGCTATAATCCTTTCATGAGATTATGGTAATCCCCGATAAAACTTTTCAATAAAGATAAGACATTTAACTCAAAGTTTGAACGGGTAGTAATTTAGCTACTTTAATACTCAGTGCAAAGAAAGGCAAACCTTCTGCAGGCACAAACCCGTTACTTCTCAGGTTATACTCCATTCACCTGGCATGTCAAGCCGCGGGCTGACGTTTCACAGTGCACAGACTGATGTCTGTGAACTTCAGAATTGATGATTGCCCCCAATTATGTACGCATGATTCACTCAGTTCAAGGTAACTAGATGCTATGAAAGTTGTGATAATAATCCAGTGGGGAGTGGGTGTGTAGTTTGGGAGGGCATGGGTAAGAGCTCATCAACTGGGAACAAGAGATGATGGGATTGTCTCAGGTCACTGATCTTTACGCCCAGTGATTCTGTGGAACAACTTGTCAGGTAAAACCCCTGGTCAAGTTAAGCTAAAATGCAAGGAACACCTTCAAATGTGCCAAAGAAGGAAACGTAGAAATTATGGGTAATTTTTTAAGTTTTGGTTTGCTCTTTACATCTGTTTTTACAGATATATTCACCTTTGCAACGAAAAATAAAACTTACATTTTGAAATTCACAGATCTTTCTTCAAGATGAATCAAACACCTAACGTCATATTACAACAATCTGGAAATACAAATACACCGCAATCAAACAGTCTGAGGGGCAGCTCTGAGAGAATATATACCGCAGTTGTCCAATTGATCTGTGGAGTTACTGCCATGGTTTGTGGGCTGGTGCTTATTCTGTTGAAAACCCCTGACAACGATACCTTCCATGGGAGCCAAATCCCCGTGTTTGGGAAAACGGCTTTTGGAATTTGGGGAGGATTGGTATGTATACCACCCCATAAAAATAAGTTTAATTTATCATTTTGTTGCATTTGAAGACCTTATCAGGAAAAAGCCTCTAGCCAAGTAGCTCTTGATGCATGTAAGCAATACTTGGGTTCTAGTATTCCTTCTATATATCAAGTTTAAAACTGTAGAATATCATCTTATTTGTATTAAAAGTAAAAGTCTCTAAGACTGGAAGTGCTGTTATCTGCTTTCAGTTGAGTTTTAAGATATATCGAAAGAGTACATTGAATAAGTGTAAAATACAGTCACTGTAACTTGAATAAGTACAAAATGGATCTAGTGTATCATATCACAATTTTTTTTTCTACTCGATTGTGACATATATTTTCATACCGTTAAGTATCATCAGAGATGAAACTACAGTATTGCTTTGAAACCGGTGCTGGGCGACTGCTTAATTTGGCCAAGAGTCAAACAAAAGAGACTTCTCAGTATGAGTATTATAACATTGGTGTTGAGGCACAAAAATGCATTATAGTGAATGGAGATTTCTTGTATTCCATTTTTGTAGGTTTTCATCGCCACAGCTATTCCTTACTTTTTCGGAAGGCACAAAAAGTCCATGGTAAGTTTATGTTTTGGGGTTCTTGTCCAAAATTTTGTGCTAACATATTTTGAATCATGTTTCACGAGGAGGGTTTTAAGACTCTAACACCAATTGTTGGCTCTTAATACTCCACCGCTTGCGGGAGGAGAAACACTACCTATTATATAAGTTGTTACCGTTAGATTAGGTTTTACTCCTCAGTTTCTTAAAAAATGACCTAATTAGTCGGGCACACGGCCTTTTTGTTCAGATGTAGCTGAATGGCTTGTTTTCCCGCTATCCCTTTGCATATGCACCATCAATAATCATTTGGAAAGCCCCATCTAACATTTACACCTTCCACCGTTTAAAAATTTTCATCAATAATCTCCAATGCCCTTTTGTAATCTCAAAAGAAGAAAAGCAAAGTAGTCTTTTTAACATACTGATGTAGAAAGAGTTGACATGTTACAGGTCTCAAAAGTACGGGTCCAGCTGAACATTGTTTGACCTGAACTTGTTTCAACCCATGCGTATGTCCTAAGCAGCACTGTAAAAAAAATAGGAAACCTTTCACCCGTTCGGTGAGGAATCCATGTTTCCCAGTGTGGGTTACCCCGATGTTTCCCAAGGAAACGGAATAAAGTCTGCTCCTGATAACTACCCACAAAGGAGGGAGACCAAATCATCCAATGACGTGTTCGAGATACGTTGCGTCACCGAAACAACGTCTAATTAACCAATTAAACCACGCAAAGTCGACACAGGCCCGGCCCACCTGCAGAATCAACAAGAGTTTGTTTTGTGCACATTCCTGCATACTTTGTGTCTAAATTTGTGCTGGTGATGCGCGAGTTCTGTGTACTGTGTTGTTATAGTGTAATACACCGAATATACGTAATATATACGAATTGCCGCCATTCCTGTACGGTGACAACAAGTTCTAAATACAGGTAAAACGTTTGTTTTGAAATCCTCCCTAGTTCATTTGCGAAGCAATCTACATAAAAGTATAGTATGGTGGTGAATGATGTAAATGTTTTTACTTTTAGAGAAAAATGTGTTTTACAGAATCGAACTTTTAATCCAATTAGCTAAATAGGCCCGGAGCTTGTCGGTCGTTCGCCGCCGACACAGTATAAAAGTGTTAACGTTAGGCTTATATAACCTAACGTAGTGACAATGACCGAAAGATTCTAAACAAAAGTGAAGCCTTTTAGGAGTGAGATATTTGTAACTTGAAGGGTGAATGACTTTTTCAGTGTATGGCAATTGGCCTTACGTGATTCGTTAGAGAAATTTGTTTTCAATAGCCTTAACTTAGTTTGCAACTAGTGTGTCCTAAACCCAGCAGTAGGCTAGGACAATATTAAGGGGAAAATGCTTCACCCCAATTTTGATAAGTGTGGTAGCTGTGTATCATGAATGACTCTTGTGGCATGTGGCAATATTTTCTCACGTAATTGTTAATTTTAGGAGTCTTTCTTATCTGAACATGCGGTAGGTACACATACATATAACACAGACCTATAGGCCACACCGCTGCTGTGTATGCCTGTTGGTTAGGCAAGGATATTATAATGTAGGCCTATACAGTAGGCGAGGGAGGTAACATTCCCACAAACTAACCTATAACCAAGAAAAATATTGTAACTTTATTAGCCAGGAGTCTAAACTGTAATAGGTCCATGTTTTTAAGTTTTCATATGAGAAAGGAAAAAAGTACTGCTCTTGGAATCTGTAGCTGCATCATTTTGTGAATTTGTGTCCCATCACTTCATGTCCATATATACCAACAAGTACTTTCTTTTTAAATGGTGTAATCGAAATGTTCAGAGGAGAGCTTTATCTTAAGAAAGTAAAATGCAGTGAGAGTAGACATAGAAAATGAAAATTAATTTTAAACTTTGAGGGCTGTGTTAAATTGTCAGCTAGTAGTTTTGTCTGGAATTTTTGCTCTTAAATATTATTTAATGCAAATAGTAACCTTATTTTCTTCTATGTTATCATCCTTTCAGACTTTTGGAGTGGACTGGATTCCTGTCATTCCAGATCGACCTTGTGTAATATGGGAGAAGGCTACGTGTAAGTAGAAGTAACATATGGCAGTGTTAACATACATGCCAAGACGATACCACAGAACCTGTGGACATCTCGGCGAGGCCCAGGTCGGAAAAAGCGAGGCCCAACTCGGTTAACACCTCTTGACACAGACGAGATAACACGCTCGACTTGAACTGGGAGAAAGATGTCCCTTCCATAGCTCACTCAACTTCGGTTTTTTCGTTTTGCTGCTTTCACTGTGGAACTTATTCTGATCAGAAGTACTGAAATGAGCTTTTAAACGTAAAAATTGAAGCAATATTGGCTGAAATACTCTGAATAGAAAAACGCAATTTCGTACATTGCGGTGTTCTTTGTTTAACGTCCTCCCGCGTTACCTCTCATCAGTAAACATCGGTGATTCTTCTGTGCTTGTTTCTTTCCGCAGAAATGCACTAGGTAGAGCGAGGCCCAGCTCGGATATCGGCTCTACCTGTAATTAGGAGCTGTGAATTTTACCTGTTCATTTATTTTCACTATTTTTGTTTTTATAAAAATTTGCATTTATATTTTTCTTTAATTTAATGACGTATGAATCCTTTCAAAGGGTAATATGAAAAGAATTGAATAAAATACGAAAAACGTAAAGCTTTAATGTTAGCTTCTGGCAATACAAAACAAGCTTTGTGTGTGTAGGAAACACATACAGTAGAGTAGCTAGTGAGCACACGATTTTTATGTTACGTAACGTAAAAGTCAATACTTCGAAGTGTGTGGATAGTGAAGTAGTAATTGGTTCATTTAAAACAAAATTTTTCCAGTTAGAGGTAAGGATGGGGATGGGGCAGGCGAGTTACAAAGGATGGGGGGGGGGGGTTATGGGTGCAAAGACCTCTTTGAAATTGGTTCGCTTCCCCAAAACAATTTCTCATTTATTTAAACTAAAATACCGGTATTTCAACTATTACGGTGTTCTACTATCGAATTCTTTCACGTCAAGACGTCAGCTGTTTAGTTTTATACAATTTTTCAATACGACACCGGATTTGCATGTTCAGCGTGCAAAAACGGTGTGTCGCATATACATAGTGTGCAATATCAACTAGTGTGTAACATAAAAGTTAGTACGATATATGTGGAGTAAAGCAATATTCGTTCGTTCTTCACAACAAATTTTCAGGTTAGAGGGTAAGAAATTGGCTGGGGCAGGCGAGTTACAAAGGGGGGGGGGGAGGGAGGGCGCAAGGGTGCGAAAATTTCTTTGACATTTTTTCGCTTCCCCTTAAACAATTTCTCATACATTTAAACTTAATAACCGGTATTTCAACCATTAAAATGACACGTTCTTCCATCGCAATATTAGGGGGGGGGGGGCTTGAATGCTCAGCCCCCTCAAAAAATTGAGGGCTAAGCTGGTATGTCCCTTCCCCTCAATATTTGCCAAGTGATCCGAGAAGTGAGGGCCCGCAGGGGGACTTTCGATGTGGGCGCTGAACATATTCTATATATCGGTTCAATACACATTCAGTTTAGAACAGTCGGTAATTACCGTTTCCGGCCATCTGGAGGGTTTGTAAACCAAACATTTTCTTGTACGCTTCGCGCCAACTGATGGTGGTGTTCCGCTTAGTTAGTCTTGCTGGCACTCAAGCCTCTCCCCTTTAATATTTTTTCCGTTCCGCTTCGTCAGGGGGAACTAGTTTCCAAAGCAAATTGTTGCAAAAAATTTGGAAATTATTTTTGATAAATATGCTCAAGCTTCTCTATGCAGACGGGTAATCCTCAGCTCTGTATCTAAGGGTGTTGGTGGGGTGGGGGGGGGGGGTTGATAAGGCGACGGGATGCTTCTCATTCCATATGGTCAAATCAGTTACCCTGCGGTGAATGGTTCAGGACCTCCCATTTCTCATCTCTTACACCCCATCCCTTCTTTATTGTTCAAAAGCATACCTAAACAGGCGCAAATCTTGCAAGGCAGCTTCAACACATATCCCGGGAGGGGCCACAAGCTCTATCTCTTTGGGCAGGGGCGTACGCAGGAACTGTGAAGTGGAGGCAGACGCACGACTGTGAATCCCCTGACTGACATTGAAGAAAGTCCAAATGGCTAGATGCAAAATGATGCCTCCAATTAACAGGGCGTAGCCAGGAATTTGTCAAGGGAGTGACTCGGCCCAAAGACAGATGCTCAGTCCTCCGCACATTCACCGGTTGGCGAGGGGCGCAAGAAAATTTTGGACGAAAAGGTGCCACAGATAGCCGAGATGAAAAATTCCAGGCCTATTTATCCCATATAAGTAGGTCAAACACTAGCAATATTGTAAAAACAAGAGGAGGGGCAGTGCTACCCCTTCGCCCATCCCCCTTAGCTTCACGCCGGCTTAATGACATTGGCAATACGAAGGTACCGATGGTCTTTGTTTAAGTGTACCGTTTTTTAGAACTGATATTTGTTTAGTGGATAACCTTTGAAAGCCTGAGAAAACAAGTTTCAATAGAGAGGTCAAAGGTTTGAACGGATCGCTGTACTGGGGAAAAGGTCGAAGGGAGGGGGTGTCCCTCTCCTTAGGAAAATTTCTGCTTTTGGAAGCGGACTGAGATGCAAAATGGCCGGTGCTATGTCGGAAACATTTTGAAGCGTACTAAAACACGCATGACGATCAGTTGGGGGAGGAAGAGCTCCCCTGTTGCTCGGTCAGACTGCTTCCGATTTCCTAAGATTACCTGATTTCCCCAACAACTTTCAGAGGTAGTGTGATCCCCATTTCCTACTGCCTGGGGGTAATGTGTACACTGTAGGCCTAGGTGCCAGTTAGCTTACCTCTGGAAAAACTGTTATTGCCGGGGAATGTGTTTTTCCAAGATTCATAACGGACGATTTGACCGTTCCCTTACCGCCCCTCTCGAATGCGAGGTCCTACAAAGGAATAACCTGCTAGGACGTAGGAGGTCAGACCCTCCCCCCCCCCAAAGAGGCAGATATGTTCACAAAAATACCTTATTACAGGTAAGTAGCCCCTGCCATATAGAAAATTAAACTTGTGTGCTCACTGGGTGGGGTAAAGGTACGTTTCATGTGTGCGCCGCGGTGTGTTAATTACTACTCTTACAGTAAGCTTCAACAGCACAGGAATTAATTTAATAGCTATCCCTGTCGGCTGATATTGTGTATGCCTGTGCCACTGAACTACTACATGGCGCATTACCCCTCAAGATGATGTAGCCATAGTACATAAAACTCAAGACTATGGACAGTGTTTTTTCGAAAGCTAAATAACCGCGGCCGTCAGATAAGGTACTAAAGTGTATAGGGTGGAAAACATCAAGTTTCAGGGGCCTTTCTTTTTCATAGGACGGACTAAATTCATAAACAGAACAGAACGCCAGGTAATCGAGTCGGTTTTTTATCAGGAAGGAAAATTTTATAGGCTGATAGGATGAGCAACTGAAGGTGAGTTGAAACTAAAAGTAATTCAAAATTAAAGTTTCTCATTTAATTCTTCCGAGCATAACACACTGAGTCACTTTGAATTCATCAAACTGTACATCAAGACAAAATGCTATCCTGCCATTAACAGTAGGCCTGTGCCGGTCGCACAGAAGCATTGATAGCGCTACCCAATAGCAGTACGATTCAGCATTGCTATAATTGGTTCTGGTACCGCTATCAACGGTTCTGTGCGACCAGTCTTGGTCTACACGCTTCCTGCGATTGAAATGATAAGCATTTTAAATTCATTTCTTGTTAGCAGGCAGGGAGTAAGCTCATAAGCTAAACAGCCAGCGTTTTCACACTTGTGGTCAGCTGGACTGTTATTACTTCTGCTTAAGTGATCACCAAGTGGGAACTGGTAAACAATTTGGCCATGTCCATTGGTTCTGTGGGCTCAGCTTCTCATGTATGTGAAGAGAAGACGATTCTTACCCAATTTTTTGACCTCAAAGAAAAATAGAGAAAGCTTTGTTCTCAGTTTCTGATATAGTTGAAATGAACTGCACCACCTAGAAGGTACACATTATATGTAACTTTTCAAATATTTGAACAATTTTGCTTTTTAAGTTGTACCTCAGGCCAACAACAAATCCAGAATCCAGTCTTCAACACTGAACACATTTTAAACAACAAAACAACAAGACTCTTTTCCCTTGTTTAAGGTGAGCTGTTTGATCATGCATACCACATTTTATATAAAAAGACATGAGATAAAAAATCTGTCTTAATTGAGATTCAGTGGAAGTTATGTGAATAAGTTGGCACATGCATCATAATATTATTTAGGTATGTAGATTCCATAAAGTAGAACCAGCTATTATAAGCCTGTTCCTTTGTGTATGCTGTTAATAATAATTTATCAGGCAGGTAACAAAAGCCTACTGCCTTGTCCCAAGCCCAGCCCCTCTTGCGGTGGAAGGAAATAAGAGAGGCGTTAGTTTTTTTATGAATTCAAAGCTTTATTACTGGTAAAGGAAATAAAATGAGCAAAGTAAAAAACCTGTGCACTTTTACCTTTACCACAAGAGTAGGTGAGGCCTTTTGCAGACATTGTGTTTTGCTTAGAAGAATGGACTTTACTGAACTGAACTTTCATTGTGTAGTTTTAATCTGTTATTCAAAATGGTATTGCCTATTTGAACAAATAGTACTGATTTGTTTTATTTAACAGTATGAAAATAAAACAATTTGTAAAGTGAATGTAGTGTAAGGATTAATGTGTACTACTGGTCAACAACCTGTCTGCTTATTCATATTTTGCTTGGAGAAACACAAAGAACTTCCTTGAGGAAGCGTCTGCTGCTTAGCTATTTGTTGATGTTATTGGAAACTTAGCGTTAAAATTGTTGCTCTGATATTCTTACAAAAAACATGACCAGGTGGAATCTCCATGTGCTGCTATTACCATGACTTCTTTATTTTGAGTGATGTAAGTCTGCAATGTAGAATTTCCCAAGGAAATATCACAAACTTCTTCAAGATAACTTGAAAAGTTAAAAACTGAAAACGAAAAAGGTATAGAAAAAGCCTCTACGGCTTCCTCAGCAGTGAGCAGGTGTAGTAGTCTCGGGTGGATAAAACCTGGGGGTACTGGTTGCTTTAAAAGCACTCAGGTTGACCGTATTAAAATGAGGCTGGGGGGGGGGGTTTAAAATTACAATGATTTGATTTTTGTATTTGTCCGGAGCATAATGGAAAACAAAAAGTGTTTAGTACTGGGATTACAGGCTTAAGGTGTAACTTGCGTGAAGGCTGCTTTCTAAAATTCTTTATTTCATTTTTTTTAATGAAGAGTACCATATATTTTGTGATCACTGACTGGAATTACCCACTGAGTTAGCTTATGTGCCCTTCAGATATTTTTTTGTTATTTTTCTGTGTTTTGTTTTTAATTATTTTTCACATAGTTTTATAATCCTTTTAAAAATCAGTTTGTTTACTATTTTGCTAAAAATGGATTGTTAAAAATATTTTAGCTTCCAAGTCTTTCTGTTGATCAGTAGAATTAACCATATATTTATAGCTTCTCAAGAGTCCGTTAAATTTTATATCCTCATATATTTTCGTTAACAGGAAAAGTACAAAAGATTTTACCTTCTGTGTCTGAAACTTTCAGCTGATTAAGCAAAATGTAAATACTGATTATGCTGATTTGGATAATTTTGTAGAAATCATGTTGTGGCGAGTTTGTCTAAAGAATACTATTAATGACTTTTGGCTACAGAGCAAGAGGGCTAAGCTTTTCCATCTTTATAGAAACGTCATTCTTACAGAAGGATGTAAGAATTTTTTTCCAATTTAATGCTAGGAACAGGTGGTCTTGTTGTTACTAAAAAGTACAAAGATGACACCATTAAAAAGAATAGTGCAGACGTAAACTTATTTTTGATGTATTAAAGAGGAATTACTTGCAAGTATTCTGGGGAAATGTTTAATATTCATTTCCCTAATTTGGTTCTCGATATTATGGCAATTGAAGTTTACACACTTTCCACAAAAATTGAACTTGAAGCAAGCAGGCGTTTTGTTTTGTTTTTCTTTATAATTTACCACCAGTTTTTACAACGTAACTCAGCTATATTGATGACATCAGTGCATTCTGAGTCATGGACTTTTAAAAACTGTACATGATTTCAGGGCAAGAGAGCACCTCTAATCAATCCAAGATCAAATAGTAGGATGAAAAAAAAAAAAATATTGACCAACAATATGAATCCATCACATCTCTTCTGTGCACATTTCTGAATATCATGAAATAAAATGTCACATTATGTATTCTGTTCCAGAGAGAGATTTTCGTGACAAAAATGAGGGCTGCTTCCTTTTTCTAGCAGTTCACTAGTGGTGATACCATGTTTGTGGTGACTTTCAAAGTAGAAATGTACCGTTTTTGGTTTCGATGAAAAGAGAAACCTATGCATTCATGATGGCGTGTGTGTATGTATGTGTGTATGTGCGTGTGTGTGCTTGTGACACTTTGCTTGTTTACACGATATCTTGAGAAGGGAAAATCTGACAGTTCTCAAACTTGGTACACAGATGCCCCTTACTACCCCTTACTGTCCCTTACCTTACATTTATTTTGGTTGAGGTCAAAGGTCATTTGGGGTCACAGGGGGTCAAAAACCAAAATCTTTGTTTACACAATATCTCAAGATAGAAAACTTAGATTAATTTCAAACTTCATATGTAGATGCGTTATGGTGTAAGGAAGAACCCTATTGATTTTGGTGGAGGTCAAAGGTCATTTGAGGTCACGTGGGGTCAAAGCCCGAAATCCTTGTTTACTCGATATCTCATGGTAGGAAACTTTGATTCATTTCAAACTTGATATGTTGATGCGCTATGATGGGAGGAAGAACCCAATTTATTTTGGTGGAGGTCAAAGGTCATTTGGGGTCACATGGGGTCAAACGCAGATATCCTTATTTACATGATACATCATGGTAGGAAATTTGGATTCATTTAAATCTTGGTAGGTTGATGTATTATGATGTAAAGAAGAATCCTATTTATTTTGGTGAAGGTCAAAGGTCATTTGGTGTCAGAAGGGGACAAATTCTGAAAAACTTTTTACACAATATCTTAAGGTAGGAAGCTTGGATTGATTTCAAACTTGATATGTTGATGCGTTATGATGAAAGGAAGAACCCTTTTGATTTTGGTAGAAGTCAAAGGTAATTTGGGGTCATAGGGGGTCAAACTCAGAAAACCTTGTTTATACTATATCTCAAGGTCGGAATCTTGGATTCATTTCAAACTTGATATGTTGATGTGTATGATGTGAGCAGTTTGTTTGCGGAATATCTTAAGGCACAGTATGAAATTTGTAGAAATGTTTTGGTTAAAAGAAAAACCAGTTACTAACATGTGGAGTCAAAGGTCACTTCGGGTCACCAGTTGTTACAAGAAATGTAGCATTTCATTGAAAAGAGCATGTATGTATCATCGAAACCTCAATGCATTTTTACATTCTGGTTAAAGATTGCACGCTTGTCAGAAACTCACTTGTTATGATTAAAAGTAAAAGTTTAAGTCTATTGAACAACATCATGCATATTCGTATTACTAACAACTCAAATAGTAAACCGCATGTTACTAGAAGTGAATCAATAAAATTTTTGCCAATTAAATGGAACATTTAATTTTACAGGTCTTTTTTGCTACCAAGTGTGGCTTTTCTTTACCATGTGGTCGGGTTTAGCTACCCATTAATTTGGGTTTCTTAACAGGTTTCCCCACTTCTTGAGTTGCAACTTCAGCTACCACCAAAAGTTGAGGAAAACAGACCTTTCCCCGGAAATGGGTGCATAGTTTCCCACGGTTTAGAGGAAAGTAGGTAACCCATCCAAAGAGGAAACCTCTTATTTTCCCACATACACAGTAAATGTTTCCCTGGATCTGGAGGAATTTTGTCACCCCAACTTTTGGGGAAAGCATAACATTCCCCACAAGGGGCAACATCAAGGTTACACCATGTTTTGGTGGCAGCCTGGTTGCACCCACTTTTTGGTGTAACGTCACCCCAAATTTTTTACAGTGAGGGGTGGTGTCATGGTATGTTGATATGATGGCAAAAGAGGAGATAAATGCTCCTTTTCTTCTTTTCCTGCTCTATTTGCATTTTTTGGAAAATAGGGGATGCTCGTTCGGCGCCAACCCCGACACCAATGACTTTCATGAATACCTTCATATTTTCCAGGGGAGCCACGCTGTGCCGGACCTGAAAGTAATTTTTCAGCAGACAGATTCTTGCCTTTTATGGGTTTTCTCAAAAGGAGCAAAACTGAATAGAGAATTGTGGCATGAAAACCTTTTTGCTAGGACATTTAAGTGGAGTTTGACCACATCTTGTAATTTTCCCCACATGGCACTTCGCTTTTCTAGGCGACACTATATACTTGTAACACATTCGTTTTGATGCACCCTAAGACCCCATTTAACTAACCAAACCAATATAAGATGGGTACGGATAAGAGCATGAGTACACATGAAGTTGAAAGGCTTAAAAAAGAGCAAATTGAAGAATGATCGGGTTTGGGGTTATCACTACGTTGCAAATTTAGCTGTTTGCATCCGCCCAGGTTCTTGTAACCCGGTTAATAACCTTCTAATGATTGTTTAAGCCTTGTGAAAAATAAAAGTATCAGCTGATACGGTTTGGACAATTTCTTTAAAAATCTTCCACATTTGGCATGTCATTGAAATTGTCGAGAAAATTTTGAAAATTTACACATTTGGCTGTTTGAAGTCTGTCATTGTAGAATAGGAACCATCATAACCCTCCAGGGTCCTTTTTCATGTGAAAGAATAATTTTTTTCCCTCAGTAGTAAGTGGCAATGATTGAGACCTGTTACAGTAACATATCCATTAAATAGGCCCAAAGCGTTGGTTACAGGGGTGGAGCTTTCAGCATATCGCTGGATGAAAATGTAAGTGCCAAGAGAGGTAGTTTATTCATTTTTCGGGTTAATCCAAATCCGAACTGACCTACCTTGGAGGAAGAGGGAGTGGGGGAATGGACAAAAGCTGGGGGAAAATTCGCCTGTTACCCCCTCCTCCTCCGTAGCGCCGCCACTGTTCCTTGAACATCGTTATCAGCACATTCAAAGGGAGAGATTTTGTAACCGTTCTTAACACTGAAGTCCATTAAGCAGAAACCATGATCAGGATTTCTTTAACCATTTGAACTTAGCGTGCATCAATGTGAATTTCCCAGTCCCCTTTAAAATTCATCATGTTGCGAAACGATTTGCTCACATCTAAATCTGGTTATGGAAGAATGGTACGCTATGTACAGATAAAATAGCATATGAAGAATGACTGTGTGAAAATGAAGTAAGCGTTTGTAATACCTATTAATGTGCGAGTCACGTGTTTTCGAAACATGTAGTTTGGGACTAATTAGAACTTTAATTTTTTTACTTTTTACTCAGGTTGCTCTTTACTTTGGATTTTGTCTGGCTAGCGCTGTAATCACAATTGTCGGGCTTGGGTTGTCCATGTCTGCCGTCAACAAAATAGTCCATACGACAATGGAGGCTCGTTCAAGCTTGTGTTATGGCGTGCTTTATGTCGATGAACAATACCGTTGCTGTTTTAGAGATAATCGGTACGACCGCGACTGTCCATCATATTACAACCGTCATCACTACTATTCTTCGTATGACAATTTTTGGCCCGGCACACAGTATCCATACATTCCTTACGGCAGCACGGAATGTAGAAGAGTTCGAGAAGAATGCATCCAAGAGGTAGACTTTTTTCGAAGTTTCCTACTATTATTTATAGACATATAATAAAACATGAAACTGCTTTGGGCGATTTTGGACGATATTTGACAGCGCGGTCTATTTCCATAAATCTCATCTTATCCCTTTGGGTGATATTGAGAGAAAATATAATAGGTTATATTTAATTCTAGACGCTATAAAATTCATAACTAGCAATTGCTCTAACAAAACTTCCAAAAGGCGGAGGGAATAAGACGTGGAATAAGACGTCATGTTCAAACCATAGGATTTAGCTGCCTCAGCTATG
The DNA here is from genome assembly GCA_037179385.1 of Holothuria scabra. Taxonomy (NCBI): domain Eukaryota; kingdom Metazoa; phylum Echinodermata; class Holothuroidea; order Aspidochirotida; family Holothuriidae; genus Holothuria; species Holothuria scabra. The sequence continues at coordinate 1,434,982 of CM074199.1, forward strand.
TTTTTGCTAAACTTATTACAAACTGAAGAGAACTAAAGCATGACTGCAACTGCGCAGCTTGACTGAGGGTTAGTTAGATAAGGTTTTACGGCTCGGTTTCTATTCCATCGGTTTAAGTCCGGCTGGACACGTCCTTCTTTCCAATTGTGGTTTACTGCCCCGTTTTCCATACTCAACGGCAGTAGGCTCCAATTTTAAAGTCTCCGGTATGACCCGACCAGGAGTCGAACCTTCCGGTTGCAAGTCGGACACTCAAAGTTCTTCACCATGCAGTCTTTCAGCTAAGCCGAGCTGTAGCTTCTTATTTTTGACATGATCCCTAATACTCGCTTGGCTTCATTTGAGCGCACACTTTATACTCTATAACGCATGCTTAAGATCTATCGCATTCTTCGTATTACACAAACGTAAGACACACACCTAACAACGTTAGTGTAATTTTCCGGTGGTCACAGACATCAAAGTAATCGCGATATATATATATATATATATATATATATATATATATATATATATATATATATATATATATATATATATATATATATATATATATATATATATATATATATATATATATATATATATATATATATATATATATATATATGGGATTGCTTTTAAATTGTATTGTTTTAATTAGCAACAGGCGACGTGCATATAACATTACGTAACTACTAGACTTTCCAAAAGAAATGACTTTATGGCAAAAGAGACTGAACTCTAAAAGAGAAAGAAACCTACTAGCCATATACAATCAATAGTTCCCGGTTTATTTTGCACTCCTGAATCAAGAGAGTGAATTTGGTCACTCTGTAATAGAGTAAAATGTGTTTAGCTCCATATCATTGTTTATTCACTCCGAGAATAGTAAAATGCACTCCTGGAAAAGTGAACTTCACCACAATAAGAGTGAAAACCCATCCATTTACAAGTGACTCCAATGATCACCTTTTTAAGAGTCATCACCCAGACACTCCTTTAAGAGTGAAACTTTGCTCTTTGGGGGTAAATTTCACTCCTCTCATAGTGACCGTCACTATTCTTGGAGTAACTGAACACGCCAATTGAATTGAGTGAATTAACACTTTTCACTCTATTAGAATGTGGCTAAGTTCACTGTCTCTTGAACAAACTTCCCCGCGGTAGTGGGCAGTTGTGTTAATGCTCCTTTTGAACTGATATCAGCTTATCTTTTAATCTAACCTTTTCACAGCAACTAAGAAATGGTGCAATTACGTTTAATGTAGGGGTAAAAGGTTTACTGACAAAACAGAAATTACTTAAAGCAGAGAGAACCAAAAATATTGGTGCTTACAGGATGTAGAATCTAATTGTTTGAGAAGGCAGTTAATAATTTGAGTGGATGTAATAAAGTTTTAATATAAACAACGGGAAATCGAAATCTTTGTAAGAGAAAATCCATGGTTTTGCATGTTCCATTGTCTCCTCAAGAGAGTGATTTTAACCTTCAAAAAAAAAAAAAAAAAAAAAAAAAAAACCAAACAAATTAAGCAGAATTATCAATTTTTGATGTATAGATATATTCAAATTGTTGTATAGCTTTAAGGAGAAAACGTGTAAAACATCTGCTGAACTGAAAATTTGAACATCAACTGTTGCTCTTTCGATAAGGTAAAACTGTTTTAGTAGAGTTGCTAAGGGGTCTACATAGGACAATTACTTAATTTTTAGTACAATTATTCACTTCCCACAAATAATCTATAGGGCAAACAAAAAAATTCATCCAAAGAGACACCCAATATCTATGCATGTAAGCTCCGAATATGAATAAATTATGCTAATTAGCCTTCAAGGAGAGACAGTTTGAAGAATAAGTCAACGTTTTGCCTCAAAAAGTGTCTGATGAAGTTGAATATGGCTGCATTTCACTCAAGAAATTCATTTTGGAAACAACTTTTACAACCCTGAGCCATTTAATAACCAAAAATTTCATCATTAAAGATCGAAAGAGAAGATTTTGAAAAAGGATTTCGTGGAACTGGTACATGTACAAATTTAAGGGAATTTGGGCACTTGACATTTTTCTTACCTAAAGCTGCATATTTTACACCCAGAAAGCGTGAGCTATTATACTCTAGTGTAGATGAATTGTTGTGTGCTCATTCCAGAAATTGACAGCCATGTTGCGTTTGGTACCTGAAACTTTGCATGTCTAGTCAGAAAAAAGTTTGAATGGCATTTTCGAGCTCGAAATGTTGAAAATAAAGGAATTTTGCTTTACAGAAACAATATAGACCAAACATAGCGCATGCTCCAAAATAGGTAGGATTGTACAGGAAATGAAGGACCATGGTCTCCTTTTTCCCGAACTCTTTTCATGCCCCCTTCCCCCCACCGATAAGGCATTAAAATGTGTACCAGTTGCCATGACAAATTATCCACAAAAACGAGACCATGGTCTCATGTGCAACGTTGATGTACCATCTGAAATTCATAGGCCATTGCGTACAGAACTTAACGTTGTTCTCAGTTTTGAACGATGGGCAAGCTTACCATAGTGACAGGATGAAAAATTGCTTCAGTAGGCAATATTTTTCATAACTATGCACCATTCAATACTTTTTTAAAACACACATAGAAACAGGCACGCGTTGCAACAAACGTACAACTCAAACCGGCCGGAAAACACAAACCATTCAATACTGTGTACATATACCGTACTAGAAATGTGTTTTGCGAGTATGAAACTGATGTACCACAGCTCACTCCTCATCATGCAACAGTACGTTACTACTGTTGTCAGACAAAATGTAGCCACTCACAGTCTTGATGGGGGCATGACCTAGGGGGTCTTTCTTCTCTGTGCCCTATTTCCCTTCAATTCTCTGATAGCTTATGTAGTCCTTCTCAAGACATCTATGTGTTGTATGAAATTTCTGTTGATCTAAAGGCATGTTCTGGTGGCTTTTCGCCTCTGTCTTGAAAGAAAAACAAAAATATTCCACACCATGTCCTTCAAACCCTATCACAATACCATTTTCCTAACTCAAGATATCTCACTTAAAAGCTGGGTTATGTTTGTTAAAAAATACCTCTGTTTTTCAACAAAGCCACAGAAAGTTATGTGATGTGGGCACATTGCTTCAAGTTCCTTTTGTTTTTCTTTATAAATGAGCATCCTGTTTGTCCTTGAAATTTGATACTGTTGGAATGTTTTAATATCTTTTCCCGTAGATCTAGGTTTATCCTTTACCATATGTGGGGCACAACCAACAATGTTGCTTCATATTGCCTGCAGGGGCATCAAAATTATGAATAAATTGAACGCAATGTCAATCTAATGTGCCACATTGACATCACAGATTTCCCATAATGCATCAAGTCCCAACAAGAATTTGCAATATCTTCCGAATGCTATAGCTATTGAAACGCAGTTTTCACCTTCTGAAAGAAAAAAATTTACCTGCTTATTTTGAAGTTAACAAATTTTGTCTCCAGAATATGCCTTAAAGGGTTCAATTTAGTCCACTGCTGTCTAATATCCAATAATCATGCAACAGATTTAAACATGGTTAAATTTGACACAAATTGTACGAACCAGGCGTAGATCTAAGGGTTTTTTTTTTATCGCACAAGCCGTCACGTTTTCGCCACCTTTGGTTCAATTCCAGCCGGCCACAACCTTTTTTCCAGGCCTTTTTTGGCTGACACAGTCACCAACCAGGAATTTTTATTCATCTACATCGATCAAAATAGGCACAAACACAACACACCGAAGGCACAAAGCCAAGGCAAGGAGGGTGGGTTCCCCCCCCCCCAAGAAATTTTGAATTCCAAAATGTGCTCAATTAAACAGTTTCTGAAAGCATATTCTCCATATCTAAAAAAAAAAAAAAAATCATTGGTCATCGAAAAAAGGGGGCATGTGCCCGGTGTGTCCCCGCTTGTATCCGCAACCGTAGATGAAGCACACAATATTGAGAACTGTCAGATCACTGTCAGAGTCACAGTCAGATGAGGGATACGGAATTGAAATTGTTTTTAATACTGTGAAAGTGTTGACTCGATCATCTTTGAGGAATATAGTCAAGCCCACTGTAGCCTAGGGTACCTGGACACGTGCACCATATACACGTTGCTCCCTGAATTAAGCCAGGCTACGATCTCACCATACAACTATTGTCCCGGAATTTTGAATGGAAGAAAAATTCGTCCACGGGAAATGCAGGCTTGTTGGATCTGACTGTCAGAAGTTTTGCCACAGGGAGGTAAAGGGGGAGTTGTCCCCCTCTTTCCAGACCAAGGCGGGTAAAATCCCCCCTTTAAAAAAGTCAGTATCTTTGTTACTTATTTAAAAAAACGCTTTTGCAATGGTGTTTTTAACTTACGTATTGAAATAAATGACATTAAATCCCTTTAACTTGCACCCTAAAGGACTTTGAAGCAAGTTTTTGTCACCCTGAACCTACTTGTAACTTTAGGCTAGGACAGCATCACTTTGGACTTAGGGTTACGGTTAAGCAATAATTAACCCCCCCCCCCCTTATGTGTTCCTTTTTTAATCTCTCACTGTATGTGTGTGTGTGTGTGTGTGTGTGCGTGTGCGATGTCTATAGCATGTGCCAAAGTCACAATGCCACCCCCCCCCATTTGTCAAAAGCAGCAGATTGATGACTAGCTTGGAAACTTACTTGGTCAGTGGATTGCGGAATATGTATAAAAGCTGCCCGATTTGGTGTATTGGTAGACCTATAGCGCTTTTAGAAACAAGTGCGTATTCATACCGTTGCAACATTTAATGCAAAAGGTTTAGGAAGAGAAAAGGATATATAAAAGTAAAAGTGCAATCGGAGCGGTAAAAAAATAACCAACAGTTGTTCAAAAGCAGATTAGCATATTCTTGGTGGGGGTTGGGGTGGGTGGGGTAACGGGGGAGGGTCTAATAATTTTTTACTTTTACTTTCTGATAGGTTTTTTTTTTTTGGCTGTGATTTCTCAATTGTGAAAATAACGTAATGGCAGTCATGGACTGAAACTGTTGTCCCCAAATGATTCAGTGTCCTAAATACGGTCAAGTTCAACTTATTGCCCACTTTTCTTGTGCAAAACAAAGATAGAAGTAAGAAAATATAGGACTACCTTGGCTAATTAGAATCATCTACTCAAATTATGAGGAACCAAAAGAGTCACAACATATTGCCTTTTTCCAAAAGTCCCCCGACTCTCTGTCAAAGAGCCAGGGGCGAAAACAAAACAATACTCCTGAAGGAGTTCTGCTCCCCAAAGGAACTACGTTCCCAAGGGACAACTCAACAAAACTAACTGAACGACTTGACGTGCGGAGTCTTGTTCTAGACTGGCTGAATAGAACGGCCTCCGCCAGCTACCCTCTTGCAAAGGAAATCCTTTACATTTTCGTGATAGCTGTGCTAGGGTGAGCTAGGTATATCCATGATACCGGCAACATATTGTAAAAACTGCATTGTCCCAACAATGAGTTCAGTGTACAAAACTGGTAAATTTCTACTAATGACAAGTTTTACCTATTAAAAAGGAGTATGGTTATTGCGATCTACTGAGACAAATAACAGTAATTTATGCAAATTTGAAAACAGCAAAATGGCAGCTAATTGTAAATACTGTCAAAAAATAACTTCAGTGCCACAAACATTGTTAAGTTCAAGTAATTCCCCACTAATTACCCATGTTCTTGTACAAAGTAGGCAGAAGTGAAGTAATAATGACCCTCTGAGGCTAATCAGCATTATTTATGCAAATTAGAAAACAACAAAATGGCATCTTGTTATAAATGTTGTCCCCAAACACTGGATCGTGCTGAAATTATTGCCACTTGAATTAATTGCACACTATTTACACATTGATCAAGGAAAGTTTGAAGTAAGAGATTTATGGCCCACTGGGACTAGTTAGCATAGTTTATGCAAATTAAAAACCATTAAAATGGCAGCAATGAGTTCAGTGCCCTAAATATGGCCAATTTCCACTAATTGCACATTAATTGCCTAATTTCCCTGTACATAATAGTTAGATGTAAGTTAATGGCGACCCACTGCGGCTAATAAGCATGATTTATGCACATTAGCTTTAAAAAAAGGCATTGTAAATTGTATACAAAAATGAGTTCTGAGCCATAAAATGGCCAACTTCGACTAAATACACTTTTTTCATGTGCAAAAATGGCCAGAACCAGAGAATAATGGTCCAATGGGGCTAATTAGCATAATTTATGCAAATTAGAGGGCTCTATGCACAGATATGAATTGTCTCTTTGGATTAATTTCTTTCTATTGCCTCAAGGACCACTCATGCCAAGTAGGGTATGTGTACTAAAAAATGCAGCGTTCACCCCCTTATAAACTCTACTTTTTCTACAATTTGATTTTTCGCTTCTTCCGAAAATCGGATTTAGAAAATGCCTGATTAATAGGCTCGTGCGCCTTCCTTGTCAGCCGTTATCATTAAGAGAGTGCAAAAGCAATACGTAGAGCTCAAATATGCCGTGATGTCGTTGAGTTCGAGTGAAAGCTGTTGCTATATTACCTGTACGGACTAAGAAAGACTCCAAAATCTCAGTACTCTACCACATGATGAAGTCGATCCTCTCCTCACTCCTCCGCCAGAACTTTATGATGGTCACCATATTTCGGGGACAAACAGGGGCGCATTATCAGGAAAACATTTCGAAACTCTCGGCCTATGTACCCCTGATCAGGGAGCTGTAAGGAAGGTAGCACAGCAGCAACATCTGTCCTTGCAGGTCCCTTCCATATTTCAGGGACCAAACGCACAAAGCAGCGGAGACCAGAATTTATTAAAATTTTACCTTAAAAAAATTCAATAAAAGTAAATTAAGATTTTTTGGGGCAAAAAACATTTGTCCCTTTGTCTTCTTCACTTAAGGCTAAAAGAATGTACGCACCTCATCTTGCGTTTCATGGAATCATGATTGCCGTCGTTTCTATCGAACTGTTGGCCAGTATCTATGGAGCAGCCGCAGCCTTGTCGGCCTTTTGCAACTGTTGTATGAAAACCAAACCGACTGTGAGTTAATGTACTGTTTATTTCTTTGTGGTAACGGTTACGTTTGAAGCAAAAGTAGTAGTTTAGAGACGTTCAGACATCAAAACAGAAGGAATAATGGATCCACACTGATATGACTAAATAAATTCAAATGGTGTAAGCATTGGCGGCGCCAGAATGTCAAAATTTGGCCGGGGGGGGGACAAACTAGGGGCGAACAATAAAAATATGGGGGAACAACGTTTCGTGCGCAACACGAAACCGAGCCAAGATATCCCGCCATATGGGGGAAGGGGTCAAGGGGAGAGGCCCCATAAGCTCTGGGGTCTTATAATACCTCTGGATGTAAAAATTAAGTCTCCGTAGAGGTGCCTTATTTACTTTTTCGGTTAATCCAACTCCCTTCCTGACCTTACATGGAGGGGGGGGGGGAGGAGTAAGGAAGGCAAGTGGGGGAAAGGACAAGACCCGAGGCAAGATTTCCCCTCATTCCCACCGTGCTCCCACTGAATACAGGAATCGCGCAAGAAAGGTGTTATCGCACATTTCACTGTTGAAGCATGTAGAAATTTGTAGATCATTTTCAATAGGTGCTTACTTTCTTCTTCCATACAACATTAAAGTTTACATTATTGCTCTCTAACTTGACTGTATATATGAATTATATTATAAAAGAGTTGCCTTAAAGAACTATCGGTGTTCAAATAAACCAAGTGTTGGAAACCGTGTGACGTTTAGAAAATAAATTAATGTGACTCTAAAGGACAAATTTCATCTTCCAATTCACTTTACCTCAAACCTTTCTCAATGCACTTCCACTTTGTCCATCGTTAGCTTTGTGGCGTCATCTTTGAATGTCTTATAACTCGATAATCGGCGAGAATATTTTGTAACATCCACATTACATAATCCTCTTTAATGTGGCGTACACAGGGCGTACTGAGCCATTCCTCCTCCCCTTGAATAATGCTCATTTTAGATCCTTAAAATATGTACTTAAGTAGCACAAATTTTACTTCACCAGAAGGCATGAAAGGACACCTAACTTCAAAGAAAGTGATTTGTCTCCCCAAGATCCCCACAATGATGCCAATTGAGGGACAAATTTTTGGATTTTTTTTAACGCTCCGCGCCAACTGATGGTGGCGCTCTGCTAAGATACTCTTTTTGGCAGATTACGTTTTTTCCGCGTGTAAAACTGAAAAACTGTAATGTTCACGAATCCTTATGCCGATCACTGATGGTATTTTTACTTCTAAGAGCTACTCTTTATAAGTTCCACAGGTTAGAAAAAAAAACGTCAATTTGTCGCGTTATTCATGACCACATAGATGTACAACTTACTGAAATTATTTGTATCCTTGTGTGGACATAGACAACTCTCGACGGCATATAATGAACGTGGCAGCTTGGTAGCATTATTTTTTAAAAGTTAGTAAACCCACGTTTCCACTTTAAGAAATTTAATTGTGGGCCCACCGTGCTTGATATTTTTATTTTTATACAAAGCCCTGTCAAATTTACAAATATCACAACATTTATTGGTCTCTAAATGTGTACAAAAGTTCTCATGTCTAAGACGATTCTACTATTATAGCTTAGCGACAATGGAAAATTTTGTCTATGGCCTTAAAACGTTAAACTGAGAAACCTTCCTGCTCAACTTTAATAATTGGGTAAAAAATGATTTACTGTTTATGTAGTTTTCTAACCGTTCTTTCTTCTACACCCACAGCAGTTATACCACTGTTCGTTCAATCAACTTATGGCCAACGACAACTTGACCAATACTGCAAACTGAAGTCAGTTCGCAACTCTCTCGTCCTGCTGTCATATCAAATACTCAAGCTCCACCAAGTTTTGCTGAGCTGCATCCTGGCACCAGGCCACTGAGATATTAGTTACAGAATACTAAACTGCTAATTATGATGGACATTTAGTCTACTTAACTATATTTTGCACGCGTTACCTTGAACGAATGAAACAAACTGAAATGGGGCGATTTAACATGATTTTGGACAAAGTTGGAAAGGTATTGATTTTTTTCTTATTGCCTAATCTTTAAAAAGCAGGACGTCCGTCCAAAATTTGTAGGACGGAATTGAAAGTTGAAAAAGCATGGTAAAAAACCTTTACAGATGTTCCAGAACCGTCTCAATTTTCTTGAGATAAATATCTATTTCGATTGCGATAAAAGTCGATAAAGGGATCAATAGACGGGTATTTCACAATTTGGGTATGTCTAAGGACATGTTTCTTGGCGATTTGGAAGAAGGTGTCTAAGGACTCCGAGATATTCATTTTGTAACTTCCTGTTAATATGAAAAATTTGTTCTTTTCGCGTTCCATATAAGATTTTTCTTGGTGCATTTCATAAAATTGCTTTCTGTGTACAAGAAAAAGACATGAACATGTTTATAAATCAATTGTAGCTACAAATCCATAAAATTAAAGCATAGTGCTTAATTTTTTACCCCCAATTTTAACTCTAATCATCCCAGAGAATATTAGTTTCTCCTTTTTCATTTCATTACACAGTTCGTTAACATATATACACATATCCATTAAATCGTCGGAACAAATAAAACACTCGAAGGGCTAAAAAGAGTTTTCTAAAAATGGAGTCTACTTCAGAGATTTGTTGAACAATCCCTTTAACCTATGATAAACTAGGATTCTTACTAGTGGGTTTGTGGAATTGATTCAGCTGACCCTCTTTGAATTCCAATTTGAAATTTAAGCTGCCTTTAAACTTGAAGTAGAGTAAATACTATTTTCACACAGTTGTGATGGTCTTACACAGATCAAGAGTTATTATTATATCCCACTTAAAACAATTGGTTGGAAACTGGGACATTCAACTCCATAACTTTACCTAACCCACATCCCGCTAGCCTATTGCACAAGGTAGAGGAACGCAATACCTTGCTGTTCCTTCCCTGTGTATTTTAACCAGAATGCAAAAGTGCATTGAGGTTTCGATGATACATAAATGTTCCGTTTCAAAGAGTGCCATCATGCACTGTTATCTTCTCATTCAAATGTTATACTAGCATGTTCAAAAAATAATTTTGTCATTCCAGATGACCTTTTGATCTCCATAAAAGCCATACATAGCAAGAATGACAAACAACAGACAGACAAATGGACAAACAGCTATCTTGAGAGATCACATTTAAAAAGGTTTCCAGGCTTTGACCCCTGGAGACCCCAGATGACCTTTCATCTCTGACAAAAACTATGGGGACCATCTTCTAACCACAATGCATCCACATTTACCCTAAAATGAAATCTATCCAAGTTTCCTATCCTGAGATATTGCATAAGCAGGATTTTCAGACTTGGATCAGCAGTGACCCCAGATGACCTTTGAACTCCATCAAAAACATTATGTACCATTTCTTGACCATAACCCATCCACATAACAAATATGAAATCTGTCAAAGCTACTTAACCTGAGATATCACTTAAACAAGGTTTTCAAACTTTGACCCTTGGCGACCCCAGATGACCTTTGACCTCCACCAAAGACAATAGGGACCATCTCCTGACCAAAACGCATCTACATACTAAATATGAAATTTATTCAAGCCTTCTACCTTGAGATATCTTGTTAAAGAGATTTTCAGACTTTGACCCCTGGTAACCCCAGATGACCTTTGACCTCTGTCAAAAACAATAGGGACCATTAACTGACAATAGCGCATCCACATCCTAAATATGAAATCTATTCAAGCTTTCTACCTTGAGATATTGCATAAGCAGGATTTTCAGACTTGGACCAGCAGTGACCCCAGATGACCTTTGAACTCAATCAAAAACTTTATGTACCATTTTTGACCAATACCCATCCACATAACAAATATGAAATCTATCAAAGCTACTTAACCTGAGATATCACATAAACAAGGCATCCATACTTTGACCCGTGGTGACCCCAAATGACCCTTGACCTCCACCAAAAACAAAAGGGAACATCTCCTGACCATAACGCATCTACATCCTAAATATGAAATCTATTCAAGCTTTCTACCTTGAGATATCGTGTTTACGAGATTTTCAGACATTGACCCCTGGTGACCCCAGGTGACCTTTGAACTCCACCAAAAGCAATACTGTTCTTTCTCTCAATATGGCGCATCTTTGTACCAAGTTTGAAAACTGTCACACATTCCTATCTTGAGATATCGTGTTAACAAGCAAAGTGTCACAAACACACACACGCACACACACACATACACGCATACACACGCACGCCATCATGATTGCATTGGTTTCTCTTATCATCGAAACCAATAAATGCTCCGAGAGCTTCGAGTCACGAGTCCTGCAATTTTCAAATTTCAAGGACTCGAGTCCCTGTACTCTCCCAATGGGGAAAAATCAACACCCCTGGCAAAGTCCTTCAAATTTTGAAATCACGAGTCGGATTTCGATCTCTACAGATTTCAATTAACCTACGCAGGAAACAAATTCGCTTATTTGGAAACGAACCCAATTGGTTGACTGTTGTTAATGTAACGAAGTCTCGTGATGCCCTTAAACATAACCTCTCAATGGCTTGGATGAATGATTACATAGAACCCACCACATACTTTTAAAGCAGACGGATATGCATCAGTTTCTTAGATGGGTTGTTGATTCTCATCATTTTTCGGATTGCCCATAAGTAATAATAACATGCATTCTAACAATTCCAATAACTTTTTGACTGAAAAACTGGGTAGCTATAAATCCAACCAGCTGCTGGTTAAAAGCGCCTATCTGCAGTTGATCAACAGACTATTATTGGGAAACTTCATAAACATGTAGGTAAAACGTATATGACAAAATGGGGGAACTTGTTATGATGATAACAATATTAAACAATATTAAACAATTTCGGAGGGACGGAGGTCCACCATGCCTGTTTATCATGGAGTGCTTTCACTGACGTCACAAGCCACGCCCCTTTGACTGACAAAATCTAGTTCAGTGCGCATTAAAGCTAGCAGCTGACGACCCAAGTGTGACTGACTCACTTAAAAATTGTTGTTTTTTGCCCGACAATGGGCTTAGCTATTATGAAGTAACCTGAAAGCATATGGATGTGTTGTTTATAAAGCGTATCAGTAGACAAGAACAACAAAGTTGATAAGAGACTTTTATTCGGTACCTTAAAATAGAATCCTAAATGCCAGAGCCTCCCCTCCATAAGTCATTAGCAAATAATTTGAGACATACATTGAATATTCATGAAAGTTTCAATTTTCACAATTTACTAGTTATTAGAGAAGTTTCGACAAATTGTGATAGTCTGATTTTAGTCGGCAATTACAGGGGTCCATCACCTTTAATCTTTAAATTTCCTTTCTTACCTGTTCCATGGATGGTTGTACACTGAAGTGTATTTTGATTTTCTCAATATCACTGAATATAAGGATTTGAAATTCACGTAGACAATCAATGAAGACGATTATAGGCTACTGGACCCCACGATTGGCTGCCTACAGTCACTAAACACAAGCGCTAATCGGATTGGTCTATAGCTATTCCCAAAACTGCCTAAAGCTCATCCTCATCCAGACATAACACCGGGTAACTGTTCCAGGGCATACAGGTACTCTGGTGAGCTTGCAAGATCTTAACGTACGTATAATCATAATACTTTCATTGCAATGCAGTGAAACATGACCACAACGGCAGCATTTTTTTTTTAATTCAATTACAATGAAACCGTTGAACTATGTCCTCTGAGAATTTAGTAGACGCGAGATAAAATTATAGTTTTAAATGATAAATTGTTGCTTTTTTTTTTTGAAGGAAAGTGTTATAGTAGTTTATTCAGGACCAGTTTAATTGTTTGTCATTTGGGTTGGAGTTAAGCACCCCCCCCCGTACCCCCCATTTAGGACAAGGGTGGGTAACCTTTTTGATTGAACGGGCTGTTGATTTCAAACCTTTTAATTCTGAAGACTTTGAAGCAATATAAATGTCAAGTCAAAAAAAATAAAAATGTTGTTAAGTATTTTTGATCTTGGAATAATTTGTTGTCATTTCAAGATCAACAAAGAGTGCTTACTTAAATTGTAGTGTTCAATAATATCACCTCAGTAACAAAGCCATATTTAAAAGTAGCTGTTGTAGTAGGCTTGTTGGAAATGTCAATCATCGGCGTAAAGAACCCTTCCAGTTTGTAAACTGAACAATTTTCCCCAAACTTCGTTGCGATTCAGGTGCATAAAATAGACCAACGAACCACTGATGCGCGCGTAGCGCGCTAAACGGTTTGCATTTTTCTTGAGAATTTAATAACACAAAAAATATTCCGGAACTCGGTTCGGGCAAATTTTTTACTTATATATTTCATCTCTGCTGGGAAAACACCTATTATGTGCCCAAGTTTTTGTCGTTTCCCAGCCGAATTTTCGATCTCAGATTTTTTTTTTAGAGGTCTCCCCCTGGTACCATGGAAGTTTTTTCTATCACCACCACGATTTTTGCAAAATAACGGGGACTTAATCACCACATGATAATATTGTCAGACGTAAAGCTTGTCACTATGCGTATCGCAAAGGTAAATCATATCAAAATCGAAGTTGCGAATTTACATTGCTTCAATGAATGTCACACTGACCATGGCGGTAACTCCATGCACCAATGTGCAAAATCGGCTTGTGAGTAACTGATCATAAGCATGAAGTTTACCACTCTGAGTCGGTTACTCCGTGTCACAAGTGGATAGTGACGATAGGCATAATGGGGAACGTCTTTAGTGAAATTGAAAGCAAATCTATAGCTCGTTTGTAATGATGTAAATAAAAGTCTGGGTATTTTTATATTACAAGAAAAACTTTAGCGGTTGCCCAAATTATTTCAGCCATTTGTCTGTAAAATTAATTAGAAATGCATCTCTACAAAAAATCGTGAACACAATCTCTCAGTTTGTAAAAAAAAGTGATTAATCCTCAAAATTATTTCTCTGTGTTGAGGCAAAAATAAAAACTAGTCAAAATTATTGCTGCACCATTTTGCCTCAAGGTTCCTTGAAAAAGGCAAATAATGTAAATAAGAGGGGGACACTATTCCCCCAGACTACTTTCCCAAGTCAGAGACACTATATAACACATTAATGTTGGTGTGTCGTTTAACCCCATCCAAACCAATCAGAGAAACTCCCATACTATCCTCCAATCTGACAGTTTGGTGACGGGTTGGTCTGTACTTCATTCTCATAAGAAAATTCCCGTTATCATCCCATTGGAAAAAATGGGATCACATACATACTCAAATGGATCGGACAAAAGGTTAAAAGTCTCTTAATTTAAAAAAAAAAAAAAAATCCTTTCAGTAAAATTCAAAGTTGAGGTATGGAATTTGAACACTTAGCATGGGATTAAATCGGATTTCTTGGGTTCACATAAAATGAATGGGAAATTGAAAAAAAAATAAAAACTCGATTTTGATCTAAAATGAAGTACCACTAAGAATTTTAAAGATACGATTTTGAATTGGGAACACTTTAAGAACATGATGGCATTTCATTTAACTCCATTGGTGTTTGAAATTGAAAGACTAAACGGTGCTAGAACCTATAGATATGGCCAACTGAAATCAAACCGTCACTTGCTGTCCGGAATCATCTATATGCAAACAGGTCAGTTAAATCTAATATGATCAGGTGTAAACAACTCCGTTTATCATGGTTGAAATTAAGCCTCGAGAATGTTGAAAGGTTTCAAAATGCCTAATGTCACAATCAGTTTTGGAAAATTCAGACTTTGTGTAATTTCGGTATCCTTAATGGTGAACAGAACGTAGATTCTAGAAGAACAGCTGAAGTACTTTGTCGTGCATTTTCGTTCAAAAAAATCGGACATTGTAAGCAGAGTGAGTGTACCATCTATAACATGACTGCCAGCCTGTGTTTAGCACAGGCGAAAACTTCAGCCATCTGCTCGTATATGCAGGCTTATAGAGTCTTCCCCGGGCAGGGGGTAATGACAACTATTGCTTGGTCATTTGAAGACATAACCGTCATGTGTTTAAGTTAACTTTCTTGTAATCGTTAAACGCTGTATTGAAAGTTGACTTATTGTCTTTTCCCTTGGGTAGAATGCTACTTATGTTGCCAAAGCTATATGATGAAAGGAATAGGGAATAAAGTCTCCATTTTTGGAACTTTTTGGGGCATTTTCCTTACTGTTACTTATGATGGGGGTGACTACTTTTGTTATGCAAATTCCCGCAGGTGTCTCACGAAGGCCTATACTTACTTTACGAGTTTCCACATGTGCATGAGTGGCACCAGGATTTCCCTGACAGGGGGCCAGCATTTCAAGTCCCGACAAAGGCGTTGAGTAAGTCCCGATGGTACGTGACTTAGCAGATTTTTAGGCGCGCGTAGCATGCGAAGTATTTGCATTTCTTTTCAATAAATACTTAAAAATCTGGAGATTATTTGGAAATTAAACAAAATTTAAAACTTTTGAAAAAAAGTTTGGCTTTTGTAAGTACCATTTTAAAGCTGGGGTGTTTATTGAAGAATCTGTCCTTCATATGGGCAAAATAAAAACGTACTATAGGCGACAGCTGAAAATCTTTTATGGTTACGTATTTGATCGTACTGGCCTTCGAACTAAGACTCCAACAAGAGAAAAGAAGTTTGCCCGAAAATTTTTCGAAAGAATTTGTTTTTTTGAACGAAAATTAAAAAACAGTATTTTATTGGACAAATTTTGGAATTTAATTTGGTTTTTGGTTCGGTTATAATAAAAAAACCAAATTGGGGTTTTAATTGAGGGATGC
Organism: Holothuria scabra; assembly: GCA_037179385.1. Classification (NCBI taxonomy): domain Eukaryota; kingdom Metazoa; phylum Echinodermata; class Holothuroidea; order Aspidochirotida; family Holothuriidae; genus Holothuria; species Holothuria scabra. The sequence continues at coordinate 1,450,774 of CM074199.1, forward strand.
CTTTCAAGAGCAAAATTAGGTGGAATGTCAGGGTGCTTAAGAAAGTTGGCTTTGGTTATTTATTGTACGGAGTATCCATCAAACATGGACAATTTTTGCCACTTTTAACAATCTGAAGCTTATACTGGGGAAAATTTTTTTTTATTTTAGGACAGATTTGGGAGTTTCATGGAAGAATGCAATCCTCTCATAAGAAAAATCAATTAGAGGGTGATCTGTATAGGCCCTTATGGAAAAGTGTCCCGTGGAAATGTAGCTTTCTACATTTGTTTTTTATAACAAAAACAACAAACTTTTTTATAAGTTTTTTATTTTATATGTTGACATAGACGTTCGGCATCGTAACATTTTTGGAGGGGAAGAATTATCTATTTTGTTCGAAAAGACTCTTGGTGGCTTCCCCCAAGAGGGCATGATCTTCCGGATTAGGAACAGCAGAGCTAGTAAGAAGTGATTAACACAGATTAAGATATGCTTTAAAATAGCCTAACAAAATAAACAAAATAGTTCATAAAAAAATCATGATCATCAATGTAGTAACTTCAGTCTTTCATTTTAAGGCCTCCCCGATGGAAATTACCGTCCCTCCCCGACGGGAGAGGAGATAGGACAAAATCAATGTGATGACGTATAACAGAACTCAGAAGAAATGATTGAAAATCGATACGTATTAAAAAAGCATTTCAAAACATAAAATATGTTCAAGATCACCCATCTTGTAACTTCAGTCTTTGTATGTGTTTTCTCTATTATTTTTTTTTATTTTGTGACCCCCCGACGAAACCGCCGACCTTCCCCGATGAGGTTGGGGGTGGGGCAGTGTTCCGCGACGGGGAGAGGAATAGCCCCATGCCCCTCCCCCACCCCGCTGGCGCCGGCCCTTAATGTCAAAACTCTTTTAAGCGAACTTAAGACAACCTCGTAAGAGAATCCTTTTTGAACTGTCCTTGAATTGACCCTCTGGCAAAATGGCCGTTCGGCGAAACCAAACTATAACTGCTTCCCGAAGAAGCTATTATTAAGTCCATTGGAGGACAATACGTGACCAACCTCAAGGCCCTCAGACCATTTACATTATTCGTCTGTCATGAGAGATTTTCAGTCTAACGTTATTGCTAGCTAAGTTAAAAAGTATTGTAATTCAGAAACAGGATTCAGTTTAAGTCACATTAGGGCCTACTTTCAACCTCAAATTGAAGCGGCACATGACACAGCCGCCCTTACATTCGCCTAGAAAGGGATTCAGCCCCACATTCTACAGGTGCCACGGGATTCGGTTTCCCCAAATCATCTGCTGGCGTAAGAACGTGAGGCTGAATCATCGAGCTAGAATGCGTGCCTGAATCCTTTACCTCTTTCAGAATGTAAGACTGAATTTCGGACTGAATCCTGTTCTTGCTTCAGGCTTGTCTTATCACCGCCTGCATGTCGCACCCACACGCACTTCTAGTATGTGCAACATACTGTACATATGACTTCAATCATTGGTATTGCGTAGTACTTGTGTACTACGCTAGTACTAATAAGAAAACTCCTAAATTTTGGAATCTCTGTGTCAATCTTGAGAGCTGGTTTTGGTTTTGAATTAGTTAAGAAATTGTATAATTCTAAATTTGTGTTTGTTAACCACTCTGAAATGAACTTGAATGGTCATTTCCAACGATTCCAAATCAACGTCAGACGTCATACATATATCTTAAGTAATAGGTAATCTGCTAGTTCGAAGTTGATATCTTCGCATCGCCCGGAGGATATAGGCCCCCTACCCAGCCAACGTGCCCAGCTGGGCCACAACTGGGTTTCAGCTGGGCTAATTGCTGGGCCCCAGCTGGGGCCCCTCCGTGTTTGTCAGGTGTTCCCACGTGGGGCCCAACTGGGCTAGTCTTTCCAGCTGAAGCCCAGCTAGGCTTCAGTTATTGAAGCAGGGCACAAGACCATAACAATTAAACTTATTTAGGCTATCATTCAGTCATTTAGAATACCGCAATTCAAAAAATGACTGGTCATTATTAAGCATTACTTTATATTTATTATTTAGAAAAAAGGGACTTTATTACAAAGAGTGCACCGAAAAACATATTAACTGGTCCATTGTACTACTATGAAAAGCCCGAGAGTATAAACAAGAAGCTTGAAATGCTGTCATATGCATCGACACGTCTTGATATAACTAAAAATTAATATGGGAAAGGAAAATGTACAATATGAAAAATTCAATAATACTCAACATAATATGCTACATTTATTGCGGACTTCGTCAGTACCTGCTTGCTTAAAGTCGGGTTCAGTCGTAAATCATTTTGGTAAACTCTGGAAATGACAAAATCACCAGGCCATTAAAGGAGCACATTGAGTTGATATGCACCATTTTGGGATGTGTATGAAGGAAAGAATTTTCGAACTGGTCTAATCGTAACTCTTTCAAAGTGAATGAGGGAACTGATGTGGAGGAACGTAAAGAAGGACCTTCTACACACTGGATTAAAGAGTCTTTTCAATCAATATTCAATGATAAACTAAGGTATTAAACATACCTAGTTTAATATCCATCATATATTATGTTTTAAGGGACAACTACATAATAAACAGTCCGTCGAGAGTTATTGGATGTTTTTACATAGCTTCGTCATCTTCGAAAGTAAGGGAGCGATATATATATATATATATATATATATATATATATATATATATATATATATATATATATATATATATATATATATATATATATATATATATATATATATATATATATATATATATATTGTCTAATATTTCGAGGTCCTACCTCTTCCTCCGAGGAAGAGGCTTCTTCTCTTTAATGTTTGGTGCTGTTCGTGAGAGCCTGTAAGCCGATCAATTCGTAGTGTTGACATGTTTGGAAATGGAAACCCAATGGAGTGTGACCCTTACCGAATTCTTGCCTATGACCTCTGTGACGAACTTTCAGCTGTGACCCGGTCTCCTCAACATATTGTTTGCAGCAATCAAGGCAATTGATGAGATATAATACCTCGTAAGTTGTGCATGTTATGGAGGTGTTCAAATGGAAACGTTCTCCTGTCGTGTGACTGATAACATGGGACGTTTCTCGAAGGGCTGAACACGTGACACAGTTACGGACATGTGTCTTGAAGGTTCCTCTATGTTCTACAACGGGGTTACGACTACTAACTTTGGCCTTTACAATAAGAAATTGTAAAATTTTAGGCTGTCTTAAAATAACTTTGGGGGGCGATGGCAACGAAAATTTTGAGATAACTGAAGAATGGGAAAGTATTTACGGAGGATACCGTTGAGGTCAGGGAGCTTTGGGTTCCGGTTGACTACTATAGGGCTTTGATGGGGAGACGGAGCCTAACATTCTTTCTGGATAATAACTCTTGATAAAAGGAGCAGCTTTCTCCAGTTGTCTGTCAAAAGCGGAAGCGGGGTAACCCCTGTTTTTAAACTTTTTGCGGAGGACTTCAAGATGTTTATTGGCCCTTATTGGCCTTAGTGGGATCAGAACAGGTACTCATCACCCTCAACGCTTGAATGAACACTATGCTATCCTTAGTGCTCTTGAGTGGTAAGAATTGTAGTGAAGGTAGGCCCCCGTATTAGTGGGCTTGGTATAAAGGTCTGTAGTAATAAGACCGTCCTGCAACATAATGTGTAAATCTTAGAAGTCAACGCGAGACCTATGAAAAACATGAGTAAATTCTAGAATACCTGGATAAGGCTATTAAAGAGCTTCATAAAAGTATTAAAGGACTTGTCACCGTGCGGCCAAAGACCAAAACTATCGTCAATGTACCGAAACCAGCCCTTGGTGTGTAGCGGGGACTTTGACATGAGCTCATTTTCCAGTAACCCCATGCCCAGACACGCATAACCAGGAGCCATTTTGGGGTCAATAGAAGTTCCATGAATATGGCTGTAGTAATTGTCATTAAACTCAAAATGATTTTCACTGAGGCAAATGTCTAAACATTTAAGTTGATTTTCAGTTGATGGAATACAGACCTCTCTTTGGTCCAATGCTTGTTTGACAGCTTTAACGCCTAGGCTCCTGGGCATGCTGGGATATATTGACTTAACGTCGATAGTGAATAAAGCCATTTGTTCTTCAATGGGACCCTCCTTGTTGATAGCCTCTATCTTGTTAAGGACATCCTTACTATCTCTAATGAAGGAATCAAGGTTTTGCACTGTAGGATTAATAAAATGATCAACGAAAGCACTCACTTTAAGTTCTGCCTGATAGTTCAAATCTTGGCTTTCTTAAACATTTATGGTTACCAAGTTCCGATGTACCTGACCTGATATAATCAGATTTGTCCATAACAACAAATGATGAACCCTTGTCCTCTGGTTTAATAACAATGTCAGTAGAATCATGAATGTCACGTAGAGAATTCCTTTCCTCAAAGCTGAGATGTCTTTGACGTACCTGGGAGGAACAAAATCATTATCTTCTTGCTGGACTGCTGAGATGAACGACTCCACATAACGGGATATGAGCCTTTAAGGAGATCCGTCATGGCTACCACAGTTTTTAGAGAAAAACTGCGGTTCCCAATTATGGTACACAACCACTGGTTCATTACTCCAATTAGCTGCTTCAATAAGCGGCAGATTTGATTAACATTCTAGAACAATAGAAGCCCAACAACTTTGGGGTTCAAATAACAACTTACAACAAATCCTGAAATAAGTGCTGGCAAAAAGAGTGTGAGATAAAGTGCTTTCAAATGTCAACCTTCAGGGTCATTTTCGCATGCTTTAATGGCCATATCATTAGTACATAAGGACAGTTCCTGACATGATTGTTCTAGGGGTATTTTTTTTCGACATGAAGGTGGGGGTCTCTTCCCTTTGGGGGTGTCCACGTGCTACTCTCTTAACATATATTTATATAAATATATATATATATATATAAATATATATATATATATATGTTTATTTTTAATTATAAATACCCAACAGTATTTATGGTTAGTTGACCGCGCTCAATCACATAGGCCTCAATGGCTCAGTGGTCAGAGCATCCGCCTTGTAAGCGGGAGGTCGCTGGTTTTCCATTTCAAAAAAATAAATCCCCTTTCAGTATAAGGCAATGCCTATGTTTGAGGAAAAAAAGGCCTAAGGTCTTCATGCGACTTCTCAATACCGCACTGGTTCACTTATTCATTTAAGGTCGCTACATCACTCGACTAACTATATATATATATATATATATATATATATATATATATATATATATATATATATATATATATATATATATATATATATATATATATATATATATATATATATATATATATATATATATATATATATATATATATTAAAACAGAAAAGTTCCACGTATACTCCGAGAAATAAATAAAGAACAAAAAATATGCAATAAAGAGCATGACTGGTTGATTTTAGGAGTATGAAAGATTACAAATGTATTTCGAAATTTTCAGTCCCCCTGGGACTTTCCTCAGCGAGTATTAAAGACAAAATGCAAAATGAGTACAAAAATTAAAAATGAGTACATAAATTAAAAAGAACGGAAATCTACAGTTAACTGCAGTGTCCCTCCTGACACTCCTCCTGACACTGCATTTCGAAATATATTTGTAATCTTTCATTCTCCTAAAATCAACCAGTCATGCTCTTTATTGCATATTTTTGTTCTTTATATATATATATATATATATATATATAAATCAAATTCACCCATAGTTATTCTGATGTTGAAATTCCCTTTCTCGATGTTCTGGTTCAACTTAGACATAATGTTATGGCTACAACCCTATATTGCAAACCGACGGATACACATACTTATCTCAACTTTAATAGTTCTCATCATGTTAGTCTGAAAAAATCCATAGTATTTTAACAATGTTTTCGTATTAAACGTATCTGTTCCTCTCAGTTTGAGTACGACAGACATGTTGGTTATCTAGCGGGCTACTTCCTTGAAAATGACTATCCGCTCAAACTAATTAAGGAGAGTATTGTAAGAGCATCGAGGTATTCCAGATCCCAACTACTCTTGTATAAATCAAAAGCCAGCAGTTCTCGTATCCCTCTTTTCTCGATTATTCCCTTAAAACCGAGAACTTACACAATATAATTCGTCACGATTTTGATGTGCTTCGAAACCAAAGTTCTATATCGCATTTGTTTCTGGACCCTCCTCTAAAAGCCAGGAGACAGCCGCCTAACTTAAAGACTCTTTTTACATAATCTAAGTTAGTTCAGTTTTTAAGCACCGGTAATAAGAAATGTGATAAGCCAAGATGTCAAGTATGTCAGTTCATTATAACAGATCGATCTTTTACTCCACCTGGATCAACTATTTCTATCCGACCGCCTTACCTTGATTGTGATTCTCCTAAAGTTGTATACCTTTTATGTTGTACTGCGTGCGAGGAAGGTAACTACGTTGGTCAGACGGGCCCCAAGTTTAGGTTGAGATTTAACAATCACAAAAAGTCAATCATCGACAGAGTCAACCTTCCCGTTTCCAATCATTATTGCAGATTAGGGCATAATCTCTCTAATCTGCGTTGTATACTCCTCTGCTCGGGTTCACTCATTAAACCAGCGACTCCGAGTGGAGAGTAAGTGGATTATAGCCCTTAATACGCCCAAACAGGGCCTTAACAAAGACGTGGGCGTTCTCAGTGGTTTTAGCTTTGCTAGCAACCGTTATTTCTTAGCAACAGTTCATCTTCCTTGCGCGCCGCGACTTTTCTCTCAGAGGAGTTCGTACTGTGCGCATAAATTCATCTCTGCGTGTTTCGGGCACAGGAGTGTCCGAAATATTCGTTTCAAATACAGACTATTGTGCCTCTGAATACCGTCGTTTTTATCCTTTTTTGGCTTTCTTATATATATATATATATATATATATATATATATATATATATATATATATATATATATATATATATATATATATATATATATATATATATATATATATATATATATATATATATATATATATATACAGATGAATGAGAGGCTTGGATAACAACAATATTCCTGTGTATGCCCAGGATCCAGAGAATTCTCAGATTTCTAGTTAAAAATTATTTAAAATTAAAAATGAAAGTTAAAACTAAAATTGCAACTGCACATACAATGATAAAAAGACACCGTGATTCTAGGAACTTTCGGCTATTTTATTCAGCCTCACTCGGCTCGAATGGAGCGAAATAAAATGCGTTCAAATAAAATTACTAACAGACCAGCAAAACGAACAAAGGCTAAAAGCAACCAACACAAACTTAGCCCTGTTAAGAATAAAGCCTAAAATCACTGGAGAATAAACAACAAAAAGTAAAAAGAGAAAAAATGATAAGAAGCTTAAAACCAGCTGTAAAATTGCTGCACAGGAGCAGTGAGAATCCTCCAGAAAGGTAGAAACTGATGGTAGATAAAAGGAGCCTGGAAGGAGTGTTAGGCAAGAACATTAAACATGGAAACAACCGGGAAAAAATGAATCTGGGCTTAACCGTAGGTAGCTGATTCTTTAAAGTTAAATTCCTTTCTTTTATTGAGACCCAATGGAAATAAGGTATTCAATTGGGCAAGCCAATAACCCTCTCTTTTGGTGAGGACGGTATCAATATTAGATTTACTGTAAGTCTGTTCAATAATTATAAACTTTATGTCCCACAGCTGATGGGGAGAAGCATTATAATGGACTGCTAATTCACATCTACCCCGATTATTGAGAAGATCGGATTTGTGATTTCTAAACCTTACTTTAAATTCCGTAGGGGTAGACCCAACATATTGCAAATTACATTTAAAACAAGTTGCTGCATAAATTACGCAAGCACTTGTACAGGAAACAAAACTCTTAATAAAGTCTTAATAACGTTTTCTTAGTGACACAACTATGAAAGGTAGAACTTTGCGTGAGAAAGTTGGTACAAAGGTCACATTTCTTCCGTTCACATTTAAAACACCCCAGTTTGAAAATAGTGCCCCCTCCATTAGTACGATAAGGCGGTTGCGATTTCTTCAGTAAATCCTTAAGGGATTTACCTCTTCTATATGCAGTAAAGATTGAATTGTGTGGGAAAATGTTGGTCATAAGGGGCCAACTATGAAGAATGTGGATATGTTTCCATAAAATAGAATGAGCATTCGGTAATGCTGGATTGAAATCGAGGACTAGAGGGTATTTTCGACTAGAGTTATTCTTTTTGACAGGATTAAGTAAGGCAGATCTTGGTAATATGCTCGCCTTGTAGAATTGGTCCTCTACCAGCTGGGGGTCATAGCCTCTAGCTATTAAATAATTCTTATATTCAATAACACGATTGCGTAATAATTCAGGGGTGGAACAAATACGTTTCAGCCTCAATGCAATGCTGTACGGTATGCTCTTCACCTGATGTTTAGGATGAGAGCTAGATGGTAATAAATAAAGATGACCTTTCTTGCTTTTAGAGAACACGTCCGTGGAAATAATACCATTATTTAACATAACCAAAACATCCAGAAATTCGAGCTTAGATTCTGAGAACTTAACTACAAAATTGATAGTGGGGTATAAAGAGTTAATAAATTTGGTAAATTCCTGCAAAGCGTCAAGACCGTGGGGCCACAGGTCAAACATGTCGTCCCTAAAACGCCACCAGTTTTGTGGCTTAAATGGGCCCTCTGTAGTAGCTACTTTGTCATTGTAACTCATGGCTATGTCGGCATAACTGCATGCATTCTTGGGTCCCTTAGCGGTGCCATGGATTTGTAAAAATTATTACCTTTGAAACTAGAGTTATTGTATTTTAAACAAATTTCAACTGCTTCAACATTACAGTCGTTGCAGGGTTAGTCAGATGTCCTATTGGTCAATACTTCCTTTACGGCTTTTAACCCTAACATGTTGTCTTTGTTGGGAAACATAGCAGAAACGACCCAAGAAACCAGTAAAGTGGAAGGAGGTAAAGGGGTACGACTAAACTTCTGAAGTTTATTAGGAAAATCAGTAGTATCTCTAATGTAAGAGGGGCTCTTTTGGGCAATCGGCTTGAGAAAAATCTATGTAATATATAATATATATATATATATATATATATATATATATATATATATATATATATATATATATATATATATATATATATATATATATATATATATATATATATATATATATATATATATATATATATATATATATATATATATATATATATATATATATATATATATATACAAATACAAATACGAATAATTGCCCAAAAAACAAAACTGGACAGAGTGCTCAATTCTGCAAGCAGAAGAGCAGATATCGACCATGTATTTATGCTGTAAAAGCAAACAAAACCCTAATTAAAGTTTCTCACAATTCAATGCGATCGTCAGGGGATCTCGGTTAACAATGAACACAAGCCTTCGCCGTTCTGGGTTTTTAACCATTGCCCGCTTGAGTAACTTTCTTGCGTGTGTGGTGATGGCGGCATTGTGATAGAATCTCCGATCTTTTGTTCAAGAGGTTGGGGGAACGGTGATCGACTATAGCAAGTTTTTCAGCTTGACAAAGGTTACAAAAGCCAGATGGAGTTCTATGTGTGTTTGACTGTGCTAATATGTGCCAACGAATTGTAAAAGCCTGGCCGTTCCTCTTAAGGTACCAAACGTGTTTAGAGAGCTCGGTTTCTTTTTCATGACGTTCTAAGTTAAAAGATTTCTTGTGGTTGTTGTACCTTTCCTTGAATGGGCCGCCAGACATGCCTATGTATGAGTGTGTGCCATCGTTACTAGTGACTTCAGCCTTGTAGACTACGGCTGATGTGAGGCATTTCCCATCAAGGGGACAAGAAATTTTAACCCTGCAGTTGCAGCCACGATTTGGGGGTGTAGCAGTTATATATATATATATATATATATATATATATATATATATATATATATATATATATATATATATATATATATATATATATATATATATATATATATATATATATATATATTACACACACACACGAGTTGCTTCATCTGTCATTTGAACAAAGGCCAAACCAACTTGGCTTCATGGCTCAGTGGTTAGAGCGTCCGCACTAGAAAGCGGGAGGTCCCGAGTTCGAATCCCGGTGGAGTCAACATCGTTTTTTCACCTCAGCCAGATTTTCCAGCTTTACCAATTTGATTTATATTTTGCCACTCGTGGTGAAGGGTGACTATGAGCTTTTGCAATAAGTATACCATTGAGTTCTGTGTACTAGGTCTCCAGTATATTATCTTCACTTAACTGTTTGTGCTGAAGAAAGACACAAGTGTCCTGGAAATATACATTGTTTTTTCTGTATTGGAATTTTGTGCTCTTATGATGTCATCTTTGTGTAATTCACTATTTTTCATATATATATTTTTGATATATATATATATAAATATATATATACATATATGTATATCTATCTATATATATATATATAAATATATATATACATATATGTATATCTATCTATATATATATATATATATATATACACATATATATTTATGTATATATAATGACCTTTTTTATGGACGTGTCCTAAAAATAAATTTGAGCACAAAATAAGCAATAACATCAAGTGGCTAACTTGTAAAATCTTATGATGTTATAATGTTACCAACCTAAATTCTCAGCTCATGAGGAATCGATGATTCAAACGTAACAGACAAATAAATCTATCAAGAAATAATAATACGATAGAACTATAATCCTGGACAAAAGTACTAGGGACAGTCCCCCTCTCCCCTGTTCAATGTTGGAAATCTTGAAATCTTAGGTATATATATTTTCAAGGACAACATTGATAAAGGGAGAAGGGGTTTAAGAGAACAGCGAATCTGTGCAAACGTGTTGCCATATTTGGGCAAAAGTGTCCAATCATTTTTGTCCAGGATTGTAGATCAAAACTGAGCCCAGTATTTTTTGCTCGCTCGGAAGTCAAGTAAAGTTGCATTGCAATAAACATCCAGGCCAGTTAATTCACTGATTTTTATGACATTAATTTCAGGCCTAGCTCTGGAAATTTGTTTTTGATATAACCTTTGACCTTGGAATATAGGCTTCATTGAACACATAACAATGAAGTAAAATACGTAAACATCATCATTATTTGTTCTGTGACGTGATGTAAGACCAATTGTGGGAAGAGAGGGAAGTAAGTGCTGTTTAAACCCTATGTTGTATGCACCAATTGCTTGGTAAAGTCTTCTGTGAGTCTGATACACCGCCTTGACCGTTACGTCGTTTCTGAAACCATACATGTGTCTATTCACCTGCTGGCGTCATTCTACAAGTCGTGGAAGAAGGGACATATCTTCAAGACAGAACAACTGAGTTTCTGGTGCTGAATATAACACAAGGGCAGTCATAAGCGTGGTAAGCAATTTATATTTTTTTAAAACACAAACGGAGTGTGGTACATATTATGCACGTTCCATTCAAAAATGGGAAAACGTTTGGGAGATTTTTGAAGTTTTAGGGTGTGATTTGTATTAACCCTCTTTTTCCACAGAGTACTTTTGGACCACTTGTAGGGTTGTATTACCTTGTTTTGCTTGTTATATGATCTTTACTAAACAACATTTTTTCTACCAAAATCGTTCAAAAGCTGGTTCAAAATTTGAAGGTGTAACGTTTATTTAAAAAAATCGTTGAATTTTTAAACTTCCAAACTCGTCCTATTTTTAAATGGTGAAGGCTATGCTTTGGATATTGCGAGGGTTTTCGGAAAAATTCCGTCTTGTTTAGGTACATATTGGGTTCTAGGACTATGAAAAAGTCAACTTAGTTACAGAGACAGTGACAACGGTGTGTTTACAGTACATTCATTTGCAATATATCACACGGGTTCACCCAAACAAAATGAGTACTAGGAAGGGAGGGCATATTAAAGATCATGCTTCAACTTAAAGTTCTAATAAGATAAATAAGAAAAGTTTACAGAGGTAATTTCGAAAGGTGGGTAAAAAGAAGATAATTATTCAAGTTAAAAATATTATGAGTAATAAGCAGTGGGAGGTTAACTATGTTTGTATTTTTATTTTAAAGATGGGAAGGTTACAATTTTTTATGGTTGCATCATTAGAATTCCGTTTTTTTTTTTTTTTTTTTTTTGTTTAGAATTTTTGAAATAAAAGTTTTCACAATTTCTTGTATTATATATGATTTAAAGATTTGGAGAAATAACGATGGAGATATAATGGCAACACTTCATACAAGACTTACTACGTATAAATAGCGGTTCTTAATTGAATAAACTGAAAAGGGGCAACGTCTTCAAACTACTAAGCAATGAGGTTGCGTGATTTCGATATTTTGGGTAAAATATCTGTACCCACACCTTTACACAAAATACAAAATGTAAAAAGGCAGAGTATTAAGAACATTCTTTACATTTTTTCAGAAAGGCGATGCACTTACACGTTTTGCCAAATATCATTGAAATATCATTGAAATGTGATGCATCTATGTGAGTTTGTGATCAATGAAACTCTCAAGAGACTTGGTTGAATATACCCTAACTTTTAGTATTAAGTCTATTAATATGGATGCTAAGGTCTATGTTCAGGGACAGCTTATTAATTGAAAACCAATTGTACAACTTTTGAAGTTCCTCGTCGACTCTTTCGAGAAACGTTTAGTGTTATCGCCATGAGAGCAACAGATGTTCGCATCATCTGCAAACAAAACAAAATTTTGTACATTAGAAACGTTGCAAACGTAATTAAGAATAAGTATAAAATTTATAAAGTAGAAATAATTTAGGTCACTGAATATTAGAGTGAAAAGTAGGAATTCATTCCATATGGTGATAACGCACCCCAGAAAGAGTTAAATGTACTTCAGGACGAGTGAAATTTCGCTCCTCCACCTGTGCCTGCAAAGATCATTCTTTTTTAAGAGTTATCACTGTAGTCAACTATATCAAGAGGTAAACATCTCTCTTCTGGATTGAATTTCACTTCGTTTAGAGTCGATGTCACCATTCGTGGAGTACATTAACGCTCTTATGGAGTGCATTTACACTTTTCTCATTACCGGAGAGTGACTAAGTACATTCTTGCGATTTAAAAGTGTGACCATCAGCAAGTAATGTGCATAGCATTCCCAAATACATGAAAAATATGCAGCTGATAGCAACAATTTAAAAGACAATCTAAATAAGATTCAAATAATTTGAAAGAAGATGGAAAAATAACTTGTAAAACATAAATATAAGATACTACAATAGGTCAATGAGAAATTTACACAAGGTGTTTGTAGCTTGTAGTCACTTCTGTGAATCACGAGCTCAACTGGTCTGGTGGTCACAGACTCTGCCCGAAAAGCGGAAGATGGTGTGTTCAAATCCTCTAATTGCCGCTAGGATTTTCTTTCTGAAATTTTCTTTAAAAACCGATCCCGCTTTGAAAAGGGTCTCTACTCTATCTAGGATCGGTATTAAATTCGTGAACGAATGTACCACTATTACTATTTCGGCCTTCACACCCTAACTTCAGTTTACCAACTTTTAATTTAACTGTTAATTATTCATTACGGCTTGGGATTATCATGGTAACAAGGCGAGAATATTGATTTACACGAGGTATTTAAAGCCTGTTGTCACTTCCTTGATCCAAGGCTTGACTTGTCTAGTTGTTACAGAATTTTCCCAGGAAGCGGAGGACGGTGGGTTCAAACCCCCTCGATATTTGTTTGTATATATGTACTTGAAGGTTGAAATGAAGCGTTACTAAAAACTCGATACCTTCAGTTTTAGAAGTGGCAAATGGGAAAGATACTATATGTGACACCAGATAATTAAGTGACACCGGTAACTACAGTGTTTGGAAAGTTGGGATTGAATTTGAAAGCCATTGGAAATTCCTAGGTTGAGCGACTAAGGGTTATAACGTAGTGAAAAAATGGTTTTAAGCTTACCTACATTAGTGTCTACAGGATCAGAATATAACTCGCTTGATGCGTAAGCGTTGATTACATATGGTGGATTCCTTTAGTTTAATAGGTTCACAACTGTTGAAATCTAAGTAACTATTGCAATTGGTAGGCTTAGTATAAAAAGCGGTGAAAATAGGATTATTATAGGTAGTGATAGTACATCAAGAAATAAGGTTGAAGTGGTAGGAATCTCCAACGTAAATCTGATACTTTAATGAAACTCTTTAACGAACCTTTTGAAGTCATGTGGAGAGTCAAAGCTTTGGGTCCAGATAAAAATATGATATATATATATAAATATATATATAAATATATATATATATATATATATATATATATATATATGTGTATATATATATATATATATATATATATATATATATATATATATATATATATATATATATATATACATATCATACAAAATACAGCAAAGATCATTCTTTTTTAAGAGTTATCACTGTAGTCAACTATATCAAGAGGTAAACATCTCTCTTCTGGATTGAATTTCACTTCGTTTAGAGTCGATGTCACCATTCGTGGAGTACATTAACGCTCCTATGGAGGGCATTTACACTTTTCTCATTACCGGAGAATGACTAAGTACATTCTTGCGATTTAAAAGTGTGACCATCAGCAAGTAATGTGCATAGCATTCCCAACAACATGAAAAATATGCAGCTGATAGCAACAATTTAAAAGAAAATCTAAATAAGATTCAAATAATTTGAAAGAAGATGGAAAAATAACTTGTAAAACATAAATATAAGATACTACAATAGGTCAATGAGAAATTTACACAAGGTATTTGTAGCTTGTAGTCACTTCTGTGAATCAACTGATAATTTTGGTGAACTTTACAAGAATTTTAGTTCGGATGAGAGTATTGGTCCTTTAAGATTTTCTTGAGGTATAATGTTAATCGTCCATGGTTTAGTTAAGTTAAGATGCAAGGGACGCCTTCAAATGAACGAAATGGCGGGGGCGATTACCCGAATGGCGAAATGTAGAAAATATGGGTGATTGTTTTAATTCTCGTTTCTTCTCTCCATCTGCTTTCACAAATATCATTTCGGCTTTGCTGCAAAAATTGAAAGTTACATTTTAAAATTTACAGATCTTTCTTCAAGATGAATCAAACACCTAACGTCATGTTACAAGGATCTGGAAATACGATTCGACCGCCATTAAACCGCCTAAGGGGCAGCTCTGAGAGACTATATACCGCAGTTGTCCAATTGATCTGTGGTATTACTGCCATGGTCTGTGGGCTGGTGCTTATTCTGTTGAAAACTCCTGAAAACGATATCTTTTTTGGAAGACAAATCCCCTTGTTTGGAAAAACGGCTATTGGAATTTGGGGAGGATTGGTATGTATACCATCCCAATAAAATATTTTTAAACAAGTTTAATTTATCACTTTGTTGCTATTGATCAAGACCTTATCACAAAAAACGTCTAGCCCACGTTGTTCGTGATGCATGTCATCAATATGTGGGTACACAAATTCCCTCTAAATATCATGTTTAAAACTGCAGAATATCATCTTTTTTGCATTAAAAATTACACGTCTCTAAGCCATAAAAGTGATGATATCTGTTTTCAGGTGAGCATTAAGATTTGTCGAAAGGGGGCATTGGCCAAGTGCAAAAAACAGTCACCTTAACCTGAATAAGTACAAAATGGATCTAATGTATCATATCGCAATATTTTCAAGTTCTACTCGATTTTTACCTGTATTTCATACCTTGAAAAAAGTCATGAAAGAAGAAGAATAAGGAGAAATATGAGAGATGTAACTATTGATTTAAAATTGGTACTGGGCGACTGCTATGGCCAAGTGACAAAGAAAAGAAGCGTCTCAATATAAGGTTTATGGCATTATTTATTGAAAAGGAACAAAATTGCATAGTGAATGGAAATTTCTCGTCTTCCATTTTGTAGGTTTTCATTGCCACAGCTATTCCTTGCTTTTTCGGAAAGCACAAAAAACCCATGGTAAGCTTTATGTTTTGGGGTTCTTGCCCAAAGTTGTGCGCTAACTCATTTTGAATCATGCTTTACGAGGAGCTCGTTGTATAAGTTGTCACCGTTAGATTAGGTTTTACTCCTCAGTTTCTTAAAAAAAGGCCTAAGTCGACGGCCTTTTTATTCAGTTGTACCTGAATGGCTTGTTTGCCCGCTATCCCATTACATATGCACCACCAGTAATCACTTGGAAAACCCCATCCAACATTTACACCTTCCACCATTTGAAAATTTTCATTCATAATCTTCAAGACCCGTTTTGTAATTTCAAAAGGAGAAAGGCAAAATATTGTTTTTAATATACCGACTTTAGAGAGCGTTAACATGTTAAAGGACTCAAAATACACGTCTGGCTGAACTTGTTCTAACCCATGCATATGTCCTAAGCAGGAGTGGTGTCAGGGCATCTTGATATGATGGCAAAAGAGGAGTTGAATATTCCTTTTCTTCTTTTTCTGCTCTTTACGCATTTTCTTTGGAACATAGTTGGCGCTGGTTCGGCGCCAACCCCGACCCAATTACTCATGAAAACTTCCACATTCTCCAGGATAACTAAGCTGTGCCGGACCTGAAAGTAATATTTCAACAGACAGATTCTTTCCTTTTATGGGTTTTCTCAAAGGGAGCAAAACTTGATAGAAAGTTGTCACCAGAAAACCTCTTTGCCAGGACATTCAATTGAAGTTAGACCAGATCTTTCTTCTAGTATTTTCCCCACAAGGCACTTCGCTTTTCCAAGTGACACTAGATACACCTGTAACACATTCGTTTTGATGTGCCTTAAGACCTCATTTAACTAATCAAACAAATCTACAGTAAGATTTGTACAGATAAGGATATGAGTACACATGACATGAAGTTGAAAGGCTTAAAAAAGAGCATATTGAAGAATGATTGGGTTTAGGGTTATAAATACGTTGCAAATTTAGCTGTTTTGCATTTGTCCATGTTTTCGTAACCCGGTTAATAACCTACTAATGATTGTTTAAGCCTTGTGAAAAAATAAAAGTATCAGCTAATCCGTTTTGGACTACTTCTTTCAAAATCTTCCACATTTGGCATCCCATTGAAATTGTAGAAAATTAAAATAAAATTCATAATACTGAGAGACCATTTACCCACAGCTAAATCTGGCTATGGTTGAATGGTACGCTACGTACAGATAAAATAAATAGCATATAAAGAATGACTGTGTGAAAATTAAGTGAGTGTTTGTAATACCTATTAATGTGCGAGTCACGTGTTTTCGAAACATGTAGTTTGCCACTAATAAGAACTTTAATTTTTTTTTGCTTTATACTCAGGTTGCTCTTTCCTTTGGATTTTGTCTGGCTAGCGCTTTAATCGCACTTGTCGGGCTTGGGTTGTCCATGTCTGCGGTCAACAAAATAGCCCATACAACAATGAAGGCTCATTCAAGCTTGTGCAATGGAGTGGTTTATGTCGATCAACAGTACCGTTGCTGTTTTGAAGATACTCGGTACGACTATGGCTGTTCATCTTATTACTACCGTCGTCATTACTATACATTCTATTCGTATGACTATTATTGGCCTACACAGTATCCACATATTCGTTACGACAGCACGGAATGTAGAAGAGTTCGTGACGCGTGCGTCAAAAAGGTAAACTTTTGTCATTTTCTACTGTTGTTTATAGACTTCATTTAATGGAACATTAAACTGTGTGGAGCGATTTGGACGATATTTGACGACGCGGTCTATTTTTCTAATCTTGTCTTATCTCTTTTGGGTGATTTTGGGAGGAAACATAATATTTCGTATTTTTGACACTATAAAAATCATAAGCAGCGATTGCTCTAACCAAACCTCCAAAATGCAGAAGGGTTAATTGAACGATGACAAATGTCCTCCAAAATAGTTCTAGTTTTCGCTGGAATAAATGCAATCAACTTAGGTGATGTTAATTTGAATGCCGATGATGAATGCACAGTGCACGCACAACGTACTTAACTGTTGCACAACGTAGATGTCTGCATTTGTGGGTGGAACGTGGAATGAAACGTCACGTAAAAACAACATACAGCTGCCACAGCCATGTTTTGTTTCATTGTTGCACTACAAACTGTAGAGAACCAACGCATGACTGCCACTGCCCAAATTTGCTGAAGGTTACTTAGATGACGTTTCATGGTTCAGTTTCTACAATCTTGGACAAAACTGTTGGAACATCTCACGTCATTGTGGTGATTATGGTGCCGAGTACTATTTCCACGACCTCTATCCATTTTAAAAAGCTGTGTCCTACAGAAAGTAGCGATTATCAAAACCCCCGTCCCCAGTACAATGTTGGGTCCAAAAGAAAATGGTGCGTCCCGAATTGGCTTTATAATCTCCAACATTGCAAGGGGGAGCGGAGGTGTTCCAACTAGTTTTGTCCAAGATTGTAGTCTATAACTTAAAGTCGGACCGACCACGTCATTTTCCAGTTGTGGCTTACTGGCTTGTTTTCCATACTCCAAGGCTTATGCGGAGCGTTAAGCGCAATGTCAGTAGGCTCCAATTGGAAAGTTATCCGTATAACTCGACCAAGAGTCAAAGTTATCAACTTCCGGCTGAAAATCAGATATCTAAGCACTTGCAGTCGTTCCGCTTGGCCGAGGGAGCTTCAGTTTCTTACTTTTGACATGGTATTTAATACACGTTTGCCTTCAATAAAGCGCTTTATTAATGGACATGACAGCATTAGGGTTCCCAAATGTACTTTATAAGCAGTTATAATGAAATGGTTATGAAGGCAACTGCATAAATGTTAAAAAATGAGTATAATTCTTTCTGGCAACTTCCTGGAATTTCGGCATAATTGTTTGCTTCGATGTCTCCGTTCGTCGTTTGAACTGCATACAGTTTACGATTGTACAATATGTGTACAGTAGTAGCATACAGGCAGGTGAAGTGCAGGTGCCGGGCCGCGGGTGCGGAGCAGCGTTCGGTAGAGAGCCGGTATGTATACGGTCCATTGCAGTCAGTGTACAAACGATGTGACCAATTGCATGACGTTTTTAATGAGCGTTTCCTTTTTCGTAATTAACAAAAGGAATTTCTCAAAACGTCATACGGAAGGCAGGAACAACCAAACCTTAAGTCCGAATTTTGAAGCAAATCTCGTATTTTACCATACGTTAAAGTTTGAGCCGAAGTCAAACGTAAAACGGAGTACATTAACTGTACGTTTATTTGCCGGTTCCCTTCATTCCAGGCACTAATATTCTGAATATGACAGCCAAAGTCTTATTAGAAACTTGCTGGACTCCTCTCTTGTCGGACAGGGGCGTAACAATCGAGGTGGGGGGGGGGGCAGGTGGGCAATTGCCACCCCATTGAAAAAACTGAGGGCAAACATATCATTTTGCCTTTCCAATAATTCAATAAAAACTAACAAGCAGAATAAACAAAATATAATAACATTTTGGGATACTCAGGTTTTCCAGAACACGTCACTTTGAGTGTATGAGCTTGTCAATGTGAGTGTGTGTGTGTGTATGTGTACGTGTGCGCTCGCTTTCGTAGGTTGGATTGCTTATAGATGATTCCGGTCCTGGGAACGATGCAGGGTTCGACAGAATGTTGGATTCTGGAAAATATTTACCCCCCACCCTCCACCCAGTTCACATACCAGATCTACGTCCCTGCTGTCGAATTAACCAAGCAGTCCATCCTCACCCTACAAAGGCAACAAGGGACTGGTACATGGTCATGTCCATTGTCACTTGTGGTTACGGTACGTAACCATATTTTGTAGTATTCTTATGTAGTGCATGCATAAGATCTATTGCATTCTTCGTATAACATACGCAAGACACAATATAATTAACAAGGTTAACGTAATTTTTTTCGGTGGTAACTGACATCAAGGTTATCGCGATATATCCATGGAATTTCTTGTTAAGTGTATTAAAAAATAATTAAATAAATAAGCAATACGCAACGTGCATGTAACATTACGAAACTTCTGGACTTCTGCACAAGTGTTAAATTTATGAAAAAAATGCTGAATTGAAAAAAAACCTAGACATGTACGATCCTTAGTGCCTGGGTAATTTTGCACCCTAAAAACAACGGTGTGAATTTGGTCACCCTGTAATAGAGTAAAATGTGTTAATTATCTCCATAAGATTATTAATATACTCCAATAATGTTGAAATATTCTCCAAGAAGGGTAAAATACACCACAATAAGACCAAAAACTCAACAATGTTACAGGTGCCTGCCATGGTCACTCTTTTTTAAGAGTGATGACACTAGACAACCTTTTTTGTTTGTTTGTTTTTTTTGAAAGAAAATTTTCCCAGTGAATTCACACTTTTAACTCTATTTGGCGTATCTCGTGATGAGCTGATATCGGCTTGTTTGTAAATCGGACCTTTTACAGGACTAACAAAGGGTGAAAGTATTGTAAATATAGGGGTGGAAAGCTTCCTGACGAAACAGAAACTACTGAAAACAGAGAGAAAAAAAAAAGATTGAGGCCTACAGTGTGTAAAATCTTATTGTTTAAAATGGAAGTTAGTAGTTTGAGTGGATGTTAAAAAGTTTTAATATAAACGAAGAAAAATGTACAGAGTTTCAGAGACAGTCCATGCTGTGCATGTTTCGTTTTCTTCTCAAATATGATTTTAACTTGCAATGAAGCTAAATTTGAATTCTGAATTTTTGATGAACTGGTCTATTCACATTGTTATACAGCTTTGGAGTTAACGTGTTTAACATCTGCTGAATAGAAAATTCGAACATAAACTCTTGCCCTTTCGATAAAGTTGAACTGTTTCTACAAATTCTTTTTTCGCTTCCTCTAAAAAATCGGTTAAACAACATTAAAAGTAGACTCGTGCGTCTTCTTTGTGAGTCCTCATCAGTCAAATAGTGCAATAGTAATGAGTGCATCTAAAATATGCCGTAATATCGGTGCGTTCGAGTGCAAGGTGTTGCTTTATTTCCTATACGGACAAGGGGAAACTCCAAAGTCTCAGCTCTCCATCACATGATCAAGTGAATCCTCTCTCTCACTCCTCTGCCCGAATTATATGATGGGCACCACGCTTCGGGGACAAACTTCAGGTCAGTTAGCTGTGAGGAAGGTAAAACAACATCAACATCTGTCCTTGCAGCTCCCTGCTTTAATTCAGTACCAAACGCACAAAGCAGTGGATTCCAGACTTTCTTTCAATTCTACCTTTAAAATAACTCCTATACACGTAAATAATGATTTTTTGGCAAAATAAATTCGTCTCTTTATCTCTTTCACTTAAGGTTAGAGGCATGTACGCGCCTCATCTTGCGTTTCATGGTATCATGATTGCCGTCGTTTCTGTCGAACTGTTGGCGAGTATTTATGGAGCAGCCGCAGCTTTGTCGGCATTTTGCAGCTGTTGCAATGAAACCAAACCAACTGTGAGTTAATTTACTGTTCTTTTCTTTGTAGTAACGGTAACGTTTGAAGCAAAAGTAGGCCAGAATCTACACTGAATTGACTAATTTAAACAATGTAAGCAGTGTCGGGGTCAGAATGTCAAAATTATGAGAAGGCTGATCGAGCAAAGAATATTAATAGGGGGTAAAACGTTTCGAAACCGAGCAAAAATCGCCCGTCATTGGAGGAAGAGGTCAAGAGGCGAAGCCCTAAGCTCTGGGGTTTTGTAATACATTTATAATACAAATCTATATATATATACCAAATATGAAAAGTTTCAGACATTCCTACCTTAATATATCCGTGTTTAGAAGCAAGTGTCACAAACACACACACACATAGTCGTGTTTTGCACATAACTGAGGACTTCATTGTTATCTCCATTGTGTCTGCTTACTTAACCCTAACCTTCATAGACTGTCTATTGTTAGACAACCGAGGACCCGAGAAATCTATTGAATTTACTACGGAGGACCTAGAAATCTATTGTTTAGGTCTTCAGTTTTACACAACGACAAAAGCACACAACCACATACATACACAAACACGATATCACCATCGCATAGATTCCTTGCTTGCCTACGGCAAGGAATTAATAATTTGATAATATTTTTTAACATCCACATAACGTAATCTTCTTCACTGTGGCGTACACATGAGTGCATCGAGCCATTCCCCCTCCCCTTGAAGAATGCCTGTTTTACATCCTTAAAATTGGTATTTTAGTAGCACAAATTTTACTTCACCATGCCAGAGGACATGAATGGGCACCCAATTTCACAAACATTTTCAAGCGGATGGATTTGTCACCACAAGGTCCCAACAGTGATTCCAAATGAGGGGTCGGTTTTTGGACATTCTCAGTACGCTCCTCGCCAACTAATGGTGGCGCTACGCTTAGATAGTCCTTATGGCAGAGTTACGTCTTTTCCGGCATAAAAATCCCAAACAGAAATCCTTACGTAGGTCTACGCCGAGCACTGATGATATTTCATTTTTGAATCCTAAAAATTACGCAAATTCAAAAATTGAAAAACGTTGTACTTTGAAAGGTAGCGTACATGGCATAAGATTGCGTGATAAGGCACAGAATGGTCATTTGAATCCCCATTAACCACCACAGTTCCACTGTCAAGACTGTTCCTGTCAAATTCGAAAATCCTGAACCATTTTGCATCTAGACTATCTGAAAAAAAAACCGAAATTCTGGTGGTTAAAAGTTGTTGGGTTCCCCTCTTTTTAGACCCCTCCCGCAGGCCGGCAATCACTCAGCAGAAAGAAAACCTGCTTTCTATACTGCTTTCTTGGAGAACTCGTTTTGTTCAATGATGACCTCAAAAGATTTCAGTAATTATCCGACATAACTCACCTCCCGCTTTTGAATTGAGAGAGAAAATATACTAGGCGAATATTCTGCAATAACAGTAAAAGAAAATTATATTTTTTAAGGGGAAGAGGAGTTTCCAGAAACTTTCAGCAGTCAAAATTTAGACTTTTAATTTTATTCTTTTTGTTGGTATCATTAGAACTCATAATGTTTCAGTAACGTAATACTGCATGTTCAAAGTAAAACAACCAACATTTTACAAGTTCACAAGTTAGGAACAACAAATTACAATTTGTTGCATTTTGAAAACCACATAGATGTAAAACTTACTGAAATTATTTGCTGCCTTGTGCGGACAAAGAAAACAGTCGATGGTACAAGATGAACTTGGCAGCATGATAGTATTACTTTCCAAAACTTATAAACCGAAGTTTCTACCTGAAGAAATTTAGTTGAGAGTACCGTGCATGGTATTTTAATAAAAAGCCTTCCAATTTTCAAATAACACAACATTTATTGGTCTTTAGGTGAGTACAAAAGTTCAACTTAGTGAAGATTGCAAATTTCGATGGTCGTAAAACGTTATCCTGAAAAACCTTCCTGCTCAACTTCGAGTATTGGGTGAAACATGATTTATTTTCTTTCTCCGTTCTTTCTTCCACACGTACAGCAATTATACCCCTGTTCGTTCAATCAACTTATGGCCAACGACAATTTGACCAATACCGTGATTACAACTGAAGTCAATTCGCAACTCTCTCGTCCTGCTGTCATATCAAATACTCAAATTCAACCAAGTTTTGTTGAATTGCCTCCTGACACTCGACCACTGAGATACTAGTTACAACATACTAAGCTGCTTATTATGATGGACCTTTAGTCTACTTAAGAATGTTTTGCAGGCATTTCGTTGAACGAATGAAACAAACTGAGACTCACACACTTAGAGTTAACAATTTTAAATTTTGTTACATGAAGCTTCGTCAAAATTAGGCCAACAAAGGTTCAAAGTGTCAAAAAAAAAAATAGCTAACCTTTATCGAACCTTTGGCTGATTAATGTATCGTGTATTGGTTATTTTAAAATATGCAAATGCTGCCATGGTGAAAAATGACAAAATTTAATACGACTCTGGAAGCCCCGGTATAAATTCCAGTTCAAACGCAGTTCAGTTCCCAACTGGGTTGAACTGGAATGAAGTGGGTCTTACTGGAATCTAAGTGGGTTAACTGGTATTTAACTAGGCTTAACTATGATCAAACGGGGATGTCATAAGGGTTAACAGGGTTTCAACTAGGTTCAACTGGTTAAAACACCAGGTCAATTGTGTTTAGAATACATTCAACTTTAACTAGGCTACAACTTTATTTAATCAGAACCAAAGTTGGCTCAACTGAGTTCTAACTTATGTCAACTGTATTTGGTCCCTGGCAGGCTGAGGCTGGGTTGCATGTGTGGAACTACAAATTTGAAACCATTCAACCATTTACCATTCAACTAGGTTATAGTTGGTTGTGACAAGTGTTGTCACCACACCATTTTGAGAGCCGGGTACATTGTGATCACGGTCCTGGAAAGTGGTTTTAAAAAAAAATGAGTTAGCTGCACTCAATTCTAAACAAATCTAAGAATTTTATTCCGTAAGGGTGAAAAAAATTGGAATGGGCGGTAACGCTGGAATTGATAGCGAGTACCGGCCAGGCGGAGGTTTTCAGAGCTGGGTAGCACCACTCGGTGTGGTGACAACCCTGGTTGTGACTATGGTTGACTGGATTTCATCGGATCGATAGCTCGATCTGGGTATCAAACGGACTCTGACTCTCAAATGATCTCTGACTCATTGGGTATATTGCATTCACTTTTAACTGACATTGTTTCTTCAACTAGACCTCACATTAACTCATCTTCGTTTCCTATAACTCTGAAATATATTCCACCAAGACTTTCAACCAAATATAACTTTCAATTCACTTGGACTGATATACAAGTTGATAATAAAACCTGTTACATTGTTATGCATTTAGATTACTTTGAACGGTCTTTGTATTCTGAGTTGGGCTGTGTTGGAAAGGAAGGAACTCAATCTACAAGCACGTGTTTGTTCTGTTGTAAAACCCATTGAAAAGATGCACAGAAGACGGAGACATGAGACATTTTGTCATCTAGATTTAAATATCCCAATCAAGTGTGTTTGAATCTTGTTAGTTGTGTAACCAAGTATATATAACTGAATTAACTCAGTTCAAGAAACCACTTAACAAATTCTAGTTGAAGAACACATATCAGTTTGAAATCACAGTTGAGAAACCCAGCTATAAATTCACGTTCATCTTTCATGTGATACTGTTCTAAGCCTACTTCTCTTTCACTCTCCCGATCTTCCCAGCTTCTATGTCACCATAAACCAGAAATCCACAGTATACACACGTCACACAGTAAAAACTTTTCAAGCATATGAAGCATGAGAAAGCTCTTTGTGATTGGCTGATAAGATCCATGATAAAGAGAGGGCTTTTTAAATGAGCACGATAATGCAATTGTTAGGGATGCTCACCCAGACTGTTTGCGTGCATTCAGTTCTTTTACACTGAGTTTAAAAGGGACATAAAGCTACCTGTACATATGCTGCAATACTGTAAAGACTTCTTGTATACATACAGATGTACTCAGAGTGCATGAAGGTTGCAAGCTCCGCATTCAGGATAAAATACAGTTGGACCTAAAGCATTAAGCCAGGAAAAAAGTTGCAAGTGTGGAATGTTTCATTATATGTAAAATTTTTACAAGTTTCTTAATTTATAGGACGTGTAGTATCAATGTGCATTAATATCATATGAACTGAAGAAGACATGTGCATGGCTATATCAATTTGAATGGACTTTTGT
Source organism: Holothuria scabra (assembly GCA_037179385.1). Lineage (NCBI taxonomy): Eukaryota > Metazoa > Echinodermata > Holothuroidea > Aspidochirotida > Holothuriidae > Holothuria > Holothuria scabra. The sequence continues at coordinate 1,476,386 of CM074199.1, forward strand.
GTCAAAGCTGTTGGAATCTTTATTGGGAAAATGCATGGACTAATGAACTCTAGCTTTGTTTGGAAAAAGGATTGATAAATTAATTTGGATGTGGAAATCAAAGAACAACTATGCTTCCTAGCAAATTGAAATTGGAGCTATATGTATTGTGCCACACAAGATACACGATTAATATCAGTATTTAATATTGTCATGTGTGCATTAATTATTTTTAAAGTGATGACGTACAGGAAAAATTTGGGATATGTCCATGCATGTTCTACAGCTCTTAGCTACATCTTGAATGACTACTGGAACCTCTGGTCAAAAAGTGACAGTGATAATTTTACAGTAGACGTACATGTCAAAGCAGGAAAACTCACATGAAATCCCCATGGGCATTCCTCGTGTGTAGTAATTGTGAATTATTCAAGCGGGAATTATTCCCCACCGGGATAAAAAAAACAAAACAGTCATACATCCAGTTGAAAAGCCCAGTTCAAAAACACAGTTGGACAACCCAGTTATAAATCTAGTTGACAAGCCCAGTTCAAAAACCCAGTTGAAAAGCCCCAGTTCAATCCAGTTGGAAAACCCAGTTGAATGAACCCAGTTCAAAAACCCAGTTAAAAATGCCCAAATTCCGCATTTAAACCCAGTCGGTACAAACCCAGTACAGCCCAGTTCATCCCAGTTTAACTGGGTTCAACTGGGATTTGAACTAGGGAGACTTAAGAAAGTTTTGATATGAAGTGTTATTGCTCTGTATCATAGTTATTCATGGTAAGGTTTGAAAGAACAAATAAGAAATTACAAAAGGCTATGAATAAGTTGGAAGATAGAAAAATGGAGTCCCAAACCGTCCTCCTTTTTACTGAAAGGAAAAAACATGCATGACGTTGTAACTTGGCCCATTCCTATATTTAGGACCGGAACACAGCAAAACTGGAAGATTTCAAAAGGAGCGAATTTAATCTCCTCAATTGAATACTGTTCAGGTCTTGAAGACGTTAGCGAGAATAGAATGTCTTTAAGTCAGCAGATTAAACTTAAATTTTATAGTTTACAACATTTTTTGAACTTAAAAATAATGTTTTGTTACATATGGAATGAAACGTAGACATAGAGTGGCATAGATCAAAAAATTAAAAAGGAGAAATAATTGTCTAGAATGATTAAACTTAGGATTTTAGGTAAAAATTAAGTACTATGCTGTAGTTTTATGGATTTTAGCTATTATTGATTTATAAACATGTCTATGTCTTTTTCTTGTACACAGAAAGCAGTTGTCATTAAATAAAGATGGGGTTATTAAATGTACCAAAAAAAAAATCTTATACGGAACGCGAAAGGAACCAATTTTACGACCCATATATCTCATTCATATTTACAGGAAGTTACAAAATGAATATCTCGGAGCCCTTGGACACCTTCATCCAAATAGCCAAGAAACATGTCCTACGACATACACTTTAATATCAAAAGAGTTAACTTAGTCACTACTTGATAGGATGAAAAGTGTTAATTCACTCCATGAGTTCAAAGTGTGAATTCACTCCATTATAGTGTTATGCCAATCCGAGAAGAGTGAATTCCCTTTAAACGAACGAATCCCCACCTTTGATAGAGTGCCAATAAGATCACTCTTTAAAAAGATGATCATTGCAGACACTCATGGAAGAGTGAATTTTCCTCTTCCTGAAGTGAATTTCACTCTTTTTTGGGGTGAATTTTACTCTTCTTGGAGTGAATCCACACTTTTCACTCTTTCAAAGAGTGACTAAGTTTACTCTTTTGATTTTAAAGTGTAGTTAACTTTTGTTTGGATAGCAATCTTGAGCTTAAAATTCGTTAACATATATACACATATCCATTGAATCGTCGGAACAAACAAAACACTCGAAGAGCTAAAGCTAAAAAGAGTTTGCTAAAAGTGGAGTTTACTTCAGAGATTTGATGAACAATCCCCTTTAACCTATGATAAAGTAGGATTCTTACTAGTGGGTTTGTAGACCTGATTCAGCTGAACCTCTTTGAATTCAAATTTGAATTTTAAGCTGCCTTTAAACTTGAAGTAGAGTAAATACTATTTTCACACAGTTGTGATGGTCTTACACAGATTTAAAGTTAGTATTATATCCCATTTAAACCAATTGGTTGGAAACTGGGACGTAAAACTCCATAACTCAACCTAACCTATATCCCTCTAGCCCATTGCACAAAGTAGGGGAACGCAATACCTTGGTGTGCCTTTCCTGTGTATTTTAATCAATGCTCCGGGAGCTTCGAGTCACGAGTCCTGCAATTTTCAAATATCAAGACTCGAGTCCCTGTACTTTCCTAATGGGGAAAATGAACACCCCTGGCAGAGTCCTTCAAATTTTGAAATCACATGTCGGATTTCGGTCTGGACAGATTTCAATTAACCCACGCAGGAAACAAATGTGCTTATTTAGAAACCGAACCCAATTGATTGGCTGTTGTTAATGTAACGATTGCATGCTTTGTTAGAGTTGGGGCTTAGGTTTGAAGCTATTTCAGTCGTTGGCCGGTAAGGAAATTGTTAAGCATTGAGCACAGGATCAACATGATCTATACAGATTTCGAAAATCTCTAAAGGCCGCGAGGATCAGAGTCCATTGTAAATTGTGTTGGATTTTTATGAAATTACCATGGAGGATTTTTGAGTGCATTTCCTTGGATTTCCTTTGATTCTTAAAACCCGTTAATGGCTAGTTTTCCAGTTTATTCGTCCACCTTGAGTATATCATAATTGCTAGTCTTTAATTAAACGAGTAAGCGCCAAAATGCTTCAATGAACAATCACTTGTGCTTGGACGGAGAGTAAACAGCAACTAGGAGATGCTAACTCATTGTTTAGATGACGGTAACAACCAGAACTTCCAGGTCATTATTCTTCATGAAATTGAGAGATTGATCCCACAGAACACGGTTTTACAGCTCAAGTATGACGTCGTAAATCGAATGGAATAGTTACACACTTGTTGTTATCTTTTGCCTAGTTTTTGTCCCTCCCGTAAAGAATTTTCATTAAACTGAATTTCTTGATAAAATTATTGTTAAATACACTGCTTTGAGGAAGTTTGTACAAAAATGTAGAGGCAACCTTGAGAAGTCCACAAAATAAACTGGCAGTATGAAATAAATCTCCGAATTCATTGCCAGACTTTCCCAATTCATTGCCAACTCTGACGACAATGAGTTTTGTGGAAATATCTTGGCATGGTTTTGCAGGTAGTAACCTGTGACCATGTAAACGGAGATATAGTACTCTTTCCTTGTATTTGTACATAACTGCATCAGAGGCTGTGGAATCAACTTTGCAAAAATCCGAGTTTAACGAGATATTACTGCGGGCATATAGGACCTACTAACAATTGGATGAAATTTTCTTACATGTTTACTCAAATAATGATGTAAATACTAACAATTGATGGAAATATAAATTAATAAAACCCTACTGATTTGGAGGGTTTTTTTTTTAAGCAACAATAGAAAACATTTTTACTTATCTCCCGCGTTTCATGATTCGACATTAACATGGGGCACAGAAGTCTCGTGTTGCCCTTAAACATAATCTCTCAATGACTTGAATGGATGTTTACATAGAACCTACCACCGAATTTTAAAGTAGACGGATATGCTTAGATGGGTTGTTGATTGTCGTTATTTTTTGAATTACCCATAAGTTATAATTACATGCGTTCTAACAATTTCAATAAATTTTTCGAACTTTTGACTGAAAAACTGGGTAGCTATTAATCTAACCAGCTGCTGGATAAAAGCGCCTACAGTAGATCAACGACTGTAACTTTAAAAATATATAGGGAAAACGTATATGACAAAATGGGGGAACATGTCGTGATGATAAAGAATGATATTAAACCGTTCGGAGAGACGGAGGTCCACCATGCCTGTTTATCATGGAGTGTTTTCACTGACGTCGTAAGGCACGCCCCCTTTGACCGGCAAAATCTAGTGTAGTGCGCATTAGAGCTAACCAAGAGGCAGCTGACGACCCAAGTGTGACTCACGCACTAAAAACTGTTGATTTTTAACCGACAATGACCATGGCTTACCGATTATGAAGTAACGTGAAAGCACTCCCTAAATCTGTTGTTTATAAAGCGTATCAGTAGACAAGAACAACAAAGTTGATAAGAGACTTTTGGTCGGTATCCTTAAAAAAGAATCCTAAATGCCAGAGCCTCCCCTCCATAATTCAGCAGCAATTAATTGCAGACACTTGAACACCCCAGAGAGTTTTCATTTTTCCACTCTATTTACTAAAAGACGAGTGCGGACATATTATGAGAGTCGGCCATTACTGGGTCCCATCACCTTTAATCTTTAAATTTCCTTCCTTACCTGTTCCATGGATGCTTTTATACTCGTGTATCTTGATTTTTTCAACCTCACTGAATATGAGGATTGGAAATTCACGTAGACAATAAATGAAGACGATTAAAGATCAATGGACCCCACTAATGGCTGCCTACAGTCACTAAAAACTGGCGCTTATCGGATTGATCTATAGCTATTCCCAAAACTGTCTAAAACTCATCTTATTCCAGACAGAACACTGGGTAACTGTTTCAGGGCATACAGGTACTCTGGTGAGCTTGCAAGATCTTAACGTGCATGTAACCGTAATAATTTCATTGCAATGCAGTGAAACTTGGGCAACTGGGCAACTCTGCATTACTTTTTTTTAATTTAATACCGAAGAACCATTTGAACTATGCCATCTGAGAATTTTAATAGACGTGGGGTAAAATTATAGTTTTTGATGACAAGCTCATTTCAGTTATTTGTTTCTCACGTCATCATACAAGTATACAAACATTACACAGTTATAAATTAATTTTAAACTAAGTCCATAATGGTGTGAAGGAAGTAGAACCAAAAACCCTCACGAGCTTGGCAAAGTGCTCTACTCCCTCAAGAGACCTATCAGAAACAAAAACTTTACACGATTCTTCAACTTAAGCAGCCCAGCACCCCCTCTTCAGAACACCCCATAAACAATTTTGTATAATAAGACGTAAGTAAGTTACTGCACGAGCCTGCTCTGACTCAATAGTACATCAACAATATAACAACTTTAATGGTTGCAATGAAGAGTACAGCAGGACTCATTAAGATAGAATATCGATACGTACTCAAATATAGTTGAACTAAGATATACCTGAAAAATTTGAGGCTTGGACTGTCAATAATTTATGGTACGATGTCCTGGGTTTTATTCAGAGTGATTTAGAAGCTGTGGATTATGTTATCATAATTGTGAATATGGGCACTAGTTGTAAGAAAATGGGAAAAGTTGTTGCCTTATATTTAATGAAAAGTGTAATCTTAGTATTCAGTGTCAGTATTATTATCTATCATTATAGGTGCAGAAGCACCTGGGGGTCGGGGTCAAGTACTCCCCATGTAGAATAAAATCTCCAAAAAGCAGAAAGCTTGGATATTTGTAGAAAAAATTCTGTTAAAAAAGTCTGGCATACTTTTATTACAAGAACACTTTTAGCCGTTGCCCGAATTATTTAAGCAATTTGAGTGTAAAATTAATAAGGAATAAAAAAGTGGTTTATCTCCAGAACTATTTGACTGTGTTGAGACACAGTTCAAAATTTGTCAAAATTATTGCTGCACTATTTTGCACCTAGGTTCCTTTAAAAGGCAAAAAATGTAAATCCATAAGGTCGTCATATGCTTGTAGACGAGTTCGATCACCGTTTGTTGTTAGTGACTGTAGGCAACCATTAAATCGTCTCCATTTATTGTCATGAATTTCAAACCCTCATAATCCGTGGCATTGAAGGGATCAAGATAAATTTTAGTTTACAACCATTCATGATACAGGTAATTATGACATGGTTTTGAAAGATTAAAAGGTGGTAGACCCCAATTATAGAGGACTGAAATCAGACCCAATACTTGCTGTCCGGATTCGTCAACACAAATAGACCAGTAGAATTTTACATGAACAGGTGTAAACATATCTGTAAAAGTCCATTTATTGTGTTTGAAAAAAGCCTTGAGAATGTTGAAAGGGCATAAAAATGCCTTATGACACAATCAGGTTTGGAAAATTCAAACTTTTTGTAATTTTGGTGTCTTTTATGATGAACTTCAACTCTAGAAGTGCAGTGGTACTTGGTTTTCATTCAAAACAATCGGACGTCGTCGTGAGCGGAGTAAGTGTACTATCTCGAACATGACTGCCAGCCTGTCTTTAGCACAAGCGAAAGCTTCCGCCTTCTGCATGCATATGCACTCTTATACCGGCCAGGGGCAATGGCAAGTACTGCATGATCATTTGAAGACAACACCATCATGTGTTAAAGTAAAATTACTTTCTTGTAAAATGCTATATTGGAAGTTGCCGTATTGCCTTTTCTCTTGGGTAGAAAGCTACTAATAATGATGCCAAAGCTTCTGGATGAAACGAAAAGGGAATCAATACACTCTCCATGTTTGGTACTTTTTCGGGCATTTTCCTTCCTGTTACTAGTCATAGGAGTAACTATCTTTTGAACGCTGATCCTTACGTTACGAGTTTACAATTGTGAAAACTCTTTTAAACGATCTGAAGACAAACACGTAAAAGAATTCTTTTTTTAAAATTCCCCCGACCCTCTGGTAAAGGGCCGTTCAGCGAAACCAACCTTTATCTGCTTCCCGAAAAAGCTATTACGTCCACTGAAGGGCAAAAGGTGATGAACCTCACGGCCCTCAAACCATTTACTTTGGTGGTCTGTCATGAGAGAATTTCACTCTAACGTTAACTTGCTACGTTAGACACCAGTGTAAATCAGAAACAGGATTCAGTCTGAGGCATAATAGGCTCACATTCAACCACACATTCTGAAGTTGCACATGCCCCAACCGGCCTCACATTCACCTAGAACAGGATTCAGCCCCACATTCTACAGCTGGCACGGAATTCGGTCTCACATACGCCAAATCATGTGCTTGAAAAGGAGCCACATGTGTAGTCCCACATCCAGGCTTCCGATTTCGAATGTGGGGGAGTAAGAGCCTGAATCCTGTACTAGCTTCAGAATGTAAGACTGAATCCAGCTTACAATCGCCTACATCTCGCATTTGTAGTATGTGCAACAGAGTTTACCTATAATTAAAATAATTTCGTATGGCGTAGTACTCGTGTTTGACGATTAAATCCAATTAGAAAACTCCTAAATTTTGGAACCTGTATGTCAATCTTGAGAGGTGGTTTAGAATTGCTTGTGATATTTTTTAAAATGCTAATTTTGTGATTTTTACCACTCTGAAAAGGCCGTCGTAATTTGGCCACAGATCCAAATCCACGTACGACGTCATACACATACAATAAGTTAGGTAATATGATAATTCGAACTTAACCCTTTACCGTTGTGCTCCGATCGGGGCATATTTACGCGCCTCGAGAGTGGGCGGAAAAGCGGACGTAGCCCGCCTCGCATCGGCTTCCGTAGGCCATTGACCCCGTGACCTTAAACTATTGTCTCTCTCGTTGTTGTGGCCGAATATTCGGGTAGCTACCAGAGTTGTTGACTCGAGTCAATGACTTGCGACTCGAGTCGACTCGAGTCGCCTTTCTGTTGACTTGTGACTCGACTTTGACTTGAAGGTTTGTTGACTTGTGACTTGACTTGACTTGTCAGATTTCGAAAATGATTGACTCGTGACTTGACTTGACTTGCCGAGTAATGACTCGTGACTTGACTTGACTTGAGTAAATTTGACTTGCCGACATTGGCGATTTTTTCCTCCCGATCGTGCCCGAAAATGCAAAACTTGAAGTGTCGCCACGCGAAATTCGAGGGAGCAACATCGATCGTCTGTACCATACCATGCACGCGAGTCGTGCGTGCCAGTCGGTCCCTATATGTCAGCATGTGGAATTAGTGAACAGACAGTGTGACTCCATTTACGAATCTCATAATGGTTTACATGTGATGTGACTGCGCTATTTAGAACCCAGCTTCTGCACTGTGATACTCGAATACGTTACTCCGTTTACATTTGATCTAATAAATCATTTTATTAAAATAAATTGATTTATTTTAATTATCATCCAAGTAACTCGGAACTAAAAATATATCGAGCTCTGGTCATGGAGATTTTCATTTTTTTCATAGATTCAAATGGCTATTAATTGTTAAAGCTTGTCATATTCACGATGAAACTCAAACTCGTCGTAGTATTCCGTAACAATCGGCACATCAGATGTACGGTAACCTCGCCATCACATTCCAACATGTCTCACGTCCCAAAAGTTGTATTGGTTTGCTTCAAAAACTACAATAGTACAGTACTGAAACAAACAGCAGAATGCACTCTATGCGGAACCACAGTAGTCGACGGCCCCGCAACGACGTCGAATTTCGTCAGGCATCTGAAAACGACCAATTCTGATCAATTAGGCTAGCCTACCAATCAATGCAGTTAGCTTTTGCAAATCAGACTTTATTTCGTGTATTCCTTTCCTTTCCGAATGCGAAGATACTCGATTACTCAGTCATAGTAATCTACTTCGATGGCATATACTACAAGAACTATGATCGTAACGAGAAAAATCGAGAGAATTATCGCGAAATTTGCAATCTCGTGGAAAAGATCCCTATGGTAAACGTCAGGCCTACTTGTATGTTCATTTTCGTGGCCGGCCGCGTCATCTTTTCCCAGAATGGAAAAGGCCACTAACCGGTCTGAATTGAGGATATCGGTCATGTGACTTTTTGTTTACATATTTTCTGAATCTTGACGACGGATTGTGAAAGACCACGGTCCATTCACCCAGCCCCAGGGAAGGGGAGGTGGCCCTAACCTAGGCTAACCTGATTTTATAACCCTCCTAACCTGATTTTGAATTGAATTTGTAAAATCCTGAAAGGCAATCCTTCACTTTAGCGGGTTTTATTATTCTCGCGATATAGGGACGGGTAAAATTATTCCTTTCAAGTGACGGTGTATCGTATCACTGGAACGTTTCATTCTTCTGAAGGGTTGCATTGTATGATATGGCTTTTGAAATAGGAGTGTCATGTCCACTTTTCCGAGCTTATTCCAGTGATGTGATCTGAGAGATGTTTTAAAGGCTGCTATCTAGGAAGTGAATTGCAGATATGGACTGCAGTGGCAGTGGCGGAGCTGCCATATAGTCAGGGGGCGGTCGCCCCCCCGCCTCCCCACGACGGACCAAAATCGTCTGTTGGTGTCCTTTTTAGGTTTTTGACATACTTTTACTCTTGCACAATTATTGGCAAAAGACATAATTTAATAGCATTATTTTAAGGTCCACATAACAAAGTGCTCAAACAGCCACCAGTAACTGTGCTATCTGCACTTTATTCTGATGAAAAAAGGTCATCTTCTGTAATATCGGGATAGGTTTTCGTGGTCTCAAAAGCCAGAAAATTGCATCTAATAAGGCCTTGGTTTGGGCTCCTTCTATTTATTATGAGTTCGGTACCTACAGAGCCAAACAGACCCTTTGTCTTGGCTATTTCTTGCAATGTACTTAATTAATGGCTATTTCAGAGTGGTTATATGATGTAAATTACATCATGTAATTAATGTTTCTCCGTGTAGTTATTTTGATTTCCAGATATCAAAAATTTACACCTAACGATGATTTATTTCCAGAACTTTTTTCCCCTGTAAGATTGCTTGCCATTTGGCTCTAGCAGGTTAAATCTTCATCTTCCTAAAGTAGCTCATTATTACATTAAAATCTTAGTTCGAAACCTGACAATAACACAAAATATAATGACCGCCTTCATACTAGAATGAGAGAGATAGAAACATGGGCGTCCACGGGTAGGGGCAAGGCGGAACTTGCCCTTCCTTGGAAAATAAGAAAAACCTGAAAAAAAAAAACAAAAAAAAAAACAAACGAAGAAAACGTAAAGAAAAAGAGGAAGAAAAATTAACATCAACATTTCTTAACAGTTCACAGAGAGTTTTTCTTATTTATATGCGGTAAATAGGCTTTAGAAATACCATTTCCAGCAATCTGAGAGGCATTTTGGGCCAACATTTTCTTGCGCTCCTCGACAACTCATGGCGGCGCGGAGCTTCCCCCCTAAGAGAATTTGGTCCCCACCCTCCGCATTTTCTTCTGCGGAGGCCCATGGATAGAAAATTCAAACATGTTTTAATAGAAAAACTTGCTGAGGAGAAATGGCAAAGTATGGTCTGCTACCAGGTGCGACAAATCAAATAAATAAATAAAAGGGAAAGTCTGAAAAGCCGTGACTTCCATAGTGCTGATGCTCAGGGTAATTACTCCTTCGAAGCGCCCCTGCAGACTTTTTTGCCCCCTCTGACCGAAATCCCTAGCTTCGCCACTGTGCGGTGGATAAATCTGATTTCAAGGGGCCAATAAAATAAAAATAAACAGAGTTAGGACAATTTTATGCCATATTCTGGAAGACAGGGTGCATTTCACCACAAATGGTGATTTTCAGACGCTAGGTTGAATATATTGTGAAGATATTGGCTTCCAAAAGTCATGACACATCACACTTTAATTGGGCTTCCGCCTGTCAAAATCAGCCGAACTAGGCTACATAATTTAGCAGTGATGCAATCGGAAAAACAAGATGAAAGTTGGAGAAAATGAAGGCAAGATGTATATCGTTATAAGCAACGATTTTCTTTACCATGGGTAGCCGTCCACACAGTGAATTACTGAATTAGTGACCCCAATAGCGCCCTCCTAAACCCTTCCTCAGTTCTGAAAAAATTATTCCTTCTTCGCAAAATGGAACATCCTTGCGGAAATTGGCGTAAATCTGCACCTGTCGGTAGAACATCACGGTTAAAAGTGGAACATCCCTGCTCATCTGCTCCTCACACGAGTTTGCAAATGAGGTGTCACATGGGCCAAATGAAGCCATCTGATCGGTCGATGATGACTGGGGAAGACACCAGTCATCATCTCTGGAACATTGATTGGGATCCTGTATCAGGAATAGGTACAAAAACAGCATGAACAACATGTTGTATTCAAGTTGAGCTAAAATGACTTGTGACTTGACTCGACCCCGAAAATGGATGACTTGTGACTTGACTTGACTTGCAACGATTTGACTTGTGACTTGACTTGACTTGCCAGAAAATTAAGTGACTTGTGACTTGACTTGACTCGACCCGGGAATTGGATGACTTGTGACTTGACATGACTTGTCAATGAATGACTTGTGACTTGACTTGACTTGGAGAAAAGTGACTTGAATACAACTCTGGTAGCTACTCGCAGTTTCGAGCTCCGCGTGAAACAGTAAAGATGTGTGACAGCCGAGCTCTCCGCATTGGTCCAAAAGGACCAAAACAACGGTAAAGGGTTAACATCTGCACATGCGTTCGTGGCCTGTTTAACAAACTTGTGAGCGCTGCGCCAGCCGCACATGGCACCCTGTTTTGCGCGTGTTTTCATCCCGCCATCAGTTGTAAACACACGTAAACGTGTTACCCTTCGTACTTTATTGACCTAATACACAATATTGCCTCATGGAAAATCTTCAAACCGGTCTATTTGTGACTCTTTGAAAGTAAATGTGGGAACTGTTGTGGGGGAACTTCAAGAAAAACCGCTTACACATTGGACAAAAGAATCTTTTCAAACAGTTTTCGATAAATAACTGCAGCAGTAAATATTTGAAATTTAATATTCATCATAAATTTTGTGTTAGGTGGCAACCATATAATAATCAGTTTGTGTATAGTTGTGACCACTGTTATGCAAGTGTTATGCAAAGTGTAGAATTTGGGCAAAAAATAAGCAATAACGTGGGACAACATGGAAAATCTTATGATGTTATAACGCTATGAACATAAATTATCAGCTCATGATAACTTCATGATGCAAACGTTAAACAAAAAAGAACCTATCAAATAATAATAAAACGATAGAAATATACAATCCTAGATAATAATACATCGGATAGTCCGATTCAGCCCTTGAACATTGGAAATTTTGGTTATATTTTGCTTTCTAGGACAGCATTGAATAAGAAGGGGGGGGGGGGGGGATTTTGAAAGACAAGCGAATCTGTGCATACGTGTTGCTACATTTGGGCAAAAGCGTCCATTCATTTTTGTCCAAAATTGTTAATCAAAATTAAGGCTTGTGTTTTTTGCTCGGATGCCAAATAAAATTGCATTCCATTAAATTTCCAGGCCAGCTAATTCACTGATTTGTACGACATAAACTTTAGGCCTACCTCTGAAAACTTGTACTTGATAAACATTTGACCTTCGAATGTAGGCTTCATTGAGCACATAACAATAAAGTAAAATACGTTACCATTATTATTCGGTCTGTGACGTGATATTAAACAAGTACGTGTAATCAGAATTGATGAGAGGAGGTGCCGTTGAAGCCCTCTGTTGTATACTCCAAATTGCACAGTAAAGGTTGTTTTCTGTAAGCCTAATACACATTGAGTGCTGCGTTTCAGAAACCATACATGAGTTTATTCACCTGCAGGCTTTGTTCTACAAATCGTGGAAGAAGAGTCACATCTTTAACACAAACAACAGTTTCTGGTGCTGAATATTATACAAGAACAGCCATAAACGGTAAGCAATTTATAACTTTTAAAACACAAATGGAGTGCCATACGTATAACTAGGTACTTCCTAGTAAAGAAAAGGGACACCTTTTGGAAGATTTTGGGGGTTTTAGAGTGAAATTTGTACTTCTCCTCCCTTTTCCTTATTCTTTTTAGACCATCTGTAAAGATTTATTACTCTGTTTTGTTTTTACATCATCTTTACTAAACAACAAACTTTCCTTCAAAATCGTTGAAAAGTTTGTCCAAAATTTGAAGGTGCAACCTCAATCCAAATATTTTAAAATCTTCTTAAGTCGTCCTGTTACTGGATTAGGCTTTGCTGTGGATATTGTAAGTTAGTTATATGGACTTTAACGGCGGAGGTTCCAATCTAATGGTGGATATTACAAGAGCATTTGGAGATATTTCGTTTTTTAAAAGATTAAAATTTGGTTCTAGGCCCATACACTTACACTCACTCTGACATTAGATCTTCGAAGAGTTAAATGATTGGGGCCTGGATTTCAGGGAATCTTATAGGGCTTTGGCCCTCCTTTGTCCTTCAACCTGTTATGTTATGTTATGTTATGTTGTGTTATGTTATGTTATGTTATGTTATGTTATGTCATGTTATGTTATGTTATGTTATGTTATGTTATGTTATGTTATGTTATGTTATGTTATGTTATGTTATGTTATGTTATGTTATGTTATGTTATGTTATGTTATGTTATGTTATGTTATGTTATGTTATGTCATGTTATGTTATGTTATGTTATATGTTATATTATATGTTATATGTTATATGTTATGTTATATGTTATGTTATATGTTATGTTATATGTTGTGTTGTGTTGTGTTGTGTTGTGTTGTGTTGTGTTGTGTTGTGTTATGTTATGTTTAGTCAATAATATAGTAAAAAGTATGAATTCACTCAATTATGGTGATAACTCACACAAAGAAGAGCGAAATTCACTGGTTTTCACTGTAGTTCCCCTTACAAGAGGTAAACGTCTCTCTTCTGGAGGAAATTTCACTCCTTTTAGAGTTAAATAGGCACTCTAAGGAAAGAATTTACAGTTCCTCACTATCAGGTAGTGACACTTTCCATTTTAAAGTATAACAGCCAGCAAGTAATGTACATTAAATTCTGAAAAAAAAAAAATAAAGCCGATATCAATAAGTTAAAAAAAAGCTTTATTTCCAAAATGGATTTTCTACTTTTGTCTGAACTGGTCCTTTTGCAGAACTTCTTGCCTATTTTGACAAAATTTGATTTTGTCATAATCTATTCTATGGTAAGAAAGGGCAACTCTCTGTCACACATGTGACAAGGATTCAGGAATTACTTTAAAAATGACATTTTCTTAGACAAGGTCAGACTCTTTGTCGTAGGAGCGACAAGTAGTTTTGATGAACGGACTAACTTCTTGTCGCACGTGTGACAAGAGGTCATGGATTATTGCCAAAAGTGGAACTCTCTCTCTGAGTATTTTCGACATGAATTCGAAAAGGAAACAAACATATTTGATAGAAATGGTGAAAAGAGGTGGATTTAAGAAATCCATTTTGAATTTGGAACTTGTTTATAGCAAGAATTAAGTAAGAAAACAACAATTTGACAGTAGATGGAAAAAAGTAAGTAGTAAAACTCTTAAAATTCCAAAAAAAAAAAAAACACACTATATTCAACAATAGCCCAAAGATGTCAATGTGGAATTGATACGGAAAGTTAGTATACATAGTTCTCACGGACCTCAGAGCTAGGGATTAGTATGTAATTCCAACGGCATGCCAGTCATACAGAAGTTTTACCCTTTAATATGATTGAAATACGCCATGTTAAATATCTCACGTCGTCACGTTTCTTTTACTCCGTCTATTTCCCCACAGATCTCCACAGATCAACAAAATGAACCCAACACCAGACTACATGCAAGGTACTGCCTTTCGACAGCAATCGAACCGTCTGAGAGGCAGCTCTGAGAGAATATATACTGCAGTTGTTCAAATGGTCTGTGGTATAATTGCCATCGTCTGCGGTCTGGTGCTTGTTCTGCTGAAACATCCCGACGACGATTCCTTCTACGGGAACCAGTTATCCTCGTTGGGGAAAACAGCGTTTGGAATTTGGGGAGGATTGGTATGTTAACAGACCGCAATTACGATAAGTTAAAAAATGTTTTTTGCTGTGCACGCTGATATTAAAACGAAGAAGACCGTATAGTCCACTTGCTTGTGATTATCAGGCCGGCACTTCTTCTAGCGCTTACAGGTAGGGTGTCATCTACAGTATTACTTTAATATACGCCTACAAATCCAGGGGGAGCGGGTGATAAAAAAAAACAATCGGTTTGTTCCTCAGTGATATTGGACATTCTACACTGACTTGGATTGAATCAGAACTTCATCGAAAATGTGGAATGTATGAAGTATACTTGTTTCATGGGGGCAGGGGTTAAAGTAATGTGACAGAAGTTCGGAAGTAAGAAAAGGTCTTACTGTAACGTTAACCAATTGAGTATCATAATTCCACGTTAGTTATTATTATTGAGAAGACAGAGGATTGTAAAGTAAATAAAAATATGTCGTGTCCCTTTCTTTACAGGTTTTCATTGCTACAGCCATTCCTTATTTTTTCAAAAGAAACAGTAAATGTATGGTAAGTAATTCATGACTTGTTGACCATAGTTTCCAATAGGTTGGAAGCTTGGCAGCAAAACTCCATCCAACCAACCGACCGACCGACCGACAGACTGAATGACTGACTGACTGACTTGTTGTCCATAGCAACATCTTGACATATGGTAATTCCATGGATACAAATCATCTTAATATGTGTATTTGTATACGCAATGAGATAAAATTATGGAACCAAGTCTCTGTCATTGATCCATACAACATAATGTACGTTTTATACAGAATATTCCTTCAAATTAACCAAAAATACCTTGAACAGGCCTATATTCCTTTTAATACACTGCCTTAGAAATTTGGCTGGCTAAAAGACAATAAATAGCGATAACAAAGGACCGGCAATATCAGAATTTTTCAGGTCTTTAAATATGGCTCATTTGGGCTGGTTCACGAAACTCAGCAAACCTCTTAAGTTTTCTTAACACACCAACGAATAATGGTCAACCATAGACAACCCGTATACCATATATAAAAATAACGGTTGTGGGTGCGTACTAAACGATTAATTTTGGTTTTCAAAACGTGACCAGAAGCGCTTTTCCAGATTACGCACAGAACCGTTGCAAGTCAAGAGACCACAAAATTCCCAATTTTAACCTTTTCCGTAGATATTGGATATGGATTTGACTCTTTATGCTAACGATAGGCATTGTAATATTATACTGACCTTCTGTCACTCTCATGAAGTTAACGATATCAACTCAATGAGCCCCTTCAACAATAAGTTAACGTTAAATGAGGGATATGTGAAGAACGATCACGGGATAACAGCACAGGAGACCAAAGTTTAAAGGGACCAAAGGACCGTCGGAACGAAAAGAAAAATAGGGTCCTCGAAACCGAAAATGAGAAAAGGTTGGCGACACCAGCTTTAAAAAAAGGTGTTGAACGGTATTTATTTTTGGTGTCGCTGGTCTATTATCATTTTCGGTCTCGCTGACCCTTTGTCATTTAAATTTTCCGTCTCGCGGAACCTTCTGTGTCGTGGGATCCCCCCGAATAGGTCCTGATTATAGTGTTCAGATACCTTCATTTTTTGTGTCCTGTGCCCCTTTGAATAAACCGTTTGTGACTTACCGTATTAGCGTCTGATAACACTTTACTTTCAGGTTGGTCTTTATTTTGGATTTTGTTTGACGAGCGCATTAATCGCGGTTGTCGGGCTTGGATTGTCAATGACCGCAGTCAACAGAATAGTCTATACCACCACCGATGATAGTGACTGCAGTAACGTGGTTTATCGAGATTGGGAACACCGCTGTTGCTTTGAAGATAATCGATATAGTCACGAATGCAGTCCACACAACAGTTATCCTGATGACTTCTATTCGTACTCGTATAGGCGTAACATTTATCGGCCCACGGAGTATCCAAAAATCCAATACGACAGCAAGGAATGTGATCTGTTCCGTCGAAAAAATGAGGAAAGGGTTGAACTTTGTATCCAAGAGAGAATGGAGGTAAAGTTTCGCCAAAGTTTTATTCTCTTCTTTTCGAACTTATGCATTGACGGTCATGCAATGCTGAACCGGGGCAAAACAATGAAACACATTGCAGGCAGGTCGGTATTCGTAGATAGAGAGATAAAGATCTATCTGGCGATTTATTCTCATATTGGGGCAAATTTGAGTGTCTCAACTATATGAATATTTGATCTTTTATCGTCCACCTCTCCACAGTCGTCATTTTGTTTAACAAATGTGTATATATTTAAATGTGACATCATAGTTAAAACACAAAGGGCGAAACTACAAGGGACCTTTAACAACGTATTTGCAAACACAAATGCTGGCACAATTCACATGTTCAACTTTCATTAGGAAAATACTGCACAAAACTTGCGACTGCGCTGAGTCTATTACTTAAGCTAAGGACAAAAAGTAAAAATATACTCGATATCTCATAAGCGGCGCGTTGAACAACCAACGATGACAAAGCTTTATATTCTCTTATCAACAAAGATTTGAAATATTCCCAAATTTCTCTTTTCCTAAAAGCAATAAAAATTGCAAAGTTGGTTTTAACTTTATCACCGTTGTATTTGCGCGGTAGGATCGCAATGCAACATGGGTAATATTTGAAAATGGCGGCATACATTGCAGATTAATTATTCCCCCGATCGGGTGGAGACTGATTTCCCCAGAAAGATGTTGGGGATATTTTGCTATGGATGGCGCAATTTGCAAATATGTCCCATGTAGCTCACGATTTTCAACAGGCATGCGCACAATTCTATCTTTATTAAGAGATGTTTTCTTTTCATACAATCAGTTTAAAAGAATGTACGCACCTTACCTGGCATTTCATGGAATTTTGATTGCCATCGTTTCTTTTGAGCTGTTGGCAAGTATCTATGGAGCAGGAGCATCCTTGTCGGCCTTGTGCGACTGTTGCGTGGCAAACAAACCGACCGTGAGTTACAATATTGATCTCCTCTTGAACAGTCGAATTCATGTTTATGTCAATGACATAAGAGGAAACAGGTGGACATTTAGTTGCCTTATAAATTCAAGATTTTTTTTTTTGAATCATAGGTATTGGATTATTTTGTTTGCGTTCAAATTTAAGAGTTTCAGTCACCAGTTTTCGAGTAGAAAGGCAATCATTCGTTACACAGAACTACAATTTCGATAAGGGCCCCTCCCTTATCGAAATTGTAGGGGGGGGTGGGATGCCAAATTTGTCAATTGCCAGCCTTGGCTCCTTGAGCAAAAGGCATAAAACGAAGTTAGAAGTTTATAACAAAATGGTTCAAAGCCTTCAAAAACCTTTCAAAATCGTGTCGTTTTGAACTAGGGAGTCTAAGTCAGCCATACGAAACTTGTGTCAATTTGTTGAGTGACGATTTCGGTTGTTTGCCTAAGTTTTTAAGTGTTATACTACTCTTACCATTTTAGACAGTCCAAAAGTTAGCCTCTCTACCATCATGGTCACTTAGCCTCACTCTGTAAGTCAGTGTCCAAAGCATTTTTGAAGTTTCTTCAGACCTGTCTCTACTGAGAAAGTGATTAAATCTGCAGAACTCAGTAACGTTTCCTTTTAAATTTGCAGCACCATTATCCATTTACGTTCAATCAACTTCTGGTCAACGACAGTTTCAACAATACCATGATTGCAACTCCAGTCAATACGCAGCAACCATGTGGACCTGCAGTAATTACTACTACCGAAGTTCCATACCCGTTGCCTCCGGACACTGGACTGAGATACTAGTAGCATAAACTTGCTTCCACACCCAAAGCAAAGCCAGGCGAATAAGATACCCTAATTGAAAATTATTGTGTAACCCTCTCAATTTTCAAACCGTGAGCAACCACGTTTGACTCACAGACTTCCTAAACATGTAAATGTTGTCTGCGATTGTTTTGTGTGAAAGTTTCGACTTACTTAAGTAAACCAACAGATTTTTTCAAGGAAGTTAAACTATTTTCGAAATGATACAAGGTCAAATTCACAGCACCTACTGCAGAAATATGATATTATTTCCCATTCAAATTAAACTTTTTTTTTTTAGAAATTAACAGAGTCGTTGTCAAATGAGACGATTTATGGCTTACTGATGGCCATCTTGGTGCGCCTTTTGTGTCCCAGTCGGTTGCGACAATCTACGGATAGGACGTACGCGTTACATGTCCTGTCCATGTATATAGAAGTCCGTGGTTTGACTAAAGTTTTCATGAGGTGTTAATTTACATTTCTTTCTTTGCTTTGCTGGTTGTTTTAAAGCTCCTTAAAACTCCCGTGGGGAGTGCGTCACCCGAGCAAAATCATATGTAATGGCCACTTATTTCCTTCATTGATTAAGAGAATTGTCTAGTTAGATTGCGATATAGCATGAACAAATTCATGACCGGAAGTCGCTGTGGAAGCGAGGACCTGTCCCGAGCCTCCAGTTTGCAGAAGATTCATTTCTCCCCGTTTCCGTATGAATGATAAAGAAATTTTATTGTTTTTCTATCAAGGCTTTTCTTACTAAATTACCAAAACTTTAAATAGTCAATTCTCCTTTTTTTGTTATTTGCTCTTTAACACGGTACCATCTTTACCACTGTTGGAAGTTGTTTAAACGTACATATGTGAGTTTTACAACGGTTAAAACGGTTAAAGGTTCGACCGCTTAGTTTTTAATTGTTATCATTTACACTGTAGGCATCGAGGCATTGACACGGGGGATGGGTGAACGTAACCCCCTCCTGGGCTCCACCGATCAATGTTCGATTTTCTCCAAAAGAGGCCAGGTAGTCTATATATTCTTGATGACGTGTGTTTCTTGGACTGAATGGTGATATCTCACCCATTTTTATTAACAAATGGTTTTCACACTATCAAAAATGTTTGCATTCTTCCGCAAACAATCACAATATACCATTACTCAGTGCGATTCCATGTACCCCTACTACTAAACTGTCTATATCTGATTTGACTGTAGTCCGTAGAAATTATTTTACAACCCAGACATTTTTCCAATGACCTGAAAAAATCATTGAAAACATTTACGAACCCTCATATATTGAAAGAGTCCCATCATTTTTATTTGGGACTTTTCCCCTCAATGTCCCCACAAGTGACACAGGAGAGAAGTTTTGGACTGACCAAATGTACAAACTCCCACTTTAAAAATCAAATTGAGGCCCCTGCAAAAACAGCTCAATTTGGGTAAATTGCGCAGTTAAGCTAATGTAACAAAGAAATCCCTAGTAATGAGAAATATAAGCGAAAACATCAGAAAGACTTCACACTGTTTGTGTTTTTACGGCAAATGTCCTTGTCAGTTTAAGGCACTTAATTAAACAGAATGATACGTGACAGAATTCCCTCGGTAGCAGGGGGGGGGGGGGGGTTGTTACCTACCGGCTCTAGAGCTTCGGCCGATTTTCAAATGTTTAATATCTTCGTAAGCTTGAAAGCAAAGTGAAGCTTTGATCAAAACTTTCACTCCTGATTGCTGTGAATTTGTTAATTTAACATTTCAAAGATTTTTCAGCCTCACGGACCCCACGAATATGACGCCTACCAAAAATCCAAATCCAAGGCTCAGCAAAGCTTAATTTTCCACTGTCTGAGACGTCTCTGTCATCCACATACATATTGATGAATTTGGTGCAGTAGTGGTGCATCCAGTGACGGGTGCTAGGGATTTTGGTCACAGGGGGTCGCACAATGATCTGCAGGAGCCGGTCAAAGGAGGTTGTTAAGAAACCTAAACAAATATCCCGCAGGTCGATTTGGTCTCGATCGTTAGGGACCATGCCGCCACTTGGTGCACCGTAAAAAAATTAGGGTAGATTTAGACAATCAAAATACAAAGAAATTAGTAAAGATTGCAGAAAGGTTCTGCAGAGTCGTAGACAGTCAAGAAAGACAAGAACTTTACCGTAATTTTTATGTTTCTTTTCATCACTTCTGTAAATTTACTGTTTTGAGCCATTTTTAAAAGTGTGCATACGTCCCGAGCTCGTTTTCCAAGTCGAGTCATGCCAAAGACTCTAATAAATGAAACCCATACACCCGTGGATCTTTAATCTTAGGAGGAAAATAATCAAGCGCCCGACAATTGTGTGCCGCTAAGTCAATACAATTTAGTGAACGACCATCTATGGTACAGGTAGGCGAGGGAATTGAAAGATTTAAAGATGATAATTGATTTCCCAGTTATGGCCGACAAAAGTTAGACGATCACTTTCTGTCCGATTTCGTCTATGGTTGAGTCGCGAAACCCTATGTAACTAGCTGACGAATTGATTGTGTCCAAATTTTTCAGCATGGTGTATTCAAACAGAAAACCTTTTTTTTTTTCTTTTAGAATGGCTAAATTTAACTGATTAAGATTCATTTTACCCATGATTTAAAAATAGCTACAAGGTGAAAGTTATTGCATCTTTTTTTTCAAACGTTTTACAATTGCAAGGGTTAAAATATTAAATTTCTTTTAATTGTACATAATTATATTGTAGGGAACACGGAATACAATTGTCACTGTACTTGGCTAATGAATTTCTACCAACTCTAAAGGTTTTTTTTTACATTTTTAAGAATCCTTCATTCTGATCGCTCAAACTCTGAAAGGATATTCTTCAAAAATCGCCAGTAATTGTGTTTGTGAATAAACAGTTTCTATGGTATATTCTCTGTTTTATATTATACATGCAGTCCAATTTTCACTGCAATAACAATGAAAAAGTAAACAGCTCGATCGTTTCAACCGTAAGTTACGAGCGTCAAATATTCCTTACATTATTTTCTTTTTGAATTGATTTTCCGATATTTGGAGAACAAACCTCTCCATCTCTATTCTATCAATGTAGAACTTTGTCTGAATAAAATTTGAAAAGGGAAAATGAACATTGATAGAAGTTTATCATCGATTAATCTGAAAGATTAAGACTCTAACGAGTAGAGATACGCACTGTGTACAACGTGTGTTTCCTGGTTGGCTGTTGTCATTGTATTTTATAAATTTTATTCTTTGTTAGGGTTAGAAATTAGGTTTTTAATTCAAGTTATCGTCAGTTGCCAGTTAGACAATTTCTCGTTAAACAGTGCCCTCCGCCCATATCTAACCCATAAAAGAACCCCGAGTGATTTGATCCCCTTTGTCAACACTTGTTTTAAAACTTTTAGAAAGCTGTCATTATAACCCCAAGTTGTTGGCCCAATGTTCCTATTTCACCGGTTTGAATGGTAGTCATAGCCGCGGGTCGATGCGCACCGTTGAACAAGGAATTTCCTAACTGGCATACGATAGCGCTTGTTCCTATTCCATATCCCTAACCCTAACAATGGATACAATCAATACAATGCCAACAGCGAAGCAAGAAATTCCTTGATAAACAGTGCGCATCAGACGATCAAACCTGCTGTTCATTGAAGCAGCTAGTTGAAACAATGAAGCAATAGTCGGGTATTTTGATTAGCCACCGACGTGTTTCGCTAAAAACCGGGGTAGCCATGAGGGATTTCGACTTGTGCAAGAAATGCATATACGCAAAGTCGTTATCCATATAAAACACACCTTGCAAAACTCAACCAAAATTATTGTGTGCTCCAAATAATCAGAAAATAACAAAGATTACTGTTACTTCTGTGGTTTGTTTATTTCACAGTTTCAATATTGAAACTTAAAACAATTAACCCCAGTTGGTGTCTGGTACTACATGTTTGGTTTCCAAAAATATATGAAAAGAGCGATATCATTGTGAAGTTAACTAATTTCCTTAATAATGTGACGTAGACCAAAACATAACGCACGTGTTAGCCAATGAAAGTAAGCAAGTTCACATCAGCAAATGTTTGCGGCTAACGTGGCAGAAAGTTCTACGGTAAAACCTTCCATGCTCCAAATTAAAAGAAATATGGAGTAAAAAAGACACTATTGTAATTTGTATAACATCCGTGTTAGCCAATGGAGGTACTAAGCATATTCACATCAGCAAGTATATGCGGCCGTCGCAGCACAAAGTTCCAGGGTAAAACCTTCCTACACCTAACCTGTTATAACCTTTGCTACAAATTCAAAAACTATGGAGAAAAAGATACGTTTGTGTACTGTTTAACATTCGCAGGACCATTTCGCATTTGGGAACCAACGCTATTCTACTTTTATCAATGGGAGGGGAAACTTTAAGATACCTTCTCTTTAAGAGTTTTCCCATGTCACGGACTTCCTATATTCATGGACAGAGCATGCAACGCGTACTTCTTATCCGTAGATTTTCGCCACCGACTGGGACAAAAAAAGCGCACCTCCATGGCTGACGTGAAGCTGTAATTTGTATGATTTGACGACGACTCTGTCATATTTTAAACAAAAGTTTAATCTGAATGAGAAACAATATCATATTCCTGCTATAAGGCTGCAGTACGTGAAGTAATTTTGACCTTACCTTGCATTATTTTGAAAATATTTCCACTTTCCTGCAAAATCTGTTGTTTTCAACTACTTGAGCAAGTCCAAACTTTCACACACAAAGCCGTAGCAGACAGCCATCTTGCTACGCTTATACTCATACGTACGGTAGGGACAATTTAACGTGAATGGCAGTGTGCTCCATCCATGTTTAGTCCGTTGTCATACTACCATCTCTCCCATGACAAAATCCTGGCCAAACGTCGCTTGCCTCCGCATCCAGGCCAAGGGTAGAAAATTTACTGATTGATTTAGTATTGTGGAATCCTTAAAAGAAGGATTTAAGATAATCTGAAGTTTTGATATGCTAGAGTGGTATTGTTAGGTTTTTTGGTGATATTTTTCATTGAAAGCAAATTTGTGGTTTTAAAGATATGAGAAGGTAAAGTTGTGACATTTTGAACAAAAAAAGGAACTTGAAGCAAGCACATTATGACATCACATCCAAATATAAATAATTAGTGTTTTTTTTTTCTCTTCAAAGATTAAGGTTTTTTCATTCTCAACAATCCTATATTATAAGAATGTTATTTGATTTGTGGCATGAAAACTTTAGAAACTTGAATGTCCCACAGGTTAGGTCTGTTCCTATTTACTTAAAGGTCAACACAACATTGTGAAAAATAAAACAAAGCATTACTTGTCAATGTGATAAAGTAATGTAATCATTGCTATCCTCAAGCCTATGTGGAACACAAATCCAGTGACTTCATTTACTGTTATCTCAAGAAATAAATGTCTGATTTTGAATGGAATTTTCACTACAATGTGTTTATTTCGTTCCTCTCTCACATGAATATTAAATTTTTGATGACACTGCCCGTGTAATCCTTCAAAAGCGGTTTCCCCCTTTGAAAGATGTTTACTTTGTTTTATCATTTTAAAATACCAAGCATCTTTCACCACAAAATAACAGTAGTTGAACGCTTCATTTGTTGTTGATGATTTTCCAATTGAGTAAGTTAACAGAGCCGTATCCATCACAAAATCCTGATGGAGGCATTCCAAATGATGTCTACGCAAAGAGCCATGCCATCACTTATTACTTGGAGCATTTACGATTCGAAAATTTCAAAGAGGCAGTTCCCCCCTCCCATAGGCTACATTTCTGTTTTAAATGGCAAACAGTGGCCAAAGACTAGGTTTCAACCAACACTGAAACATTCCTGATTACAAATTTAATGAAAATTTGGAATTTCAGAAAACATGAAACTGAAAATAGTATTTTTTCCAAATGATTAAACCCCGTAAGACTTTATTGTTTTCAATACATATATGTATGTCAGTACATAGGCCTATGTCTTTGCTACCTCTTCACAGCTTGAGTAAATTACCGTTTTTAGTTAGTTATATTGGGTTTAACGATACACCAGGAAACTGTGTGTTAAAGTGTCAGCTGGCTAGATTTAAAAGGGTAATGGCAGAGTGAAATCATCTGGAAAGACTTAAAAAACAAAAAGATTAGGCTAAATTCTACTTTAATTGTCTCGATAAAAGCAAACATATACCTTTGAAGGTTACATGCCGTAAAGTTTCGTCTTGAGAATGCAATATAGACTCCCCACTAGATCAAAGGTCGCGTGGGGTGGAACTGATATCTAGTTTTGTTTTGTTTGTTTTGTGATCTTTGCCCTCGGGAAATTAATGCTTTCATTGTATTCACATTGCGTTTTTAGCAATTAAAACATACTTGACTGGCCTGTTAACTAACCCCAGATGTTATGTAACTGTTTGTGTATTTTGATATATATCTGTCACTGTCAATCTTTCAATCAGATGTGAAACTGACTATTACATGTATTTATGTGGTTTGCCTCTCGTTTCCTCTCTGATTCGAAAAGATGCAATCAGGCAGAGAAGAACTCTGTTTCAAAAGTAAAGAGGAATTTAAAATTTTGTTATGTCTTTTCTTCGATCCCTAACGAGAGGATCTGCGAACCCAAAGAACTTTTCAGATTTGGCACAGTTTAAGTCAGTCAGTCAGTCAGTCAGTCAGTCAGTCAGTCAGTCAGTCAGTCAGTCAGTCAGTCAGTCAGTCAGTCAGTCAGTCAGTCAGTCAGTCAGTCAGTCAGTCAGTCAGTCAGTCAGTCAGTCAGTCAGTCAGTCAGTCAGTCAGTCAGTCAGTCAGTCAGTCAGTCAGTCAGTCAGTCAGTCAGTCAGTCAGTCAGTCAGTCAGTCAGTCATTCAGTTAAGACTGAACGACACATCAACACGAATGTGTTTTAGTGCCAGAAAAGTTCAAATACGATACAAGTGTCCCCGTTATGTCGCCTCTTTACGACGGGCGCGGCGGGGAATACCGGGCACTTATTCTACAACCCGCAGCTATATTAGAATGCGATTGACGATGACAGCTTGAATTCTGCATGGCTGACTGTTCTTATTACTATAATTTTTCATTTTCTTAATTAATTTTCATATTTTTCATAAAAACAAAAAAGTTACTATGAAGTCAGTATACACTATCAGTTCATCATACAACCCAATGAGTTGTAAAAAAACAAAACAAAACAAAGAATGCAATCTAGCAAGCACGTGATGAAACGTTCCTTCCTACTGTTATAAACATCGCTCGTCTCTGCCTGATTATATCGTATCGGCTCAGGGGAAATAAAGTTCACTGCCCACACTTGATATGGTCGGATTGCACACCTGATTAGCAGACCAGTTCGAGGTTTCTTGATTAGTTCATGGAGCAGTATTGTTTAATAGGTCAAAGATAAAAGGCAACATTTTAATGTGTGTTTGCAGCTGATAGGCGGGATATACACACATGTTGAAACAGTATGCTATACGGGAGCGGTGCAGTGTTTAGAGTGAGTGTTGTTACCAGTTGCCCTGAAAAGGAAGGTGAAGCACGCATGAGCAGATATGAACTTCGAACTCGTCCATTTATTAACATTACCAGATATTCCAAAATTCAAGAACAGTTAAGTGACATTTGAGGTAAGCTAACACGCCAGTCAAGTTTATGTTGATTGCCTTTCATCAGTGTGAATACATTGAAAGCATGGCAAAGATCATGTAACAAACTCAAGTATCAGTTACACTCTATACCGCCTTTGATCTACTGGAGTTTAAGTGCTGCATTCCATAGAAACAACGTGACGACGGCCTGATCTAGAATACTAGACCTAAAGCAAATTTTAAACAAATACGCAAAAAGATAGGAAATAGGGAATGAGAAGAAAAAGACTGAATAAGGAACATAGAACAATTAACTGGAATATACGTTTTTCATTTCTTTCTTTTAACCTTGTTGGGCAATTTGGTAACGTGTATTTTAAAAAAGTTTATCAACAACTTAAGATACTTCCAAGTTGGCCGCCTTCCAGATAAGCTAATCAAAGCAAGTGCCAAAAATTTTCTCCAGAAGTTTGTTCGCCTGAAAAACGGAAGTAGCTATCGACCTTTCTTGTCGGGGCAGTCTTCTACCCCATCATTTTCGTAGCCATTGTAGATGTCAATTGCTACTTAGTTATGGAGTTTATGGACCACTGATTTCTAACTAATTGGTTCCAATCGAGTCTGCCATGGCTTTTTCCCAGTTAAGGCTTACTGGCTTTTTCACCTACTACGTTGCTTATGCTGAAGCACTTTGGCAGGAGGCTCTATTTTGAGAGTCTTCGGTATGACCAGGGCTTGAGACGAACTCTATCTAGACCACCAGACTGCGAGTAGGACGCTCGAACCACTTGACCATGAATTCGGCAATGTAGATGTCAAACAAACTTTTATGAGGCAATTTGCGATGGGACGGTTTTGGAAGACTTTGGTGTTTTATCTTCCAAATTCTTTTGAGTTCGTTTGGACGTAGAACAAAATTAAAGTTTTGTCCTTCTTTACAATATATACCTCATAAACAACAATTGTTAAGACAATGCTCTAAACACATTGCTATAAATTCCCCGAAAATTACTTATTGTAAATGAGCAGTTGGACAGCGAGCTTTTTCATTAATTACCAAATGATATCGCAAATGCTATCGATTATCAAATCCCATGAAAAAATTACAGAATCAAAGGCATACAATGGAACATAAAATGTTTTACAACAAAATGAAAAATGACTACATTCTACCAATTAATGTTCCGTTGAAAATTGAATGGAAATTTGGGACTTTTAATTGACTCCTTGTGGTTCTTAACATTTTTTTTTAATATTTCGAACATTACGTCTCTTGCAAAACGATTTCAAATCACCGCCAATAGATTACATTAATACTGCGATGTTAATTACAGAAATCATTTTTGGTCGTAATGTTCTTTGTAATTTCAATAATATCACCATATGCGATAACAGGACAGTTCATCTTGAAACTCTTAGGAGAACCTCATTAACAATATAAGATAACCTCTGTTCAATAAATGAACAGTGGCTAAAGTTTCTATGTCTATTTCAGTGAGTTAACCCGAAACAAAATCATTGTTTAAACTTCGTGCATATTGACATATTTTTCGTACTCATTTTTGTACCTACTACACTGAAAATAAAAAAATAAAAAAAAACAAGATAAAAAGGATTGCGAGAACATTGTTACAACAGCAAAAGAACGATGATCTATCTAAAGCATGCATTACAAGTTCATTTAACTTCCTCTGGCTTTTAAGACAACACAGTGTGTATAACGGTGATGGATGGGTAGCCTGTGTACTATATCCATCTCACACACTAAATAGGAAACACCTGGCCAGATGAGGTCACCATCTGAGACGCTTGAGCCACCGGAATAAACTGCATGGGCGTTGGACTTGAGCTGACATCTTGATCATTGTGGTTCTTGAACTGAACGGGTTGGGCAGCTGTGTTTAACAAAATGAAACGTGGTGCCTGCGAGTCACTGGCGAAGTTATTGCTTGCAGGTAGGTAACCAGACGTCCCAGTTGATCTTTTTGAACTCCAATGAAAATGATTCTGTGGTATAGGTGACAATTTTAATGTATTATTTTTAATCAAAAGACAACTTCGTGGGCTTTTCATGGTGCTAGGATTCAATTGGAGTTTTTATTGGTCCCCCCGTTTGGAAATTATTTCGCTAATTAAGGGCACAGTTTGAATGATCGTATAGAGAGATATGCACCAGCACTTAAGAGTCGAAAGTCCAAGTTTCCGTTTTAATATTTTTGGAGAAGAATATTTCCTGCGGGGCATTTTCTTTGACACTCATATACTCTAAAATCAAGTGAGTTAACACTCTAATGGAGTGAAATCAGACTTTTCACCCTATTAGAGGATGGCTAAGCTTACTCTTCTGATTTTAGAGGGTATCTCGTATCTCGTATCTCCGTATCAAATGAACAGATTTAACATATACAACTGAGGAGACCAACCTGATATGCCAAAATTATGTCCGTGACCTGACTGTCGTTAGAGCTGGAGCAGAGCAAGGAGTCGGACAACAAGAGTGTCCTGGAAGGATGTGAAAGGCTTTTGAAAATTTAGTGGTTATGGGTGTATTGTTACACAGGCGTATTTTTTTTTTTTTTTTTTTTTTTTTTTATCAAGCAATGCATCTAGCATGAATTTTGAAAGAAACCACAGATCCTGCAAAAGCTGTAAGACTTTACGATATTCTGAATAGGATTATTGGAATTCACGGTTAATTCTTCTATGCAGCGATCGATAACTCATGGAGATGTGTAGCTTTTAGTAACTTGCAATTGTCAATGTGTGCCTTTAAAGACTTCGCCTCGAAAAGATATCAATGCATCAGCATCAATTCTGTTTAAGGAATAAACGGGTTAGGTAATAGTTGAAAGAATGAATTTAGAGTCAATGGCACCAGACGAAAACATGATAGCCCGTGTAAACCGCAACAAAGCAAACATGCCCGGTTGGGCTCCCAATAGGCTCCTGCCAGGCTGCTCGATGGGCCAGCTGGGACCCATTTGTTTTTGTCAAGTGTTCCAAACTAGATTAGCCTTAAACAGGCTCTGAATGTTACATGTATTGGGGTTCGTTACTATATAGATGGAAATTATCCGATACATAATATCATACCGAGCTTTCTTCCCCCTTGTCCTGTTTTTTCCTGCAGTCGCATAGTCCAATACACGTAAAGCTAGCCCCAAGTAGAGCGAAGAAACATTCTAGAACGAATATGGCCACAGTGACAGCATACAAGGGCATCCTTGAATTAGCATCATTAATCACCTGAAAGTGAGACAAGTAAAAAAACAAATAACCGCACTCGAATACCCGTCAGTATTATGCCTACGTTAATTTAGGGGAAAAATACCATGGTGCCCGGTCTTAAATGTGGTTAGGACCCACTGTAGCCTAGGTCTGGCAAAGCACGTTGAAGGCTATGGATGTTGCCATGGTAACCTTTCATGGACACAACAAATTGCACGATGGTCACAGAAAGTAATTCTCCTTACTGTCCAAAGGCCGGTTTCAAATGTGATTTGAGATTGCCTCAAATCGTTTCAGACAATCATGATACAGGAAACTTTAGAGTCTGTGAATTCATTTTAATTCCAAATGTCTTTTGCTCCCACTTTTCGTTTAATCAGTAGCATACCATTAAAGGCCCAGTTCCCTCACCCCAAAGAGTACCAATTCTCCTAACCTTCTTAGTTAAGCCCCTCCCACAATTGTCTGAAATTCATTCTCATCCAGATACTGTCTCAGTTTATTGCTTCAAGGTGAGTAAAGAAAAGCTCCATTTATATAATCAAAACACTCTCAGTACCGTTTATGCTGTGTTATATAAGCTTTGGTACTCTGCATTGTTTGAATTAGCTGTCAATCAAAGAGCTGAGCCAACAGAGAATTTCGGCACCCCGTACCGAAATCGTAGTTTGGGGTGAGAGGTTTGGCCCTTTAATTGCTAAAAAATATGACAAGAACAAAGAACCATTTCCTCCTCACATTGTCTACCTCACGAGTTCAATACTTTTTTATCACTTCATTGAAAGTTACTTTGGAAGGGCAACGGGGAAGTTTCAATTGTGAACAGGGAGGTGTTAGTAGCACTTCCATGGTGTACCTCAAGTCACCTCAAGTCTAAAAGTGTCAAGTCATTGAGTAATGTTAAGAGAATTGGAATTATATCTGCAATGGGAAGGCTCATTTCATTTAATAAAATTGGTTATATTTTAAAACAGGGTAAGCGATTTAACTTTCGTCTCGTATGAGAGGCACCTTATTTTCAAAGTTTTATGCTGACCTTGCTGACGCAAATTCCATGTTTCGCCTTGATTTCTTTGCAATCTAGGCCTAATGGTGGTTTATCAGAAGGTCCATAACTGCCATAACCAGGTCGGGGACAATCGTAGTGTGACAGGCAACAATCAACTGTTCTGTAGTCGTAATCCACGTCTTCCAGCTCATCTCTGCAGTAGTGGAACGCCTCTTCCTTTGAAAAGACATTGAGACCAACGGCTGACCCAGATGAACCTACACCAATGACGGCAATAAGTAGACTTGCAAGGCAGAGGGCTAAATACAGAGATACCTATCATACGATACAAACATCAAAACATCAAGAGTAATGAATCTCAAAAAATTTCAATATATCGTCAATAAGCGACCAAACAGTTGGATAAAAAAGCAAACGTGAAAAAATTTCTACACTAAATCAACCTCAAGGTCAACACCACAGACCAAAAACAAAGGAAAAGAAGGCATTCCTTGTCAGTGCGAGTAAAACGATATAACCTCATATAGCTTCATTTCACTGATATCTCGAGAAATACATGTCTGATTTAAATGGAAGTTGCACCGCAATGTGTAGATTTGAAATTGAAATTTTTGCATTTACTTCTCCTTCAAACATAATGATATTAGTTAATTCTTAAATTGAACCTGACTTAATTAGCTAACCACCTAGACGTCGTGACTTTACTATATCGAAGTAAATAACAGGAAACACAAGCAACTGCTGCAAGCATTTAATTAATGACTTCCACGCACTGACGGTCGTATCATGTAAATTTACACTTGGAACCAAATTGAAAAATGAAACATTATTGGAAAATTTCGACTTTGCCTCCTTGACAAAATTGAAGGGAGAAATAAATTGTTGCACATTAAACATTTCAGAGAAAAAACGGGTAGGATTATCTTGTCAGATGAAAATAGCCCCAAGTCTTTCAAACTCTTACAAAATTGTCTCATATTGTACAGCATGTTCCACTGAAGTATTGCAGCAAATTAAAATTGCTAAACAGTAACTGTTTCCAATAGAGCTTTAACAATAATAAACCAGTTCTACAACGTGGGTATGAAGAAAAATTCATTTTGTCGCTTTTTGCTGCTTACCATACTTTTAGTCCTGTTGCTGAAGACTCCGACCGTCCCCGTGATGAAAAAAACCTGAAGATGAGATGGATCAAAGTAAAGACTGACGTATGTAACAGTTTTTATTTCCTTAAAGGACCAATGCTCTCACCCATACTGCAATTCTTTCAGGGATTTACGACGGAAATTCTGAATTGGCTCAGCTCTTTGACTGGCAGCTAATTCAAACTGTGCAGAATACCTCAACTTATATTTCACAGCATGAACTTTACTAAGGTTGTTTTGATTATACACGTTGAGCTATTCACCCTAAAGCAATAAACTGAGATTATGTCTGGATGGGGATGAATTTCAGAAAACTGTAGGAGGGGCTTATGTAAGAAGGTTTGGAGAATTAGTACTATTTGAGGTGAGAGCATTGGGCCTTCAATGAACAAAAATAGTAGCCTCAAAATTATTTTGAAGCATCACCCAGATCCCACAGATTTTTTAATTTGCTTTTAAGTATTTTTTCATTTCATTTCCCCAGGTTAGTCAAATCTTACCTCAAACTAAAATTCTTGTTTTTACAAGGGTCTTCGATTGACAGTAAATTAAAACAATGCAGACCAATGCCGTTCATATTACACAAACATCTCCAAAAAAATGTTTTCCACAACTACATAAAGGCTCTTTCCCACACCAATTTTTTTTTAAAAAGCTGCAGTTCACCTGAAGTGTCAAGTTTGGATCAGCTGTTGTGATATAAATATAGAGTTCTTTTAATTCCATAGGTCTGCATTTGTTGTACGTACTGGAAGCATATTAGGAACATTTTGCGTATAAGTTAGTCGAGATTTTCGTAATTATCTAACCCACATTTAGGATTTAGTGCTAGTAAAAATTCAAAAGTTAGACTTCTTTCCTTTTAAATCTTGTCATTCCTTCAAAAAAAAAAGTAAATAAATAAAAAACAGCACCCCAACTTTCGTATCCTTATAAGAAACAAATTTTTAATCTTTGTTATTCAAGACAAGTTAAGACAAATAACTTGAAAGCTATTAAATGGGATTAAACTATATAAAAAGTACAGGTGTGCGCAGCCTATTTCTGCGTAATATTACTGTGGCGAAATTCTACCCCACAGTCCTTTGCATTCTTCTATTTGGAAAGGATCGATGTGGATGTCACTTAAAATTAACAGTAAATTTGATAATTTACTGACATGATGACAAGTAAGTGAACCAATTGTTTGAAGGTTAGTCCTTGTGGAAATCTTGAAAAAATGCAAGATACAAAACAGACCTCAGAGCACGAATCTTGAAGGTTTTAAAACTACTTTACAAAATACTCAAATACAACTTCTTGGTTGGTCTTGATCTTGGTTGTATCTCTTTTAAGGTAAATTCAGCCCAATTGGAAGACGAATGTTAACCTTAAAGTTTGTAGGGAAACATTTTAGAAAAGCAGAATTTGAAATTGTATTATAAACTTTACGCACATGAAGCCACAGTGTAAAAAAAAAAAACCCTTCTTTTGAGATATGACAAACGCACAAAGGAAAAAATGCAAATATCCGATTCCGTGAATCGATCGTATATGAAGAAAATCGTCACATGTGACATGTGTGGCGAATTCTACTGCTTGCTCTCAGCAGATATATTTATGTATATATATATATATATATATATATATAAATTGAAGGCAGATGATAAGTAGCGGAAATAGTCGCATTTTTAAATTTCGAATATTTCCGCTACTTATCATCTTCCTTCAATTTCTATGTCAGAAAGTCGCAATGTCACACCAATACTTCCTTATATATATATATATACATATATACATATATATATATTTATATGAATATGTATGTTTATATTAACATATATATAAACATGTATATATATATATACATACATATATATATATATATATATATTTATATATATATATATATATATATATATATATATATATATATATGTATGTATGTATGTTTTAAATGTGAACGGAAGAAATGTGACCGTTGTACCAACTTCCTCACGCAAAGTTCTTCATTTCATAGTTGTGTCACTAAGAAAACTTACGCTATTAAGAGTTTTGTTTCTTGTACAAGTGCTTGCGTAATTTATGCAGCAACTTGTTTTAAATGTAATTTGCAATATTTTGGGTCTACCTCTACGGAATTTAAAGTAAGGTTTAGAAATCACAAATCCGATCTTCTCAATAATCGGGGTAGATGTGAATTAGCAGTCCATTATAATGCTTCTCCCCATCAGCTGTCGGACATTAAGTTTTTAATTATTGAACAGACTTACAGTAAGTCTAATATTGATACCGTCTTCACCAAAAGAGAGGGTTATTGGCTTGCCCAATTGAATACCTTATTTCCATTGGGTCTAAATAAAAGAAAGGAATTTAACTCATCTAAAAGAATCAGCTACCTACGGTAAAGCCCAGATTCAATTTTTCCCGGTTGTTTCCATGTTTAATGTTCTTGCCTAACACTCCTTCCAGGCCCCTTTTATCTACCATCAGTTTTTACCTTTCTGGAGGATTCTCACTGCTCCTGTGCAGCAATTTTACAGCTGGTTTTAAGCTTCTTATCATTTTTTCTCTTTTTACTTTTTGTTGTTTATTCTCCAGTGTTTTTAAGCTTTATTCTTAACAGGGCTAAGTTTGTGTTGGTTGCTTTTAGCCTTTGTTCGTTTTGCTGGTCTGTTAGTAATTTTATTTGAACGCATTTTATTTCGCTTCATTCGAGCCGAGGAAGGCTGAATAAAATAGCCGAAAGCTTCTCGAATCACGGTGTCTTTTTATCATTGTATGTGCAGTTGCAATTCTAGTTTTAACTTTCATTTTTAATTTTAAATAATTTTTAACTAGAATTCTGAGAATCCTCTGGATCCTGGGCATACACCGGAATGTCGTTGTTATCCAAGCCTCTCATTCATCTATATATATATATATATATATATATATATATATATATATATATATATATATATATATATATATATATATAAATATATATATATATAAATATATATATATATATATATATATATCATATATATTTTTTTTTTTTATTATATCATATATATTTCATGGATGAGGAGTTTTTTGTTGGTTTCCATGGTATCAGTGATGCTTTCAATGGGAAGGAAGGCAAAATCGGTCAATTGATGGGGACTTTGATTGTAATGGGTAGCTACAACGCAAGTTTGCTTATTAGTTAGCATGTGAGATTTATGGTTACGGAATCTTACCTTAAATTGGGTTGAGGTAGAACCAACATATTGAACATTACATCTCGTACAAGTTAACAAATAAATAACGTTCTTAGTAATACAAGACATGTTCTGCTTAATTGAATAAGTACGCCCGGTGGCTGTGCAGAAAAAAGTGCGAGAACTTGAAGAATAGTGTTGACAAAGGTCACACTTCTTTCTGCATGTGAAAAAGCCAGGGGAGGGAAGATTAGTCAAAGAACCACCAGTCTTGAATTTGGAGGGCGCCACTAATTGTTTTAAGTTTTTAGTTCTCCTATACGCTGGTAGAATGGAATCATCTGGGAAAATTTCTCTAAGGGTGGGATGGGTAGAAAGTAACTTTCTGTGTCTCCGAAGTATTTTGGAAATATTAGGGAGGATGGGGTTATAATCGAGCACGAGGGGATATACCTTTCTGGTGGTTTTGGGTTTGGGTTTGAGTAGATCGTCTTGAGTCAAGACGCAATGTCACACCAATACTTCCTTTTATATATATATATATATATATATATATATATATATATATATATATATATATATATATATATATATATATATATATATATATATATATATATATATATATATATTTTAATCAGTGGTACAGCCACGTGTATACTGTTATTCTTTCAAACTGACGTTAGTGGTGACGTCAATGCATTAAACCTCCATAGATGTCGTGTGACTTGGTGATTTTATCCTCTGTTCCCGTATGTATTACCAGAAAGACAAACGACTGTAAACACAAATGAGTCAAAACGGTCTCTGAATTGGTCACCACTTATTAAGTCACTCACCCTTTACTAATTTGTGGTGGTATTTGGCAAATTTCACAGTAATGAACTAAAATTAGCAGTCAAAACTTACTCGAGGAGTTTTAAAAGAGGTGAAAAACGAAGTCAATTAGTCACATTTTATTCAGATATAAGTCAATTTTGTTGACAATCTTAACTAGTCAATTCAGACATGGGTTGAATTATATATTTTTACAGTGAATGGTTAATAATCCCTTTTCTTGGGCAATTTTGCTTTTTGACCCTTAGCGACCTCAAGTTGATGATCATGATCTTGAAGATTAAGGGGAATTTTTTGCTTTTCAGCTGTGGTGACCCAAAGATGAATATCTGGGGTATTGCATTTTGACTTTGGTGACCTCAAAATTATGATCTTGAGAATATTTGGGAATGCAAACTTTTCGAACTCATGTGATTCCAAGGTATTGATCTTGGAAATTATTTGAAAATTTGCCAATAGGTCTCGAAAACAAATGAATGGAAAGAGTACTAACCAGTCCTCCCCATATGCCGATCGCACAATTGTGAATGATCCTTAAACCAAATACGATACCATCGTAAGTGTCGTGTCCATTTGGAAATGGCCTTATCAAGAGAAGAGTGACTCCAAGACAGACTAAAACTAAGGACATGCTAGCCTGAGTAATTCCAGTCCACCTTCTCATTGAAGATCCTCGAAGACGAACAGCTTTTGGTGCGTCGAGAAGATTGTCAGTATCTTGGGTCATAGAAGTAGTTTCGGAATCCATCTGGAAGAAAGGTTTTTAAGAAAATAAAGACACCATGAGAAGTCGAGGGCAAAAGCAATGTTGAACCATTATTTTTACGCATGATATGCACTTGGGAGTGACGACTCACCTTATCTGCAATGAGGAAGAGTTGAAACTGGCTATTTCATTTGACATCCTGTTCTCCCCCAGGTTCAGGAGCGACAGATAAATTAACCACTTCAAACCACGGCCGCGGTACGTACGTACGTAGGTAGGTTGAGTCGGTCGAGTATTAGTATTAGGGAGCTTTCGATTTGCACGTTCACCTAGTCGAGTGCTACGAGATTGCGTCAATTTTAGCCCCTGCGCATTCGTCACGTCGTCTCCCTCGTCCACTAGCCAAATCGAGAACGTGTCCACCGCGGTTTTGACGTTCGTCCCAAACTGCAACGAACGTTCACATGTGTGACGTCACAGAATGTCTGAAAATGGATTAAGTGACAAGAATACGTGCTAGTTTCCCTCCTTGTGATTTGTTTTGTACAAATGGGGTCACTTTTTACCTAAAATGCATATGGGATTGATATTTCATTGGGGAATGTGCTTTATTTTGGACGTTTTCTTGCAACTTCAACAGCAGGAGACTCAAAGTTGAAATATGCTGTATTCTCCATGAAAACATACCAACGTACTTAACTGGCGTCCGTGTAGTAGACATGCATTTACATCGTTGAACAAATTTGAAAAATTACACAAGGCTAGACTGCAAATTCGCCATTTTAATACGACTCGGCCACGTCGACCCTAGCGCTGGGAAATCGAAACAGGCTTTAACAGTCGACGCACCATAGCAGTGGACGCGTCCAAGAAGGCACGCTGATCGACTAGAACGAAGTCCATATTCACTCAATCGAAAGCTCGGTATTAGCGCAGCAAGTTGTGGCCATTGGCGAGCATTTCCGCAGGGATTAGCATACATGTAAACAGCCTATTTCTTGGGAGATCGCTTGTGCAATTCGAAGCCATTCTGAGGTCAGTTTTGTTTACTTCAGTCTCGATGTGGAATCGCCTCCGCATGCTTTCACTGCAGTCGATGAGACAGTGTTTTCTCAAATGGAGGTTAAATCTCCATACACTCTTTCCAAACTTTTTGATCTTCACATGCCACATTCTGGCGGCTAACTCAACTACAGTAGACATGATACAACGTGAAGCATTATGAAGTGATATGTGCAGCTACACAAGTTCCAAACAAAACTCAAAACTTTTGAAAAACAAAAATCGGTTCAAGTTTGCTGAAACGGTGAGTCGGCCCCCTGGTTTAAGTGCAATAGCAGTATATTATGAAAACTGATACAGAAGCCTATGGAATGTTTAAATATCATCTCCGACCAAGAGCAAAACATGTTTAATCGAAATCGAAAACTCATTATAAAAATCTCAAATCTGATGCCTCGTGTGGCCAGTTTTTAGGTCACCGGTCTTTTAAGAGTTTTTTCACGAAATTTTACAAGATTAGCACATGAGCGTTTCACGAAAAATAATGCATCGCTCATTAATGTGAGTAGGACTTATCACCTCCTACTTGTTTCAAATCGACGACAACCGGAAACTCTTAATTTCCCAAGTGTCAAATGTGAAAAGAAAAGTCTTTCAATTAGTATTCTGTGCACCCTAGCTGTAACAATACCCCTAACTACTAACTCAAAGTTCTTTAATTGGAAGATCGGTTGCTTTCGCCGAAAGTTACCTCCATTTCTACGAGGTGACAGAATATTTCCTTGTATAGAGTAATTTCACTTACGTCACAGGACCCCTCCCTTTTCATGGGCATTTCACTCAAAAAATTTATATAAGTATGGAGTAAAGAGTGCGGCACTTAATAGGTTTACAAGTTACGGTATCTCACAAATAGGCAACAATTCGTCCGTTAGGCTGCGTTCACATAGGGGTGCACGGTGCACGTTTTCGAGGGCACGCGAATAGCTTGAATCGAACAATAGGATTTCCTCACACCGGGTCACATAAGAGGGCACTATTCGAAATGCCGTATAGCCGCTTTTAGTAAAGTATAGTTGGAATCGTGCTTGTTCGATTTTCGTGCAGCGTATACCATACTTCTCCCACACTTGTCCTCGTGTTTACTCTGACTCGTGACATTTTTTGAAGTTGTGCTTTGGCAAAACGAGGTAAGTTACTCATTTCATTGGAATTTCACAGCACATGCCGTCATATTTCAGTTATCCAATGTCAAATGCCCCCCCCCCTTTTAATTGGAAGAACAATATGCACATTCTATGAGTGGGCTCGGCATTTTTTTTCTTCCTTTTTTGATCTTGAAATGCTCGAAGACACAAGGTCAAAATGGCTCGACTAACCCGCTGTTCCATGTTGTTGTGTATAGTCAAGCCGTATTTAACTTATTACTTAATTAATGATTCTTAAAATAAGTTAAATTATGTGGAAAAATATTTAATTCCCGAAAACATTGTTTCTAAAGTATTTTGACAGCGCAAGAAGAATATTAAGTAGGTAACACGTGCTACCCAATGTGACCCGCCTGGCCCGTATAGCGAATAGCGTATACCGTATACCGTATACTTCTATGTGAACGCAGCCAGGTACAGTTTCGAATATCGGGGAAATTACTGCTGGCGTCCAACATGGCTATATTTTGGGACCTTTACTTTTTATCCTCTCTATCAATGATGTGTTTAAATCGTCAAAACTGCTTAAGTTTGTACTCTTTGCTGATTACACTACTGTCTATTGCCACAATTCTAATGTAAATGAGACCCTTCATGTCGCATCCTTAGAATTAAATTATGTGGCTGACTAATTAACTGCTGATAAGTTACCGTTAATAATTAAAAACAAAGTTGTTGATTTTTGACAACAGCAAAGGGGATAATTATGTTTTTTTATTTTGAAAAGTACAACTTTAAAGAATATGTGTTTCGATTGACAGTAAGCTTTCTTAGAAAACACACATAAACGACGTCGCAAAAACTGTTTCCAACAAAATTTTGTGAACTATTTTAAATTCTTTAAACGTCCCTCATATTACTTACAGTGCAGTAGATTACTCTAGAGTGATTCCTCCCAAAGTTACATTGATTAACTTTATTCTTCAAAAGCGGGCTGTCGGATTAATCTCAAATGTTCCACCTTACACGCACATCCTTCCGTATTTTTATAACCTCATATTCCTACTTTGAAGGACTACTATTAAAACCAGTTAGGCATCATCCTATATATACACCACAACGAACAACTTCACCATGATTTGAATTCGTTTTCCCTCCCAAACAGTACCCATCATAATTATTCCACAAGGGGGAGAGATAATCTGGTACAACATTTCACACGAACAATTTATGCCTATAAGTAAGGAGTCATGGTGTACACCTCTGGAATTCCCTCGACAATAAATCACGAAATTCGGATCCCCAAATATTAATTTTTTAAGAAGTACTTATAAAAACATGTCTTCCTTATATCTTTCCAATCTGTTTCTTAAATTATTATTATGAGCATGAAACTCTTTACATGGTTA
This sequence comes from Holothuria scabra, assembly GCA_037179385.1. Classification (NCBI taxonomy): domain Eukaryota; kingdom Metazoa; phylum Echinodermata; class Holothuroidea; order Aspidochirotida; family Holothuriidae; genus Holothuria; species Holothuria scabra. The sequence goes on from CM074199.1 coordinate 1,516,113, forward strand.
ATTTATGCACTTTCTATATGCGTACATAGATGCATGATGTATTGCTTAATATTAGTTGGAAACAAAAAACTCTGGATTGGACCAGACTGGATAGACTTTTAACTTCATCTGGATCTTTGCGTCTTTTTCTTTTGATACGCTACCATTTATTTATTGCGTCTTTGCGTCTTTTTCTTTTGAAACGCTATCATTTATTTATTTCTTATTCTTTTTATGTAAAAAAGTTCATGCATTTCAATTGTAAAAATAAACGAAATGAAACGAAAAATTGGTGTTGTACGCATTTAGTGTAGCTTACTGAGAAACAGCATGACGACCCACGTATGCCGTTGCATTGGATTACTGTTGATTTTTGCCCGAGAGTGGGTGTGGCTTACCAGTTTTGACGTTACGTGAAAACACTCATTGGAAACATCATCTAAGAGTCCTTTTCTTTTTTTTAGTAATAAATTAATAGATTTTTGGCAGGTGTAGTGAATCAGGGAGGTGTTACACCTCCCTGAGTGAATATATCGTGTGTTGCTTTAAGCAGGGAGGTGTTAAGGTTCAACTGTATCTATTGTTTTGTGTCCCTTCAGATCGATTATGTAATCCTTGTATTGTTATATTTGGTGCACCTGCTTCCTGCTCAGTAAAGCATGCACTGCATTCGTATAAAAGGGTTTGCACGTGGCGAGTGCCAGAGTGGTCTATTCCAGCTGCTGTGTACCAATGTGTCTCACATGTGCATGGGTTCAAGTCCCGCTCGATGTACGTAGGTTTTTCTCCGGGTACTCCGGCTTTCCTCCCACTTGGCACAGGCTTGCCACTAAAATCGGTTGCCCAGCCGACGAAGTCGGTTGCGCGCCGGACTGAAGCACCTTCGGGAGGGACCAGTTAACTAGCCGACTTTGCTTTTTGCTTTTTGCGTGGGTAGCGTCTCTCTAAACCAACTTGCAAAGGAGATGCTCGTATTTTATACCTTCAAAGAGGTTGCTCGTGGCATGGTAGTGTCTTTCTGAAGTAATTGCGAAACGATGTGCTCGTATTATATTTGTACGCTTGTACACTTGGGGATGGAAACTTGTATTACTCTTCCGGTGCTGAAGCCACTTCCCAGCCAACATGCCCAGCTGGGCCCCAACTGGGTTTCAGCTGGGCTACTTGCTGGGCCCCAACTGGGGCCCATCAGTTTTTTCAGGTGTTCCCACGTGGGGCCCAACTGGGCTAGCCTTTCCCAGCAAGTAGCCCAGTTGAAACCCAGTTGGGGCCCAGCTGTGCATGTTGGCTGGGTCTAAAGGGCCGAAGAGGCATGTATGTTTTTGAGTAGAGAAACCTTGGGGTTTGTCCAGACTCTAGAGTATGTTTGAATTTATGCAATTTGCAGTGAGGTACTGAAAGAAGGTTTGTGCAATAATTCCCTTCCCTTCCCTTCCCCCTACCCCGCCCTTGAGAAGAATTTCCGTATGGAGTTTAGGTGTGTGTGTGAAAGTTATATTATTTTGATGTATAATTGTGCAATTAATGTTTGTGTCGAAATACGAGAAATAAGTTTATGAAAAGCGAAAACGTTTATTTATTTATACTGATATATTTTTGTAATTCTTTATATTTTTGGTAGTTTCACGGAGTTCCGGAGTCTTGTTTATGATGTGACAAGTTGCAGTTGCGGTCGCTAGAATATATATATTTTGACTCAACGAAAAGAACTGTCTGTCTCTTAGTCTTCTCTGCGCCTCTACCAGTATAGCAGGGGTGTCAATATCGCAAAGAACTCCAATTTAACGTCCAATCAATATGCTGGGACGAGTCCTTTTCTTTTTTTTTTTAATTACTAAAATTCCTGTCAATAAAATTTGATACTGTTCGAATTTTGTATATTTATCAAGTAATAGATTTTTGCCAGATGTGTCAATATCGCGAAGAACTCCAATTTTACGTCCAATCAATATGTTGGGATGATATCACATAGTTCACAAAATGCACTTTTCCACAGAAAATTAAATCTTTCAAAATAATCAACTTTCAATTACCTCATTCTTTGGAAATACTGGTAGTACGTTTAAACCGTTGACTTTTTATTGAATCACTTATTTGTCACTCATACATTTGTTAATATTTATCTGATGATATGTAGTTGCGTACCCAGTGAGCCATTTTGGACTGCACTTTCCGGTCTTCTAATTGCCTCCTAACCCATTGGACGATTTCATTGAGAAACTTGCTTTGTTTTCCGTGACATAAAAAGTGGCATAAAAAGTCTCCAAAAGCGACAACTTCTCTTATCAAAATATTCCTGAATGTAAAGGAAGACCTTAAAAGATGAATAACACAAAATAAATAAGTAAATAAATAATGAACATGTTTTTATAAAAAATACGTCGCCACAACTCTTCCAAATTCGTCTAATGTCGTCAAATGCTTCATTGTGTATAACGAAATGAAAATTGCACGCACAGAATGCTAAGCGTATGTTCACCTTTAACATTTTAGAGATACATTTGTCCCACACACCTTTTTAATTGATTATTATATTACATTTATGTTGCGTCTATAGGCCTATAGGTAATGATCGTAAGGCATTTTAAATACGGTACATAACATGAACAAAGTCCAGAGAATATGGATCATGCAAGATGAACTTAAAGTATTACTTAAACATGTTAAGGCTTACAATTTTTTTTTTTTTTTTTTTTTTTTTTGTGGTGTAGTATTGCACTTCATTGTTTTATGCTACTTGCTCGAGCAGCGGAAGGTCTAGCCTGCAGAGCAGGCTCTGTAGTAGCCGAAAGATGTCGCGCTCTCAAAATCATAATACACGCAGGTCTCAAAACAGTATAATATACAGAGTCTGGAAACCTTCGCACAGTTTCCATTTACAGGAATCCCGCATTTGGAGGGACGAATTAGTAAACATGAGATGGTCACGTGGTGCCACGAAACAGGTATGAATATTCGGCCAATTTGGCCGAATCATATCGGAGACCTTAAAAATGGAACAGTCTGCTGTTTGAAGCATAGCCAAAAAAAAGAGTAACGCATAACTGGAAAATGCCCGGCCCAACCAAAATCAACCAGTGGCGTAGCTACTGGGGGGCAGGGGGGGGGCAAGTTTCCCCCCTGGAAAATATTTGGGGGAAATTTGATGAAATTGGGGAAATTTGATAAATTTTCTTATCCAAATTTCCTTATAGTAACAAAAATTTCTCACAATTTTGTTAGAATAAGAAATTGTGAGACATTCCTCATACATAATTCGTATTTTCATGCAAAAAATTAACCCAGATTTCGTCAGTGTTGCATAAACTGCCCCTACTCGCGTTCCACAAAAATGTCCTCGTCGAGTTGCAGATTGAATGTTCTCTTAGTGTATACGGTACGCGCGGGTGCAATGATCAGTGCATCTGAGTGCACAGAAAGCTGTTATTCAGGAATTGAACAACAGCTGATACAGTACAACTAACACTGAAAGGCTGTAAACCCGAACTTATCCCCTTGTACACAGTGTCTGCGTTGTACACTTTGGGAATTCAGTAAAGGAATGTGAAAACTGACAAGTCACTAACATAGACCCCTCCCCCCCCCCCCCCCCCCCGAGGTTATTATTTTGTCCTACAAGCTAGTAGTAGCTATACCGATTTTACTCTGTGTACATAACGATGGATGGGGCTGAAACATTCCATGGCCAACGATAAGCTTAAAGGCATATTTTCATCATCCCAAACAGTTCCAATTCTCCCAACCTACTTACTTCTAGCTCCTCCCACATTTATCTAACACTCATCTTTATCCAGACACAATTCTAGTTTATTGCTTCATGGCTTGTCCCAGTGGCCATACAAGTCCATAATGTGTAATCAAGACACTCTCAGTGCCCATGCTGTGTAATTTAGCTATGTTGCATGTTTGAATGTGATGCCAACCAAAGAGCTGTACCAATTGAGAGTTTTGATATATGTATACTGAAACTGTAGTTTGGGGTGACGAATGACTGCCTTTAAAGTTAGTCTAGAAACTAGAATGAACGGGACCCATTGGCATACTTAGATTTTGTTACTTAGCCTAATCCAAGGAAGCGTAAAGGCTAGTTCGGGAAAATAGCTTTCTGCTCACTTGGAATGTAACAATAGACCATGAGTACCTTCTGGCCTTCTACACTTAACAGACTGCTGCTCTAACAGGATATCCTGTGTGATCGAGCCACTATTAGGCCTCCTTTTAGTGGCGTACGAAGGGAGGACCATTGGGCCATCCCCCTCACAAATGCCATTTCAGTCTCTTTGTTCTTAAAAACACTTAATCAAACTTTAATAACACAGATTTTAATGCAAAAGATAGCATATGTGGCACCAGATTGCATATAAGGACATCCAATTTTCAAAAATTTCCAAAGGGAAAGTATTGTCTCTGCAAGGTCTTCAGTGATGCCAATTTTTTAATTCCTAATTACGCAAATTCTGTCAAATTCCAATTTTTACTTAAAAAAGCAGACTCTGTATACCACTGGTGGCATCGATAAAAATAAAGACTACATGTTCAGATTCTCTTTTCAAGCATGAATACGCTACTTTTGAAATTTTCTTTCTCCGCGCCAACTAGTGGTGGCGCTTCGCTCAGTCTTTTGGGCAAAATTACATTTTTGGGGTCAAATTAGCACTTAACTCTCTGATCACTTTGCAGTATGTGAACATATTTTGAAGGGAGCATTTTATTGCAAACGACAAAAGAAGGTAGCGACTGGTTAGATTCTTCGTATAGGTCTGGGAAATGCTATTTCCGGCCATCTGATGGGTCTGATTTTTCGAAATATACGCTCCGCACAAACTAATGGTGGCGCTCCGCTTGGATAACCGTTATGACAAAATAAGGTTTTGTGGCCAAGAAAAACCACAAATCCTATACCGATCAATGCTCTTTTATTTTGACTCCTAAAAGTGTGCAAATGTAATGACAAGTTTTACTATGTAAGGTAGCATAAAGGGCATAAGAATGCATGTAAAGACTGTTCCTGTCAAAGTCGAAAATCTTGCATCATTTTGCATCTAGGCTCCCCTTGAACCATACTGCACCCCCCCCCCCCACTTCAGAGAAATCCTTCCTACGCCACTGCGTTAGTATATACAAATTAACCAGATATTGTTGACCAAAATAATATACTAAGAGTTGTTATTTCAAATTGTTCTATGATATAGTTTAAGATTAAAACGCAGGTAATATTACATAATGTTAATTATGGTAATGTGGTTATACTTGTAAATTTGCATGTTTTATATGAAATACATACACATTGACCGGGAAAGTTTTGGGGAAATTTCATATCTTTGCCCCCCCCCCCCCCACCCCACCTGGAAGAAATCCTAGCTACGCCACTGAAATCAACTGTCGCACCGCATGGGCTGTAAAAGCGCATTCAGCACACCTTGAAGAATGAAAATTTAAAACCCTCAGTGCAGATTTGACATTGAAGATACCGCAGACTCCCCATAAAACTGTCCAATCAACCAAAATGGATCAAAATGACCGAATTACATGGTCGCCGCAATCTTCCTCTCCCTCGAATGTAGAGATAATACTTTGCCTTTGGGTGAGATCTGCAGTCGGGCAAAAAGTCACCCCCCCCCCCCCCGAGAAAGAAACTCCCATACGGGCATTTCTGAATAGACGCCCAAACGAAATACCAAACTTTTGCAGGTAGATACCATTGGCGGCGATCTGGGGGACGGGGGCATCTTCCGAGTAACTTTTTGAAAAGAGGGGGAAATCATATCAAGTGTCCCTTTCCCAATATTTGAGGCATAAAGGAAAAATAATTGTAGCCGATTCACTTCTGTAATAGACTAGTGAGTAGGCTGGGTAATTTATTCACCATTTATGTAACATGTGGTCTTTTAATTCTGGAGGATTGTGTTCTTAAAAAACATAAACTTTCTTCCTCTACCCACGTATTTCACTCCAGTTAATTTTGGTTTTAACTATTTCACGAGAGTTTCAGATATGTTGATTGAATAAAAGTGTTGTTATCACAAACATCCTTTTAGTTGTTCAAACAAGAGTTATTCTACCAAAACAATTTTGCACTCCAACTATAAAATTTTATAGCAGAGAGAATTTTTTTATTTTTTTTATTTGATATCCTTTTAACAATGCAATAGTACTTCCATTGTCTGGTACTAGAACTGGGAACGTTCTGATACTTTCCATACATGAACTAAATCTTGTAATTTCTTGTGAAAATTTTCACCTTTCATGTGTCTAAACTATTTCGTTTCGGATATGAGGCCTACTGATCACGTCCGCTGCAGCTTCGGGTGGCTGGATCACTAACGGCTTAGAGCGCTGCTTTCCTTGTTCATATTCTTTAATGATGCGTTGATGAGTCTGCCAGCTGAATTACCTAACTTACTTCAGTACAGCAACTACCCACGCATTCCTTAATTTTATCCTCTACGCCCGGTGCGTGGTGTTGCGGTCGGGCCGACTTCAACCAATTGGTTAGAAACTGCGATGTAAAAATTCATCTAATCTTATCTAACCTAAAGATGTCAACGGTCAAACCTTTTCCTTCATGTTCGAGCTGTTCTTGGCACTCTTGAAAGGTTAAAGATGGAGTGTCGTCATGAAAAAGATTTCTCAAAACGCAAGCCTTTGGTGACCTTTTCACGGATTACCTCACCACCACGTGACTTCATAATTAATATCTCATATCTCATATTTCACATATTAATTATGAATTCACGTAATCCATGAAAAGGTTACCGAAGGATTGCGTTTTGAGAATTCTTTTTCAAGACGACACTCCATCTTTAATGTAGACAGTTACAGGAAGTTTACGGCCCATAGCTTGGCACAGGATATCCGAATGTTATTGTAAAACTTTAGAATACATTTATCAAAGAGTATTACAGTCCCCAATGATGCCAAATACCTGGTACCGTCTCGTATAAAACATCATCGCAGACAAACTGTGAGCTGATTGATGTTTGGATACAGTGTCTATAAAACTTACGCTTCTACTTGAATGATAAGCGCCAAAATGACGTACAGTAGTAGTATTCTGCAATTGCTTCGAACACTCAAATAATTTTATTGCAAACTACAATTTCTTACCGTACCTCTGGCAGGGCAGTTAGTAACATTAACATCTAAGTAAGTTGGCAATATTTACCATGTGAATAGTAAATAAACACCACACTGTCTACACCGTTATATATCATACCCCAGGACCTGCCAATTTGGTTAATTAAAGGACTGCTCCCTAGCATGTTTTTCTTCGAGATTGACTCATTGTTATTATGAAGTTTTGTAAATTTGTTGTGCAATCTTCCATTTTTAGTTGGTGTGGCTTATGAGTAAAGATAATATTTATTATGCAAAGCACCTACCAAAATCTTAAAATAGAATTTCACAGTCCAAGTTATAGGAGTGTGGCATGTCAGCAAAATTCCCTAAATCTACTTGGCAGTGACGGTTCCTTGGGCAAAATCAGTTGGCATTACGTCAATATCTTTTAGCGTTCTCAACTTAGATAAACCTCGGCAAAGTTTGAATTATCCCGGAGCAACGTGTTGCTTCCTACGCATCAACAACGATGTAGAGCGTTGCACACATTTTTGTCATTTTTTTTAACCCAAAATTGGTTATCTCTTAATAACTCAGCAGATATTCTATGTTTGGTACTTAATATTAATGGCTTTCAAGAACACAATTAAAACTGAAAGTTAAACCCCCAGGATAACTGTCCTTGAAATGAGGATCTCAAAAACAAAGAGTTACATTAGCCTTATCTGGCATGTCCCTCCCATGACATCACAAGATTGCATATTGAGCTCATATTTATGAATGATTAACTGCAAATCAGGAAATACCCTGAAAAATGTTCAACTTTTGACAGATTTTGATGGAAGTCACGGTATTTTACCCAGCTTTGTCATTTCCGCATCACGCGAGCTTTAACAAACGTTCAGAACGTTAGAGGTCACAATGTAAATACCACCTCCAGGACATAACTTACATGGAAGCATCAGATTTCTTTTTCTACGAGATGTTTGACGCTTAAAGTGTGTTTTGCCTTTTCAGTTTAGTCTTGAATACTTGGAAAACTCAAAACCGTAGCCATGACGACGCTAAAGATTTGGCCACTTACTAACGTAGAATTTAGATTGTCTTAAATACCTTATTCAGTGGCTAAACCAGGATTTTGTTGATGAGCGGGGTCACTTGGGGATAGCTGCATACTTTTGTCGGGGTGCTGGATTTCGAACGTAACGCTACACTATCTAAGCGGAGGGTCACCATCAGTAAGTTCGGGACGCACAGAAAATTTTGAGAATTCACAACACCCTGAGGAAGCCTGAAGTATATAATATCCCCCTGGGTCATGATTAGGATATAAGCAGTCGTTAATAAGAGCAATCAAATATTCACACCAAAATGAGAGGAATGCAAAGTGATAAAGAAATTACTAAATTGAATGAACCAAGACCCAGGACTACGAGGCTATAGGAGGCTATAGTAAAATAACTTCATGAACTTCCCGCACTCGTCGCCATTTTTGTTACCTCTTTTTCACGAAAAATTTTGTTAACAGTATGGGAACTTTTTGCAGCGACATACCTCTAGATTGCAGGAAATGACACCCCCGGATAATAAAATCTGTTTTTATAAAGTTTGATATTAAAAACATGTTTTTTTTTATAAAAAAAAAATCCCCGAGAGAAAAATTACGATAACAAACTTGGCGTAATCTTCAATGATGAAGTATGTCATCATGCTCGTCACGAGACGTAGCTGTATTTTTTTTAGAGGGGAAAGCACCCAAATTTTCCGATCTTCTTTTAAGTGAAAACATTACTGAATTGAGAAAGTAACTTGCTTCACGACCTAAAATTATGTTTTACAAACAAATATTTGAAAATATGAAAATTGCATTGCACAAACGTTGGATTCTGTCTGCCTTGTAAGGAAACTTGAAAAGTTTGGGATAACTGAATAGTCTTCGCTTTCTATTTCCAAATCCGAGATTTCACTTGAGGTTAATTTTAATCCAGAGGATTGAGGCTTTAAGACAACATTTAAAAAGATTCAGAAACTTTGTTGCTTTCTTAGACAAATATTTCAAATCATCAGCTTATTTCGGATAATATGTGGAATTCTATTAAGAAGTATTTAGAAAACAGCACAGTTGACTCTTGATGATCTCGTGTCAAACAGGACAAATTTCCGGTATTGTTTTATTTCCAGAGCCAGGGAGACTTCCCAGAACTTTGATCCTTTGTAAGTGTAAGCAATTTGTAATAGGGACTGCAATGTTTTCGGAGGGCGAAGCTCTCGGAATGTTTTCGGAGGGCGAAGCTCTCGGAAAATTTTGCTGTTTGGCGACTATTTGCAAATATAGAACTTATAGTTGAGATACTAAGGATTTTTTTGAAAGAAATTGGGAAGATCTTACTGTTCTTGACCGTTGTAACTTGGGCATCAGGACTGACTCCAGATGGCAAATTCCAATTTTTTTTTTTAGAACCAAGGTGAACTTTTCGAAACGTTTTGAATTGGAGCAGTGATTGCACGGAAAATGGTAGCACATTGAATTTTTGCAACGTATTCATTCATCACTGAAAACAAAAACTAAGTCAGGAATGATGCCTCTACAGACTAATTTGATTGACTAACCTATAAATTAGTCGGTTGGCTGGTCGATGATCACAAACTAGTCAGTGAATTAGTTCTGTGGTCACAATTAGTCAGTGGATAAGTCTGTGTGGTTTCCACAAATCAACTGACTAGTTTGTGATCGCTGGTAATGCGCGAACTACTTTATATTCTAGTCAGTCGAATTTATCAGTGGAAGCACCATCCTGATTTTTTCTGCATCAACTGCGCACCCAATCTGCTTGACAGTTGTACCCCAGCGAGATAAGGGCCTCGGGTTTCGATTTGGACTTTTCATATATCTGTATAAGTGTATCAGTGAATATTCTCCTGCAAAAATATGCTACCGCTCTACTTTCGCTCGTTAGACTTAAATTTTGTGCACATTGGTGAGTCAATTTTGCTGAAATGCAATAGCAGCCAATTCAATTGATAGAAAAATCGAAAGATTATGTCACATTGTCACGTCACGCCGTCTTAATCTGAACTATGGCAAAGTTCTCTCCGTCATTTCATTTCATTTCATTTGTTTCATCACATTACATATTATAATATGATGTGAAAGGAAGTCATCCAGAAAACCAAAATTGGCTTAACAAAGTGGATGACTCCCTATAACCAAGAAAAAAAGATAACAGATATTTACAACGTCTACAAAACAAATAGCAAACAAAAACTTACATACATGACTACGTTCAGAGCCGCCTGCTCCCTGTAGCTACGCCACTGGGTGTCTGAGGAAAGCGGGCCCAGATGCAAAATATTGCTAAATGTTTCAAAATTTTGAGTTACTAGGAAACTCCGAAGCTTTCAGAACATTGTCTTGAAAGTGTGGGTAATTACTTCAACGGACTGTACGGCCAACATGAATTTAAATACCGAATATACTCTATAAGCTGATAAGTAAATAGAATCACAACGAAAATTGTGATAGTTTGCAAAGGATTTGTACAAAATTTCTAATAGTAAGGGACCATTTTAGATGAAATAAGGTACAATCTATTAGCTGATTAAAGCACACTTCAATCTACTCCAGGAAAATCACAGATCGGGGGAGGGGTGGTACCCACTGGTGTTACTGAAACACCGTTGCATAGGCATACCGGTGTAAGATTGTTGATACAAAATAACATTAAAATATGTCCTTTCGAATCCATCTTAACCCTGAAATTTGACTTATAGGTGTGTAAAAAGTTATAATGTTCAAATATGACCCCTATTTATTATTAAGATATATTTGCCTAGGCCTTTTGCTAAAGCCTGATACAATATTTAGAAATCTTTAGGACTCAATCACAGTCACAGCCCTTTAATTCGGATTTCCATAAATTAGCAAAAAAAGAAAAAGAAAAAAGAACACTTTAAGACAAATGAAAGTTTCCTTTTATTAGTCCCCTCTTGCTAAAAACTACCAATCTGTTGGGTAAAGGTACGTCTTATATTAAAGGCAAATTCTGGAGAAAAAATTGATTAACTTCAAAATGTGCAGAAAAATTTTTCTCTCACAGGAGGGGCAAACCTCATCTAAATAGCATAAAGGGTTAAGAAGATACAGACTTTTAAAAGAAATGCATTTTTCTTGAGATTTGGTGCATCATGGGAAATCGGTAATGTCATCGCGACACATTAAAATGACATTGCACTCAATTCACTTATAAAATATTGATCCTGCTGCAGACAATATTAAGCAACAGTGTTAGCTGCACTTTATGAATGGTGAAAGATAATGTTATATGTACCAGAAAAGATATACAAACGTTCCAACAGGACGTTCAATTATAAAAAAAAAAAAAAGAAAAAAAAAGGGCCCTGAGGCAATGCCCCCACACTACCGATGAAAGGGGGCATTGTACGACCCGCTAACCCACCCTTGGCTCCTTGGCTCCTGGCAAATGGAAGTGATCTCTGTTTGGCCCCCCTAGAGGTGACGTCCTTGCCCCGCCCCCCCTCCCCAGCTACGCCACTGGTTTAAATGATATTTAGCCCATTGCGCTGCATCTCACAGCAAACGAAGCCTACCAGAATTTCAAATTGAACCCAACGACGTCAGTCGAAGGTATGCACAAGACGGAGGTATGCACAAGACGGAACATGCGTGGTGTGAAGAATGACGTTTATACTTCAATGTTTCATGAACAATTGGTTGGTAGCATCTTAAACATCTTATTCAGACCCTACGTACTTTATCAGCTTAATTTAAAATTCCATCTTAAAGCAACTTAATACTGAAAAGTAGATTTCGAATGAATTAAAAGAGACGGGTTGAAGCTTACCATGAAAATTTTCAGTTCCTCTAAACAGTTAAGTCAGTTTTACTCTTCGAATCTTGTGGATCGACTGCAATGCAATATGGCAACTGGCAACAGGAGCATGACAACTGATCTACACAAATATGTTTAACTTCGGATTAGATGGCGCTAGACTAATTTGTCAACCATGGAGAAAATGAGAGTGGTGCTACCCGTACTAAAAAAGGTGAATTAACCCGAGTCTTGAATGAAACATCTAAGAATAGGCTGGGGTTGGATGTAAACAGGTCAGTTATTTGTCTGTTTCTTCCTGTTTAAAAACCATATAGGCCTATTCTCAGTAAGGTAAAGTTCACAACATCAGTAACGACACTAGAATAAATCTGTACTATTACTTTAAAAACACCCCGTCTAACCTTGTAGTAAACTGGTCCTTCCTATCCACTTGTCTTCTGTCCCTACCCAGTTACAAAATTAAGTCAGAGACATAATTCAGGAGAGGATCCAGAAATTCCGTAAAGGGGGGGGGGTGCTTACTTAAGAGGAAACAGGGAAGTGAAGAAGTTGCATTGCTAATTTCCCGTATGTTTTATTGTTGATCTGGGGAAAAGGGTGGACTGAGGCGGTAACTCCCCCCCCCCCCTTAGATCGCGCCTGCGTATGATAAAACTCAATCCGCAGTTATTTCATCCTTGAAACCTAGTTGCTATGTACGGCATACAGAGTGGTAGTAAGTTTTTCATCTGGTTTCCTATTAAACTACAACAGATTCAGGGCTTATTTTTCAAAGCTGCCAGTTAAATTTCCCTTCAACAGTGCCCAAAATTACTTAAAAATACTGTTTAGAATTCCATAAATGAGCTTCGATTATGGTATCATCCATAAATTCCACGTCGGAAATGGTTGCATCTTTAAAATATATGAAGGCAAGCGTTCCCCTTGCACAAATCGAATTTTTGTTATTTCAGAGTCCCTGGATTCAGTATGGCAAACTGCAATGAGATGTAAAGCATTTGTTATTCACAACACGTATATACATAGTTGAAAGTTTTCTCTAAAAAACACTCTAAGATCATATCTTACGTAATCATAATAAGGGGGCTTTCCCTTCTTTACCCCACTCTTCCCCAAATTAAACAAATGATGAATACAGAATTCAATCCTTATCATCAAAAGTTGTTGCTTACGGGATTATACTTTAACAATAAAACTGCCCCGTCAACATCTTGCTCCTTCATGGATGAGGGAGCTCGAGGTTAAACCTTTTATTTGAAGCGTGGGGAATGAATAGACACAACTTGTTGCCTGTCCTTGTTTAGCGTTAGGGTCAGCATCATAATGGATCTGCTATACAAAGTTCTTGTGGGTACGTTACCCGTTTACAATAAGCAGTAAGCGTGCGCTCTTCAATCTTGGCGTTACAAGGCAGAGATACCTACATGACTGAACGTTGAAACTGGAAGATCCACACTGCTTCGGTTCCGTTTTAACTATCGATACTATCACTGTGCAGGCAGGTTAATGTTAAGCCTGTCCATGATTTTGCACCGTTTTCCTGCACACATAGGCTTAATTCGTCTATACGTGCACAAAGTAGACAGGTAGACTGTACTGTATACCGTTACTGTATTTCCATGTGTATACACTGCATGAACAGGTCAGGACTTGAACCATGGAACTTTAAGTAATACTTCGGAGGTAGTGCTTCCATAGGTACTTCCGTGCTTGAGCCAATTGGTTGGGAATTGGGCCGTAAAACTCCACCTAACTAACTAACTGATCAAAAGCAGGTGCTGTAGGGCTGTACGAAATGTACTACCACTGGGTTAGCTAAATGAGAATTAACGACCTACCAACACAAAACAATTTAGCATGCAAAGTACACGTACCGCTAGAAATCAAATCCCAGTGTATTATACACTGAATTAGACAAAATGAACGATTCACTGTTTGAAATGGAACTGGTACTGCATGGGAGCTGGGTTAACCTCTTTCGAAGAACTGAATAAAGCAGTACGGGGGTGGAATCAGGCTGGGGTTTTAGATTTAACCCCCGTTGATTGTCGAGGATTTTTCGTTTCCTATGATGTTTTGCTTATTGTTTATTGTTTCGCTTTGAAGCATACCCCACCTTTCGTCAAAAGTTGCATCCAGACTCGCAGTAAATAAATACTCGAAAGAAAACAACGTTGTATATGTCATGGAAGATTGTAAAACTGTTAAAGGTACGATTCTCCCATCCAAAACAGTACCAATTTTCCCAACCTTCTTACTTAAGCCCCTCCCGGTTTGTCGGAAATTCATCCTCATCCCGGAGACACAGTCTCAGTGTATTGCTCCAGGGTGGGTATAAAAACTTAAAATCAAAGTTAATAATCAAAACACTCTCAGCACAGTTAATGCTGTTCAAAATTAGCTTTGGTACTCTACATACGTGTTTGAATTTGCTGCAATTAAAGAGCCAGGCCCATTGAGAATTGCTATTAACCTCTACAAGAATTGCAGTCTTGGCAGTCTGGGGTGAGATGATCATTGACCCTTAAGGCTGCAAATAAAAGTTACGTCAGGGTCATTTGACGAAGAGCCTGAATAATAGACCCGGGCGTCCCGGCCAAAAGACCCACCCAGGCCTATCAAGAACACGTTTCACACCCAAATTTACAGTGTAATCTATCGTAGAAACTTAGCGTTGGGTTAGCTTACGACAGTATTGCCTAGGCCATCAGTGTTGTTTATTAGAGTTTTCCGTTGGATGAGCTTTCATTCTGTCATTTAGGCTGGGACCGCCACAAGTCGAAGATCCACATCCAAACATTTTATAAGCCCCAGCCTCAAACTGAACCCGCCCACATGGGCACTACAGTTCTGCGGATTTGCCGCAGACAAATGCAGTTCTAGTTTTTGTTGGTTTTTGTAAACAGATTGGGTTTATTTGACTAGATTTAGGGCTGAGCACTCCCTTTTTGAGAGAAGGCTTTGCTGGTAGCATGTTTCCGTTGCACCTCAACCAACAGTCAATCTAACAGTTCCCAGTGCAAGTTGAGTTCTTCCTCAAAAAGGCACATCCACAAACAAGCATACTGCGAGGACACCTTGGACCGATTGAGGTATCATATATTTGGGTGTAATGTTTCCCATTGAATTCTAAATAATTTTCGGTAAGGCATATACCAAGGCAATGAAGGAAGAACTCAAATTGAAGGCAGAACCCAATAGACAGTCAATTTGGGAAAGATATATTAATGATATAGGGTTAATGGATTCATGTGAGGAAAGCTTCTGTTGATTTTTTGAATCATAAATAGTCTCCATGTTAGCGTTTCAGATTTTACTTATGACTTAAGTTTTTCTGAAGTATGTTTTCTTCATTTTCGCTTTAAATTAGAGAATGGTGTGTCGTCTACAGATCTCTACACTACACCTTCCAACCGGATTCTTTACCTATATACATTACGGATAGTACCACATTGAATGTACTAAAGGAGGTTAAGTGTTCGGTCAGGGCTGAGGGATCAAAATGATCTGCGCTGACCCCCCAAAAGACCCAAGAACATTTCAGGAAGCTTAGGTCTACTTTCAAAGAGAGGATTACCCTTCCACCATCACGGACTCAGAATTGGAAAGGGTGCAACACTGTTTAAAAAGAACCTCTTGGTGATCAAGAAAAGAAAACCTCAGAACCTATTTTAAGACTCCTTTTGTAGTAACCTTTAGTCACATTTAGTAAGGGCTAGACAAGAACTCAAAGTGGTAAACCTTTCTTCGGCAGCCGGCATTACCCACAACTGTGTTGGTTTCCTGCAATAGTTTACATGTGACTGTGCAAAAGTTCTTACTTTGGGTTTTATAGCAACCTCTCTGTTCTCTCGTGACATTTTCTTCGATGAAAAGTTTGTTATTTGAAGCTTTCTTTCGTGGAAAATTCGACCAAGTAATGACGCCAGGTTAAAGTTCTTGTTAAACAGTGCACATCGCATTTGCTGGGAAATAAAAAATCATGCCCCTTGAAATTTCAAGGGGCATAATTTTTTGTGTGCACTGTTTAACAAGAAATTTCCTAACTGGTTCAAGATAGCTTTAATTCCTATCCTAATCCATAACACTTACAAAGAATACAATAGATACAATACAATTGCAACAAACAAGCAAAAAACACTTTGTAAAACAGCGCGCATCTACCCCAAAATGAGCAAAAAGGCGAACAGGAATCGAAAGATGGAAAAACGCTACCTAAAGTCCTTTGTCAATAATTTAAATACCAATGTAAGTTGTCGTTGCCAGTGCACCTTAACATTTATTTTTGCTACAAGTTACAAGATTACCGTACATTGTATTACCTTACATAGTAGAAACTTGCAAGTCTGGGAGTTTGATCGTTTTCAATATCCATTTAAAAATGTATTTCTTCATAATATCATAAAAGTTTACAACAATATTCAAACGTTTAACAGAAAATACATGATTGTCCTGAAGGAACACGCAGCAGAAGAGCACTGCTTTTGTAAGTTATTACCGACCATATGCAGAAGATAGTCACATTAAAACAAGGAAACCTATAATCAAAAAGGATAAAAACAATACCCATAAAAAATCTATAGAATTCTATAAAAAAAAAAACAGATCCTTAGAAACTGCCTACGATTTTGTAAAGAATGGCATAGAATATCCTTTAGACATCCGTAAGGTCCTGCAGCTTCATTACAACAGATCCATTGAATTTTCATAAAGGCTCTATTGATAAATGTGTCATTTTTCTAAACAAACGTTATAAGTTTCTTTGAAAAAGAACAGATTTTAAGAGATTGGTGGGCGTTTAATAAAAAACTCTAGAGCGATTGCATAGAAAAAGAACAGATTCCTATAGAGATTGAATCCGACGAATATCCTAAACTTGGTTCATGTGTAAAGTGACAGAAATTTTTGATCTAACGCTACATACATGGTGTGCGTGAAATTTATGCAAACAAGTAACTTGCGGTTGTTATTTTTTAATATCACCTCGGACTTCCTATCTCGGTCAAGACCACCAGAGACTAAAGGCGATATTAAACATTTTGCTCAAAGTAGCTGTTACGACCTGTTCGTCAAGTGGTATGATTTTATTTTTTGGAAAAGATAAGAATAATTATTGAGAGGTCCGAAGAGTTCAAAAATTGAGAAGGCTGACACACAAGAAATGGAGAAGTCTAGCAATTTATGTGAGAAAACAATAAATCAATATAGGGGCCTATTACAAGTACCAGAACTGCAATGTTTACAGAAAATGGAATTACTCACAATTTACAAAAGAACATACTCAAAATGCACGAAAACACGCTGTTTCCTGTGCTGATGCTTTAACACGACGATCTGCGACTTACGTAGTCCCGTCACTCCATATTTCTCCGATGGTTTTCCAAGAAAATGAAATGCTGGAACCTGCTTTTATCACAAAGTTCCTTACAAATGAAGCTCATAGAAACACCGCTCAATTACCGCTCAGCGTGGAGTGATCGCGGCAACCAATACGCAACATGGTGAGTGCTGTAACATACTAATAATAGGTCTTACGTATAAATCTATACATACTTACATACATACATACATACATACATACATACATACATACATACATACATACATACATACATACATACATACATACATACATACATACATACATACATACATACATACATACATACATACATACATACATACATACATACATACATACATACATACATACATACATACATACATACATACATACATACATACATACATACATACATACATACAAAAAAGTGTTAAATCTTTTTTTTTCAAGATATACATTTTAAACATCAAAATTCTTGACCTGGATTAACAACTTTCTCTTCGTGCAACAAATATCTTTTGCTACAAATATGATTGACTTAGACCTGCTCTAAGGATAAATTTATCAAGTTTTATGTCAAACGTTTGGCCACGCCGACCCTACCATATACCACGAGTAATTTCTGTATATGGAGAATTGACTTAAGGAAATTTTGCCCTATTAAAAAGAAGATGTTGCTAGGAGACTTTTGTTAAACATAGTGAAGATCAAAGAAGGGATTTGAATTAACTTTCGTGTTTTCAGTTAGTTAATATGCAAATAAGATGTTCTATAGATACTTTAAGAGAATGTCTATAGACAGTTATAAATGATTGAATCAATATGATTCTAAAGAATTTCTATAGAGAGTATCCTGTAGAATTGCGACATAAAGAACTTTGTTCTTTATAAAAACTGACTTATTTAAACGTAAATAGGAATTGTTTAGAACTCTAAAAGAACCGAGAGTTTCTATAGAGGACTCAGTGCATTTCTGTAGAAAATCGTCGATTCTATAGAGTTCTGTATTAAAAGGCATTTCTATAGAATTCTAGAGAAAACATTGTATGGGTACAGAACAAAGAAAACAGTGAAAAAAAAGAGAACAGGAAGGAGTTCAGTGTGTAGCATTACGTATTTAGTTGCTTAATATATGTATGTGTTGACCCTAAGGAAAGGAAAAATAATTTTGGAGCATTTTTGACGATTTGGAACGACATTTTGTCATTTGACATTCTATCCTTTCATTTACCAAGGTTTTCTAAGAAAACGTGTTGCTTTTGGTATCTTTAGATCAAACGACAGAAAAAATCGGCAAGATTTCGAACGTCAATGTGCAGGCTGAATTTACAAGATAAAACAACGTAGTCCCAAACTTTCCGAAATCGTCCCATTTTCACTGGGTTATCAATTCAGGAGATAACCTCTTTCGACCGATCGGGGGATTATTTTGCCATAGGTGGCACCATTTTCAAATTTCTCCCACGATGCATTGCGATCCTACGGCACAAAATCAACGGAGATAACGTTCAAAACAGCCTTGAAATTTTATCGATTTTAGGAAAGAGAAATTCGGACATTTTAAAAAAATTTTGTCGATCGGGGAATAAAAAACTTCGTCATGTTTGGTTGTTCACCACGCCGATTTTGAGAAATTGAGTAATTTTGCTACGTTCTTTGTCCTAAGCTTAATTTATAGACTCCACACAGCCGCAAGTTTTGTACACCATTTTACACCTAAAGTTGTGCAGGTGGGTGGTGCAAACACATATGTTTGTAAATACGTACTTGAAGTTCCATGGTAATTTCGTTTTTTATGTCTAAACTATTACCTCACAATTGAATATATACACATTTATTAAACAATTCGACGACTGTGAAGAGGTAGACACTAGGTGCTCATAAATATTCATACCGTTGAGACTGGCAAATTTTCCCCCAATCGGGGTAATACTCATTTTCTCCCATAATCTCCCGAACTGGTTATCCCTCGCACCTTCCCTTCTTCTGCATACCAAAGACTGAACTAACGTTTCCTCGAATGGTACCAAAAGCAGCTACGTACCCGGGAAGTATATAGAGCAACGCCCCTCCCTCATATAAAACCTTATATAGGACACTCTCCACACATTTCTAAGTCATTTTCATTGCAGACATAAAGAAAATTTGATTTTGTTTTTTGTGACTCACCAAGTAGCTCCATTGGTTACTGGAAAACATCATTGTGAGATAGTTACTTTAAGGCACTGTTTCTATATCTTATGAAAATAAGACTATTTTGAAAGATTTCAGGAGATTTTTGACAACGCTCCTCAACTTCCAATTGGTCCTATGTCTACTTGACACTTTTGATAGGAAACATCGCTACTCATTGAAGGTTTATTAACGTGAAGGAAATCAAAGCAACATCATTTTTTACCTAAGAGCACTGAGAATAAAGAAACCTGGACCAAAGTTTTTCAAAGGTGTCTAAACTGGTCATGTTTTCACTGCATACGCCCTTCTAATTAAGAAGACACCGTGTACGACGGTGGCGGCGGTTCTTGTGGGCCACCTATCTCGTTAGGCAAGTGAGGAGTCACATGACCGCTCGCGTTGACAAGCATAACTTGACCACCAGAAACCACCTGGCCAGGTGCAATGACCATCTGCTGCGTTTGGGCCAATTGAGATTGAGTTGAGTCGTCCAATGAATTGTTTTTCAACTGGGCGGGTTGGGCAGCTGCGTTTAACAAAATAAAACGGGGTGCCTGAAATTCGTTTGTGAAGTTGTTGCTCGACGGTATATGATCGGACATTCTCGTTGATCTTTCAGTTTGGTAGTGTGAACTATGATGAACGTTATCCTGTAGAATATATAGAAAAACTACAGAAAATTTTTATTTTAATTTAACTTCACTCATTATCCTTTCGTGTGTTTTGGTAAACTCAACTAAGCTACACAGGAGTTCGGAGTGTTTCCACAGGATAATGTTTTCTTTTATTGAGAAAAAGAATTTTTTTGGTAGTTATCTTATTTCTCTTTCAACAAATACCTCCACCACCCAAGCAACTGTTCATTGAAGATCTTGTATTCTGGTAATTAAAAAGCACTGAGTTGTTATTTTCAGACACACTTTTTTTTACTTGCTTTTCAGTTATAGAATATTAATAAACTACATTTGTGTGACAGTTTCTAAATCCTAAAATGCGTCGGCTCCAAATTTAGCAAACTAGGGAAAAGAAACAAAATTTACCAACGTTCGTAAATATATTGTTAGTATCGCAGGGCTATGAAAATTGGTATTTATTATTCTGTCATATCACATTCGCAGAAAGCAGCCAACGGTTACCCGTAGTCCGATAAAACATGACGTCACAGAATAATAAGTTTACGTCTTATAATTCATTGTTCTCGCATACGAATCATATAATTTACACAGGATGGCAAAGGTTTGGTTCTTTCCGACAATGGCTGAAGTAGATTTTAAGTAAAACTCACAAACCTCCGAGAGTAATCCAAACCGTTTTCACTGTAGTTTGACCTGCCTTGAGGTGGAAAAATTCAACAACCCAGTATACTGAGGCAACTTTTCATGGGGGCAGAAAAATCACATATTTGGAATGTCTTCCTTTTAGACAGTTTTCATAGAATGGAAAAATGTGTGTGGGAAGCACTATTGATGAAGACTCACTGCCCTTCCTTTCGTCATTTAAGATTTACCGCAGAATAGATCAAAGTAATGCAAGGAATATTATTCTTCTGACGTCACTGGACTTGACTTAATGATAAGCGCAAAGCTAATTATTTCCCGAATAGACCTTATGCATTGATACCACATGACTGCATCCTGGAAACAAACAATCAAGTCAGCTGCAACGTTGCCCGCAACACGTAAATGTCGTAGGCCCGTAGCGTAGCAGACTTGGCGACACACACCTATCCGTTTTTGCGGTCCGTTTTAAACGTGCGCGTAGGCGTCTTCAGTCCGCACTCAGAAATTTGTTGGCGCGTAATATCGGATACGTTCGGACACGTTTCTTATAAAGACCTTGTGCATATGATGTCACAATGGCGTAAAGTATCCCCTCCTTTGTGGAAAAACAATGAAATACAGACAAATGCTAGCAGCTGATTCGCCAACCAGTCGAATGCGCGCACAGTCTGCCACACCTGTAGGATAAATTCTTCATGCATATCATGAGGTGTTCCATTGTTTAACAACGAAGAGTGACGTTAGTGTGTCGTCAGGGCCTGTAATTAAAGAACGTTACGACGTTGGTTTCAACGCTATTCACGTGCGATGAAATGGAGTCGGATAATTTGGATGTAGGAAAAAATACTGGGAATATACTGGAAGTGGAGGAAAACGATCAGTCGGAAAAATTATCGTAGATGGTCGGGGGGGGGGGATTCATCAGGTTTCGGAAGGGCGGAAAAGTACAGTGAATATCTCCGTTTGGTAAGAGAGTTGAAGGTAGACGCTCATAGATATCACCAATATTTCAGAATGTCTTCCGACCAGATGGAGTATATTTTAAGACTTGAAGACCCGAAAATCCACAAGCAAGATACAAATTGAGTCCGTCATCCCAAAAGATGATTTATAATGAAATAACCTATTGAGCAGGATACATGGGTAGGATGGTTGTAGTCTACCACGAGTCGGTAACTCTATGTTAATTTCAACATAAAAATGTTCGAAAGTCTTTTAATTGATAAAGTTATGTTAGGTAGCATTATGGTTTCACTGAGTAGGTCAGGTGCTGACTGGGTGAACTTTGAAAATGTTGCGATTTTTTTAACCTCTCAGTTTTGAATAAAAATGTTACCCTTTTTATGACACTTTTTTATTTTCTATGCAAATTTTTGAAAGTATCCGGATATTCGTCCATTTAATCATTGCGCTGTGCTGCGAAAGACTGTAAAGTAGTTCTCCTGATAAAAGCTTTTTTGCGCTTCCAGAACGTATGATAGTGAACCTTGCGCGAGAGCTGTGCATTGCGATGTTAATCTATAAAATAGTAGTCCATACGGAGGGTGACTGAAAATTTTCACGATTACCACTCAAAAATTTGTGAAGATTTCAAAGAATTTCTCCTAAATATCACAAACGTAAATTCAGTATGATTTTCAAAGGTGAATATAGGCCTCAGTAGGCAAGGAAATATTTTATTATATATATGTTTATATAGGCCTAAAATAATGACTCATAAGAAAAATTTCAGTCGACAGGGTTTCAGTTCTTTCCTCAAACTTATTATGTCAAGTTATAAACAAAACGGCACTGGAGAAAAAGAACGCCTCAGTGTTAGTTGAAAACTTTCTACTTGTCACGGAATCAATCAAACACGCTAATATTATTTTAGTCCAAACTACTTGAAATTCTAATTGCTATGATCACTTCAACTGTTCAAGGCATCATGCATACATATTATGCACAGTGCAGGCTTTACGTAACACCCCCCCCCCCCCATAAAAAAAAATGTCTTCAATTGACTTCCAAATATTCTTCGTCAACTCGGAATCTTTGTTATTTTGGTGTTTACATTGAATCGAACCTCTAGCTCTCTTGCGAGCATAATTATTTTTCCATGTTAAAAATTCCCGCCATTGTTTGTTTTTGCTAGAGTGAATCAACTGGTCGCTTGCAAAGACTACTTTCCAAAGCTGCATCTATCCGTCATCCGAACAAAAATCGTTCTTGAAGCGATTTTTTGGAACGCAAAACGGACGACCGACAGTAATCGGATAGGTGTGTTATGCGCTTACTTAATTCATTATATTTGAAATGTGCGTGCACCGAAGGAATGACGCACACGCATTCGGGCTGTTAGGACGCAAAAACGGATAGGTGTGTTCCCGCCTTTAGGCGCAAAAACAACTTCATCAGCCATTTGCATTTGAGGTTGCAAAAGTACGTGCCGAAATTTATTGGAGGGTGCATTTTTTTGCTCTGTGACGCCATTTGTATCAAGTCCCGGCATTGCTACCCGGTACAAGTAGATGAAAAGAAAATTAATTTAAAGTCATACCAAATTTTCCTCCTGTGTGTCTTGCTTTTTACTGCAGTCACATAGTCCAATACAAGTAAAACTTGCTCCCAGAATAGTAAAGAAACACTCCAGTGTAAAGACAGCCACAGTCACCGCGTACAAGGGCATCCTTGAGTTAGCATTACGGATTACCTAACAGTGAGACAAATTTAAACGTACATAATTTAAAAATACAGATGCCTTGAATTGCCACTAAAGAATACAACAAATACACCCCAGTAGATAAATCAATCAGTAAGTTAGATGGAGTTTTACGGCCAAGTTTCAACCAGTTAATGTCGAGCACCAAGCACAATGGCAGTAGATTCTGTTTTAAAGTCTAGGTAGCCCACAGACCCGGCCAGAACTCGAACTCGAAACCTCCCGACTGCAAGTCTGATGTTTCAAGACTTGATCATGCAGATCCCAGTAAATCAGAGGCAGCGAGGCATGTAACTGGTTTCTGAGTTTCTTACATGATAATCTGCCCTCTCAAGTTATCTATGCGTTCATTGTGTTTACGTTGCTTTAAAGGCAATTAAAACATACTTAACTGGCGTGTTAGCTAACCGAAAATGTTACGTAACTTGTGTTTTTTGGTGTAGGCTTATCTGTCAATCAAGAAATCAGTTAGTTTGTTAGAGGGAGTTTTACGGTCCAGTTTCAAACCTATTGGTTCAAGTCGACGGCCGGCCACGGCCTTTTTTCCAGTTGTGGCTCACTGTTATCCCGGGCCTACCCCATTTTTTATGCGGAGCATCACGCACAACGGCAGTAGGTTCTATTTTTTAAGTCTTTGGTATGACTCGACCTGGGAATCAAATAATCAGATTTGAAACTTGGATATAGCAAGTGTGTATGTTGCCTAGTTTGCTTCATTTTCTCTCTGAGGCGATAAGATGTGATCAATAAAAGACGGAGGTTGTTTAAAAATAAAGAAGGAAAGTTTCATCCGCCTAGATAGTTTTCCGGACAGAGTAATGAAATTTTTCTTGCTAAAATCTCCCCCAACTAAAATGATCACATATACAACTATTTTTAATCATTATAGTTAGCCTATAGCAAATTATTTAAACTTTCTTGAGCATTAATCCATAGTAAAAATAGCTGCAACTATGAATATTCTAGTGCAGGTTTAGTAATATGGAAACTTTGTCTTCGCTGAAAGTTGCTGCCTCCCCTCCCCCCATTAGGGAGATAAGCCCCGTTGGATCAATCCCGGTGAAACCCCTGGGACGAGGCTTAAAGAATTCTTGATTTTATGCACTGACCTTACTGGTACAAATTTCGTATTGCTCTTTGATTTCTTCACACTCCGCTGCAACAGAACTCCAGTCTCTGCCGTCGTGCCTAGGGCAATCGTAGTGTGATATGCAGCAAGTAATTCTGCTATAATCGTGCACGTCTCTCTGCTGATATCTGCAATTTTCGAACGCTCTCTGCTTTGAACTGACGTTGAAGCCAATGGCGGCCCCAGACGAACCTAACCCAATGACAGCAAGAAGTAGGCTTGCAAGACAGAGGGCTAAGTACAGCGATACCTGGTATGAAATGAAGAGGAAATATGAAACCACATGAAATGAGGAACATCAAGGTTTTTTTTTCCAACCAACACAACGACATCATTGTTCTTACGAGACACGGTATAAACATCAGTTTAATGGCAAGCGAAATATCCAAAGATTCTTCACTTATTAAAGGCAATTCACAGTTTCGTTATGCAGTTGAACTTACTTTTACAATCACGTGAGGTCAGCTAGCTGCCTTTAATAAGAGTTACTTTTTCTCAAGCTTTACAAATGTTAGCTTAGTGGAGCCTATTCACCTTGCATGGTACACTGTAAAACAGTGTTTAGGAACTACACAAACCAGTGAGCCAAATCTGGAAAAGAGGGCCGTGGTCGACTCGACTTGAACCAATAGGTTGGAAACTGGGTCGTAAAACTCTATCTAACTAACTAAGCACCCTTCCAAACACTCTTTACCCCCTCTTTAAAAACGTCGGGGTGAATATGCATTTAATTCCTAAACTTTTTTTACAGTGTAGCGGCTGCCCATATTAAATTTAGATTTTGTCTTTTGGCTTCACAATTAACTCAATAGTGACTTTTAACACACGGTAATCTAAGGTCGAAAATAACTCATCTGATTGTCGAGGGTCAAATCAAGTTTTGATATGTTAGGGGTACTTATTCAAGTGTAAAAACTACATTTCAGCTCAACTAAGTTAAAAAACAATGACAGAATACAGATATACACGTCCAAAAATAACTTCGTTATCACAAATAAAAATAAAAAAATCTAGGAGTGAAATAAGCCAGCAGGAACATAAAAAACAAATATACAAAAAAAATCGGCCAAAAATATCAAACATTGTTTCCAGCATACCTTAGTCTCTAATATGAATAAAACCTGACTAACAAGAGTGAGAAGATAAATTTGCATAATCTCAGCCTCAAGAGTATATAGGTAAATATAATGTTTAAGACTAGATCTGGACTGAATTTCATGGTAGCTCAGCTTCTGAGTGTCTGGATAGTACACGAAAATTTTCTCCAAAAATAGTGAATTCCCTCTAATCTACAAAAGAACGAATGAGCTCCACTCTTGATGGAGTTCCTTGCAAGGTTCATGGATCCTTGGAAAAAAAAAAGTTCCACTCTTCATTGAGAGCCCTAGGAATCGCTCTTAAAAATTTAGTATGATGGCATGCCGGCCAGCGTGTAAGGGTGAATTTTCACACTTTCTGGGATTATTAGAGATTTCGTCCCCTTGAAGGAACGACAAAATTGTTTTGGCCTGCTTTAGGGATTTTATCTCCAGATGTCACATTTTTAGGGTTAACTCACTTGCAGTGGACATCGAGTGGATCTAAGCATAATGACGTATTTTTCGCAGTCATAGAAAATCATTCGCTAAAACTGAACTTCATGGATAAGTTGACATTAAAACGAATTTTAAACCAGAAAAATCGGTCTAGGCTTGGTGGAATGAAAGATAATTTTTAGCACGAAAACTGCAACAGAACAATGGTCAGTTCTTAGCTTTCGTGCAGGGTAATATTTTCGCCGACTAAGCAAACAATCTCTTGTGGTTAAATGACGTCAAAAAATCGGCCAGTTTGTTCCCTGGTCGGCCAGTTCGTTCGGCCGTTCTCCAAGCGGACAGATTTTCTGATGTAAATTTCACTATTCTTGGATTGAATGAAGGCTAAAATGTAGTAAATAAACAATTTTTGCTCTACCTTAGAGTGACTAGGTTCACTCTTTTTATTTCGTAGTGATAAAATGTCGCAGTCAAGACAATGACTATACCATGACTGCTCCAGAGGGACGGAAGAAGGATCCACAAATCAACTGCCTTACCTACTCGTTTGCCTCTGCCCCCATGTGAAGTTCGAAGGTGAGCACAAATATTAGGCAAAGTGTTTTTAAGGAAAAACTTCATACACTCCTCTAAAAGGTTTGACCTTTAATATTTGAATTGATATTTAATATCTGAGAAATAATGAAAAGACCACCGTTGGAGAGCGACATAACAATTGAAATGAAAACTGAGCAAAATAATTGTTTAAGTCGCTATCCTGTTTAGTTTTTAAATGTACAAAAAAAAAAAAAAACCCTGGAAACCTCGATTCTGATTCAGAAAGTGCTAAAGGTAATGTATAAAAGGAAAATAAAACATTAGAACAAAATGAATCAGCCTTTGTAGATATCATGATTGAAACATAGATTATGAACAAGAGGCAGGTTCAGAGAGTTAAAGACATTTTCTGGAGACAAGATTCATCGGCTTCAAATATGCAGAAAATAGTCCCTCTGTTCAGGAGGTGAAAACTGCATCTCAATAGCAAATAGAGTTTGGAATTAATATACTGATTTTCAAAGACATACAATTTTTCATGAAATTTAGGGCATGGTACGTGGGAAATCTGTGTAGTCATCACGACACATCAATTTATCATTGCATTCAAGGATTATCGAGAAAGATAGTTGGTCTCACATGTGGTGTAATGGGGGTAATGTTAGAAAAACTTCATACACTCCTCTAAAAGGTGTCTGACATTCCAACAATGTCAAATCTTAAGGACAAATAGGACATTTAGTTACAAAGAAAACCAAAAGGAATCGGAGTTCTGTCATAATGTGCTAAAATGACATAATTTTCTGTGGCTTCCTTGGAAAGTGGAGGTACTTTTATCTCAACATTTAACCAATATATAAAATGAGATACTTTGGGTAAAGAAAGGGGTTACAACAGAAAAAATGGTCTGAAATATTTCAGTCTTTCTTGTAAGACCTTAACGAGAAGCATCCCACGAGACCGAAGGTACATGAGACGGAAAAAAGACAGAAACTGAAAATGAGAAAGGGTAGCGAGACCGAAAATGACCAAAGATGAGAATAAACACGGGAGCCTGAAAATAAATACAGGTAAGCTGGTTGTTAATGTCGGTTTCACGAACCTCTTCTCATATTCCGTTTCGCGGACCGTTTATTCTTTGGGTTTGCAAACCTTTGGTTTCGTGAACTTCTTGTTATTTTCAATCTGGCGAACCTTCGGTCTCGCGGGCTGTACTGACCACCTAGACTCAAGTACATAAATACAAAGCAGTGAATGCTGAACGTCAAATTGTCCAATAAACTGTCTGGGGGACATTGGGTGCAATCTAAAAATTGGGTAAAAATTGTTGGGTAAAATACAAAATGCTCAACATGGGCAAATTATTATTACAGGGTGAGGCCGTACCAGGGAGCTCCCTGCGTTGTGGAAGCGTTTAGTATCTGATGTTTATTGTTTGTGCGTCGTATTTAACGACAGCCTCTGGTAATGAAGCATATAGTTTCATAGGTAACAATTTGTAAAGGTAGTCCTTTATTCAATCTTCATAATTGGGTTGGCATTGAGTTTTCAAGGTCTTTGTTGTTTTTTACAGGTCGGTGATCACATCTCACACGCGAGGTGTTCTATACTGATAAGTGTTTTGTATATGGAACAAACGATGGATGGAGTCAAAACACTCGTTTCTACATATGAAGCTCACCGAAAGTAAGCGCAACATTGTTTGGCTCTTTACAATTTTAGACCACAAATTGAATTAAATAACGACAATTTTCCATGCTCTCTGTTTGATTTTAGATAGTTTTTTGACATCACTGCTAGAAGTCACAGAAACCACAAATTTTATTTTTGTTCAAAAAACGCCCTATCACTTTTTGAAAAGGTTCGGTACAGACTGTGTATCGCTTCTTTGGCTGCCTCCATCTATAGACTGAACCCCCCCCCCCCCCCCCAGAGCCAGTGGTAGTAAGGAATTCATTTTATTAAGACGCAAAGTTGATGAACTTCATATTCATCAGCAAATATGACGGACATATACCTTTTCTAAATAACATTTACAAAGGACTGTGGGATAGCGTCTTGGTGCGCTTCATTTTTGGCCACTCGGTAAAATGACATTGAAAACAATGACGCGTACCCAAACGTTTATCAACAGTTCCAACGATAATCGTTTTCCGGTGAAAATGAGAATTCACCATATGGGGTGGGGGTGGGGGGATTTGCAGCATGAATATCTATGAGCACCTAGTGTACCTCTTCACAGTCGTCCGTCGCTTTGTTTTATAAACGTGGATATATTGAAATGCAAGGTAATTGTTCACCACCACACATCGAAATCACAAGACACTTTCAACAACGTGTTTAATGAACACATATGCGGGCACCAGTCACACAACTTTCTATATAAAGAAGACAGTTGTCAGATCTTGTAGCTGTGTCGAGCCTGTAAGTTCAGGTTAGGGCACAGTACGCTGCCAAATTGCTATTTGCGCTTTGAACGATCAAATATGATCCGGTGTTTTTGCTCCCCTCACAACAAAGTTTCGAAATATGCCAGAATTTCTCTGTCCTGTGAGCGATGAAAATTTCCAGGCGTTTTGCACGTCCGTCTTCGTTGAATATGCTCGGTACTGAGGATAGCAAAACATCATTAGAGAAATTTGAAAATGGTGCCATCCAAAGCAGGATTTCCCACCGATCGGGTGAAAGCTATTTTCCTCCAAAAGAGGTCATCTCCCGAACTGGTCAAACAATCCTTTGTAATCGGTTTTTGGTCTTTTCCAAACTTCATGGGAAAGGTTGCACCGTGACCCGGATCTTTGCAATGCAACGTTGATCACAAATTTATCTGATATTACGTCCCTTAAAAGCGTCTTCTTTCAGATGAAAATTTTGATCAAGGAAGGGATGGTCTTTAAACCAATGACAACAATCTAAGAATTCATTTCGTAGAAGTTGATAAATACTCGTCGGTTAAAATATCGCACTTCCCTCTCTCTGTTTTTCGATGCTTTGTAATTAGTGGGTAGTCCCTGCACAGTGATGTGTGTGTGATGGGTACCAAAATGATGCTACGTACTGTTGTGTGATGCTAGTAATAAAAACTGGTTTCAAACAATAATCTTAAAGCTATTTTAATGATGTTTACGTGGGTTTCTTTTTACGGAGATTGAAATGCTCTTGACTCAAGTCAAAGTCCTACGGACCTTTGTATTTCGATGGATGACCTGGACGAAAAAGCTCCTGCGAATAGGTCCAGCAGTATACGATTTCATAGAGCGTATCGAACAGGGACACAAGTTTCACTTTTTTAGGATCAGTCCGGAATTGCTGCAAAATTTATATGCAAAAGTCGAATTGCAATAACGGCTAAAAGGATTCTTTTTAGTTAATTGAAGGAATCAAGCTACGAAAAACAATTGAATTTGATTATTTTAAAGTTCATTAAGAATAGATAATTGAAAGTGGCAGAAATGCTACCACTGCTGGAAAACCATACCATCACGTTTAACTTAAAAGTCTGTCGCACAAGAGGGAAACTTTGTTCAGTAGAATGCCTGGCGTGTCATTGCTCAATAAATGTGCAACGAGAGACGAAAGTTTCACGAAAACGCACTTCCACACAAAGGCAATTAGCTGAGCAAAGTACCATGAAAGGCATTTTCTCATCTTATTTGCCATTGAGAGCAACAAGCTGTAGCAATAGGTTTATGGTGAAATTCAGTGTGTAGAAGCTGTTTGATACTATTTCATATTGATCATTCAGGCACCTTTGTGCATCTTAACCATCTTCAAATAGCACTATTTTTTCAAGGGTTGGCCTGGGTTTTCTCATGATCCTCGTCAGTCGATGGATTCTACAGTATGGCCTCTTCACTTTCTGACAGTTGGTGCGCGAGTAATTGTCTTGTTGGCCACTCAACGATATCAAGTGCTTCGCGACGTAAACATTGGGAAACCAACGTCCGTCATGCAGCAAAATTCTTTCGCAGAAAATAATAGATTAAACCATTAAACATCAAATATGGGAGGCAAATAAAAATAGAAATAATTTTTTTCCATACCATATTTTTGGTCTTGCCGCTGAAGATTCCAACCGTTCCAGTGATGAAAAAGACCTGATTAATGTAATACGACCGAAGGAAATAATGTTACACCTTCAAAAATAAGACATTACAGAATTTACAGTACCAGTTAAAAACTGGAAAATGTTGGACGACATTTTTCATCATTCAAATTCTCCCTAAATTTTTTGGCCAAAAATGGTCAAAAAACTTGCCGAATTGTTCTTCTTAACATTGAGAAACTTCCAGAAGTAACAATTTGTACCGACAAAATCACTCAAAATGCGAGGAACAAATTGGGAAATGAAGATAAGTCGCAACAAATCTTCAAAAGTTGTTACATTTTACATTGGATATAGCATTCTCTAAAAAATATGATTCTTTCAGACTGAAATTTAATTCAGCTACTCGTAATAGACCAGTTTGAAGTTTCTTCAAGGAGAATTGTGCAATAGGTCAAAGGTCAACTGGTAACACTTTACGTGTGCTTAAGCTGATGGAGGAATGTATAGCTACACATAATTCAGTATGCTACGGGTGGCCGGCGCATGCACTCAGGCGTTTCGTTACCAGTTGACCTGAACAGTACTGTTTTCTCATACAGTTGGAAAATTCAAATCATACTTTGGCCATTCTTTCTGAAAAATTTTGTTTTAGTCTAGGTAGGAAGGATGGCCGTCAAATATTGATTAAAAATATTTTCTTATTTCACATTGTTGGTGAATTTTAAACACAATTACCCAAAACGCTTTATGCTATCTCCAAAATAAATTGGTACATAATTATGACACAAAATAAAGATGTTTAGCTACACTTGACAGATGTACAAGGAAAGAAGAATGTAGGCCTACACGTGTTATATTAATGTAATATGCCATATCGCCAACGTCGCCGAAAAACGTCGCATACTTTCGTTCCAAGTTGGTATATTTAATTTCACTAAATTCAACTTCTTCTGTTACCACGAGAACTTAAAGAAGGGGGGGAGGGGGGAGCAGTCGTCCCAAATTTATGTTGAAGCAACAGCTGAATCTCATAATTTTCTTCTTGTTTCCCTTCAAATTTTCTCCCATATTGTTTTGGGACTCTGTCATTGCATATAGGAGCTAATGCAAGCTTTTCCTCTTTACATTTCACATTTGAGGAGAAAAAAAATTTTGTCACATGTCTTTCAAATGCCAATCATGAAACAGTACATTCTACAACACCTCTTCAAGTTGAGGTGACTGCATATCCCCTTTAAAGGCCCAATTCTCTCATCCCAGAAAGTACCAATTCTCCAAACCTTCTTAATTTAAGCCCCTAACACAATTGTCTGAAGTTCACCCTCATCCAGACACAAGCTCAGTTTATTCCTTCAGGATAAGTATAAAAAGTTCTATGTGTATATTCAAAACACTCTCAGTACAGTTCATGTTGTGTAATATAAGCTTTGGTACTCTGCATTGTTTAAATTAGCAGTCAATCAAAAAGCTGAGCCAATTGAGAGTTTCTGTCACCTTATACCAGAAGTGTAGTTTGGGGTGAGAGGATTGGCCCTTAAAGTATTAGGCCATAATGTGTTAGAAATGTCAAAAAACCAAGAAAGTTTTTCCTTAGTAGAAAGGTGAAGTAAGCAAAAAAGATAAAAAAATAATCATACTACTCCTCCCCATATGCCAACTGCGCAGTTGTGAATTATCCTTAAAGAGATGACGTCTTCATTCTCATAGCTGTATTCATTTGGACTTATAGGGGGCCTCACCAGGATAAAAGTGACACCAAGCCCAAATAAAATTAGCGCAATTATTGCTTGAGTAATTCCAATCCATTTTCTCATTACTGATCCTCGGAGGAGAACAGCTTTTGGTGAGTCGACAAGATTTTCAGTGTCTTGGGTCATAGTAGTAGCGTCGGAATCCATCTGAAGTAAACGACAATTGGAAAGGCAGTATTAAAAATGCAAGTGCAACTTGAACATGATGGGGAAAGGGTACTATATCTAAGCATTCGCATACCCAGTTAAAGGATTTGGATTTATTGAGATTAGCACACGTGAAGATTGCACAGTAGAAACCAGATGCTGATTAATGTGCAGGACATACATCATCTCTAGTGCTTACTTCAAGTGAAAAGGGGGAAACAGAACGTAGTAAAGGTCTCTTTTTACTGAGTGAATTTCCACAGGAGTCTCAATTACAAACCCCTTTTTGCCATCAAAGAAGTTATAGACCAAAGTCCGTTTCAATCTCTTGCTTTCATACAAATATTTGAAAAACTACCAAGGATGCTACAAGACGAATTAAAAAAAAATCAGCTGAGATATCATCACAGAGAAGTGTACGTTCCAAAGGTATACATTCGGTAATATCTATCCATACTCATTCATATTTCAATTATTTAAGGAGTAGTTCTGATTTGTACGTGAACCAATGAGAGCGCCATCTTACTCCAGTTTAAACTAGTCTACTCGAGGCAGATTAAGCTTATTTTGAAGGAATTGAAGTCACACTTACCATGGAAAATCTTCAGATCTTCGCGTCCAGTGATGAATATTGTAGCCCTTTTTTGTTAATTTCACCGCTCGAAGTTTATATACCGTACTTACTTAACGTAAAGCTCACAGTATAGGCCTACGATCAGATGATACTGCAGTTAGGACACATGTTTAGAAGTTTTATACCAATATTCGTACCACCACCCTTCATTATCATGGACTTAAGCGTTTGGCTCATAAACAGATGGCGCTAGAACAATTTATCAGACATTCCAAGCAATTGGTGTGACTTTACATCAAAATAGAGCCATACTACCCGAACTAGGGGGGGATTACTGCCATGTTCGTTGAAAATTACTGTTTAAAAATCTTAAATCAATGGGTATATATTTTCAAAGTGATTGGGGTGACGTTCAACATTGACTCCCGTGCGGGTACAGTAGTAACGTCGCCATTATCGAAACGTTTCACAGGCAAACCGTGGAAAATGCATGACTTCACTGTTTTGATGGTTGAACGCATGCACACGCACCACAAAACAGTCAAGGATAGATTAAGAACAAAACATATCGTACAACAAAGGGTATTGAAACTGGTCCTATTGGAATGACATACCGTACGTTAGTATGTGGTCTCCTGGTCCCTTTATACCGATAAAATGGGCCCCTTCCCTTTGTACCGAAAATGTTTTGACGTTCCAAAACGTGCGTCTATTTAAAGGGGGAGCGGCATCGACCAGAATCATGGACAAACAACCATCCGTTTATTTTGTATCATTAACAAATTCTTTAAAAAGAAATGCAGGTTTTGTTTCAAGGGTTTTGAACGGTGGACGTTTTCCGGCGGCAATGCCGTTTTAGTGTTACACAAGTAGAGGAAAAAACAAAAAAAAAACAAACAAACAAACAAACTAAACCAGACAGCAAATGATGGACCGATTTCAGCTGGCCTTACCTCAGTCTGGGGTCTATCACCTTTAATCTTTCAATTCCCGCCATGCTAACCTGTATCATGGATGGTTGTATACCAAATTATGCCTTGATTCTCTCAATTTCACTTAACATGATGGCTTGAAATTCATGTAGACACTAAAGGAAGCTAATATAAGGCTGATTGACCCCACTTATTGCGTTGTAATTTGAGGGGAATTATATTGCCTTTACACGGGTCTAAAACAATGCTTCCAGGGCAACTTCACGTAAGGTTTTATTTTGAAAAAAATCTAGTTAAACTACTACCAAGAGCGATTCCGACTGACATTGTGAAGAAGGGGAGCTGGACTAGAAAGAGAAAGAGAAAGCAAGTTGGAAAGAAAGTTGGCTTAGTCGGAAGTGTGCCGAAAATTTTGAAAGAATGCAACAACTCAGAAGCATGTTTTTGCAATATTGAAGTAACTGCCTTTGCTTATCGAAAGAAAATTCAAATCTTAAAAAATGTCTTGGTCACAGTCTAGCTAAAAAAGACATCGTTTTTTTAAAATATCAACCCCCTACTCTCTTGGCGAAACCACTGTTCTTTGTTTTTCTAGCCTGCGTGGATATTTCGATCTACGCCCTTGAACAATTTTGGTGACAATTGCATTTTGAAGACTATTTATTGTTAAGACAAAGCACTAGTTTGAAGTGATTACACAATAAATTTGCAATTTTCCCTCCATTAGGGAGTGACTTAATTCACTCTTTTGATGTGAAAACCGCAAGCAAAGTTTAAGATTTGATGTAACGCATCTTTTAACTACAGTTTAACTCCACTAGACATGTAAAGTAATGACTTTTAAATGCTCAGTAAGAACATCAAACAAAGAAGGACCCATATACCCTACCACAATGCGACAATTCATACATTGGCGGCAACTTAACAACGGTTGGAAATGAAGGACCAATATACATTAAACTCGCCACAAATAGCTGCCCATGTTCCAAATGATGGGAGACAAGACATCGCGACACTTCACTCAAGAAAAGAAAGAGAGAGTGAAATTTCATCCCGTAGAAGAGTGAAAGTTGTAAAGTTCACCCCCCCCCCCAAAAAAAAAGTATAACCTCCCTGCAGTGAAACTCACTTCAGAAGAGCGAAGTTTCACTCTTCATAGAGAAAATACCTACGGAGACCATTCTAAAAAATGGTGATGCCTGGAGACACATTAAGGAGTGAAGTTTCACTCTTCTCGGAGTGAATTTCAGTTTTCATGGAGTAAATTTTACTATTCTTTGAGTGAATCTATCCAAGTTTCCTATCTTGAGATAACGTGTTGACAAGGTTTTCAGCCTTTGACTCCTGGTGACTCCAAATGACCTTTGACCTCCACCAAAAACGACACAGACCGTTCTCTTACTATGACGTATCCACATACCCACATATTAAATCTATCAAGTTTCCTATCTTGAGATATTGTATAAACAAGGTTTTAAGACTTTCACTCCTGGGGACCCCAGGTGACCTTTCACATCCACCAAAAACAATGGGGTCTTCCTCTAATCAAGTTTAAAAACTCAAATGTTCCTATTTTGAGATATCGTGCTAACGAGCAAAGTGTCACAAACACACACATACGTACACACACACGCACCCACACACACGCCATCATGAATGCATAGGTTTCTCAAACAAAAAATAAATACTCAAATTTTTTAAAGTACCTTGCCGGGACTAGCTCTTTGGTGAATTTTGCAAACGTTACACTGTCACTTTTCCAAACAGCTCTCTGATGAATAGTATGCGGTAATTACGTATGACAATCATTGTTACTTAAGGGACTTTCCCTTCTTTTACCCCAACTCTCACCCAAACAAACAAAGCTGATATCGTAGCATTCTTAATTCTTTCGAAAATTGTTGATAACCGAGATAGTCGATGAACAAAAGCACAGCCTCAATCTCTTATTCTTTCATAGATGAGCGAGCTCGAGGTCAAACAGTAGTTTAGAACAAAAGAACGTGACGTGTTGCCTGTTTGAATTCATTTTCTACAGTCCTTCGGAAGCTCTGACAAAGGGCCGTTCGGCTAAACCAAACAATAAACTGCTTCCCGAAGAAGCTTTTACCTCCACTCAAAAGGACATTTAGTGTTCTACGGTTTAGATACGCCAAATTTTATTTTCAAAACTGTTATTAGGAAAGTGTTAAACACCATCATTAAATATTTCACTCATCCACTATTAATATACAGCCCAGGCTTTCCTCCATTTGTCAAAACGATATTTTGCCATTGCAAAGACGTGTAGCATTATAAATAACTACAAACATGCATCTGGGCTAGTTAGTTAGAGTTTTACGGCCCAGTTTACAATCTATTGGTTCAAGTCGAGCCGGCCACTGTCTTTTTTCCAGTTGTGGCTCACTGGTTTGTTTTCCCTACTCCATCGCTTATGCGGAGCATCACGAACAATGGCAGTAGGTTACATTTTGAGAATCTTTGGTATGACTCGACCTGGGAATAGGCCTTCCGTGTGAGTGGCGGATGCTCTTACCGTTAGACCAAACACGCGGTCCCCCTGTTATGACACTTACAGCTCCCTGCCTCCATCATCTCACCTTTTCCACATTATTTTTGTAACGTGGTAATGTACTGCATTTTACAAGGTACCTGCAGTATCGCATAAGCAATGGAACAGGTGAATCATTGATTCAGTGGCATACAACTGGACCAATGGTCTGCGTGGCGGATGCCGCTAAATTGAACAAGGTTTACAAGATTACAGGTAAAACTGTATCACTTGAAAAAAATGTTTGCCTCGATGCCGGGAGATCCCGGAACCATTGGTATCATAATTCAGGTAAAGGAATAGTCCACAGCCAAATATATTTTGGATATGTTAAAGAGGGACACATTCTAAGCATCATTCTGGTTAAATTTTTATTCATTTCTCATGCTTTGTTCTAGATACATTAGCATTTGAGTTTGGAAAATGTACTACTGCAGAATGGTCTTGAAACAAAGAGACGCGATGTCATGAACTCATATTTGGATGTTGTTTTCTTATTAATTTTGATTTAACACCAATTTTGTGCAAAAGTGATATATTTAGATACCTTAAGTGCATCCTGAGCGATGGAATTTTAAAATTTTATATGCCGTAGGGGCAAATGGCATATCACTATCCAACTGAAACCCCAATATATATAGGATGAAAAATAAAGAAAAATAAAACATTGACCAACAATGTGAATCCATGACATCTCACTTCCTTGCTTCAAATTTGGCTCTGGACTATTCTTTCAACATAAAAGGCATCATTCTAATAACGCCTTGAAACGAGAGGCGCTCTACTAAGTTAATAGGTTTCAACAAAATAAAGGGCCTACAAGTACATATGATTTCTTACTTCCCAAAAAGGTTAACAACATAGATCAAATATAGCGAAAGGCTTCAAGGCTTACAATAGTCTCTTGTAGTCAAATACGTTATTAGGAGACTGTTCTCATTTACCCACCAAGCAACAAATTTTCTGAATCTTGCTATCGAAATGAAAGGGGGAAGCAAATGTTTTATGCGACTTCGCAATGGTACCCGTATACTATAACATTCCATCGTAAATAAGCACTGAAAAAGTTTCGCTAATATTGTTTGAAGATGGAAAGTGATGTATTAGCCTACTTCAAATTTTTCGACACTTTAAGAGGTATCAAGGGATTAAAAAAAGGCTGCATAATTTGCGTTAGGTCTGAGTTACTATAGTTCAAATTACTATAGCCTATCAGTGCCAGAACCGAGATTTCGAAAATGGGGGAGAGGGGAAACTGAGGGCAAAGGAAAATGTTTGGGACAAAAATTTTCACACGAAGCACCAGCTCCTATTGACAGCGTCCGGGAGACCACCTTAGAGCTCTGGTGAGGTTCAAAGAGGGCCAGGCCCTCATGTATGTTCTGCTGGTTTTAGTACATCTGTGGGTGAACAATTTATATCTATGTTACTTTCGCAGATGGGCTCTTCAACCTTCAAGGACCCTGTTTCAAAAAAAGGTGCCCTGGTGGGCTCGGGGTCTAGGGGCAATGGTCCGTTCCGGAAGCTGTAAAGCTGTAGCATAGGGCATATTTCTGGGTAAAAACAAACTTCAGGGTGTGTACAGTTTGCTTAGTAACCTGTTCAGGCCAGCTGAGTACCCCTTATATGAACACCATGACTGGGTTTCAGTAATTGCCAGGCTGAAAAATACAGCCTCACAGGGGTTGCGTCAGGATTTGCCCGACAGGAGGACCAAAATTTCAAGGCCCAGACAAAGGCGCTGTTATGTCCCGGTGGGAAGTGACTTGGCAAAATTTGAGGCGCGCGGAGCGCGCCGAAATTTTGGGCTTTATTTTTAACAACTACTAAAAAAAATCTGGAGTTTATTTGAAGTAAAAATTAAAACATTTGAAAGAAATTTTGCTTTTGTTGGTACTAGAGAAAATTTTGGGTGTTTATTGAAGAATCTGTCCTTCCTAGGGGAAAAATCAAAAACGTTATTTGGGCGACAGCTGAAATTCTTTGGGGGTCATCCATTGAATTGTACAAGACCTACGAACTAAGGCTTCGAGACGCCGACTAAAAGTTTGCCCGGAAAGTTTTTATCTCATCGCTCCGTGAGGAGGATGAGATATTGTAGTCACTTTGCTATATATGGCAATGCAATCTTAAATCGCAATGGTTTCCATGGTAACGGTGAATTTTCCCAGGTTACTAGCCTCGAGGGATGAGAGAGGGGTCAAAACCTGTCCGTGTGTGTGGGTGTGTCCAATTTTGTTTTTCTAATATCTTGTAAGCGGCTGGGCTGATT
The DNA here is from genome assembly GCA_037179385.1 of Holothuria scabra. NCBI lineage: Eukaryota > Metazoa > Echinodermata > Holothuroidea > Aspidochirotida > Holothuriidae > Holothuria > Holothuria scabra. The sequence continues at coordinate 1,554,980 of CM074199.1, forward strand.
TTCTTCAAACTTGGTAGGAAGGTACCTTAGGTAGAACAATGCATTTTAATACACAACCGGAAGTGAAGGTCCAAGTTTACGGGTCAAAGGTCAAATTCAGTGAAAACACCTTTTATGCTATATTTCCAAAAGTAAACGTCCTCCTGGCACGATACTTCACACATATGATTATTGCATCTAGACCTAATAAAATATGTGGTTGCCATAGCGACAGAGGTCAAAGGTCAAGTGGTAGAGTGGAACAAAAATATTCATGTGATAATTTGTTCGAAAAACAACCTTTTTGTATTTTAAACTCCTCCTAGTGGGCTGGACCGATTCTTTTCAAAATTGGTAGGTGGGTACCCCAGGGTGAGAACTCCCAGACCGTCGGAAGTAAAGGTCAAAGGTCAGAGGTCACATTTTGCAAAAGACCACCTTTTTTACTATTATCTACTAAAACTTCAAAAGAAAACCTTGATTTTTCATGAAACTTCACAAGTATAATAGGGTAGACTAGTTCTACTGAAATATGTAGTTAGTTTCCATGGCAACCAAGGTCAAAGGTCACATGAAAGGGGGTCAAATATTCTTTTGTATTTACTTTAACTCTTAACGGAAGCATCCCACAATTTATCTGAAAATTAAAGTGTACGTTACAGATTGTCAAAGGTTAAAGTGGGTATGACACGGCCACAAAAACTGTTGTGTATTGCAAGATTAGATACAGTATTTTACAAATATCATCTCACACCCCATTAAAAACCCGTACAATTCGGCGTAAATGATATTCGAAGGAAAACGTTCAAAATGAAATTTCGAAAAATGCCGCGACAGCACACCTGACTTTTATGACGCAATTGGCACGGCACAAACCCTGCCCTACGGCGCGCATCTAGATGTGGAACTAATGTAACGCTCGGTAAAGTAATTTCATCTTAGCAACCCCATGAAAACGATTGCATCACAGTAAAGAGTCCAACATACAAGACGAAAGGCGTGGACCATGGTGGGGATTCGAAGCAAATCATTGGCCAATATGTTCGCGTGCATATGCGCGCGGGTAAAAATAGTTCTGTTTTTGTGCAAGAAAGACGCGGTTCGGGCGCTATAAAGAACAGCTATGAACATGACTGGACAGACCACACCGAGCGCATCCCCACTACGAGCGCGTCGTTACTGTATGAGCTGTTTGGTGAAGATGCTATTACGAATACTAAGCAGTAACCGTGCAATGCACAATTCACAATGTAGACAGTGGCCACGCTCACTGCTATTGCAGCACCGGTGTTTGCAATCATGTATGCGCTAACACGCATTACCATGCACATGATTCGATGATTGTGAGCTCTCTAGTACAGTGTTGCTAACCGTGCCCTCAATGACGTCACCATTTTGAGACGCGTTCACATACGTTTTTTCGCTTTCGAATTTCAAATGGGCTGAGACTGGCCTGTAATTGGGAATTCAACATGTCGTATTTCGGTTTTATGGACATAATTTAGTGGGGAAATCATTCACTTTTTTCAAGGTGTACCCAAAGAACAGTTACCGAGGAACTTACTTGGCCGTGTCCTGCCCATTTTAATGTTTTGTAACTAGCCTATTTTTCATCAATTAATGTAAATAAGCTAAACTCCTAGGTTAGTACTTCGTAGTAGCAGTCTCGTCTTCACAACTCACTGAATTCTTTTTCACTAGCTTTTATGCTGCAGCGAGATTTTTAAGTTCCTGCTCGCACTTCACTTTTATAGCCCTTATATCTAGAGTGTTCTCATATGGTCTATGCAGACAGACTTTGTTTTAACTCCAAAGTTGCTGTAACTGTTAGGCCTAGTAGTATGAAAGTTAAAGTCTAACCTAGGGCTAGACTTGAAATCTGAAGCTTGTTAACGGTATGTAAGCTAGGTCTGGGACTAGACCTACGTCATTCATAGGCTTGAGTTATAACCCAAGATATGAAACTGTGGGTGACTAACATTAGGTTAGGCACTAACATATAGGCATAGGGCCTACCTATCTTACATATTGGTGACCTTAAAACTTGCCACAGGCCAGTACGCAGAAAAGGTTTGTGCGTCGGCCGGAAATCTTCTAACGCCACCCGTTCAACATGGCGCACACGCCCAGTTTTTTAATTGAGACGCACTTGATGCGCATATCAGCTCCGGGCCCGGGCACACGTGAAGTTTGCCGTCACTTCAAAATGGAGAATACGCCCAGCTAGCGCATGAATAATAACAATTACGCACTTGTCTAAAGTGTCCCCGAGAGCGTCTTACTTTCATAATCGTTTCGTCCACATCTGTATCAGTTTAGTGTAACAGTCAAGCTCGTTTTTTATAGTGTTGCAACTTGCAAGGGGATAACAACATCTTAAAACATAAATTTGTTCCAAAATCTTAGATAAGCTTACTTGATTAAAAGGGCAAGCGTTACAAAGATTGGGTAGCCTATTTCTCCAGTTCTTTTATAATCCGGTGTCAGAAATTAAATATCCAAATTATGTTTTTTGTTTTTGAATAAGGGGTGCACCTATATCTCCAAGAACTTGATTGGTCTGTGCCATATTCTTTCCCCTCGCTATCTTACGAGAAAAAAAAAAAAACTTCCGTCCATTGGAACGAAAAAAAAAATCGCGTCCCTTGGACTTCAAATAGAAATTTCAAAGGATTGTGGCATGCAGTTTAAGTATGGAAATTTTTGTCAATGACGTACTACTGTAGCATAAAAACAGCACAGATGAAACTTCCATGATGAAACGTTCCCTCTTAAATGTAAATAATACTTAATATAGCGCACTCCAGAACCAAAGGTTTTCTGAGGCGCTTTACAATAAAAAGAGAATTACTCTTACTTTTTGTCACATCTTTCATTTCTGCCTGATTAACTCTTTTCACTTCAGGGAGGAAAGAAGCCCACTTAATGCAGACTTCATTAAGTCAAGTTTCATATCTGATTTATTGATTGACAGTGAAAGATGTGATACAATACACAAAAGGTTACGTAACATTTGGGGTTAGCTAACAGTTCAGTCAGGGTCTGCTAATTGCTTTTCACGCAGTCTGAACACAATGAAAGCATAACTCATTTGAGGTCACAGATCATGTAACAAACTCAGAAATTAGTTACACCCCATACCGCCTTTGATGTACCGGGTTGTTTATGTTCCCTTTTCAAGAAGTGACGTCACAGCATGCTAGCACATAAATGGTTCAAGTTCTGTAACCAACTTGCGCACATGTTAGCGATGAGATATGCAAGTCCGTGGATTGCCTTCTTGTTTCCTTTTTGAACGAATCTTCGAAAATTAAGATCTTATTATAGTGGAGAAAAATTAAAGTGGAGAAAATAGTGGAGAAATTTTGGACTTTAATGGAAGAAAATTTGTTTTTGGGGGTAAGGTTATGATGAAAAATTTGGTTTCTTATATTAAGTGATCTGCCTTTCAGGAGTAAAATTAGGTCATGCCGGGTTGTTAACAGAGTTGCCTTTCGTTAATTAATTTTACGGAGTATACATCGAAATTGGAAAATTTTACCACTTTTAACAATCTAAAGTTAATATTGGAGAAAAATTGTAATTTTATGACAGTTTGGGGGTTTTATGGAGGAATCTGACGTTCCCATGAGGAAAATCAAGTAGTGGTGATCTGTAGTTTTGTTGAGGTTACTGGATATCATCAGGCAGATGAAGGCTCCCGGACGAAATTGGATTTTCTCAACAACAGAAGGTGGGTAGGCAAGATTTGCGTGCACGGATTGAAGATGGGATGAGGGATAGAAGAGCTGGTAAGAAGTGATTAAAACCGATTCAGATAATGCTTTAAAATAGCGTTACAAAAGAAAAAATAGTTAAAAAAGAAAAGGATCATACGGTAGGCATCCATCCAGTAAGATCAGTCCTTTATGTTTTTAATGTTTAGGCCTGCCAGAAAAATTGCCGTCCTTCCCCCACGGGGTAAGAGATTAGGACAAGGTACATAGAATGAGGTTTAACAGAGTTAAGAAGTAATTTAACATCGATTCCGATTTCTATTAAAATAGCATCAAAAAACAAAAAAATATGTTCTAGATGGCCCATCCAGTAACTTCAGTCCTTTTGGTGTTTTTTATTTATTTCTTTTACTTTTTAAGCCCCGACGAAACCGCCGACCTTACCCGACGGGGGGGGGGGCAGCGCTCTCCCACGGGGGTGTATGCCCCCGCTGGCGCCACCCCTGCTTCACTTGCAGCGAATTTCCATGCCTGGAATTAAAGGAATTTCTCTTAGAAATTGTCAACCGCTTCGCGTGCATTCTCACACATTGAGCATACGAAGCAGGCCTAATGCATACTCTGTGTGTGGTTCCCCGTACTCTCAAAACGGTGTCACTGTAACACTATACTGACAAACATTTTAATAATTTCCCACGGTATCTCCTATACGGTGTTTAAATGAAGTTGAAGCCGAGTCTTAACTCCAAAAACTAACCGAGACCGGTTTTGGCTTCCGCTATCAGTTTATATAATTTCTGACTATATCGTCCCTGACTGACAAGCGCTGCAGATAGGCCGTGCTGGATGTCTCTGGTTGAAAGGTTAATTGATGAAGATAGGTCCAAAAGCATGCCAACTTGGGCTACATGAGAGGTTAATTCTACAAAGAGGTTAATAACTTTTATAGCCCTAAAGTAACTTTTATAGTCCTGGAGATATCATCTTATGATTCTTTAAAGCTGTTGGAACTGTCTATTATACAAATCTGATTTGAGGTTACGATTCCAAACTACCCATCCACCAACTAAATTTGATTCCGTCAATAACTTTTTATCAATTCTAGTAACAGCCTTCCCTTCAGTTGGAATGTCAATAATCGTATATCCCTGGACATTTACTGGAAAGTACTTCTTAGAGCCTTGCAAAGAGCTTCTTGGATCATTAAATGGGTAAAATTGAGGGGATATCGGGTCATTTGTCCTCCTTCTTTAAGGCCATTTCATTTTCTATGTTCAAATTGTCTTAGGCTTGAGAGTTACCACGGTCTTCGCCCCATAGACTCACTGGACCCCACGAGGTTAAAATTTGCGCTTCTCGATCGTGAAGCAACTTCGGTGTCCATCAATCGCACTCTTTTATAGCAATTCCTGGATCTTCCTTTGTCACCCACCGCTTTAGATGGGGTCTTAGCGTTGTGAACACTTCCATGACCATACAATATTTTCGAGTCGAAAGCCATCGGCAAGATAACACATGTTCAATTGTAGTGGGCTGCAGTTGGTACGTTTTAGCCATGGTCACACCGCCGAGAATACCACAAAAGAAGCATTGTCTACGACGGAGAGTCTATATATTGCATGGTAGTCGTGGCGGTGTGACCCAGGGTTTCGAATGACGGTAAGTGGCGTTTAGGTCATAGAATAGGTACATTAACATGTGCCGACTGATTAAACATCGCAGAGAATGCAGTTCCTTTGTTCAGTGAATGCCGGTGCTATGAACAAATCACGCATCATGGGTGATAGGTGTATTCTAAAACTAAAAGAGTGAATTAAGTCACTTACTCATAGCCGTACGGGACGGGAGGACTGGGGACCGGAGCTTCCTGCCACCATTGGCCAATAATTTGCTGAATCGGGCAGACACGGGGCTCCGTGAAGACAAACAGAGCCTACCGGTATGTCTTGGGATGGAATCTCTAGTCCGGCAAAACGTCACTGCCCACCCCCTTGAGAGAAATAGTACAGTACGGTCATGTGGCTCTCTAATAGAGTGAAAATTGTAAATTATATAGAGTGTTAGTTCACTATAAGAAGAATGAAAATTCACTGCTCAAGTGCCATTTGCGACAGTCACTCCAATTTTAAGATCGGTCACTGTAGACATATAATTTTTTCGGAGAAGACTTAGCCAAGTCTCTCATGAGTGTTCCCACTGGGAGCTGAAAAATACCTGTACAAAATTTCTTACTTCAGCACAGTATGAGCGTACCGTATGTTTCTTTTCTTTTTATGTTTTTGTTTTGTTATAAGCCCTATGTGGTCTATTAATTGGATCAACTGGTTGAAAATGATTTGTCCTTAATCGGGACTCCAATCAGGCCCATATTAGGGTCCAAAATGGTGCGCAGGCAGGGATGTACTTAGAAGAAAATGATAGAGGCAGAAACGCAATGTGTTTAATTTAAGAGCCCTTTGGCAATATGTACATGCCAGGTGTTTTAACGTTTTTATCCAGCTGTGACAGTAAGTTTGCAAACTGATCACAAACCAAGTGCCATTTTTAAGGGAGTAACAGTAATCCGGAAGATAAATTTTTCAGTACTTAACACTTTTTCAGGGTTGTCCTATATCAGCACATTTTAAGTTTCTTACAGTTTATCGTCATTGTTGTGTCATTGTAATGAACAATTTGGATATAGAACAGATGCACACTGTTTAACAAGAAATGTCATATGGGCCATTCATTCAAAAAAAAAAAAAAAATGTTCTTTATTTTTTCAGAAGAGGAGAACTTATGATATGTTCTTCAACCCGTGTTTGTGTACACCCTTTAGAGAACAAAGTCATTTATCTAACTGGTAGTTATTGCCAAGCCTGCCCATAATGCTCGTACTGCTCGGTTAGATAAATAATTTTCTTCTAAAGGATTTCCCAGCATAACAATCTAATTTTGCGACCTCGCAAAAAGTAGATGTAAATAATTACAGGACAAACCGTCATCATTCGTTTAATTACAAGACTTTTTAAACTTTTATAAAGATCAGACCACAGCAATTTTAAATTTACTTTTCAAAACAAAAGTTACAATATTGGGCATAATGTAGTTTCAGAAACAACATATCATGACTTCTAAAATACCAAAATAGAACACCATTTAAGCACAAAACTACAATATTGGCATAATGCAGTTTTAGAAACAGCATATCATGACCTCAAAGATAGCAAAATAAAATGACAGTAATCGAAAATACTTTATCTCGTTAAAGAATAAACATAGTAAAAAATCGATTCAAAACAAGAGAGAAAAGGAATTTAAAGGGAAGAGTCATACAAAGGAATGAATGAAAGGCAAGCTGCAAAGAGTATACGACAAAATTAAATAACCTGAAGTGCACGATCAATTTTAAATTTTATGTTGGTTAGTTAAATAGTTAGTTAGATACAGTCTTACGGCCCAAGATTTCCAACCTATTGGTTCAGGTCAAGCCGGCCACGGCATTTTATGCAGTAAATCAATCATGATATGTACACTACTACTAATTGGTAAAAGATATAGCTCCTTGAACTTGTTTCTGTAATGTAAGACACCATTGGTGACAGGTTGCAAAAATTAAATAAAATAGTACCAAGGTTTTCCTCCTAAATACGCTTTCGTTACCTATGGCAGTTCAAAGCATGTATGCCCCAGTTTTGCCCCAAGGAAAAGAATGAAAGACAAGCGGTAAAGAGTATACGACAAAATAAAACAACATTAAGTGTATTATGAATTTGTACCATTATGCAGTAAACCAACTAGGGCATAGGTATTTGTTAAAAAAGTGTTGCTACATGAACTTTTTTTTCGGTATTAATATAGGACACTGTTGAGGACAAGTTGTAAAAATTACTCAAAGTAGTACCACGATTTTTCTCATGAATCCCCTTTTGGTTGCCTATTGTAGTTAAAAGCAGGTACATGCCCTAGGAAGTGTCCCCCCCCCCCCTCGTCCAAACAACCTTTGCACAGATTCATACTAAAACAGAAATATTACTTAACGACAAAGCGGTTGCAAAAACAGCATTTGTCCATTCAATTAAATTTTCAATATTTAGTTGTAAATTATGCAAAACTATCACTGGGAGGTTTTCTAGCTTTGAAGTAACATCATCTTTCCGATGAGCCAGTTTAGACCATTCTGAACATTTTTACCTTCCAATTTTGTCTGTTGGTTGGGTTTAGTAAGATAACTTGTTCATTATCTCCGAAAGATCGAAGAAGAAATTTAAAGCTGAATAACACATCTTCAAAAATCTTCGAAACCATCCAATGTTATCCAACTTTTGCTCTTCTGCTCTTCTGATTTTGCTCTTTGCTCTTCTGATATAAACAAATACCTAATTTTTTCAACATAGATATGACTGCCATGATGATCAAAACACAGATTTAATTTCTGGAAATTTTAGAAATGCTTTAAAAAATCAAATATTTATATGCCTTAAAGATAGAGCCGTTTAAAGTTAGTATTAACTTGCAACAGGTTGAGAATTTTTTGAGGGGGTGAATAGTACTATACTGCTTTAAAGGAGCTCATTGAGTTGATATTGATATCTTAATAAGGGTGCTAAAGGGTCAATGCCACATGACAATGACTAGACTAAGCATTAAAAGTCAAGTTTCATATCCAATTGTTATGGAAAGATAAAATTCTGAATTTTGTGATTTCAATCTTTGTAGGAGTTTTGTGTATAATTTGAAAAGTGTCTGGTCACCACTGTTTCCTCTAAGTCATTCAATGGGTTCAATGCACTCAGTGTGAAAGAATTTCACACAGGAAATTTCAGTTTTGTGTAACACAAAACACATCTCAAAAGTGAGAAAAAGGTAAGCCATTCTTCTTTCACCTTTTCCTACAAAAATGAGTGTGTCAAATTGACAAGCCATTGCGTCAAAATCCCATCATGACAGCTTAGCATATACGCTGGTCACAAATATTTGTACACTGAATTGGGCTGTCAAGTACTCACTAATATGACAGTTATTTGTATGAAGGATCTGGATATAGTCTAAATTTATTTTAGCTTTGTCCTTGGTATGTCAAACAAACATAACAGGTTTGGAAAAGTGTTTTGAATTTTATGAAACAACTCAACGAGCCGTTTCAAGACAAATATTACAGTTAAAATGATAACACGTTCAGAGGTGATTGAAAGCAGTCATAATAAGAACCATTTTACTTAAACAAAAACAAATCTAACTACAGGAAAGGATCCGTTAATCCTCCACATGGAACAGAAAAGTTTTATCTAATGTCATCAAATTGTGAACTCTAGTAATAGTGCTAAACAAAACCTGACCACAAGGAACCACCTGGCAAGATGAACGATCATCTTTAAAGTCACTTGATTGGAGGGGAAGGGAGATTTAACATGTCAGGTTGAGCAGAATCGGTAAGCACCCTGAAACGCGGAGTCTGATCTTGAAACCTTTCTTGTAGGTTATCAGAGCTGCAAAGTGATATTTCGATTTGTCTGCTTGAATTTGGCTGAGAAAGTGTCTGTAACAAAAACAGAAAATGATTGTATCTTAACATTTCAGTTTACAACACACAGGAATTTCATACATCAGTTTCAATATTGCTGAAGAATCTCAATACTTTCTGCATGCTATGGAGACAAAGATTTATATTGTTGCTGATAATATCTGGTGTAAATACGTTTATGTCTTCCTTTGTGAGCTGGGATACTTGTTATGGTGTGGTTGTTTAAATAATATTTGCATTTAAAAATTATGCATTAAAGTTAATATCCAGATGCATTTTATGCTCATAGATTATCACATACACTGAGAACAAATGTTACAATGACACTTTTCTCATACTAAGTGATGTAAAATGTGAATGTGTACCGTACTGAAACTTAGAGGGTCTCATTGAGTTGTTATCGTTTATTTAATGAGAGTCTTAAAGGGTACTACCACATGGACATGCATGATTAGTCAAGTTTCTTATCATATAGTTATCGAATGAGTTAAAATTTCGAAATTTATGGTTTCCTGATGTAAATTTTGAAATTTGTTGTGTCCTGATGTACAACGAATTTGTGCACAATTTGGGAAAGTGTCTGGTCATGAATTTTTGGAAACCGAACTGAGCCATTGATTACTCACTCAAAACACAGTTATCTTCAAGTAATATAAGGGGATTGTCTAAATTAAGCATTTGTCATTGATGTGTGAAAAAGAACTTAATATGTGTGGAAAAATTTGTTGAATTTCATGAACCAACTCAAATCAGCTGCTCTAATAAAGAAGAAATAACCAGCTAGATTGGGATCGGTCACATCTTTTTACTAAATGAGTCCAATCGTCCAGCAATAGCTCTTTCCCTTCTGTATTTTACACTGTTTTCTATAAAATCACCGAAAAGGCTATTTTCACAGTCTTATTCAAATATTTTGGTAAAAATCACAAGTTCTGAACGTAACAGCTGTTTTCTGCAAATATCTGGTTTAAACTGCTTGAATTGTTACACTTAGAATAACAAGTGAGAGTAAAGTACACTACTTTACAATGTGTTACAGACTCTTAAATCCAATACATTTCAATGAATTCTGAGGGGTAAATTGTATCATCAGATGATAAGGACACTTTGATCATATCTACATGACGAAAATTGTACCCTAATTGAATAAACTGTAAATAAGCTTATTCCTCTCAAGATTATTACTGGGAAAATATATGCTTACAAAGTGTTCATTTATTGTCAGATTAGGAAAGATTATCAATGCAGTTACTTCATGCTTGATTTAGCAGAAGTGTAAAACCAACCATGTGTGTTCTGAAAGTTACACCCAAGACATTTCTTCCTTGTAGAACCCCCCTGGTTTAACAATTTAAACATTCTCAGTCAATAGGATCTGTGCCTAGCAACCAATGTACACTGTGCAAAGAAATTTCAGCTCCAGAGTGATTTAAAAAAAGAAGATAATATGTTCTTTCCCCATTTCAAAGAGCATGCTCTCAATCTTGAAAAAGTTTCAAAGATAGTGAGTGACCACAGGTCAACTTATATTCTGATGCTTTATAGATATTTTAACCACCTGCTAGTATGACAATATATCAAAACATGTGATATATTGAGATGAAAAACAAGCTGCAGGACCTTGTTTGATATTGTTTAATATTCGATAACTCATAACAATATCAGTCTTCTTATTCAGCAATCTGATTGAATGTGAGTTAAAATTTTTTCTTTTTCTGGTTGAAAGAATTGATGTCTAGTCATATGTCGACTAGATTGCTGGAACCAAAAATTCAAATTGATAGGCCTGACATGAATTGAACAGCTTGAGTGTACAATGAAAAAATTCCTCTTTTGAGGAATTGGGAGTGAGATTTTCAAATTTTGATTGAAATATTTTTGGCTTTATACTATTAAATTCTTCAGATATAATTCAGAACTTACTCTTTGGCTTTACTGCAATAAATATGTGAAGAAAAAGAAAAAAATTAAAGGGAAACATTGCGTTTGTTGTGCAAGAAACATTTCATCCTTTTAAAAGTAATATTTATTGACACATGGTGATAGACTTTCAAAAATAAGACAGTATGGTAGCCGTCTTTTCAAGGAATTAGTTTTCCACAGATAAAATTTAGTTGTTTGTTGCTCAAAAATAATTTTTTCACCCAAACTTTCTAACATTTCAAATGATGCAACGTCCATGGCTCTTTTGTGCATAGTATTTTGAAGAGATGAAGCTACTACTAGGGTTTATGGTTATTTGACTGAACTGTTGGATAGTTTCTGAGCCATTTTCTTTGTACTCTTTGTATTGCATATCATTCAATCATTCATCTGTGGACCTACAGAACTGATTAAAACATAGAAAATCAATTCAATGAGATGTGGCAGTAGAAATGAAAATGAGAGCTTTACATAGGCTACCCCAGCTTCATCTATGCAAAAGTAATATAGTCAGTAACCCTGGACAAAAGGTTAGCTTTAAAAGAGCAGCTCTCCTCCACCTTTTGAGAGTCGACAACCACGTCGACTCTCAGTTTTTTTCTGAGGTCCAGCTTACAAAAATTGGAGCACGAGATTGAGTGCATATTGATAGTATGCTTACAAATACGTGCTCAAGCTCTGTTGACAGAATTTAGCTGACCAGACATGACAGTCCAGACTAGAATCAGTGTGAAATATTACACAACTTTGCTGTTGTGTTTTCATTTTCTTCATTTTAATTTTTCATCTCAAATCTTGTGGTCCACCTGGGAGAGCTTCAAGGCCCACCAATGGCCTAGTCAAAGGTGCATTGCCTCCTGACCCAAAGGGAATATCTAATGAAGTAGGGAAATGGGTTTAAATTATCAGTCCAACTTGGGAGGTCAAGTTGGACTGCATGAGCAGTAAAACTGCTTTAATCTGGAAAGCTGGTTGACCTTCGGAGATTTGTTCCCAAGTGAAATATAAAGCAATTTCGGAAGATTAAAGTAGACTTTGGATTTCTTTTAAACTTCTGATTTCAACCTATGCCTTTTGAACGATTGTAATAGCAGAACGTGTTGCTCTTTAAGATTTTTAAATGTTTAAATAACACAGGCATATATTTCTTTCAACAAAGACACAGAAGAAATGAGGAGACAAAAGAACTCCAAACGCTGATAAAAGCCCATCAAGTTGTCAGATTTATCACCAAAGGATCTCAGTTTACCGTGTGAGAAGCAGCCTTGATTAAGACACGCTCTCATAGCTGTCATCAGGTCATCTGGCTTTTCACGGTTGAAATGGATTTTATCTATGTAACATTACAGTGCCATTGGTGTGTTGGTCCATTCATGTAAACAGTTATCCTCGCTAATTTATTACTCAAAAAACATTACAAATTGATATAAATATGATCTACATGACTGCATTTTGAAAGCAAACCAACAAAGTACACTTTACACACTATGTGGGTTTCATAATAAATGCTTACGAAATAGATTTACACACAAATCTGACTGGGTGGACAAGGAGGGTGCCTACTTTGCCCTCTCAGTACCGATCTCATTTACATTATTGTCTTTCACTACTCTCAACAACAACGAAATGCACGATATTTGTTACTTAAGGTCATACCATGTTTCTCTTCCTTGTGTGTTGCTTTTTTCTGCGGCCACATTGTCCACAACATCTACACCTTGCTCCACAAAAAATAGGAAACATTCCAGTCCAAAGAAAAGAAACATAGCAACATACAAGGGCATCCTGGAGTTAGCATCACAAATCACCTAACAGCAAAACAAATGATAAAACATATTTTTCAAAAAAAAACAAAAAAACAATACAGCTCTTCTTTGTTCCACAATAAAAACTATTTAAACTTTATTTTAACTTTTAATGCCACTTTACATTATTATGACATGTCTCTTCATTTAACAACATGATCATCACAAAGGTCCATGTCATCTTTCATTATAAACTACCAGAATTTTGGTGTCTTTGTTTGGTAAGGTAAGTTCTTTAAACTAAACGGAATTCAGGATCAATATAAACAATCCTTTTCAGTCAGGGAAAGTTTGAACAGCATAAGAAATAAAATCAAGGTCACATAAACAGGGGTAGTGAGGAGCGAAATAGACTACACAGTACAAATCTCAAAAGCAGGTTTAAATCACTCCAGACAGTTCCAGTTTTCTCAAATTCTTACTTCTAACCTCTCCCTCAGCTCTCAAAACTCATCTTTATCCAAACAAAGTCCTAGACTGCTGTGTAATCAAAACACTCTCAGTACATGCTGTGCAACATGAGATTCTGTCCTTTTTGAGTTAAATATCCATGGTGAAATTGTAGTTAGCAGGAATGAGTAACTTCCTTTGAGATATCTTTTTGCTGGAAAAAGATATTTTAAATGCCTATTCAGTGAAACAGCTTAGTTTAGGAATTTTATTTTTGAAGGATCATGAGGTAACCCTTGTACCGACCAAGAAATTTTTTTTCGATGGATGTCTGTCGAAAAGGTGCTGTAACTGTAACCACAAGGGCAAAAATGAAATTTCATTTCATTTGTTTTATCACATTAGTAAATGAGCATGATAACAAATATATACAATTAATGATAGTTGTAAAACGAGTGTTGTGTATGGAAAAACTCTAGTCTCTTAAAACCCTTCTGAACTTGATAAACAAAAACCCTCCCAGAGAGAGCAGATACAAAATTAAACAAAGGAGCAAAGAAATCGCTCCCATACCACTGCCCCCTACACAACAACCTACAGTATGCTGACCAACTGCATGGTCAAGTGGTAAGGGCATCCGACTTGCAGCAGGGAAGTTGGGAGTTCAAGTCCTGGCTGGGTCATACCGGAAACTTTTACCAGAAAGCCAAAAGGCTTAGTGATTCCTTGCCACTGAAATTTAATTTTAATTTTTTTTTCAATTTTTTGACAGTTCTCAGTAATGTTTTTCAAATTGGCAGTGCTTGGTAATTTACCCACAAAGTATACATGCAAGGCACCCAAGCTTCCTACATTGGGATCCTGGATGACCTTTGACCACCTAGACATATGGTTCTGCTCACGATATCACATCACACATATGTGTGAAATTTTGAAGTATGCAAGACTTAAGCCTTGGAAAATTGTGTAAATGTGATATTGAGACTTTGACTCCTTGTAAACTAAAGTGATATTTGACCTCCACCAAAAACTGTAGGGATCATTTGTTCACGATACATCTTTTATATGCCAAGTATGACGATCCTAAAAATTACCTTTCTCGTAATACTATGCAAACAAGCTTGTCAGATTTTGACACTGCTGACCCCAAATGACCTTTGACCCACTAACACCAGTTGAGATCATCATTTCAATAAGGCCAACCCACACATGTTAATATGAGCATAGTCATATGTAATGTTCTTGAGATATCGTGTTTACAAGATTACGATCTTTTGACCTCTCGTGACCACAAATGACCTTTAACCTCCACCAAAAAAAATAGGGATCACCTACATAATATGGCCAACCATCACATCGATTATGAAATTTTTCACACTTACACTTCCTGAGATACTGTGTTAACAAGCAATATCTAAGGAATTTACCATTTAACCTCTAGTGACCCCAATGACTTTGACCTCCACGTAAGTCGATAGGGATTATCTACTCAATACGACCAACTACCACATCAAACATGAGCATAGCCGCATGTAACGTTTTTGAGATATCGTGTCACAAAGGTTTGACCTTTTGACCTCTCGTGACCCCAAATGACCTTTGACTTAGACCAAAAGCAAGAGGAATCATGAACCTTATATGGCCAACGTACAGACTAAATATGAGATTAATCACATCTACCCTTTCTTGAGATATCGTGTTTACAAGCCAAAGCGTTACATACACACACACAGACACACAGACACACACCGACCTTTTTCCAAAAAGCAATTACAATAAATTGTGGGATAGAGTTTTGGTGTTTGTCACTTTTGTCAATGGCATTTTTACTGTGGGTTAAATTGACGGACAGTCAAAACTCTGTCCCACAATTCATTGTAATTGCTATTTGGAAATAGGTCTATACACACGATATCATTATCGCATAGATTCCTTGCCTGCCTACGGCAAGAAATTTAAAACGGAACCTACTGCCGTTGTGCTTGCTTCTCAGCAAAAGCATTGGAATAGGAAAAACTAGCCAGGGAGCCACAAGTGGAAAAAAAGGACATGGTCAGCTCAACTTGAACCAATTGCTTGAAAACTGGGCCATAAAACTACATTTAACCTAACTACAGTACACTAAGTACTGACAAAATATTTCGATGAACCTTTCCTCCAAGATGAAACTGACAGGCTAAGCTGACAAGTCTGGGGTAATGTGCTTGAAGTCATATGGAATCTATACTGGAGACTTTTCTTGCAAGCCTGTCTATCAACAAAAAGGGTATAGACCGGCAGCCCAGTGCCTTGGGGGTAGATGAACTAGGTACCAGTAACGAAGTATATCAGCATGCAGCGAGTCACCTTGGATGTTCAGATATGTGAGTCTGCCGTGCACCATCCGTTTCTAGTAGGTCTGGCGGCCATTTTTCAAAATGGCGGCCATGATTTAGTAGGCATCATTATGCTTGATAATAAAACTTTGATGCAACCTTCTATCAAAACGTGTAAGGTGTCATATGAAAGAAAATTAAATTCCCTATCCTATGGTATTACATTTGATGGATATTGTGGGCAAAAAGTGTAATTTTTAGCCATTTTTTCCCGAAATTTAAATTACATTAATTTACGTATTTCTTCACATTTTTTACAAATCTCAAGATAGTGTATTGAAACTTTACTTAAAATGTTTCTTATTAATAGGTACTATTGTGTCAAAATAACGAGGTTATTGCTTTTTAAAAACGAAAGTTACAGTCTTTCAAAGTTTACAATTTGAAATTTCAGGAAATAGAATTTTGTACCTAAAATAGTATCTCGCCCTTTCTCATTTCGCATCAGCTCAAACAGTACAACTTATTGGGCCCAAATACAACCAATATTGTACACTTTGGGTTTTAAATATAACATTCAGGACTATGATTACAAGATACATGCTTGTGTTGATTTTCAGACATCTCGTATCAAAGCCAAGATGGCCGTCATCGGTCAATGCACGTTTGGCCCATTTTTCTTGAATTCCAGCACTTAATGCTCATTTTCGATTAGAACAACGGCGATATCTGATCAAATAGCACCAGAAGATACAACCCAGGACAAAGGCACTCTTTTTATACACATAGCTTGTAAACCAAGATGAAAGCTAGGGGTCAATGTACTATTTCCTCCTTATATCTATCTTTGATTAAGAATTTTCGATCAAGAAAGAAATGACCACTCGTTTGTTTGTACACTGGGATGCAATCTTCAGCAGTTCTAAACTTCGTGATGTACATTTTGGATCTATTCTAAGGTGGTACTTTAACGGTCAATCGATTTAGGCACGCCCATTAGATTTGTTAAAGGTACATAAAGAAGAAACAGAACTTGGAGGTAGATTGCTCAAACAGTGATGCATAAACATAGACTCATGTTGACTAGATCATCAAATCTGAGTAACTTCAACACACAAATATAGGACTCGTCTTATCTCGTGGAGAAGAACCAGAAGTGTGCCTGACAGCTCTCTTTAGAAGAATAAATGAATTATTGAGAATAGACCTAGTAGTACCGTACCATTTACTACAACAGTGAGAAAGATGGGGTAAAACTAGGCCTATGTAAATTAACTTCAAAGCTATTAGAGGTAAAGTTAATTTAATATCGGGCAAGATACCTACACCTATTGAAATTGGGAACATGAAATGCAACACCTTACCATTTCGAAGAGGTAATTCATGTCCGTCAGAGGATCATTGCAAGTGTTAGATGCATCTTGCTTTGAAATGATGTGGAGGTCAATGGCTTGCCAGTACCAGAAGACTCCGATGAGAGCAATAAATAGGTTACCCAGACAGAGAGATGAGTACAACGAAGCCTAAAAATATGGATTAGAAACACTGAGAATTATGGTTGAAATAGAAATAAACTAAAAAGCAAAAACGCTTACTTATTACTAGCTGTTGAAATATAGCCCATGTTTTACAAAGTGGCCGAATGTTTCATTAATTTCCTAAAACAACAGGGTTTACGTCATCAATATGGGCAATTAACACGTGCTTCATCATATGTATGAGATCGCTCACATTTGCCTCATTTTTTATCAAGTTTAACAAGGTTTTGAGTTCTGACCCCCGACGACCCTAATTACCTGAACCTTCACCTGTTTAATGATAGGGTTCATGTACAAAATATGGTCAATATTTGTGCTACATATAGGAATTCTCCCACAGTTACTCTCCTTGAGATATCATGTTTACAAGGTTTTCACCTTCTGACCTCTGGTAACCCAATATGACCTTTGACCTCAACAAAAAATCGTCTATCCACTAAACATGAACAATGCACATGTATTATAAGTATGAGGGTATGGCGCGCCAAAAGGCTCACCAAATATGATGATGTTCTAAAAATACACGTTCATGTACTAAAATTACACGTTCATGTACCACAAATATACAATGATGTACTAACTTCATATGATCATGATGTAAATTTACACCATCATGTAGTAAAACCATAAGTTCATCATGTTAAATGTTACGTTGTACATGTAAAATCACACGTTGTACATCTAAAAACACACGTTGTACACGTAAAAACGTAAGATCATCATGTTATTATTGTCTCTTGGACACGCCATACAGAGTGAGCCTTTCGGCGTACCAGAAGTCCGCCAAAAGGCTCACCGAATGTGATGTAGTAAAAGTACACGTTCATGTACTAACTGCTTACGATTATGTACAGATTTTATATGTTCATGTACTGTTTGCTTACGTCTATGTGCTGATTTCATACGATCATGTACTGATTTCTTACGATCATGTACTGACATTTAGTACATGTCACCCAACCCCCTAGCACCAGTCATTCCAAGGGAGCCCTGAAACGAAGACGAAATAGGAACATTACCTGGTTCAACCCCCGTTTAGTGACAGTGTCACATCCAACATTGGCAAGAAGTTCTTTAACCTCTTGGACAGCTGCTTCCCACCTGGGCACAAACTACATACTTTACTCAACAGAAACATGGTGAAACTGAGTTACAGCTGCATGGCAAACATAGACCAAATTATATCAGCGCACAACAAATACATACTGGCGAAACAGGAAGTACAACCAGCAACGCGAAGCAACTGCAATCGCAGAAAGCAAAGTGAGTGCCCATTGGAAGGCAACTGCCTCACGACCAACATTGTGTACCAAGCAGCTGTAACACGCCACGACAACCATAACGAAGAAACATACATTGATCTAACAGAGAGCACATTCAAAACAAAATACACCGGCCACAAGTCTAGCTTTAAACACAAAGACAAAAGAAACACAACTGCACTCAGTGAATACATCTGGAAACTAAAGGATACAAATGAAGAACACTCGGTAAAATGGAAACTCATGAACAAAGCTCGAGCATACTCCACATCATATAAAACTTGTAATCTCTGTCTGGAAGAAAAGTTCTTCATTATACTCAAACCTTCCTTAGCAACTCTAAATAAAAGGAACGAACTGATAAGCTCTTGTAGACACAGGAACAAACATCTACTGTGTAGTTATTCTAAAAGTTAATGTATCTTGGCTGTACACCGTTCGTGCCTGTTCACAACGAACACGGAACGAACACGTGCTTAAAAACGGACACGTTCAAAAGCAGCGAACACATACGTATTTAAAGTTATTGACATCATTCTACTACAGGCTTCTGAGGAGTGAAGACCTATATTATTGGCCCTTACGAAACAGTCTGTAAAGCTATGTTGTAAGAACTTATTGCAACCTTTTCAATATATATATATATATATATATATATATATATATATATATATATATATATATATATATATATATATATATATATATATATATATATATATATATATATATATATATATATATTATTATTATTATTATTATTTTAGGCACGCCTGTGTGTTTCCTCAGCACTGATAATGAAGTTGTGAGAATATATTTAAAAAATTGATAGAACACTGAAGTCAACATTTCACTTATTAGAAAAGCTCAGACAGTAATGCTCAATCAACAACTGCGAAGGTTAGTTAGTAAGTTAGATAGGGTTTAACGACACACCAACAATATAGTGTCACCTAGATAGAAAACATACGTTTCTTGGGTAAAACTACTTAGAAAGTCAAACAGTGAAGACGGGAGGGTGAAAGATTTGCTAAAGATAGCAAAGCGGGAGTCATGTCAGAAATTCCTATCAAGTTTACTTTCCTTGAGAAAGCAAAGAAAAAGGGAAGAATCTGTTTGTGCAAACAAGGTTTTTTAGGTCGGGAAGGGTGTAGTATTTCTTGCGAATATGGGAGTATTCATAACAGTCTATGAGAATGTGACTGATGGTGACAGCACAATCACAATTTATTTCAACCCTGTGAAGTAAATACACATGGGTAAGGTACTGTGACCAATGCGGGCCCTAGTCAGGACCAAATCATCCCTCCGTTTACTGGGGACTCCGTTTCGTCCAGTTCCCACAGTAGGTTTTTCTCTGTACAATTTTTCGGGAAGAAATCCCACATTTCTTGCTATTTGATTTTACGGAGACATTGATCTTCGGACGGTAGTCAGTTTGAGGCAAGTGGATGTTGGCGACGTCCATCTGCAGGGTTTCTTTGCAAGTTTATCGACTCTTTCATTTCCTTGTATGCTCATGTGACTAGGGACCCACGCAAGCACTACTGATATTTGTAGTTGCACCGAATTAGAGAACAGTCACTTGAAACAACAAAATCCAACTCACGTCCAAATCCAATCATCACAAACCACCCCAAAAGAAAGTCCAACGGCTCCCACCAATCAAACCCACAAAGGGAACTTGCCCAAAGGCAGCAACAAGCTTGAAGGCAACATCACGCAAAATGCCCTGAGGCAAGTACAAGTGCACCTTGCCCAAGGATATTCCCTAAGCAGTTATGGCAAAGGGTAACCTCATTGTTTCCACTTTAATCAAACTGTTACATGTTTAGTTGGCAATGCAGATAAAATGGCAAAGGTTTCGTAACATGAAGTAAAACTATGCTGTAAATAGGAATATGCAACTTATAATTCAACTTATGATGCATGTTAAAATTTAAATGGGAAAAAATGTTGTTTCATACCATATAATTGGTCTTGCTGCGGAAAATCCCGATCATTCCAGTAATGAAAAAGACCTGAAGAGTGTAGTGTAGTCAAAGTGAGCAACTCTGTATTTTGCAATATCCCATTTAATTAATATATAGATTTATAAATAAGTAACCCAAAATGAGACAAAGGGGTGAGGTGAGTAATTGGATAAAAAATTTCAGAAGCTATTTTTTCTTCTTCTAATCATGTTGGTGCACCTTAAATGAGATAGTTATTTAAAGTGTTTGAATTCTTACATTTTAAAAATACGTATTATAGAGCATGAAAAAGGAAATCAAAAAGGCTAACAAACATCTTCATAGCACCTTCCTGAGCTGAGATATCAAAAATCGAAATTATTCACTCAATTTAAAATGGAAGGATGCTCAATAATTTTGTGATGTCAGTGTTGTACTACTAAAATTGCAGTCTTTGTTTCTCTAAAAGTTATTGCGCTTTGTACCAAGGTGTGATAGCACTCTTACCCTTATGAGGTGATGTGGTTAATTAAGCCCTATCTGTGCCACATGCTATGCAAGCAAACAGGAACTGCAAGATCATCGAAAAATTTTTAATCTTAAAGGTAAGCAAAGCAAAACATGTGAATTGTATTACAGGAAAGTCACAAATTATTGCACAATGGTCTTTTTTAAGTGAATAAATTTCAACCTTTAATATCTCAACAATAAATGAAGCTATGACAATGGGAATTGAATGAATAAGATTAATTTTGCAACCTCTAGCATGTATAGTTTGGAGCTAGTTGCAAAATGAACCTGACTAATCCAATCCTCATTCTAATACCTTGTTCCGAGCTGAGGTATAAAATGCTGAAGTTTATTCACTTAAAATCAAATGGTCGATTGCCAACAACATTTTAAATTCCTGTTGAACATTTACATGCTTTGCATATTATGAAATGAAAGATATATTTGTGACCCTAGGCACTTCCTATTTTCTTGTATAATATGTGGACCCGAGAGGACTTGTAAGTCAAGTCACCTCAATTCATAAAGAACACAATCACATTTTGCCACAAGATGTAGTACTGCAGCTTTTGGAAAAATGAAGAATTACAAAGGTTTAAATTTGAGTAGTCAACCAGTGACATCACAAATGATTGTGCAGTCAACCCTTTAATTGACAGAATTACCTTCAACGACTTATATCTCAAAGGAATGCCTCTTAGAGAGAGTTAAACTATCAAAATTAAGTTCTCATGCTTTGAAAGATATGTTGTAGGAATTTTTCACTTGAGCCACATTTTAAATAACCATCTAATTAATAATTGTTACACATTTAAAATACAAAAAACCTAGAAGTTAGGGTCTTTCGCCAGAAAAGCACAAGCTACAGTAATTTACAGCGCCGGGCTCAGCCAGGAATGGCTTGTTTCTGTGGGAATAGTGTCCATTTGTTTTCAGAAAAGTGGTTAAAGTTTAAGACCAGTTGTCCCAAACTGATTTTGAAGCAACCCCTTACCAAATATGAAGGCTATTATAGCCTTCAAATACCCTTCAAAAACCATTCGAATGGTATAAAACTGATATTTTAGCATTCGATACCATTCACACTTAGTATAGCATTCGCTGCAAACTTTTGAAGGCTATTGAATGCTATTTTGAATGCTATCTGAAAGCTATAGCATTCGAAATACCCTTCAACCCAATCTTTAGCATTCACATGATCAGTTTGGAGGTCAAATATTTATTTTGGAATTTGATGAATGCCACAGCTGCAACCAGCCAATCAAATGGTTTGATAAACAAGAAAGAAGTCATATGAGCCCTTTTGTAATTGGTTGTGCACCTTTAGGAAACTCAGTTTGAATTCAGTTGTGCTGCCATTTTGAAGAGCTAGCTGTGGCAGAATACTGTACATTATAGTTTGTGAGAACAGTTTCTGTTTGCTTGGTAAAAGGTGAGTAATTGTTTAACAATAATCCTTCCACCCTATCAGTATATTGTGAGTCAGTAACATTTAGAGAAACTTATGGAGAGAATTAACCTTCAGATGATAGCATTTATTTCTTTTATTTTGTAAGCTGTATGGACAGTGTGCTATAGTGTAGGTCTTCCCCCTACCATAGATGTGTATAGTAGAGCAGTCACACACTTTGCATGCAACTACTACAGGTAATTGCCACTAGCTAGTGGTTTAGCATACATTGCAACTAGAAGTTTAGTGTACAGTTGGACAAATTAATAATTCAATATATCTCTGAACCTCTGCATGCCCTATTGAAATTACAGTAATGCACATATAGGCCACTGCTGCATGAATGCACTGCTTAGTTCTAGTCATAAACTTAGTATATATTCATATGCTCAGACTTCTGTGGGCAGGGATTACTAGGGCAATAAAAAAAACAAAAAAAAAAAAAACTCAAAGGGCAAATGCAGTCACCCCAATTTGAACAAGCTGGGATAATCAAAATTGTTATGGCTCTTGATAATCATGTGACAATGTGTTTTTCACTGAAATTTACAAGTAGTAATACTCTGATTTACTGTGAATGTTTAATGTTTCAGCCTTAAAATATCTTAAAAGTTTCTTTGAAGAAAAATGACAGAAAAATAGCAAAACTTAGTAGCTGTTTCAAAATAATTTTAGGGCGACTGTGACTGCTCTAGAACTTTAAGGTACTTCGTACTGTTTGGATTTTGGAGTGGGAGAATTGGGCCTTATATTTTTCAGTTCTGTACATATAGTACAGTTATCAAATGAGCAGTGTGAATTATGTAAACAGATTACAGATATTAACATGTGTAGATGTCAACAAGTGTCATCATCTTGCTTATTAAACTTTAAAAGGGTCAAAGATACTGTTTCAATGCATAAATTCAGTTTTTTTTTCAAAGTTGCATGGTTGCAGTTCATAAATTTATTTTTTGAATAAATTTCGCTTTAGATAAGGTTCAAGTCTCAGTTTCTTTCCCACTGGTTTAGGTTGGGCCAGCTGCCAGCATCAACTGGTCATGTCTCAATTTTGGTTTTCATGCAGTGCGTATATAGTATTTGCCTGACAGTACACAGAATATCCTTTACAGCTGTCATCAAGTTAAAATTTAGCCTTTGTTTGTGTAATATTGTCATTTAATTAACTTCATTACTGAACAAATAGTAAACGATTTGACCTTCCATTCATTTTGCTTCCTTTTAGCCTACTGTATGCCCCTACCTACAGTACTTCCGTAACAAGGACCACAGCAGGTGGATTGCAATGAAGTTTCAAATCAATCTAAAGGTTTTAATGACATTATAACGGTTGTGGGGAACTCGGTTGTTTTCCCTACTCCTGAGCATCATGGGCAGCAGGTTACTTGTACGTGTACAGTCTTTGGTCTGACTCGACCTGGGAATTGTTCAACCTGGTTTTTCTGCCTATTATTACTAGACCATAGTGACAAGCCATTTACTATTTAAAATTAAATTTGGTGTAACATCTAATTCAGCATATAGCATTTAATAGCATTTGATACAACATTCAATAGTCTTCATCTGGTGTAAATGGCATTCAGAATAGCATTCGATTGCCTTCGGAATAGCATTCAATAGCATTCGGAATAGCATTCGATAGCATTCGGAAAAGCATTCATTTTAGCCTTCACTTTCAAAACTCATTTGCATAATTCGTCCGTGGGGAAGGGTATTCGAAGGGTATATAGCATTCGAAGGGTATTTTAAAGGGTGTTCACATACATTCAATTGCGTTCTAGCACTCCATTCAATTTAGCATTCGAATGCTGTTTTGAAGGGTATCTGAAGGGTGTTCGAAGGCTATTTATTTCGGTAAGGGACAGCTCAATCTCTCAATTGTCTTCTTATTTCTCTGCAAAGTATCTTTCATCATACTTGAGGACTTCAATATTGCTTATTCAAGGTAAAGCAGATTCCTCTAGTAAATTTCACATTTGAAGAAAAGATTTTTGTCACATGACTCTCAACAGCCAATCATCAAACAGGACAGTCTACCACACTGTGTCGAGTTGTGGTGACTGCAAATCACCTTTTACACTGAATTAGTTTCTATTCAAAAGACCTGCATGAGGGCTGTGTACAATATTTTAAAACTTGTGATTCTCCTAATGCAAGCTGTTTAAAGAGCTACTCTGCATTTTTTTTAAATTTGGTGTCAATCAAAGACCAATGACAATTGAAAATTCATGTAGATTACCAGTAAGATTATAGGTTAGGTTGAAGAATGACTGCCTTTTTAAACTGGACATGCGATACCAGGGAAACTTATCATATAACGTTGATTGATTTGTATTGTTTCATGGATGGTGAATTCTTGATGGGGAAATGTGTATTAGGACAAAGCAAACTTATCATAACATTGCAATTTTAATACAATTAAATACAAGTGCAAAATAAGATGCAATACTAAATTAGGAATTGGCATTGGTTTGTAGTACTCATTACTACAAATAAGGTCACCAGTAAATGTGTAGGCTTCCTTTTTCAGAAGTCATACAAACACTGTTTGAATTTTGACTTCAGCCCAATTTAAAGAGAAATATAACTCTGAATGTTTGGGAGGGTATATTTTAGATTTGTTCTCATACTAAGAGGCCAGAAGACTATTGTTTTCCCTCAACTGTTCTTGTTAAATATCACGAAGAAAATAAGTTCATGTTTCCTTTTTATAACAAAAAAGAGAAGAATTAAGGATAAAAGAGTACAAACCATTCCTCCCCATATGCCAACCGCACAATGGTGACTGATCCTCATACCGACGTATACATCGTGCACTATTTGTGCTTCAGCGACTCTTGGAAGATCAAAGGGGAACCTCAAGTAAAGAAAAGTGACTCCGAGCCCGACCAAAATGAAGGATATGCTTGCTTGCATTGCTCCTAAACATTTTGTCTTTGGTGACTCCTGATGATAGACAACTTTTGATGGGTCTTTGAGATTGTCTTGGCTTATGGTAGTTGCATCTGAATCCATCTGAAAAGAGTGGCCATTTTAAGGAACTCAACAATCCAACAACATTATAAATAGAACTACACAGAACTAAATTGACATGTTACAAGTGAGAAGAGCACTATATCTATAGATGCACCTTGATTGCTTTAAATTTTTATACCAACAAAAAATGTACCAACTTTTCCGTGGTAAATAGAGAACTACTGTAAAAGTAAAAGTAGAGGTAGATAAACATAGATGATTTTGGAATAATTTGGACGACAAAATCTTTAATTTCTGTCCTTTTGGATGATGTTAGTAGTGTAGGAAAACTTGCTGATATTTTTTCTTCTTCACTTTGACAACTTTGACTTTCGACCTCGACCAAAAAAGGGGTTCATTCCTTTAGCATGAAAAATCTACGGACCAAATATGAAAAGTGTTGACCACTACTACCTTGAGAAATGTGCACATTTTGAGGTTTCCACAATTTTAACTTTCATTATCTTGATTTAATTACCTTTAAAATGACCCATAACCAGAATGCAAAAATGCATTGAGGTTTCCATGATACATACATGCTCTTTTCAATGAAATGCTACATTTTTTGTACGACTGGTGACCCAAAGTGACCTTTGACTCCACCTGTAAGTAACTGATTTTTCTTTTAACCAAAACATTTCTATATTCCAAAAGCCAAGTTTCATACTGTGCCTTATTAAAGATATTCTGCAAACACGCTGCTTACATCATAACGCATCATCATATCTAGTTTGAAATTAATCCAAGTTTCCTACCTTGAGATACAGTGTTAACAAGGTTTTCTGGGTTTGACCCCTATGACCCCAAATGACCTTTGACTCCACCAAAATAAATAGGATTCTTCTTTACATCATAACCCATCAACATATCAAGTCTGAAATGAATCCAACTTTCCTACCATGATGTATCATGTAAACAAGGATTCCAGGGATGGACCTCATGTGACCCCAAATGATCTTTGACCTCCACAAAAATTGATTGGGTTTTTCTTTACATCATAAAGCATCAACATATCAAGTTTGAAATGAATCAAAGTTTCTTACCTTGAGATATTGTGTAAACCAGGATTGCAGGGTTTGACCCCATGTGACCCCAAATGAGCTTTGACCTCCACGAAAATTACTTGGGTTCTTTCTTACATAATAATGCATCAACCTATCAAGATTGAAATGAATCCAACTTTCCTATCATGATGTATTATGTAGACAAGGATTTCAGGGTTTGACCCCATGTGACCCCAAATGACCTTTCACCTTCACCAAAATTGATTGGGTTCTTCCTTTCATCATAAGGCATCAATATATCAAGTTTGAGACGAATCTAACTTTCCTACCTTGAGATATAGTGTAAACAAGGATTTGGGGGTTTGACCCCACATAACCCCAAATGACCTTTGACCTTCACCAAAATTGAGTGGGTTCTTCCTTATATCATTAGGCATCATCATATCAAGTTTGAAATGAATCTAAGTTTCCTACCTTGAGATATCGTGTAAACAAGGACTTTGGGGTTTGACCCCATGTGACCCCAAATGAACCTTGACCTCCACCAAAATGAATAGGATCCTTCTTTACATAATAATGCATCAACATATCAAGGTTGAAATGAATCCAAGTTTCCTACCATGATGTATCATGTGAACAAGGATTTCAGGGTTTGACCTCATGTGACCCCAAATGACCTTTAACCTCCACAAATATATATTGGGTTTTTTTCATCATAACGCATCATCATATGAAGTTTGAAATTGATCCAAGTTTCCTTAGTTGAGATATCGTGCAAACAAGGATTCCGGGGTTTGACCCCACATGACCCCAAATGACCTTTGACCTCCACCAAAATCAATGGGGTTCTTTCTTACATTATAACGCATCAGCATATGACGTTTGTAATTGATCCAAGCTTCCTACCATGAGATATCGTGTAAACAAGGATTTCGGGGGTTGACCCCACGTGACCCCAAATAACCTTTGACCTCCACCAAAATAAATAGGGTTCTTCCTTACATCATAACGCATTACCACATCAAGTTTGAAATTAATCCCAGTTTCCTATCTTGAGATATTGTGTAAACAAGGATTTTGGTTTTTGACCCCCTGTGACCCCAGATGACCTTTGACCTCAACCAAAATAAATAGGGTTCTTCCTCTGGTATGGGGTATCTGTGTACCAAGTTTGAGAATTGTCAGATCTTTCATTCTCAAGATATCGTGTAAACAAGCGAAGTGTCACAAACACACACATACACACACATACATACAAACGCACACACACACATACATACACACAAGCCGTATCATGAATGTATAGGTTTCTCTTTTCATCGAAACCAAAAATCTTTCGACCAAATATAAAACTTGTACATCATTGCTCCTTTGAGATATCAGGTTTTCAAGCAATTTTTTTGAAGGTTTTACAGTTTCAGCCAGCACTAGTGACTGCAAATGACCTTTATTAAACATCCACTAAATATAGCAAGGTTCTTCCTCCTAACTTAGGAGGAAGAACCTATAGGTTTGAAAATAGCAAACCTATATGTTAATTGCCAGATATGTTGATCCCATCCCCTACTATCTTGAGATAGCTGTATACAACATTTTCAGCTTTTGGCATCTTGTAACATCAAATGAAAGTTGAACTAAACCAAAGACACTGGGACTTTTTCTGACATTTTGAACTAGAGCAGCTATGCTGCAGAATCTCAATACTTCTACACATGATCATTGTTAATCATGAAGCAGTGGAATGATGTGTTTAAGTTTTTCATGATACCACAGAAAAGAGCAAACATTCCTTTGGTAATCATGCATGGTACAGAATCACACAAATAAATGAAATATGACACAAACTTTCTACATCACATAGTCTACAGTACAGGTTGGTTAAGTTATTGTGGTGCACTGTTGACATTCAAATATTTATAGCAGAGATTTAAAATATACTGATACTGTATATTTTATGCTAAAAAATTGAAAGTGCTGTCAATTAAAACAAAAAATCAACATTGATACCTTTAAACTAAAAAATGTTCTTTGTAAAGCACAATAACACTACAAAGCACGGGTAATTATCCAGATAGATAGAGATTAGTCTAATAAAAAAAACTTTCTGACCAGTTCCAACAAAACAAGTTTTCCTTCTACTACTTTCCTACAGGAGGTCTAGTTTTCCCAGGGAGCCCTGACAACTCCCTGGTAACATCAACCTCATGTCTTTTATAATCTCACTGTAACCTCTTGGTGAAGAGCACAAATTTTGAAGGTTGAGAGCTACTGCCATCCTGTTTGGAAACTCAATCAACTGTAAATAAACTTCTCCATTACAAGACAATGGCTGGGCAAACATCTTAGTCAGACCAGACAAGGTCATCTAAACAGTTACCGTATGATTGACTTAACAGAAGTTTGAAGCCAAAGACAAAATAGCAGACTTAACACACACAATTGCACTGTGGGAAAAAAAGGAGTATAGAACAAAGGGTTGAAAAGAAACTTTTCTTTTCCACAACTTTTTGACCACTTGTCGGAGAAAATATAACTAAATTATCGACATATCAGTTAATAAAGTTTAAATTCTGACCTGATAAGTACTTGTACAAAAGTATGCTCTACATGATATTATGATCAAAATGTAAACTCTAACAAACATGGCCATGCTGAATAGGATTTAAGCTTACAGCTAGCAACCGGCTAGTGTGACAATTTCTCAGTACATGTTATGTATTGAGATAAAAATCTACATACCACTTGCGGAAACTTTTGGTTATTGCTACCTTGAAAAATTATGTTTAAAATCCATTGGGGCCAGGGGTTGAACAAGTTAACTCTCATGACCTCAAACAACCTTTGACCACCACCAAAACAAAAGAGCTGTCTCCTAACCATAATGCATCCACATACCGATTACAAACTCTATCAAAGTTCCCTACCATGAAATGTCCTGTTCACAAGGTTTTCAGGGTTTGATCTAGGAGGACACCAGATGACCTTTGACCTCCACCAAAAATATCTAGACCACCTTCTGACCAAAATGCATCACAAACTAGGTTTTAAATAAATGTAAGCTTTCTATCTGGAAATATCATTCAAACAAGATTCCTGACCCCTATTCTGACTCCAGATTATCATTTTCCTCCACCAAAATCAATAGGGTTCTCTCTCCTATATCATAGTGCATATACTGTATATATTAGGTTTGAATAAAAAGCAAGCTTCCTACCTTGAGATATTGTGTAAACAAGGTTTTCGGATTTTACCCCTCCCCAAAAATTTCAAAAACTGCTTTTCTACATTCACCAAATATGAAGAGTTCTCCTTTACATCAGTAAGGAACATCTGTGTACCAAATTTGAGAACTTTCAAAGTTTTTTCCTAAAGGTATTGTGAAAACACACAAAATGTCACAGACACACACGCACGTGCACACAACATCACCATCGCATACATTCCTCTCCCGCCTTCGGCAAGGAATAAACAAAACAAGGGACGGGCGAGAATTCTCCTGCTTTACATTCTTGAAGGCTGAACACATAAGTTCCCCAGAAAGCCAAAAGGCTTAGTGATTCCTTGCCATCAAATACCTTACCTGCTTTCAAATTGACAGTGTTTGATAGATTTTTCTTTACATTTTAGGCACAGAATTTTCGCAATTTTACAGCTGGTGACCTCAAATGACCTTTGACCTCTACCAAAAACAAAAGGCTTCTTTCTCTCAACATAACAAATCTATATACCAAATATCAAGAGTATATGTTACTCCTACCTGAAGATATCATGTTTACAAGCCATTTTCGGTGCTTTAGTATTTTTACTGCTGGTGACCTCAAATGACCTTTGACCTCAACCAAAAACAATAGGGTTCTTCCTCTCAACATGACAAACCTATATACCAAGTATGAGAAGTGTCAGTCACTCCTATCTGAAGATACCGTGTTTACAAGCCATTTTCGAAGTTTTCACAATTTTACCGCTACTGACCTCAAATGACCTTTGACCTCTACCAAAAACAATAGGCTTCCTTCTCTCAACATAACGGATCTATACACCAAGTATGAAAAGTGTCAGGCAATCCTATCTGAAGATATTGTGTTTACAAGCCATTTTTAGCGTTTTCCCAATTTTACCGCTGGTGACCTCAAATGACCTTCGACTTCTACCAAAAGCAATAGGCCTCTTTCTGTCAACATGACAAATCTATATACTAAATATGGAGAGTATCGGTCACTCCTTTCTGGAGATCTCATGTTTACAAGCCATTTTCGGCATTTTCGCAATTTTACCGCTGGTGACCTCAAATGACCTTTGACCTCTACCAAAAACAATAGGCTTCTTTCTCTTAACAAGAAAAATCGATATACTAAATATGAAGAGTGTTGGTCATTCCTATCAGAAGATATCGTGTTTACAAGCCATTTTCGGCGTTCTCGCAATTTTACCGCTGGTGACCTCAAATGACCTTTGACATCTACCAAAAACAATAGGGTTCCTCCTCTCAACATGATAAATCTATATACCCAAATATGAAAAGTTTCGGACATTCCTTACTTAAGATATCGTGTTTACAAGCAAGTGTCACAAACACACACACACATACACACACACACACACACGACATCACCATCGCATAGATTCCTTGCCTGCCTACGGCAAGGAATCAATAATCACATGCATCGCCTATGCACACCAGTAATTAACCTAGAAGTTCTGAAAAATATACTTGAATTTCATACTATATCCGGATTAAGCCTGGCAAAGGTTCTACTTTGGAGAAATAAGTAAACAATGTTATACTGTACCATACTGACTTCCTGAGCATCTTGTTTCTTGTTGCACCCATACAGTCCAGTACATGTAAAACTAGCTCCAAGTATACTGAAGAAACATTGAAGGATGCACAAAACCGTCAATATTCCATAAAAGGCTATTCTTTGATTTAAAGCTTCTTCCCTGTGATTGAGGAAACTCATTTCCTGGTTTAAAAAAATACAAAAGATTTCCACCATTAAATTATACTGCTTAATATTTTACTTTGTTCAAATACATTTAATTTTCAACATTGAAAGTATGTATTTGTCACGTTAATATACTTGACGTATACCTGCAATAGACCATTTTCCAACTAGCGTTTACAAAGGATTGTGGGAAAGAGGTTTGGTGCGCGTCGTTTTTCGCTACAGTTAAATGACATTGACAAAAACGACGCGCACCCAACGTTTATCCCACAATTCATTGTAATTGCTATTTGGAAAGGGGTCTATGGTGTACATAAAATACCAGGAGGAAAACAAATGTATTCCTACGTTTCAAAACCTTTACACAAAACCAAAAATATTAAATGTATACACATTTTGGAAATAACAATTTTACAAATATTGTTACTATGCACAACATAGGTATAGAACTTTCTCTAGCTTTAACCCCTTTTCATAAATGGAAATCTTTGGAGGACCCTTTGACAGTGATTGCTGAGCAGACTTGGAGAAATCATAATCAGTAAATCATAATCAATTTCTTTCATTTTTTAAAGAAGTTGTTATAGCAAACGCATCCTGTTGGGAAAAAATGCAAAATAATTGCAATTGTTATCACTTACAATGGGAAAGTAATCGCAATGATGCTTGCATTGCTATTACAATGAAGTTGAATTTAAAAACAAAATGTAGTTAGTAGATAGGGTTTGAGACCTCTGCTTATAACCTTCCAGTTCATGTCAAATTTCCCTGCCTATAAAACCTTTGTCCACACTTTTTTGCTTCAGTGAATGAAGATCAACAAAACCAGATAAGAAGTTGCCCTACTGCGTGCCTTTCATTCTTCACAAACATTGGCAAATTTGAACCCCATCATTCCACCTTTGTTTAAACCTTTCAATAGCTCTCTCTATCAAGCTTGTGGTTTCTTGGAGCAAAATTTGATTACCCCACCAAACCTCCCATTTTGTGGGTACTCGGGTGAAATATGTAATAGGGTAGGAAATTCTTTATGATTAATTTATGGTGGTGTCCACATGATTTTTTCAAACTGTGGGGCACTGGATTGTTTATCCTACCATTGAACATTGCTTATGCGGCAACAAAATGTAATCACAATTGCCAGTTGGGAGACTGACCTCAATACTACAGTAAGCCATTACGATAGCCGTTTGATAACAATGCTCTGTTATCGAGGTCAACCAAGGTGGTGGGAAAGAAAAATGGCCGCCAATGCGATAATCATGTCACTTTACAATAAAAATATATGAATAATCACTATAAATGTATTTCAATCAAAAATCCTTAATATTTTGATATGGGAGCACAATTTTTTTTACTATATTTCTGATACTTTTAACAGAACCTTAACCTAATCAAGATGGCGGAAATCACAAAATGACCACCAAAATAACAATCATAATTTATAAAAAGTCAAATGAAAATTAATTTAAACAAAGCTGCCCTTAAAATCTGGCCATATTTATGATATAAATATTGAAATTTTATTTTGGTAACATTTTTGGCGAAATGTGGTTAACCAAGATTTTTTTTTTTTTTGTGGTTAACCAAGATGGCGGAAGTAAGATGGTCGCCAATGCGATATTTATGTCAGTTCACAGTAAAAATCCAAAAAGTTACCATTAAGAATACATTTCATAAAAAATCCTTAACATTTTGATATGAGACCATAGCATATTTTTCAAGCATTATTTCTGATATTTTTGCAGGACTTAAACATAATCAAAAAATAACAAAATAGCCGCCAACGCTAAAATTAAAGTGGAATTGTGAGATCTCTGTCGACTCCCAGCAGCGACAGAAAAGACTGTAGAAATATGCAATTCGTTTTCTGTGTAGGCAGTCATTGACACTTAATATGAATATTTCATTTTTAGTTTCAGCTGCTTTTGAGATCGCATCAAACACACCGTCAAGATTCAATCAGTGTATACTGATACTGCATTTACGCAATTGTGTTCCTTATTTTCATTACACTAATCACCGACGAGTGTTAGGCTAGAGTGTGCTTGCTGTTCGAAAAATGTATAGCTATAGGGCCTTACTATACCTATTCATACTTGTAGCCTAAGCCTATGCTGCCTCGCTGTGTCAGGCAACACTCCAGTTGGCATGTAATTGCAACACTACAGTCAGTTTGGATGTAGGATGCATGAGACGTTCCTCCTTTTTTATGTTATTGGGCAACAATTAAGTTGGTGTGGGTAACATTACTACAACAACAGTATACAGAAGGCCTAAGCCTATGAGCCGTCGTGCAATATCAATATTTAAACCTATAAAAATCATGGTTCATCCCTAAAAAGTCAATGTTAACATAAAAAATCTGACAATTTACAATTCTAACTAAATTCCCATCTCTGTTGCAAGGTGGGCCACTCCAGCCAACGGGCTAATTGTCATTGAGGAACCCACTGTTCAATATTATCAACTGCTGATACCTTGACAGCAGTAAGCCTAGTGATTACCGTATAGATTTCTATTAATGAACATTTTTGGCTTTTGCAGACCCTTTTTTTGTCAGCCTGTCTGCTGATTCCTTTGCGGTGCAGACCCCAAAATAAATTTCATCAACCATATGAGCAGGAATGAAGAATACTTGTTTTGTCATCTGAATTATTACTCCTTAACCGGATGGGTAGGAGCAGAAAATTCCTTTATTAACTTTATACAGTACATGTTTTTCACAGATGTGGTCTCCCTTAATAGTACCCCCCAAAACTATTCATTGGCTTCTTTTCAGAACCTTGTTTTACTAAGGGCCTGATTGACATGCATTATATCCAACACAATTCCATCATGGAACCTTGTCTACAGTACCAAACAGCACAAACGCAGCAATGTAAATTGTTGCTAAAAGACTTAGGCATCACAAGTTTCCACTCAATTACATGATATTACTATCAAAA
The DNA here is from genome assembly GCA_037179385.1 of Holothuria scabra. Lineage (NCBI taxonomy): Eukaryota > Metazoa > Echinodermata > Holothuroidea > Aspidochirotida > Holothuriidae > Holothuria > Holothuria scabra. The sequence goes on from CM074199.1 coordinate 1,589,236, forward strand.
GTAAACCAACCTTTGCAAAGCAAGTTTCAAAATTTTTTCGAATTTCTTCACATCGCTGGTCTTAATTTTGTGGAGTGATATCTCCTTTCAGGCAACGATTGAATTCATCGTACCCATAGCTTTGCTCTGGCTGAAGTTCACACGAACGTACAGAATTTCCAATTTTAATATGAACGCTGTCTCTGATTTCTCCAATTGAAGCAAGCATCCAAATAACATAGAGAAAAACAGTTACAGTACAGAGACCTTTGTAAATCCAATGCAATCCCTAGAGATAAAGAAAATAAGATCAGTACTAAAACGGAAAGATAAAAATACTATTTGGAAGAAATTTAGCCCATGTAATTTGCTAAATTCAAGACACTTTAATACTATAATATACGATCACCTGCCCAGGGAAAAATGTGACAACAAAATTCTGCTTTTGGACGATTCCTCCAAAACTTAACCTTCCAAGATCATAATGCCATTTAGATTGCCTATATAAGACAATTTTACAGAATTGCTACTTGAAATATACTAATTTAGAACAGAAAGCATAGGCAAATGTCCAAAGGGGGGTGGGGGACAAAACTTAGGGAGAGGGAAAGGTATAGAGGCAAAGAATATCAGGGGGCAGCACGGAACTGAGTCATCCTAGGGGTGGGGGTTTAGAAGGCAAAGTCCCGAGAAGCTCTGCAGGTTTAACATACACCGTATCTCTGGATAAAAAATTAAGTCTCAGGAGAAGTATATTATTCATATTTTGTGGTTAACCTAAATAGGGAGGGCGACAAATTCTAAAGGGGTAAATTCTCCCTCTCATCCCCCCGTAGCTTCTCTACTGTATATATAAAACCTTCCAAGATTTCTTTGTGCTTTGAAAAAAAAAACTGAGTTTGTCGTCAAGGCAGTAGCAACCGATACGTTGTAACAAATTCCCAGTTTGAAGGTGGAGCAGTTAGCTCATTAAGCAATTTACCATTCCTTTTTTCAAAATCTTGACAAATTTCCACAAAAGTAACAGTGTTACCAAACTTGTAAGAAATGTGAAGACGAAAAGTCGTCTTCAAAAATCGTCTCATTTACCCGTTAAGGGTTTGAGCTTACACTTGAAAATTCGTTGTGGACAGTGGCAAAGATGAAACTACAACATAGGCAGTCTACATTGCATTTTTTTTTCTTATTCCTCTTACTCCCAGTACTGTATATTCCAAAGTTAACAAAATGTAGTTTATATGCTCTTATTACACTAAATTTAATATGTAAAGAGGAACACTTTTGCTGACCAAATCCTTTTCCTTGTAGCTGAATGCTGCAACCATTCCAGTTACGAAAGGTAGCTACAGTATATTAATTGAGAAAGGAAAATCTATATAAGCTTGTTTATCATATTATTATACTATTAATGTTGCAATGATGTTGTTTGGCCGAATTCGACACTTTTAACATTTTAGTCAGGTTACCAACTAGAATGATTGCATAATACCAAACACTTTCCTCAACAGGCTCCTTAGTTTTAAATGCTAGCACACCTCAACTAAATGAAGTGGCAACCATTAACAGTAACTACCAGATTTTCTTGGTGGGGGAGGGGGGGACTGGAGAAGGGCTGCATATGTTGATAGGCATAATGCATTTCTGTCATGAACATGTAAGCAGTGCACCACAATCTGTTGGCACAGAGAGCACAGAAAATTTTGGAAAATCATGGTTTCAGCTCTTTGACACCCTTGTGAAAAAGGATGTCAGCCTGTGTCAGTTACCACGCATGAACACCTGTGAAAAACAAAGGGAACCACACATATTTCTGGGTGAAAAACCTGTGCTTTTGAAACTGTCTGAAATGAGGTTTGGCACAGGTTTACACATCTTTTCTTGCTTTCAATTTGAAGCCACAGGTTTTGACTGAGAATGCTTTGTTTATTATTTGCTTCAATTGTCACAGGATTTAACAGTCAAACCTGTGGTAAGACGTGTGAGACGATTTCCAAACCCATGTCAATATCACTGGAACACACAGTTGTTCACGAAAATTCCTGCAAAAACCAGTGGCAGAAACATGTAAAAACCTGTGGATTTGGAACTTATCGACATGCTTTTTTTAAAGGGCGGTCAGAAATGAATTCTGCAGGTCTATCTGAAGAGTCTATGCAGTTGTTACTTTGAGCTTTCCTTTGCAATAACATGTTATAAAGAGACGAAAATTACAAAATGATCAAAAATGATTACATAAAATGTTCCACTACCATTTTCTGGAAAAAAATTTGGGCACTATACAAGTGACTGCAAATACTTTTATCTGCCATGGCTATTAACGACTGCATGGTTAAGTGGTTAGAACATAAGACTTGCATCCGGAAGGTCGGGGGTTCGACTCATAGCCGTATCATCCCCAAGGCTTTAAAAACGGGACCTACTGCCATTGCGCTTGATGCTCAGCATACGCAATGGAGTAGTGAAAAAAGCCAGTGAGTGACAACTGGAAAAAAGCCGTGGCCAGCTGGACTTGAACGAATTGGTTGGAAACTAGGCCGTTTAAGTCCATCTAACATGTTGTATCGCAATTTGAAGCATCCACGAACGTCTTGCACCTTTTGCCCACATACACTGAATGATATTCTACCATTTCAGAAAAAGTGTTGCACAGAACTATGAGGAGAAGCTACAGATACAGCTGCACATGTGTCACTACCAGTCTGAGAAATTTTGCAGTGATACACTTTAACTCTAGATTACAGGAAATAACTAACAGATCTCGGAAGTTGCATTTTATGAAGTTTTGATATTCAAAATTGCATTTGAAAAAGTTGGCTTTTCAATGGGTCAAAAAGTACCCTGATGAATCTGGCATAACCTGATGTGCATTGGTGAAGCGCATGATCGGGCTCGTCATGTGATACTTATACACAATTGCACATGATTGCCATTTCGATTGAGCTGAGCTCATCCTCCATTTAATATGTGTGCATAACTCTGACCTGACTGTTAGAGGAACTTTGGTTGGTAAGGTATTTAAAGGAATAGTCCAGAGCCAAATTTATGTTTGGTATGTCAAAGAGGAACATGTTCTAAGCATTCTGGTAAAAGTTTTGTTCATTTCCCATGTTTGGTTCTCAAAATATAAGCAACTGAAGTTCGCAAATTTTCTATAACAGGTGAACATAAAGCAAGCAAGTGTGATATCACGAATTCACTTTGTTGGCTAATGTTTTATTTTTCTTCATTTGTCGTCCTATATGTTTGACCTTGAACTTATTGGGGATGCTATCTTGCCAATAAGGTATATAAAGTTTTTTTGAATTTTTTAACTTGGGATACACCTATGGTATCAGTTATACCAGTGTTTAGTTGCATTAAATTGGTCTCAAAGGAGAAAGCAATCTCAGCTTTTTCTACTCTTAAACTAGCAAATTTAATGTATGCTCCTTCTAAACGGGGCAAATAGAAGTTTTGAAAATGGTCATTTCCACCTTAAAAATTGATTTTTGAATTGCCACAGGCTTGCACTGTTGTTGTTTGAATTCTACCAGATCACGGATGAACAATGATGAAAGCAAGCCACATATAACACATTTTGACACTTAGCATGAAGAAAAAAATTGGCGGTGCGCAACACCACTGTCGTTCACCCTCCTGGACTTTGACTCACACTGTATCCTTCATGTAAGATATGGTTTCCTTTGGGCTAACTCAGACACGTTCCCTCCCGCAGGGTAACCCCGATCTATCATACAATGGGCACATTGTTTTACTCAGTGGCCATGGTTGTCTACTTGCATTGTGTATTTATTCACTATGCACATACGGTATATTAGGTTATAACTCACAACTCACAACAAAAGCAAGATGCTGTTGTGTTCAACTTTCTTGAAACACATGAACACATTTTTGTTCGAGAAAATATGGATGCAAGAATATTCAACTTCTTCTGCAAATTTTGTGGCCTTAGTATACAGAAAATAGAGTTAGGCGAGAGAAGAAATAGCAACTACCAGGACCACAGGTAGCTATGACTGGATTTTGTGAGCGCCAGGTCTGAACCTGATCTTTACATGTGTGATTTTGTCTGTTTTGTGTCACATACTGTATGACAAGGAATCCACCCACATGTTAAGTGATGGTGCCTTTTGAGAAATATACATACAGATATTTGCAGTTTCGGTTTACACAGATGAGTAAAAGAGGAAAAGATCAACCTAGTGCACAATGCAATTGAATTGTATGTTGCATTTCATGCTTACTGTTCTAGCAACATGGACTAGTGAAAACTTAAAACCATTTGCAATAGAGGCTTTGCAATTGCGTCACTGAACCGCCATGCTGGAGGACATCTGTGCCAAATACACGTGGATTTTTGCTGAACGCACTGCACAGTATTCACTGTGACATGCACGGTGTATAAAAATTCAGCGAGCAAGCGCGTCCCATTTGGTTTACTACGTGGTTACATGTACTCCAACATGGCCGCCAGAGAGTATTATGACGTCATGTGAAAAGCCTCTATTGCAGTCGGCAATGCTATCTACTATAGTCCTCCTTGAGATGATTGTAGGCCACGGCTGGGTACAATATCCACTTTTCTTCTGCACTTGGGAATTCTCAAACCCTGGCCGATATTTTCTCCACTTTTTGTATGAGTGTGCATTCCATGTGTAGTGAATGAGACATGGTTGGACTTTCGACATGACTCGCTTTTGTCATTTTTGAAGCGCCCCAATTTTTCTAAACTACAGCACCACCGGTGCTGAAGCTCAATTCTGTTGAATTAATGTACAGTGATGGTTAACATGCCAAGAAAATCCCTACCCATGCAATGAATATTTTAATCACAACAGGGACTTTACTCATTTTATGGCTGTTTTTTCTTGAACAGATGTATCCACATTTAAGTAATTTTTTTAAATTCTCCCAGGTAAAATGATAATCTGCTATTGCCTACTTACTATTTCTATCTCTACAGATAACAATAAGTTCAGCAAGGTGGCAGACAAGTTTCATGAGCGGGGATTTCACAACAGTAAGCATGAGCTTCTTCCCTGAACACAAGAAAACAAAATTGACCCTCTTCATCCCCACCTCCAATAAGGCTAGTTTAGAACCAGTTTATACGACTCTGTGCTATATAACGGGAAATATGTAGTAAACTGAATTTGAATTGTGAGACTGGCATAAAATTGGCCAGAGAGATGTCAAAACTATTATTCATCCAAAATCAGACAGAAACTTGTAATCTGCATGTCACATTGAAGTCATGTGTTTGTGTTATACTCCCTAATTATGCATGTAGGAGCACTTGATTATGCATGAAAGAGACAGGTGGTGATGCGATCGGTATGCATTGTGCACACTTTGTGCGCTATTGTGTACCTTAAATCCCCCTTTTCACGTGGAGGAAAGGTATCTTGTCAGTCTGGACTGGAAACTGTAAAGTGGCAGGTATATGGGCTCGTTGTTGTACCCACCAGGGTGTTGTAGAGTATAGGAGGTTAGGCGTGGCAATGCAGGCTAAGTCCACCGTACTTCAGGACAACATGGGACAACGGTAGCTAAATTCTAAGTTTGGTTTCTACACCTGATGTTTTGTACCATTAAGTGTGAGTATGTCTTGTTAATTTATTAGGAGTTTTTTAGAGGTAAAATTTAGGGAAAGTTTCATAATCAAAACTTAATCGAAATTCATCCATCGAAATTTTGGGAAGTAAATTTTAGCGTTATTTGTACACTTAGGGTGTCAAAAATTTTGATTCAAAATGCATTCACCTGAAAGTTCAAACGATACAATGGGAATTGTTACTGAGTTGTGTGTATTTTGGTTATAGCTAGATTGCTCTAAGTTTTTGACTTGGCGTAATGTTTGAGGTGCCAAATAAAAAGTAGCCAACGAAAGCAGAAAACAGAGAGGTTATACTTGAGTGAAAAGAGAATACTGAGAGACACCCTTAGTTCGCAAGTAACTGCTTATTGAACAGTTGAAGCGGGAGCTATGTTGGATTTTTCCGAACAAACATTTAATTTATGCCATGGAACATTTTTGTTACCTGTGAACCGAAAGAGCATACCGTATTTATCGAAGCGAGCTACTGGAGAGGAATTGTAAAGCGAAAATTATCAAAAGACTTTGATTTAAGAGTGACAGTTGTATGTGGTGTGTGAGCTAAGTTTAGTGTATGTAGTGTGAGACACGGCCGTTGAGAGCCCCCTCCCCCTCCCCCCCCCCCCAGGTATGGTACCATTTACTTTTTCGTAACTTTAGTTTACCTCGTGCACGTAGGACTTGTACGAATCAATTTATTTTGCCAAGATGCCTTATTTTTCATGTAATATAAGTTTGCTTTGCTAAAACAATTCGTATTGTTATCTTTTTCTGGTTGTGTCAGTTGAACGTCTCCACCCGGTGACACTGCACATGCCAGTCATCCATCTGAGCAATTAGGAGGACAATTTTGCAAAGCATCTAGGAGAAGATGGCATTTCAAAATATTAACATCTATGACCTCAAATGACCCTTGGAAGACCATTGACCTATTTTTTTTACAACCAGCTTAAAGCCCTTCAAAGTCAATGAAGTAAATTATGTTTGGTAACTATTGGACTGACAGGTGGAAAGCCATTCCACAAGAATGATGATCCACCTTTTGACCTCTTATGTACTCATATAACAGTGGATAAGGAATCTACTTACAATCTTCAAAATTCAAAACCTTAGAAACATTATGACCAACTTTTAAGACCGTAAAGCACTATTTGTGGGAGAAGTGAAACTTTGGAGATATTCACAAAGCAGCCAGTAATGACCTCTAGATGACCTTTGACCTCAATGTTTGAACAGAGCATGTAGCCCTACAGTATGTTCAATGACCAATGTGTCCAAGTTTCCTGAGAGCATGAAATGCAATTGTGAACAGAAATGATAGACAGAGTGAGGGTGGCAATTACACTAGCTCTAACAGTTCTTTGGCCTGGTTTGGGCTTAAAAGAAAATGTTAACTAACATGATACATCCATGAAGGTTAAAAAAAATTGGAAAATTTACAAAACAAAATGGTAGAAATACTTAATCCACTGCATGACACGTTTTGTCTGAAGGGCACAGAGTTTTCAATTTCCGCTTGCCTTTACAAAACTGCCTAATCAAGCATATGCTACCAGTTTAATAGATGATCCTGTTTAACTAGCCATCACAGGTTACTTTTCAATGGGTAAGCACCTTTGCTGCATCAGTTCGTCAAAGAACATTCCTTTGCTTTGCTGAGAACAGCATCTGATTAGAGATTAGCCGGTGTGACCAGGCCGATGGGATCAAAGCACCATTATCTACTACTGTGGTGTTTGACTTAGTTTTGTTTACATCAAAAGACCGTCGCCCGGCTATTTTTCTCTAGACAATTTGGTATCGGCATAACACGGCATGTAGCTCAAAAGTTTGGTCTCTCTGAGCTGTTTTACATTTGATCTGATTACTGCCTTGTTTTCCTTTAACTTATAAACATGAAAACTAGAGCAGCAATGCTGCAGAATCTAGATACTTCGTGAATGTTTATGATACAAAGTTAATTGTCGCTGATGATGGGTAAACAGGCGTCCTTTGGTGCTTTGCATTAAAAAATGAGCCATCTATTGTTACTATCCAGATTCATTTCACACCTGAAAATGATCAAATGCATAGAGAGCAATTGTTACCATTATACTGTAACAATAAGTGATGTACATAATCATTGAACATCATACTGAAAGTAAGTAAAGCAGATATAAGCTGTTTTCCCTCTACATTCCACACTATTTTCTCTCAAAACAATCCCTCAAAGTTATTTTTACAGTCTCTTTCAAATATTGTGGTATTTCTCAACTTCTGAAGAAGGGAGAGCTATTTCTCTGCTAATATCTTGAGTGTTTGCATTGTTACACTGAATGACAAGTGGGTAGAAACTGCAATTATACAGTATGTTTACAAATCCTCAAATACACTTCAATAAACTAGGGGTACATATTTTCATCACAACATAGACTGAGGCACTTTGGATATATTTTGTACACTATTTTGTAATTCAATAAATTGTAAATAAGCTTATTCCTGTCAAGATGACTACTCTGCGAATATCTGATTACAGATCCTTTATTTCAAGTCAGACTAAGGAAGATTACCCTGCAGTTATTTCATGCTTGAATTAGGAACGGTTTGACACCAAACCTCTAACATATGAAAGTTTAACTTCAAAATGTGAACATTTCAGTCATTAAGTACTGCAACCAAAGTCTTGTGTGCAAAGGAATGACAGCTTACTGGAAGTTTCCATGACAACTGAAGGGTGTTACCATCACATTTGTCAAAATAACCTAGCAACAATTAGCAACCATCACTTTTGCAATTAGAGAAAAGGTAATGTCTTCCCCCCAGCCCAAAGAGCATGCTCTCAAATTGTTAAAGACATTGACACTGTTCAAGTCACATTCCCATGCTCTAAATAAATTTCATCCACTGGCTAGTGTGACAATATCTCAGTTACTGTTGCTGTATGTATTGAGAAAAAAAAATGGCCAACAATGTGAATCCAATATACCTGTTTGCTTCAAGCTCACCCTATTCAGAAAATTTGCCATCTTCAATTATTAATATCTCAAGAACCGAGTATGAGGAATAAACAAAAATTTCTCCAGAATGCTTGGTATACGTTGCTCTTTATAATAAATTTGCCTCTGAACTATTCTTTGAGGAGGTTTTGAAACTTTTTGAATTATCGAAGTGTCAACATGCAAAATAGTATCACTCTTTTTTCAGGAAATTAATTAATACAAATTTTTAAAGCTCTATGTCTTACAAATTCTAGCACTGATCCTAACAAACTTGAAAAATTTGAAACTTTCCAAATAATAGTGATAACTGCTCGTTTTTAAAATGGTTTCTGATGCAGCACAAATCAAGTGCATTGAAAGCACATTGTACTTGGACAAATTCAAGGGAATTCCAGTCCCAAGCACCATGGAATTTATGGCGCTGCTGACATAACCGTACGTTCCAATTGATAATCAAAGTCAAGTGTCAAATGTTGAACGTGTCCATTTATTACGAACACAGGCGTAACATGTGCAATCCCTCCCAAGCACGATCCCCCACATAGACCACGTCAAAAACATAACATTGTAACAGGTAATAAATATTCAATTAAGTAACGACAGTATCAACAGCCTTTATTTTTTAAGGATGAAGTCTCTAAAAGTGTCTTTTACAACATGAGATTGCATAATCTTATGACTTAAACGGATTCATGTCAAAACCATTACATTAGATCATGTGTTTTGGTTTTTCCAGAACTCCCGGAATCATTGTCACAAGATCATCCCAAAATAGGGTTTGTTACAGTTTGCACATCAATAGATGAGTTCGAATTTATATATGCGCATGCATGTGTAACCTTTCAGTTCAGGTAAAGTGGTAACCAAACGTCTGAGCGCTTTCCCAGCTGTGCATATACAGAAGCACACTGCTTGGCAGTGTGCTTAGATGTCACCATCAGCTGAATCACATGCAAGTGTTGCCCATTGACCGAGAACCTATTGTGCAACGCAGCTCCATCAAGAAAAATCGAACTGGTATTTGGTAAGACACAACCCCTCACCTCAAGACTAGGTTAACAAAAAAATATTCATTAGTATTTTACACCCATTTGCAAACCTCATACTGTTTACATCTAAGGTTTAACTGTAACACGATTCCAGCACTACCGATTGTCATACCTATTCCAACTTACATTTTGTCATAAAAATGTAAAGTCCTTGCATACAACAAAAATGTACAAAAGTAGTTTTACTCACCATCCCTGTAAATATGAGAACGCGACCAATTTCTATAGCCCTTGGTGTCCATACACACTCACAGGTTATGCTGTTGTAACAAGGATTCTGTTGTGAAATGGATTCACCTGCAGGATCAATAATGATCGCTGCTGTTTGAACTGCAATATGAACCAAACAAATGCCAGCCTGCATGGCTCCAATCCATTTCCTAGTTGCTGCTTCTCTTGGATAACGAAGAACATAGAGATCCATTTGATTTAAAGTATCTGACTCTACCTGCAAAATCAAAATTTCAAACGTCTTTACTGTTATTGATCAAGGAAGGGAGTAATAATATCGCAATCTGAGAAAAAGTTTTCGCAACAATAATAACTTCTGTATATCGCCCAACACTAGAGTGGAACGCTCAAAAGTACAAGTGTCCCATCATCGTGTGCAAGCCTGTCCGTGCTTGTTAAAGGTTTCTGCATATCAATGTAACTGCCAGTATGTTCCAGAATAATCAATCAGTGTTTAACCAAAAGAATGTAGGATTCTTAACAACCTGTCAGTAGAGGTGGTAAGATTAGGTACAACCCTTTTCACTAAACACAACCCAATAGTCTCAACACAAAAGGTTGAAATTTGAAAACATCACACCAAACCCTTTACTACAAATACCCCAGTTTCTGAGCTTTTTATTTCAGATTATTTCTTCTGTACTGTAGGGCCAATAGTAGATATGAAGGCTCAGGTAGGGGATCTTGCTGAGTACGGTGTAGCTCCGACAGACTGAGAAAAGAGTTTAGTTGATTAAAAATGTTTTATACTTGGTACAGCTTCCTCATAAAACATAATTAAACAAATAAATTGGCCAACATTATAATTAAAGACTATGTTCAAATTTGCCCAAGTACTCTTCGTCTGAAGTCTACTGTATGATTGAGCTTGCGGGCTCGGGGCTTGTCTCGTACTTCCAAGCCACGAGGGTTTGGGGGAAGATCCTTGCACTTATTGCAGTCCCCTGGCTGGTTCAAACTTGTGATGCACCAAATTAACTAAATATTAATGAATGTGCTGATGTAAATGAACAACGAGGAGGCTGTAGAAGGTGAAATTGGCCACACATTGAAAGTATGGGATACATCATGCATCAGGAACCAAAGATGAAATATATTTAACGCCAAAACCGCCATCGCATATGACGATGTACTTCCATTTGGTGGCGTTATTTTACATGACGATGTTAGTTCAAATTGCCATCTATCCAGGAATGATGACGTTCTTCCGTTTTCGACGTTACCAAATCAAACGGCATTCGATCACATATAACGATGTATTTCCATTTGGTGGCGCTATTTTACATGACAATGTTAGTTTAAATGGTCATCTATCCCAGGTATAATGGCATTCTTCCGTTTTTCGATGTTACCATCTTAAGCGGCGTTCGATCAAACGGCGACTCGTGTATCCAAGACGTGTATCTAACGCGTGTATCCAAGGGAAGTTCCTGTTCTCAAATGTACATATTTAGCAAAGTAAAATCAAACCAATCTCAATGGTTGTCTTATAAAGAGATCTAGGCCTAGGCTACTGCCTGGTTACTCACTTGTTGTGCGCGAACTTACGTCCCGCTTTCTTAAATTTTGTCCTCTTCTTTTTCTCTCTATTGTCCTCTTACTGACGTTCAACATTTCTGCCATTTGCCGGTTTGTAAATCCCATTTGGACCATCTCTTCTACGCTGTTCGCATGCCATGATGCCGTCCGTGTAACGTTAGCGAAACTAGGACTGCTATTCCAGCTCAAATACAATCCTCTTATTTGGGATTTGGCGCATTTTGGCAAGTTTTATAAAACATGTTCTGTGATTGGCTGCATCTTTTACAAAGCCATCCTTTAGGTATGAATAGTCATCATTGGTAACTCCCCTTGGATCCACGCCTTGGATACACGCCTTAGATACACGTCTTGGATACACATCGCCGTTTGACCGAACGCCGCTTAAGATGGTAACATCGAAAAACAGAAGTAATAATGGCGCTCATCGTTGTATGTGATAAAATGCCGTTTGAGTTGGTAACGTCGAAAAACGGAAGAACGTCATCTTTCCTGGATAGATGGCCATTTGAACTAACATCGTCATGTAAAATAACGCCACCAAATGGAAGTACATCGTCATATGCGATGGCGGTTTTGGCGTTCCATAGAAATAGACTGTCACGTTCAAAGGTAACACGAGACGGGAAACGGGAAGAGCCCTGGGAATCTAGGACAAAGGAAGGGAGAGTTGCTCCTAAACAAAAAGATGGCATTCCTGTTAAAGTTCATGAAGGGTGCACTACACTACAAAACAGTACTTTTTAATTTTGCCTTTAGTTGAAACCTTCCTGACCCAGTTAATAATGAAATGACAGATGCAACACACTTCTTCATGGAGTTAAAAAGCTTCAGGAAGAGGATGCATACCCAAGTTGAGAATAGTTCAACTTTGGAACATACTATTTTTGATGTACAGGAAAAACTAGAGCACCTTTGGTGTAGTTGCTCAAACCTGAGTAAATGGTTGACAGTGAAACCATAGTTGTGAGTAAATCGGTACATGGGTCTCTTAAAAAATAAATTAGGGGGGGGGGCAGAATTATAGGGGAAAACATTTTTTTAGGTGAAATTATTTACCCCCAGAAAAGACTTAAGGTACTACATCTGAGAAAGTGTTGGCAGGAACATAGCCAGGAATTTGTTACAATGGAAGGGGAGGGGAATGGGACATGAACCAGACCCTCTGGACTCTGCGCCACCATGGGTTTGCATGGATAGTACATGGAGGTCTTTAGGAAGGTATAATTCAGTGGTCACAACACAATATGTGATCGCTGATCTAGCAAGACAGTTTGCCTATCTTTCTTGAAGTTTAAGGCTTCATGTTTGCCAACATGGAATACGTATCATGTACCAATTTCATGAAACAACTTGAGGGGTTGATTTATTAGACAGTAAACAAAATAAAGCACATGTGATCACTGATCAAACAAGATCTTAAGAGCTGAATTTCAGCTTTGTTTGTCACTATGAAACTACAGTAATATCCTCCAAAAAGTATGAATTTCATGCTGCCACAAAGAACTTAATGTAAACATGTTGTACAATTACATTAGGTATTGTAAGTATGCCAGGGAAAAGGGATTGTCAATTAAAATTTATGCACATCGATGCACATTGATGACGTATGATGCCAAGAAAATGATTCCCCATGTAATGGATATTTCAATCAGTACAGAGGCTGTACTTGTCATACATGGCTGTCTTGTCTTGTATCCAAAATTTAGAATGTTTTATGTCAGGTAAAATAATAGGTCCTGCTGCTTTGCCTACATTTTTTTACAGAAAATGGTAAGAACAGTTAGTAAAGGCAGGAGGCAAATTGAATGGGCTGTGATAACAAAAAAATGACCATACCCACGGCTTGCTTGTTTAGAAGGAGTATAAACTGCTCTTTGAGCTGGTTTGATTGTGCAAAGGGAAAACGGTGTTTTCTATTTTTGATCATTTTCTATTAAAACCATTTCATTTTTGGTCCATTCTGAAACAATCACTTTATGTGATTTCTTCAAAAGGTCATATTATGATGTCACTGGCCGGAGTCAGGTCGAGCCAGATCAAGCACACACAGCATTCACCTTGCATGCCCCACCAGCGTAGTATTCAAGTCTGCATACTAGCTACACTTGGTGATCAGAAATTACTTAAAACTGTACAGTGGACTGTAATAGAAAAGATTACATTCCTCTTTATGATCAAATTAAATAATGAACTATTTTAAGTTAGCATAGGTATCACAGTTGCTTGAGGAAAAATGATGGATTACTCTATATACAGAAGTTATCATCAGCATGTTGTATGACCTTGTCCTTTTTCGTGTAATGCTTTTTCAACGCAAATTATTTTCTCTTCTACAGACTGTGTGGTGTCTTTCGGTACATCCAGGTAATATACAGTATATCTTGTACTAAATCCATTCAATCTGTGTACTGTGTGTTACGATACTATGCTTATTTGAGAGTAACACCTGTCAACCATTTAGTTTGTTTACTTTTAATTACATGCACTTATTTGGATCTGAAAGAGAGAACCATACAGTAATTCTAAGATTGATTGGCTGGATGTCAAAGAGAGAAAGACTAAGTAATACACTGTATAATTTCTTTTCTAGATTACTGTTCTTTTTACTGTTTTTAGGTATTTATAAACGGCTTTTTCTTGGATGAAACGATGTTTGAGTATTTTTTAAGATAAAGGTCAGAGATTCTTTCCTGAAATTTCAGTCCGTCTAAACCTAAGTCTCTTTTCAGAGCAAAAGAAGCAAATATAAGTGAAAAGTTAGTCAAGTTGGTTGAAGAAACACTTTATCTGCCATTTATCAATTAGTCGATGAACTGATGGTTTTTAAGGAAGAAAATCTGATTATGTAATATGGGATCCCTCAAGTGATATACTGTAGGCAAAAGCTTTATGAACATCTTTGCAGGTCTTTCAAAATTACATTTGTCAGTCAATTCTTGCTGGATAAAGATGAAAATAAGCTTATGATTTCTACTACTTAGTGTTTATTAAGTGTTACTGTGCATATAAACCCGTGTGCAACAAGACTCCTACTAGTGACGTCACAGGTTTGACCTGGGCCACTCCCCTGTTTTCATTTGGTCATTTGTAAATACAATTTTTGGCCATGTATTCGTGTTTTTAAAGCACACTTTCTCCGCAATGTCAAGTAGCACTCATAAAAAATAAAGCTGTGAAGGGGCAGGATAAACAGTAGTTGCAGTTACTTCAAGAAAAAGCATATTGCTTCTGAAAACAGTAAGATCTTTAAGGGTATATAGAGTATACCCTTGTCCTTGACTTATTACAAATCAATTACAGTAAAACCCCGTTTATCCGAACACCATTTGCTGGTGTTACTTGTTTAATTTGCCTCCATGAGTTGTTTTGTCTTCAAAGGTATTATTTTTACAATGTACAAAGAGATGAAAAAATTATTGGATGATAGTCTAGGCCTATTTTCTTACCAAATATTCTTCCTGCTCGTCCTGCTTTTTCCTGCAGCCATAAAGTTTAATATATATAGAACACGTTCCTCGAATAAGAAAGAAACATTCCAGTGTCCAGAGGGCTAGCATGATGGCATAGAAGGACATCCTTGAATGACCGTCAGCAATTATCTACAAATGAGACAAAATGAAAGCATGCTTTTCAAAATTGCTGCATTTTAACACTACAATATTTTACAATGTACTAGAAACCTACAGACACTTAACTTTTTTCTGAATTCTCTATTTTGGTTGCCCAAAAGGGAAACTATGGACGTCACTCTCCTAGACCTGGCAAAAACTTGAGGGAGACTACTGTACAGATTGCGACGTCAGTATTGACTATCACAGACTGGAAAGTCTCTGGCAACTCTCTGCACAAACTATCAATATGAGTGATATGAATGACCAAATAACTTACTTTTTATGTTTTTGTTTGAGGCATTGTTTTTATAAAAACAAAGTCAATTGATGCTATTTATTTTTGCTATGGTGTCCTTTCCAAAACACTACATGATGAGACTTTCTTTCGCACTTTTTGTTACATTCTCCTTCTTTGACTGATTACCCCTTTTTGCTCCAGGGAGGGAATGAAGTTCACTACATGCACACTTGATTATGGTATCATTTTACATCTGGTTAATTGATTAACAGTAAAGGATATATCAAAATACACAAAAAAGTGCACACATTTACAGCATGTTGTAATTGCAATGAAAATATAAATCATTTAAGTACACAGATCATGCACTGTAACAGACTCAGATACTAGTTACTACCTACGCCGCCTTTGATCTACTGGGGTGTTTATGTTGCTTTCTCAAGAAGCAATGTCACCGCATGAATTTCCTTTATGTTCTTCTCATAATTTAATTTTCCTTGCACGGTAGCTGGTGGCCACTGTCATCTCACTGTCCAGAGCCACATTTTCATAGTTGCTGTATGACAGCTGCTTGCAAGGATTCAAAGTGGGGAAACACTCTTTCCCTATCCTCCTCTTTCAGTGGTTTTTATTTCAGCCAAATACTTGGCATTCCAACATTTTTTTCAAACAACAAGTTGAATGAACAATCAGTAGGTTTACTACTCTAACATAGATTATTGACTGCAGGTGGTATGACATCATTACCATGGATTCACATTGCTGGCCAGTGTTTTGTTATTTCTTAATTTTTCATCCTTAAGTACCAACTTCTGATCCCCTTAGGGATGACCCTGTTCTAAAGCCATACAAAGTTTTTAAAATTTCGTTACCCAGAATGCACTTATGGTATCGATATTAGAATTAAATTGTACACAACTAGTAGAAAATTATTAAGAAAAGTCAAACATTGGTCAACAATGTGAATCCAAGACATCACACTTGCTTGCTGCTTGTTTGTTTGTTTGCTGGTTTGTTCATTCGTTGGTTTGTTCATTAGATGGAATTTTACATCTCAGTTTCCAACCAATCGGTTCAAGGCCAGTTAGCCACAGCCTTTTCTCCAGTGGCGGCTCACTGGCATGTTTCCCCACTCTATTGCTTATGCTGAGCATCAAGCACAATGGTTTTTTCTACGTAAAAAATGAATCACATTCAATTGCTAATATCTCAACGACCAAATATGTAAAATAAATAAAAATTACCCACGAATACTTACATTTTAGAATGTGTTCTACTCTAACATATCAAAAACGAATTTGTTTCTAGAGTACTTTTGAAAGGGCGATCAGAGTTTGTTTGAGTACAAGTTTTCCATGACTTTAATTCTGTACCACAATCATACTGTACATTTCTGTAAGGTAAAACTAAAAAAAATGATTTGTCATCATAGTCTGACAATGAGATGGGTCACCCTGTAGAGTTGTCTAGTCTTGCATCTGTGTGAAATTTTGCCCCCCCCCCCCCCAAACAGAATTACAACATTTCCATTCAACAGTAATTAACACAGAATTATTTTTTCTTCTCACTTTAAAGATCTCTTCAATGTCTGTTGCGTCACTAAACATTTTAAAAAGGAGAAATGAATTTGTACCCACACTGACCTTGTTGAAACACACATCTTCACAATCTATTTGGAGTTCATTAGGATGTACATGACTGATATTGCCACACTTATTGTGAAAAAGGCAGCAATCAGCCTTCTTTTTACCGAACTTTGTCATGTGGTCCAGCAGCTCTTTGCATCTGTTAGACGCACGGTGTTGTGGATTAATATTCAGGGCGAGAGCACTGCCAGATGAACCTACTCCAACCACTGCAATAAGTAGGCTCGCAAGATACACAGATAAGCAGATTGATGCCTAACAAAATGCAAAAGATGTGGAACATTTTATAAATATCAGAATTTTTTTATTAAGAAGACTTAATCAATCACCTTCAACAATAATACAGGTTCCTCATACTTTACTAGTTATATACAGGTAAGTTAGGTATTGTTGTCATTCAAATATTTATACCAGGTGGAGATTCATATCCTGATAAATTTTATGCTCAAATAGAAATGTTTACACTAAAACACATTATTAAATTACTGTAAGTGATAGATATAGGTCATTGCATGTTAAGCATACTAACAAGAGCAGAAACAATTATCAAGCTCAATATACTGTAAATCAGCATTACAAATATCTAAAGTTTTCCTGCTGCTGTTGTTCACCCTCTTGGTTTCCTGCCACCTGTCCTAAAGTTATCTCTACAGTCTTTTTCAAATATGTTGGTAAAGAACTCATCTTCTAAAACTAAAGGGCTAGTGTACCGTTTGGAAACTCAATCAACCATACATGAACTTATACAGCTCAACACAATGGCTGCTCAAAACATCTTGGGCAGACCAGACAACATCATGAATGTAATGTTGGCTGGAAGCCAAAGAAAAAATACTATAGCCAAACTGATACTGTGATAATACTGTACACAACACATTATGGACAAAAAGAGTATATTCATGGGCTGCAATAACCATGCTTTTCTTTTCCACAACTGTTTGAAGAATTTTCAGACAAAATAACCAAGTTATCAACTTATCACTTGTTATCAAGTTCAAATTCTGACTAGTTCATAATTATACCACCGTACAGAACTTCAAGATTTCATGATAAAAATGTAAAACCTCCCTGATTGAAGAGGAAATTTAGCTACAGCTAATATTTCACAGATGTATATGTCACTCAATTTAAACTAATTAATATTTGAAAGCTTGACAGTTTCAAATGGGGGGGGGGGGTCTGAACATACCTAGAATTTAAAGACCTCATGTCTGAGACTTCTCATTTAATCAACAAAAAAAATCTTTGAAAATTTGTGATTTACTGTATGTCAGATAAAATAAGCTGTTCATTTTAGATGGTTAGTTGAATTTAGGGCTCTGCATTTTTGGTTACGATTCAATATCTGGCAGTTAAAGCTCTGTGTTCACTGGACATATTTCAGGACACATGTGTCTCAATATGTGTCCAAAAATAAAGTAAGGAATTTGCAATGACTCAATGCCAACAGTTTTCTCAAACATGACACAACTAAAGCCTATGAAAATAAATTGAAGCCCTGAGTATAGACGAATCCGATTAGCACTTGTTTAAGTGACTGTGCGCAGCCATTAGTGGGGTCCATCAGCCTTGAATCACCTTTATATATTATCTACAAGAGTTTCAAACCCTCATCTTCACTGGAATTGAAGGAATTATAAGGTACAATCTAGTGTACAACAATCCATGATACAGGTGAGCAAGGAAATCGGAAGATTAAAAGGTGATGGACCCCAGTTATGGCCGACTGAAATCGGACCATCACTTGCTGTCCGGATTCGTCTATAGCATTCAAGTGAGTGATTGTTGTGGGGTTCCACTTTAAGGAAGGAGAAGTTTGTCTTGTAGTACAGCAGTTGCCTAGTGGAAAAAACGACCGTGAAAACTGTCAGGCGGTCGAGAACTGTCCCTTAAATAGAGTGGAAATACTATGGTTTTGATTACAGTACTGCATATCGGTACTATCCTTTTGGGAAACCCGCACATTATTTCAAAATTAATCTTTTGCTCCCAACTTTAGAAAGTGCCACCCATCTAAATCTCACTTAAGATAATGGCTTTTCTCTAGGCCACCTAGAGTATCTAAAAATCAGGGGTGGTGTCAGCAGAAGGTCAGTGCAGCGGCAACTCCATGGGGGCCATATTTCTCCAATCAAAACCGTTTCCCCCAGACACCCCTCTTGAGCCATATATACCAATCCTGAACTTACAGTACATATTCAACCAGAGATATGCCAAAACAGATTTTTTCCTCAGGACCCCACTTGGGACTCTCAGGCAGTCCCCTCGACTCCACCTGTAAGAGCCCATGCTTTGCGCTCAGTTTTAAGGTGTAATACTAGAAAGTACTGCCCCTAACATTTTGCTTTGCTCTGGACTTGCCCTCCCCCACTTTTGAAATACAGGTACTAGTGCTGCCACCACGACTGGGTTAAGGGTCATGCTTCATCAGAGAAGCCCCCCTCCCTTCTCATCCCTGTTGAGGAAAATTGTCAATCTCACTGGAAGGTCCTGGGGCCAAAATAGTTATAACAGAATATAAAACATATAACAAATTAGGAGTGCCAAAGGGATTTGTGGAACTTTCCCCAATGTACCCTGAAGTCTTTTCATGACTCCTCTAAGCTACAACTCCCATCTCTCACCTCTGTTCTCATTCCAATGAAAGTCTAGTTCCACCTTGCTCCTGGGTCAAAACTGTCCCGCTCCTATTACTTGGGAATCCCCCCGATCATGGGAAGAAAACATATAAACAAAAAAAATGGTACCCGCTGATGTAGGAGGTGTTGAAGGAGGTGTGAGACTGGCCAGAGCATGAGAATGATATAGATCCATGAGGAATACGGACCACAGTTGGTGAAGTTCTTGGACTACCAGTACTAAAAATGTATTACAACCCAGCTAGTCTAGCAGTAAAACAATGATTAAATGAAAAATCACAATCTGTCTAAAGTACTGTACAGCCACTTTTTTTGTCATTTCTTTCTCCTAGCTCTCAGCAGCCAATGCAAATTTTGTTTGAAGATGATTCCAAAACACATCTTCTCTTTTACAAATCCTCCACGTTCTTCCAAAACCCTGCCTCTCCTACACTATTTTTACAAGTGTTGACAAGTGTGTCGCAACATGTCACAACTTGTGTCTGCAACATGTTGGCAGTTTAATAAGTAATATTTGGGATTAGTAGGCAGGCGAGTCAAGCATGTGTTAAATATTTTTCACCCAGTGTGAACACAATGAAAGCATAGTGTAACTGATTTGAGGGCACAGATCATGAAAAAAAACTAATACACCAGTTACACCCCACACTGCCTTTGATATACTGTGGTGTATGTGTTGCTCTCTCAAGAAATGTCTTAGTATTTCCTCTAAAATTGTCTCAAATCGTCCAATTTCTTTGATATTTTCGTACAAAGAGCCCACAATGGAGACAAGTATATCGTTGCCTTATTGTTCGCCAGCCAGCAAATTAATTGTCTGTTGTGTTGCCCCCATACATGATTAATATCAGATGGCTTTAATGCATAAAGTGTATATACAGCAAGGTATGACAGAGTCTCAGTGTATGTGTACACCCTGAGTGATACACTGCCACAAACTTGACCAGGCATTTGCATCATGCTACTTATATGTAGAATGATGCAAATGCCTGGTCAAGTTTGTGGCAGTGTATCACTCAGGACACATCCGGACATCAAGTGATGGTCTGATTCCAGTCTGCTGTAATTTGGGTATATCACCTTTCAATCTTTCAATTTCCTTGCTTACGTGTATCATGGATGGATATATATCTAAATACACTAAATTGTTCTGAATATCGATTCCCCCAATTTTACTCAATATGAGGGTTTGAAATTCATGTAGACCATAAATGAAGACGATTTACGTAAGCCTGATGGACCCCATTAATGGCTGCCTAAAGTCACTAAACACAGGTGCTGATCGCATTTGTCTATCAGATGTTTTCCTTGATGCATGAGGCAAATAAATGAGAAATTGCAGTCATTCAAACTTAAATCAGTGCAGTTTACAATCCTTTTTCATGAATGGCTCTCGATAATCATATGATTATATTTTTCCTCCTCAATTGTTAAATTTTCTAGGAGTTAGATGGAGTTTAACAGCCCAGTTTCCAACCTACAGTACTGGTTCAAGTTGAGCCAGACCTTTTTCCAGTTGTAGCTCACCAACAAACTGACAGTAGGTTGCGTTAGAGTCTTCGGTGGGGCTCGACCTGGTTATAGAACCCGGGCCTTCGGCGTGAGAGGCGGTTGCTCTTCCGCTAAACCGAACAGGTTGAAACTTACCAGGAGCTACTGCTTGGTTTACTCTATTTTGCATATGCAGTACAGCATTTATATTTCCAACAATATCATAAAGATACTGTGAGCTACTTATAAGAGGAAGAAGAAGAACGTTTTTGAATTAAGCCGTTGATTTCAAAACAAATCTGGAGCAACTGCCTTTGCCCTTTAATTAATAACACACAGGAATGAAATTTAAATGGAAATTAAAATTTGTCCCTACCGCCTTTTTGGACGTGCTGCATCTGACGCTCTGGTTGTGACTTGGGATCATGAAAAATACCTGTAAAATTTTAAAGAAAAGTTTCAGAATAGGCATGGAACGGAATGTACATAATTGATGGTACTGTACTTCCGTGTGATATAGCCTTCATGTTGAATTTCCTTACCTAATAAAACTCTGTCTGGACACGTAATTTTTTGCTTCAGTGCGCAAAGGTAAACAAAACCAGATAAGAAGTTGCCCTGCGGCTTACATTTCGCACATCGCAAACAGTGGCACTTCTGACTCGTACTATTTCCCCTTTGTTTACATCTTTTACTAGCTGTCTCTTGTTGAGCTTTGTGTTATTGGGGGGCATGGTAGTTTGAGTAAAGCAAGAAGTCGCATGAAATTTGGTTACCCCACCAAACCCCTCTTTTTCTTGGGACTCCGGTGAAATATTAGACTTGGCCAAGTCTCTCGTGAGTGTTCCGCGGGGAGTTGACAACTTTCTCTCCAAAATCTCCCTACTGCAGCAAAGTACAGAATATCGTATTTTCCTTTTATCTAATATGCCCTCTCTCGGTCTACTAATTCTATCGTTTCTCAACGGGCGTATTAGAAAAAAGGCAAATACGGTACGCTGTACTGTGCTGAATCACTGGATTTGTGTAGAGTTAGTGTTGTCAGCTCACCGGGGAACACTCACGAGAGCCAAGTCTAGTGAAATATCTGATATGGCAAGAAATTTGTATGTTCATTTTAAGAAATTTATATTAATCTTACAGACGCAAACTACAGTAATTTGAGCTATTTCAAGAATAATTTGCTGATATACTGTAGACTTTTAACCAGAATGCCAAGAGGCTTACATTTTTCATATTACAGGAACAGGGTTTCATACTGTAGATTACCCAAAACAATTGTAAATCACCTTTTTAATATGGGCAATGCACCACAATGCTAATCCTACAACACATGAGACACAGTTTTTATCTACTTTAAAGTTTTTTTGAATTTAGACCTCTGATGACCCCAAGTAAATTTTGACCTCCACCAATTTCATGATAGGGTTCATTAACAAAATATGGGCAGTGCACACGCTAAGTATGAAATCCCTTACTCTTACCTCTCTTGAGATACAGCATCATGTATCAAGGTTTTAAATTTCTGACATCTGGTGATTCCAAAAAAACTTTGATCCCAACTATATATGATAGGATTCATCTACTAAATGTGGGCAATGTACACGCTACTGTACGTAGAAGACCCCTCACAGTTACCCTTCTTGAGATATACTGTAGCTTGTTCACAAAGTTTTGACCTTCTCACTGTACCTCTGCTGAGGCTAAATGACTTTGACGTACACCAAAAACAACAGGGTTCATCAATTAATTATGACCAATGCATAGGTTATAATGATGAGCTTTCCCATTGTATACACCCTTCATCGTGTTCTCACGGTTTTTACAGTACCTGATCTCTGTTGACCCTAAATCACCTTTGACCTCCTGAAAAACAATAGCGATCATCTCCTTGATATAGACAACCCACACATGTAAGGGCAATCACATTTACTCTTCTAGAGATAAAGTTTACACGGGGTTTTGACATTCTCACTTTTTATGACCCCTTTTGAACACCAACAAAAATCAATGGGGATCATCTTCTGAACAGGCCAATCCACATGCTAAGTATGAGATAACAGTGGTCACACTGACCCATCTTGAGATACTGTATTGAGATACTGTATTGTGCATTGTGTGTAAAGCAATTTCTAGGGTAATTACCTTTTGACCTCTGAAGACCCCAAACAACCTTTGACCTCCACCAAAAACATTAGGCATCGTCTACTCAATTACCCCACGCTTCATGCCTTGATTTTGCCGATCCAATATTTTTGGATAACAAAGGCCCAGACCTTTACATTAACTACAACTTATCCACCATAGGGCCGCATGCTTGATGCCATATGTGGAGCTGGAAGAAGTGAGCATAGCCATATATTGCCCCTTACCTGGCTAGATAACACTGGCTACACTGTAGGCATTTTAAGCTTTAAAAACCTCTGCAGATTAGGTTGGTACCTTCTAATTTGATCATTTGAGAAAAGCATAGGTAGAAAAAACAACACATGCGTCACACAGTAACAGTACAGTACTGTAAGGAGCGCTTCCTGCTGCAGTGATCATAAGGTTCCGTTGTGAATATGCTGTTGAGATGCAGTTTTCATCTGCTGAAGAGAACAGCTTCTTGCATACAGTACTTGGAACCTAATGAATTTTGTCCCCCAGACAAGTCATTTTGAATACCTACTGTTAGTTCATAATGTACCATTTGGGAATATGTTCAACCGTTGCCATAAGAATTCCATAGGTACAGTAGTAAAGCAGAAATTTCAAAAAACGAGCTCAAGGCATTGTGTAATACTTCATTCCCTTGTTTGTTTGTTTTTTGGCAGTACCCCATTTGACACTTACATTAGCCTACTGTAACCTAAAAATAAAACTGTGTAACCAACCCACCGTATATGCATGTACAGTAGGGCCTACAGTATACAGTACATGTAATAGTACTGACTGCACCTTACAGTACATGGGTTGTTTTACAATCAGAACACACTGACCATTAATGCCCTTGTTACTTGTCTTACAGGATGTATACCTTATTAAGATTAAATCTAACCCTCCAAAATTAATTTTTTACTACGTTATCTACCTACAAGAGCGAAGAGACTGATCAAAACAGGTAAATGATGTCCGAATGAGGTCTTTGTGAACCATTTCTAGTCAGTTGGGCTGTCTCATTTGACTTTTGCAAACATTTCACTTTCACATTTCACATTTCAATCACCTACAGTACACAAACATAATACATCGTTACTTTAATAAGTTAAAACTAACAAGTTCAACTGGGTGATGAAATACTCTGAACCTGGTGAAGATATTCAGAGATGAACATTGTGGGAAAATGCTCCAGAATCTGATGCCATATTCCGTCAAACAATGTCCTCTCCGAAATAGTGACAGAAATGCATGCTGGGACATGGCCCAGTTCCTCAAAAAAGTTAAGAGTAAAATCATTCATTCATGTCCTACAAAGAAGTACAGTACTATTGATGTTAAGATAAGCATCTCAGTTTTAGGTTGTTATATGTTCAAAATTGTGAGTCTTGAATTCCGTCAAAAAGTGTCCTCTCCGAAAAAGAGGAATTTCGTTGTTTTTACTGAACTAACGTCAACATTCAAAGTCACTGCCATGGGTGTAACAGTGCCTCCATTGTGCCATCACACAAGCACCATAATGTTTACTTCACTTGGAAACTTGAATTAAATACTGCTGTAGCTGTCAGACAGAATGTTCTCTCCGAAAAGGTACCATTCCTTCCCTATTGCCGCATTTGTGGTTAGAATTTGCCGTGTTGTTTATCAAAGTTTTAGGGCCAAATCCGAAATTACCGTGTGGTTTGACGGAATTTGATAGTCAGTTATATACCTATTGGTAAACAAGTTCTGTGAATGATTGATGGGATTTATATAAACAAGGCAGGTACTGACTACAACTAGACCCACTTAAATGAGTACAAAGAATTAACGTGTTGCCACGGTAACAGAAGTTTATTGATGTGGTGAGACAGAATGATAAACTTTCAAGAATAAGCAACATGTAACAATTGTTGAATTATTATCAAAAGTATGGAGATGGATGTTTTAATTTAAACATTAAAAACAAGTGCTATTAGTGTTCTTTCATCATGGAAATAATGGTAGAATATGATGCTCACCCATGAGAAATGGAACAATCCTAGAAAAAAGTGTCATTGTGGTGGGAGGGAATGTGGTGGGACAGAATTTTGTTACCTGTTGTAAGTGCTGAAAATAACGTATCACAAAGGTACAGAATAATCATGTTTCTACTGTCTAAAATGATTGCAACCTGCTGATGTCAAACTGCTGCAGCAAAGTTGATTGGCAACAGTTGGCAGCATTAGAGGGGGTAAAAGTTGGGGGTCTTCAAGGAGGTTTGAGACTAAGTGAAAAATTAATCAGCCATAGGTGCAGTAACTTTCAAATGCCATATCAATGAAATTGTATAGCTGATTGTACTATTAAACCATGCAAGAGTGAACAACAATGTTTAAAACGCCCTTCTAATGATGCAACACCCCTTCACTGATCACAGATCCAGAACACATTTATATACTGGCCTCTCGATCTGACTTGAATGGGTGCTGGTATTTTTCCTATTGCATGCACTTTATCTTTTGAGTACCACACTCTATCTGGAATATGAGGCCTCTTCCAGAAGCCTCCTTGTCTAACCATAACCTTGACTTGTGTATTGGCATTAAGCAATGAAATAACCTCACCAGAGTATATCTCTCCATCGTACTCCACTTTGACCCATTCACCGATATGATATCCCACACTGTTTCAACATCACTCTCAGTCTCACACATCACGCTACTCATACTGCTATCAGGTGCTCCAACCTGACTAACATACACCTGGCAACGAGATGGTATTTTGTTAAATGAAAGGTTTCCAAACTGACTTTCATGGTAAAATGTGAGACTCACTTTCCCATTATCTAGGGGTCTGTCAACAAAGTGGCTCATTCGAGTACCTGGAACATCAGGTCCTTTGTCAGGCATTTAGGGATATCCAGTCAAGACTCATTTATTCGTATGATTCCCAAATTGCTGGGCATTCCCTACAACCACATGCCCTGTCTTTACATTGCTGTACACAGTGGACTTTATTTCCCCACCAACACCATCAACAGGGCCTTTGTCGTGATGAGACTCAAGAAACTCCACATGATGTGGAGGTTATGACGATACATTTCTGCAAGGAGGTAGAAGCAAAATTTGCTCTTGAACTGAGCAGCACAGTCATCTGACCAGGAGTGTACTGCTTCAGCTCTAGGTTTTACTTGGCAGACTGCCACTTCTGGGATGGTTCCACATTTAAGAACTTTCTCTGGGTACTTCTCACCAGGGGCCCACTGATAGTAGACTACTTCCATTTTTACTTGTACCCCTTCCATCAAATCTTCGTAGAATTCATTGCCATCGCTGCAGTCTTGGCAAGTCTCATACATACACGCTTCATTAGAGGCATCACAGAGAAAATGCTGCATCAGAAAAGGAGTGGGGGTGTTGTGCCATGACCTTAACCCCTTAAACCTTGGAGGCCCATATTAAAGCCAAAAGGCTTAGTGATTCCTTGCCGCTGAAATGAAAGGTTTTCTTTTCACATTGGCAGTGATCCGTAATGTTTTTCAATTGACAGGGCTCCGCAATGTACCCACAAAGTGCAAATGCAAGGTATCCAAGCTTCCTTCATAGAGATCTCAGTTGCCCCCCTGTGAACTGAATGACATTTGACCTCCCCCAAAGTTATTGGGACCATTTATTCTCTATGCACCATCTACATGTCAAGCATCAAGACCCTACAAGTTATCTTTCTTGTTAAAGTGTACAAGCACGCTTGTCAGGCTTTGACCCTGCTGACTCCAAATGACCTTCGACCTTCACAAATATCACATGGGATCATCATCTTAGTACAACCAGCCTACACACCAAATATGAGCTTAGTCACATGTACCGTTCTTGAGATATCGTGTTTACAAGTTTTTGAACTTTTGTCCTCTCGTGACCCTAAATGACCTTTGACCTCCACAAAAAATTTTACAAGTCACCTACTCAATGAGACCAACCCACACTATTCCAGACCTGAAATATGAGCAGAGTAACATGTACCATACTTGAGATATTCTGTCCACAAGGTTTTGACCTTTTGACCTCTCGTGACCCAAAATGAACTGGGGCCTCCACCAAAAACCACAAGAATTATCTACTCAATATGTCCAACCCACACACCAAATATGGGATTAGTCACACTTACCCTTTCTTGAGATACCGTGTTTACAAGCAGTTTCTAAGGAATTTACCATTTGACATGTCGTGACCCCAAATGACCTTTGACCTTCACAAAAATCGATACGAATCATTTACTAAATATGACCAACACACCAACAAGTACGAGAACATGCATTCACATGTACCGTTCTTGAAATATCGTGTTTACAAGGTTTTGACCTTTTGACCTCTCCTGTTCCCAAATGACCTTTGACCTACACCAAAAACGATTGGGATCTTCTACTCAAAAGCGTCACATACAAAAACACACACACACGACATCACGATCGCATAGATTCCTTTTGCTGACTTTCTTCTTGTAGGCTTATTTGATTAGTGTGATTGGCGAAATTTTCATTTGAGGGTTTCTGGTTGGGGACAGGAACCCCAGCAGCCTCTTTCTCCCTACCAGGGCATTGTCCCTGACAGGCTTCATAATAAAGTGTGGAGAATTTAAATAAACATGAAAGAAGATTACCAGCCCCCCTATCCTTGAAAATATTGCAATAATCTGGTTTGACATGCTGTATTGATATGTCCCTATTGTGGATTCCGTCCCACCACACTGCCTTTCCGTCCCACCACGAAATTGTCGGATTACTACCACTCCTACCCAAGTTGTTTTATCCAATTTCTACCTACATATAGTTGTTTGTTTCATCTATGATTGATACTTTATGGAGTGTCAGATTTTTCCCTCTATGCCTGACCTTTGGAAATTAAATTAAAATGACCGAAAATGTGGTGGGAAGAAATTGTCAGTTTTGTTTTATTTTTTTTTTTCAATTTTCCAAAAGTACTACTAATATGAATCCAGGTGCCCAAATTATCTTGAACAGGTTCCTTTCCTCCCGCAAAAATAAAAGAACACAGATTAACCTCCATATGGAATCATATAAATATTTTCAAATTCTGTCCCACCAAACAGGGTTCATGCAACCTGCATTTTGAAATACCCACATTTCAACGATTACGTAACTTATCACAATTTCTCACTATTTTTCTTCATCACTGGTTCCTTAGCTATGATAACATAGTTAAATACACTCCAGAGAACAATCCTCAAATTTTAGGTTAGGTGATGACCACTTTTGGATTTGGCCCTTCATCAGATTATGATTGAGAGTTCATCTATAGGAAAGTATGCATTAAAGTGCACCAGCTTCTGGTAAACTTAACAGGATGATAAGAATTATCCTAAGCAACACTCTTACATCTGTATATTTCCACATATTTTTGCAGTGATTTAAAATGTACTAACAACACAGACTTCAATGCAAACATTTTTCTGTTGCACTGAAATACTACTTTTGTAGTAACTACATGCTTAAATAACATTCACTAGTACATGTATTAATGTGCCAGGCAGATGAAATCTTCTCATTTCGGAGAGGACGATAATTTTGACAAGTGCAGATATTTTCATCACCAATGGTCCTTGTTCAATGTTTGTGTTCTTAATAGATTACATAAGTTATGTGGTGCTGTTGTTTTAAAAATTGATTGACGTCACTTGCTTCCCACTAAAGGTTTTAGGTATCATTTCATGGGGTCAGCAACACATAGAACTCCATCACAGTCATATGGAAAATAGAACATGAAAGATTGATTCAGCTGGTGATGTCATCCATGTTATAGTCAAGGAACTGGTACTTCAACTAGACATTGCTGTACTTGTACGCAAGCACTTATGATAGCCTACTGGAGATGAAGAGCTAAGACCAGTAAGATAACTACTAAATGATGTACTGTACTGCATGACATTTTGATGCAAATTTCACTTCTGCCTACACTAGTAGCAAATACTTTCAACTCCGTAGAGCCTGAGCAAGACACTTGAGCAGTGCTCTGTGATTCCTGGCATTGTGCTCAAACACAGCTCTTGTGCCCATAATGTCTGGGTACCTCTCACTTTTCCAAACAGCAATACTTTGGCATCAAACTCTGTCTATCAACTATCTTTCACGTATCCCACTCACATAAGGTACAGTAAGGAACTTACGCTTCAAAACTTTCCGTAACAGATAAAATTTGAAGCTACCGTAAACATTACATGGAGCTCTATAGCAAAGAATGTTCACAAATATACACTGCAGTATATCGTTCGTTTCCACGGAATGCTACGGATGAAAACTACTGTACACCTGAACTTCTTGAATGGTTGAAATAGTCTCAGTATTATGCAATGTAGTATATTTACTATAGGCCTACTAAGACTGCCCTTATTTACATTCTGACCAGCCAAAATTATGGAATTGAAACAATCCCACCCCCTTCATATTAAAATTCTGTGCCAAATAGGAAAATTATTTAAACCCATACGTCAAACCATTTCAAACACATGTGGAAGTACCTTGCCCATTGTAACAGCCATACAGTACAAAAGTGTGCAAATTACAAAGTTTCTGCAAAGTAAATCTGTTGGCTGTAACACGATGGTGCAACTGTTCCCAACTTTTACTTTCTCAGGGATGGACGACAATTTTGACGAATAAACTAGAACAATTCCTACAGTTGAAGTGGTGGCTTCAATTCCATCAAAGCAGTGTTTAGCAGGTCACATGATTCCCACCCTCTCATCATCACTCTTGAAAGTTCTAAATATTGTATGCAGGTATTAGCTGCAACATTTCGGTGAAAATTCAACACATTTTGTTGAAACTTATGGAGATCCTGTTCTCTTGCCCAAAGCTTCCCTACCACCCCAAAGAACAAAAACATGACGGGATGGGGGAGGCTCCTCAGAATATGAGATCTATGTGTAACGTACGTACCAACACTGTTTCATACTCCTATCTCTATGAGAAGAAAACATCACTAGTAGCCTCACTTACTCTTTAAAAGTCAATGAAATGCAATCAAAACCTAACTTGAAATTCTCCATCGACGTGTACACCTGTACAAGCAAGAAAATGCTGTGATGTTTAAATATGAGGCCTACTGTAGTTTGTATAAAGAGAAGAAAGCTTGTCAGTGAATATTAAGAACAGACAGTTTTCTCACAATGTTGCACTACTCCCTGAATAATCATGTGTCAAAACTTTGAAAAAATTTTTTCCTCTCGTTTTTTCAAAATGCAGTAAAGCATGAGAGAGATGACCTTTTAACCAATTATTCCCTGTAACACTGAGCCACTCAAGTACAGTAATAATGGCAAAATTGAAAGTCCCATGTCAGCACTACCCTCGGTCAAAAAAATGTCCTCTCTGACTGCAAAATTTTGACATCATGTGACTAGATGATCAGTTATTGTAGTGGCGTGAAATATTTTTCATCATGAAATGGTCAATACATTAACCAAAGGCACCAACTGTTGTGAAACAAGTAGTCAATGGTATTGCATACTTGTTTGATAATTACGCTTTTTTAAACAAAATGTCCTCTCCGAAATTACAGTAAGTGTCCTCTCCGAATGAAAAGTTTGACGTCGTGTTGCTCGGTGATTAGTGGGCATAACATTAAGAAAATTTCCAAGCATTATCAGAGGTACTATGTACACCTGTGCATTGGCTTAGAATTGAAATAAGTGATCCTTGTATCTGAGAGTCCAAAACTTCATGCACTCATGTCACAAGGATTTGATATACAGTAAAGAGGTGGTATCTTCTACTTTTCACCAATAACGTAAAGTTCTCCTCAGACTTCTCGGGTGTATTTCCGTTTCACACTCTCAAAACATCAAACTATGTCATTATATTTACCCCAATCAGTTTAAAGAACTTTTTCTGGTAGTGTAAGCTGATTTCATTATCCTCGGGATCGAATCTTTACATCATGAACATTGAAAACTGTGTAAAAAAATTGTGGACACTTGATGCCTTGAAACATTCCAAATACTTGTTTCCAACATAACACAATGGAAACTGACCAAAAATAAAAAAAAAAACTTTTTTGACCCCCATTGAGACGCATAATGTACCCTGATTGTAAAACAATCCAGATCCAAATTCAACTTAAATAACTGTAAACAGCGGCAGCTTGAATGCAATTCACTACACAGAGTCACAGATAACAACTCTGTTTATATTTTCGAAAAGTTAAAAAGAAACTGTTACAAGAAATCGCAAAAACCAGAAGAATATATTTTCCTGTATTGACTACAATCCAGTGAAAATTTTAAACAAAAAGCGTAGCACATAATCATTAGAGAGAATGCCCATTTGCCAGAATTAAGAAAAAGTCCAACCACCACTGATCTCTTAACTCTGTACAGCTCAAATTCCTGGCCAACATGAACCTCGATCATCTCATCTCTTGAGAACTTGAAATTTTGAAAGTCACCGATAGAAAGATAACATAGGCCTACTATATACTGAATACAGTAGCTGTAATTGAACCAACAGGAGGTCTTTCCTCAGCAAATCAACGTGGTAGCTCACCTGCTTAGCAGACTGTGGGGCATATTCCTTGTTCAGTCATATCCCCACCAAGTCTGCCAAAGTGAACACCAAACAGATTCTTTGGATATTCATAGGAATATGTGGCCTCGAGACTGGATGAATGTTAATGAATATTCACAAGAAGGCAACATATGGTCCCGTTTAAATCATACAGTAGCCCATGCCTCCCACAGAGTTGATATGACATCGTAAAGCGCACTTAACGTAGTACCCACTGGGCAGTTGGTTATGCAACGCAGTAGTGATCCGATCAGGTTTCAATCTAGTCCTTCAGTTTACAACAACAAGAATACACACACTCGCTGAGAACAATAGCATAAAAAATGAGGCAGGACGTGAATAATTCATATTTTGGTAATGAATTTTGCATCCAAAATTGGACGCAGGCCTCTTCGTTTTGGCGGACGGTGGTTTGTGAAGTCCTTAAAGGGGTACTGAACAAACCGAGTCCGCTCCGCGCGGTACACGGTAGCCTGATCCGTTTACCTTAGTTGCCATTGGCAGGTCGGTTAAGAGTAGGTAATAAGAATACCTGCCATGTGTGCGCTATTATACCAACAGTGATGACTTTCTTTACAGTATAAGTGTGCTCAAAATTTGCTCTTATAGGCATTTTGTGTAATGTTGTTCCATTAACATATTTCTATATTAAAAAAAGAGAGAAAAACAGAGAAAACAGTACTACTCACCAATCCCCCAAATGTGGCGAGAGTACAATTTAAATGGAATACAATATCATAACAACTGGGACTACTTTGAGAAGTTGGGGGCCTCCAGTGGAAGAACAACATTCCACACCCAAATAAAGCTGAATCAACTCCTGCTTGGATTGTACTGATGATCCATCTTCCTTTTGATGACGATTCGTTATGAACAGTTTTTGTTTGGTCAGTTTTTGTTGGGTCCAGAAGATTTTTAGTTTCAGCAGTCATAGCTGTTGTGTCAGAATCCATCTGGAAAAAACAACAGAAAAGAAGAAATAAACCAAAAACCAACAAGATAACAACGGATGAGGTCTCTGATAGGCCTTGCATGTAGTTCTAGTGTCAGGGGGAAACCAGGGCCCCTCGTCCAGTGGTATGGGGAGTTTTGTCACCAATAGAAATCAGCAAAGGGTTCAGGGACAGCCCTTACAGTAGTTTCATAGGCATGCCATTAGATGCAGGGCCCTCTAAATGAAGAGAAACAGATGTAAAATGGAGTCAGAAAACTCTACCAAGACAAACGGTACAATTATTACAGGGCCACTCTTGAACACCACTTTAGATCTAAAAGCATGGATGCGATGTGACACTGTTCATCTTGGCTGGACATGGACTCCCCATCCAATTACAGTAACTTAGCATCCGCACATCCACCCCAGAACATAAAAAATTACCCCTACTTAAAATCAGAAAACTCTGACCAGACCTCACAAATGGTACTGTATCAGCATTGAACAATTCTATCTTGTAAGCAAGCACTGTCACTTCAAGAATAAAGAGGAACATTTGTCCTTTTGGTTAAACAATAGATTACACTCAGTGCATAAACGAAATCTTTTATTTGTGGTTATACCTCTAGAATTTCAAGCCTAAGCTCAATTGGATTAGGTTAGGGATAAACTTTTGAAATGGTTCCAACCAGAAAGCACATTTAGGCTTAGTGATTCTTTGCCAGAAGGAAAATTTGGGAAATTTTGTTTTTTGACCTCTGGTGACCTAATGGGAGATAATCTTGGGACGTCTTGGGAAATTCCACCTTTTTGATGGCTGGTCATTTCGGATGACTTAATTTTAACCTCTCCTAAAAAAATTAGGGATA
Source organism: Holothuria scabra (assembly GCA_037179385.1). Taxonomy (NCBI): domain Eukaryota; kingdom Metazoa; phylum Echinodermata; class Holothuroidea; order Aspidochirotida; family Holothuriidae; genus Holothuria; species Holothuria scabra. Next base: position 1,622,717 of record CM074199.1, read on the forward strand.
TTTTGTTAACCACATTGGATCCACACACCAATTATGAGTTCTTCCAGCTTTCCTACTTTAGGTATCTTGTTAGCAAAGGTTTTAACCACTTGTGAACTCTTATGCCATTTCACCTCTGGTGACCTAGTATTTCACCTTTGCTGACCTAACATTTGACCTCTGCTGACCAGGCATTTTGACCGCTGGTACTCTGGCATTTGACCTCTGGTGAACACGTCGCATACCACCCCTGGTGACCTGCACGCCGTAATATTGCTTTTAAAGAAAGTGCCATAGACACCCCAGTAGATCAAAGGTGGTGAGGGAGTGCAACATGTGACATGATCTGTGCCTTCAAATGATGCTTTCATTGTGTTCACATTGCATAAAAAGTAATTAGCACATGTATGCTCCACTGGCCTGTTAGCTAACCTCAAATGTTACATTACTTTTTGTGTATTTTAAAATATTTGTTACTGTCAATCAGTTAGCGAAATGTGACTTAATCAAGTGTGCATATGGTGAGGTTCATTTTCTCCTTGAGATGATAAGAGGTAATCAGGCTGAGATAGACGATATAACAAAAAAAAAAGAAGGTATGTTTCATCATGAGTATGCCATCTCTTGTGATCCAGCATATGACCTCTGAGGACCTAACACATGACCTATGGTGACCTGGCTGATCTCCACCAAGAGCAAAGTTCTTCCTCTTTTTTGTGTCTAACAGGATTTTTAAAATTTAACTTCTGGTGAAACCAAATGACCTTTGACCTAGACACCAACGCAATATAGCTACTACCTCTTAACACAGCAAATCTGCATGCCAATGTAAAATTTGCATGCATTCCTGCTATCCTGAGATATTGTGAAAACTAACAAGCCATTAACCAAAACCAATAGAGATTTTCAACTCAACATGACAAATCTATGCCAAATATGAAGTGTCAGTTGTTCCTACACATTGAGATGGACTAGTTTACAAAGTTTGGGGGCTTTGACCCCTGATGACCCCAAATGACCTTGACCTCCATTAACCAGAAACCAAAAAAGCTAAAAGGTTTTTTGCCCCTGAAATGGGTTGTTTCTACAAATTGACAGTCTTCGGCATTTTTTTTTTTTGGCCAGTGCTCCGTAATGTACCCACAAACTTTCCATGATAGCCATCCATGCTTCTTACATTGAGATCCCCGATGACATTTGACCACCTAGAACTATGGTTCTGGAATCCATATGTGGTGCGTAAAATTTTGCAGTACTACTCATGCTGCCAACGGTAAGAAATTGTGTAAACATGGTATTGAACTTTGGCTCCTTGTGAGCCCAAATGACATTTGAATTCCACCAAAACAAGAGAATTCTGCTCCTCACCAAACTGCGTCCACATATTATGAAATCTTCAAAAGCCTCCCACCATTAGATATCGTGTTAACAAGAATTTTACACTAAGCTTTATCCACTAGTGACCCAAAATGACCTATGACCTTCACCAAAACAATATACATCTCTCCTTCAATATAACGCATCCACATATCAAGTATGAGATATGCTGTCTACCTTCGCATACCACATAAACAAGGTTTTCGGAATTTAACGACCTGTGACCCCGCATAACGTTTGACCTTCACCAAAAACAATCAGCAGGGATCATTTATTCGCTATGTAGCATATACGTGCAAAGTATGACATTCAAAAGACAAGTTCCTTTTCTTGTTATGTACTGTATAAACTAGTTTGTCAGACTTTGACCTCTGCTGACTTCAAATGAACTTTGACCTCCACTATGATTAATAGGGACCATCTACTTAATATGGCCAACCCACACAGTAAATATGAACAAAGTCATACGTACCTTTCTTGAGATATTGTACGTACAAGCTTTTGGCCTTTTGTCTCGTGACCCCAAATGACCTTTCACCTTTGCTAAACTACTGTACAGGGACTTAAAAAATATCAAAATTTCCTCACGAATGACAATGTCAGTATTTTTAACTTCCTTAGTGTTCTCAGTGTTGTTCGATGGCAGTGCTTATAACGGTTCGGCAGTTCAACAGGATCACCTATGAATGCATTGCATGATCACCAACAAAGCAAGCATATGCTTCCAGATCAGAAGAGATGTAACTTAGCTATTATCTTGGCTAATGAGGTTTAAGGGTAGAGAGAGATAACTACACAGTCTTTAATTTTACGACTCCTCATCAGAGATCTCTCTTCCCATTCCTACTGTAATTTTCAACAACAAAAAATAGTATAGAATTTTTCACCTGTCTCCTCTTTCTTTGGTTGGATAAGTGCGCAGCTTGTGGTCTTTTCCCTTACAGTACGGTTGTTCAAAGGAACCGTTTAAAATTTGTCTTACAAGATTGCTAAATCTAATTATACCAAGCCGTCAAGTACAACCACCAATGAAAAAATCTAATGTGAGAATATATTTACAAAATGCAGAATAAAAAAAACTTGGTTTGATGTTAACTAAGTTTATTTAGATGCGGTTAAGCATAAAGGTATATAGGTCCTGCGCATGGCACATTTGACTTTCAACTGAAACACATCAAAATCTCGAAATGGTTTTTTGAAGCCACGGTAGCAATTGATATCATCAACTGTATCATATGTCGTTCGGCTGATCATGTGGTCACCGGCAAAGCAAGCGTCTATTCGTAAATATTCATGTTTCAGTTGAAACGTCTAGGTCAGAAGCAATCTACGCAGTTAATATTGCGCAATTTTCGCATCCGGGAGACTACATTTTCTTATCCGTTCTCTATTCCTAACCCTCTGTGACGGTTCTCAGTTCTGAACATTATAAAATATAACTTTAGTTTGTCACTCTTGTTACAGTTATAAGTTACTTCATTATGGAAAGAAATCCCCCGTTCAATGCTTTTCTTAAAACAACGCATTAACTTTTAAGTCAACAGGTTGCTCGGATGTTTCAAACTGTAACAAAAGAAGGGTAACCACCGTGTCATTAAGAACGGCAGTTGACAAAAACCATAGAAAGGGCTTCTGAGAACCCCATACAGTCGTTCCAAGAACCATGTGATTGAAATATCCCTCAGGTAATACGCCTTAACGTGTAATGAAACCAGAGACATCTTTAAATTATCTTCTTTCATGGTAAACACCTATTAATTTACGAACTCTTACAAAGTAACAAAACCAACAAGGTACAGTACAGGCTGAAAACACTGTAACAAGTCCATAAAGCGACTGCTATACTTCGCATTCGCTCGTAAAACCCAAGGCAACTAAAAGGTGAACAACTACAGTAAATCAAATGGAGGCGATGAGCTCAGAAAAGGAGTTTAGTTTGGCGGAACAGTTGAAGAAGTGTTTAAAAGCTCATTTCTGACTCCTGATCTTCTTAAAATGAGTAGCACATTGCAGGGCCTAAGCATACTACGTTGAGTACAAGTATGCACGTGAGGACTACCTTATCACTGTCATCAACAGCGTAAAGGATGCTGTCCAATCCATTAAAATGAAGGTTATAACACATGCAAAAGCAACTCCAACAATTAAGGTTTTGGAAAAAATCTATCCGGATTTTGATCAAGATTGTAAAACGAAACACCGAGGCAATAAGAAATGAACCTCAAATGAAGAATTAAAGATGTATTCAAAAAAGGATAATGTAAAGATATGGCTTGGATGAAAGTGAAGGAGAGGAGCTTGATTCTAAGATTTGCCTGACAAAGGAACTAGGGGGAGAAGTGGATAGAAGGGAAATTGGTATCTCTCAAAGGCTTACAGGGCCCAAAGGGAAAAATAGACAAGTGAAGTTTGTTAGAAGAACAAATAAAATTGTGGTAATGAAGACTAAGGAAAAACTGAAATACATTACGCATTTGAAGAAAGTATACATTTCCAATGACATGGCTACCAGCACCAATAGCAGTACTGAATCAGTACCCAAACCCATTGACCTCCATGACAAATCCAATACAAGAAAGCTAATAAAACAAAGGACATGTATACATATACATGTATAATGTAATGTGATGACCAATGATACCCTGTAAGAAGCTTCAATGACTTTGCTTGATTAAATATTTAAAGCCACACCAGACTAAGTGGTAAAAGAAACCTTAAAATACCCAATGTATGTATGCGTATCACTAGCCCTTACCGTAACCCTGCCCTTCTACGCATAGCCTAAGTAAGGTTATGATAGCGAGGGCTTCGATTGCAGGATGTCCAGACTTTGGGTGCTTTTCCGCCTTCTTATGTGGCTCGGCATGAGAAACATATTTTTAACTGCAGAACAGATTGACACACGATCGCTGCAGACGTATCCACACTATTGGACAAATACGCAGGGCAATTTCGCCAACCTGCTCTGCAGTGTTTCCATGTGCAGAGGGAATTTGCAATATCAGAGTTTCATTTTACCTTTAAATTTCATACATATTGCCTCGATTAAATGAAAGTAATCCTTCCGTAGCTATTGTTTCTCTTAGTGGACTGAAGCACAAGAAAAGAATAAAACACACACACACACACACACCTACACACATCCAGATGATATTCGCCAAATAATTCTTCCCTGGAAATCGAAACACCAGTGTAGTTTGAAGTGAAACCAGTGGAATTACCCTACTCAGGTGAAAATGCCTGGTCTTACAGTATGCATGGGCGGATACAGGGGAGGCGTCCCCCCCCCCCCCTTTTCCCGAAATAAGACGAGCAAAGGGGCCGTACCCCCCCCCCCCACCTCTTTTCAGGAGTAAAAAATATTTTCCAGAGAAGACAGTCGTAGTTGGTCTTCCGAATTCACCAGAAGTAGCCTGCTGAAATGGCGTAATAATCAGAAACTTATACGAAGTTAAACCATAAATGATATCAATATTAATACACTTTACAGTTAGTACAACGCACTACATCACATCCGTTACGTTGTCAGCCCTAGGTCATTCAACAATACCAGCACAGTGTTTTCTTATTTCGCTATTATGAAAGTATCAAAAGCAATGCAGAACCCACTTGTTTTGACACTGTGATATAAAAATATGTACTTCATATTTGGTTAAATTTCAAGGGACATAGTGATATTCTGTCAATAAGATATCAACAAAACCATGTGTGCTAAGTATGGTGCATCAACTGAAACAGTCGGTATATTCGACTTTTCGGTAACTGTGCCTTATACGAAGGGTTAAAAATGAAAATTTGTTGTTTTTCTTATTTTGGTGTAAAACTATTTCCTCTTATTTTATATATGAAGGAAACATGACTAAACTGCACCAACTGTGGGTGAACTTCAAACTCCATGTCAAGCGAGGGAACTAATACCAAATCTCCCACCTATGAGTGCCTCACTCGTGCATTCGGCACTCACTGGACCGCATCTCTTTTGAATTTTGTATACTTTCCTGAATTATACATTTGTGCTCGTACATGATCACCACTCCTAATATCGTATAGTGCAGCCAGCACCGTTTTGATGTTCCTACTGTAGCTAAAGGTACCAAAAGACCAGTAGGCCAGGGGCCCGGGGAGCTTAGGAGCCCATATTTTCTTCAACCCCCCCCCCTCCCCCCGATTTTCTTTCGTCCTGATAAAGTAATTGAGAAACAATAAAATGTTTGAAAGAAATAAACTTCGAAGTATTTCCTTCAAAAACAGTAAATTGTGTAACACTTAAGGGAACATGCATTAATGTGTGTAAAACACAAATTGTGAGAACGAATGAAATCAAGTAATAACTTCAAAATACCTGCTTTCACTAAATTAGATACCGTATATAATCTGCACTGTCATTTATTGCATTTCACTTCGAAGATGAAACGACCATCTCGACGACAAACTCGAATGTGATGACTTTGTTGGGTTAGACAACACTTTCGGCCTTTCGGATGGCTGGTTGATTTACTGAAAACAAGGCAAACACTGGAGACCAGTCTTACACGACCATTCCTATACTTCATCATACACCAAATATACCGTAAGGGTAAGGTACTGCCTTCGAATAATTCTTCCCTTCAATCCTTCATTCCCTTCCATTCTTCACTTGACAAGTAGGCCTATGTCGTGCCTCCGTCCTGCCCATGACAAGTGCCACTGTAAAACAATTTTTACAACAAATCCTCTATTTACTAGTTGACACTGGCATCCGAGCGGATTTGTTAAATGTCCACAAGGTCCAGGTTTCATGTTTTTCCCACATGATCCATACTTCTGCTTTGCCGTTTAAATATTTGAGAGATTTGCTCGTACTGTAGTATTTTAATTTTGACTAGGTAGTAATGCACCGATGACTGAACAAATACTGCACCATTTTTGACGTCTAGTCACCACTGAAAACCTAGCCTGCGGAGCAGACTCTGTAGTAGCCGAAAGATGGCGCTCTCTCAAAATAAAAATACACCTCTCTAAACAATATAATATACAGTGTGCAAACCTTCGTCCAGTTTCCATTAAGAGGACACCCGCATTTCGAGGGACGGATTAGTAAACATGAGATGGTCATGTGGTGCACAAAACAAGTATGAATAGTGCATTTTGGTACATACACGTTGTCATACAACGAACGGCGAACAACCTAATTAGCTTTAGTAGGTGGAAATGTACCAGGCCATACGTTCGCTGCATTTAATATTACCTATTACGCGAGATTTAATTTAGTATTTTAATTTTGTCGTGACGTCATATTTGGTGGTCGTAAATGAGATTCGCTAGAAAGTTGGCAGGCTATTGTATATACTGTACCGTAGTTATGCCATGTAACGTAGTAGTTTGAAACGTCAACTGTTCAATAGTGAAGCCGTTGAAAGACCCATGGTATTATTAATAGTGGCAAACGGAAGATTTTTGATATTTGAACTTGAATGTAGTAGTTGAAACACAAACACAATAGCCTGCTTACAGCAGGCTACTGAAAACCAGAAAACATTGTTTCTTTAATGTCACTTTTAAAATCTCTACAAAGACTAAATATGAGTATTTTGAAATTTTTTTCATGCTCACCCAAAAGGAAAATCCTAAAACGTAGGCCTATAATCAGTCCAAGTTTTGCCAAACATAGCACCATTTTGTATCAAGTTTCTCAGAGGAGTAAACAACTACAGTACTCTTGGTTTCCTATTGAAGCTGAAATCCATTCAAATATTGCCGCATTTGCAATCTAAGTCCTCCTGAAGTTAACTATTTTTCCCAAGCGAAAAGGAGATACTTGTTCCCTTGTCTCACCCCCCCCCCCCCCACAGATCAGAATTGCCCGGTTTTGTGGTACAAAAAACCATATTACTATAAAGTTCATAGACTGTTTTAAAACATATTTCATGGCCAATAACACAGCCTGCCGCCTTAGCGATCTTTTCCAATTTTTCCTGAAGATTCTTTACTTAGCAGTCCATAGATACCAATGATGCTGAAAGTTAGCACACTTTGTATTACTGACTGATAAAAAAGTCTAAGAATAGTTTTATCAACTTGAAAATATTTCAGTTTCCTTAAGAAGTATAATCTTTGGTTAGCTTTTGAGCTCATAGCCTCAGTACTAGTCTGATCTTTGAAAGTAAGCTTACATTCGATAATAGTTCCTAAATATTTGTAGCGACCCACCAACGTACTCAACCACCTCATCGTGTACCCTGATTGGAGCAAAAACACATGGTTGCTTTTTAAAATCAAATAGCATTTCCTTAGTTTTTTTGACATTTAATTGCAGATAGTTTTGGTTGCACCAAGTAACAAAATCATTAACTTCATCTTCGTAAGGAACACTATTATTATTTTGTAAGTATCCTGTTATAACGGTATCATCAGCATATTTAATTATTGGACAGACATTCTGTTTACTCCCATAGTCATTGGGATATAAACAGAAAAGAATAGGGGACAAACAGCATCCCTGTGGAGCACCTGATGTACTTATAGACTGAACATCAGAGCATAGACCATTCATCTTAACGAACTGTGGCCTGTTTCTTAAATAACTCAGAATCCATAATAGTAACCTACAATTAACATCCATACCCAAAAGTTTGTTTACTAATAAGTGTGGTTGAATGGCATTAAAGGCACTTGAAAAGTCAACAAATGTGGCCCGAAGAAAAGAATTTGGCTTTTCCAGATGTTCAAGAATATTAGGTAGAAATAAAAGGACTGCATCATCAACACTTCTTTTGGCTCTATAAGCAAATTGCATGGGATCTAACTCAACACCCTTCTCAGATAACAAAATCTTGCAAATAATTTTTTCAAAACATTTCATTACCGTAGAAGTAAGTGCTACTGGCCGATAATCATTCAAAGTAGTGCATTACTTGATTTTGGCACTAGTACTGGAGTTATTGCAGACGTTTTCCAAATAAGAGGGATATCACCCGAATCAATTGAGTCCTGAAATATTTCGGTAAAGATGGGAGCCAACTGATTAGAGCATAACCTAACAATTTATTACTTATACGGTCTGGTCCGCTGGCTTTATGAACATTAATCCCCGCAAAAAGCGTTCGGACTTCATCTACTGAAAAAGTAACCATATTATTATCATTACACTTTTCCTTTAACATTTCACGCAGAGAAAGCTGTTCATCATAAAAGTCGATCACATCAAATCTAGGACAAAATTGGTTAAGATCATTAACAAATTCCATAGTAACATCTGTAGCATCGGATTTTTTTCAGTTTATGACCGGTGATAGTGGACATCACATTCCACGCTGCTCTACTGTCGTTGCACTGAAATTTACCTTCAAGTTTCTTCCCATATTGATATTTACACCGTTTGATTTCCTTTTTAATTTGCCTTTGACAGGTTTTTACTGTTGCATAATCCTTGTTATGGTAGGCCAAATGTTTTTGTTTAATCAACATCTTTAAATCCTTTGATACCCATGTCTTGTTGTTAGAGAATACCCTCCGAGTTTTAGTTGGTACAATGGATTCAGCACAAAAGCGAATATATTCATTGGCAGCTGTAACCTTCTTACTGATGTCATCATCGTGAAACATACTCCAGTCTGTGCTTTCAAAACAGGCGCGTAATTCATCTATGACTTCTTCCGACCAAACCTGGTACGTCACTTTAGTTGGTTTCTTTTGTTTGACCATCCGCCTGTAAAGCGGGACGAGGTGCATGGTATTGTGATCCGAATTTCCGAGCGGTGGGCAAAGCTTGACTTTGAATTGATATTTAACGTTTCCAAAGCATTTATCTAGGACACTATTCCCCCTTGTGCATTTGTTAACATACTGGACAAATTTGGTATAACGGAAGTTACATTTATTGAAGTCTCCCATGATCAGTTGTACAGCATCAGGATTTGATGTATTTATACTTTGAATCCTTTCAGAAAGCACATCAATAGCTCTACTATTGCTCGCCTTTGGGTGAATATACACAACAGTGATGAACAAACGACAGAACTCCCAGGGGAGATGGCCGCAATCCTACTGTCAATAGTTCAATGTCCTCACAACAGAACTTCTCCTTAACAACATAGTTATTACACCAATTGTTATTGAAATAAAGGCAAACACCACCTCCATTAAATTTTCCTGAGTGATGATCACCAAAACATTTCTATATTCAAAAATTCAAATTTCATACTGTGCCTTAAGATATTCTGCAAACAAGGTTTTCAGTGTTTGATGCCAGGTGATACCAGATGACCATTGACCTCCACCAAAAGCGACAGGTACAACACTTTCAAAGTCCATAACACATCCACATAATAATTAGGAAATCCATCCAAGTTTTCGCCCTTGAGATATCCCATTTTGACAAGTTTTTTCAAATTTTGACCGATCATGACCCCAGATGTCCTTTCATCTCCACAAAAATCCTAATACAGACCATCGTCTCACCATAATCCATCCAAATACTAATTATGAAATCCATCCACGTTGCGTACCTTGAGCTATCCGAAACAATTTTTTTCTGAGTTTGACCCCCTATGACCCCAAATGACCTTTGGCTTCTACCAAAATCAATAGGGTTCTTCCTTACATTATAATGCATCAACATATAATAATAGGAAAATTTATAAAGCGCCTTATCCAACTAAAAACAAGGATTTCGGTTTTTGACCCCCTGTGACCCCAGATGACCTTTGACCATAACCAAAATTAGTAGGGTTCTTTGTCTTAGTATGGGGTATCTGTGTACCAAGTTTGAAAACTATCAGATATTCCCTTCTTAAGATATCGTGTAAACATGCAAAGTGGCACAAACACTCACACATACACACACACCATCATGAATGCATAGGTTTATCTTTTCATGGAAACCAAAAATCTGTTTGGTGTTCACTTTGGCAGACTTGTTGGGAATATGACTGAACAAGAAATATGCCCTACAGTTTGCTTGGTTGTATATTGTGCTGAAGGAGATGGAGCTCTGATTCATAAAATATAATGGGTATGGGTAGACTAATTGGTAGTCAGTATGTCGTTACTCAAGTGAGTGGTGGCTCAATTTTAGATGAGGGAAATCAGCGAAAAGGAAGCATCACCTAGTGACAATCTGGAGGAGGATTAAGGATGTTTGCATAAGATGAAAGTCAATAAAAGATTGCACTGTTCTCAAATTGGTTGCTTTCATTTGTTATATACTCCTCCTGTTCTTAAATGGCACTTGGCAGGACTATGGATGGGATAAAGAGGATGAATTTTGTTGGGCTTTCTAGGACTGGGAACAAACTGGGGAATTACAATGCTATTAATGAAGTGTCATATACAAATTATTTTCATAGCTTTATTTGGTCATTAAGTTGACAAACACACATTTTCAAATGAAAGGTAACAGAGCAAAACAATGAGAAAATGCTGAGGAGATCCCATAAAATGTCATCGACAGCCGCCTACACAGCAGTTTTTTATTTTAGAAATTGCCCTGAAGACATCTCGCGGAACTTGTTGGCCTGAGTGCAGTACTTGTTATACTGCATACCAGTGGCGTAGCTAGGATTTCTTGAGGGGGGGGCAAAGGTATGAAATTTCCCCCAAATTTTTCCCGGTAAATGTTTATGTATTTCATGTAAAAAATGCAAATTTACAAGTATAACAACATTACCATGTCATTATGTAATATTACCTGCATTTTTAATCTTAAAGTATAACATATAGAGCAATTGGAAATAACAGCTCTATAGTATATTAGTATATCATTTTGGTCAACAATATCTGGTTTATTTGTATGTATTAACGCAGTGGCGTACGCAGGATTTCTCTGAAGGGGGGGGGGGGCATGCAGTATTGTCTAAGGGGAGGGGTGTCCGGAAATTTTTTGACGTTTTCAAGGAGCCTAGATGCAAAATGGTGCAAGATTTTCGACTTTGACAGGAAAAGTGTAAAAAGTTGAATCGCAGTGGTTCATGAGGATAAAACTGAAACTTTTGTGTCTTCACATGCATTCTTATGCCATTTATGCTACCTTACGAAGTAAAACTTGTCATAAAATTTGCACACTTTTAGGAGTAAAAATAAAGGAGCATTGATCGGTATAGGATATGTGGTTTTCCTGGCCACAAACGTTATTGTCCTAAAGATTATTTAAGCGGAGCGCCACCATTGGTTGGCGCGGATCGTAGGGAAAATTTCGAAAAATCGGACCCCTCAGATGGCCGGAAATTGCATTTTTCAGACTTATACGAAAAATCTACCCAGTCACTACCTTCTTTTGTCGTTTGGAAATAAAATCCTTCCTTCAAAATATGTTCGCAAACTGCAAAAAAAAAGTTAAGGGGTAATCTGACCAAAAAATGTAATTTTGCCTGAGCGAAACGTCACCATTAGTTGGCGCGAAGGGTAAAAAATTTTCGAAAAATCAGACCCCTCATATGGTCAAAAATAGCGTATTCATGATTGTAAAGAGAATCTAAACATGAAGTCATTATTTTGATCAATGCCACCAGTGGGAAACAGAGTCTACCTTTTAAAGTAAAAATTGGAAGTTGACAGAATTTGCCTATTTGTAGGAATTAAAATATTGGCATCACTGAGGGACGTACTTGCAGAGACAATCCTTCTCCTTTGAAAATTTTTGAAAAATTGGGTGTCCTTATATGCAACCTGGTGCCACATATGCTATCTTTTGAAGTAAAATCTCTGTTACTAAAGTTTAACTACTTATTTTTAAGAACAAAGAAAAAATGGCATCTGTGAGGGGGGCATGGTCCAATGGTTCCCCCTTCGTACGCCACTAAAGGGAGGACTAATAATGGCTCGATTAAACAGGATATCCTGTTAGAACAGCAGTCTGTTAAGTGAAGAAGGCTAAAAGGTACTCATGGACCCGTTTTTGTTACACCCCAAGTGAGCAGAAAACTTTTTTGTTCCCGAACAAGGCTAAGTAACAAAATCTAACTATGCCAATGGATCCTGTTCATTCTAATTTCTAGACTAACTTTAAGTTAATCGTTGGCCATGGATTTTTTCAGTCCCATCCATGTGCACAGAGTAAAATCGGTATAGCTACTACTACCTTGCGGGACAATATAATGAACTGGGTGGGTGGGGGGAAGGGGGTCTACGTTAGTGACTTGTCAGTTTTCACATCCTTCTACTGAATTCTCAAAGTGTACAACGCAGAGACTGTGTGCAAGGGGATAAGTTCTGGTTTACAGCCTTTCAGTGTTAGTTGCACTGTATCAGCTGTTGCTAAATTCCTGAATAACAGCTTCATGTGCACTGAAATGCACTGATCATAAAAACCGCGCGTATACAAGAGAACGTTCAATCTGCTACGCGGCGAGGACATTTCTGTGGAACGCGAGTAGGGCCGGTTCATGCGACACTGACGAAATCTCAACTCTGGGTTAATTTGTTTCATGAAAATACGAATTATGTATGAGAAATGTCTCAGAATTTTTATTCTAACGAAAAAATTGAGAAATTTTTGTTAGAGTAAGAAAATTCATCAAGTTTCCCCAATTTCATCAAATTTCCCCAAATTATTTTCCAGGGGGGCAACTTGCCCCCCCCCCCCCAAGAGCTACGCCACTGCTGGATACGTGATACGGGTCATGTGGATGCATAGCGCATGGTGTTTAATTACCTGAAATATACCCTTAAGTCTTTGATTCTGTAGTTTTTACCAGCTGCTGTAAAAATACATACAACTAGGAAATGACAATATAAAACATTTGCTAATCATTTTTGGAGGATTGCTAATCAATTTTGAAGAATGAGTATCAAACCTGCTCATCAAAGTTTCACGCCTTTCAGCACTTTTGCGTCAATATCATCGACAATTCAAACTTTCAGACAAAGAACCTATAACTAGGCAAATAGACCTATCACTCTTCCGCTTTATTTTGACGTGAAACATACGTCAATGGGATACAAATTAAGGAGGTAATGATTAATTAAAGTTAGGCTCCATTTTGAGGACTTCGTGTTGTTTCCATGTCCTTAAGTTTCGCTCACCGTAAAATAAACGGTCGCGTAGTTTTTAGAAGTAAAATCTGAGACTATATTTGTCAGTTCGGAATTCCTAAGTCTAAAAATGAGTTGAAATTGACGAAAACCACGTTTTTGTTGACAGGATTGAAGAACTCTTTCATTCATTTCTTAATACAGGCATGGGCAAAATAGCATTGGCTACAAGGGAGAAGAGCTTTAAACATCATTTATGTTCAAGAAAAAATATATTAACATCAACATTACAATAGAGTTCCTAACGATAGGGGAAAAGATCGAAATATAAAGCATGTCAATTGCACCCAGCAACGCCACCTGAAAATTAAGACAAATGTTTTGGTATGTTGCCTCATAGCAAAAAAGAAAATAGACATTACATCGCCTAACTCCTAACGACTGATACTGTATGTACACTTAAACATGCAAAACAACTTAATAAACAGACCATCAAAGTCTCGAGTCGTGGTAGCGTTGTTTAACCAAGAAAAAGGTGAATTTGTGACCCTGCTGCCACAGCCTTTTCAAAAAAATATTGCAGTACAAATTGAGGTAGCATACTTCCGAATTATGAACCATCTTAATGGGAAAATGGAAAAATGGAGTAATTTTGATGAAAAATTGTCTCGCAATATGTCTCCAAAGCGTTGCAACAGTCAAAAGGCAAGACTTTTCTGTTGCAATTGTGATATAGCGAAATTTGTGTTGTAGTGTAGAGTCATCAGTATTCAACCCCAAAAATGCAATTCCACATTTTTTAATGAATTGAGGCTGCATAGCACATACTGTAAAATTGCTTCATTGTAATCCCCTTTTGTGTCATTAATTGGCAGATAAGTATCTTTTGGAGATATTTGTATACACGAATTTGGAGAATTTGTTTGATAATAGCTATATTCTTAAAATGTCATTTTAGGCAACATGGTAAAAATCAAATGAATGTAATTATCTGTCATCCATTAAAAAGAGACTAGCTTAAAAAAATAATTAAATGTCAAGGCTAACATTTCATTACTGTAGCAATTCATAAACAAATTTTGAGACAAAAGTGAAATCACCGAAAATTTGAAGGGAAATGAAGAGGGTTGAATATTGGTGACCCAATCTTTATCTGCTACCCAATATTCAACCCCCCGATACATTTATTTGAGAATTCTGCCCCTTGAAAAGTGAACGTTATGACTTGGACGATGTCTTCACTTGGCCGATTTCTGAACAATAGAAATCCGCATACAACAATAAGAGCTCACTGGACCATGTAACCACTTGCAATTTGATTTTTGTCAGTTGTTTAACAATCAAGGATTTCAAGGACATGATTAGTTTGTCCAGGATTCAATGGAGCCAAATCTGTAATGTAATATACTTGTGGAACCACAGATGTTGTGAATGAAGTTAATATTTTGTGTCATTTCTCAACGAAGTTATTATTGTAAAGTCTTTTACCAGATTTCTGCAAACATATTCTGGGTAGAGAATCAATAATTTTGCACTGAAATGTGTGTCATGTGCCCCCACTGACTTGCAGTAATAAAAACAAACGGAAATCACACCAACATTAAATTTCCTTCCAAACTGCAAAAACCAGTTGTTCAAGACTCAAATACTGAACCAAAGTAATGACGGTAACTTATAACATAACATAACATCGTAACATAACAAGTTAAAGGGCAAAGGAGGGTAAACCCCCCATAAGATGCCCTATAGAACAGACCCAAACCAACACCTAATCCAAACAATAACTATACAAACCCAATACAATGATGATCTTGCCACTGTCACGGTAATACTTGTCGATATGATCTGGAAGCAATTGACTGAAGTGTTAACAACCCATTCAGGGAGAATGTTCCACTCATTGACAGTCCTATGACAGAAGCTGAACTTTCTGATGTCAAGTCCAGAGACACATTTCACCAGCTTCTTATAATGGCCACGAACACGGAAATCAGCACTAACCTCTAAGTATTTACAGTTAGACAGAGAATCATTACCAGGAAGGAACTTGAAAACCTGCAGCATAAACCCCTAACCCTTTTTAACTCAGAGAAGTAAGTCCTAGAAAATTGTGCCTATCATGATAAGGGAGATATGCACATTGTGAATAAGCCGATTGACCCTCCTCTGAACCTGTTCTTAAAGAACCTTGTCCTTTTCATAAAAAGGGTTCCATGCCTACACAGCATAATCAAGATGTGGCCTAACTAACTGCTTATAAAGATTTAACACAATATCTTTACCGAAATTACTGAAATTCCTCTTGATCAAACCAAGCACTCTATAAGCCCTAGCAGCAACTGCTGCACACTGCCTAGAAGGCTTCAGGTCACTTGAAATGACAACACCCAAGTCTTTTTCAGAAGTCACATTACCTAGAACTTATTCTTCCATCCTATTAAAATTCTATCTGAATTGTACTTTACTAGGCCTAATCAACAACATTTTGAATCATACATGTACCATTCCACTTGACCTGGGAGGAAAAATTGTAAGAAGTTCCGGCCTTAAAGGGTTGAATACTGGTGACTTTACCCTAAAGGGTTCCCACAGTATTCTTGGGGGTGCGCGATATCTTTCACCAGGGAGCTGTAACTTGGAAGGAGATGTAACAGAAATTTTAATTTATCCTTATACTTTAAGACCCACTTAAAGGAATGATGATAAGCTGTATAATTGCCGCAAAGGTATTTCCCTCCTTTACTCGCGGCTACGCCATTCCTGGGACACCATCTCATTCAAGGCAACTTATCCTAAGACAAGTGACTCATGCAGAACAATGCTTTGATAGGTAGGTAAGTACCGCCAACAGTTTTAAAACAGATGCAATTTCACTCGAAACGACTGTTAAACTGAAAACAAATGATATCAATTGGCCCTTCTCTAGGTGGCATGACATGCATATAGACTGTTGGGGAAAAATTCTTAACTTTTGACAACAAGATCAGACGTTTCCTCAGGTTTCCAGAAATAGCCAGATGTAAATTCTTGTTCAGATTTCGACAAATGACCGAGCTGATATTTTTCATACGCGTCTCCGAGCTTCGAGAGACCGAATTTTACCTTTATTTACCTGACGACTGGCAACGCTGTGGCAGTGCAAAAAAACCTGGCGGAGTTGATGATTATTCTCCATTCATTTTTAATTTTAGGCTTGGTGACATTAGTCGTGGTTTAACGCCTAAAAATAGTACTGAAAGTTAAAGAAGTGTCACACATCATTTATGCCCATGAAATAATTTATCAATATCTATATCAATATTATTATAGATGTCTTAAGGAGGGGATAAATGATTGGAATGTACACCACGTCGATTACACCCTGGGATCATGGCCACTACCCGTCCGGCAATTCTATTGTAACTATCAATAGGGGTGTAGGCTGTAACATTACCTCAAATTTTAAGACAAATGTTTTTGACCTCTTACCCTCATAGCTAAAAACGACTTAACATTACTCTGCTTAACAATACTGATTGTGATACATGTAAACATGTACATCACGTCAAGGCAATAAACAGACCGTCAAAGTTTCGAGTCGCCATAAAATCGTGTGACCAAGAAACGACAGATTTGTGACACTGCTGCCACAGCTTTTCAAAAAAAATATCGTGGTAGAAATCGAGGTTATATATTTCAAAACCCCGAATGACCTTAAAGGGAAATTGAATTCAAAACGGATTTATTCTGATGAAAAATTTTCCGCTTTTAAGTCTTAACCGTAGAATGGCTAGGCCTTAGTTTGTGTTGCAACTGTGGATTAGTAAAATTCATAATGATATCCTACTGTATTTCTGTGGTGCTCGATTTACGGTCGTTCCCTATAGAACATACTGTAGCTGCACAAACCTTTCAACACAGTTAAAGTAAGTCCAAACGTTAGGCTAATGTATATGTAGGCCACACAGTACACGACCGAACCGTACTGGTTTCGAACTGGCACAAATTTATTCCTTTGTTTCCTGGAGCAATCGTGCCTTCTTAATAAATAAAAAAGGGAATCTAGGCTACGTCCCAGATTTTTCTGGTACGGTTTGTATGCACTGGAATATTCCATTTTATAATAGGTATTCACTGAGTACATGAAGTGTACGTGTGTGTACGCAATAAACTTTTTCTAAAGTCCTCCCGACTCCCTGGCAAAGGGCCGTTCGCGATGGCCTATTAAACTAGAAAGCCTAGTTTGCAATTAAAAAGGAACGTAAATATTCATTAATAAGTTTTGATAGTGATATGTTGTCCCAAGTCTTGCCGGTTTGTATACACTGGATTATTCCATTATATTATAGATATTCATTGTGTTCATGCAGTGTACGTGTGTTTACATAGCCCACATAGAAAGCCTAGGTACCTATAGCAACAAACCAGAACGTACGCAAGGCATTCATACTCGCGAATGCAGGCTGTCTAACGGTTCTAATGATGATATTGAATAGAGAGTTGCTAAGTTTTAGCAACTATTACGAGTAACAGGAAGCAGATGGTGAATTTGTTATGATGAGTAGACAGGGTTCATACAGATCTGGAAGAATGAATTTCCCTGACTTTCCATGACTTTCAAGAACCTCAACAAAAAATTTCCAGGACCACCACCACCGGGTCTATACATGCAATGCAAAATAACATCTTACTAGTGCATATACAGTTCCTACTGTGGCCTGGGAAGATGCATTTCCTTGCGGTATTTCCAATTTGATTCTGAAAAAGTACACTAGGATACAGACAGAAAGTCTGACAACACCCCTCTTTTATCTTAGTCCCTAAAACTGTGGTAACATGTGCCATTTAAGTGATAGGTAGTCCCTAAAACTGTGGTAACATGTGCCATTTAAGTGACAGGTATCACCGAGCTCAAATTTCACTTAATGGTGTAGAGAAGTTATGTTATAATGATAAACACCCAAGGAAGTGATCACTAAAATGAACTGTGGGTGGCAATGTATTAAATGGGCTTATAATCTTTGACTTAATTCAAATGCTTACCACAAATGATACCCCATGGTCTACGCATTATTGTACCAAAATTTTGTCAACTTATATATGCTCAATAGGTAAGTTGGATTTTTTTCTTTACCGTGTTTTCACCACACAAGTAGCCAACAAACCCAGAGCAAAAAATTATGCAGTTAGTTAGATGGGTTTTAACAACAAACTTTTAAGAATTAGCCCATCAAAATACATGTCCAATAAACTAGAGTAGAGTTGCTAGGCACAGGACAGAACAGTCATCCCAAACTGATTTTGAAGAAGCAGCTAAATATCACAATTTTCTTCTTACTTCTTACTAAAGTACCTATTATATTATTTTGGGACTTACATGTAAGCCAAGCAGTTACTCCTAAATAAATTTCATTTCACAACTGAGGAGAACAATCATGCAATAGAACAATCTACTCCTTTTTTTCACATGACGTCATAATACTCTCCGGCGGCCATGTTGGAGTACATGTAACTACGTATAGTAAATCATACGGGACGCGCTTGCTCGTTGAATTTGTATACACCGTGCATGTCACAGTGCACACTGTGCATTGCGTTCGGCACAAAGCCACGTGTATTTGGCATAAATGCCCTCCAGCATGGCGGTTCTGTGACGTAATTGCAAAGCCTCTATAAACTCAAGTTGGGGTGGTTGCACTATATCTCTTTTAACACAAATTATTCCAACTAAGAAATTAATTCCTGAATTGCCACTAGGCTTTGAGCAAGAAAAGTAAAAATCTTCAACATTCTCCAAGACTCCAGAGTTAATGATACCATAAAAACAAGAGATGATGTGCCAAATATAGAAACTTCTTGAAAAAACAATGACCCATCCTTCCTGACACAGCAAGAGCCTTTTAATAGATACTACATTGCTGCAGGATCACTATGCTTTCAGCATGTAAGTAAATGATAATAATAACAATAATAATGACAATTTAGTAAAGTCCCGGTATCCGCCAAGAAGACGCTCATGGCGCTGTCACAGTCCAACCAGAACAATTATAAGAACAGGTGAGTCTTAAGTTTTTATTTAAAAATATTCAAAGAGGTTGCAGAACGAATAGAAAAAAAGGAAGATTGTTCCAGAGTTTGGGTGCGACACACACAAAAGACCTACTCCCCCACTTAGTTTTAGCTACGTGCTCCGTAAGAAGACTTTGGGATGAACTCCTAAGACCTTGAAGACCGGGTGAATATGAAGTAATAAATAGTTCATGCAAATACACAGGTTCCGAAAAGCTTAAAGTTTTAAATACGTAAAGTAATAATTTGAAGCGAATTCGCTTGCCAGTGGGAAGCCAATGAAGTTCTCTCAGTACTGGAGTTATATGAGAAGATGATGGAATCCTAGTTATTAATCTTGCTGTAATGTTCTGAATACGCTGAAGACGGCTGATTTGAGTTTTGGAGATACCATAAATTATAATTAGGGAATTTCCTACTGTACATCCAAATTCGACTTCACAAAGGCATGAAACATTGTTTTAGCTGTATCATTGTCAATATGATTGCAAATCCGACCAATGTTTCTTAACGAAATACAAGCAGCTATACATATAGCTGTGACATGATGTTCCATAAATAATGATCAAATATCACTCCAAGGTTTCTCAGCTGGGGGATGGAGAGATTTGCATGTCACCAATACTGATGTAGGGAATATGTACTTTGCTTGTATGGCATTTGTTTCCAATTAACATAAAATCAGCCTTGTAATCATTCAGCTTAAAAAAATTCTCAGTCATCCATTGTCTAATATGATCAATACAGGTCTCCAGACTGAGTAGAGCAACATCAACTTCCGCTTGCACAGGTTTAACAGAAATGTATAACTGAGTATCATCAGCATACAAGTGTTACTGTATTTTAAGTTGCCGAATAATATCACCAAGAGGGAGAGTATAAATAGAGAAGGCTCTTGGGCCAATGACAGAACCCTGAGGCACACCATACTTTAAACTAACCTTCTCAGAAAATAAATTATTAATCCGCACAGCTTGATGTCTATCCGAAAGATAAGACTTGAACAATTCTAGGGCCCTACCTCTTACACCAATGCTATTTCTAAGCCATAAAATGAGTCTGTTCAGCTCTGCTCTGGTCCAAAGTGTCAAAGGCAGCAGACAGGTCCAGAAGTACCAATAGTGCAACCTTTACATTGTCCAGTCCTTATAAGATATCATTTTGAACCTTGAACAGGGCTGATTCTGTGCCATGGTGAGTCTGAGAGCGATGAGCAGATTCACGATTATAATACAGATGGCAGTTATGAACAAAACAATCTAGTCTTGTCGTCACCAAACGCTCGAGGGTCTTCCCAGTGAAAGAGAGATTAGAAACAGATTTAAAGTTTTTCAAACAGTTATGGTCAAGTGATTGTTTTTTTAACAAAGGGCGAACATGAGCAATTTTTAAAAATCATCTGGCACAATTCCCGAGTCGAGTTAATGATTTATAATGTTAGTTAATAATGGAACTATCACAGAACATTTTTTCAATAAGAGGGTGGGTAAAGGACCAAGGTCACGGAATTTTAATGAGGAATTTGATAGAATCTCATAGATCTCATCCTCAGATGCAAGGGAGAAATCCGTAAGATAACGGCGTGCGCTGTCATGCTCAGTGAAAGATTCATTAACGGATATGTCAAATCCATCCCTGATTCGTGAAATTTTGTCAGAGAAAAAGTAGCCTGCGGGGCAGACTCTGTAGTAGCCTAAAGATGGCGCTCTCTCAAAATCATAATACAACCAGGTCTCCAAACAGTATAGTATACAGAGTCTGCAGACTTTCGCCCAGCTTCCACTTACAGGAATCCCGCGTTTTGAGGGAAGAATTAATAAACATGAGATGGTCACAACGAACGGCGAACAACCTAATAAGCTTTTTTTCGTCGAAAATGTGTATCAGGCCGTACGTTTGATGCACATGTATTATCTATTACGCGAGATATAATTCAGTATTTTAATTTTTGTCGTGACGTCATCTTTGGTAGCCGCCAATGAGATTCGACAGAAAGTTGGCAGGATATTGTATACCGTAAATATGTCATAAAACATAGATGGAAATGTCGACTGCTCAGCAGTGAAGCCGTTGAAAGACTCAAATAGTATTATTTATAGTAGCGAAAGTAAGGTTTTTGATTTTGATTGTAGTTGAAACGAAAACACAATAGCCTGCTAACAGCATCCTAGAGAAAAAGTGACTTAACTTTTTAGCTAACTACTAATCAGACTCACAGTAAGGAAGTGAGTATGCAAGGGCTTTTTACTGATGGCCGAAAGCTTCTTTTGATCCTTTGAATGAGTAGCACACAAGTTTTTGTAGTAGTCAAGTTTTGCACTCTTAATCAAAGAAATTACCTTCTGTTTTTGTTGTTTGTACAGCTGACGATCAATTCCCAGACGTGATTTTCGCCATTTTTTCTCCAAGTTTCCTACGTTTTTTTTTTCTTTTCCGAAGAAATGTTCTCGTCATACCAGCTAGTATTTGGTCTGATTCTAACACTCCGCACGGTAGCTGCAGCATGAGCCTTAAGAGATTAAAGAGTACACTGTTGCAATGTGACACTTTTCCATTAGGGTCAAGATTCAGGAAGGAGGAATCTGGTGCATTAGTTACATCATTACAGAATGAATCAGTGTTAATTACCTTCAAGTTCCTTGTCTTAATAGACTTGGTCAGAGGAGGTGGCTTCTCAATGAGAAGATTACACGTATATAATTGCAAAGTGATCAGACAGACCGTCCTTACACTGCAATTTACGGAAGACTATTGTGTCAGAGGCACGTGTTATAAAAAGGTCAAGGGTGTGACCAAGCTGATAAGTAGGTGAAGCCACAGTTTGCACTTGTTCATATGAGGATAAGAAATGTTGGAAACACTTAGCATTTGTATCATCCTGATTGTCCACATGCACATTAAAGTCACCGCAAAGCACGAGAGGAAAGGGTTCCAGTAAATAGTGATTAAAAAGAGTGGCTAGCTAATCAAAGAACACATTAAAAAAGCATTCTGAAGATCTACTCTTAGGGCGGTATATTGTGAAAAGAATAATAGAAGATTTTTCACCAATGATGTCAAAGTGCAGGGATTCAAAAGATTTAAATTTAATATCAGCACAACAAGTTTGAACAACCAGAGACGATTTGTGCAGTAAGGCAACAACTCCGCCACATTTGGCACCAATACGAGGGGCATGCTTTAAGGAATAACCAAGGGGTGTGATCCTTTACTCCAAACCCAGATATGGATTCATATCTGGATATATCTGGTTAAATAAAGCCTTTATACGGCCATACCAAGCCAGATATACAGCCAAATACAACTTAATTCAAGAAAAGCCCAGATATGATAAAGTTTGATATGGCCATATCAAGCCAGATATAAATTGATGAAATACCTTCCCAGATATACAAATAAAGTTTTATATGACCCTATCAAGCCAGATGAAATACCTTCCCAGAAATGAAGTGTTATATGGCCATATCAAGTCAGATAAAACTTGATGAAATACCTTCCCAGATATACAAATGAAGTTTTATATGGCCATATCAAGCCAGATTAAAATTGATGAAATGCCTTCCCAGATATGCAAGTAAATTTTTATATGTCCATATCAAGCCAGATACAACTTCATTCAATTCCTGTCCAGATATTCAAATAAAGTTTGATATGGCCATATTAAGCAATTCAATGAAATGCCTTCCCAGATATACAAATAAAGTTTTATATGGCCATATCAAGCCAGATATAAATTGATGAAATACCTTCCCATATATAGAAATAAAATTTCATATGGTCACACCAAGCCAGATATAACTGATGAAAATACCATGACAGAATTACATATAAACTTTTATAGAGCCATGATACTAAAACTTTATGGTTTAATTTGTGTACCTGTCCTACATAAAGACCTTCTCTGGGAGCTGAACAAGTATCGGCAAACCAAAACCAGAACATTCAAACCATATTCAGCCATATTATACTAACATATGCAAATGACTCTCCAATGTGGGCGTGGTCAGGAATTTAGGGCAATGATTTTCTTTTTATTGTGATTAAGGAAGTAATATGTGAAAAATCATGAAAACTTCAACAAAATGTATGTTGGGATATTACCCCATAGGATAATTTAAACCAACGATGCGGTGTAAACATTTTAAAGTAGGGATTTCAAAGCAGTTTTTTCTTCACTTATAAGTTATTAAACAACTTAAAATACTTAAGTCAATGTTATACAATGGGCATTGAACTTTGTTATAGATGTTCCGATAGCCCTTAAAATTATGCTGGCTTTGTAATGTAAATGGTCTGAAGGCCTTGAGGTTGGTCAAGTCGTGTCCTTATGGGGACCTATAGCTTCTTCGGGAAGCAGTATCAAGTTTGGTTTTGCCGAACGGCCCTTTGCCAGAGGGTCGGGAGAACTTTGGAAAGAGTATGCTGGCTTTAAACTGCATCCAGGGTGTGGTTTCTTCTCGCTATTCTCTATATACATATACAAGTCCTACATACAGTATTACTTCCGTGCTTAGGAAGCTGCCTTAGCAGGCTTCACATTTCCTGCACAAATGAGTATGTCCACTTCAGCAAATAAACACACTCCCAATGATATTTACACATAGCATAGCAGTACACAACTGAAATGGAGGGTAACTGAATAGCCCTGTAGCCCTGCGCATGGCACATATTTGACATTCCAATGAAACACATCAAAATCTCGAAATGTCTTTTTACGCCCCGGTACCATCGGTAGCACGGCTGATCATGTGGTTACCGGCAAAGCAAGCGCCTTTTGGGGAGGGCGATTCATGTTTCACTTGAAACGTCTAGGTCGGAAGAAAACTACGCAGTTAATAATAATTTTCGCAATCCGGGAGACTACGTTATCTTATCCGTTCTCTATTCTTAATAACCCTCCGTGACGGTCTTCAGCCTGATTAAAAAAATATAACTTTAGTTTGTCGCTCTTGTTACAGTTATAAGTTACTTGGTTATGAAAAGAAATCTCCCGTTCAATGTTTTTCTTATCATATGACAGCGCCTAAACTTTTACCTCAACAGATTTCTCGGACGTTTCAAACTCTAAGAAAAGAAGGGTAACGACCATCTCATAAAGAAGGACAGAAGAAAAAAAAGCACGACAGTTGACAAAAACTACAGAAAGGACTTCTGAGAACCCATACAGTCGTTCCAAGAACTATGTAATTGACATATCTCTCAAATAATATGCCTCAGAGTTGGTGAAACCTGAGACTTCCTAAAATAAATTATCTGTTTTCATAGTTAATGCCTTGTAATTTACAAACACTTACAAAGTAACAAAACCAACTAGGCACAAAATGAAAACAAGTCCTTAAAGCGGCTACTATACTTCACATTCGCTCGTAAAAAGAAACGTTAATTAATACTCATTAATAAGCTTCGATAATGATGTGATGCCTTTTTGACAAAATTTTCTTTTTCGTCCCTAGTTGGAAGGCTACACTCGGTCGCCAGTAAGATTCTACGCACACCCACGGTCACCAATACGGTGGCCGAAAGGGGACAGGCAAAAAAAAAATGATTTTTTTTTTTGCTTGTTTCGCATCTTAATTATCTCAGAATTCTGAGATAGTGTCTCGGCATTCTGACTGAGATACTTGGAACTCTGACTTAGTTACCCAGAATTCTGACTTAGTATCTCATAATTCTGACTAAGTTTATCAGAACTCTGACTTAGTATCTCATAATTCTGACTAAGTTTATCAGAACTCTGACTTAGTATCTCAGAATTCTGACTTAGCGATTAAGAATTCTGAGATACTACCTCAGGATTGCGAGAAACTAAGTCAGAATTCTGATATAACTAAGATGCCAACCCACAACACGACCCCCACCCCCTTTTATTTACTTGTACCTTCTCGGAGACCGTATGCATTGCATTGCATGGTTGGATTAATAAATCATACCGGGGAGTCCTGACCGACCACCCCGAGGGTTGCAAACTATGAGGCGATCAGACAGGGCTTGGAACTACTGGAGGTCGACAAATCCACACTGTCACCACACATGAGGCACACACACTCCCCCACTTAGTTCATCTGGGCAGGAGAAAATTATGCCTATGGCGTCATGCGTTCAAGCACTAAAGGGTTTCTAAGTGCACTTCCTTTCACACTCTCTCTGTTACTTAGTTACTTTGTGATACTTGTTTTCCATCTAGTGTTGTGATAAACCAAAAGTAAATAAAATGAAATGAAATGAAATGTGTCATTCAGTTTTCCTGGCGAAAATAACCTTTTTGCTGAGAAATAATCCAATGCATTTCATGTATTATTGTGCAAATAAGGTGGGCAACACTTCATGGAAGAAAGATCACATGATGGAATCAGCTGAGGAACAAATGGTTTTTAATTGGTCAGAGCGCGATACAAGTTGCCAGAAAATAAAAAGATAAATTGTAAAATGTCACTGATATGTTGTAGAATTACAGAACAAAAACTTAAGAAATAAAACGAGGATATGGACCATTGGAAAAGTGTTGTGATTTTTTTGAAACAAGTTGACTTCACTTTTTCTCTTTTGTTTATGTACCGTAATTACTCTAATAAACACCCCGGGGCATGAAATTTTCGTGAAGGGGGGCGTCTATTAGAGTCAAATTTACCAGCAAGAAAGCTACCACTCCAAGCACGTCAGTTAAGAGGTGAATAATAGGGGTATGTTTCAGGTTGATTGACATTAACAAAAAAAATTGCAGAAACATTTTTTGCAACATTATACGGGACTTGATGTGATTTTGTGGCGTTAAGGTAGGATTATTCCATTTACACTTTTCTCAGGAATTCACAATTTCACCACATTTAATGTGACGAAAAAAGCCAGGGGCGTTTATTAGAGAGGGGGCGTTTAATAGAGTAAATACGGTATTCCTTTTTGTTCAGAAAATCTACACAAGTTGCCCCTTTGCAGTTTTCGGTTGTACACACAGGCAACCTTTTTCGGACTCGTTGGGTTTTTTGGCAACTGGTGTCGACGTTACGTGTTCTGAAATGTATCTAGTATAACTGGGCTTTATGAAAGAATGTGAATGAAAACTAACT
The DNA here is from genome assembly GCA_037179385.1 of Holothuria scabra. Lineage (NCBI taxonomy): Eukaryota > Metazoa > Echinodermata > Holothuroidea > Aspidochirotida > Holothuriidae > Holothuria > Holothuria scabra. The sequence continues at coordinate 1,649,134 of CM074199.1, forward strand.
TTATTGCATGAAAATATAGAGAAGAGTGTAATAAATACTTGCAAAATATAGCTTTAAGCAGTTTTATTCATTGGACTAAGGAATTTGGGGCCAGTTCATTTTTCTGTCGGGATTTTTAATATGTTACCCGAAATAGTTAAATATAAAACAGTCAATCAAATAAGAAAATGTTACTGTTGTATTTTACATTTATTTTACATGACAAGTACTACAAAAAAAAAAAAACATGTAATCATTTTATTAACACGAAACTCATCTAGGATCATCCATGTTCTGTATAGGAATCAAGCATTATTTACAAATATATCGCTGGCTTCCAGGAAGTGGATTATGGGGTTTATATAAAGATGTGTGACAGGTATTCCTTAACAGTGCCTCCCCCCCTCCAAAAAAAAAAATTTAGTATTGCACTCAGTGCTTTGAGCAAAGCAAAGCATGCTTGCTCGCTGCAACTTTGCGCTGCTGGCAGATGTACACAGGGCCTGTCCGCACTGTTAATTGTTGGAAAATACAGTGACGCTGTTGGCAAAACGTCATAACACTAGTTGCTCTCTCCTTTCTCCCCTTCAAGGAGTGGTAACTTGTTTACTTCTTAGATAAGCCATTTACCTCCTGGTTTGTGCATCGTCTTATTGTCTTGAAATTGTAACAATGTAATAGCAATTTCAAGATAAGCAGTTTCCTATTTTCAGATAAAATGGCAATAAGGTAATATCAAAGGTCCAAACCATAGGTGTAAGAGGCAGGGGTGTTGGGGGCAAACTGCTCCCCATACTTCGACAACACCTGCATTTCAAGCAGGGCCTGGAAAAATTTGTGCAACCATTTCAGTCTAAATATCAGGTCAAGGTCAGTATAAATATGGTATGTTTTTAATTACGCAAACCAAAGACTTTAAAAATGGAACCTACTGCCATTGTGCTTAGTGCTCTGAATAGCAATGGAGTAGGGAAAACAAGCTAGTGAGACACCACTGGAAAAAATCCCATGGCTGTTGTTTCCCATGTCACAAACACCTTTTGTGTAGCAGGAAGTTTTCTGAATAAAGGTGGCAAAACCTTGCTGAAAGAATAAGCTGGTTATGTAATTCACTTTGGTGGCTATGCATATGTGCACATCCTCCAAATCGTCGGGACAACAAACAAATAAGCACTTACACAATGTGTTCCAAAATTTGAGTTTTTTTTACACGAAAACTTGCTGACATCATTCTTTAACAATTCAACCATAACACAAGGTGTTCCTATTTTTGTTCAGGTTGGTTATTCAGATTTATGCTCAGAGTTGTATGCACATACTGCACGAAAACAAGGGAATGCCACATACACTATGTGCTGAGCTTGGTTTTTGTATCCTATGGTGTATCCCACAATTCCATGTGCCAACGAATTATCAAAACTAGCTTATTGGTGGGTTTTCTTTGAGAAAAAAATTTTTCACATCAGGAGGCCGTGGTGCATTTCATTTTCTGTTTTCAAGTAAGTTCACGCAGTACAAATTACATTTAGATAAAAAGATTTAAAAAAAACCTATAAACCACTCCACCACTCTTGGCCATCCCAACCATAGGGACTGCATGGCAGACTTTTAGTAAAAACATGATGGATTACCTGAGAGTTGTTCTCTTACATCCTTGCACATTGCACTTGTAAAATTTCTGACTTAACTCCCTTTCATGAAGAACAGTTTTTTCAGCAAAATCTTATAGCATTAATCAATCTCAAAACCATTAAAGATAAATCTTGAGAATAGAATATTCCTGACTGCTCCATCGTCTATTTGACTGAAGCCTGATTCCACAAGAGTTGAATATCTCTGCTGGTCCTTTATTTGTATAGTGCTTGTAATATCATCTTGCAATTGTTAACCTCGGTGCTGCCTCAGGTTGTTTCCTTTCTAACTGATTGTATTCCTCTATTAGGCAGTCCAATGACTCTAAACTCTGTGCAAAGAGGTCTTCTTCCATCCCATCAACACTGGTGTAATGGTGAATATGAGCCTTAACAGAGAAAAAACATCAAGAAATGAAAGTTGAAAATATTTGTAAAAAATTTTTGAAAGAGAGTACCTCACAAAGTAATATCAATATTTGCAAATAGCAATAAAAATGGGGATACACACACATGGTTAGAGACATGAAATCAATGTAGTCTGCCCCTTCCAGACTTTTAACACCTCCTAAATTTCAACCCATATCAGGACAATTTTTGCAGTCTTGCTAAGAGAGTTACAAATATAAGGAGGGATCTCAAGTGCCATTTTGTGCAGAGAATTGTGTCTTAACTGTATTTTTGGAGTAAAATTTCCATTTTAATTTGCCATTGAGTGGCACTGATACCCCTATTTTCATTCCAGTTGACTAGACACTTACATCATGTTGTATGAACATAATGAAGAAAACAAGGGGACACTGTATACTAAGTGTTGAGCTTGGTTTGTACATCCCATGTTGTGCCCACAATTCCATGTGGAAATGAATTACTGAACTCGCTTATTGAAGGACATTAAATTGATGATCTTTAAAATTCACTTTGACATTGAGGAGATATGGTATTTTATTTCCAAACCCAAATCTTTAGTTTACCATACAAAATCTTCTGAGCATAACAAACAATTAGCAAAAACTTAACTACTGTAAGTCAGCATTCTCTTCTGATTGGTCCACAATGTTGTGGCAATACTTTGACAGTAAGGAGGGCATGTGAGGATCCTTCCCCCAAACAGTGGCAGCACCGGAATGTCAAAATTGGGCAAGGCACAAAGGCAAAAGGAAAATGTTGGGAGGCAAAAATTTTCAAACGCAGCATGAAACTGAGCACTAAATGCTTGTTTCATTTTGGTGGAAGTCCTGGAAACTTTGAGGTTTTAGCATATCTTTAGTTGAAAGGTGAAGTCTCAGGATAGGTATGTACATTTATTTTTTCAGTAACATCTCCTTATTGACCTAACTTGGAGGGGGAGGGATGGTAGAGCTAAGGGCAAAATCTGGAGGAAATTTTCCTCTTTTCCTCCCCCCTGCTCCAGTAGTGTCACCGTTCCCCTCATATGGCAAGATATTTCATTAAAAAAGTACTTGGGTCGGATAAAAATTAAGTAATGGTGCTTGTCCCATCATAACCACAGTCTTCCATACAAAACTATTTGTAATTTATTACTTCAAACTTATAGGACACATTGTACCAAAATCATCACAAAAATATTTACATTAAGGGGAAATTCAATCAAGGGTTTTGAAAGAAAAAATGAGCTTCAAAAAGTAGGTTTAACTGCTGTTCTGAGCACTTCAATGTCTAATGTAAGTAAAAGAGACAATTACCTTTCTCTTGTAAAGTTTAGCAAATCTTCCTTTGAGCTCCCCAAAGTTATGACGAAGACAGGTGTTGTTAGCGAGGGTTAAAAGAGAGTATGGATGCCCTACAGGGGCCACAGAGCATAGTCCTGTCTTCCAGCCATCTGTGTTCCAGTGGATGAACTTCAGTGATGGACGAAGTCTGTGGATATAGCAACAATTTTGATAATTAAAGCACTTTTTTACATCATTGAAGCAAGAAAACATATATATGCACAAATTTGCAAACTAAATGTGATTTCAGTTAGTTAGATGGAGTTTTACTGCCCAGTTTAAAACCTACTGGTTCAAGTCAAGCCAGCCATGACCTTTGTTCCAGTTGTGACTCACTGGCTTATTTTCCCTACTCCACTGCTTATGGGGAGCATCAACCACAATGGTAGCAGGTTTCATTTTTAAAGTCTTTGGTTCGACTCGACCTGGGAATTAAACCCGGGCCTTCTGCATGATGTAATGTACTCATAATCAGGATTTCAAAGGTGGGGGTGGTGGCAAAGTGTGGACAAAGGAAAATTTCTGGGGTTCATTTTTGGATGGAGTGTGTGGAACTAAGTACACCACACAGTTTCTTGCAGGTTAGGCCCAGGGTAAACTGTCAGGTTTAAGGTTATCTCTGGGTGAAGAATTTAGTTTGAGGATGCTGTAGATGTACTTGGTTCAGGAGTAGGAAGGGGGTCTGGGGGGGGGGGGCAAAGGCTCTGACAGGGGACACAACTAAATTTACTATTGAAAATCCTGTAGTAAAGTTGGCTGTTTTTTTAAACACGGCAAACCGGAAAAAATGCATATTTTGCCATTTCAGCATGTGTGACATGAAAATTACTTGATATGAAAAGCATCAAAAACTAACAAAATTGCCACAATTCCCATCTAAAGCCACCAAAAATTGCCCATTTTACAGGGTAATTTCTGACTTACACTTAATCATACATAAGCATGAGCTCAGTATGCAAATCTTGTGATATCATGTGAGGAACATGCCATATATGGATAATGTTATTCTTTCTTTTTTACACTCTTCATTTCAAGGACAGTTGTAACAATAGTACATACTGAGGGTTTTATTTTGAAATTTGAATGATGCCCTTGAAAGTCATCAGAATCAATTACCAAACCATAAACTATCTGATGAGTAAGGATGAAATACATTATAAACACAGGGCTAGCAAAAGAAATGTCAACGCCAAGCGACACTCCACATCATTATATTTTCATTAGCATGTAGTTGCTTCAGAAATTATTTTAACTTTGAAGAGGAATATCTTGAGAACCATAACAGATACTGTACTGACATAGTTCTGATTTTTCTTCAGGAAAATTTATACCTTAACTGCCACATAAAGTCTGAACTTTTTCCTGACATGTCACACTACCTTTCACTGTACTAAAAGCAACAAATTTTATACGAGCAATACTATAATGACATTGTTCTATTTGCTCTAGTTAAGATTATTAAAATTATGTCGATTTCAATTGGATAAGGAACATTCAAAAATTAGAATTTTATCACTATACCTAATGCTGAACTTAAAGAGTGGGAGTTTCCAAAGTCTGGAACTTTCTCTTTAATTGCTGTGAAGATACTTTACTTTTTTCACAAAGCTGATGGCCCTTCGCTCAAATCCAGTTATGGAGTGGTCCTGAGATTTTGTCTGCCAATTGTAAGGTGTCCACTTTCCCATTTGTTTTATCTACCAGTACCATGAGTAGATGCATTCAGTACAAAACCTGAACTTCATCTACTTATTATGGTGTCTGGGATTATTAGCAGTCATTTGTGGATTCAGTACCATTAAGACCGATGGATCTCAGCAACATCTCACCATTACTTTACTGCTACCATGACTGATTTAAAAGACTTTTTCATTTCTATTCCAAAACTTGGATATTAGTTGAGGGAAGGGATCCTGAGCCACCCTCTTGGAAATTGATAATGTTCCAACATCATATTAAAAACAATTCCAAACATTTAGGTGCACTGACAGATTTTAAGCAATATCATATTGATTTTCCTTTCCCAAATCTTCAAGTAACTTCTCATGTTTTGGGGGACTTTAAGTTGCTGCTAATCTCCTCTCCTATTCAAACAAACCCTGGAGCCAATGTTGCTCCACAGCTGAAAGGAGCAAACAAAAATGGAAGCTATTTTGCAATTGCTAATTTTAGAATCCCCTTTCATTCATAATCCCATCATCTAGTCTTCAGCAGATACAAAACAATTATCCACACCAATCACATGAACTGATCTTAGACTCCGGAAAGGCAGATCTTTTAACAAATCCCCAAAATTTGCTGAATAGTTAGACAAGGTTTTACAACTCAATTTCAATACCAAATTTGCTAAAAATTTTTCCATATTTCAATTTTTTCTCGACAAAACATACAAGCTTTCAAATACTGTAGCCTGTCACAAAACTCAAAACTTTAGGTGCGCTACACATACTGACATAGATTCCAAGTTTTCCAGCAACAGTCCCCTTAGTCAGATGCAGGCCACTTCCCAACCCCCCCCCCACCCCCACCCCTTGTAGGTATCTTCCTCAGGCAAATTCTGGCAACATCCTCTGCCCAACTGAGCAGACAACCTTCATGATGTCACCTCAATAAGCATGTTCATCAGGGACTCATATTCTGTTTCTAGTAGCAGACCATTTGCCTGTCACCCAAGAGGTTCAGCTTCCATTCCCAGATTGAGTCATTTCAAAGACTTGAAAAAAAAAACTGCTGTTGTGCCTGCTGATGGTTACAGGCTGAGGGCGCCCCAAGATTAAATTAAACCAACAGGCTGAAAAATCGAGACATAAAACTAAAAACAAACAAAACTGGATCCTGTTTCATCCTCACCTATCAATATTTCGTCGTACGTCTGATATTTCAACTTTTCCTCGACAAATAAGTCCACAGGCAACATAAAGGCTATTCTTTGGATCAGCCTTCAACAGCTGGTGGTCTCTACTAAATGCATCACTGAACATCTGATCCAATCTAAAAGGGTTGCAAGGGAAAAAGTGAAATGATTGTTTTCAACATCAACAGCATTTTAATCCAAATATATTTTCCCTGACACCACAGCATTCACATAAAAATACCATCATGCCCATCTATATTAATATACAAAATCTTTCATCAGAATATTGGTGAAACTTACTGCTTCAGTAATAAAAGCAAGCTAATGTTTTCCTGTACCGGTATATAAGAAGAAGACGTATACTACCGTAAAATTTCCCTTTGCTCAACTATGACCATAAAGCATATCCTTCTATATTACAGTACCCCCTAATCCCCCCCCCCCCCCCCCAAAAAAAAAAAGGTGCTGCAATCAAAGCAGACACAACCGAAAAAATTTAATGGTGATATTTATCAGCGACATGTACCACCTTCTTGTAGGTATTCAAATACCACTGAAGTCAAATATTCCTGTACTTGACTACAGTATGATCACACAGTACCCCCTAAGGGGTTGTAGACTCATGTTACTGATGGGTGTTGGCGGGCGAGCACAACAATGGGTCTATTCAGAGTGTGTATCAAGTATGTGGCTGGCTCTCCTCATCACAGCCACAGCATATGCAAAAGGGGAGTGGCTTAAGACTACACTTCAGTGACTCTGTGGACATTAAAGGCTCATCTTTCAGCAATGGTTGTCATGTCCTTTTGTTATGGTAACAAAGGAGCTGCTCAGAAAACCTTCAATGGATCATTGACTTACTGTGCCTTATTTGGGACACAGTTTCAGTCAGTGTAGCTCTTTCTCTGAATTCAATGATGCATGGAGAGCTACTTCTTTTCATACCAGTCTGCCACTCAAAGCAGTAACTAAAGAAAGCTTTTGTTAGTGAAAACTTGTAGCTCTCCTGCTAGCTCATTAAGATGTGTGTGGACTGGACTGTGTTCACTGAAGAGTGCACAAGCTGACCAATGGCTTGGAGTTTTGTCCGTCAGTAAACCCCGGGAAGAATTGGAGACAGTCCCTAAAATAAACATATTTTCCCACCTACTCATCCCATCCCCCTCCCCCCAAAAGAAAGAGGAAAACCAAAGCAAGCATGCAGATGGCATAACAAAATAATTTTGATGTCTCTGAGGGCAATTTTTGCCTAACCCAACCATCATCATACAGTATACCTTCCCCACCGCAAAGAAAAGAAGAAAGAAAGAATGCAACATTTTGAGAGCAATCAATTAAAGCAGATGCAAAGTATTTTGCAATATTCATCTCTCCTTCTGGCAGGTTTTCTGAAGTTACTTATGTCAAGTTTATCTTAAATCAACCATCATCATTACAAAATATCCTATGGTGTATTCTGTACCACCACCCTTCCCCTAAAGAAGAGAAAAGAAAAAGGATATTCTGAAGATAATCATAGCCATCAAAATGCAGAAAACAGCTGTTCTTACATCTTAAGATATTAAAATAAAATTTCATGACTTGCCATGACTATTTTATGACCTTTACATGACTATTTTATAACCAAATTATATCCAAGATTTGGTAAATCTTTAAATGGCACGACAATTGTAAAAATTATTGAGCAAACTTTTTTACTTGTGAAAAATCAAGTCTGATCTGGGCTAAATTTCATGACTTTTCCATGTTGTCTGTCATTTTTACAATATTCTATGACTTTTCCATGACTTTTCCCTGACTTTTCCAGGCCACTGAATTCTTAACCAAGTATCTGGTGATATTTATCTCACCTTCTTGCTGGTATTCTGATGTCACTGAGGGCATAGAGAGGAGTCTGACTGGTCACCAGGTAATGCAGACGAGGGAATGGCACCAAGTTGGTGCAAATTTCATTCAAGTCCACATTCAAGGAACCGTCAAACCTGGATGAGCTAAAGAAGACAAAAACAGAATAATGTCATCTGCAAAGCACACTTGTGAAGTAATTTTTTGGACTGTGAGACATACTTATGATTCAAGTGATAACAGTTAAAAAAATGGGACAAAACCATTGGAAGGTATAGATGAATCTGGGCACCTAATGAATTCAGCCATTATTGGGGTCCATCAACCTTAAATCATCTTCGTTTTATTGTCTACATGCAATCCTGAAACATCATATTCAGTGAAATTTAGGTAACCAAGAGATATTTTTAATAGTTTACAATCATCCTTGAGATAGGTAAGCAAAGAATTTGAAAGACTAAAGCTAATGGACTCCATCTACGCTCAACTAAATCAGACCTTCACCTGACTATTCATATTCCTGTTCATCCAGGTCTTGCCAATTGGCAAAATTTCTATCACCATGCTTATGGTGCCAAATGATCACATGGACTATGTGAAGGGAATCTCAAAAATATTAAAATGCTTTTTCATATCGGATGGTGACCAACTCAACAATTTGGATCAAAATCTGGCTTCTTTGAAAAGACAAGTTCATATGAGTAAACTGTAGATTGCTCTGAGGTAAAAAAAAATAAATAAAAACAAGATGTATCTTCAACACCTGACATAGATGATGATCAAACTTAAAACTGCCTATTGTATCCCTAAACACCCAACAGGTGGATTGGGCCAAAAAATAAACTTAACTGTCGAATGGTGGTAAAAACAGTACAACTAGGAAAACTATGCTGAATTGACAATCAATTTAAACCAAACAATTTGGATCAAAATTTGGCTTCTTTGAAAAGACAAGTTCATATGAGTGAACTGTAGATTGCTCTGAGGTAAAGAAAGAATAAATAAAAACAAGAGGTATCTTCAACACCTGACATAGATGATGATCAAACTTAAAACTGCCTATTGTATCCCTAAACACCCAACAGGTGGATTGGGCCAAAAAATAAACTTAACTGTCGAATGGTGGTAAAAACAGTACAACTAGGAAAACTATGCTGAATTGACAATCAATTTAAATAGCTGTTAATTCATACTATGTAATCATGGTTACACTCCACTGATCCACCACTGTAAGGTGACCAGGCATTATCCCAGGATAATCTCTTGCTTATGAAGAACACACTCATATAGGGCTACTTCATTATACTGGAGGTTGTGCTGTTTTAAAAAGTGAATACTATAAAACAAAATTTTACTTATTTTCTGTTTTTCAAATCAACCTACTGTATACCCATCTTAAACACAACAAATGGTACTGTTCCATAGGCTCCATTTAAACTGCCTATTTGTTAGATAGATGGAGTTTTACAGCCCAGTTTGTAAGGAATTGGTTTAAGTAGAGCTGGCCGCAGATTTTTTTTCCAGTTGCAGCTCACTTGCTTGTTTTCCCTCTTGCATTGCCTGTTAATGCTGAGCACCAAGCAAAGTGGCAATAGGTTCCATTCATTAAAGTCTTTGGTATGAACCAGCCAGGACTTTAACTCCTGACCCTCCAATTGCAACTATCTTAAATACTTGGTGTACGTGAAAGGTGGTATTTTAATCTGCTGTAGTGTTGGGACAACTACAGCCCAATGGATCAGTCAGGGCAGTTACCCTTAGATTGGGACTTGGTGGTATATGCCCATGCTGCATACAGTGCACTGCATGCTGGGCTAATGTTGCCTGTCCTGCAAGTTTCCCACACTACCTGAAAGTAACTATATTAGTAATCCTCTGAACATTGTTGTCACTTGCAATGAATGGTGTCAAAATATCCACTTCTTTAAACTTCCCAAAGCAAAGCCAACACCAGTAAATATTAATCCTACAGTACCTTCCACCTCTAACCCCACTCTTCCCCCCACCCCTTCCCCACTCCCACCCCACCCCTTCCGCACCCCTCCCCCACCCCTTAACCACCCCCTTCCCCCACCCCCACCTCCATCTTCCTCTCACACGTCCACTTACCTCACCTTCTCCCCCCCCACAAGTATTTACCCAAACAAACATACCTTGTTAAATTAAGCAACAGATTAGCTACAATGTTATTCATGGCATCAAATGGCTTTTCTTCCGTTGCCTTGGTTACAGATCCCTTACTTGACTTCAGAGATGATCCAGTCTTCCCTTGTGCAGAGTATGTTCTTTTACCACCACTGCCAGTTGACTGAGCTTGTGTAATCTTCTGACAAATATCTATAAGGGCCTTTGGGACAAGACATAAAAATTCATCTATCAGTTTTTGAGTATTGTCTTTTTATCCCTGGTTATGGTCACTTATCCATGCAGCTGATCAATTTCATTGTGCTTGTAAGAAACATGGGAACTTTGATTTCCCATTTTATAGAAATGAAGTGCCATTTCCAAAATAACCATTTTGGGTAAATTTTTAGCTTAAGTAACACAATACAACTACAGCAGCACTTGGAGACCAATACTCTCAATGGGGGCATATAAGGCTGAATTGACAACTCAATGAGGATGTTCAAAGAAACTACCACATTAAAAATGCTTATTATTAACATAGTTCGTCAAGTTCCACATCCCATGACGAAATCTAGCCCGATGCTCTCCATATTGCAACAGTGTTAATAATGCTCCCATATCCCACTGATCAGTGACCACTCTGCTTATGGACTGACTATACAGAGATAACAGAACAAATGTCCTGTATGTAGTCATACTGTAGGCTATATCTCCATACAGAAGAGTCTTCTGGCACCCTATCTGCAATTTCCCAGAAAAAGGCCTTGAAATCCGGGTTTTTAGAGTATCGGGCAAGTTAGCCTAATGAATTATTTATACAAAATGTTGAAATGTTTTATTTCTTTGAAGGGTTGTGTGCATCATTTGAAAAAAATGTCCGACCACAATTTATTAAAAACTGAACTGAATCATTAAAATGCTCCCATGAAACATTTATTTGTCATATATAAATGTTTGGATATGTGAAGTGTTTAAAATTGAACATTTCTCACTTGTATGTGGAGAAAATATTAAAGGTTTGGACAAATTGATATTTCACAAACTAAATCAATGTGCCCCTTTTAAAATACAGCCTAAAAAATATGAATCATACTGAACCTTACTTGATTTTCAACTGGAAGAACACAGTCAGCATTGTCTGTTAGTTGTTTCATGGCCAGCACACTATTGTATGGAGATGTTATAACATCATCCTCTGAGCTGGGATAAACAGCTGTCACAAACCTGCTAACAAAAAGGAAGCATCATTTAATTTATGATTTAAACCCAACAATATCATCATTATTTATAACAAAACTTTCCTTCTTAAATTTGACACATCCTATCTCTCTGCCTGTAACATCTTGTAGCCCTTGCACTACATATTCTTTTGTACGGAGTGCACAACATTCATATTTCTTATTTTTTTCTGAGTGCACATTAAACTTTGCATATGCTACCAGTGCAGTAGCCATGAGTGACCAATCATATGCATGACTTTTGGAGTGATCCAGCATGCCACAGTCAGGAAGCACTCACTACCACCAAGTCAACCATGCTGAGAGGATGCTGAAAGGTTGCTCTCCAGGAAATAATTAAAGGGACAATCCTCTCACCCCAAACTACACTTCTAGTATAGGTAACAAAACCTCTCAATTGGTTCAGCTTTTTGATTGACTGCTAATTCAAACAATGCAGAGTATCAAAACTTATATTACACAGCACAAACTGTTCCGATAGTGTTTTGATTTTATACACATTGAGCTTTCTACATTCACCCTGAAGCAATAAAATGAGATCTGGATGTGTCTGGATGAGGGTGAATTTCAGACAATTGTGGGAGGGGCTTAATCAAGAAGGTTAGGAGAATTGGTACTGTTTGGGATGAGAAAATTGGGCCTTTAACCAGCTTCTCCTCAGTGTGACCTTTTACTTTGACGATAGCAACTGCACCAGAAATACATACCAAAATCTTGGAGATATCTACAAGAAATTATTCCCTTCACCAAAACATCAGCCCTGTGTATGTCAAGCAGCAGCTGGCAGCTCTACAATTATTACTCAGGACTGAGGTGTTGTGTGCTGTTATAATACCAGCTATACTACATCGCCGAGCACAAGGTGTGGTCGGTGACACCATCTTGTTATGGCCTGTGTTTTGGAGTTTGTTAAAACCAGACATCTCAGGGAAGGAATGAGGCACACAGTCAGCCTTCATATTTGAGTAATTAGCTGACACTGTACAAGATTTACCAACATTTACAAAAAAGGTACATAAAGGTGTGAAGCTACAGCAGCAGGCTAGTCAACTTGTGGTCAAGCATGCACAGTGCGGAATAATGATAGACAACATTGCCGCAAGGCACAGATCAGCTAACGATATGATACTAAACATACCTCATACAACCTTTGAGATGTGTTTGTAGAATGTTTAAGGACTGAGGCAACATGTTGTTCTTTCTCTACAGAATCCAGTCATGCCATAATTAGATCTTTGCATTTTCCTAAATTAAACTTCATTCCTTAAGTAAAATTTCAATTAATTTCTAAAAAACACTTTACCAATGTGTCTCTTTGACTACAATCTACAGTATTATAATAAATCATCTTTAGAATGAGCAGAGTCCTTCACATTGACCTCTTTGAAGGAATTTAGGGAAAATTCCCCTCTTCCCACCTCCCAATCGAATTTGAATTCTACCCTGCCCTTAGGCTAAAACCCATGTTTTGTCAAATTTTGTTGTTCCAGTAACCAGTAAAGATTCGAGTAACCAGTCCAAAGAGCAAGTCCATGCAAATGCACCCTCTCGCTACTCCGCCCTCTCCGTGACAAAATTTATGAAATGAGTACAATCCTAGCTAAGAGCAAATTTCCTTCAAGTCTTCAGGGCTGGGGTCTTGGCATAAATATGGTTACTTTTTACCGATATACGTCTGGATATTCATCTCTAAGCAGACTCAAAATAGCTGTTCCAACTCCAGACCCTGTACCTGTTAAACAAAGAAAATTTATTAAGATGGGAATGATTTTAATTGTTAGATGAATACCCCCTGTGAAGCATGCTCCCTAAGGAAGGTATAAATCATGACTGAAGAAATAAAGGGCTATTGTATACAGTACAAAAAACATTTTTGTTTTTTCCATAAATGCTTCACAACTACCAAAATTTCTTAAAAGAACTTACATTCTTTTTAGTAAACATTTAGTATACACACGTTCTGTTAGTACACATTTAACAAAGCAAAACGAATTCTGTGGGTATAGGAATGTCGGAGGAGTTTCCCAACACTGAAAAAGTTATGGTTCACCCCATGCCCAATCCCAACCGCCCCCCCCCCCCCCCCCCCGGGTTTGGTACTTACCTCCACCCATGGAATGTAAGAGGAAAAAGCATTGCAGGCAATCACAATGCTCTGCAGCATGACGTATAGTCTCAATCAATTGTTCTTGGTACTGAGATCCATACAGTTTATGTCCAACTGCCCTGGAGAAAAAAATAACAAAAAAGTATTCTAGACATAACATAATTATACGAAACAAAGAAGGACCATGCTGTGCCTAAGTATAATGCATGATCTAAGGGATAATGCATTCAGAGATAATATTGACCCTGCATGGAGATTGCATTATGTCCTGTTCTAACATGGAGGTCCAGAGTTGTTTAGCCCTTTTTTCATAAGCAGCAAGACTTTTATCAAAATTCTTACAGTTGACCAAAAAAAGGGCTCAATACTCAGACAATGCTCCATGAAGCTTGTGTAAAAGTTTCCCTCTTTAAACAGTACATTACAATAGCAAAGAAAGTGAGAGGCAAATTGTTTAATAAACTCAAAAAAAAATGAACAAATTAAGGACAAAAAAAAGAGTTCATTACGTTTACTCATAAGGAAAAGTTTGCAAAAGACATTCAATAGGTTCAAAATGAGACAACTCTGAATGTCATGTGGAAGGGAATTTGGAACAAAGGATCCAGTGAAACAGACTGTTTGTTTTGAAGAAGTTAGCTAATGATTGAGAAGAAAGAGAAATCACACTATTTGTAAGATCATAAGATGTGTGTGTTTCATGTCAAAATTAAAACCTGAATTTGAAGATATTCCAACCAGAGATGGAAAAAAATTAAAAATTAAAACTGACAAAAATCAGATCGCAATCCAGTACAAATTTGTTGCAGAGTGACAGCAGCTTAAAAACCTTACCAGTTATTACCACATCCAGAGACATCCGTAAGTAATTGCTGGTGATCAAACACATCTCGTAGAGACCCTGATAAAAGTTCATTGACCACACCTTCTTCCATGTCAACTAAGACAGCCTAAGAAAGAAACAAAATTAATTAATGTTGCAGGAATATGAAAATTAGGACCTGTAAGGCTATAAAGCCCTTTTCAGAATTCTGTACTTTGATTTACAATAAATCCAAAAGCAAATAATTGTAGACTATGAACAACATTTTGGCAGTTCTCTGTCATACAGACAAAATTTGCTTTCTCACAATTGTCAGAGTTGATCTCAAGTTTCAGGTACTTGTTACCCAAGCAAACTATACATAAGTCCGGCACCCAGGTACTTGACGAAAAAAACAGATTTTCAAATTTAAAATGAGCAAAACAGGTACCCATTTCTTATTAGAAAATAGGAATAAATACAAGATTAAAGAACTACTTAAGAGTGAGGACAATCCATTTCCATCTCGTACGCAATGAAACAAAAATACTCTGTCACAAGGACAATTTTGCCATTCCCTGGATTTGGTGATCTCAAACGTTTAGTACACATTCCAGTAATAAGGATATACAACTGGTTCTGAATATTTGCAATCGAACAAAGACCTTGAGCCAACCAAAGTTAAAAGCTACGTATCCAATAGATTCTAAGTTTAACATTCTTTTTGAAAGCTTTTGATAAATTGAACAGCCATACTTAATTATTTTGACTTCCTGCAGGTGGCTATCAAAGCTTGGACCACTTAGGAACCATGTCAAGTTTGTTTAGTTGGAATATTACAGAAGTTTCTAACCAACTGGTTCAGGTCAGGCCAGCCACTGCCTTTTTACCAGTTTTGGAGGAACCCTGTCAAAGTAAGCTGATTTTTCAATCAGTCTAATATACTGTATGAATGGTACTCTGTTACACATGCAGGGCAAATCCTTATGAGTGTGGCCACATTCCATTGTTTGCCCCCAAGGTAACGTCAGAGTGTCATCAATGCAAAAGGTCTATCATGATGAGCATTTGTATGACCATAGCTGCTGAAGTTTGGCTGATGGGGTTGCAGCATGGCCATTGTGACATGGTTCTCTATACAGTAGCCACACAGCCTTTCCAATCCTTTGTCAACAAATAACGAACATCACTGGAATTTCTCACCAATAGATAAACATTTGACTCACCCGAGCTTTTAATGAAGAGATCTTACTCTTTCCATCACCTACACCCAAATCTCGTGGATTTTCAAATCTGCAATTTTCCAGATGGAAAAGTAGAAATGTGCAGAATTAACAGAATAAAAAATACAGCATAGAAAAGGTTAGTAAATGTACAGCAGCTTTTAAAGTACAGACAACACAGAGAAGAACAATCTGCACAACAATCAGTGGCAATGCTACAGTGGGGCAAAGGGAGAATTTGCCCATCCAGATTTTGTCCTTGCCCCTCCACTTGCCCCCCCCCCCCAAAAAAAGTTAGGTCAGTTACAGTAGAAATTGGGTCAACCGAAGAAAAGTAAATACTGTTACACTACAGAGACCAATTAATTCACAGATTTAAGCATTCACAGAAATGCTTCAACCTCACAGCTTCTTAGGGCTTCGACTCCTAGACTCCCACCCCCAGGAAAAGGTGCTTTGGACTTAGTTTCCAACTGTGCCTGAAATTTCCCCCCCCCCAAAAAAATTATCCTTTGTCCTAAGTTTGACGCCCCCTCCCTCCCAATTTTGACATTCTGGTGCCGTCATTGACCACAATAGCTGGAGATACGAGAAACCATACCTGGAATCAACATTTCTGAAGAAACTGCCCAGTGATTCATCGAACAGGCCTTTCTTGTTATGAGCAGCATGTTCTCTGAGAGCTAAATCCCAGAAGCGGCAGCCAATCTGTTTAAAAAAGAATATTTCATCAACAAAACTGGATATTCATATCATTGCAATTCAGGGACTGTTACACTTTTCCAGACTTTTGTATTACCTGAAAGGGATTAGCTTGAAACAAAATTAATTGACTTCAAAATATGCAGGAATTTTTTCAAAAAGGCTGTAGCCGGCTCGACATAAACTAATAGGTTAGAAACTGGGCTGTAAAACTCTACCTTACTACCTAACTATAGGATGTGATGACTTCATAAAAGATTGGGAAGATGCTAATTTTCAAAATAATCCAACTTTTTATAGAGTTAAAGTGCATTATGGGAAATCTATGAAGTTTTAGCAGCACATTAATTTTACATTAACTTCAATTTCTTTATGATAATGATACTGCTAGGAAAATTTAGCAAAATTGGTTGCTACAGTAAATCCCACCTACTACATACTGTACCACAGAGCAGCCCGGACAAAGTTCCATATTTGCTGTCATGCCCTAAATATCTCATTGAGTCCTTGACTACAATACAGTAATGCACTTTTCCATCCTAAAAAATAGTCAAATGTTTTGTATTTCTTCGTAATATACCTCCCATTTCATGCAACTAAACTCACTGATACCATAAGTGCATCATGAGCAATGAAATTTTAAAAATTTAAAGTGGCAAGTAAATAAATTCAAAGTCAAACTAAAAGGATGAACAATAAATAAATACAAAATATTGACCAACAATGTGAATCCAGGACACTGCACATGCTTGCTTCAAATGCACTTTTTACTGAAAATGTGTCAGCTTCAATTCCAATATCTTGCGAACCAAACATAGGTAATGAATTAAACTTTCACCATAAGGCTTACAGTAGAACACATTATGTTCCTCTTTAACATATACAGTATGACAAATGAATGTGACTTTGGGTGAGTCTCCACCCATATGACTAACAACTGAAAAATCAGGGCAAATAAACCTTGAAAGTTCAATCAGATAGCTGCTACATGTGACCTGGTTGCAGCCTTTTTTCCAGTTGTGGCTCACTGGCTTGATTTTAATCTCAAGTGCTAATGCTAAGCACCAAGCACAATGGCGGCAATAGGTTCAGTTTTTTAAGTATTTGAAATGACCCAGCCAAGACTCCAATTTCTGACCTCCTGACTGCAGTGCGTGTGTACTGGGCCTAGTTGTGCTATCAAACACAACTCATAGACTACAGTACTGTATGTTATCCAGTTTTGATTGAGTACACCAGTGGTAAATTCATCCTGTGGAGTATTCCCTGGATGGTCAGTGATACCATGGGTACTGGGTTTTTGAGTTACTGGTGATGGAAAGAAAATATTTCATCCATATACTGTACAGTAGCATTAAATAAACTGTAAAATTACAGCTCACCTGATTTCCACATTGTCCAACTGCAAGGAGAAGCACCATCAGGATAGCAAATGTTAGAAAAAACATATAAGAAAAGCACATATTTTTATCTGCTCTAATTAAGGAAAGACATGTATGGCAAAACACAGTGATGTATTGTAGCTCCTAACAACTCATTTCAGGTCATTTAAAAACAATACTTTCTGTTTAGTAGGGTAATAAACACTTGAAGGTAAATTAGGTGAAATATATACCATATATATGGCCCACAGCCAATAGCCAAGCCATATGGAGGGTTTCTGGCAGATAAATGTTTCATGAGGGAGCGATTAAATACAATTCAAATGGTTTCTGAAAATTTGTGACCAGACACAATATATCATGCACAACCCTGTAAGACGACATCAACTCAAAAGTCATGATTATAACTTCTTGCAAAACTGTTGGATGTGCAGTACTGTACTGTGATGTATACAGTAAAAGTTGTACTGTACAAGAAGAAAGTCACAAATAATTGCACAATGGACTATTCAGACTCAAGTGAAAAAATTTCAACATTTCGTATCTCGGAAATTGGACAAGCTACTGTAAAACAATGGGAATTGGATAAATAAAACTTATTTAGCAACCTCTATGTAAATCTTAAAGTTCTAGACTTGAGGCCTACTTTTCAAACTGGGATGATTGAATTTCCTCTTTACTCACAAACAGGTGCAGTAGTGTATTTTGCATTAGTTTAATTATAGAAGAAATAAAAATATCAAACCTTGAATGACAACTGACTGTGTCATTGTTTGCAAAACTTTGTAAAGCAGTTGGTGTCAATTGCAGGCCCAATGTTCCTGTCTAATAGAAAAAGGTAATTCATGAGAAGACTCTCAACACAGGCTATGATTTCATTCAAAGATATTCAAGGAATCAACTTATCCTATATCCACATGCATCTATTTCAACATCAATTAGGCCAAGGCCCAACAACTTCTACAAATGCACAATTAACAGTTCTATCATTCCAAGATTTTCACATGTAGCCTACCTACAGTAATGTCAATGCATGTACACTTGATAGGTCAGGGCAATCCACACTGTCACCCCAATATATGTAAATAAAGCACTCTGCCCAAAAGAAGAGTTCCATAGGCTTATGGTGGGTTTTGCTGCAGCAGCTCCATTGGTTCAGTCTAATCCATACCTGTACTGTAGTGGACTAAATACTTGAACCGCCCCGTTTTTACACCGACATTCTCAATTACACAACGCCAAATTGGTAAGGTATGTATTTTGTACAGTATGTAGGCAAATAACAGAAAAATCATGCAATGAAATTGGTGGGGGAGATCTTGGTCACATGCCAAAGATATTTAGAGCAAGAGGTACAGTGGTAATGATCTACGTCTTTGAGTCATGAGGTTGTCAGTTCAAGTCCCAGCTCCGTAATAAAAATTGTCATCTAGTTTTCTGGGTTGTAGTTAATCTGCTGTCCCTTAATCATAGCCATTAAGCTGTGAGTTTGTCTCATTGGCATTGCAAGCTAGGTGTTAATACTCCTTCATTGGGGTGTTGCTGAGTTCCCACAAGCAGGCCCGTAGCCAGAATAATCAACTTGGGGGGAGCACATCAATATTGGAGTTTCGCTGGCCTGGCGAAATTTTGCATTTTTCTTTAACATAACATAACATAACATAACATAACATAACATAACATAACATAACATAACATAACATAACATAACATAACATAACATAACATAACATAACATAACATAACATAACATAACATAACATAACATAACATAACATAACATAACATAACATAACATAACATAACATAACATAACATAACATAACATAACATAACATAACATAACATAACATAACATAACATAACATAACATAACATAACATAACATAACATAACATAACATAACATAACATAACATAACATAACATAACATAACATAACATAACATAACATAACATAACATAACATAACATAACATAACATAACATAACATAACATAACATAACATAACATAACATAACATAACATAACATAACATAACATAACATAACATAACATAACATAACATAACATAACATAACATAACATAACATAACATAACATAACATAACATAACATAACATAACATAACATAACATAACATAACATAACATAACATAACATAACATAACATAACATAACATAACATAACATAACATAACATAACATAACATAACATAACATAACATAACATAACATAACATAACATAACATAACATAACATAACATAACATAACATAACATAACATAACATAACATAACATAACATAACATAACATAACATAACATAACATAACAAGTTTAAGGGCACAGGAGGGTAAAAACCCCATAAGATGCCCTATAGAACAGACCCAAAGCCAACACCTAATACAAATAAAGACTAAACAAACCCAATACAATCAGATCCTGCCACTGTCACAGTAATACTTCAATTTTTGTCAATGTTAATCTGGAAGCAGTTGACTGAAGTGGAATTAACAACCCACTCAGGGAGACTGTTCCACTCATTAACAACCCTATGAGAGAAACTGAACTTTCTGATGTCAAGTCTAGAGAAACATTTTACCAGCTTCTTATTATGGCCACGAATACGGGGATCAGCACAAATCTCTAAGTAGTTACAGTTAGACAGATAATCATAACCAGAATGGAACTTGAAAACCTGCAGCATATCCCCCCTAATCCTTCTTAACTCGAGAGAAGTAAGTCCTAGGCAATTGAGCCTATCATGATAAGGGAGATTACGCACATTGTGAATAAGCCGTGTGGCTCTCCTCTGAACCTGCTCTAAAATAAACTTGTCCTTTTCATAAAAAGGGTTCCATGCCCGCACAGCATAATCAAGATGTGGCCTAACCAACTGCTTATAAAGATTTAGCACAATATCTTTACTGAAATTGCTGAAATTCCTCTTGACTAAACCAAGCACCCTATTAGCCCTAGCAGCAGCTGCTGCGCACTGCCTAGAAGGCTTCAAATCATTTGAAATGACAACACCCAAGTCTTTTTCAAAAGTCACATTACCTAGAACACTACCAGCCATGGTATACTTATGACCCATATGACCCAAATTCTTGGATCCATAGTGAAGAACTTTGCATTTATCAGCATTAAAAGACATCTGCCAAGTCTGAGACCAAGTAACTAGCATATCTAAGTCCCTTTGCAACAGAGAAGCATTCTTTCCGTCATTAATTATCCTGTAGAGCTTAGTGTCATCGGCAAACTTACTAATACAAGATGAGAGAGAGCAATCAATATCATTTATAAAAACTAGAAAAAGAATTGGGCCCAGAACAGAACCTTGTGGTACTCCACTTGTGATATCATTCCAAGAGGAGAAATTACCATTAACAACAACCCTCTGGAATTTGATACATTTGTACTGCAAAAAAGCTGGTCTTATAACAAAACTTTGCCCCTTTTTACACTAAAAGTGAAAATGAAATAGAAAAATATGGATATTATAAAAAACAAGCTGCCAACAAGGTTGTCAAGTCTAATTGGTGGTGTCAAACTTAAATTAAACAAATTGTGAAAATTAATCTTACCTGTAGCTTTATTACATATTTTCTTGCTTAAAAGAGTTTGATTCTGGTTCTTTTTTCTCGGTTAGAAAATTTTGTAACAACTTCAACTAGGTTGATCTGCATAATTTGCTTATTCCTTTCCCTGAACACATAAAGACTTTGATTTTACTTGTATTTAACTGCTTTTTTTTTCTGCAGTATATGGTAATTCCAGACACTTTTTCCTAAAGCTGTTCTTCAGGAATAAATTTTTATGATAACTTCATTAAATTATTTTTTGACTGAAGACTCTCTTTTTGCACTGCCTACAACACTGGCCCAGAAACCAGGTAAAATATACATTACTCGCACGTAAGAACTTATATGACAGCTGAATGATACATTGACGTGCCAAATTAGGCTCGAAATAATACTTGGCGTAACCTCCTCGACCTTCAGGGAAGGGATCTCCACGGGCCATCCATGACTAATAATTGACAGTAATAGTTGTGTACGCGTTCATACGATCCTTACCCGAGTTAAAGTGTATGTTTTGTTCGAAAGTGGGCGATATTTTGACAGAATTCAGTCTAGGTATTTTGAAGTTGTGGTGATTTAATGGGGATTAATTTTTTCTCCTTTTGTGCAAGACTTTTTATTGAAAAATTTTGGGAGGGCACGATTCCCCCCCGGCCTGCTACATGCCTGCCCACAAGGGAGGATCGAATGAAAACAAACAAAGCATGTAGGCCTAACTAATGTTTGTTAAGCTACAAGTTGCAAACTTTCCGGTATGGACTATGCGGGGCTAGACAAAATATTTTGAAAATAAGAATGAATCCTTGAATCGTGCGTTCACTTGTTAAAGGTTTCAAATTACATTTCGCTAAAGTGGTCTTTTCACATTTTCCAATAGGCTTTCGAACATAAATGCCTTCACAATGACAACGGAATTCCAAACCAGCCTTAGCTATCATTCAAAAAGGATTACCCAAGCATAAAAAATCGTGCTTTCGATGCAATCATCTCAGCAGATGGGTAGGGTAGAGGTATGGCAATATTTGTCACTTGTCCAGCCTTTGATTTTGGGTCATCCAACTCCCGTCCTTCTGCCTACGTTTTCCTGTACTGCATGTTGTCATGTTACGGCGCGCCGAGTCAATACATTTAAATTTGAATATTCATCACACCAGAAAAAAGATTTGGGGTTTTACACCTAAAGAAATGGTTTCAATAATCCCTCATTCTCAAAAATTTACGCATATTTTTGGCTGTAATTTTTTTTTTAAAGAAGGAATAATTTCCTCATTTTTGTAATCAAATGTATTATTTAGCTAATTTCATACTAATAAAACGAACAATGGAAAATTTTTAGCCCTCCTAATATTCGTATAAACTGAGAGAGACATTACACAGAAGCTTTTAAAAAACTTTGCAAACTTCATACTTTCAGGGACAAAATCTATAATTCCCACTTCGAAAAAAAACTGGAAAATTGAACTCACTAAGCTTCAAACAATAAACGTTCTAACAAGCAGTGGCTGTTTCTGGGTATTTCATCTGGAAAGTAACATAGTGAAAGGCTCCCAACTTTCCAAGGTGAGCTACTACTGTACTTCTTTTCCAAATACGGAAGTAAAATTTTGTGGGCGGGGCTTACGCCCATCACACACATGTGTACATGTTAAACAATACTAGGCCTACTCATCGTGTGTTCATCAGCAGTCCAAGTTGGCAACAAACACCCACTTAATCAATCCAAATTCCAGTTACTGTTAATTTATAGACCATTTGTTGCAAGACGAATTGTGATTTGAGTAAGATTTCAACATGCAGGTAAGTTTCATCGTAATATTTCTCGTATTCCGATCATGACATAATGTTGAAACTTGGTTAGCCAAAGTTAGATTTATGTCAAATTGCATGTAGCGGATCTGGTACTCACAACCCGAGAAACCATATATGGTCAACGGGATGTTGCGGTGTGCAGTACATATGATGTTGTATTGGCCTAGCCTATGCTACATGTTAGGCCTATTTCATACAGTAATATATTCTGGAATAATTTCATCATTTGTAGTTTTCAGCTTCGTGTTAAATCGGCTCTGATTTAGTATAGGTGCTGTGCACACAAGTGATGATGGCTCCTCCGCCTTTTGACTAAGATTTACTATTTAGGCCTAGGCCTACTGTAAGTCAAGATCTAGCCTAGCCCTCGAACAGGGCTGTGTGTTTGTAACATAGCCTAGGCTCATTCCTCTCACAACACAGCCCTTGGGCGGATACACTTCACAACTGTGGTCACTAGCCAGGACGCCTGCGGAACGTCACCTCTTGTGCCCCCAAATAACAAAATATTCCCACCAAACTTCACACAGATGATTTCTGGCACTGCATTTACCTTCCCTCAAAAGATGTTAACAAAGTTTCATCAAAGGATGGCGGAAATTCCACAGCCAATTTTGATTGTAACAGTAAGTCAATGCGTCATATTTTCAAGCTCTCAACAACTGTTCTCAGTAGATTTCAAAGGTCACCAGTGGCAAACTTGGCAAAACGGGATGCTCCACAGGTGCATGGCTGTCTTCATAGTACCATCTTTGATTTCAGTAACAATATGAAGTGTATATTATTTGGAATACCGCAAAGACTCAAGTGACTTCAGTTGGGAAGTGTATCAGGAAAAGGGCTGTGTTGTGAGAGGAACAAACACACAGCCTTGTTCAAGGCTCGTCAAGATCATGTGTAAGGTACAGTATCTGTTATTTTCCTCCAGTCTAGAATGGAACCGTACACGACAGACCACTGATGTAAATGGTCTTAGGGCCATTTACATCAGTAAAGAGGTCGATCAAGTGTAGTCCTTCAGTGGACATAATAGCTTCTTCAGGAAGCAGTTTCAAGTTTGGTTTTTCTGAACCGCCCTTCCAGAGGGTCAGGAGGTCTTAAATAGAAAAAAATGATGATGGTTAGGGTTATTCTTTGGTGAAATTAACTGATTCGAGGTTTTGAATAAGTGTAGACCTAGCCAATATGCCCAATTGGGCCCCAGATGGGCTTCAGTTGAGCTACTTACTGGGCCCCAGCTGGGACCCATTCTGGTTTGTCAGGTTTTCCCACCAGGGACCCAACTGGGCTAGGCTAGTCAAGATTTACAAGCTGAAGCCCATTTTCAAAGGTTAGTACAGTAGTTAGCCCAGTCTGCATTCCATGCACTATAGGCACACTTCCAAGGGGGGGGAGGCTTTTACTTCCCCAGCCCTCCCTTTTTTGCTACATCAGCAATAAAACATAGGGGAAACTAGCAGTACAACTCCCTTACCCCTGTTTTTTCTTAGGTCAGCCCCCACTTTTTGGAATGTCTGGATCCTTGCCTGTACTACATACTATATGGATAAAGGGCTGAACATTTCACAATCAGGGTACAATTTCAAAATTGCTGTTTGTGACCATCCTGAGAAAAGTCCAGTGTAAATTTGTTTCCTAAATTCCAGCTGCATCTTGTTAAGACTGAGCCCAGTTGGGCCCAGTGTGGGAACACCTGACAAACAGGAATGGGCCCCACCTAGGACCCAGCAGGCCTTGAGTTTTAGATTTTCCAGGTAGTTCCTTGTAGTTATTTGAGGGTTCAAAGTAATTCGTGGGTGCGTGGGTATTAGAAAAAGCTGGAAAAGCCTTTTGCAAGGCTTGACATTAGGAAGTTTAGTTTCTCCCATAGAGTTGTCAATGAGTGGAATTGTCAACCAGACTGAGTAGTTAACTCCCCGTCAGTTCACTGCTTTAAGGTTAACATTGACAAGTTTTTCCATGGCTGTGGTAGAATCTGATTGTTTGGGGCTGTTGTCAAGCTTTGGTGGTTTGACTTTTGTTTAGGGCTTGGACTTCAGGGCATCTTATGGGGCCTTGTCCCTCCTTTGCTCTTCAACCTGTTATGTTATGTTAGGTGTGCTACAGTACAAATTGCACTTCTCAGAAATTAAGGAGTGTAGTAGGTGTGCTGCTTTATTACACCGATAGATTTACAGTACTGTATTTGGGATACCATCTACGTATACAGGTGTGCAAAAAATCACTTCACACAGTGATTTGAGGTGAGTGATGTTGTGCGATGGCACTCGCACGCCTCAAAATTCAAGCCCTGGCCTAGCAAGAAGCCCAGCTAGAGCCCATTTGGAGCCCAACTGGACATGTCGGCTGGGAAGGGCTTATCCTCTCATCCAAACTACAGTACTATACACTTATTGTTAGAGAAATTTTCAATTGGCTGAGCTCTTTGATTGACAGTAAGTGCAAAGAATGCAGAGTACTGAAGCTCATATTACACAGCATACTGTATGCACTCCACTGAGACTACTGAGAGTGCTCTGGTTACATGTTGAGGTCATGTATACTCTGATTGCATTTGGATGGGTATGAATTTTTGACACTTGTGGGAGGGGCTTGAAGGCCTAGTTCTCTCACCTCAAACAGTACAATTCTCCTAATCTTCTTACTTAGCCCTTCCCACAATTGTCTGAAATTCATCCCCATCCAGAAACAATCTCTGTTTCATTGCTTCAGAGTGAGTATAGAAAAGCTCAATATCAAAACACTCTCAGTACAGTTCATGAGCTGCACAGTAATATAAGCTGTGGTACTCTGCATTGTTTGAATTAGCTGTCAATCTAAGAGTTGAGCCAATTGAGAATTTTGGTGAACCCCTACAAAAATTGTAGTTTGGAGTGAGAGAAATAGCCCTTTAAAAAAGTAGGTACAGTACTGTAAGGAGAATTGGAGCTGGCATGGCCACTATAGGATTGGTTGGAATAAAAACTTTCTCACTTCCCTTTGTAGCATAAAATTGCACATTTTATTATTTCTTCGCGGTTGATCTGCCCATTTTTATTTTCAAAGGGCAAGAGCAGTCACCCCAACTTGAAGTAGTATCCTTACCCCTGATGTGAAGTTTTCTCAAAGGGAAACCACCTCTTAGAATCCTTCCCCAGGCTGACAATAAGTTAGTTTGGTAATTCATGGGCACATGGATTAGTTACTGTAGATATAGAGTTTTACAGACCAGTTTTTAAACTAATGGTCCAAATCGAGCCAGCCATGGCCTTTTTTCCAGTTGTGGCTCACTAGCTTTTTAGTTGCGGTGCCTGCCTTGCAGGCAACCGCAACTAATGCAGTTACTATCGCGAAGTCAATGTCTGAATTTCCGGCACTTTATTTCTATCTCCTTATAGATGCTTTGTGGTATCGAAATACGGTTTAGTGCAATTTGTAGGGATGGTACTTCTCTTTCGTGTTTTTTAAGTTTGGTGGAAATATGACTTTCGTGAGAGTGTTAAATTGGGGTTTTTTCCATGTAAAATTTGCAAACGTGTTCTATTTTTAGTAACAATCTTGCGGAAAAACCAGGTCCGTGTGTACTCTGGGGAATAATATGTTGTTTAATTTGACACAGCGCCATCATTTTGGTTGTTTTTTTTTTTAATTCATCGAGGTGTTTAGTGAATTTTGAGTATTTATATGAGGATTTCTTTGTAGAGATTTATTCTTTCCAAGTGACATGGTCAGGGTTGCTGTGGAGTAAAAAATTTGATAGTTTAGAGGAGTTTTGTTCACTGTTTTTTCATAACGTAAGTTTCTGTTGGAGGGAAACATTGTTATTGGTAGGTAAATATTATTTGTATGAGTTGGCGAGTATTAATATTTGTGTTATATCAAGGTGTCTGGTCATGGTAAATTTTTTTTATTTTAAGGTTTAAAATTATGTGGAGAATATAACAATGCCCAAGAAGGGCCGTTCAAAGATTTTTTTTGTATAAAGGAAAGGTTGGCAACAAAGAAAAAGAAAGTATGGGGGTGAATTTCAAGATAAAAGTTATGAAGGGGAGAAAAATGATGATGTCAGAGTTGGGACCAAAAAAAAAAAAAAGGCTCTAGTGGATATGAAAGGAGTCAGAGGTGTGATGATGGGGAAAGTAGGGAACATGACGATCGTGAAGTATTATTTACACGTTCCGAAAGATCTACATGTACATCTTATTTTTTCGTTGTTGTGGGTGGTAATTGTTTTTTTCGGTGTTTGACATTATCGGTGCCAGGGGTAAAAGATAATCATCTTTATTGAGGACAAGTCATTGTAAGTTCATTATGTACCCCTTCACATATTTACACCACGAGCTGCCATTGCTCAGAAGTTCCACTAAAGAAGAATGCTCAAAAAACCAAATTCAGGAGGCAACGTTTTTGGGGATATTTATACATTTAGGGAGAAGAGCACATCATAAGATGAAGAAGTGTTAACATGAACACATAGTTTAATGTAAAGAGTAGTCACGGTAGGGTTTTAACATGTTCATTCATATCTCGTTTTATATTTGTATGTGATGAGAGCAACCATTTTTTATTAGGCTGGGCGGTGATCTGTTTGAGATATTGGGAAGAGGTCTGCATGAATGAAGGTTTTGCACAATCATTCAGGGACTGCTTTGGGCCTTCTGTTGGGGGAGAAGCCCTTGAAAACCAACTGATTTGGTCTTTTTGAAGGCCATGGATAGTTCATCTCTTGTCAAAAATGTGTTGATTTTGAAATGGTTATTTAAAATTTTGAGGGGGCCATATGACAGTTTGGCTTTCCTTTTTTTTACTTGAGGAAGCAAAGACATCCCTTGCCTTCTCCTGGATTTACGTCACTGTAAAACAATTAAAAATGATTGCCTTATCATTTTTTTATATTTATGTTAAACGAACGTAAACATTAAATTTGGACCGTTTGTAGAGGGTTTAGATTGTTGGCTTACAAAACAAAGTTTTGAACAGGTACAAGAAAATTCGCAATTGTAAATTTTTAGTCAGGTGGTTCATTTCGTAAATGGTAAAGTAGCAAGACACTTATTTATAAGCTAGTTATGCTCTTTTTGTTATGTCACTGGCTGTGGTGTTATCAGCGAAACGTTTATTTTTCATGAAGTCCGTTTTTTCTTTGAAAGTGATTTGTTGAGCTATTGCATATGGGTGGTTGGAATGATGAAATTTGTCTTTTACGGAGTTTTTTACTGGACAGTGCAGTCTTATTCATAGTGCTGGCTTTCTTATTGCTTTTACATATTTTAGGTTATCGTTTGATCAGTTGCGAGTCGTGGCCACACATAAACTTGCTATATTATTATTTTTATTAGAAAAAGAAATGCATGGAAATTATTAAAACAATTTTTATACAGTGCAATGGTAACAGTTTTGTTCCGTAGCAAGAAGTCACTGTCAGAAAGGCGACAACAAGTTCTTGATATAGAGTGTAGGAAGAAGCGAGACTGTTTAATGATGTGATGACAGACGAATCGCCGCTAACAGTTATAAACTAGGGACATCGATATTTTGGGTATTCGGGTTTCATGAAGGGACGTATAGATGTTGCAATTTATCTTTTATGATTTGTAAGTGATCGATTCGGTTCTCTGATTTGTGGAGGTCAACGTCGTTCAAGTGTCTATACATTACTGAACTAAGAAGCTACTGGCGAAGGGTTAGTAGTGACGTATGTGTGCGGGATTAATATAAATTGGAGAAACAGCGACAATAGGCCTAAGGCTAGAGTGAAATATCATCATATTAACATTTATGTTGAGAGAGTGTAGGTGTAAGTAACGCTGACAAAGGAATTTTTACTTTGCTGTTTTATATTTTTTTTATTTTATTTCATCATTTGTAAAGATTATGGTAAACTGAGATATCGACATTTCTTTTGATTCTCGTTAACTTGTTATTACATGTTACTTACAACAATTTTTGTCCCCCTAAAATATAAAATCACTTTTAAAGTACAAGACGACTTGGTTTGTCGGCACCGCAACTCGTCTAGACGTTCGTCTTGTTTCTCTAGTACTCCATTGCTTATGCAGATCTAGCATTCCACACAACATCAGTAGATTCCATTTTTAGCCCATGAAATTGTGGGGCACAGCAGAGGATGCACAAACCAAGCTCATGCTACATGCATCCAACACTATGCGTAAACCTTAAAACCAACCTGAACAAAAATACGGCCTCAGCCCTTCTTTACAGCAGATTTGAATGCATATGTTTACACCAAGAAGGCCATTTAGACAAAGTGCCATGTACAGAACCACACATATGATTCCCCCTCATGTTATGGTTGGATTAAGAAAGATGACATCACAAAATATTCATGTTAAAATTTGGAATACGTGTTTTATATGCGGGAATGGTTTGTTTATCCTGACAATTTGAAGGATATGCGCACGTGCAAAGCCACCGAAACAAATTACCAAACTTGCTTATTGTGGATTGCAGTACACTGGAAATGGACTTCTATGTAGCTTAGTACTTCTCTGTTATAAGTTGGATGCTCATATACTGTAAAATCATGTTTCCAGCATGTACAGTATGACTGTAAATTTATTCATATTTTTTTTTTTTTTTTTTTGTCAGGACCCCAATGAAGATACACAATGGAATGACATCTTAAGAGCCAAAGGAATCATTCCACCAAAAGAAGAAACAGAGGTTACAGAGGATCAGATTGTTGACCTTGTTGAACAATCAATACAACAAAAGGCCAATGGAGGTATTGTAAAGTATCTAAAATATTACAAAATATGTAAAATATGTGGTTTTACAGATTCAATGGAGATACGTTTCAAATATTTTGTAGGAAATTTTGTAGGAAAAGATAATGTAGTGAGGGTTGCTATCCAATAAAATTGCAAAGATGAAATCATAGGTTTTATTAAATTTTGTCACTGTGCAAAACTTTTGAACACTGCATTCTGATCCTTACATGGTATGTGTTTTTAGTGTATCACATTAAATCAGTGTCCTGATATAATTTGTAGTAATGTTGATGATTTTATACTGTAAAAACTGCTAAAGAAATTATATGAATCATTTGAAACACTTTTTTGCATTTTTGATTTGCTTTTTGAGAGATATATTTTTTTTTTTAACCCTTATGGTTGACTTTAGGTCCTGAGATTTGAATTTATGGAAACTGTTTAAAGTAACTGTGCTAAAGGTGATGTTATATTTTTGTTCCAAATATTACATCTGAAGACTTTAAATTATGCCTTCTAAAGAACAAATTATCTTGTATGGGCTCATTCTGAGGTTATGCTGTACTTAAAGCAATTAACTATACTTGGGACAAATTTTTTTCTACTGCTCGATGGTCAATGCAGAGCCTTGTTGAGATTGTTGTAAACTTCAAACTTTCTTCTTTTTCGATTTTGAAAGGTCAAAAGGCTCTTGAGGATATGGACTTAGACGAGCTGGATCTTTTAGAAGATGAAGAAGATGAAAGAGTTTTGGCAGAATACAGGTGAGGTCAAATAATGAGCCAAGACATTCAACTTGACAGTTAGCCTTACCATATACTCATGTTGGGCATAACTGAATATAGGTCAGGGATTCTGCCAGAAACACAAATGGGGGGGGGAGGGGGGGGGGAGATTTATTACTGCTTAACCCTAAGTCCAAAGTGATGCTGCCCTAAGCTAAAGTTATGAGAGGCGGATGCTCTTACTGTGAGACCAAACACGTGGATGTTCATACAATAATACATGAACAGTGCAAGAAGGATAAATGATTGAGAATTGTCATTATTTTCATTATCCTATAATCAGCATTTGTACTAAGGGGAATCTAAGGTGGAATTCTGTGGAATTTTCCAGTCATTCATATTTTTTAGAGGGAGGGGGTGGAAGTTGAGATCTAAGGGGGATTTACTTAACTGTTCAGTCACATACAATAGCATAGGTCTAATATTGGATATCAAGGCTAAATTAAATCTGCAAAGAAATCTGAAGCATTTTATATTAATTTTAATTCTTTAAAGGGTAAATGGGGTCACTCAGACTTATTTCAAAACAACACCCTGAATCTAACAAGTTTTCTTTTACATTGTTACCCTTCCAACTTCCAAGTATCATCCATGATATTTCACACCACATGTTTGTTCTTACGGTAAGAGCATCTGCCTCTCATGTGGAAGGCTGGGGTTCGCTTCTCAGGTCAAGTCATACCAAAGACCCTAAAAAAGGAACCTACTGCTGTTGTGCATGTTGCTCTACACAATGGAGTAGCGAAAACAATCCAGTGAGCCACAACTGGAAAAAAGGCTGTGGCCGGCTGGACTTGAACCAATAGGTTGGGACCTGCTCTGTAAAACTCTGTCTAACCAACTGACTAATCCATGATATTTCAGGATATAGGTATTGTACTGTACATTTAGGGTAATACAAGCCTTTGCTCCTTGTAAATTCGCAATTTAATATCAGACAAATATTTTCACATGATTCTCAAGAGCTTAGTGATATACAGTTAGGATAGTTTACTACTTGTCTAAATAAAGGTAACTACTGTACATCTCTCATCTTAATATCTGTTTCCATCACTTTGACCTTTCAGACAAAAGAGGATTGCAGAAATGAAGAGGATACAAGCAAAAGAAATATTTGGTTCAGTGAAGGAAATATCAGCTCAAGATTATGTTGCTGAAGTAAATAAAGCTGGGGATGGCGTTTATGTTATTTTACACCTATATAAACAGGGGTGAGTTGTATTTATGTACCCATGTCTCTTTAATATACTGTATGCTTCACATGACAGGCAGGTTTGGACTTTTTTGCAGTTTATGGTAAGAACAAAGTTACCATCTCTGACTAAATGAATGAGGCAAATTCTGCAAAATGACCATTCATACCTGATTAACTGTATGGAAGTGGACTGAGTCAAAAAATCATCAGGGTATATCTCATCTCATGTGCACCCATCAGTGCTAAGGTCTTACACTGATTTGAAGTGGATAAGTCCTTGCCTCCAACCTTAATACTGTATGTCAACCCCCCGCCCCATGAAAAGTTGAAGCACAGGCCTGAGTTGAACTATTATTTCACACACCAGAGTGCACTCTGAAGTGTTGATTCACCACACTGCCCATTAAAGAAGAACAGAAACAGGCTGTTCTCTTTCGCACCCTGTACCACCTACATTACAGAGAGCAAGACCTGTTTGCTTCAGTTCCAGAATGAAATGCTGTCCCAGAATGCAATGGTCAAGTTTTGAAGTGGGCTCCTTCAAGCATGCCCCACCCCCCACAAAAAAAAATATGAATTGGGAAATCACCCAGTTTCATGGGTGGCATCTACAATATTGTTAGCTTTGACATTTTGGTAGGAGACTATTATTGCATTTATGGGATTTAAAGTAATGGTTTTTAGAGAAAAGTGATCTTTTATTTTTTAATGTCTGTTTTCAAATTTTTTTTTCTCTAGAATCCCTCTCTGCTCACTCATCAATCAGTATATTGCAACTTTAGCAGCCAAGTTTCCTGCAACAAAATTTGTGAAGAGTATATCAACTGTTTGCATACCAAACTATCCAGACAAAAACCTCCCAACGGTTTTTGTGTACTATGAAGGCGAAATGAAAACGCAGTGGGTCGGTCCTTTAACATTTGGGGGAATGAATCTTACATGTGATGGTGAGTGTAGTAGACAGTATTTTCATGGCAGGAGCCAGCATTGGCCGTATAGGGGACCCAAAAAATCCTCTACAGGGGGCTGAGCAATGAGCATTAAACCTCCAAAAATGCTTAAGGCTGGCAGAATGGTGGGAGATGAAATTTTACTCCCACAGAGCGCTCAGAAATGTTTTGCTTCTTTTAATAGAATTGGAAATTTTAGGGATTTAGCAGGGAAATTTTGAAAAAAATTTCATTTCCTTACATATAAAAGAAAAAATAAAAAAGATTTTGAATTTTTATTGGAGAAAATTAACTGTTTTTATTGCTCCCTGATTAGCCTAAATAGCCCCCTCCCCTCCACATCCCACTTTTGCTATTCCTTTACCAGATTAGTTGGATTTCATATGGGGGGTGCAAGGAAGTCAGTTTTCTGACAGTTAGCAAAATGGGAAAAAGGTTCAATCTTGCAGTATTTCTAAATGTATACACTATATTCCAAGTTTTTAAGATGCCTACCTCTCAATATCTCATTGTTAGGAAACACTGGAACATGGTGGAATAATATTTTTTGTAGTGTTCGACTGATCATCTGTTAAGTAATCGGCATCGGGCCGATTATTGCGTTATCGGTAAATAATCGGCATCGGTAAAATTCTGCCATTCAACCGATCGCTACCACCGATTATTTGCAAACTGGAAAAGGGGGCTAAATATACTTGAACCTTGCACTTAATTTCATTAAAATTCCCGTGAAAACTCAATCCTTCAACTTCCCGCCAAAACGGGATGCATTGATAATCACAAACCTATTTTACCCCTGCCATATGGGAATGATCGTTTGATGTTTTCCACTATAACCCGGTAGTATTACTTGGAATTCGATTTAGAAGTGCATTCAAGGTGTATTTCTTGCTGTCTCGCAAAAAGCGCTGCGTAAGTTGCTGTACAAACTGTTCTGCACAAAACACATAGTACAGACTATCGAGCTGCAGTGTTTCGCCTTTTTTTCAAATCCCCAAGCTTTGCATACATATCTGTGCACGTTTTGTACACGTAGCACCTAGAATCTTGTGAAGTTCGGTGGTTATTACCTTGCATAAATTAAGTAATTCCCAGCATTCCTTCCGTAATGTTATTTACGGTAGGACTTAAGCAATGTTGTCATAGGACGTCATTGCAAACGAAAACAGTAATGCAAGTGGTCTTTTGCAGCAAACTTCTTGGCCCACGCATGCACTAGACATGCGTGTGTGTCCGTTTTTACTGCCAAACAAGGCATCATATTTTGCTGTGTGACATCAAATGCTAAAGATCCATTGCAAAATTTAAATTGGCCCCTGCTTCGTGATTGGTTCGATTGTGTTGATTCTAGGCAGCCAATCACAACACGCGCCTTCGCCTATGTGATTTAGTGTGTGAAAATACTCGGTCTCGAGACAAATTTTCCCATTGAGTTTGTGTTACGACGATCGCGCTTGTAATGCTGGTTAGCGAAGCCGGGCGAGCCCCATGCTAAATTCACCTGGAAACAGCATCACAAATCACCACAGAGCATATTTTGCTCTGTGACATCAAATGCTAAAGATCCATCGCAAAATTTAAATTGGCCCCTGCTTCGTGATTGGTTCGATTGCGTTGATTCTAGGCAGCCAGTCACAACACGCGCCTTCGCCTATGTGATTTAGTGTGTGAAAATACTCAGTCTCGAGACAAATTTTCCCATTGAGTTTGTGTTACGACGATCACGCTCTTAATGCTGGTTAGAAAAGCCGGGCGAGCCCCGTGCTAAATTCACCTGGAACGGCATCACAAATCTCTACGTACGTGGATTTTTCGGGGATCGGACAATACGTGCATTTCAGTTGCAGATTCTTTTTAAACAAGACGGAAGTTTTGGACGAGAACTGCTTAAAATATACGGGGATATTTATATCGGAAAGGAACCATAAGATACGTTATACGGGTGCCCAGAACTGCTAAGATTATCATGATTGCTTTTAATACATGGGGTTCGTTAAAGCGGGAGAGTAGCTACAGTACATTAACGCAACTACAACCCAGTACAGTAACAGAATGCAATGTTCCGACATGATTGGGGGAAACAAGACAGAGCATGATGTTGGCCAGAGAACGAAATTATCAAAGGGCATGTGACATCGACTGCAAACAATTGTACAGTATTAAGGGGTGATTTGTATCTCCACTTTTGAAGTGAAAATATTTTGCCTACAAAAATGATATCCCGTTCATGAAAAGAACAGAAATATTCCCAATATTTTCCACCCTGAACTGGTTATGGTAATACGATATGCACGAAGAAAGGGACACGTACTTAGTGACAAACATGTGACTTCCCTCGTTCTAATAATCGGTGATGGGTAATCGGCATCGGGCCAATTGTTTAATTAAATAATCGGTAATCGGGTATTACCGGTTATAGCATAATCAGTCGAACACTAATTTTTTTAAGGGGGTGGAGGGGTGGGGGGAATGGAATGGTGCAAATGAATTTTTAGCAGAAAGTATTAACAAAACAGGTTAGCCTTTAAAATGGTGTTGTTTCCTTACCAAGTACAGTATTTCATAATGATGTTTCTTAACAACTGTTATTCTGTTTCTGGTAGGTAATGTTACTTCCTTTGTAGGAAATAAACTTTTCCAGCCCTGACTAAAAACAGTATTTAACAATGATGTTTCTGAACATGGGAGGGGGGTCTTAGATTATAAGATAATAATGTTACCAGATTTTAAGTCTAATCTGAGACTGAGTTATTTTGTGCCATGCCTTAATGACCACAAGCATATTCTGGACTGGATGCATGGATGTTGAGTCAAAAGTCAGCCAAGATAAACATTGTCACATCTCTGTGCATTTGAATGCTAAGCAGTGTTCAAGAGTGGCCCTGTATTGCATAATTATACCAATTTAACATTAAAGTGAAAGGCAAAGATTTGACAGAAAGGATCAGAGTTATTCAGGTTTAATTACATTTTGTACAGGTAAGGCATCATGTCAAAATAGCCAAGCTGTAGCTACCTCAACCAAGCTACAGCTACCTCAGTCAAGCTACAGCTACCTCAGCCAAGCTACAGCTACCTCAGCCAAGCTGCAGCTACCTCAGCCAAGCTGCAGGTACCTCAGCCAAGCTGCAGCTACCTCAACCAAGCTGCAGCTACCTCAACCAAGCTGCAGCTACCTCAACCAAGCTGCAGCTACAGCTCCCTCAGCCAAGCTGCAGCTACAGTACCTCAGCCAAGCTACAATTCCTTCAGTCAAGCTGTAGCTACCTCAGCAAAGCTGTAGTCACCTCAGCCAAGCTACAGCTACCTCAGCCAAGCTGCAGCTACAGTACAGCTCCCTCAGCCAAGCTGCAGCTACAGTACCTCAGCCAAGCTACAATTCCTTCAGTCAAGCTACAGCTACCTCAGCCAAGCTGCAGCTACCTCAACCAAGCTAAAGCTACCTCAGCCAAGCTACAGCTACCTCAGCCAAGCTACAGCAGCTGCATTTGTACTTTGTTACTGTTCATACTACAAATTTATTTATTAAAGGGGCTCATTGACTTGAAATCAATAAGTTGATGAGAGTGTGAAAGGGTCACTACCACATAACAATGCCTAAAGTTAGCAAAAATGAATCAAGTTGAATATCCAGTAGATATGGAAAAAGTAGAAATTTTGAATTTTGTGGTGTCCTGACTTGCAACGGTTTTGTGCATTAATTGAAAGAGTGTCTGGTCATGAGCTTTTGAAAATTGAATTGAACCATTTTAAAAGTATATTCACTCATAAAACAGTGATTTGTATAATATATGGGAATCTTCTAAGCTTGACCATTTGTCAGTGGTATGTGAAGAAAACTAAACAGGGTTGGAAAATTTGTCAAATTTTATGAACCAACTCAATGAGCAGCTTTAAACTACAATTGTACTGTGTGCTGCAATTCATGGCTGAGGTATGGTAGCCAAAGCCTATGGTTATTACATGGTGCTTAATTACTCTTTCATAATACAGTAATGTGATTAAAATACTGCAACCTTTTAAAGGGGAAATTTAGTCATGTTCATTCAAATTTTGGAATCAGTCTAGCAGTCTTTTGTATATTATGAATGGCTCTTAAGAATCATGTGACAATATTTCTTCTCCTCAGATGTGATAATTACTAGGAGTTACAGACTTACAGCATAGTTTACCTTGAAAATGTGCAATAATCAAGTCCTATTAAAATACTGTGGAAATACTTTGAAAAGAAATTGTGAGATTTAGCTGTTGCTTGAAAATAAATTTGGGGCCACTGCCCTTGTTCTTTTAGTCATCATGACCTCAGGAATAGTTGTCAAAGTTATTTTGCCTTTATGTGCAAATGTATTGTTGAGTCAAAGTCTGAATGCACAAAGCCATTGTAAGTCTGCCACAAAGTTTATGCTGTTTTCTTGTCTTTACATGCAGAGCTTGAATGGAAACTCTCAGAGGCAGGTGCTGTTACTACAAAACTAGAGAAAAAGCCAGAACCTCAGATAAGAAAGACCGTGTCCATCTTTTCAAGTAAATCATCTGCCCAGGATAGTGATGACTCTGACGAAGACTACTGAACCCTATTGTTGCCATGGTGATGAATATGCAGATACATACGACTGATGACTTGCTTGAGGTTTTCAGGTGCCATGTCAGTGACAGAGAGAACAGCTGGAGGAATTATGAAATTTATGCAAAGTGCCAAAAAAGTTCTTTTCTGATAGACAAAACTGAATAGTCAAGTAATGGCTGGTTCTGTTGGGCATAACTGGGTCCAGCTTTAATCTTTCAAATTCTTTGCCTCACAGTATCATGGATGGTGACCCACTGAAATACTCCATAAAGCCCTCAATTTCACTGAGTATGAGGGCTAAGTAACTTATTAATGTACATAGACATAAAACCAAGACAATTTAAGACTGAATGACCCCACTAATGGTCACCTTTCCTAGCTGCTTGGGCTTGTCTATACTGTACACACTAACTGTAGCTGAGTATTTATGATTGAAAGTTGGACTCAGATGTAGCACAAAGAATGTTGGTCATGACAATCAAACTATCTCAGGCAGGTGTACATACTTGTGGCAAACGTGGACAAGTCATGTCTCTGTGGACATTTGGAGGTCACAGCATAATAAAGAGGGGTGCATGAGCCATGAGGGTGTTATCTTACTCTCACCCTTCCATTATCTTTTCCCCCTAAGAGTGAATGACCAGTGTGCCCATCTTGGCAGATCAAAATGCACTTAATAATACTGTGGCCAGGGCCTACTGACGGTTGAGGAAACTTGACCTCAGCATGGTTTCCTTTCTCAGTTTTGTCAATAGAAACTTACATTCGGATTTGAAGTGCATTTTTTTGTACATTTTAGGTTGAGATAATGAAATGGTCAATGTTAAAATAAAACATAACTGGTGTAAGAGGGCCGAAAGAGGGGGAAATTAAAATTGTTTTCCTGGCCGCACAGAAGGAGGCGGTAGGCTGATTATGCTTTTTGGTGCACAGTTTGTACACCCCTGATCTGAGGTAATGTTTGGGTCTATCTTGTGAAGTTGCTTAGTGAGATGGAGTTTTATGGCCCAGTTTCCTACCAATTGGTTTAAATGTGACCTTGTGAAGGATGAATACAGTAAACTGTTCACAAAGATAGAAAAAGTCAGTGAAGTTGGTATGGAGGGATATACAGTGCTGTTTCCTGAAATTCCATTGCTTTGGCATTCTGTATCTTCAGATTGTAAATATAATTTTTTGGCAAATATTTAGAAGAGATTTCTGAAAAACTGCCA
Source organism: Holothuria scabra (assembly GCA_037179385.1). Lineage (NCBI taxonomy): Eukaryota > Metazoa > Echinodermata > Holothuroidea > Aspidochirotida > Holothuriidae > Holothuria > Holothuria scabra. Next base: position 1,687,574 of record CM074199.1, read on the forward strand.
ATTTATTTCTAGTGGCATGGTCCCAACCATCAGTGTTTTTTCATTTAAAAAATAAATATAATATTGAAAAAACTTTTACAACGGAGGTAAATGTAGGCTAATCCTTTTTTGGTGTTTTCCCCTTTCCAAACATGATGAATCCCAAAATTGCAACAGAACAACATAAGTTCTTTAAAAAATAGACAAAAAGTAGCAACAATATCCTCATATCTATGCAAACTTGTTCACAATTTGGATCATTGCTGCTTTTTATCTGGCTGACTATTCAATACTCTAATTCTACCATAATTAGTTTGACCAGTGGCATCACAGGTTTGTAAAATTGTCATTTTCGTCAAGCTAATGGCTAAACCAATAGCAGTAGTGGCAGAAGCCCTGAAAATTTCTAGACCTACAGCCTGCTGTTTTGAATGCAAATTACCTGCTTTGGCTTAAGGACTTCACAATTAGGATTACAGTACTCTAATCTGTAGAATAGTGTTTCAGAGAGAGACACCCCTGGCAGGCGCAGATCCAAGGGATACTTTTACAGTCTCAGCACTGCCTTTTTTGCCAGATTTGCATCAACAATAAAACATACCAAAAAATTAGCAATGCAACTCCCTCACTTCCCTGTTTTCTCTTAACCCTTTACCGTTGTTCTCCGATTGGGGCATATTTGCGCGCCTCGGGAGTGGGCGGAAAAGCGGACGTAGCCCGCCCCGCATCGGCTTCCGTAGGCCATTGACCCCGTGACCTTGAACTAATGTCTCTCTCTCGCTGTTGTGGCCGAATTTTCGGGTAGCTGCTCGCAGTTTCGAGCTCCGCGTGAAACAGTAAAGATGGGTGACAGCCGAGCTCTCCGCATGGATCCAAAAGGACCCAAACAACGGTAAAGGGTCAAGCCAGCCTTTTTGGAATGTCTGAATCTGCGCCTGCCTAGTACATACAGTGTGTAGTAATAATTCTCAGTAGTAGTAGTTTCATTTGGTTCAGTAGGTATTTGTTTTCAAGTGACTCAATATGATACGTAAATGATATGATTACTAGATTTTGAATCCACAATAATGTTGTGATGTTGAATACACAGTAAGTTCAGGAATTTGTTTCAGTGGCTATTACATACACGTATCCTCCAAATTGTCAGGATAAACAAACCAATCCTGCACCTACAATACCTGTTCTGAAATTTGAGTTTACAGGAAAATTTGGTGTCATCATTCTTTCTCAATCCAACCATAACACAAGGAGAAGTGTGGTCCTGTGCAGTAGATTTTGTTTAAATTACATTTGTAGTGTAAAAATAGGCATCTTTATCTGCTGTACAGTAGGAATGAGTCCCCATTTTTTTCAAGGGGCTGGCTGTTCAGATTTATGCTTTTGTGTTGTATGTACTAACTGCACTAAAGCTAGGGTTCCGGTTCACGCTGTGCCCCACAATTCCATGCTCCAACGAATTGCCAAACTTGCTGATCATTTGAGTGACGCAATTTGTCAATTGTTACAAAATGGTTAACTAATAAGCTCTCATTGGGTAGAAATCTTTTCCTGGTTAACCCTTTTGCATCAAACTATGCTGGATAGTACTGTATGTAAACTTAGTAAGATTGAAAAAAACATTTCTCAAATGAAATTTTTCACTTTAAACAAATACCCTCAATAAATTAACATATAAACATGCAGTGCTCAGTACTGTATCAGTAGCAGATATATCAGGTGTATTCTGGACAGTCATTGAGACTGGGGGTGTTTACAAACAATAGTTAACCAATGATGACCAATGATGTAAATGGTCTGAAGGCCATGAGGTTGGTCAAGTGTTGTCCTTCAGTGGACCTACGTTGTAAAAGCTTTGTGGGGAAACAGTTTAAAAGTTTGGTTTTACCAAATGGCCCTTTGTCAGAGGGTCGTGAGAACTTTAGAAAAAGTTATCAGAGGTAGCCTTGGCATTACACCCCTCCCCTACACCTTTGAAAAATATATATAAATATATAGGTCGAGAAGAGTTAGTAAAAAGTGCTTAAAAGTTTGCGGAAAACTCCACGACGTTTTGGGTATAAACCCTTCATCAGGTGGCAAAAACCAAACTGAACAACCAACAGTAACAATTGGACACGACAAACATCAAATCTGAAATATATATATATTTTTTTTGTGTGTTTTGTTTTCGTTCAGTACGTGTCTGAATCTTGTACTACAAAGGGCAAAAGTCAAGACTATCAACAATCTTCCCACTGGAGTTTAAATTAATCATAGAATCTAGATGTAATATCCAGCATCTAGACTAGTTATACTTTTCAAATCTGTTCATTTCCCATCCACCTTACTTCACATAGATAATTTCCCTATTTTTAAATGATTTCCCTCAGCATCGTCGGTTCCTGGTCACAAATTTGAGGGAGGAGCAAACTTTTTTGAACAGGTAGCTCTACGTGCATTACATGTGTGATCCGCAAAACTTTGTACAAGTCGTGAGTACATTGACTGGTACCTGGGTCCCAACCTTGATGGGGAGGGGGCAGTGCAACTGTTGAATGTCATTTCCCATTCTTGTAGGTCGTCAGTAGTAGAACTTTCCAAAAAAATTGTGAATGATAATTTTTGATTTTATGCGAATCATGAGAGTATTGAAAAGCCAGCACAAAGACCATTTGTTATCCAAATACATCGGTAACCACACCTTATATATTATTACTCGTGAAATTTTAAACAAGTTATTCATTAGGCAGACAGTCTTCCAACTTATTTATGGCATATGGTGACCCTATAAATGTATTAAAAAGTGGTGTCGTTTGATTATTTTTTGCTTCGAGGTTATGATGAATTGATTGAATTGTCTTCACAAGCACGATATATTAGCTTAAAGGCCTTACAAAGTTTACACCCAAAGAGAAATCATTAAATTTATATAATAAAGCTGATTTGCGCCCTCATCTTTGAACGCCCTTTAAATGTATCAAGACCCTATAGAACTTTCCCCAAAATTCATGAATCATAATATAAGACATTATGCCAATCATGATTGAATTGAAAAGTCAGCACAGAAACGATTTGTTAACCAAATACACCGGTACATAGCTCAAATATCATTACTTTGTAAATTTTAAACGAGATGTTTATAAGGCCCACCGTCTTCAAACTTAGTAATGGCATATGATGACCTTATAAATGAAGTAATATTTGTTGTCGTTGTATCATTTTTAGCTTCGAGTTTGTGATAATTTTTTTGAATTGCCAGCACAAGCACGATATATTAGCTTCAAGGCCCTAAAACACTGAAAAAGAAATCATTAAATTTATATAGGGCCTAATAAAAGGTAATATGCGCCGTCATTTATAAACGTCGTTGAAGTGCTTCTAGACCCTATTAACCTTTCCTTTAATTTAGCGAACGATAATTTATGATATTATGCAAAGTTTGAAGGTATTGAAAAGCCAGCACAAAGACGATTTGTTAGCCAAATACATTGGTTACCATACCTTCAATATTACTACTTTGAAATCATTAAATTATTTAGTGAAAGCTGAAGCGCCCTAATTTTTTTAAAGGACGTCTGAATCATCGGGACCCTATACACCTTTTCATAACATTATTGAATGATTATTTAGGATTTTATGCGAATCATGAGGGCATTGAAAAGTTACCCAAAGCAGACATTTTTCAAAAAAAAAAAACTATAAATTTGTCATGCCATACCCTCGATAAACAAACTTCACTTACCTATCAACCTTCCAAAAAGTCAGCCAAAAAGTGCTAAAAATGGTCCCCAAAATAAAAAAAAAAGGTTCGTGAATTACAAATAGGTTCCCAAACCCATTTTTTCTTTTGAATATTACGAGAGAGGAACTAGTAGTAGGGCGGGAGGTATCTTAATGATACTTAAGCTAAAATCTTCCAAAATAGGTCAAAATCTTTCCAAATTGTCATTTTAGACCAGAAAACCATGGGTCTGAAAATAAAATCATAAATTAAACACACAACCTTAAATTCGATTATACTAGGAATAAAAGAGAAAACCGTTTTAATATACTATCCTGTACCTTTGAACACAAATGATACGGTTCTAGATAGTTTTTGTATGAAAAAATGACGAAAATGATTACGTCACCTAATTTGCATATTTGCATTTAAATTCACCAACCTTGTTGTGTCCATTAATATATAGTTTCTCACAGAGAATATTCCTTCTAATTAAATTAAAAAAAAACACTGAAGCCGAATCCCTGCCTACCATTTTTAATTGGGAGGGGGTAGGATGGGCAAAAATGGGGTACATCGTACTTCCACTATTGCCCCCTTATTAGATAGGGGCTAAGTCGTGTTAGTTCAAACAGCGATTCCTAGTTAAAAACTATTACTCTCTAATTTTCTTAATTTCTAGCTTGATACATTCTTTTGATGTCAGGTTAGTTTTCATAGGGGACAGATTCTCCAGGGGGACACATTTCCCTGTTACACGGGACGAAATTATACTGTCAGCAGAACATCTGGCTATCTTAAGGAAATATAAGGCAGAACATCCTGCCAGCAGAATATTCGGCTAACTTCAGAAAATCTGCGGCAGAATATTCTGCTAACTTCAGCTGGGTAGTAATCGAAGCAATTGTTATTTTGAGTTTTCACTTGATGTTCATTTCTTAGTTCAACTGTGGTCGGCTCGACTTGAACCAATAGGTTGGAAACTGGGACGTAAAACTCTAACTAACTTCAACCATGCAGATACAAAAATGCATTGAAGTTTGGATGATATGATCTATCCAAAATAATGCAAGGGTGTCTCATATCTTCTCAGTCAAAGTTTACAATTTCATGTTTTAACATTTTTTGGTACCCCAATGACCCTTGTCAACCACTTACAACAGGACCATCACAGCACCTGGCCCAAGTTTTCCTGCCTTGAGATTTTTTGTTACAAGGTTTTCTGGGTTTGACCTCACCACTATACAATCACATGGCAAGTATAAAATCTATCCAAGTTTCCTATATTGAGATATTTTGTTGAAAATTTTTCAGAGTTTGACCCATGGTAACCTCAGATGATCTCCACCAAAAAACAGTAGGGACCATCTTCGCACCATGATGCATTCACACACTAAATGTGAAATTTGTCCGAATTTCTTATCTTGAGATATCGTTTTAACAAGTTTTTTCAGTGACTGATACCTAGTGACCCCAGATGACCTTTGACCTTCACCAGAAACAATATGGGGTTTCCTCTTAAAATGAGGCATTGATATGTAGTTTGAAAACTGTCAGACATTTCTATCGTGTGGTACCTTGTTAACAAGGTTTTCAGACTTTGACCCGCTGATGAAATTTCTCAACCAAAAACAAAAGGGACCATCTTCTCACCATAACGCATCTGCATACTAAATATGAAATCTATGCAAGTTTCCTATCATCTTCCGTCGGGTATCGTCTTAGTAAGGTTTTCAGAGTTAGAGTTTGATCCATAGTGACCCCAGATTACTTCTGACCTTTACAAAAAACAAGAGGGTTCTTCTTCTGTAAATGGGGTATCTACATTGACGTACGAGGTGGGGTAAGGGTGCCCCTCCCCCGAACTTCCGCAAAATGTAAAATTCGGGCAGGGATTTGGTGAAAAAAATTGGATATCCACTTGAGTTGTAAAAATGGTACGTTTTCCTTTTAGAAAATCCGTAAGCTACCCTAAATCTTGAAAAGGTATGCCCGAAGAAACGTCGTAGTCGAAATACATTAAAAATCAACAAGATTCCGCTACACAGGCAACTCAAAAAGCTTATTTATTCTTGAGTTTCACTTAACAGTTCTGTGCAGCTCAATGCTCGAAATGGTCAAATATCCAAATTCTTTAAAGGCTCTGTTCTCTCACCCCAAACAGTACCAATTCTCCTAACCTTCTTACTGAAGCCCCTCCCACAATTTTCTGAAATTCATCCCCACCCAGACACAATCTCAGTTTATTGCTTCAGGGTGAGTATATAAAAACTCAATTTATATAATCAAAACACTCTCAGTACCATACATGCTCTGTAATATAAGCTTTGGCACTCTGCATTGTTTGAATTAGCTGTCAATCAAAAAGCTGAGCCAATTGGGAATTTCAGTACCCAGGTACCAAAACTAGTTTGGGGTGAGAGGTCTGGCCCTCTAAGCATTTGTGCGAAAGTACAGTAGGAAAGTATCATATTGACATATTTACAAAAGTCTAGGGAGAAAAAAATTCCAACTTAAATGGGAAGCCCCTCCTTTGAAAGTTTTGAAATATTGGGTGTCACATTTGTTACCTTTTGTGGTGAAATTTTTGTTAAATGTTTTGCGTAATGATTTAAGGAAAAGGATAATCAGCATCAGTCACGGCGGAGTGGAACCAAATCAATGCTACTCCTCATCTGTCTTTACTAATTTTTTCCACCATGATATAACTCACACATTATACATTCTTGTTACTGTGTCAAAAAATATCATGATCTTAATTATTACTACTTTCATGGTTTACCTCGTACACAAATGATTCAGAATTCAGTTTGGCCCGATTTTCGCCAGCTTATCTGATGTGTCATTATTTATTAAATTAAAAACGAACATCAAAATATACGAGCTTTTAAATAAAATGTTATTTGTATTTTGTTATCACAGTTCCTGAAAAAATTAACTAGCTCCTCCTTCAAGCAATTAAAACCAGAACAACAGGCATCTTTTCCCTAATGACCCGACTTTCTCCGAAAATTTCTATCATAATGACTCCATGTCACTTTTGCAAATTTGTAGCAGGGTGCATATGACTCAGTTGGGAGTTGCCACGGTACTTATACTGGATGTGCGAGTTAGTAAGCAGGCTTATTCGGGTAGCCTAAATTTTATTCCCAGGTGCACGGGTACTGTGGGCAATTTAAACTTTCTAAAAATGTTCAATTTGTATTGTAAATAAAGGTCGGAGCTATATTTAATGATAAGGTTATGTGGATCAGGAATATTTCGTCTGTTTTTTTTTTTTTTTTCATCTACAATTTCATGAAATGGTATAGAATTTCTCTCATCTTGAAATTAGGGGTGTGATCTGTTTCCAAGAATCTGTCCAATATTATCTTTCAATCCCGTTCGTCCAGAGAAAAATACGCGTCCAATATCCTGTTTCCATCACAAACTAGTTTTGACCAAAATCACTTGTTAAAAATGTTATCACAGCATTCAACGACCTCTGTTTTCTTGGGAAATTCAATTCTCAAATCTGTAAGAGGTCATTTCCAAAACAATAATGATTCTTACTCCAAGTATACAGTATGTCAGGTCACGGGATTCATCCATTTTGCTTCCAGAAAGACAAAACTGTTTCTGATAACGTCTTGATCAAAACTAATAACAAGACGAACGTCTAGACGAGTTGCGGTGCCGACAAACCAAGTCGTCTTGTACTTTAAAGGTGATTTTATATTTTAGGGGGACAAAAATACCATTCCAAAATACTTGTATTATGTTTTGCCCAATGTCAGCCAAGTTTAGTTCCACACTTGTAATCCAGGAAAACTGTTTATTCACTTTTGAAATGTGGTTGAGGTGGAACGTGGAACACACCAAAGAAATACTCGATTGCCGGTATAATGAGGTTTGCTCATTTTGAACTCATAGTTGACAGTAAATCAGGAAAAGATGATACAGCAGTTGATTTAGAACTGTAGAAAGAGCAAAAAGTCATATCAGATAACCTTTCAAACGTCCTTTACAAGCTGTTGCTTGTGCATTCAATATAAGGTATCAATAAGTAAGTAAAATCATATAATACAAGTTAACGAGAAGCAAAAGAAATGGCGATATCTCAGATTTACCATAATCTTTACAAATGATGAAATAAAAAAAAAAAATAAAATAAAACAGCAAAGTAAAAATTCCTTCGTCAGCGTTACTTACACCTACATTCATTCAACATAAATGTTAATATGATGATATTTCACTCTAGCCATAGACCTATTGTCACTGTTTCTCCTATTTATATTAATCCCGCACACATACGTCACTGCTTACCCTTCGCCTGTAACTTCTTAGTTCAGTAATGCATAGACACTTGAACGACGTTGACCTCCACAAATCAGAGAGTTGAATCAATCACTTACAAATCATAAAAGATAAATTGCAATATCTATACGTCCCTTCATGAAACCCTTATACCAAAATATCGATGTCCCTAGTTTATAACTATTAGCGGCGATTCGTCTGTCATCACATCATTTAACAGTCTCGCTTCTTCCTACACTCTATATCAAGAACTTCTTGTCGCCATTTCTGACGGTGACTTCTTACTACTGTTGTTATTGAACTATATAAAAATTGTTTTAATAATTTCCATGCATTTCTTTTTCTAATAAAAATAATTATATATCAACTTTATGTATGACCACGACTCGCAACTAATCAAACGATAACCTAAAATATGTTAAAGCAATAAGAAAGCCAGCTCTATGAATAAGACTCACTGTCCAGTAAAAAACTCCGTAAAAGACAAATTTCATCATTCCAACCACCAATATGCAGTAGCTCAACAAATCACTTTCAAAGAACAAGACGAACGTCTAGAGGAGTTGCGGTGCCGACAAACCAAGTCGTCTTATACTTTTAAGGTGATTTGACGACTGTTAGCTACTAATAGCTTTTGGACTTTGGGCATCGACTCTACTACTGTAACAAAGAAGAATATTTGCCTTTTTAAACAGGATATTCAAGGAGGTTTCCTTTCGTGGGCTACTTCATTTTCTGTACAATTCGCGCCAACCTATGGTGGCGCTCTGTTTAGAATAATCATCCTTCTTTCAGAGAGGTTGAATCCAACTCAATACCACAGAGTGCACTCTAAAAACACTATGGTCAACTATGCACCGACTCAAACGTATGGTCAAAAAGTGACCAATTAATGGTTAGATTTGACCATAAATAAGTAAATTTTGACCAAAGTGGTTTGACCATTGTTTAGGTCGGTGCATAGTTAATTAAATCAATGGTTAATTCGAGGCAAAGAGATGAAATGAACGAACGATTTGGCTAAAAATTTAGGAAAATCGGCCCATGTTTTTACAGGGTTTAGACTGTTGGCCCAATCAGCCTGGGGTCCAGGGGCCGCTTTAAGGGCCCCTGGTGGGGTTCAGGGGACAAAGCCCTGGTAGGGGTCCATGGGGGGCTGGGTACTTTTGTAGGAGGTGGCTGGAGTTTACTATCTAAGCGTAGCGCCACCACCAGTTGGCGCGGAGCGAACAGAGAAAAGTTTGGATTTTTAAGCCTCCCAGATAGCTAGAAATGGCATTTGCCAGGTTAATTTGTCTCTAATTCTGGTAGGAAAGTTTTTTTTTTCTAAGATTAAAAGACGCCTTTTGAGATACTGATTAGCTCAGTTCATTACTCCACTGAACTATGTATCCTAGGATCGCAAATCCGGAATCCTGCTGAATGTTGCAAGCAGCTGTTCCAGTGCACGCCTGAGTGAAGTATTTCCAGGGGCGTGGGGGAGCATTTCACTTTTGGGGCACAAGATTTTTGCCCGAGAAATGTAATTCTGCCTGTAGGACAGTCAAAGCGAAGCGCCACTAGTTGGAGAAGAGCGTCCAGAAAAATTGAAAATTCGTACCCCTCAGACAGTCAAAAAAAACATTTCCCAGGCTTGAAAAGGGGATCCAAGCAGTCGCCTTTTTAAGTTTCAATTGCAGATAAACGTACGTTCGTTCCAAACTAAAATTCAGCCAGAAAGACTAAGCGGAGCGCCACCATTGGTTGGCGCGAAGCGTACAAAACATTTTCAAGTATCCGACTGCTCAGACAGTTGAAAATGGCATTTCCCGGGCTTATATGGGGATCTAAGCATTCGCTATTTTGCGTTTCTTTTTGTAAAAAATGATCACTTGAAACTTAAATTCTGCTATGAAGCGGTGTAAGTGGAGCACCACCATAAGTTGGGACGAAGCGTGGAGGAAATTTTGAAAAACCTGACCACTTCAGACAGTCAAAACCTTTGCATGCTTATATAGGGGGTCTTAGAAGTCACTTATTCGAGGGTCTGTTTGCACCAAAATTGTTCACTTGGAACTAAAATGCTGCTAGGAAGACTATCTGCGCGGAACTTCACCGCTGGTTGGCGCGAAGCGAACAGAAAATTTTGAAAAATCGGACCCCTGAGACAGTCGAAAATGACATTTCCCAGACTTATAGGGGGATCTAAGCAGTCGCTATTTGATCAGAAAATTACCAGATAAAAATGTTTCACTGCAAATCGATGAGTCCCGCATCATTTCGGGGAAACTACAAACCGGAATTGAAAACATGCTAATGAATTTTACACTATTGCGACTCTTGGCTAAATTAAATATATATTGAAAAAATTGTGTGCCCAACTTCCTACTATATATTTTACTTTTGTAAAATTAAGGCCTATGGGGATCTTATAGCAGTCGCTATTTTGATCAGAAGAATCAGATAAAATGTACCACTACCATTGGATGAAATGAGGTAGATGATTTTTCTTCTATTAGTAACACTTTTTGACAGAATTGTCACGTTACACGGTGTGTTGAAATGAATTTTCAAGCAGACTTACGGGAAGACATTCTCACCCTACATAATTAAATTATCGAAAATCAGATTACCCGATTCTCATAACCATTGCCCGTATTTGGCAATAGTTGCAACAGTTGAACAAATCACTTTAAAGAGAAAAATGGACTTTATGATGAATAAGTTAAACGTTTTCCTGATAACACCACAACTCCCTGACATAATTGTAACAAACTAGAGAATAATTAGCTCATAAATATCTTGCGAACTTTCCATTTCCGAAAAGGGCAAAGAGATGAAACGAACGAGCCACTTAGCCAGAAATTTACAGTTACGAAATGTCTTGAAATGTTCAAATCTTCGTCCGTAAACCAATTTGACCCTCTGTGCACGGTCTAAATTTAGTGTCTACGTCACATAACATAACCTGATAAGGGTCAACTTATGGTAAGCAGAAAGTTGCAACTTCCCGTATTCAAGGCCCAAACTTTTCACCCCAAACTACAATTGTATTGCAGACGGGTTGTTGGAATGATGAAATTCGTCTTCTACGGAATCTTTTACTAGACAGTTTATTCGTATTCATAGAACTGTCTTACTTATTGCTTTTATATATTTTAGGTAATCGTTTCATCAATTGCGAGTCATGGCCATACATAAACTTACTACAATGACAATATTTTCTTCCGTAGTAAAAGGACATTGTCAAAGAAGCGACAAAAAGTTCTTGCTATAGAATGTAATTAGAAACGTATCTGGTTAATAGTGTGATGACAGACGAATCGGAGCCAATAGCTATAAATTATAAACATCGACATTTTGGTATTCACGTTTCATTATAGGACGTAAAAATGATGCAATGTATCTTTATGATTGATTACTGGATGGTTCGACACTCTGATTTGTGTAACTGAGCAGTGGCGGAGCTAGGGATTTTGGTCAGAGGGGCGAAAATGGTCTGCAGGGGCGCTTCGAAGAAGTAAATAACATGAGCCTCAGCACCATCGAAGCCAGGGGTTTTCAGACTCAGAGATTAGACCATGTTAGTGAAAAGATGTGTTAAATTTGTGATCTCTACACTGTCAAAAATTTCTGTAAATTTACAGACTTTTTATAACTTAAACTTTTTGTATTTTACTTTTAATAGAGATTTTCTGTATCTTTACAGACACTTTGTATTGCTACAATAAAAAAAGGTTGTTTAACATGTATTTTCTGTTTATTTGAAAAACCATTTCTGTCTGCTTTTTAACCAAATTTTACTGCTTTGTAAAACTTTTTCTGTAAATTTACAGAAATTTTAACAGTATTTTGTATTTTTCTGATTTCACATAAATATACTGTCATTTAACAAACATTCATTTTGTTTTTAGGCTGAAAAAGAAACAAAAATAAGCCCAAACGAACAAACAAATAAGAAATAGCCAGAAAATTTTCAATATATAACATGCATCGTTCTGCGAAGTTTCAGTTAAAAAAGAAAACATTTTTGGCAAATTTATGGCCCTATTTGAAAATTAACTTACATTTATTATACTGACAATTGGTATACTGATGTCAACTCATCGCCACAGGCGCTCATGCACTTGATCGAATTAAAAACGTTTCACAAATTTACTTGAAAGAGTCTGTAAATTTACCACTTTATGACGTATATCTCATTTTGCATAAATGAGTGGAGCTTATTTTGTAGGCATTTTCCTAACAAAAGGATTGCTGTTGCTTTGAATAATATCTTTTTTAGCGTTTTTTAATCAGGAAGTGATAAACTTATTGTTTACCTTGTCTGGAAATGTTTGCAACCAATGTATTTGCATTCTTTGTCATATTTATTTTAAAAACAATTATTATATTGTACAAAAAATGTGACTTTCCAATTACAAAGTTCCTAGAGATAGCAGTCTACTGGACAACAATGTGATAACAAAGTATCCTCATTGTGTTTTGATTGAAAATAACTTCGTAACGACACATTACGTTGATAAGCAAATACCTGATCTACGTAATGGTGAAGTGTATGTTACGTAATAACATATGAAAGGAAAAAAAGCGATATTATAATAAATATTAAAACGCCGAGAATGAAAACAGTAGGCTGTAAATTCACATAAAATTAAGGTAAAAAAAAAACAGAACAATTGTGTAATTCGATTTTACAGTAGACATTTGTAAACTAATTTACATGCAAAAACTGAAAAGAAAAAACAAACACTTAATGTTTTTTCATGATTATAGTCTGGCTGTAAAAAAAACATTATTTGGTTGGAAAAAAATTTGCCATAAAAATTATGTAAATTTTACAGAGAAATTTTTAACAGTGTATGTGGCAGGAAAGTAGTTGAAGTAATCATTCAAAGAAAATTGAAGGTATTTCAGGCATTTTTGCAATATATCCTTCCGCAATAAAAAAACGGCATTTTGAATGAGTAAACAGGAACCTGACTACTCTGTTATACAGGCCCTTCTAGCGCGAACTCAACATCGTGTAAGCAAGTAATGTTGGTGTTAGTAAAAGAGGGGCAGCAGACCCACTTACCAGAAGTTGTTCATCCTTTTCAAAACGGGTCTTCCTTTCCTAAGTCATTGTTGTGTATCTTGATATCCTCATTTTCTATCAGCCAGCGAGCAGCAAGAACAACACTTCTAGGCCTAACATTTTCAGAAAAACAGCCGTTTTATAACTTAATTCCCTCTTAAATTTGACAGGAATTACTTGGCTCTCTTCAAGTCTTATAGGTAAAGTTTTAACTGTTGCCAACACATCAGACGGGACATTAACAACATTTCCCTTAATACTAAATTGCCCTCCTCGAGGAAGTTCACGCCACTGCATAAAAGGTGTTCGCAAAGCGACCAACCTTTCTTCAAGACGATGTTATTTCACTTCTTCTGGTATCTCATACATTTTCATATTATTATCTCGACTTAATAACGGAACTCTGCCTTCTTTTACATATTTTTAACAGGTTTTACAGACCCATCCTTTATCTATACCTTCTTCCTGCTTACAAATACTGGTATTTCCACTAAATCTAACTAAATTCACCCACAGTGCACATTATTTATACCATAACTGCTCACAATAAAAGCAAACATATGTAGGCCCCTCCATAATTTTATTCCAAAAGGGATGTTGCAATTCTCTAATTGGACTTTCCTCTTCTTTTCTAAATTGACGCTATTTGTTTTCTAAGCATCATTTTAGTACTATCACTTGCAATACCCGCACTACGTTTTATCACAAAACCTTTATTTTCCCAACATTTATACCTAACTTCACCCAGCCAACATGCCCAGCTGGGCCCCAACTGGGTTTCAGCTGGGCTACTTGCTGGGCCCCAGCTGGGACCCATTCGTGTTTGTCAGGTGTTCCTACGTGGGGCCAACTGGGCTAGCCTTTCCCAGCTGAAGCCCAGCTAGGCTTTAGTTATTGAAGCGGGACCCAGCTGGGCTTCATCTGGGCATCAGCTCGGAAAGGCTAGCCCAGTTGGGCCCCACGTGGGAACACCTGACAAACACGAATGAGTCCCAGCTAGGGCCCAGCAAGTAGCCCAGCTGAAACCCAGTTGGGGCCCAGCTGGGCATGTTGGCTGGGCAGTCACTCCCATATACCCTTTCACTAATATATGATTACTCCCCTCATTTAAACAAACATCTGCTCTCTTCACATAACCTTGCATAACAATTCCTTCGAAGGCATTATGATCGTTTTTCAGCAGCTAAAATACTGGACCATGATGACTCATTCACACCTCACCGAGAATTCTACAGGTCTCGCGGAGATTCCCGCAAACCTGTGTGCGGGCTAGACCATTCGTGAAGGGATTGCTAAATTCTTTAAACGTACCAGGGCGTTGCACCTAACGAAATAAACTGTGCATGCTTTGTCTCTTCCATTCAATTTTGTTCAAAAAATGCAAACGGCAGAACGAAAACCACTGGTTATATTATTATTTTTCTTCAGTACAACAGGGTATATTATTTACTTTCACCTGTACAGTTTTCAAAAGCACATGGAAAGGTACTTGAATTGAAGAAAGAGGTGTGCACAAGGACGGATTATCTGATTATAAGCTGCTGCGTACTGAACTAAACTGAGTTCAAAAAACCTTACAAAATTTCTCTTAAACAAATAGATATATAAATAAAAGAAAAGAAAAAAAAAACAAGAATGATTAGAAGAAACACCAAGAAATGAAGTTAAACACACACCTACGCTGTGATGATTAGCATCACCATGACAGTCACCTAACTCTCTAAGTATTTACTGTATTTAGCACATGCTTGGAGGCAAATTATGCGACAGCAAACATGGTTGGGCACATTTAATACTTTCACTCAACATGCAAAAATGACAGTGGACTGTTTGATTGGAAATAACTGCTAGAAGAAAGTGAGAAACGACAGTCGTTCATGTTATTTCAAAATAATTATGAAATATTCCTGTGGAGATTGACTTTTTTTTTTCAATTTACACAAGCTATAACTATTATTCTGTACTCAAAAAGCACAGCCATAATTAAAAACAAAAAGTATTCATTAGCTGAATCATATTTTAAAACTGCATGGGTATCTGCATGTTTAGCAGAAGTGAAGTTATAGTCGGTTAGGATATTACCTAATAATGTTCACTGTTCACCGATTTTCAAACAGAAAATTACAATATTTTGGATATGAACTGGAAAAACATTATTCTTTGCTTTTCTATAAAGTTCCATATAAAGTATTACGTTCAAATTATTAGAAATAAATTTTAAAAGGATAATATACGTACGTGTTTAGGCCTAAACATACGTAGGAGTACACTCGACCCATTTCACTTCCTGTAAGAAAAATCCCCCCTCGTATGAAATGAGTTGTGCCCATTCCTCTAGATTGCTTGCCATGGACGAATGTGACACAAGTTTTCTTGACTTTTAAAGGCCAAAAGAATTATATTTGGCAAGAAATAAAATGACACAGTGTTTACTTACAAAATGTCCTATGTTTTCGACTCTTCTTCGGTATTTTCCGATTTTTTTTTTTTATCCCAACTGCATGAGCAAAGAAACTTAGTGTTTCGAAAATCTTGCCGCTCTTGGGGCTGTGATAAACACACGTAATCTGTATGGGTGAAATTTTGATACTTCCAAGTACCCCGGCTTTGTTAGGGTCATGAACTTCATCCTCGTTTTGACGGGGCTAAAATGTACTGAATAGTATTGATTTTAGCATTTCCGGGAAGATAAAAGTGTCTTCTTGCATAATCCGTTTTATACAAGTTGAACAAAGTGCATTAAAGGGGAGAAATCAACGTCTTTATAAAAGGAGTTTGGATGAGACTTACAATTCGCATTTCACTGTGTAAAACCTATGGGGCCTGCTCGAAGTAAAAAAGTCGGAAGGCATCATCTTTAAGTAAAAAATGACGGTTCAAAGAAATCTCGAAACAGGAAAAGACAAACATCACAGTAAAGATAACGGAATAAGCTTTCAGAATTCAGTTTATACAAGACAATCGGTTGTGTGGTTTAGGAGTTATGGCAATGAGAAGTAAGGGTTACACAGTAAATGTCCTATGCAAGACTGTGCGGACAGAAGGATGCTCACTCGTGCGCATAGTTAGGAGCGTCGGGGAATTGATATGCACTGGCATTTGATAACGCTCCTCTTCAAATAAAATGTCTCCTCTTTTCAATATGTTACATTTAACACCGAAAAATTCTTCACTATGTTCGTTAACACAACTCTTCAACCAATTCTCTATAACGCTGCTCTCATGTACAGACTCATTATCTTCTATTTCCAACACTACGTCATCATAATGTACTCCACCTGTGTTGACTAAATAAATGGCACGTTTTTCCCGATTAACTACGCTACTTAAAATACCACTTTGAGGATAACGTACCCATTTCGAGGTACCATTATATTCTATAAAAGTATATATATCAGTTTCCAAAAGTCTTGCAGCTGCAAATATTTCAACCTCTGTAGACCATACACCCATCTCTATCCATTCCAGTAGAAGTAACATATTCTTCCTTAGTCATTAATAGTACCGGCAACTCACTCCTACACAATGAACTTACAATGACTTGTCTTAAATAAAAATGATTATCTTCTACCCCTGTAACCAATAATGCCAAACACCGAAAAAACAATTACCATCCCCACGTACTTTTCTCACACGAATCGGCCTACTCTCAACTGAAACACATTTTCCTTTTTCAATAGACGGCAAATCAAACTCCCCAGTTTTCACAAAACCATGTTTGAATCTTTCAGCACAAGCTTCCTAAACGTTTTTTCTCTCCAACAGCTATCAACAACGAAAAAATTAAATATACATGTAGATCTTTCGGAACGTATAAATAATACCTCACAATCGTCATGTTCCATACTTTCCCCATCATCACACCTCTGATCTTTTTCATATTCACTAGAACTTTTTTTTTTTTTTTTTTGGGGGGGGGGGGGTTGTTCCCAACTCTGATATCATCATTTTTCTCCTCTTCATAACTTTCATCTTGAAATTCACCCCCATACTTTCTTTTTCTTTGTTGCCAACCTTTCCTTTCTAAATTAAAAATCTCTTAACGGCCCTTCTTAGGCATTGTAATATTCTCCACATAATTTTAAACTTTAAAATAACAAATTTACCATAACCAGACACCTTGATATAACACAAATATTAATACTCGCCAACTCATACAAATAATATTTACCTACCAGTAACAATGTTTCCCTCCAACAGAAACTTACTTTGTGAATATTGTCGTTAGTGTGAGGAATTCACACAGCTCTTTAAAGTCACAAAAACTGTGAACAAAACTCCTCTAAACTATCTAACTAACTTTTTTACTTCACCGCAATCCCGACCATGCCACTTGAAATGAATAAAACTCTACAAAGAAATCCTCATATAAATACTCAAAATTCACATAACACCAATCTGCAATGAATTAAAAAAAAAAAAAAACCCAAAATGATGGCGCTGTGTTAAATTAACAAACAACCTTTTCCCCAGAGTACACACGGACCTGGTTTTTCCGCAAGATTGTTACTAAAAATAGAACACGTTTCCAAATTTTATATGAAAGAACCCCAATTTTACACTCTCACGAAAGTCATGTTTCCACCAAAACTTAAAAACACGAAAGAGAAGTACCATCCCTACAAATTGCACTAAACCGTATTTCGATACCACAAAGCATCTACAAGAAGATAGAAATAAAGTGCCGGAAAAGTTAGAAAGTGACATCGCGAGAGTAACTGCATTAGTTGCGGTGCACCGCAACTAAAAAACGGACTTTATGAAAAATAAACGTTTCGCTGACAACACCACATCCAGTGACATAACAAATAAGAGCATAATTAGCTTATAAGTAAGTGTCTTGCTACTTTACCATTTACGAAATGAACCGTCCCTGGATAAAAATTTACAGTTGCGAAATTTCTTGTACATGTTCAAAACTTCGTTGTGTAAGCCAACAATCTAAACCCTCTACAAACGGTCCAAATTTAATGTTTACGTTCGTTTAACATAAATATAAAAAAATGATAAGGCAATCATTTTAATTGTTTTACAGTGACGTAAATCCCGGAGAAGGCAAGGGGTTTGTTTGCTTCCTCAAGTAAAAAAAAAGGAAAGCCAAACTGTCATATGGCCCCCAAAATTTTAAATAACCATTTCAAAATCAAGACATTTTTGACAAGAGATGAACTACCCATGGCCTTTAAAAAGACCAAATCAGTTGGTCTTCAAGGGCTTCGCCCCCAACAGAAGACCCAAAGCAGTCCCTGAATGATTGTGCAAAACCTTCATTCATGCAGACCCCTTCCCAATACCTCAAACAGATCACCGCCCAGCGTAATAAAAAATGGTTGCTCTCATCACATACAAATATGAAACGAGATATGAATGAACATGTTAAAACCCTACCGTGACTACTCTTTACATTAAACTATGTGTTCATGTTAACACTTCTTCATCTTATGATGTGCTCTTCTCCCTAAATGTATAAATATCCCCAAGAACATTCCCTCTGAATTTGGTTTTTTAAGCTTTCTCTTTAGTGGAGCTTCTGAGCAATGGCAGCTCGTGGTGTAAATATGTGGAGGGGTACATAATGAACTTACAATGAATTGTCTTAAATAAAGATAATTATCTTCTACCCCTGTAACCAATAATGCCAAACACCGAAAAAACAATTACCACCCACAACAACGAAAAAATAAAATCTTTCGGAACGTATAAATAATACATCACGGTCGTCATGTTCCCTACTTTCCCCATCATCACACCTCTAATTTTTTTCATATCCACTAGAGCCTTTTTTTTTGTTCCCAACGCTGACATCATCATTTTTCTCCCCTTCATAACTTGAAATTCAATTGAAATTGAAATTCACTTGAAATTCAATATCTTGAAATTCGCCCCCATACTTTCTTTTTCTTTGTTGCCAAACTTTCCTTTCTACAAAAAAAATCTTTGAACGGCCCTTCTTGGGCACTTTTATATTCTTCACATAATTTAAACTTTAAAATAACAAATTTACCATAACCAGACACCTTGATATAACACAAATATTAATACTCGCCAACTCATTCAAGTAATATTTACCTACCAATAACAATGTTTCACTCCAACAGAAACTTACTTTATGAAAAAACAGTGAATAAAACTCCTCTAAACTATCAAACTTTTTACTCCACAGCAACCCCGACCATGTCACTTGAAAAGAATAAATCTCTACAAAGAAATCATCCTCATATAAATACTCAAAATTCACTAAACACCTCGATGAATTAAAAAAACAATCAAAATGATGGCGCTGTGTTAAATTAAAAAACATATTTTTCCCCAGCCTAGAATACACACGGATCTGGTTTTTCCGCAAGATTGTTACTAAAATTAGACCACGTTTTCAAATTTTACATGAATAAACCCCAATTTTACACTCTCACGAAAGTCATATTTCCACTTAACTTAAAAACACGAAAGAGAAGTACCATCCCTACAAATTGTACTAAACCGTATTTCGATACCACAAAACATCTAGAAGGAGATAGAAATAAAGTGCCAGAAATTCGGACATTGACTTCGCGATAGTAACTGCATTAGTTGCGGTTGTGTGCAAGGCAGGCACCGCAACTAAAAACTAGTGATTCGGAGTTGAAGAAGGCTTTGTAAAGCAAAGCAGTATGATCGCTTGAACGAAACTATTCTTCGGCCTGTTTTAACTGAATCTTGTGTAACATTATGCCCGAAATGGGCGATTGTTTTAAAGGGAAGGTTTAAGCAAAAATAAAATTATGTGAAAGAGGAACAAAATCTTCACAGTGTGGCGAAAATTCCGTTCAAATCGGACATGTATTCCTTGAGATATCAGTGAATGAAGTCAGTAGATTTGTGTTCAAAAGTGAGTTTATATCACTTCCTCACATTGACAAGGAATGCTTTGTTTCCCTTTGTTAAATCAGACTGATGTGTTGACCTTGAAGTTAATAGGAGTATGACCTCCTGTGGAGAATGCAAAGTTTGTAAAATTTTCATGCTAATTATGCAATCACCTTTTAATAATATGGGATTGTTGAGGAAAAAATCCAGTATAAAGTTTAAAGAAAAACAAAACACTGCCCCTTAATGTGGGGATGTGATATCATATGTGCTTGCTTCAAGTTCACTTTTTGTTGAAAATGTGAAAACTTTAAGTGCTCATATCTTGGGAACCACACATCGGGTTTCAATGCAAATTTCACCGAAATGCTAAGAATAAGTACCCCTCTAACATACAAAATCCTGTTGTGACCTTAAACCCTTCTTTTAATACTTCCAAATCTTTGCCCTAAGAGCAGGAAACACTGTGTTCAATGTAAACTTTTCATGGAAAATAAAATGATAACAAAGATTTGCGACACACTTGGGTGGCATGTGAAAAAAGGTTTCCTCGGCACACTTCATAATGTAGCCTTGCAAAAGCTTTGCCCGAAATGGCAAAATATTCGTGGGGAGAGGGTTGATTTAATTGCCTGGACGTTTTCAATTAATTAAACGGACAGGGGAAGAATGTTCAGTTGGTTTGTCATCTATCCCTCCCCTAGAGCCAACTTCGGGCAATAGTTATGAAAATCGGGTAATCAGTTTCTCCACCATAAGACTACAGTGTCACAAGTCTTCCCATAAGTCTGCAAAAATTCATTAAAACCCATCTCGTAACGTGACATTTTTGTCAAAAAGTGTTACTAATAGAAGTAAAACCATTCATAGTCGGGAGTTCGTGGAGTCACACAAACAATTTCATCAAGTCAGTATATTTAATTTAGGTAAGAGTCGCAATATAGTGAAGTACGTAAGCATGTTTTCAATTCCGTTTTATAGTTTTCCCCGGAAATATACTAGACCGTTTCATCCTTAATGTACCGGCAGCGTATAACATTAGAAGTTATCTGATCAAAATATCGACATCCTGCAAAAAGAAAGGGAAATGAAATTTTGTGAGGGACCACTCTCTGAGGGGTGCGATTTTCCGAAATTTTGTGTACGCTCCGCGTCAATAATGGTGGCCCTACACATAAATAATCTTTCAGCCTTAAACTTAGTTTGAACTTTGAAGTGAACATTTTTGGCTGCACATGAAAACTGGAAATAGCGACTGCCTAGATCTTCCTTGTAAGCCTGAAAAAATGCCATTTCCAGTGGTCTGAGGTTCCGATTTTTTAAAATTTTCTGTACGCTTTGCCCCAACAATGGTGGCATTCCGTTCCGATAATAATTCGGGCAGAATTACATTTTCCTCGCAAAAAGTCTGCTGTCCCTCGCTCTAACCCCTCATAAAAAAGAGAGTCTGTCTGCGCGCATGCTACCAACTATTTTATAAACTTGCAACCTGAGATTATATGAATAACTTTGCAAATTTGAGGAACTACCGTAACAGGAACGGACTTAAGTTTAGCGGAACCCCCCCCCCCCTAAAATTGTTCAACTGGTTTATCGATGAGTCGCCGTCTTTGCCACTTTTCCTTGTACAATATATTGTATTGTCTTGAAATTGTTAAAAAGTAATAGCAATTGAAAGTACACGGTCGGTCCGCCTGCCCCCATGAAAGTATTTTTCTTTTTTTCTTTTACTTTTCTTTTTTGTCCTTTCCGGCAACGGATGGAGGAGATTTTAATTATAACTTACAAAAATCGAAGAGTAATGCCATCCGATATAGCTGTAGTGTGACCTGCGCTTTAGACGTGACGACTTTAGGTCGTCTATACACGCACCTTTCTAAAGGAGGAGGGGACAAAATTGGGCAAAACACCTAAACCACGGCCTTCCTATACATGGACAGAGCATACTGCACGGTAGATTGTCGCTACCGTACGTGTGAGAAAAAGCGCACCAAGATGACCGTCTGCTATGATTTTGTGTGAAAGTTTGGACTTGCTCAAATATACCCCCATATTTTGAAAGAAAGTTGAAATATTTTTTGAAATTGAGCAAGAGAAGGTCAAAATCACTTCATATCTTGCAGGAATATGATATTGTTTCGCATTCAATTTTAACTTTTTCTTAAAATATTGCAGAGTCGTCGTCAAATCAGACGATTTATAGCCTCACGGCGGCCATCTTGGTGCGCCTTTTTTGTCCCAGTCGGTGGCGACCATCTACGTTACATGCTATGTTCATGTATATAAGTCCGTAACCTAAACAGTGTCGTACCAATCATGGTAGGGTGCCGAGGTTATTATCACAGTCATCAGTGATGTATTACACGAAGATCCAACTTTGATACTAACTTGAATGAATCACAGCCGAGTCCATTACACGAGGTACTGTAGTATAGTTTCAAGTTTCATTTCTACCATAATTAACAACAAACTAAACAGATTATGTTAATTTAATTAAGAATCGATCAATAGAACATGGTGGAGAAGTGGCAGGAAATACTTTGTAATACTTTGAAAAACTTTGGAGCTGACTTAAACAGATTATATAGTTTACTAAAACTTTAAGATGTGATATAGGGCAGAGGAATATGAATAAGCACAGCTTTTCAAGTCTGATCCCTTTTAAGAAAAGAAAAATATAAGACAACTGGTATAACAACAAAACACTTGAACATCAACTAAGGAACACAGAGAAGTCTACAGAAAGGAACTTGAAATTGATGAAATTACGGAACAACTTATGCACGAATGCATTCGATTCAGAAGTTCATAAAGACTTGCGTACACTGTGCCTGTCCAATTGAAGACTTCAGTTCCTAATGTTGACTTAGGCCTATGCTGAAATAATTGCTCAACATGCTTTCATTTGTTTACATCACCGACAACATCATCATCAATTAGGGATCACCCCCGGGCGGATTACATCATCATCGGTTCAAGTACGTTGCATGCACGCAAGAAGAAGAAGAAGAAGAAGAAGAAGAAGAAGAAGAAGAAGAAGAAGAAGAAGAAGAAGAAGAAGAAGAAGAAGAAGAAGAAGAAGAAGAAGAAGAAGAAGAAGAAGAAGAAGAAGAAGAAGAAGAAGAAGAAGAAGAAGAAGAAGAAGAAGAAGAAGAAGAAGAAGAAGAAGAAGAAGAAGAAGAAGAAGAAGAAGAAGAAGAAGAAGAAGAAGAAGAAGAAGAAGAAGAAGAAGAAGAAGAAGAAGAAGAAGAAGAAGAAGAAGAAGAAGAAGAAGAAGAAGAAGAAGAAGAAGAAGAAGAAGAAGAAGAAGAAGAAGAAGAAGAAGAAGAAGAAGAAGAAGAAGAAGAAGAAGAAGAAGAAGAAGAAGAAGAAGAAGAAGAAGAAGAAGAAGAAGAAGAAGAAGAAGAAGAAGAAGAAGAAGAAGAAGAAGAAGAAGAAGAAGAAGAAGAAGAAGAAGAAGAAGAAGAAGAAGAAGAAGAAGAAGAAGAAGAAGAAGAAGAAGAAGAAGAAGAAGAAGAAGAAGAAGAAGAAGAAGAAGAAGAAGAAGAAGAAGAAGAAGAAGAAGAAGAAGAAGAAGAAGAAGAAGAAGAAGAAGAAGAAGAAGAAGAAGAAGAAGAAGAAGAAGAAGAAGAAGAAGAAGAAGAAGAAGAAGAAGAAGAAGAAGAAGAAGAAGAAGAAGAAGAAGAAGAAGAAGAAGAAGAAGAAGAAGAAGAAGAAGAAGAAGAAGAAGAAGAAGAAGAAGAAGAAGAAATATTGTCTATTGTAACAATTACCCAGGTAACATTCCTATATGGGACCCTTACGGGCCCCATATTTTGGTCCTTAAGGGGCCCATATGGGTTGGCACCCGGGATTAATAAGGGGTCTATATGGGTCCCTTATTGACCCATATGACCCATATGGGATAGTTCTGGTGCCTATGTTAACAACTAAAACAAATGTGGGGAAAATATGGGCCAACCTTGTAATATCCCTCAGGCATGTGGGCTACCCATATGGGCCCCTTATTAATAACGAGTGCAAAATTTAATGGGCCCCATATGGGCTCACCTTTATGGGGCCCATATAGGTTTGTTACCTGGGTAAGCCTATTCCCCGTCACGCATAGCCTACACAGCCTGCTACGTATTTTGTATAGCGGTTTCGTAATCGATTTTCTTTATCCAATGGCATGCATTGACTACGGTAGTCCAAAAGTTATGTCATGGTATTTGAGCTACATGATCGCTTAAAGCATAGACTATGTGCTGCCATGCTGCACTGATTCCTTTCGATAGAAACTTTTGTTTAACCAGCATTGCAGGTCGCGCTTACGTAAGCATTATAAAAGTTAGCGTGCAATGTTCAAACTCACTGTTAGTTGTATGTACAGCATGCCGCACAATACTTGTACGTACCGTGCGTGTACGTGAGTTGAATAGGAAAAGCTGTATAGGATCTGATCAGGAGAACACACGTAGTTGTGCTGTCTATGTACTTGTCCACATTCCAGACTGTTTTCTCGAGGCCACCAGAAGAGATCTTAAGTTGGTAGGTATATGACTTGGTTGCCTAGCCTAATAAGAAGCCGACAAGCAGCGTGAGCGACGTTACACTCGAGGCACCTGCTTTCTGAACTCAATTCCCATTACAATACAGTACTACTAACGTTACACTAGACTCACTACGTTAATCTACACTGTAGGCCTTAGTTATGCAATGTATGTATTGTAACGTGTACGCGTTAGTGGTGACATGTTATGGTCGCCGGATTTTCCCCGTACAGTAGAACAGCGAAGGAAAATTTCATTCATAACATGAACCAATCAGCTTATTGGAAATTGATCACACCCCTTGCTTTCAAGATAGCACTGGCTTGATTGATAGCTCTTTGGTACCTTCTTGTAATTCTGACATGGGCCCATGAAGGATCAGGTGATATATCAAGAATATGGCAATGTTTAGAATTGTTATGATTTATTCAGCCTAATTTCTTACCTTTAGCTAGGCTAGGTATTACTATTAGCACTGACTTGTTGGTCTAGCTAGGCCTAAGTATGATTTGGAAGAGAACAGATACCTGGCAAAACTGTTTGCAAACATGATAGGCCTAGGCCTAAACAGTATCACAGCTACGAAAAAAAGAAACAAGGTTAGGCTTTGCATGCTAGTGCCAGTCGTGGTTACTGTAATAATCCTATAAAGCCTAGCACAATGGGCATTGCAAGGCTTTATAGACTATAACGTTATTAATCCTGAGGTGAGTACCTTCAGTAAAGCCCCTTTTTACGCAGCCAATTAGTAACGAACCCAATGAAGAAGGTTCATTCACATGACCAGACCAGAGTAGGCTATGTGCGCCAGGTCAGTTTTTGACTTGCAGTTGAGTTGTAAATTTTCCTAGTCATTGAACAGGACTCTAGGCCCTATGCTAGGTCTGCTTCTTTTTACTCCACATTGGAGTCCTTGGCCACAGTGGGCTAGAAACCCAGCCATTGCAATATCAGGACATGTGTGGAAAATTGATCACGGCATAAAGAACGCAATACAAATTCAGCTAATTTTACCATCACTATCCTCTCTCTTTTTTGTTTTTTTTTATAGCTAACAAAAGAATGCAAACATACAATTTTAGGTACTTTTCTGAAGCAAAATGTTACAGAACACTTACTTGGAGACCCCTTTCAGCAGCAGCCATCTTGTTGCTTTGAGAAATGATGGCATATAACACCTACTTCCACATCACAAGTTACATAAGGGCTATTCCTCCCATAATTATCATAAAATCTGTTGTATGTTTCTAAACTGGACGGTACAATTATAGAATGCCCCGCCTTCCAGAAGGTCCCTTTTTCAAGTGGAGTCGGAGTCGCAGTCAGGAGACCGCAGCTCCAGCTCCAATTCAGAAACAGTATGCCTGACACCAATTTTTCAGTTTAAAAGCGTTCAATTCTCATTCTTCACTTCAACTCCGACTCCACTTCCAGATGAAAATGTAAAAGAAAGAGCTTCAAGTTTCACTGTGACTCCAACTCCACTCAAAAATTAATGTCCACCCAACAATGCGTTGTTCTCAAACAAAATGATTTTCATTCTTCACTGGGACTCTGACTCCACTTAAAGATATTTCTTCATAGATGTAAAAAAATGGCAAGTTAAATACAACTTCCCACCCCGACTCCAACTCCAGTTCAGAAACAGTACGTCCGACCCCTATTGTCAGTTTAAAAGCGCTCAATTCTCATTCTTCACTGCGACTCTGACTCCACTTTCAGATGTAAATGATGTTAAAGACAGAGTTTACTTGAAAGTTTTCACTGTGACTCAGACTCCCCTCAAAAATGAATGTCCACCCAACAATGCGTCGTTCTCAAACAAAATGATTTTCATCTTTCACTGCGACTCCGACTCCACTTCCAGGAGACAGCGACTCTGACTCCAGTTCAGAAACAGTATGCCTAACACCAATTTCTCAGTTTAAAAGCGTTCAATTCTCATTCTTCACTGTGACTCTGACTCCATTTCCAGATGAAAATGTAAAAGAAAGAGTTTCAAGTTTCACTGTGACTCTGACTCCACTCAAAAATTAATGTCCACCCAACAATGCGTTGTTCTCAAACAAAATGATTTTCATTCTTCACTGCGACTCCGACTCCACTTCCAGGAGACCGCGACTCCAACTCCAATTCAGAAACAGTATGTCTGACACCAATTTCTCAGTTTAAAAGCGTTCAATTCTCATTCTTCACTGTGACTCTGACTCCACTTCCAGATGAAAATGTAAAAGAAAGAGTTTCAAGTTTCACTGTGACTCTGACTCCACTCAAAAATTAATGTCCACCCAACAATGCGTTGTTCGCAAACAAAATGATTTTCATTCTTTACTGGGACTCCGACTCCACTTAAAGATATTTCTTCATAGATGTTAAAAAAATGGCAAGTTAAATACAACTTCCCACCCCGACTCCAACTCCAGTTCAGAAACAGTACGTCCGACCCCTATTGTCAGTTTAAAAGCGCTCAATTCTCATTCTTCACTGCGACTCTGACTCCACTTTCAGATGTAAATGATGTTAAAGACAGAGTTTACTTGAAAGTTTTCACTGTGACTCAGACTCCCCTCAAAAATGAATGTCCACCCAACAATGCGTCGTTCTCAAACAAAATGATTTTCATTCTTCACTGCGACTCCGACTCCACTTCCAGGAGACAGCGACTCCGACTCCAGTTCAGAAACAGTATGCCTAACACCAATTTCTCAGTTTAAAAGCGTTCAATTCTCATTCTTCACTGTGACTCTGACTCCATTTCCAGATGAAAATGTAAAAGAAAGAGTTTCAAGTTTCACTGTGACTCTGACTCCACTCAAAAATTAATGTCCACCCAACAATGCGTTGTTCTCAAACAAAATGATTTTCATTCTTCACTGCGACTCCGACTCCACTTCCAGGAGACCGCGACTCCAACTCCAATTCAGAAACAGTATGTCTGACACCAATTTCTCAGTTTAAAAGCGTTCAATTCTCATTCTTCACTGTGACTCTGACTCCACTTCCAGATGAAAATGTAAAAGAAAGAGTTTCAAGTTTCACTGTGACTCTGACTCCACTCAAAAATTAATGTCCACCCAACAATGCGTTGTTCGCAAACAAAATGATTTTCATTCTTTACTGGGACTCCGACTCCACTTAAAGATATTTCTTCATAGATGTTAAAAAAATGGCAAGTTAAATACAACTTCCCACCGCGACTCCGACTCCACTTCCAGGAGACAGCGACTCCGACTCCAGTTCAGAAACAGTATGCCTAACACCAATTTCTCAGTTTAAAAGCGTTCAATTCTCATTCTTCACTGTGACTCTGACTCCACTTCCAGATGAAAATGTAAAAGAAAGAGTTTCAAGTTTCACTGTGACTCTGACTCCATTCAAAAATTAATGTCCACCCAACAATGCGTTGTTCTCAAACAAAATGATTTTCATTCTTCACTGCGACTGCGACTCCACTTCCAGGAGACCGCGACTCCAAACTCCAGTTCAGAAACAGTATGCCTGACACCAATTTCTCAGTTTAAAAGCGTTCAATTCTCATTCTTCACTGTGACTCTGACTCCACTTCCAGATAAAAATGTAAAAGAAAGAGTTTCAAGTTTCACTGTGACTCTGACTCCACTCAAAAATTAATGTCCACCCAACAATGCGTTGTTCTTAAACAAAATGATTTTCATTCTTTACTGGGACTCCGACTCCACTTAAAGATATTTCTTCATAGATGTAAAAAAATGGCAAGTTATACAACTTCCCACCGAGACTCCGACTCCACTTCCAGGAGACAGCGACTCCGACTCCAGTTCAGAAACAGTATGCCCGACACCAATTTCTCAGTTTAAAAGCGTTCAGTTCTCATTCTTCACTGTGACTCTGACTCCACTTCCAGATGAAAATGTAAAAGAAAGAGTTTCAAGTTTCACTGTGACTCTTACTCCACTCAAAAATTAATGTCCACCCAACAATGCGTTGTTCTCAAACAAAATGATTTTCATTCTTTACCGCGACTCCAACTCCACTTCCAAAACAGTACGTCCGACCCCTATTTCTCAGTTTAAAAGCATTCCATTCTCAATTGAAAGTTTTCACTGTGACTCAGACTCCACTTAAAAATTAATGTCCACCCAACAATGCATTGTTCTCAAACAAAACGATTTTCTTTCTTTACTAGGACTCCGACTCCACTTCCAGATATTTCTACAAAAATTTTAGTTTCAACTATGCATCGTTCTCAAACAGCCTGCGACTTTAAATAGAGGGCGTAAAATTCCGAAAGACACCATACTAAAGTACCTGTACAAACTGTATTGAATACTGTAGCCTACACGGAAGCAATACGTGGGAAAGACTTAACAGAAAAAAAATATAAGTCCCAATTCCTACACTATTGCCCGCGAGGCCGCGACGGTTCTGCACACTTGGTACATACAAGATGTGCAGTAAATATGCAAATTCCTTCCATCACTGTGACTCCACAAAAAGAAGACCTTCAAAAGTGCGGGGTATTCTATAATTACTCCAACTCGACAAGAGAGAAGTGAGGTGTAAATTCTTTCTGATATCAAAAATTATTTGAAGTACTTTCCAGAATTTTAAAAATTTGTAACAAAAAATGAAAAAATTGAATTTTCTCTCTATAAGGTCATTTTACAAATATCTTCCATAACATCATAATGTGTAGTCAGGGTAACCCTTCCATACTTACACTACAGTTGCAGGCATTTTTGGATTGTGTAACTTACTTCTTGATAGAGTTGATTTTGAATTCCAATTTTCACCAATTTGTTCCTCCTGTTTGAATAAAGGCTGATTGATAAGCCTAGATAGGGTGTTAAAGATCATTCATGGCAAAAGTACAGTAATTATACGAGCATCTTTGAAGCTCTGAGGGAGTTATAGAATTACACGCCGAGTTCAGCGCATGGATGTGTTGATTTCAGGAGGCCTGTGTACCTAGTAGGGTAGTAAGGGTAGTACACAGTCCTGTTCAAGGACTTAATTTTCAAAGTGTGCTACTGTACAACTAGAAATCAAGGAGTGTGGCAGGTACATGCAGTTTTAACAACCTTGTTTCCAAGTTTCCACATTTTGATGTCTAGTACGTGTTGTGCATGTATGTACCTTTCTGGGACAAATTTCAAATTTACTTCAGTTTTGTTTTCTTGTTTGCAGAATAAGAAGTCATTTTCTATCTCATTTAAGTGATAACTTTCTTGAAACCAAATGTACAAGCTCTTCACAGTTGAAATTCACATTCTCGTGTCCCGTGACATCTCGTAGGCTGTTTCTTTGGCATTGCTATGCTTGTGAATTTTTACACTGCACTGCACTTGTTAAAGATTAGGCATACAGAATCACTGATGCAGTCAGAGAGTGCACTCTAAACTCCCTTAATTGCCTTGTGAACTAACACCTCAATTTTAAATATTCCACCATACACATTAAGACTTTTCAACAGACATTAGTACAAATCTACAACACCGCAGACCTGGAAGCTATTAAAGTTTTACATTCAATATTAGTGATCAGTGGTTTGTTCAGATATTTCCTACAGAATGTTCATGAATTTTGTGTTTCTAAATGGTATGGGAATTTGCTCTTCATGCTTGTCAGCAAGTACAGTATCAATGCCGATCATCCCCAACTGGCGTATAAGAACTAGAACACAGAGGGTATGTTGTACTGATTTGAACCATACTGTAACTCATTTACAGTGTGTATGGCATTCAGGACATTATCCTAGCTATGGCATGTACACAAACTGAAAAAAGCAAGGAAAAATAATCCAAAAACAAGGTGCAGTGGGCTAGTATCTAATGCCAGATATTCTGAATGCGTTTTGTAGAGTATATTCATGTGATTTCATTGGAAAACCACTCCCACTGCTGAGCAAAAAGTCTACAGTCATCATATCAGTCATCAGGTACGTACAGTACTACAGTATAACAGTTACAGTATCTGTGACATTCAAAAGAGGGGACGTGTGAAGTCAGTGAAAACAGACTATAAGTTGTAGTACTGTAGTTCAATAATCCCCCATGGTACCGATGGAAAATGATTGTCAACATTTCTAAATAAATTAGGCTTTCTATCCCCAAAACAGTGATCAGTGTCATTTCTCAGTTCTGACACAAGTGCCTGGGCAAAATTTGGACCTGTGGCAGGGCTCGATTTTCGTGGTTGTCTGATTGTCTGGTGCAACTAAAATTTCATAGGGACAACCAAAAGTCAAAGGTTGGTTGTCCAATGGACGACCATTTTTCTCTAGGACTGAAAAGGAATACTGCTGACTGACCAACACTTTTGACCTTTTTGCATCATACCATACAGTATTTCAAGTGTTTCTGTCTCTCAAACATCACATCTTTTTATTCTTCAAGACTATAAGTACATGAACACAATTAGTGTTTTGTTTTGGACAACCAAATTTTACCTGTGGACAGCTGAAACTAGTGAAATGGTTGCCGGAAAGACAACCGTAAATTTTTCTGAAAATTGAGGCCTGTGTGGATAATGCTCTCTACATGGCCAAATTACCAAACTTGACAGTACATGTGCACTCATAGAAGTAGATCTACAGTATCAGCTAAGAATTCAATGGAAGTGGAAAAATCTTAACATTTACATTTTTTTTTGTTACAGTATTTTCCAATTTGTAAAGACCCAAAGTTCTTTTCCTTTCACTTGAAGTGTAAACTAACCATTCAATATATTTTTTCATCAGGATTTGCTGAACACAAAATTTATGAGCAGTTTCCCAAAGATGGAGGAGTTAAACAAAATATCTAAGAAGAGGTCTGAGGGGGACTCCACTGATGAACCTAAGAAAAAAATTCCCCGGCTTATGACTGAAGATTCCCCCCTCTTAGAAATACTGCAAGAGAAAGCAAAGGAGTTTAATACCGAAATACACAGCATCAACTTTGCCAAAAAGATGGATGCGGAGGACCCCCTTCGTCATCTTAGGGAAGAATTCTGCATGCCTAAGATGAAAGATATTCCATCAGGTTGGTTTAGATTGACAGACTCTTACAGTGTAGCTACTAGTCATGGTGTATGGCTCTAGACTGGGAGTGGGGTGGGGAGAATAGCTCCCAGGGATGGGGAGACTCAATTTTTCATGATGCGAGGAAAGGATTGAAGAATTCTGTATGCCTCTATTGCCTGCTATTTTGAGATAAACCATCAGGTTGGTTTGGTTTAAAAACTTAAGCCCCCAACCCCCATCTTTCTTTTTTCTAGTTCCTGCATAAGCATATTGTAGCTCATTGAGTTGGTTCATGACATTGAATACATTCACCAATTTTTGGTTTCCAAGGCTTTTAGGTTTTCTTCACATGAAGTACAGTACTGTACCAATGACAAGTGGTCAAACTTAGACAATCCCCATATCCTACATACTGCGCAAATAACTGTTTTATGAGTGAGTATTTAACAGGTCAATTTTCGGTTTTTAAAAATTTGTGACTAGACACTTTTCCAAATCACTTGCTACCAGGTGAAAATTATCAAAAATAAACAGACAGAACAGACAGATCCAACTTTAAATACAAACAATTGTGTAAGGTATGGCCCAGCATTTCTGCTCTGCAGAAACAACATTCAGTTCAGTCTTTTTGTGCATGGATGCTGTAAGGCTTTCCTGCTTTTCATATGTAATAAGTATTACATAACTGGAATTTTTTGTATAATATTGTATTGCTCTGAAACCTTGGTGATGCAACCATTGTTTTCTGTCAGTTTTTTTCCCCTAGAGAGACGTGATATTATGTCATATGCGGTAACATTTTTAAAATCAACAGCACTAGACTTGAAAATAATGGCAGCTGTACCAACTGTTATTACAGTACTGTATACAGTATCACGAGTTTTGGTGTCTGAAGACAAATTTTGACTGGTCAAAGTGATAGCCTTAAAAGTGAAGCTAATGTTGGGAATTATGAGAGAAGAATCACTCAAATGAAAGAAAAATGGCTGTTTCAAAGGTTCAAGTACTAAAAAATTGAGTTAGTGAGATTTAAAATGTTTAAAAATTTATTCATCAGTGGATTGAGTTCAGTACTCAACATACAGTATTTATAAGTACTGTAATTGTGATGTCCTTTTGTCAATATGTAATTTACAGTATTGCAGGTTTCTGTTTCCCTGTAAAATGAAAAGGGAATGTAACTTCCTGTATACAGTACCATGACCAGGGTTGCCACTACTGTATGCTGGACAGCACCAGACGGGGCTGCCCGGCTCTGAAAATCTCCACCCGCTTCTCTCCATCAATATGAGCATCAATGGCCTGGCACTAATTTCGTATCCTACGGAACTGAAAATTCTCGGATTTCTTAAGAATTGAGTGAAAATTCCTTGTTTCTTTGTAAGCACTCCAATCTGCTAAAAATTTTTGAAAGAGGTGGTGGGACAGTGACTCCCTTTAGACCACTCCCTCAGGACGGTGACCAAAAATTACCCAGCTCTCCAAATGGTCTGGTGACAACCCTGATCGTGACATACTGTACAGTACTGCAGCTCGTAGTAGTACAGTACAGGCATGGCTGGTAAAAACCAGCAATGTTGGAAGCTCATTGCAGGGAAATTTTGGCATTTGGGAGGGAAATTTGGCTAGTTTTGTATATGCAAACAGGTGAAGTCTTTAGGAAATTTTGATGTGCTTGCTGGGAAATTGATTTGTTTGCAGGGAAGTTTACAATTTTTTCCAGCCCTGAGGACAGGTATCTTTTTGTCTGGTCTAGAATGAAGCCACATCCAACTCACCATGTAAATAGGTTTGCAGGCCTTGAATATTGCTGACATCAGCATCAAAATAACAAATGAATTAAATGTAATGTCTAATTAGTGTGCAGCAGTTACATCACAGATTTTCTGTGATGCAACAAATCTCAAGAAAACATTGCATTACTTTAAAAATTTTGTAACTTTAAAAGACTTCGTGCTATTAAAGTTGCAGTTTTCATTTTCTGAAAGAGACAAATTTTCTGCATATTTTAAAATAGGTGAATTTTGTCTCCAGAATGTGCCCTTAAAGAAGGCATAATTTGATCTTTTGACCTTGAAGTACTGTACAGTAGTATTGCACTACAGTAAATTACTGTATAATATACTGTTCAGTAATTCAACAATTGTGCAAAATACAGCAATATTTGTGCTCAGCAGTAGATCAATCATTTTGTGCATGGATGCTGTAAGGCTTCCCTGCTGTTCATGTGTAATAAATATTGTGTTGCATAAGTGGCATTCCAAGTGCACAATATGTAATAACTTACGTGTAGGCCTATTCTTCAAATGGGGGAGAAGTTTGTGGCTTGTGAATTATTTAATCACAACTTAACATCATATGGCAACTAATTCAACAATTTTGACTGAAATACTGTTCTCTGTTTTGAAAATTCAGTTCTGATGGGAAAAAGTAGATTGTTCATGGTTGAAAAAACACCTGACAAATCCTTGTCCAGGCCAGAAATCGATTCCTGACCTTCGGGTTGCTGTTGCTACTGCATACAATAAGCTTCATCACTTCAAAAACCACACCTTCCTCCACACAGCTACAGTACAGTGCTAGTGGGCAGTGGTTGTCAAATGTTGACCTGGCACAGGGATATACTGTAGGTGTGATTTGCAGTTCTTGTCCAGGCCAGAAATTGATTTCCGACCTTTGGGTTGCCCAGCTTCATCTGTGTCACACCAATTTGTCCACTAAGCTACTGTACAGTGCTAGTGAAGAGTGGTTGCCAAATGATGACCTGGCACAGGGATAGGTGTGGTTTTGTATTTCACTTTTGTGGTAAACTGGACAGTACTTTTGTTGTACAGTAGCCTAGAGATGAGAACATTGACAGTACATTGTTGCGTTGTTTGTGTGGTTCAAAACCTTTGGTGTTATTTTAGTTTAAAAGTGACCTTGGAAAATTATACTGGTATTGTACTGTAGCAGCTGTGTGTAGTGTTTAGCCCTAATTGTTGTTTATCCGTATTTAATTTACAGTTTTCTCCCATCTGAAAGTACTGCTGTACTGCAGTATCATACTGTAGCCTGTTCAGATAGTCAACTATATGGTATTTAAAGGTTTTTGTAATGAAATACTGTACTGTGCAAACAGATAGCAGTAAACATCCAGCTATTGGTTGTAGAAAACGTACAGTTTGCAAACCCAGCATTCCATTTTTTAGCTGAACTTGGTCATGTTCTGAGCTCTGAACTCTGTAGTCCAAATAATGGGAATGTTCTGGTTTCACTGTATAATAAGTATAAAAAGATTGATTTAGGCCTAAAAAAATGATATCCTTTTAAAGAATGCCTTTTGAAATAAGCTCAGAATATTGTGGTAGGCCCATTGCATATCGATATACAAATGATACTCTGTTTATAAATTGCAATAGCACTGCATCGGCATTCTGTAGGAATTAAGCAAGGATACATGGCAATTAGCCTACTGTAGAATCACATGGGAAATAAGTCAAATTACCCATTGTTAGTGTTGTCCAGGACATTTTGAAGGAAAATACTGAGTTTGCTAATCATAAAAATAAAAGAAACAAGCCTTTATGAGCTGATGACCAATTCCTACCCTGCATTGCAAATTACATACATAAAAAAATTATCACTAATTTTAGTATCACAAATTACTGTCAGTGTGTTACAGTACTTAGTTTATTTTGACAGCTAAGGATGGCAGTTAAGTGTGCAAAGATCTAGAATTATCATTCAGTAAATGTAATTACTGTATCACTCAACTGCACCATAGCAACCTTTTCATGCAGTACGGTATCCGAGTACTGTATGCAGCTGTTTAGTGTGCATTATTTACATTAGCTGGTACATTGTATTTATAACTGCAGATATGTTATCTAGTGTTTGCACGGGTAACCCGGGTACCCGCCCGCCATCGTATTACCCGGTTCCAAATCTACTACCCGAATCTTAAAAAAAAAATACATGCAAAAGGATCATCCCATTTACGCCATTGCCCACGGTAATGGACTAAAATATTTTGCCAATTTGGTAAACATTCTCCGAGACTGAGAATGAAGAGAGCCCCTAGAAATTATGTGTAAGTTTGATAGTTGTCTGTACTTCGTTTCTGAAGTTGAAACTTTTATCAGCGTGCGGCCCGATCGCGCTATCGTCACGTAGTGGGTTACTTCTCACACATCACATGTATATCGCCTATAAACTTACTCGCAAGCAAGCTATCTGACAGCCGATTCAAAATCACATCGTACTGTTTCACGCAGACATAGCAAGACATACTGTATCACCCCCGCCCAGCTCGCAAAGACACTAGTGCCCGTAACGTTCAGCATGCTAGGTAAACTGAGCCTTGCATGTATATACGATCTTATTATCAATACGGTATGCCACCTCGAGTATAATCCTCGAATATTTCTTAATGGTTAAAGGTGTCAGTTTTACGCAAATCAACACTTTGCCGCTATCTGCAAAGTAAAACGACATCAATGTAATAACACCGTAAACATTCACAAAATTTTTTTTTTTAAAATAGGCCAGTATATATTACGTTATTTTGCCCCCAAATGGCGCTTGAGCATTCAATATCAAATTGACATAGGCCTTGGGAAGTATAATTTTCTTATTTGACTGTTTTCTGTTACGTTTTTTTTTTACTTGTCATTTTGATCTAAAACAAAACGAGACGATTAAACCTTCTAACAAAACAAATGTTTTTGAACTTGGGAACTGTGATCGCTATACCTATGCATGTCTTATGGAGTATGCCTTACAAAATGCTGATATCTTTTAGTCACCGTATGTAACACCGGGTAACCCGGGTACCCGACGGGTATGGCGATCGGGTACCCGGGTCCTAATTTTTAGTACCCGTGCAAACACTAATGTTATCACAGTATTTAAGACTTCGTAATACGTGAGGAAGCTACAGTAGATGTACAATAGATGTTTCTGTATTCAGTCACACCAAGCAATTAGGGAAATGTAAGCTAATTATAAGACAACTTTTAAATGATGCTGTGAATTCCTGTTTACTTTAATTTTTTAAGTAAAAAGTAACAGCTGCACAGTATTGATCAAATTATGAATGGACTTGAATCCATGGACAAGATGGGTGATTGGTTAGTGTTAAATTGATCAATTCTGTACAGCACTCTAAATTTATGTGGAACTTGCAAGGCTGCAGTCACAAATAGAAAAAGGCTGTGGCTGGCTTGATTTGGACCAATTGGTAGGAACTGGGCAGTAAATTGCCATCTTCACCTACTGTGACCTACAGTAACTTATAGTCACAGTCACCCCAAAATTATTTTGAAACAACTACTTAATTTTGCTATTTGTCTGTCATTTTTCTTCCAAGAAGCTTTCAGGATATTTTAATGCTTGAGCATGCAACATTCAAGGTTAACCAAGAGTGTAAATTTCACAATTCAGTGAAAAACACATTGTCACATGATTGTCAAGAGCATGCATTCACAAACTACTGTAGTATGGACTACTATCCTTGTTCAAATCAGGGTGACGTACTGCATTTGCTCTTTAAAGAACCAATCCTCTAACCCCAAACTACAATTTTTAATAGTGAGTTACAGGAATTCTCATTTATAGAATCATATCAAAATTGTATAGAGAGTTACAATGGTACTGTACTACTGTAACTAAAGACTCATGGGATGATACTCTAACTTCATGACTACTGTATAGTACTGTATCTTCATATCAGTCTTATTTGTACAGTACAGGTGGTTTGATCTTGTAAAGTACACAGAAGAGATCTGCATGCACTTTCCCTTAGTGAAAGCTCCAGAACTAGGTGTCAATATGAATACTATATGAACATATACATTGTGAACACATGGCAGAGACTTGCAGTATATACAGTACTGTACTAGGCAGCAGTTCTGCAATTAATAGTTTTGCCACCATCAGGTTATAAGTTATAGAGTATTTTCAAATATTTAGGGACCAACCTACTGTCCCTTTTTAAAGATTCCCCAATGACATAAACACTGACAATTACACACTGGCAGCTGACCTACCAGCACACAATAGGCCAGCCAGCTGCCAGTGTAGAAATCTAGAAAACTGAGTTAAAAATTTAGCAAAATCATTGATCCTACAGTATAAACTGTACAACAGAGCTCGCAAAAATAATCAAAGAATTTTTGTTGGGAGCCTGGAAGGTCATGACATTATTTTGCTGTCATAAATTTTGTTTCCAATCTCACAGAGCTGATGCTGTAGTATCCATGTGGTACTATACATGCTATGCATTATTTTAAGTAGTACCTGCACAAACTAACAAGTCAGTTTCTCTACTATTTTACAGTCTTTAGTATGAAGCTTCTGTACAGACCGCTGTGTAAATGAATTCATAGTTTAAAGCAACATGCATGGAATAATGCATGAGTACCTGATGATGCAGGATGAGATTAAAACAAGTGATGCATGAAGTTGTAGCCATATTCCATTCAGTGATAGCATACTGTAATTGACTTTGAGAATGCATTATGCTGTAATACTATAATCCATAGGTCCAGAGTAATATTCAAATTGTTCATTCATACAGTAATTCTTACCCTAAAACATAATCTCCACCCATAACAACCCTACTGTATCTTTTCCCTCACACCTTGGGTTGGGAGATCAATGAGCTGGGTGATTAAATGAGTTAGAATAATGAATAGTGGGACAAGATGGGTAACCACTGATAACAATTAAGCTAACCGTTTTTTTTTTTTTTTTGTGGTGGGGGGGATTTGTTGGACAAATGAGACATGGCCATTGAGATGAGGTTACAGTACTCATGACAGGAAATCTGTCAGGGCCCGGGAAGGTGGGGAGGGTATTACTGCTGAACCCGTGTCCAAATTGATCCATGCTGTTTGGCAAAGTTACAGGTGGGTTCAAAAGCTGTTTAAGACCTTTACAAGGGTTTTGAAGGTTATTTATATAGATTGGAATACTTCTGCAAAAGTATCCCTTTGTAAGTAAGAATACAAGATACTGACATGGGTGTATTTTACTCTCCTTCTATAAAAGGTGGAGGACAAAACCCACCTCCCCCATCACCCCCACCCTCTTCATGAAAACTCTGAGGTGGGAGCAATTACTGTACACAAGAAACCAATGAAAAAGTTTACCGATAATACAAGCTATAGAGTGGACCCTTACCGATAAAGCTACATGATGTGATGGTAATGGTGATAGAATGTCAAATTCTTTTAATGATATCGCTTGTACAATGAAATTAACTGCAAAATTTTACATACAATGACAATAGTCAATCATATCATGTTGCAAGTATTAAAAGTCCATTCCATTATGTTTTGTTTAATCAGTCGTGTACTGTAAAGAATATGGTACAGCATTCAGTGAATGGTTGCAGTTATCAATCCTTCTCATTTTATTTACATATTTCTGTTTAGCATTTAACTACTGTACAGCTTGAGAGCCACAACTGGTTAAAAGGCTGTGGCCTGCAAAAAAGCCCTGCCCGGCTTGACTTGAACCAATAGGTAAGAAACTGAGCCATAAAACTCCATCTAACTATTAAGCCAACTAACCAACAACTTGTTTTACTGTATCTTCACAGTTGATAAATCATTGATTGACCCAGATGAAGACTGTGTGTACATGTGCGGGAATTCTTTGGGTTTACAACCGAAGAAAACTCGCTTCTATGTTGATCAAGAATTGAACAAATGGGGCAAATAGTAAGTATTATGTCAAAAACAGAAGCAGTCATCCTTATAAAATGTTCAGTATTCACAAAACACATCATCCTTAAATTTGAGATGTCATGTATACTGTAGGCCTACAGTACTCTAAGTTTGATACAGCTGATAAGTTGTGATGGTAATTAAAGGGAAAGTTTAAGCAAAAATCTAATTTTCATGTGAAAAGGAAACAAAATCTACACAGTGTGGGAAAGTTCTATTCAAAACGGACATACATTTCTTGTTGTTCAGTATTTGAAGTCAGTAGATTTGTGTTCATAAGTGACTTTGAGGGCAGCAGAGCTTATATCACTTCCTCTCATTGACAAGGAATGCTTTGCTTCCCTTTGTTTTATCAGACTTTTGTGTTGATCTTGAAGTTACAGGAGTATGACCTCCCTGTGGGGATGCAAAGTTTGTAAAATTCTCATGCCACTTTTGCAATCAAATTTTAATAATATGGTATTGTTGAGGAGAAAATCCAGTATAAAGTTTAAAGAAAAACAAAAGACTGCCCATTTATGTGGGAATGTGATGTCACATGTGCTTGCTTCAAGTTCACATTTTGTTGAAAATGTGAAGACTTTACGTGCCCATATCTTGGGAACCACACATCAGATTTCAAGCCAAATTTCACTGAAATGCTCAGAATAAGTACCCCTCTATTACATACAAAATCCTGTTGTGACCTTAAACCCTTCTTTTAAGGGAAGTACAGTAGGTGCAGTATTGCATGGGCAACGGCATGGGCAATGGCATGGGCAATGGCATGGGCAATGGCATGGGCACAGGAAGAGTGAGAGTGACTTGAAAATAACTGCCACTGAAATTTAAATGACACAGCCCTGAGGTCACAAAGCCAACAATATGGCATAACTGAACTTAAATATCACTTAGAATGGAGACCATAATCCCCCTACCTTGCAGATTTGAAGTAAAAGAGCAAATTGCTACCATTCATAAATATTCAGGTAAGCCAAGGATAAAGGTGGTGGCTCCACAGTTTCCTGTAAGATCACCTCCATGCTATGTAAAAATCAATTTCCATCTTTTATGGCCCAGATTTTTATACAGATTATGTCTTAAACTGTGTGTTCTAAAGATGTGTCCTGAAATATTTTGTCTTTCTCTTCACAGTGGTGTACATGGGCATTTTTTAGGTGATATACCATGGGCATTTTGTGATGAAGTCATGCAGGCAGATATGGCGAAAATTGTCGGTAAGTGTAAATACTGTAAATGTTGTAAAATTGTGATAGTAAAGATATGTCATGGTTGTTACCCTTGAGTAGCATAAATGTTAAATATAATTATGACATATCAGCTCAGTCCATTACTTTTGCATTTAAACAAAATGCAATGGATTCATGATTTGCAAAAGTGTCAAGATATTCTTTGAAAAAATGCCACTCAGTGGTGGGTAGTTGCAAGTCAAAGCAAGCAAGGCATTCAGTACCTCACTGTACAGTACCTTGGGTTTTTTGACACCAAACTAGTTTGCAAAGCAGTTTGATCCTTGGTTGTCCAGTTTGAGTGTCAGGTTTTCATAAGAAGTAATTATTTCATGATTTATGTTAGCAAAGTAAAACCATTACATTTCTGTCCCCTCTTACTGAACATTTTGTCCCCATTCATGAGGGACCAAAATCCCCCTTTTCCCTTTTCGTGTGAGCTTTATGAAAGGGGGTGGGGGAGATGGAACCAGGGATGGGGTAAGTACAGTAGGGGAGATGATTGTAAACTAGTTTGCAAAGCAGTTTGAACCATGATTGTCCAGTCTGAGTGCAGGTTTTCATAAGGAGTAATTCCCTCTTTCATGGTTTATGTTGACAACGTCAAATAATCACATTTCTCTCCCCCTCTCACTGAACATCTTGCCCCTTAGTGGACTACAATCTCCCTTTTCATGTGAGTTTTATGAAAGGGGGTGGAGGAGATGAACCATGGGTAGAGTAAGCAGGGGATGTGATTGTAAGTAAAAGCTGTGGAGTACATTACAACATCAGTAGCCATCATTTTAACATTTAATTTTTCATACCAGGGGCCAAACCAGAAGAGGTTGCAATCATGAATGGGCTCACAGTAAACCTTCACCTATTAATGGTAAGTAAACTAGTACTGTGTGCTTGAAGGATATGTATGGCTTTTTGCTTGGGGTTGGGTAAACTTTTATTTCATTGTTTGTCAGTTAAATTGGCTGTTCACTATGAAGGGGTGATGACAAAACTATAGACTGCAGATACCTCAGTTACTGTAGCCTCAACTGCCTTAGCCATGCTTCATTACTACACAAACATTTGCAGTAGCAGGTTTAAAGGTGGTGTGACATGTCAGCAAAAAGTACTGATTTTATTTGGAAGTTAAAGGGGTTGACTTTCCTGAGGAAAAATCATTTTTAGTTCTTTCAGTATCTTTAACTGTTCTCAAGATAATGTCTCTGCTGTTTGTGCTAAAATAATGATGGGGAGAGTTTCACATTGTTGACATTTAACAGTTTATACCAGCATGCTGCTGTAAGCTTGTAGCTATTGTGATCATGCTACATCACTTTAATATATCTATATATCTACCTAACCTGCCTGCCTGCCTGTCTATCTGTCCACATGACAGATAGACACTGTGATACTGCTTAACCATTAACCAATAATGTGTCCATAAATTTTTGCATTCTAGTGAAAACATGAGAATTGTGAGATACTCTGTGTGCACTATCATCCGCTTGTTAACATTTTGTTTATGTAGAAATACAGGGATATTTAGGCCCATGTGTAGACAAGTTCCTCTCTGTTTTTATGTTTCAATCCACGAAGTGATATTGGCACACAGTGAATGGTTATGGTTTGGGTGGTCAACATGTCTTTACAAGTACAGCCTGTGGTGAATTGTCCATCTTAACCATACATGTGACCCAGTGCTGCCAAAGGTTGGACAACCCTGCAGTAGGAGCTATGGACCAAGCAAATTTCTAGGGGCATTGGGCCCACAGGTCCCTGTAATTTTGACCCTGTGTGATGGATGGGGGACACAAGAAAGCTGCTTTACTGAATCAAAAATATGTTCTAGTTTGTTGAGTCTTATGATATTCTTATTCTACAGTATAGTTATACATTGACTCAAACACAGAATACAATCAGAACAATGCACTCTTGTTACATGTGTTAACTGCTGATACTATCACAGTATGTGCTGAAGCATGTGGGGACTTTTGATCATGTGAATGCCTCAAGGTTGATCATGTGAGATACATTATTTACACAAGTGATTTGGTTAGACTCCAGCAATATTATCTTCAATCAGCACATTGTTTATCAGTATGGTATTATGTAAGGTTATCTGTATTTTGTGAAACATATTTCATAGACAAACAAAGGCTGTCTGTTTCATTTTGATGATTCACATCCACAATCTTTATGCTTGCTTTACACTCAACTTTAAAAAGACGGCTGGGGGGCTTCTGAGATACATCGTTAAAACCATGCATACATGTGAAATACTGTTTGCTTGGAGTATTTATGGCATTGTGCACTTAGAATTTAGCTTCTCAAGTGACAAGTTAATTTTATCACAATGTACGGACGGGTGAGGCCTATGATATTTATTTTTGGTAAAGACATGCAGGATTTGCCAGCCAGTGGAAAGGGTCTAAGGAGAGGGATGCCCCCTTCCACTATTGGACTTGTTTTTTTTTTTTTTGTATTTCAAGGGTCTCTAGAGACCTGCAAAGGGGGTTCAAGGTTTCCAGGGCTTTCAATGTTAGAAAGGTTAGATCTGTGTTCCCCATTTTTGAATTATTTCAGTGGTTTTGGATGTTTACAAGGTTTGTTTTCCAAAGTTTCAATGTTTCCAGGGTTCAATGTTCCCATGGTTACATGTGCCCCATTTTTGTATTATTTCAATGGTTTCCAATGTTAACAAGGTGTGTTATTTCAAGGGTTCAATGTCGTTCCCATGTTCCAGAGGTTAGGTGTTCCCTGTTTTTGTATTATATCAGTGGTTGTCAATGTTTGCAAGGTTTGTTATTTTCCAAGGGCTCAATTTTACCGAGGTTCAATATTCCAAGGGTTCAATGTTCCTGAGGTTCTTTGTTCCCA
This sequence comes from Holothuria scabra, assembly GCA_037179385.1. Taxonomy (NCBI): domain Eukaryota; kingdom Metazoa; phylum Echinodermata; class Holothuroidea; order Aspidochirotida; family Holothuriidae; genus Holothuria; species Holothuria scabra. The sequence continues at coordinate 1,730,765 of CM074199.1, forward strand.
GATTCAATTTTTCTTAGGGTAAGGAACCTCAGAAACATCAAACCCTGGAACCACTGACATAGATCTATGGGCCCACTCCAAAATGATGCAATGTTTGAAGCAAAATCTGGAAAACCTGTCAAATCATTTGAGAAATACATGTGATCAGGACATTCTGCAATTTCAAACATCTGCCCAGACAGCATTGCAAACCAGTGAAAGAGGAGAACATGCCTGGGTAATCAGGACGTCTGGTAACCCTTACAATGTGCACTAAAATGATATCAACCATAAAAGCTAACATCACAGCTTCACAGGGTACAGTCCTTTAATATTCAACTTGCCCTCTACTAAACGCTCTAAAATCCAAACTTTGGGGCAGACATTTGCTAGGATTTCACTTGGATGTTTGCAGTTCGTTGATAGTTTATAACCACTTCAATGCTTACTAGATTTTATTACATTGTTATAAATTTTGCAAAAAAGTGTTAACATCAGACTGTATACAAAGTCTAGAGCAAAACATCAAGTAAATTCTCACCAAGTGGGGTTTCAGGCATTTTTGTAGTATGAGGTATGATATTTTGGTAAGGGCTTGACTTTCACTTAAAAGCCAGGAATTTTTTTTGTCTCCATGTAATAAAGGCTTTATAACACTGGAGAACTTTAAGTGTACCTCAAGTCCAAAATTTCAAAAATATATCACAGAGCATGAAAATTGAATTCAAACAGTTCATGTTCTGTCCCAATACTAGTGGACATTCCTGAGCTGAGAAATAAAATGTTAAAGTTTATTCACTCAGTTTAAAATGGTACATTGCTCTTCTCCATCAAGGTGTTGAGTTATTTAATACTAGTAATCCTGACCAAAGTCCTTCTGTAACTTCCAATTTTTGCAGATGTGAACATTTAGTACTGTTGGTCATGCAGTACCACGTGTTTGATCTGACGGTTAGAGCATCCACCTCTCATGCGGAAGGTCTGGGTTCTATTTCCAGGTCGGGTCATACCAAAGACGTTAAAAATGGAACCTACTGTGTGATGCTCTGCATGAGCAGTGGAGTTGGGAAAGTAAGCCAGTGAACCACAACTGGAAAAAAGGCTGTGGCCGGCTCGACTTAAACCAATAGGTTGGAAACTGGACTGTAAAACTCCATCTCACTAACTAACTAACATACAGTGCAAAGACTCTGGATTAGAACTTTTACCAAGAACAGAGGTTGATGCACATGTACTTGGCTTTGCAAGCTACATGTATACAGTTTAAAAATCTTGCCTTGCCTTATGATGATAGAATTTCTGGAGACAAAATTGACTTGCCATCCTACTTTTAAGTTTTACTTGGAATACAGGGGAGAGAGGATAGTCAAAGTATAACTGCATTCAACCTCTGAGGCATTTTGAGATTTTGCTCAGTTCTATCTATAGATGAAAATCTAAAATTTAGAGAAGACGAAACATCAGAGTACTGTTTGTCATAAAAAAGTGCAGCTTGCTCTTGAGTTTAAAGTGTACATCAAGTCTAGAATTTTGAAAATATATATTTTAAGCTAGCCACACACTACATGACTTTGCACACCCCAACTCAAATCCACCATCACTACAACTGTGGTTGGCTATGTTGAGACCAGTTTTAAGTCACATCAACTTCAGTCCAGAAGAACCAACATTGGTTCTTCCCAACTGAAGTCAGGGCAACTTATAACTGGTCTTTCAACTGCCAGTCGCATTGATAAATTCACACATATGACAAGACTGTTGGAGATCAAATGATTGAGTTGACTTGCAGTTTGCAAAGTTGTGTAGTGTGCAGCTAACTTAAGAGGTTGTAAACTGTATCATATTCATCCAACTCTCATGGCCATAGCTTGTTCCATAATTGAGAGATTAAATGTTGATATTTTTGATTTAAAACAGTTAAGTCCATTGGGGAATAATTTGTGACTTCTTGTTAACAACTTGCAATATCTGCTTTGTTTTCCTGAGAGATTAAAAATGTTTTGTCACCTTCAAGGCTTCCTGTTTGCTTGCAGAGCATGTTGTACAGAGAGGAATTAATAAATAACATTATCCTGTAAGAGTAAGATTGCCATCACAAATTGTTACATTAACGTGCAGAAACTTGAAGGAAAACAAAGAAAAACAAAGACTGTAATGTGAATAGTTCAACAATGACATCACAGATTATTGCATGATGCAGCATTTTAAACTGAGTGAATAAACTTCAACATTTTATATCTGCTTTTTTTATATTGTTGCAGATTTCTGCTTAGAATTTAAATTTTTTCAGTATTGAAGAATTTAGCAATGTTCTGCCCCCCCCCTTTTTTTTTTTTTTTTTTTTTTTGAGGTCTGGAGTTTGACTTCTGACTGGGTCATACCTAAGACTTGAAAATGGATTCTACTGCCATTGGTGCTTGGTGCTCAGCATTTAAGCAGTGGAGTACAGTAAGTCAGTGAGCTGCAACTGGATAAAAGGCAGCCTTACTCAGATCAATTGGTTAGAAACTGAGCCATAACCATCTAACTCCTTCTCTTTTTTCCTCCATTCTCGTAGGTGTCGTTCTATAGACCAACAGCTAAGAGACATAAGATACTGATTGAATCAAAAGCATTCCCTGCTGACCATGTAAGTAAAAAGTTGGGAAGGTGGAAAAGTTTGGGAAGGAGGGAGGTAAGCTGCCTCAGCTAAGCTGCATTTCCTTAACAATGCTTGTTCTTTACACATTACAACAGCAGGCCAGCTTAATCCTGCTATTGTAATGTTGTAGCAATGAGTATGACTAATGCAGTTGAAGCCTACTGTAGCTGAGGCAGCTACAGCCAATGGTTTTGACATGGTGATGTAATAAGCTACTATAAGGATTACTTATTCGAAGTTTCCAGAATGGCCACTTTAACAGTAGGTAGGAACCATGATAATTTAATTTTGGAGCATTTATCTCTGAAATGAAAAATGAATATATATACAATTTCTTGATAATGTTAATAATGTTTCCTAATGTCTAAGGTCAACAGCAGCTGCAGCTATGCTCCATTGCTATATACAATACAAAAGCACCGACTCCTTCCATTGTTACTATAGCAACAAAACATGACTGAAATAGTTGTAGCTTAGCTTATACAATTGAAGCTTGAAATTAGACATCTACAGTATTGTCATAATTGAGGTTGGATGCACCTTAATTTGGAAAGACAAAAGATGTTCAAAGTGTAGCATTTCAACTCCTCTTTGTCCAAGAAATTTGCTTGTAACTTTTTCAAAATGTAATATCCTTCATGGTTAAAAATTAAATGTCAACTTCAGTTTGCATCATGGAATTTGCAAAATGAACTTATTCATGATGCAGTAGGTCACTGGATTTTTAAAGAGAATGCTTTGTGTAACTTTTAGACTCATGAATGTCAATGTTATACTGAATACAATTCATATCTTAGATGTATCTCTCAAAACTTAATATATATCAGGGACCTTTAAAAATATTTCTATTTTCATTCAAATATAACACAGAGCCATAATCCAGAGTGAGGGATATACTGTAGTCCACAGGATTTCCCCTTTGTAGGGAAAATGGGAAAAGTCTGTGAATTATCATGTTTTTGAAAATCTACAAATTTCTGTGTGCAATCTGGAAAAAAGTGCCAAATGTTTTGGAATTTGCAAGTTTTCCAAAGTTGTGATGATGTTTACTGGTCATCCATGTATGGTGAATGCCTCAAGATAAAGGCCACAAAATGTTTTTTTTTTTCTTTTTTCAATACCATTTCAAGTTTTTGTCTTATAACAGTCCAGAAAAAAATCTTGAATTTCAATATTCCAAAATAGTTGGTATCCTGTTTGGATGACCGAGTGGTTAGTTTCTGGTCTTTTGGTGGAGAAATGAAGACCTTAAAAAATAGACTAAGTTCTTTGTTTTGTCCCATTCTTTTCTTACAGATTTAGAAGCTATATATTGAATAAATTACATTAATTTAATACTTTTTTCCTAGTATGCAATGGAGTCACAAATTCGGAACCATGGATATAACCCTTTGGTTAGTTTACTGTGCCAGAAACCAAGAGAGGTAAGATTTGTTTTCATGTAATCTTTGTTTTATATAAAAATTGTGATGTTGTAGAGACTTGGAATATAAATTAACTTTTCAGCAGCAGTTTAACTGGCACAGATGCAGTGTAAATGGGCAACTGACTGCAATTGTTCAGCTGCAATTTAGCTGGGACAGATGCAGTGTAAATGGGCAACTGACTGCAATTGCTCAGCTGCAATTTAGCTGGGACAGATGCAGTGTAAATGGGCAACTGACTGCAATTGTTCAGCTGCAGTTTAGCTGGGACAGATGCAGTGTAAATGGGCAACTGACTGCAATTGTTCAGCAGCAGTTTAGCTGGGACAGATGCAGTGTAAATGGGCAACTGACTGCAACTGTTCAGCTGCAATTTGGCTGGGACAGATGCAGTGTAAATGGGCAACTGACTGCAATTGTTCAGCTGCAATTTAGCTGGGACAGATGCAGTGTAAATGGGCAACTGACTGCAATTGTTCAGCTGCAGTTTAGCTGGCACAGATGCAGTGTAAATGGGCAACTGACTGCAATTGTTCAGCTGCAGTTTAGCTGGGACAGATGCAGTGTAAATGGGCAACTGACTGCAGTTGTTCAGCTGCAGTTTAGCTGGGACAGATGCAGTGTAAATGGGCAACTGACTGCAACTGTTCAGCTGCAATTTAGCTGGGACAGATGCAGTGTAAATGGGCAACTGACTGCAATTGTTCAGCTGCAATTTAGCTGGGACAGATGCAGTGTAAATGGGCAACTGACTGCAATTGTTCAGCTGCAGTTTAGCTGGCACAGATGCAGTGTAAATGGGCAACTGACTGCAACTGTTCAGCTGCAATTTAGCTGGCACAGATGCAGTGTAAATGGGCAACTACAACTGACAATTTGGCAGTTGTACATGTAGCATTAATACTTTGCACCAGCTGCATCTTGACCAAGGCACCTGCAAGGGATTCCAGAAGAAACTCCAAAAAGGAGGGGGGGGGGGAGTTTAAATAATTACTCACAAACCTTAAGCCGAAATTGATGGTGCCCTCCACCAAAAGTACAGGGGGGGGGGGTTCAGGGGTGCCAAAGTTTTCTTAGAGGCCCCTATTGTATGCAATCTGAAGGGCAAAGGCTAGTTATGTAAGTAAGGGAAAGGGGTAGGTTTGACAGTTGTAGCTTTACTACTCTGCACAGAGCTGCAGCTTGGCCAGGGTAGCTACAGTGTAACTGGGCAACTACAACTTTTAAGTGTGGCAGTTGTAATTTTTATTACACTACAATAACTGCAGCATAACCTGAGAAGCTGCAGTATAACTGGGCAGCTGCAACTGTATCTGTAACTTTTATTACACTATATTAGCTGCAGCATGACCTGAGAAGCTACAGAAACTGGGCAACTACAACTTTTAAGCGTGGCAGTTGTAAATTTTATTACACTATAATAGCTGCAGCATGACCTGAGAATCTACAGTGTAGCTGGGCAACTGCAACTTTTAAGTTTGGCAGTTGTAACTTTCGTACACTTTTGTTTGATATGAGGTTGTAGTACTTACCACATCTTCAATTACACACTATTTCTGTGATCTTTGTCAAGCGTTTTGTAATAACTTTGTTATTGTGGTGCAAAGTCTACTGTAGGCCATGAAGTGGATGAATTCTTTTTGTTCAGCTCATCGCTGTGACTATTGCCAGCAGATTCTGAGGGGCTGCAGCCTTCACAGGCTGTTCTGTTGCAATAAGACTTCATAACAATATTGTGAATACTGAAGACTTAAAAAAAATGGAACCTACTGCTATTGTGCTTGGTGCTCAGCATGAGCAATATAGTAGGGAAAACAAACCAGTTGACCACAACTGGAAAAAAGCTGTGGCCGGCTCGACTCGAACCAATTGGTTGGAAACTGGGCAGTAACACTCCATCTAACCTCACCCTCATATCAATATTTCTGCCTATTTGTAAAAAGTTCAAGTTTTTCATTGATTGTACAATAACCAGTCTCCATTCACCTGGCATACCTATAAAAGGAAAACTTTCATTATTTCATTATGCTATTGTGAAACTACCTGTATTTTCATCATTTCAAGTCAAAGACCGTGCTGTACTTTTAAATAGAGTTTTTGTCTCTAACACAATATGATGACATTGTTATCAATACTACCTATGTTTTGTACAAAATCTGCTTTACAATTTTGCATTTGTTTAGCAATTCAGTCATTTAATGTAGCAAAACTAAAAATTATTCCCTGATTTATGTAAATTTATGGCATAAAACCTGGGCACTTGATATCGTGGATCATGTGGAAAGTTTATGGCAGGAAAGAAGTATTAACATTAGGGGTGTAATCATGTAATGATCAATTGCTTAACAGTTTTACTGAAACATCTGTAGGGTTCAAAATAACCACTGGCACTGACTGCTGTGGCCGTTGCCCTTTTTAATGACTGTGATGCCCCTACGTAAGTGTCTGTTGAAGTTACATACTTGTAGACCACCACCCATTTTGGTCATTTTGACAGTGCCCTTATTCAAGATTATTTCAAGCCCTGGAAACAAACATGAAGTAGAAAAACTACTTGCAATTTGGCAACTGGTATCCCTCACAAACTCCTCATCTATTAGAAGCTAGTCACAACATCCCTGCTATACATAACTCAAAATATTCACTTTCTTGTTGTATGTTATCCAAACTGCAATTCCTTTCCTATGCCTGTATCAAGAGTGATAGGTAGGTTTTGTCTTATGCATCAGCAGAGACAACATTGATGGACCTTATGTAATATCTAATTTCCATAGCCTAAAGCCTTGTGTGTAGTTTTTGCTAGTAGGCCCCACTGGCCAGAGCAATTTTAATGTACTTTACATGGCAGTTGCAATTAATGGTAAACGATCGCAAATTTTTGAGTTAATCGTTAGCTGTTTCACTGCACAATGACAGCCCTATATATACCCTCATCGTGTTTCCATCATGGGTTTGTGGAGTTAAAGGGGAGTAACTTGTCCTTCCTTTCCAGATTGAAGGAGGATTCCCCCTTGCCACAACAATAAAAAACTAACAAATATCAGAATCTTGGTTTCTGATTTAAGAAGAGGACACCTTTGCAGCAGAGTTTGCACTGTCATAAATAAATAGCCGTAAAACCCATAAGATTGCACCTTATATGGACCTTGAAGCAAACATGTCCCTCTGAACCCACCTATAACTTTGGCAAAGGGCACCATCAATTTGTACTTGGGGTTAGGCTGTAATAAATCCCACCCTCCCTGCCCCCTTTTAGTTTCTGGTGGTTTTCCTGCTCACATTCTTGCATGGGGTGTCAATTACAAGTTTTCACCTTTTTTTGTTTCAGGGAGAGCACCATATAAGGCAAGAGGATGTTTTAAAACGCATCGAAGAGGAAGGTGATGAAATTGCTTTGATTCTGTTTGGTGGCCTTCAGTACTTCTCAGGACAATTGTTTGACTTGGAAGCCATAGCAAAAGCAGGGCATGCTAAGGTATGTTTTAGGACTTAAGTTTGTTAGATGAGATTTAATGACACACCAACATGAATATGTAATGAAGTGTCAGTCAACTCAATAACAAGTTCAAAGTTTAAATTCATCTTCAAGTATTTCTCAGTTTCAAATTAGGTTTCCTTTTAATGGCCTCTTATGACTGGCAGGAAATACTGTGGGCATATTCCACATCCCCCAGCTCACACGGTGCCAGCTTAAGCTAAATGTTCAGGTGCATAAAAGCAACATAAACTAACATCTTCTCACAACTTTTCCTGCCACAGCTTTCATTGAAATAGGACTTTTGTGGCTTGGGTCATGGTTTTGCGTTTACTTTGTGGTCACAGGCTGGGTGATGAGAAGACAGGAGATTACTAGGAAATTAAAGATCATGCGGTGGAAATGAAAATGTTGGGTATTTGATATGAGAAGTATTAAAAACCAAGAAAATTGGTAAACTTCCTAAAAGGATAATTTCCACTAATTTTCGCTTAGTAATGCATAAACATAAGCTCATTATGCAAATCTTGTGACGTCCAAGGAGGGACATGCCATGTATCCTTTGTGATTGCAAACTTTCTGTGAAGGACAGATGTAACAGAAGTATGTCGTGAGGATTCTAATTTGAAGTAAAATTTGTGTCATTGAAAATAATCAGTATCAATTACCACACTATCTGATGATTAAATAAGAGGTAATTAGTATAGGGTTAACAAAAGAAATGTCAACACTGTGCAACACTCCATGTCATTATTTTATAAGCAACAAGTTGCTTCAGAAATATTCAAACTTAGATATATCTCGAGAACCCTCAAAGATACTGACACAATTCCAAATGATTTTCCCCCATGGCTTACCCCTTAATAACTGCCAATTAAAGTCAGGAATTTTTGCTGACATGTCACTCTACCTTTAAGAATTTGTAGTGTATATCATATGATATCTTGAGTTGAACAGACTCACCTATATGATTTGGACATAGTTCATATAATCCCATGTTGTTAAAGGTTAAAAAAGCTTCAAGTTGCATTTTATCATGATTGTATATTTTGTACATATTTTGTGTCACGAGCTTTTTTTTCTTTTCATGAATTGAGTGGCTAGTTTAATGTCTCCTTTAATCACTTTTTCTGAAATTTTTATTTTTCCTTTGTGAAGGGGGAAGCGGTGGACCCTTATTAAGCATGCTGAATTTTGTAAAGGCTGCTCTCCAATAAGCTAGTTCAGTAATTTGTTGGCGCATGGAATTGTGGGACACAGCGTGGGATATGCAAACCAGCTCAACACGTATCGTACAGCGTGCCCAAGTTGTTTTCGTCAGTACAAGCATAACTCACTATCTAGGTGTCTAGCCAAGTCGAAGGAAAATTGGGGTTACACTGCTACTTTACGGCTGAATAAAATGCAATTTTTTCCACCCAAAAGACAATTTAGACACAGTCCACAGCACTAAACCAAACTTGAGATCCTCCTTGTGTTATGAATGGATTAAGAAAGAATGTTTTCACCAAATTTTCATGTAAACTCAAATTTGGGAATATGTGTTGTTGGCGTGGGTTTGCTTGTTTATCCTGATGATTTGGAGGATGTGTGCATGTGCGTAGCCACCAAACTTAATTATCGAACTGGCTTATTTTGCTTCTTCAAAGCACTGTTATTACTGCTGCATTCTCCCAAAGTTTTTAGTACTACCAATCTAGTGGATGACCACCACAATCTATAATATCAAATTATAAGGAAATATGATGGTACTCTTATGGTAAAGATTCAATTAAATTTTTATATTTTGAAGCTTCCTCCTTAGGAGGTGTGTCACCTACAGCATGATATTTGATGGACTATAGACCTGCAGATTTTATAGATATGTGAGCTTGGAGCATGGCATCCCTACATACAAGCCGGTGGAATTATACTGTAAAACATAGCACTTAATTAAATTAGGTGTTTTACTGGAAGTTCCATTTTTCGGACCATCTTGTTTCATTTTTTGGCTTAGGTTGGCAGTGCCAGCTTGATATAGGTTGATGTGAACATGGTAGTTTGTTATTTTTTTCATCTTGGGTTTGTTTCAATTTCTGAATCTCTCTGTATTTGTAACTCTTTCTTCATAGTTGCCTTTCAAAAAAGTGCAGCTGCCTTCACATTAATAGTAGTAAATACTGTATGTTTGCAACGGTGTCTTTTGATTTAACCATGCACAGTTTCATTTATCTATTATCTATTCTCACAGGGTTGTGTAGTGGCATTTGACCTTGCACATGCAGTAGGCAATGTTGAACTCAAGCTTCACGAGTGGGGAGTGGACTTTGCAGTCTGGTGCAATTATAAGGTTTGTATGCTCTTTATAAAATTTTAACTACCAAGACTCCTTCTTTATAGCAAGAGAAACTCCTGTAGAATCCCAATAGTCAAGTTATGGTCTAATTTAGTCAGACATAATCTTTCAAATTCTTTGTTTCACTGTATGGATGATTATGCACTACTAATATACTCCTTGGGTCATTCAATTTTACTGAATATGAGGATTGAGAATTGTATATAGACCATCAACTTAAGACAATAAGGCTATTAAAGGACCCTACTAATGATAGCCTTTTCCAGCTGATCGGTTTTTTGTGTTGCCTGTTCCAAAATCTTTTTACTTCCAGTCTTTTTTGCAATGTCAATTATAAAACGCCTTCTTAGTTCCAAATTTTTGTTAGTGGAGATCCATGTTACTAAGGTGAAATAATAATCCATGTGCTAGGAATTAAAAAGCAACCGATTTGTGAAACATAGTGACAGTTTATTGAGTAACATTCAGCTTTCATTTCTTACCAACTGAAAAAGAGACAAAACAAAGAGGGCCGTCCTGGAAAGCTCGACAGTCAGATTCCTCAACTAGAATTTCCCCTGGGTCAGTTTTGTTCTAGGGGCACTCTCCTCCCCTCAATAACTTTTGGAGTTGTTCAGGAAGGTAGTATATCAAGAACTGTATGCGTGAGCACAAATTTTTAAATGAAACTGATATTGATGTTGTGCATGTTGATTTGCTTAAGCAATGGAGTAGAGACAACAATTCGGTGTCCTACAAAAAAAATAAAATAAAAAGAAAAAATAAAAGAGAAAAAAATGTGAGCTACTCTGACAAATCAAATTAAGTCAACTTCTTTCTTATATTTGCAGTACATGAATGGTGGAGCTGGGGCATTAGCTGGAGCCTTTCTTCATGAAAAACACAAACACAACAGCTATCCCAAGTAAGCATTATATCATTTTTGCATGTACCCTTTAAAGCCTGCGGCTGGTTCTTCTACCTTGAAAGACCTCTTCAAAGTTGCTGGAACAAAATTAATAATTAATAAGTTAATACTCTCTGTCAAACTCAATTGCCCCTAAAACTAATTAAATCTTCTGTAGACCATGTTAGTGTCCTGTACATAATGAGTTGCTGATAACTGACAGGCTGCTATGTGAAAACCCAGGGGCTAGCTATTATCATGCTAATGCTCCAAAACATTCCGTTAAATAATTTAGTATTAATATTCATTTCTGTATTCACTTTGAATCCAAAGGACATTTACTTTTTTGTTGGAAATGTCTTAGACACCTGCATGAGGATTATCTGCATTTCATACAGACAAAACCCATACGTAGATCCAAAATCTGTATTGACATGTTTGAATCTGTTAGTTGGTTGGTAAGTTCGGTTCGGTTCGGTTGGTTGGTGGGTTAGTTTGTAGTAGGTTGGTCGGTCCTTTAGTTTGTTAGTTAGAAAGAGGATTGTGAATCTATTTTTCTCCTACCCAGCCCCTAGACTATAATCTGACAGCCTATCTATCACCCTCATGTAGTATTTATGACCAGGTGTACCTTACTGTTTGTAGTTATTTGGAAAGAATCATTTCCAGCAAAGCAGTAATTAAGAGTATTTACCACATGGTTAATGCTCCTCTTCCCCCCCCCCCTTTCAAAATAAATTTTAATATTTAATCATTTTTGTGAAAATCTGCAATTTCCTTGCACAATGAATGACTTGCAGTAACATTTGGTGCACATGTTGATGTGTGTCGTTCATACAGTACTGTTTAGAGCAGCAAGTTTACATGGAGGCAGGGTCTGCCATATACATGGGATAGGTCTTACATAAAATGGTTTGTTAATTTCTTTCATGTAGTTGGAAGTGATCCCTCAAGAATGGCAATTTGTTCTCAATATTCAGGGGTGGGGAAAGGAAGGGATCGAGACATAACCTCTTCTTCAAAAAAAGTACTTTGTGTAAAATCAAAGTCCATAAGCAGTTTCTCAAATATTGGAACATTTTGCCTCATGATCTACATATATGATCTCATATACCCACAAGGTGGAGTGTAAGAATTGCAGGCAAACTTTGCAGGTAAATGGATTTCCTTCCTCCCTGTCTTGATGGTTTCTACCATTAACCTTCCACCCTCTCTCATGACCTTATGTCTTCCAAACGATATGTACGTAATGTTTGAAATTGCAGCATAAGTCTCTAATAAGCAATCCCTACTGTCGTTGTGCGTGTTGCTCTGCATAAGCAATGGAGTGGGAAAGCAAGCCAGTGAGCTACAACTGGAAAAAAGGCCATGGCCTGCTGGACTTAAACCAGTAGGTTGGAAACTGGGCTGTATAACTCTGTCTAACTAACAAACCAAATCTTAGTACATGCAACACACTTCACTTTATATGGTGACTTGTTTGTAAATAATACAGCAAGTTTATAAACATTGTCAGAAGCTTGTTTACTTCAGGATTTAAGTGTACTGCAAGTCCAAAATTTCAAAAATATTTATTACCCAGCATGAAAAATGACTTCAAGCAGTCCAACTCCCATCTTCATAGGACATTCCTGAGTTGAGATATGAAATTTTAAATGGTACACTGCCCAATAATTTGTTATGTCATTAAGTTACAGTCTTTGTATTTCTGTTTTTCTGAAAGTTACTGCACCTTGTGCCAATATGTTTCAGCACTTTTACTCTTATGGGGTGATGTGATTAAGCCCTTTCTGTGCAACATGCCATGCAAGCAAACAGGAGGTGTTTAAGGTCATAAAAACATTTTAATCTAAAAGGGAAACAAAGGTATTAATATGAGTTGTACAACAAGAAAATAACAAATTATTGTGCTATGGAATTTTTTGATATAAGTGACAAAATTTCAACATTTAATATCTGAACATTGAAACAACTATTACAAAGAGGGTTGGATGAATAAGGTTTATTTTGCAACCTCTAAAATATATATTTCAAAAAACTAAGATATGAGGTATGCTTAGGGTTTTGTTAGTTTTACTTCAGTTAAAAGATTTCAAGTTTAGTAGTCCATAAAAATAATTGTAATGGGTGAAACTTCTCACAAATAGTTGACTCGTTGTTTACATTTTTGCAGATTATTAGGCTGGTGGGGAAACAGAATGAGTACAAGGTTCCACATGTCTAATGGTAAGTATGTAATGTATGTTTGGTGGTGCCATGTAGCAACGAATATTGGCTGATGAGCACTGTTTTAACAAGGAATTTCTTGATTGACTCTGGCTGTTGTCATTGTATTGTGTAGGTTATATTCTTCCCAGTAGCCCCCCACCCTCCCTCAAGTTATGTCAGGAGTTGGGTAGCACAAAAAAAAAAAATAAATAATACATCTCTCCTGAGACTTTTTTGACATAGTAATGTTATCCTCACTGCATGATGAAGGAAATATTTGATAATGTAGAGAAGGATAGAAGTATCAGCTATAGTTGTGATCCAGATCTGTAACTTTTCAAGTTTCCTATGCTCTTTTTTTTTCTTTTTTTGTTGGGTTTATTTCATTAGGCACTGTGTCAAAAACTCAATTATGCTGCATCATAATTGTGCTGAGTCATGACTTAAGTGACTAATGGTTAAAATGGAAGTGACTGGAATTGTATCATGATACTGTGACTTGAGTCACATGAAAAGTATCAAATGACTCAAATTGACTACAAAATTGGGTGACATGTTACAGCACTGTGCTGCAGCTGCATCAGCCATGCTTTTTTTGCTACACTCATTACAATGGTAGAACCAAGCTGCAATGCTGGACAAAAATGATGACACAATTTTGCCCAAATGTAGCAACACTTACATACAGATTCCATGGTCTTCCGAAATTTTCTTCTCCCCAAATCAATTTTTTCCTCCACAAAATACACTCCAAATTTAAAGAATTTCATCATTGAACTGGGGAGCAGGGGGACAGTCCCATGTATTTTTGATCAGGATTGTGTTCTGCTAAATAAATGTGTGTGGCAGCAAAGCCTTCCTGCAGCGCTGCTGCAGCTTGGCTAACTGAGCTGCAGCCATGAAGATTTTGACTGGGTGACTTCCACCCCCCAATGCAACTTTTTTTTTTTGCAAATTCCAAAGCTTGGCATTTGAATGGTCCACCGTGGGCCTTTTCGATTGTTATTTAAGAAGGATTTTTTCATGTGGATTGAATGATCAATTTCATTTCATTGCTACCAGTAGGTAATGACGTAAGCTTGGATGGATTGTTTAGTAGCGCTTAGCAAGCATTCATGCTTAGCCAGTAGCTATAATTAACAAGGTTTGAATGCAAGTTATTGTACAGATTTTTTGTTCCTTGCTGAAAAATTTATGGATATTGTTTCCTTTTGCTATGCAACAGCTAAAATCTTTGCAGTTTTTGTTTTTGGTTTCGATGAAAGAGAAACCTATGCATTCACGATGGCGTGTGTGTGTATGTATGTGTGTATGTGCGTGTGTGTGTGTGTGTGTGTGTGTGGATGTATGTGTGTGTGTGTGTTTGTGACACTTTGCTTGTTAACACGATATCTCAAGAAGGGAAGGTGTGAATGTTTTCAAACTTGGTACATGGATGCCCCATAGTGAGAGGAAGAACCCTATTGTTTTTGGTGGGGATCAAAGGTCATATGGGGTCACCAGGGGTCAAACTCTGAAAACCTTGTTAACATGATATCTTGAGGTAGAAATCTTGGATGAATGTCATACTTGGTATATAGGTGCATTATTGTCAGAGGAAGAACCCTATTGTTTCTGGTGGGGGTCAAAGGTCATTTGGGGTCAATAGGGGTCAGACCCCGAAAACCTCGTTAACACGATATCTTGAGATTGGAAACTTGGATGAATGTCATACTTGGTATATAGATGCTCCACAGTGGGAGGAAGAACCCTATTGTTTTTGTTGGGGGTCAAAGGTCGTATGGGGTCACCAGGGGTCAGACTCCGAAAACCTTGTAAACGCGATATCATGAGGCAGAAAGCTTGGATGAATGTCATGCTTAGTATCTAGATGCATTATTATCAAGAGAATAAACCTGCTGTTTTTGGTGGGGTCCAAGGTCATGTGGGGTCGCCAGGGGTCAAAATCCGAAAACATCGTTATCACTATTTCTTGAGATAGAAAACTTAGATGAATGTCATACTTGGTATGTAGATGCAATATTGTCAAGGGACGAACCATATAACTTTTGGTGGGGGTCAAAAGTACATTTGGGGTCACCAGTGGTCAAATCCGAAAACCTAATTATTACGACATCTTGAGATGGGAAACTTGGAATGAATGTCATTTTTAGGTAACAGTGTTCTCCACTAGCTGTTTTTGACCACAGGTGCACAACCAGGATAAAATCTGAAGAGCCCCCCCCCCCCCCCCCGACAAAAACAAAAACATTGGCCGCCCGGCCCAAAATTCTCTTGCACTAAGCCTAAAGCTAAAATTAGCAGTTTGAACACATGTGGATGGCATAAGATTTGAGCAGATGCATGCTGAAATATAGCTTGCTTGGCGGACGTGTTTGGCAACTGCTTCAATATTTTGCACTACGTAATAACGAAGGAGAAGTGCACATTCGACACCTGCCAAGAAGACAAGGTGAACTTCAACAGGAAATTTTTGTGGAAATTGTGATTGTTCCATACACCAATGATCGATCACATACTTTAAGCGCAATCACAACAACTACTCGCGGCACATTCACTGCTTTCTCAGTGTGAACAGCGTAGCTAAAGGATCTCGCAAATTTCGACAATGGAATCTCGGAAAAAAGTTCGCCATTATAAAAGGGGAAAAAGGTAAATGAATTAACGATATTCTACAGTGTCAATTCTTGGCTTTTGGAAAAATTGAAAACACCAAGTGTCTACCTCCCTTAACTGAGAAATTTAAGCCCAAAATGTATGGTTTGATTCAGCAAGTGAGCTAACGTTAGTACTTTCTGCATACGTTTGTGCTAGTCAGCAGTAGCCTACATTCCTTTCACAAAGCAGGATCGAGTACTGAAAAGGGTCAATAAAAATCCATGTGGCCAAGAACATCTAAAATATTGTCAAGGCGTGTGTAATAGTCCCTCATACAACAATGTGCAATACTTTTGTGAGCTTAAGGCTTAAAGTTTTTCTCTACGATATAATTTTCTTCAGCATGTCTTGGCACTTTTGCCATTGCCTAAGGTATAGCACATAGGCCTAGGCTAGCCTATGTACATTGTGAACCTATTCCTATACATATGATGTTTATCTGCAATATCCTAACTAGTAACTGGGAAAGCTATGCAGTGGTGAATGCTTTCTTTTTTATTTTTGGTTTCGATGATAAGAGAAACCAATGGGATCATAATGGCGTCAGGTGTGTATGTATGTATGCGTGGGTGTGTGTGTGTTTGTGACACGTTGCTTGTTAACACAATATCTCAAGATAGAAATGTCTGACAGTTTTTAAACTTAGTACATAGATGCACCATATTGAGAGGAAGAACCCTTCTGTTTTTGGGTGGAGGTGAAAGGTCATCTGGGGTCACTAGGGGTCAAAGTGTGAAAACATTGTTAACACTATATCTCAAGGTAGGAAACTTGGATAGATTTCATAATTGGTATGTGGATGCGTTATGGTCAGGAGATGGTTGCTTTTGTTTTTGGCATAGGTCAAAGGTCATCTGGGGTCAGTGGGGGTCCAAGTCTGGAAATCTGGTTAACATGATATCTCAAGATAGGAAGCTTGGATAGATTTCATATTTGGGTGTATGGATGCATTATAGTCAGGAGATGGTCCCTGTTGTTTTTGGTGGAGGTCAAAGGTCATCTGGGGTCAGCTGGGGGATCAAAGTCTGAAACCTTTTTAAATGTGATCTTTCAAGATAGCTGTCTGTCTCTCTCTGTCTGCATGTTTGTCTGTCTATGTATGTCTTTAATGGAGGTCAAAAGTCATCTGGAATAACAAAATTATTTTTTGAACATGCTAGTGTAACACTTGACTGTGAAGATAATGGTGCATGATGGCATTATTTGAAATGGAAAATTTATATATCATCGAAACCTCAATGCATTTTTGCATTCTGGTTAAACAGTAGTCTAGAACCAAATTTATTTTTGATATTTACAGATAAACATATTTTAAGCATTCTGGTGAAGTTTTCATTTCTCATGTTGTATCAGTTGAAGTTGTCATGACTTCAGGTCTCATTTTTCATTCAATTATTTTGAACTTGGAGGGATAGATAAGAGATGCTCTATCCCTAAAGCTGTGTAAAGTTTTTAAAATTTTATCTTGATGTGTTTTCTCCAAAGGGCACTTCGTTTCACTTTCCACTTGTCTTCACAAAACTGTCTAATGAAGCATATGCTATCAGTTAGATGACCCTGCTTAATTAGCCAACAGTTTACTCAGCAATGAGGAAGCAGTTTTGCTGCACCAGTTTGCCAAAAAATAGCCCTTTGTCTTTGTGAGAACAACGTCTGATTAGAGATCAGCTGATGTGGTCCTTCAGACAGGATCAAAACGCCATTATCTAGCACTGCTGTGTTTGACTCAGTATTGTTTGCATCAAAAAACCGTCGCTTGGTGGTTTTTACTAGAGAATTCCGTATCAGGAATAACACGGCGTGATTGCTCAGGATGCACTAGGGGCATTAATATCAGAATTTACCTGCTCTATCTTGGTGTTTAAATATAAACTTGATGGTAAATTATGGACTGAGAAAAACAAAATATTGGCCAGCAATTTGAATCCATGACATCATGCCTGCTTGCTCCATTTCATGTTCACTCCATGAAGGAAATCTGCCACATTCAATTGCTAATATATCTCAAGAACCGAGGAAAACTTCAATCAAAACGCTCAGGATGTGTCTCTTCGTTTTGTAAAATATAAAAAGTAAAGTTGGTTTTGGACTATCTTTAAAATGTTAGTTGAAATCTTTCACCTGAGGATTTCATTGCTGTACTCAAAGACAGGCTCTTATTGCCTTACAGTACATTTTTTCTCAAGGGAAAGCAAAATTTTGAATTGGTCATATTTCCTTGATTAACATTAAATTTGAAAATGCAAAGTAGCTTATAGTACACAACATGCACAGAGAGTGTTTTGGAGTACATGTAGGGCATTAATTGTGTGCAATGCCCTCAGGCAATACACTGGTTTGTGTCAGCTCAAGGATGTAAAAAGGATGCAGGAGGAACTTGAGTTGAAGGCGGGGCTTGAGTTGTGGGAGGAGCTCGAAGAGACTTTGCTGGAAAAAATAGGATCTAATAGGGATGAGAAGATCAGTTACTACTCTTGTGCTATGATCCTGTAGCTGCTAATTGCTGAGTGATTGCATGTGCAATGTGTTTATTAAAACACTCATTCCCATTAATGGCAACTTCTTTGGATTAGTGGCAACTTTTGTCTTTTGTAAACCTTTCTGCCTACTACCAAGCTTGTCCATTATCCCAGCTGCTCTGTTTTCTGCTACAGCATTAGTGGTATGCTACACTAATGGTTTGTTTTTTTTATCATTTTAAATTTCAAAACCTTTTGTCCCTCTAAACCATCATCCTCCTTTGTTCTAGCAAGCTACCACATATATGAGTGAATGTTAAACAATTGGCAATCCCATCATTCTTTTCACGTGCACAGCAGGTGCTATGAATGTGGAGCTACAAGAGCGGCTTCATGGAATAACTCAAACAATCCATTTTGTAATCTGAGCAAGTTTTCAAAATATTTAGGGCTAGCTGTATGGACCCTAAATGCAATTACTCTAATTGCTCAAAACAATTGAAAGTTTTTGCCATTAAAGTGGAAATGCAGTCACCCGAACATGAATTGATATAGTAGACTATCCTGTTTTATGATTGGCTCTTGAGGGTCATGTGACAATCTTGTTACTTCTCATTTATGAAATATGCTAGGAATAATTGTTCGTTTAAAAATATTATGACAGATACTTTGAAGAAAAATGAAAATGAAATTGTGAGATTTAGCTAATGCTTCAAAATAAGGTTAGGATAACTGCTTCTGCACTTGAAAAGTTTATTGATTTCACTAAACGGTTAAGGCTTTAGGTCTAGTTAGAAGTGTTTGGAAACTTGGTCAAGAGAGTAAAGCTAAGATAACAACTCTGGGATGACAGTGAGAGAGTATTACAGGGGCAGGAGCACCACATAGCACCTCTAATCACACGTACAGTATGATGATTTCTATACACAAACTTTCCATACACAACCCCTCCTCTTGCTTTCACAGTGTTTACTAATATCTCATTTAAGCATGATAAGCCATAGACCTATTTCAAAATAGCATTTACAAAGGATTGTGGGATAGATTTAGGTGTTTGTCATTTTTGTCAATGGCATTTTACTGTGGTGAAAACTGACGTACACCCAAAACTCTATCCCACAATTCATTGTAATTGCTATTTGGAAATAGGTCTATGTCTGAGATGCTGTCCTGGCACAATGTAACATTGTATTCAAAGGGATTTGTTGTGTCAGTTACTAATCTCATTCGGAAAGAGGTAAAATGTCTATAATCCCAATCTCATTGGTCCCCTTCCCCAGTTTCAGCAGTCTCACAGGATTTCAGGAAATAACATCCCCCCCATGCATCCAAACCCCTAGACCTATTCCTTTCTATAACCCTTAACCCTTTTCCTCTCCAAAAGCACAAATCCTTGACCAATGAAATAGGGGATTAATGATACAGAGTAAGCTAATTGGGTGACTAATGAGATAGCTAGGACTATACAGCATATCCTCATTAAAGAACAGTCCAGCATCAAATTTATGTTTAATCTAATACTGGGGAAACTTCTTTAAGCAATTTGGCAAGCTTTTCATTTCTGTCTGTTCAGTTCTTGATAAATTAGCAATTGAAGTTGACACATTTTCTTCAAAATGTGAACTTGAGGGAAGCAGGTGTGATCTCATGGATTCACATTGATGGCTAATGTTTAGTTCTGCTTCTAAATTTGTCATCAGTTAAATACAATACAATACAATATAGCATTTTGATGTCATTAATTCATCCTGAGCAATCAAATTTTGAAACGTTATCAACCCTATGTGTAAATCAGCATCCCTTATCAACCCAAGGGTCAAAGTAATAAAATAATACAAAAAGACAAGTTTTCTTTTGTGAAAAATGTGTTGATTTTTTTTGCCAATATGTTTAGCAGAGAACATGGAAATTGACTGAAAATTTCACAGAATGCTTTAACATATCAAACATAAATTTGGTCTCAAGTGGACTTGCCTCATCTGGCAACGAAGGATTGTGTGGTTGTGAGGCAAACTTGCTGCTTAAAGAAGTTAAACATGCTTGATTTGTTCAATTTTGATTTAGCACAAAGTGATGGAAACTTTTCAGATATTTTGGCAAGGTAAATGCAATGCCCTCTTTTCTCTGGTTTGTGGTGAGAATATATTTGAAATGAGGTGACATGACCTGCCTAACTTTGATTTGCAGGACAATATTTACCTTGATGACTCAATGAATTAAACAAATTTTCTCTGTCATATCGTAATATGCTTTCATTGGCTGAGGACTTCATTTTCTATAATTACTGAATTTCTCCTGACACCATGGCAGGGTTGCCATAGCAACCTTACAACCCCACTTTATGGCCAATTACTCTTGCCAAAATGCCAAATCTTACATTCCACTGTTAGTTACAAGATGTAGTCATCAAATGACTGATTCACCAGAAAGAAGCAAAAAAAAAGAAAAGAAAAACACTGCTATGTGTTCAAAATACTCTTCACATGAAACATTTTCAGAAGCACGGGTCTACCATCCAAAGCAAGACAATGGTGCCTAATGCTTTTCATGTCATGTTCATCTATATTGCCCATTTTGAATATTTTCTCGCTAAATTCCTGCTCTTTTCTCCTAAAATCTTTCTTTTGCGCTCTTATTAACTTTTTTCCTCTCTTTTACATCCTGCCCTGACAACACCTTCCTGACCCATGCCTTGCAATTCAATAAGAGAGAACAAGCTCTTGTGGTCATCACGCTGTACCATTTTATTCTCCAGAGCTTGATCTTAGCCCAGGTATAGCTGGATACAGGATTAGCAACCCGTCCATTATGGCTGCCGTTCCCATCCGGGCAAGTCTTGATGTAAGTCATTAATTTGTAATTTTGTTTGTTTGGTTTTTTTTTTTTTAATGATATTGGAACCAATTGTGGGCAAGCTTGCATCACCATAAAATTTTAAGTTTTTTATTTTCTCATTTCAACTCTAACATTTGAAACAAAATCTTTATAATTTATTCAAGATAAATTGTACTGTATGAGGTACAGTCTAGGTGAGTAAAGGCAAGCATTTGGGGTGAGGGGCAGTTAAGGGGGTGGAGTGCAGAGAGGAGGTATTGTTTATTCATTTTAATGCATGGCAAAAAGCAAGAAGGGTTAAGTCCTGATGAGTCCTGGCAACTGATTACTGGAATTGTCAGAAGGAACAGGTGGTTGGTTTTGGATAGCATGTCTAGTTAGTTACTTAGAGTTTTACGGCCCAGTTTCCACCCTCTTGGTTCAAGTTGAGCCGGCCACAGTTTTTTTTCCAGTAGTGGCTCACTGGCTTGTTTTGCCTTCTCCATTCTAATGGATAGCCTGTCTAGACTGACTACTGTATGATGAGTATACTGAAGGTATAAACAGCATTTGCCAGAGTATTGTTACTGAATTCAATTATGAGACATCAAATTTGGAGTAAGGTCAAGATGGTTCTATTCACTAACACTAATCTGACAAATGTGGTATAATCTTTTTCTAACACCCAAATATGTTTTTTGTTTGATTTTCTTTCTCTAACATTGTGCCTTAGCCTTAAGGAGCCTTCTAGGGATAGAAGGTACTATGCTCACCCTACTCTATCTCATCTCATAAACTTAGTAACTACAGGTACCTCAAATCTTTGTGTTCATGCTCTTGGTGCAACATGAGCGCAAGCCTTATTAGTGCCCTCCTTGTAGTGTGCACAAGCATGCGAGTCATGAACTGTATCATTATATATTATATGATGCACTGTGACAAAGAGAAGAACACAAATAGAACTGGTCAAAACTGCCAGTATGAGTGCCTGTGCAAAACTGTATTAGCGTATGTGTGCTATCACAATGTGCATGGCTGTCAAATAGGCACATGTCCAACCAAGGTTGCTTCTGGTTTCTGCATATCATAATTGCTGGTGCTTATTCACTGTTCAAGGATAACTGCTAAACCCTTAACCAATCAGAATGCTTGCTTCTAAATAACCAGTCAGTAGTGGTGGCAGAATTGCAAATAGCCAGGGTTGTCACTAGACTATTTTGAGAGCTGGGTAATTTATGATGACCATCCTGAGGGAACAGTCTTAAGGGGGAGTTGATCTCCCCCTCCCATTACAAAATATTTTGCAAGTTTGAGAGTGCTTTCAAAAAGCAAGGAATTGTCAAGCAGTTCTAAAGAAATTAAAGAATTGCATTCAGTTAGGATAAGAAATTTGTGTCGGGCAGTGATGCTGTAATTGATGAGGAGTAACAGGGAAGGAAAGAAAAGAAAGAAAGGAATTTAAGAATTACAGATTAAATAACAAATTAAAGAATTACATTCAATTAGGATAAGAAATTTGTGTCGGGCAGTGATGCTGTAATTGATGAGGAGTAACAGGGAAGGAAAGAAAAGAAAGAAAGGAATTTAAGAATTACAGATTAAATTACAAATTAAAGAATTGCATTCAGTTAGGAATGAGAAATTTGTGTCGGGCAGTGATGCTGTAATCGATGAGGAGTAACAGGGAAGGAAGGAAAAGAAAGAAAGGAATTTAAGAATTACAGATTAAATTACAAATTAAAGATTTACATTCAATTAGGATAAGAAATTTGTGTCGGGCAGTGATGCTGAAATTGATGGGGAGTAACAGGGAAGGAAAGAAAAGAAAGAAAGAAATTAAAGAATTATAGAAAAAATTACAAATTAAAGAATTACATGCAATTAGGATGAGAAATTTGTGTCGGGCAGTGATGCTGAAATTGATGGGGAGTAACAGGGAAGGGGAGATTTTAATTTTGAGAGCCAGGTAGCACTGCCCTGTGCTGCCTGGTGTGGTGACAATAGTGTTACAACTTAACTTTGAAGACATCTCAAAGAGTTTCAGTTCCTGAGGGGAAATATAAATTATTTTTACATAAAACTTTCTCAAAAAAAACAGATTTGTAGAAAATTCTCTCAGCATAAATATATGAAATTGGAATTCTGCAATGCAATGGTTTTTACAATCATGCAGCAAGACGTTGTTTTATTTAAAACCATTTTGATGTTTTAAAATCATCACTGCTTTAGTGTCACATGGGTGCTGAACAATGTACCCTCATTCAGGAGAAAGCACCTTCAAGGTACATCTACAGCACCTACAAGGTACATCTACAGCACCTACAATTCTAGAAAAAAATGTTGGGACACTTTTGCCCAAATATAGTATTAAACATGTATGCACAGATTCTTTGGTCTTTCAAAATAATCCCCCCCCCCCTAATGCAATGCTGCCCTCTTCAAACTCTATGCCAGATATCAAGAATTTCAACAATGAACAGGAGAGTGGGGGACTGTCCCCTGTATGTTTGTCCAGGATTGTAGAACAAAAAGCAAATCTAGGTAAAGTGAAATGACCTACCAACAAGTGTTTTATATTATGTCATTAAGTTGAGATATGTATAGTTCAAGTCCTCCGAATTTGGTCAAATCTTATGACAGACATGGGTGGGGGCAGCTTTCTCATGCAAGGTAAAGGTACAATACTGTAAATGAGTGCTGTTGTTGGCATTCCTTTTTGTATTATTAGAATTTTTGAATAACTGTAAACAAACCATTTAGCAAAAATATGTTTGGATAAATTATGAATTCATAGTTATTCATAAAGGACATTACATTCATGAATTGTCTCTTAGACCAAAACAAGTGGTGTTTTGTGATGTAATTGCAGTTCCTCAATGAATGCGATATTTGTATTAGGTATTTTACGAGCCACTTTGTTTTCTTTCTAAGGTTTTCAATAAAACAAGTGTAGCTGAGTTGCGGGAAAAGTCCACCCTCCTAACAGGATACTTAGAATATCTTTTGAAGCGAGAATTTGCAAAGGATTCTGAACATCGTACTCAGAATGTGTACTTGGAAATAGCGACTCCCTCTGACCCCAAACAGAGGGGAGCACAGCTCTCGTTGATGTTTTCTGTTCCGATGGCAGGAATTCACTCTCAGATGATGAAAAGAGGAATTGTGGTGAGATATTGAAAATAATTGGGAACAAAAATTCAAAGAATTTGTCACTGAATCATGCTATCATTAGAGGAATGGCCCATAAATATACTTGCCTTGCAACTGTTATGTTTTAAGTGGAATGGTTCCATTTTCTGAGCTATAAAACCCATAAAAATTAGAATGCTCCTTTTTCTGACTTTTAGCATTACAAATGTACTAGAGGTAAAACTGAATGGAAATAGTGCAAATAGCAAAAGCTTGGCAAAACAAAATTAATTTCTGCATACTATATACCTAAGTGTCTTCCACATATAATGCAAACATTTTGAGAGGAAGAGAGGAATTTCGCCCCCTGAATCCCGCCCACTGATGGCATTGCTGTTGGGCATTGCTGTTGCGTTTGCCAGGCACAGTAGATGATGGCGCTACAAATGTTAGGTTTTCAGAGATGACAAAGTTGGCAAGTATGAATTACCCAGATTTTGGAAATACTCCAGCCATGACTAATCTTTTGTCTAAGTACCAAGTAGACTGTGCAGCCCAACTTTATGGCTGGCATGAATGTTATCTTCACTTCTGAGAGCTTATATTGCTAAAATCTGCAACAGTTGTAAAGATTAAACCACAAAGCAAACAAATTAGTAAGGTAGACCGATTCTTCTTCCCAGACTTGCCACAGGCAGTTGTGGTACAAGGAACTGAATTAATGGGCTAGAACTGTCACCATGAGTTTTTTCCACGGAGTTCACAGACAACCCAGTAGATTAAAGGTGGTTTGCTGTTGAACTGGTATCCAAGTTATTACATGGTCTTTGCCCTTAAGTAATCTATGCTTTCATTGTGTTCTTGCTGTATGAAAAGCAGTTACTTGGCTTGCCTGTAAGCTAATCCTAAATATGTAACTGTTTGTGTAGTTTAGAATATCTGGTACTGGCAGTCAATAAATCAGATGTAAAACCAAGCTATACCAAGTGTGCATGCAGTGTGCTACATTTCCTCCCTGAGGCATAAAATGTAATCAAGCAACGAAGGAGAATGTTTCAAAAAGTGAGAAGAAAAGTTTCATGTCGCAGAACCCCCCTCCCCCAACTTGTGGATCCCTCCCCAAGGCTGACAATCCTGTATAACAAAGTTCCAGGGAACGGACCTTCACTTCACCTACAACTTTGTTTCAAACAGAACTTGAAATGTATAAAATTAATTGTATCCAGGACTGTTGAAGATATATGTTTTGACCTTTATGGAATATTATCAAAGTAGTACAATGATCTCTGTTTTCAGGAATTGCAGACAGGAAGAGCTTGGGAAGTCCGAATTTTATCATGCATCATTTTGAAAATCCTTCATTTAGGTGGAATTGGTCTGGAACAATTGTCCCATGGTCTTGAAATTTAAAACCTTACACTTTCTTTAGCCACAATCATATTTTGCATGTGTCCGAGCTGGCTATATGCAAAAAACTTAAGGCCAGTGTGTGAAATAATGTCTTTGAAACCCATTGCAAGCTAATTGAAGCATTATGAAAGAAGTGCTACTGATATATTTATTTTTATGGTTGAATCAAATTTTATTCTTTTCTTTCACATTTGTATGTAGTGTGATGAGCGGCAACCGAATGTTATCAGAGTGGCTCCAGCACCTATCTACAACAGCTTTGAAGATGTTTGGCGTTTCATGAAAGTCCTCGGTGAATCTATTGAAGCTTTCCACAACGAGACACCCAAGAGGAAGAAGTCAGACCTAGATTTAGATTGATCGAGGAATAGATCTTATTCAAGTGAGAAAAGTGAGCTGTGCAACAGGAATGGGGAGGGGCTTGGGAGGCTGATATCTGGAAGAACTCACTCCCCCTGCTCATTTTTTTTTCAGATGAATTGGCTAGCTAAGTGGTGGTTAGGGATTTCAAGCGGCCATAGCCTTAACTTTTGTAATTCTTTTGTTTGTCTGTATCACAGATGACTGCATTCAATCTCCTCCCCCCCCCAACATGCGCAAATTAGTTGCAGATTTTGAATTGTATACAGATTTTCTACGATACTGTACAAACAGGCAAAAGAAATAAGAAGAATGGCTTGGAAATGTTGGACTATTAACACCATCACTTGGCTACGGAATTTGTCAGTTGTTATGAAACTGCAAAGAAGAATGGCGCAACTTGGAAAATGTTATACTGACTTCACATTGGACAGTTGAGCAAATTGTGCAAGTCCTGGTCGTCTATGCACAGGCGCAAAAATTGTTAATCAGCACACATGAAGGAAAATTTTGCATTTGTTGTGCACAAAAATTTTGTAATGTTCAGAGCCTTATATAAAAAACAGAATAATAAATTGTTAAACAATGAAACAGCAAGGTACATTGCCATATGGGACTCTTTCTGTCATAAGGTGGATGTGACTTTTTGCGCAACTCCAGATCCCCCAGCCAGGACAAAATTTCTGCGCAACTGAGGCATCAAAGTCTGCCCAATTCAGTAAGGTCCTGGCCACAGCTGCACCCATGGCAAAGCAGCCTTCCTTTTCCTTCCAAAAAATAAGTGTTTCAAATATAGTTCGTCTCTTTATTGCTCAAGAATAAAAAAACTACCAAAATTTTTAAAAATTCAATGACGAAACTTCTTCAACTCATCTAATGCATAATATTTTGAGGAGATGCGAAGATATTGCTAGGATTGATTATTTTCACTGATTGGATTGATTATGACATGGGTTTTTTTTCTTTTTTTTTGTTTGTCATATTGTTGAATTTCTGTTGCAATATTTCCTTTGGAAGTTTCAAAGCTGTTATGAAAATTTGTCTTTAAGAAGAAAACTACCTCTTTTTTTCAGTGGGAGATGTTTGGGAGAGCAATTTCACATTTTTTAAACAATTTACTGAACTCCAGATGCTTCCTCAGTATGAAATGAAATAATTTGAAAAATTAAACTCTTTCTAATGAGAGTTTGGTGTCTACTACTTGCATGTAAAGGACAGCTGCAGCCATCACAGCCCCACTGGCTATGGCCACCGAAAAACATTTTTCTTTAAAATACACAGACTTGGTGGCAGGCTAGGCTTGGATCCAAAGGATGGTTGTTTAGGGATGGAGTTATTAAAAAGAATAAATGACAACTTGAAGTTCAAATCCTGCGCCATTTTGAATGTGGAAAAGGCAAAATAGGAATTTCTCAAAAAGAAATCCGAACTCTCCTTCTCATAGACCCTCTGCAGAGTCACACTTGCAAAACCCCTCCCATAATAAAATTCTAGCTACACTCTAGCTTGGTAGCTTACATGCTCAGAGTTGTTTCATGTCCAATTGATCTTACTCATGAACCACTTGACCAGCTGCATGGTCAAGTAGTTAGAGCTTCCAATTTTCAGCCTGGAGGTTTGAAGATGGACTTCTGGTTTGGTCATACTGAAAACTTGAAAAATGCAACATATTGCCATTGTTCTTGCTGCTCAGCATGAGCATGAAGTAGGGAAAACAAGCCAGTGAGACACAATTGGAAAAAAGGCTGTGGCAGGCCTGACTGTAATAAACCAAGTTGGTTAAAGACTGAACCGTAAGAACCTCATCTAATTTCTCTTAACTAGCAATCCAAGTCACAGTGCAAAAGTGTGTCCTACAGTAGAGGCAAACACATATTATTTCAATTCCCACCAACTAATGCAGACAGTTGACTTACGTACTTGTCTGTTACACCATTAGTCTTCTATGGGCACAGTCTGAAGTTTGTGTTGCAACTCTGTGTCACCTGTACCTCTTTCTAATACCTCAACTTTATGCTGCAAATCTTAATTTTACACATGCTACATTTGCTCTGCCCAAGTTGGGGTCCAGACCATTACTCATTTTGTATCAAGTTACACCCTTGGAAACTTTTTAAGAAGACGTCCAAAGCTATTCTCCTCTTTATACTTAAAGATGTTAATTTGTTTTTGTGTTTGATTTACAGCTGTGGCTCTTGATTTCAAAACATGGTCAAATTTTTGTAAGATTTTTTGTAATCACTTTTAAATTATGAAATGCAGAAACAGTTGCTCATTGTTTGGGGTTTAGCCCTCCGTTACCATTGTGAGAGAACAATTGCATCCATCGTGTCATAATGTCATCAGGAAACTTCTATTTTCAATAAACATTGAAGAGTTGTGGGGGGGAAGTTTGAATATGATACTGAAAGTCCAATTTCTTACTTCGCAAATTAGTTATTGCTAATTTATCAAGCAGTGTATGATACCACTGGATCAGTAGATTCTTTTCTTTCTTTTGCAAGTGGTAGCTCATCACCATATTTAATGAGAATTGTCATATGTAGCTACCATGCATGATATGAAAGGTGTTTCATTTTGTATATCTCTCTCCTTTGTACAATGTGGGGGTTTCAACTTACAATATTGTTCTTCATTTGTTTGTACAATTTTCTTTTGTGTGATGATTTTTGTCAGAATAATACAGTGTGCACGGAGTATTGAAGTGAAGTCATTTGCCCAACAGAAGTAGAGCACAATCATATCAATACTTACTGCTGCAGCTGCCTCAGCCATTCTTTGGTGCTTTACACACATTTACAATGGCAGGATTAAACTGGTCTGCTATGTGTTTGGTCTATCACTAGAGCATCTGCCTGTCACGTGGAGGGCCGGTTTCGATTCTCAGGTCCGGTCATACCAAAGACTCTAAAAATGGAACCTACTGCCATTGTGCGTGGTGCTTCGCATTAACCATGGAGTGGGGAAAACAAGCCAGTGGTGAGCTGCAACTGGACAAAAAGGCTGTGGTTGGGTGGACTTAGACCAATAGGTGGAAACTGGGCCGTAAAACTCTAACTAACTAACTAAGGTATGTGTATATTAACAAAGCGTGGCTGCAGCTTGTGTGGGGCAGCTGCAGATGGGCTGTTTCGACAAAGTAACAAATGGCATAGCTGCACCACATCTATCAATCATCTGTGATACCAGTATCCTGCCAGTTATGTTGCATGTGACCAATGTACAATGATAATCTGTAACATTTGAATGAGGGCATTAAAAAAATGTATATTTCTAAAATGGTATAGGGGATATCATCCATTTTAAAGCATTATGTTTGTTTTCTTCTTCTTGTGAAAATTACTTGAAAATGTGCCTTGAAAAAATATGTATTACTCCTTTCCCTCAACATCACAGTGAATGGCAGTTGAGGAATATCTAAAGTGCTGCATGTATTTATGCTTGTATGTTGGTTGTCCACGGTACCTAGTGAAACAGACAGACAAACATAGAGGGACAAACATACAAACTGACAGCTTCATACAATGCTCTTTAATTGCTGCTAAACTTAGTGTGCATTCTAAAACTGTACTTTCGACTTAATTTTATGCATGCTGTCATAAAATCTTGTAAAGACTGTTAAACAAGGTATTGGAGAAGGTATTTCATTGAAACATCCTGTAAAAGTAAAATATCAGGAATATTTGGAGGGTGAACATTCAGTTCTTTTAAAAATTCCTTGTATTATATCCCTTGTTTCACTGTATATATATATATGCATTAATTAATTCTTTTGAAGTTACTTAATTGATACATTTTGGAACTCAATGTTACAAAAGATTTATGCTTCATTTGGTAAGATATTCTCAGCTTAATAGTGTTTCTATATCTCACATTGTGAATAGTGTGTTCATGAAGTGGGTATGCATGGCACTAAACTTTTTATGGTAGCATGTTCCAATACTGGGTCGCCACCGTGTCCAAACTGAAGTCTGCTGCCACCTTAGCAAAGCTGTAGCCCCCACAACAATGCTTTGTGTGTACAATTTCATGAAAGCAGGATTAATCTGCCCTTCTAATGCCTATGTGTATAGTAACAAAGCATGGCTGCTAAAGCTTGGAACTGCACACCATTATTCTGACATGGTGACCTTATAGTAAAAAAAGAACAGTACGTATGCAGATTTGTGGTAAAGGCTTGATTTCATATTGAATTGAAAATAAAAGAATGGAGCAAAATCTGGCAGATTGAAGTTTTATGAGTCATGGAACAAGTATGTCATGAGTCTGGAAAATGAGTCAGGGAACAAGTATGTCATGAGTCTGGAAATTGAGTCATGGAACAAGTATGTCATAGCCCTTACAAAAAAGGGGAGGCAATTAGTTCCAAATTTGCAGGTTTTCACATGTTTTTTCTAAGGGGTTATCACAGGTTTTTGCATGAAAATCTGTGTTTTCCCTTGACATTGATGCAGGTTGATCATTTGCGACAGGTTCAACATAGGTTTTACACAGGTTTTATGTGCTAAAGGTGCGGTGATGAAAACTAGGGTTAAAACAGAATTTTTCAGCTAAACCTGTGGCATGATGTTAAAGGCAAAGAAAGGTCTGCCAAACATGTGTCAAACCTGTGAGTAGAAGGTTCCAAAAAGGCAGGTTTTCCTCCCAAGAACACACATGATTACCATTGTTTTTCCCAGGAGTGATCACACATGGTGCAGACACAGTTTGAATCACCTTTTTGTGAAAGGGTGGTCAGAAAAATGGGTCATGGAACAAGTATGTCATGAGTCTGGAAGATGGGTCATGGAACAAGCATGTCATGAGTCTGGAAGATGGGTCATGGAACAAGTATGTCATGAGTCTGGAAGATGGGTCATTGAACAAGCATGTCATGAGTCTGGGAGATTTGACTATATGCTATTGTATCAACATTTATTTAGTACAAGTAGAGGTTTTCAATTTGGTGTATTAACTGGTAATCATTGCTCTTGGGCAGAACTATGTGTGCAAGATGATAAAACACAGCTGGAGGGATACAGCTGTAAAGAGAATAAGATTAAATCTCTATTAGGAGCATTTGACTGAATATTAAGGGTTGGTAGTAGTGGTTAGGTCATGCAGAAAGGAATAAGGGGTGTATCTACATACACAATTAATTTGCAAAGGCAGACTATGCATGCCCAACTTATTAGTTTGACCATTCAAAAAAGATTGATGGGTGTATTTGTCAGTGTACACACTTTTACCTGCAAAAACATATGTGAGCATGCTAGATTAATGGTTGGGTTATACAATACTCCCTGAAGGGTGTGTAGATGTATGCACTTATAATGTACTAAGATGAAACTCCAGGGGTAATGGACAGGTGCATTCAGAAGCGACTTATGTGTGTCAATATTCACATGTAAATATGCACAGGCAAACCATAAATAACCCTGTGAGGGGTAGATGGGCACTGGTGTTTCTTGATTGGCTGTTGCCATTGTATTGTATCGATTGTATTCTTTGTAAGGGTTAGGGAATAGTTTGGGGATTAGGACTATCATTAGCCAGTTAGGAAATTTCTTGTTAAGTAGTGCGCATCGCTCCTTGGTGAGTGGTTGAGTTATTCTGAATTAACTTGGAGGTGTGTCAACATGTAGCCTTAAAATGTGCTAAGATATACTGTCCTGTGGTTGGCCATTCAGAAATGATTTATGCATGTCACTATACTCATTGAAGTGTGCAAAGGCAGACCTTGCAGGTATGCTACAACCCAGGACATAAGTATATGGGATAGTCCACTGCCCCTAGCCCTCCTCCCCCATTCGTTGAATGAAATCCTGATATTTTGAGTATATTTTGTCAAGGACAACATTGATTTAGGGGGCCAGGCATTTGTAAGACCAGGTAATCTATACATAATTGTTGCTATATTTGGGTAAATATGCCCCACCATTTTTGTGCTTAGGATTGTAGAGTCAGTGGTAGGCACATTAGAAGTCACTATGCTAGGTGAAGTGCATGTTTGGACCATTTAGAAGTGACTTAGAGGTGTGTACACACTTTTAAAATGTCATAGGGTAGGGGGGGTGTGTCATGGGGCCGGGGATGTGTGTCATGGGACCGGGGGGAGGGTTTGGGGCATGACATGAGGGAAAAGTCAAAGAATAGAGAGGAAAAAACGCTATTTTAGGTGTTTTTTTGCATTGCAAGTTTGGGTCATAGGGGTTCTAACCCCCAACTCCCCAGTGGTTGGGTCATTGGAGAGGACCATGCTTGCTGTAAGTCACTGAGTCACTCACTTATAAATGCTCATGGGCTTTCTGATTCAAGTCTGAGTATGGAATGCAAGTATCGTCACTGCTAGTGATATGAAACACATGAAGATTTGTACCGATATGTATGAGCTGTTATTGCATGACTTAAATGCCAATTTAAATCATAATTTTGTTTTTTAATTGTAAAGGCAAACAATTCTCAGGGTTGCAGTGTGAAAATTGCCCTTCCAATATTGCTACAAAGTGCTACCTACAGTATGCTTTTTAACAATAGAAATTGTAAAAATTTTCATCTTTATTTTTCAATCAGCAGTTTATAAGTCTTTTTGTTATGAACATAACCAAAATTTCTGGTTTTTATGTGTTTTAAGACTAGAAGTTACTGTTTTAGGGAATTCTGTGTAAAAGTATAAAATTTGTGGTTTTAGCAAAATTTAGCAAATGCACTTCAGATGATATGTGTGTTAATCTTCTTTCACATTACTGTATCAGATTTATTTAGCCAACAGATGTGCACAGAAGTGCCATGCAGGAAAATGGTATCAGGGGATAAGGGACTGTGGTGTACCTCCTTGTAAAATGCTGTTATGGTTCTTTTGGTGCACAAACTTTGTACAGTATATATGACCCATTTCCATAGTACGTGTAACAGTGCACTGATATTATACTCTGTTTACATGGATATTTGCCTTCATTTCCTTTATTCAGACAAAGACCATCATCATTGCATTTATGGTTATAGCATTTTACATTTCTAGTTTTTATTGGAGCTCCCTTCATCCTTCTCCCTACCTGAATGGTGTTGAGGTAAACTGGTTCAACATGTCCATGCTATAATTTGATAAACAAAAAGCATGGAGTTTTGTAACCAAACCAGAAACACAAATCATGTTGGGTCTTCTTGGCCTTAATTGTAAAACAATAGCAAATAAGGTGTTATTTTTATAATTTCTGCTCTGCAATGCTCAGGAATATTGCTGCCTGTATCACAGTCTTTGTTGCACTTATACTTGCACTTTTGAAAAATGTAAATTGGAATGTAAAAAAAATGTTGACAATAAATATTTGAATGTAACTTTGTTGTCTTGACCAACTCATTCATTAAACTCTTAATTTTGTGTTTTATGGTAGATACTGTAGTATATTAAACCCCCTCCCCATCACACACCCTCACACATGACCTGTGTGAAGCTTGCTTCCTGCATCATCCATGAATCTAATTTAGGTTTACCCTAATTTCTGAAATTTTTAAAAATTCACTCATAGAATGAAAAATTACTTTGACTCCAAGCTTCGTGAACATTCCTGAGCTTAGAGGCAGAATGTTGAAGTTTATTAACACAATTTAAAATGGTAGTTTGTACAGTTCTTTCACTAATTTATGATGACATTTTGGTACCACTCATACCACAATGTTCGCATTTCTTTCACCGAAACTTGCTGAATCTTGTGACAAAATGAGATCGTGTCATAAAGCTGCTATGAAGAAGCTAATCCTCTGTAAGATTCTTTGAACAGCATGCTGTGGAAGAAAAGGAAGGATTTAGGGTCACAAAAACCTTTTTTTTTTTTTGTTTTTGTAATTCAAAAGAAAAAGCACGTAGTGTGAGATGTGAAACAAGAATGTTACAAATTATTGTGCAATTAATGGACTTTTTTGATGCACTTTTGAGCTCACATGGACGCTATAATTCATTTGGCTGGATGAAAAAGCACTTGATTTGTAAGAATAAAACAGGGATGAGCTCTTTCAGTGAATTCACTGATTTCAGTGATTTTTCCTCTGCTTCAGTGATTTGTCATTCTTCATTTCAGCAAAATTGTGGTGATAAAAACACCAAATTGTTTCTGCTTGGCTTACAAAAGTCCTGGCACGTTTCCACATACTATGTATGCATTATACTATAAAAGTCAAGTATTTTCATAACACTATGCCCTTATCCTACCCTCTGCATTCAACAAATGTGAAAAAGTTGAAGTGAACATCACATGGACCTAGGCCTAGATTAACAATGTAACATTAATATTAACATGATAATGTTACATTATGCTATTCTTACTTACATTATGTATGTGCACAGCTACAGTATGAAGCTTGAACTAGGCTTTCCTCTTGTTTCAGTGATTTTTCCACTAACTCAGGCCCATCCCTGATAATCATTTAGTCCTTGATGTTCGTTTTTATTTTTTATTGGCGTTTCAAATTTTTTGGTGAACAAGAGCAGAAGGGAGTCTTGATCCCCTGTATCTTCCCCAGGTTGCAACCCATGTAGTCTTTCCGGTAGGATTTCATGTTTCCTCAAGAGAATCACATTTAACTATTTTCTCACAGTTAAGTTCCCCTCACCCCTGCATTTTTTTTCTTCCCCCAGTATCCCTCGTAGAATGAAAAGTTGAAGGATGCATGCAATTTACGTATACTCAATGGAAGCCAGCCTAGTGCATCGAGACAAACACTCATGACACGCAGAATGATTTTAAGCCAGTGGCGTAGCCACGGGGTGGTTTTGGGGGTTAGAACACCCCCCCCCCCCCATTACCCAACCTTAAATTGCAGAAAACACATAAGATAGCAGTTTTGTCGCTCTATCCTTATGTTTTCCCTCATATCGTGCCCCAACCCTCCTCCCCCATGATACCAAAATTCTCCCCATGCTGCTAGAATTGAATAGGACATTTTAGCCAATATTACCTGAGAAAAAGGCTTTTTCCTGGGTGAAGCTTATCTCTAAAATGGCATCAATGAATTCCTTTTACAAACAAACTTGCTCTATTGACCAAATAGTCTTTAAAAGGGTTCAAACACCTTTAACTTTATTGATCTTATGAAACCTGAACAGGAAGTTCTCTGATAGATTGTGGATAAGGAGTGGTCAACTGAAGATGGCTAAAACTTGCTATTCATTTCTAGCGTCATGCCATGACACCCGCCTGTTTTTAGCTTAGTAGTTCGGGGGTGGGGTGGGCAGTACTTGCATGGGCTCTGCCGGTTTCTTGTCAAGATTGCAATCGCAAGGCCGGGTCATCCAGAATCGTGGAAAACATGTGGGGGTAGGGACACGGCCTCCAGGGGCGTTCTCACTGTTGTGGGATGAAATATAAAAATAAATTAATAATTAAATATAATTAAAAATAAATAATTGACCTGGATATTAAAAGTTAGAAAAAAAAAAGAAAAAAATGAAAAAAAAACGGAACTAGATGAAGCTAAAAGTTTTTCCAGTCTGGCTCAATCCAGAGTTTTAAGGCAGTACATACATCATGCAGCTATGAACGCATATAACAGTAGTCTTGGTCACGACCCTAATAAAAGTTGGAATACAACATATGCTACTCTTTTTGAGTACGACCTCCTTACCTTCAGAAATTCTTAGCTCTGTTATTACTGCAGCTCCCTGCAAATTAGTCAAGTTCAAAGCCTGCCCTCTATTTTGAACTTTTGTGAGGAATAATGTAACAACGTCTTGACCAAAACTAATATAATAGGAGAATGTGCATCAATTATTCATCATGTAAGGAATTCAAGGCTCATAAGAAACAGATTAAGGAAGGTATAAGAAAAACAATATTTTTTTAAACTTCTTAAACAAATTAATTAGAGGAATTTCGTAAGATAGTGTCAAGGGAAACCAAAGGTGTTTACCGTGACTTCTCTTTTGAGAGTGGGCAAACATTGTTCGTGTGAAAGGTTGCATCAGATTATCCTTTCCCTTTAAGGGATAGTTTTGATGAACATGCACTAGCTGTTTGGGAGGAAAAACCAATCCAAATCACGGTGTAATTGGTTATTGCAGTGTTTTCCAGGAAGATGCCTAACTGGTAGGCCTATTTATAGTGGTCCTTTAAAGTAAGAATATTAACAGTTGAGAAGCCGACAATTTCGCCTGAGATTTGTGATGTGATAACTTGCGAAGTTTAATGATTCTGTTAAGTTTCCGTGTTAAGAATCCGTAAGTACCTCAAGATTAATTTCTCGATAGTAATAAATGCTCATAACTCAATTCTATCAAAGTAAGGCTCCGAATTTATAAAGTTCATAACCTTACGCCTTGTGGGATCCTTACGAGATTGTGTCGTTTTCTAACTCTTCCTACAAAATTTAAAAGGGTTGCGTTGAGAGAAAGACACCTTGCCCTCGGTTGATTTTACCAGAGGGATTAGACTTCTTGGGAACGACGATCCGAAATTTCTGCATGTAGGCCTAATGCTTAAAGGAACTCTAAAAATTGTGGCAAAATACTGTGTCTCGTAGAATCATTTTCTCATATGTAAACCAAATTTACTGTGGAGAATGAGGGATTTACTGTTGCATTCCCTTTCACTCCCACTACTGGTAATAAAGGCGACACCCGCCGGGAATTGTTTCAGTCTACGGCATATTTCTTAAAACCACTACTTTATGAAGAAGCCAAAAAATCAAATGGCTATTTATTCACCCTAAAAATATGTATTCCCCAAGATCTTATTACGGCTAATGTAAGGCCTCTGTGATAAGGGTAAGTTGGGCTCCCAAAAGCGACATTCTATGGGATCTACCGACGAAAAAAATATTCAGCTGTTTCTTTTTCTATGTTGTCCGTGCATGAGACAATGATGATTAATTACCCGAACCTTCTCAACGGTTCACTACTGATGAAGTCGGGCCATAATTTGATCCAGAGCAACAGAAACAGGACAAGCCTAGGCCTACTAACTGGTCACGAAGGCGAAATAATAATAATAATCCCCCCCCCCCCCTACACCGCACATAATCTACAATGCCACCCAAGTCTTTCATATGAAATCTGAATTAATGATTTCGGGCCTTTCCTTCAAATGTGCAAGGTGCGTCGACTACCCCTGTGACGTCAGATGGTGCACCGCCTTCCCTTTCTTCACATATCTCTAGAAAATTATGTCTCAGGATAGGGTATTTGTTTCAGCAGTTCAGGTTTGAGGGGGAATTTAGGAGAGGGCAACATCGGGCGGAGTCAAAAGGAAACTCAAAGTAACGTTCTACAGTCAGTGAACAATAGATTTTACATTTAATACACTTGTCCTCAAACATGGCAACTAGCTTTCGTTGAAAATAAATATTTGCCTCATGTACTACATGCATGATAAGGGGAAAAACAATACCCCCAAAATTGCAATAGTCTATCAAATTCCCTGAATTGTTCTTGAGAACCACGGTCATTTACTTGCTGAATTTTGAAATGTAGGAGTTGCTATTAATTACTCTATCTTGGATAAGCAATATTAAAGTCCTTAAATGCGAGACAGGTACTTGGGACTAAAAGAAGGAGAAATTAGTTAGAATCGGTTGTTGAGAAACTAAGTTTGGGTCAACTGCTGCTGTCCGGCCACGTACTTCCTATACATGGACAGAGCATACTGCTCGGTACATTGGCGCTTACGTGCTGTAGGTGTGAGAAAATGGCCGTCTGATACAGTTTTGTGTGAAAGTTTGGACTTGCTCAAGTAGATCACAATATTTTGCAAGAAAGTTGAAATATTTTTGAAAGATGGCAAGGTAAGGTCAAAATCACTTCACGTATTGCAGAAATATGATATTTTTACCCATTCAAGTTTAACTTTTGCCTCAAATGGGTATGCAGAGTCCTTGTCTATTAGACGATTAATAGGTTCACGGCGGCCATCTTGGTGAGCCTTTTCTGTCCCAAACGGTGGCGACCATCTATCGATAGGACGTACACGTTACATGCTATGTCCATGTAAAGAAGTCCGTGTGCCCGGCTTTACGTACTTAGTCCATATGGAACAGGTAGTTTCATGGTGGCACATTCCCTGCGGAGCGGACTTAGTTTGTTCAATCCCTATTCAAGGTTTCACATCGGTGGGGATATGACTGATTATATGCCCCAAGGTCTGCACTACGTACGTAGGATAGGTGAGACATGACTTTGAACCTGTATAGCAAAGTCTACTATACATTCTGCGCCTCCGTAAGTGATTAAAACGTGTCTTTGTCGAGTTCATTTATCTACTCATCTTGTATTTATTCAGACCAACAACGGAAATGTGGCATTTGGAGATTATATTAGGTGATAAAAGTGGATACTGGACAGCAAAGTATAACAATAGAACAAAGGTCAGTCTTATGGTCACATGGCAATACAATTTGATCACGCGGCTGTACTATAATGCCTATAGGTTCAGCGAGAGGTGAAGGCTATAATTTTAACTACAGACAATTTTATGCGTAGGGGCCAGTTGAGGTCTGACAGGTCATCGTCATATCCATTCTCTGTGGACAGAAGTAGTTGTAGGAATTATTCAATACAGAGAATGGGCTTATCAATTAGCAGACCGACTGCCTATTTTATCCGTTTAAGAGTGAAGTATGGGGGCATGTCACGTCTAACATACCTATAGATTTTTGGACATTTTGCTCCGACCCCTTTACGATTTTGCCATGGCTGAACTTTATTTTGCATATAATTACTGTTCACTTGGGATTTAGAGCTTTATTTATAAGACACGTCATGTTGGATATACTTTTTGTAGCTGTGGCGCAAAATTGAAGTTTAGGTCAAGTACCAAAATCTCTTTGAGCTAGATATATTAGTACAAGAAACGTGAACCGAAGTTGCAGCTGAGGCCGGATACGGACGGTACTATCTTGGCGTGTAATATAACAATACGTTCACCACAGCTTGTTTAAATTTGTGTCCGAATGCACCTGACCAAGTTTACTACATGTGAAAGTAACATCCGTGAAAATCTGCTATCACACTGAATGACACTTATATAGTTTTGTGTTTAAAGCCGGTTTGACGGTTATTTTTGGGCAGTGAGGTACTGACAGTTGTAGGAAATGATATGGAATTTCGTCCGATCGAGCGTGCGACTGACCGGACAAGGGTTGGCCGAGGCTGGTAACGTGAATTAAAGCCAATTTTTAGGACACGTTTGTCCAAGCCGGGCGTACAGGAGAAGAGCCTCATGCAATGGCTGAAATTCATATACAAACTTTCAGTGACAGTTTTGCCAATGACATTACTTGCCTTTACCGGAATAACTACATCAGTTGTGTAGCCATTTTACTACAAGCTGGCAAAGCCCCTCTCTTTTACATTATCATAGCAATAAATACCTGCCTCCTACAATATGTGTCTGGCAACATCGTTTTTGCCATATTTTTATCAGTGTTTTCAGCGTGTTTTGTCGCAAGCGCTATTGTGTACGGTCGTTTATTCTTCAAAGAAAGATTCAACGGTCACGTTTACCCAAGAAAAGTGTGTCGAACGGACGGAGGTATATTTCTTATAGCTATCGACAAGAAACAAACACCGGCTAAACTAGTTGGATCCCTTGCACTCGATCCGGTCTCACGTGATGCGGTGTCGATAAATCTTGTTTGTGTACACCCTGATTATCGTGGAAGTGACGTCTTCAAAAAATTGTACAAGTCAGCTATAGATCATTGCAACACCGCAGGTTTCAAGCTGGTAAAAGCCTTTGTCTTAGATATATCAATTCCATTCTTCTCCATGATACCAATACTTCAAAGGCGGGGCTTTGTGGTCACAGAGCGGTTCTTTTCCCCGTCCAGATTCGTTCCTCTTCTAAGAGCATACAGACTTGAAAAGCGTTTATTGGATTACACAGAAAGTGGGCGCGACATAAAATAACCCTGTCGGCCACATTTATATTAGATCAATTAGTTTTCTTAAGTAATTTTTACATTCAGTAAAGTAGGAACTGAGCCAACAGCGTACAAATTCGGTAGGCCTACTGTGAAAACTATTTACACGTCACTATGCAATATTAAGAATACGCTGTACTGTATCCCCGTGCTAAAACAAGTTAGGACGATATTGAATATTTTTCATCTTTAAAGTTGGACGACGGTTGTAGGATAACGTGCTGGTTTTCTCTAACATTGAACCGACAAATTTTCCCAGTTGGCAAATTTTTACCCCAAAAGCCTGCAAACTTGAAAACATTGAAAGACTGAAAGTTGGAAAAACGTCCTCTAAATTTTCTAATTTTTCTTTAAGCTTTTTGTAATATTGAATTTTGTGAGAGTTTGTCATTTGAACAAAGTCGTTATGCAGTTATTTAAATAAATATCTTGTCGAATGATGAATTGCTCCAAAATTTTGAAACCGTGTGAATATAAAATAGCAATAAAACCACAAAACAGGCTTAATATCATGGCTTGCTTCATTTTACAAACTAACTTAGTATTCTGAGTCAGTGCTGGTTCTTGAAATTCTGATCTTAGGTTCCGAGGTAGTAGAAATATATTGGTCATGATGTTGATTGGTTCAAAACACCAGTTTGGTTCAAATGTCCACTTCCACAGCTTTCTTTTTTTTTCCAACTTCCTCAGAGAACCCAAGATAGTGTTTCTACTCCCCAACAAATGCTAAATTCCGTTACTCTCCTAATATTGATTATGAGAGCATTTAAGTTTTTGTGTGGAATTCCCTGAAAATGTTGCCATTTTGAAAAATTTTGGTAGATTTTGTTTCCATTTTCACCCCTTAATTAATTCGCCCTCGGTACGTTTGACGATTTCGTCAGGAACATTGTTGTTTTGGAAGATCTTTTTATAATGCTAGGAAGAATAAATAAGCACGTTTTCTGACCAACATCGCCCCAAAGGGGTAGGATGTTTGTTTTCTCAAATTCGTTTCCAGTTTTATGCTCTCCCGTTTTGGGTAACGTGAAACCATAATAAAGAACATCCGAGAAATTACCTCACAACAATTTTGCAAAGGGCCAGAAATTTACTTCCGATTGAAGGAGTTCTGTTTCCAAGGAATCGACGTTCTCGAAGGACGACAAGTACTTACAACTGACCAACCTAAAAGGGCAAAAGCAATCGCCCTAAACTTATTTTGAAAAAACAGCAGGTCCTACAAATTTTTCTTTCTTATTTCGCTTCTTACTCAAGATGAAACGTTCCTTAATTCTTTCTTTTTTGTTACATCGTCCTTCTTTGCCTGATCGCATTTTATTGCTTCAGAGAGGAAATGAAGCTCACTACATAAACACTTGATTTATGGTCAAGTTTCACATCTCGTTAACTGATTGACAGTAACAAATATATTAAAATACACAAGAAGTTACGTAACATCTAGGGGTAAGCTTACAGTGCAGTCAAGCATGTGTTACTTGCTTTCCACGTAGTGTGAACACTGAAAGCATAGATCATTTCAGGGAACAGATCATGTAACAAACCCAGGCAACAGTTACACCCCACACCGCCTTTGATCTACTGGAGTGTCTATAGTGCATTCTAAAGGAGCAACGCACGTGACGGCAATATTGTGAAACTGAGAGACGTGATTCCCTGGAGGTATCTTTACCTGCAACAGTTAATTTAAATTATACCTGCATTTATCAGGGGTGTCACTTTCGTTGTTAGAGATTGGGGATGCTACACCCGCTGAAATTTTTAAACGATGTTTGTCGGGAAGATTTACCGTCTATCAGAAAAGCAATTCTACTCTCTTTCAGAAATTTACTTCGTTAGAAAAAAATGAAAATAATATTTTATGCAGGGAACATGTAGAAAATGTCGGGAAATTTTCAATAGGATATTATCTCCCATTTGGAATATGAAAAGAAATCCTGTCGGGTGGATGTTTTTGCTTTTGATGTTTTGGTTTGTGTCTGGCAACTATTCTGTTTGTAGAGAAATAATTTCTTCTCGTTCAAATGGTTTTCACAAAATAAAGCAGGTAATCAGATTCAGATAATAATACAGGCAATAGGATCACCTCAGTTTCTCGGAAACTATTGAGTGTAGACTTAAGAAATCCAAACTGTCAGGAAAATGAAGAAGGACATTTTTGAAATATCCTTGAAGAGATAGGAGATCTTGGGCTCAGCTCAGCTTTAAAAATGAAAGATACAAATTTACTAAGTAATGCAACTTTTTGCTTTTGATTTGGTGCATGATGTAAATCTGTGATATCATCGCGGCTCATTAATTTGACATTACATTCAGTTTATTTGTAATTTTGATGTCGATACATTAATCAACAGTGATTGTTGTACTCTACGTATGGTTAAGGGTAATGCTTGATCTACGGGCAAAGATATTTTAACATTTCCACAGTATCAAATTTCATGCTTAGGACAAAAGGAATTTAATTATAAAGAAAAACAAAAGGAATCAAAGAAAATGTGCCCACACTACACAACTTTTGTGGCTTTGTTGAAAACAGCGTTATTTTTTAACAAAAATAGCCAATGTTTAAAATGAGATATCTTGAGTTAGGAAAATGAATTGCTACAGGGTTTCAAGGACACGGTGTGGAATCTTTTTTTTTTTACAAAACCCCGGTGAAAAGCCACAAGAAGGCATTTAAATAACTGCTGAGGGAATGATACCTTCCCAAAGTGCTAACGCATATGCCTTTCTTCTGTAAACTTTCTCTCTGCTTCCATACGTTCTAAATATCGTTTGCAACTCGATAGATACCTATTACGTAACTCAAAGCCCAAGGTTAGAAAGATTTCAAAGGAGGTAAAAATATTTCTCTCGACTCAAAAATTGTTGTACCTCAAAGTTTGAACTATGAAGAAAAAATCTGTTATTATAAAATATATGAAAAGAATCGAACAGAATAAAAAGTGTTCGTTTTTTTTTCTTCAGTTGCAATCAATACAGTTTTTGTAGAAACAAGGCACACAATTGCCCACGTTATAAATGGTCTCATCTGTCTGAGTCATCAAAACCAATTTTCGATGAAGCCGGTCTTTGGCTTCAGATTATGTGGTGGCGTAGTACTTGTGCACCAATGTTAAGAAAGTAGGTGAGCCATAGTACACGCCAACACTCAAATGCACGATCCTAGACATGTTTTTGCAAAAGTGTTGTCTGCATGAGTCCAATGGTTTTCCCTTTCGGGAAACCAATAATAGTTTTGTATATAATGTGTTAGCCCGTTTTGTGGGATCTGAGGTGTGGACTGGGTTGAGTGAAAGACACCCCTGAAGCCTGAATGTGGACGCATTATGATTTCAGAGTCGTGTAATTTGTTTAATGGACGTGTATGGGAAAATGTAAAAGAGATTTAGACAGGTGTATGGAACAATAACTTTCACTCTTAAATATAGTCAAATTTAAAGAGAATCTAATCCGGAATCTTGTCAAATCTTTGATCAGATTCTACTCATAAATGAAACGAAGAGTTACATTTTTCAATTTTGAAACATTCCTAATCAATTTTGAAACGAATCTTTTCAAATATATGACTAG
Organism: Holothuria scabra; assembly: GCA_037179385.1. Lineage (NCBI taxonomy): Eukaryota > Metazoa > Echinodermata > Holothuroidea > Aspidochirotida > Holothuriidae > Holothuria > Holothuria scabra. The sequence goes on from CM074199.1 coordinate 1,774,006, forward strand.
ATATTTGTTTAGAGTGTGGTGATTGCCAGGGTCGAGATTGGGGAAAAAGTGTGACCTCGGGGACATATAATTTATGAAATGGTTTGGAAGGATGCTGGACAAATGCTACAGAGATGTATAAGGTGGATACGAGAGCCTTGGAGGCAGAGTAAATGGAAGAGGACGTACAATTCTTCATGATTTTTGTGTAACATTTCAGCCCATCTGATCTTATGATTACCAACATGTGAAACTTATAGAAAAATCGGGAAGTACCTTTCCTAGTTTCCCAGCCATCTGGAGGGCTTGTGAAATCAAACTTTCCTTGCATAGTCGGGGTGTTTCTGTGGTAGGGCCACTACCCCCTTCTCTGTTGAATTCACTGGTTTTAACACGTTGCATGCGCCAAGCCATGGGCATGGCGGCTCTCAATGGTAAGTAATGAATCGGGAATGCATGGTAGCAAACCGAGAGATTTTTTCTACTTTATTCTTATTAAGTTCAGGCGCGGATCCAGACATTTCCAAAAAAAAAGGGGGGGGGGAGCGAAAGCGGGCAATGGGGACGTAACAGTGGCTTACGCAGGTATAGAAGCCTGTATATACAAAATTAATTCCAAAGAAACAAGAGGGCAAGTTATTTTCTAGCCAACAAACAACCAGTCCACATTAACGGTTTCTGCACACTTGATCTCTCCTACAGACCGTACGCATCAAATAAAAACATACCGGTACGAGACGGAATAAAAATCAAAGTCAACAAGTCAGCAAGTAAACAAGGGCTTCAATTCTTACGTGTCGGATCATAATTAACACTTTAAACATACTTTACTTGAAAATTGTAAGATGCGTTTTGTGTTTCTCCGACACGGTTGTTTTTTATCGCTGTCCCTCTATACCAGGGGTATGCATGTGGGTCTTGGCACATTGGTCAATGGGGAAGGATGGGTGCAAGGGGTGACGGTAAGACCCCACATAATATGCATCTATATCTGCTCCACAGGAACCACCCAAATAGACACAGCAACATGATTTGGTCCACAATTTTGCACACCCCTGATCTTTACGATAATGCAACACCGCTGGCAACTGATGAGACAAGACTAACGAGCCGCCTGGTCACAGCCATTGTATACATTGTACACATGGACTGACGTGGGACTCTGTGAACATAGTTCAGTTGGTAACCTCATCACCTGACTGATGACATACTAGTGCCCGGCAGCTACTCACATTATTTAAATCTTGTTGTTGTGGCCAGGGAGTTGCAGCTCCCTGTTGAGGCGCGAAAGCAAAAGGGCAGGAAACTAAATAGATAGCTTATTAACCCGGGTTTATAACACGAAGTGAGTGTATTTGGATTTGTTTCGTAAGGGAAAGGATGAGCATGAAATGGCCCCCTTGAATATTCTCGAAGATAAGCAGTATATGCTTATTTTAGTGTATTTGTTATTGTTCATGTGACGAAGGGGGGTGGTGAGTGGTTGAGGCCGTTAAAGCCCCCTCCCCCCTCCCCCACTTGGATCCGCGCCTGAAGTTTTGGACTTCCTAAAGGTTATCGGTGCTGGGCGTATACCGAAGCATTTAACAATAATTCTATAGGTCACCTGCAGGACGCTGGGCAGCTCCCTCGTCAGATTCTATGGAAAATGTACCTCTTTCAAATAGATGTAAAATTTGCCCTCAGGACCGGACCTTTTATGCTACAGTCACATTACCGCTGATGTCCGAAAAGGCGCCCGTCCGGGCGCCGGCAGGACCTAAATCGGCCAGACATCGGCAGGCGCCCTGCAGATGATCGGCCGACGAACTTCACTCGCCGGCCGATTTTTAGACATCGGGCGGCGCCCGGTGAAGTTTTAGCGCGTAGTTGAAATTTTCAGATGAGTTGCCGACGTCGGTGGGACATCGGCGCCAGTGGATACATCGGAAAAAGTATGTATATCGGCGGGCACCCGACCGGACATCGCCCGATGTGAAGGCGACCGTCAGATGCCCGGGCAGGGCCTTGTCGGGGACCGGCAGATGAGTTTAATCGGCCGGGTGCCGGCCGATGTCCCGTCGGACATCTGCCGATGCCCTGCCGGTGTTCGGCAGGTGACCTGCAGACGTCCTGAAGGACACCGGCCGGAGCCCGGCGAAATTGATGGAGAAACCATCGGCCGGTCATCTGGCGGCGCCCTAGCGGCGACCGGAGCAATGTGACCACATGAAAGATGTCGGTGAGATTTGGTCAAAATTCCCCGGCGCCCGGCCGATGTCAGACATCGGCCGATTTCTACTCATCGGCCAGCGCCCGGCGGTAATGTGACTGAGGCATTACATGGAAGAAGAAAAGACTGCTGGAGTTCACAATAGTTGTAGAATAAACCCGCTGGCTTTGATTTATGACTATCTGGTAGTTTTTTCTTGTTTGTTAACTTTGCAAATTTTTCAAGGGGTATTAAGGCTTCAATTTGCACGTATTAAGTGAGGTTAATTGGGGACACGTTCCACGTTGGCAATTATTGTGTCTCGTCGACCAAGCAGGTTTTCTTTCTTATCAGGATACGTCAAGGTCGAACATTTTTCTATTCGTACGGCCAACTAAAGTCTGGCAGGTTCTACAAAGCTTTGTAGATTCACTATATGGTCAGCAGTACTTGAGAAATACACACAAACTGAAAATATATAAAGTTGCCAATTTGTGTCTGTATGTTGAAGAATTTTTGAGCTTCTTAAATCAGAAAATGTGTTGGTGATCGAATGTCCGTTTTGCCTCTCGTACAAGTGACGTATTGGGGTCACATGGACGGCAAGCTAAATGCTCAAAAATTCGAAAAACATGGAATATCGATCGAAAAACTATGTTTATCGACGTTAAAACTTGGATTTTCAGTCAAAAATCTACGTTTTTTAGACCAAAAAACCAAGTTTTTTTCCAATAATCTTGGATTATCGGTGATTAACTGGGATTTTCGGTGGAAAAACCATGTTTTCGACCGTAAATCCAAGTTTATCACCGATAAACTTGGATTATCGACCCATAAATATGGTTTTTTGCCGATAAACTTAGATTTCCGGTCAAAAAACATGGATTTTCGGTCGATAATCATGGTTTGTCAGCGATGAACCAAGTTTATCGGGGATAAACCTTGTTTATCAGTCGATAAATCATGTTTATCAGTCGATAATGCAAGTTTTTCAGCGATATCAGTTTCTCTCAGTGATAATCCAAGTTTATCGGCGATAAACCATGTTTTGCGCCGATAAACATGGATTTTCGGAAGAAAAACGCGATTTTTACCTGTCGATAACAAAGGTTTTTCGGTCCATAGTCCATGTTTTTCGAATTATTGAGCATTTAGCTTGCCATACACATGCGCATATCACGACCTTTATCACTCCTTTACTGTGTCTGCAATTATAATTTTCAATAATACATTGTAGGTGAGTAATTGCGGCAGCAACGCTACATAATATCTCAATGAAAATGGAACGATTTGAACTGACGATTTGCAAAACGTTTTTATTTTCCAAATTAGTTCAGCCCCTTTTCGTCGATGTGGCATAGCTTGCAGATTGGCTCTTTTTAACAATCAAAATTTTCATAAGTAACATTTCTTCTAGCAAATCGCAAAAAAGGCCAAACGGTATTGAAAGATGGAAAAGCGTCCTCCAGAATTCGTCTTATTTTTAGGCTTCCAACGCCCGTTTGTACTTTTTTCAACAGCATTATTTGAAGCCGTGTAAAGAGAGAAAACGCAGTTTAGGATATTCTCTGTCATTCTAATTCATTGGATGCATACTTTTAATCATACGATATTTTGTGAATGAATTGTTTTGATCAATTGTATCCTTCTTCCAGCTTTAAATTTATGTTGTATCATTTAGGCTAAAATATCATTATCACAATTATTTCTTGTAAATCTGACTTACAACAGGGTACATCATGTGAGGGCTTGCTTTACCGTACTTCATTTAAACTAAGCTAACACGAGTTTCAAAGGAATTTTTGAAAAGAAGTCAGTATTTGAAATTTTTTCAATGTTAAATGGTTTAGTCAGTTAGCGGCAATGTGTTAACTTTTTTCTCAGAATTGATGTGTTTATTTCAAATTTATGATAATGTTGATAACAAATTATCATCTCTTCCAAGTGTTAGGTTGTTCACATTTTCCACACATTTAAACCTGGTCAGGTTAGTCTGGTTGAAAGCAACATCGTGTAACAAACGCGCAACGTGTGGACCTAATTATGGACCGAAGGTCCACGTAAACCAAGTGATGTGTAATATGGCTAATTTCTTTAACTAATTTGTTTATTTTTTTTAATTATCTCATGGCAGCCTTGTAATACTCGCGTACGAGTATAAGTTAAAAGCCTCGAGTACGCGTGTTTGAGTATCGGTACATAATAATGCAGTCGAGTACGCGTGTGAGGACGTATTGGAGAATTACAAGTATGTTTCATGGCCCCGGATACTATATTACCAACAAACCTCCTAAAATACACCATGCGCTAACACACTGTAATGAATTTGTCGTCATTGATCACAACGCGGCTAACCTTCATGCGATAACGTGTTGACCGTACGATCCAACACAAGAATGATGGCCCTGGGGAACTTTTTGCCCAAATGTAAAAAAAAAAAACAAAAACGAATGCACAGGATCGAAGTCTTCCAACCCCCCTTAAATTCAATGTTGTCATTAACAAAGTACCAATGTTGTCATCAACAAAGTAATTATATTTCCAGATTTGAAGAGATTCAAAGTGGAACGGGGAGCGGGGGCTGTACCATGTATTTTGTCCAGGGCTGTAGGCTACTTACATTGATACCAACGTTCCACGCACCTCAAATTTATTCCAAGATTTACCTTTTGTCTTCTTGACGGATTTGTTTAAAGTAAAAACACCATCTGAATTGAAGGCGCTGGTTTTGAAGAGCTTGGTGTGCTCTCACGGGCATTCGAAGTCATACCTAAAGCTCTGTGCCAGTGTTTAATTGTTTTTGTTCTTTCTTTTACTTTTCTGTATTTTCTGGGGGCTCGATGTGGCTTTTGGATTGGAGGGGCAAAATTTCCCCCAGTCAGAACCTTGAATCATGTCTCGGACCCTGTGGTGGTGCTTGAATGTCAAAATTGGGGGGGGGGTTAAGGGCAAAGGATTATGTTGGTAGCAAACATTTTAGGTGCCAAAGCACCCGTTTCTTGGGGTGGGGGTCAAGCGGCGAAGCCCCCGGAAGCTCAAAGGTTTCACATATCTGTGGATGAAAAATTAAGTCTCTGGAGAGGTATGCTATTTATTTTTTCGGTTAACCCAACTCCTAGATGACCTAACGGGAGGGGGAGTGGAGGGCAAGGACAAAAACTGAGTAGTGAATTCTCCCTCTGCTCCCCCCCCCCCCCGTAGCGTCGCTAATGCCCTGACCAGTCTCCTTTATAAGCAATACACCTTCAAGAACGTATGCGCGCACAAATAAAAACGCACGTTCGCTCAAACTGACACGAACAAACCCAAACGATATATAGCAGACGCATTAAAAATACAGTATCATTAGTTTAGTAGGCTCAAGTAGATGTGTCTAAAGCCGTAAAGTTATCTCTAAAAGACATCGTATATATATTTTTTCTGCATGTTATTAGTTCAAACGTCCAGGATTATGGAGAGGGGGGGGGGCATAACGATTTGCTTGTTACACCAAATTTTCGGGGCAATTTAATCCCCTGTGACATCATAGGGCTGACTAATCTGTCTCAGGATTGGCATACAAAACCATGGCTTCCGAGAAACCTTATTTTGAGCTTTCCTGGAGCTGTTTTACCATCGTCTGAAGCTGTTTTCAATTTTACAAATGAATTAGGCCTGGGCCTTTAAGCACCCAGTGTAAACCCCAGGTTAAACATCGTCAAATTGCTCTCCTGCAAAATTTAAGGAGCGTGACTGCGCGCCGCTACTAGATGTTTGGAGGCGTGGTGATTTGCTCTTGGCCGCTCGCCAGCAGTCTCTGTTTGTCTGCTACTGAATCGGCATGAATTTTGGCAACTTGTTAGAATCAACTCAATGAGACGGGCCTATTGACGAAACCTGCATGTGGGAGATTTCGTACACTAAATTTCCGCTGACGATGTCACGAGTTCTGGTTGGCTGGTTTTAAAATTGAACCAGTCACAATGTTTGTTACATGAACTTTGCTTGTAACTTAACAGTGACACAGCGTCCCGGGTCCATGTGGCTGTCTGTGTACTGTAAATTGGTGAGCAGAACAAAAATATTGGGTTAGCCTCACGGGCTAATTAGTCTGACTAGGTAACTGTATACTGTATACATGTTCTAAAAATGAAAACGAACTTCACTTTCTATAATCTTTGCAGTATTCTGTGCAAATTTTCGCCCAACAAGTGAAGTGCAATCCAGACACGTTAAGAGCGAGAAAAGCTTCGTGAATTTCAGATTGTTTGCATCACGTACCTGGCGCTATTTTGAGCCACAGACAGACACCGAAATTTTTTGGGCTCGTCCTGGGCCGCCTCTGGTGCTTTTGCGACAAAGCGCCAGTCTATTTTCGAGCCCCGGTACCGCCCATAAAAACTACCTCACTCCATTCGCTTGTGTGTAAAAAACCCTTGTGAAGATGTGATATTATACAGCCTGCTGCCCTTCGGTCTAGTGCCGACAGGTTTGCGACAGCTACCAAAGAAAAAAGATCTGATGTTTGCTACGATCTTCCATAAAACCTAACCCACGTGAGCATCCCCATGTACAACACCAACCCTTTAATTTTATTCAAGGAAATTCGCTGCATCCATTGCAAATGTCAGACAGCGTACAAATGATCACCTGTTCCTCAGTTACTAACTCATGCATATTGTCGTGGAACACGTGGTTGGAACTCCTGGAAATATATTTGTAGACAGGTAGGGCAAGTGTCATGTGTTTCATCATATCAGGGCGGCAATGTAAATTTGTTCAATCAAGGGTTAGAATGAACTTGTACGATCCACTTTGACCTATCATGCTGGTTTTGACGGCATCAGCTGTTGGCCGTTATAATTAAGGGCTTTGTGAATGATGTGGCAATGCTCTTTTGAGGGAACCTTAAAACTGGGGTACGAATATGTTTTGAAGCAATGGTTATTACATTACAGCTTTTGTAAAAAAAGTGTCCTATATACGTAGTTGAGACATTCACACGGAGCTGAGCGTTTGTTGGTCTCAGTGTTCATGTAGTTACAGCCTGCGATTAGAACGATTGTAAAAATAAAACGAAACTTAATAGTTCGCAGATCGTTGGTGTCGACCGACCGTTGTTAACCAAAAACTTTATTAACGACTTAGAACCCTTGTTTCTTGTAGTTTATCCTTCTAACGACTGCAACCAAGAGCTCTACGATATGCCCGAAATCTACATTCAACCTTTCAGTGCTCAATTTGCTGATGACATAACGCAACATTACCGAAAGAATTTCGTCAGAAGTTCTGCCATTTTACTACAAGCTGTCAAAGCCCCTTTCTTTTATGTCATTGCAGCACTAGGTACATTCGTCTCGAGTGTTATTTGTGGTGACACCATTATCGCTGTATTTGTGTCGGTGATCTCAGCCGGGATGATGGCGGTCATCATCGTATACGGTATGTTATACTTCAGAGAAAGATTCAACGGCAACACATATCCACAAAAAGTGAGCCGTATGGACGGAGGTATATTCCTGTTAGCAATTGACAAGGACAAAACACCCCCAAAACTCGCCGGATCCATTGCAGTCGAACCTTCCTCAAAGGATATAGCGTGGCTGAATGTGGTTTGTGTAGCTCCAGAATATCGTAGACGTAGTACCTTCAACAAACTGTACAATTCAGCAATAAATCATTGCACTGACAAAGGTTTCAAACTTGTCAAGGCCTACGTTTGGGATGTCTCGATTCCGTTTTTCTCTATGATACCGATACTCAAGAGGAGAGGGTTTGTGGTAACGAGGAGCTATTTTGCCCCCACCGGAATAGTCCCGATTTTGAGAGCATATATACTGGAGAAGCGTTTGCTAGATTGAATATGGAAGACAGTTTCTGTCTTAGATGGGATATGTTATTGAACGCACCGCAAAAAGCTGTTTCATTCTTCTCAATAGTAGAAGAATTCGTTTTCATCTCTTTAATGGTTGGAAAGCTAAGATGAAAGCAAGTTTGATTTGCCCATCCCTGTCCTCTTTCGTCTTGTATGTGGCATTTAAGCATTAAGTGCTTTACATGTTTGACTTCTAACTACATAAAAACAAAGCAATTTCAATCTGAAATGTATGACATCGTGATTGTTGACGGAATAAAGACGCAACCGCTCGGGGTAATTTTCGTGAACTATGTTGGCCTATTCTACAACATCATTCGAGCTAATGTGGGTTGTTTTAATAGATGCATTGCTTAATCTAGTCTTCTGTGTGAAAAGGATGTTGGAAAAGGTGAGGATGAGACGCCTTCCTCATTTCATGTCTTATTAATACGATCTACACTACCCAAGTGGACATGTTACGGTGTTCCTCTCTATGAAATGGATAAACCTTTAAGCGACTGACGCAATATACCACAATTTACCGAATTGTTCACAGCCAATACAATGCACATGTGGCCATATGCATGTGGGCACGTTTTGGATGCTATTGAAGTGGATCTTGGGCGTGATGGGAACGCGTCTTTCTCACTTTTTGGGAAGTAGGAATTGTCCAAAAAAACCCATACTTTTCCAAAATAAAGTAAACTGAAACTGTCACGGTACAACAATAGAACTAGTTGGTCGTAGGGTAAGTAGCGAAGAGGAAATGAGTTGCATTATTTCTGTGTCCCCTGGCCTGCCTTCCGCTTAATGATTTCACCAATCAACCGATGAGTCGGGGCGCGGTGGCGGGGAACACTAGTAGCACACTTGCCAACTCTACCAAATGGGACAAGTTGTAATTCCTGCAATATCAGTCACAAACATGTACAAAAGTAAAATTTTACACTTGTTTGAAATAGTTTTGTGATTATGTGTACTTGCAGAATATAGCTAAATGCCAACAATAAGTGTTGATTTCCCTGTCATTATTCTTACAAAATATTCCTTGAAGTACTATCATTATATGTCAGCTAATGCGTACAAATGTAATGAACCAAATCACATGTTTTCACTGAAAAAACAAAAGCGGGGAACCCAACCTAACACCGCTCGCGCGCAACCTTAGCGCTGTCGCAAATGATAAAAGTCCAGAACCTTCTATCTGGGATGGGATGTATCCCTCATTTATCCTATGCAAAGGAGATCGGTAACACTCATGACATTGGCCAAAGTTCTCATTAACTTGACAAAGACAATTGAAAAACAGTCATAACGATATCCTTAAAGTGCTCCTGACAAGTTACAACAATCCCCAGGAAATACTTATCAGTTGATTATTAGAACAAATTATCATGAAATCTTGTTTTACAGCCCAGTTTACTACACTTCTCATTAAACGAGAACATTTCTTGTAAACCCTCGTGTTTTGGCCATTCTTGAACGCAAACCGTTACGTCAGAAATGGAACATCGCTCCTAACGAAAACGGTAGCTTAGACGGCATGGAAAGCAAGGGTGTCCGAAAATGTCCATTGAATGTCCAGGTAGTTTAGTTAGAATCTGAACCCTTGAGCCATTGATTTCATTAGCATATATGTTACTAACTTACTAAACAATATAACGTCACCAGTTTTTGAATATCGCTCACGAATACACTGGGCAGGGATTGACACATGAAAAAATAGTCCCGAAATGTATTTAACCAAAAATGAAAATGGGCCATGGAAATGTGACCAACGTTTCTTACGCCATATTAATTTCACAACTATGTGATAATTTCCACGCCTCAAAGCAGTTTTTCTCTTTTCTTGCCAAAAATACCAAATACTGTCATGACTTAATACCTTAAAAAATCCACTTCAATCCATTGTGAAAAGTTCAACAGTTTCACAATATAAGAACGGAATTTCGATATTTTCACCCATATTTGAGCAGTCCGAGGATGTGCAAAGTTTGTAGGTCTTGTCCTAGGCCAACACGCCTGGCTAGACGGTCGCGGTAGTCTAACCAGAACTTGTCAAGGTCACACGTAATTGTTTTCGCAGGACCAACTGAAGTCTGGCAAGATCTTAAATGCCAAATAGATTCGGAATGGACAGCAGTGTCTGAGAAATACTTACTAACTGAAACAATATCGATACCAGTTTGTGTTTATTTTGACGATTTTTTGGGGGGTCAATAATATAAAGAAATGACAGTATTTTCTAGGAATAGAATTAACCCAATGAAGTAACTTCATTTACAGCCGTTTTCTTTACACTGTGAGGAACGAACCTCGTCCTTTTCTCTGAAACGGCTATTTTGTTACGCAGCGAGCACAAGAATATAGAATGAGATGTTTGAAAATCACACAGTCATATTAACAGCATGAAGTATTGTAAAAGTTGCCTTTTTTGGACGTCCGTTGGGATATATATTTAAAACAGAAAATGCATTGGTGATAATTCGGAGACAGACCGCCTATTTTGTCTGCCTACTGTATATCAGTGACGTATTGGGGCCATATGCATATCGTGAATGATACACCTTTTAAAGAATTTGGACACTCTTTAACTAGGCTGGCTGTACTTCATTTTCAGCTGTATAGTTTTAATATATTCTTAATCAAGATTTCAAATTTTGAATTAGACGAAATATCATAAAGCAGTAATTTGGTATTTCTCCAGTTTGCTGGATACATTTTTAGTTGATCTTTAACGATGTCAACTACCAAATTCTACCTGAACCTGGAACATATTGGAGTGCTTGGAAGGTGAACCAAACTTCGGTGTAAAAACCTAGCTATTTTTACAGAACCAGACAACTTGACAAAAAGATCTTTCAACATCATTTACGTGATTTAACTTGCGCGTTTGATGATACCATGGATAGAAGAAACTCACAAGATTAGAATTCAATTACGTCTTCCAAGTTGCAGATAGATCGAATGGTTATATCAGTGTAGGCCTTGCGGAATATTATACTATATATGCTGATGTTCAAGTTAAAAACTCATCAGGGACTGCAAGAATACCAACAATGGCGAAAGTTCGTATTCAAAGTTTCAGTGACAGGGTTACTGATGAAGTAACTGGCCATTACCGCAATAATTTTGTGACGAGTGCAGCCATTTCACTACAAGCTGTCAAAGCCCCTTTCTTTTACATTATCTTAACACCATGGCACTACGCACCTGCTTCTTGAAGTATACATCTGGCAACCTATACATCGCTACTTTTTTCAGTGCGTTGGCTTGTTTGGTCGCTATAACTATTGGGTACGGTCGTGTTCTCTTCACGGAAAGGTTCAACGGTCAACCTATACCAGCTCCCTGCCTATACCCAAGAAAATTGCCTCGACTGGACGGAGGTATATTTCTTTTAGCTATTGACACGAAGCAAACACCAGCCAAACTTGCTGGGTATCTTGCAGTCGAGCCTGTGTCACGTGATACAGCATCCCTAATGAAATGTGATATGTGTGTCTCTCGATTTATCGCGGATATGGTGTCTTCACAAAACTGTACAAGTCAGCAGTGTTGTATTGCTCGAGAGGGTCTGTGATTACTGTATGGTTCTTTCTCCCGATTGGTTCGGCTTGTAAGAGAATGCAGGCTTGAAAAGGGATTATCAAATTGAATCTTACCGAAAATGAGAATGGCATAAACAACCGAGTGCATACCAGAAACATGTTACAGAATCGTCCTATTCAGTAAATATTTTGTTGCACTTGTTCTCATTTTACAACAAATTTGCCTTAACACCCTAATACGAACATGCATCATACCCTAGTAGCACGGGCGGGAGCACAACACAATATGTCAATGAAAATGTGATGATTGTGAATGACATTTTTTTTTTATCTTTCCAACGGACTTCCTATACATGGACAGAGAATACTGCATGGTAGAATGGCTCTGCCGTACGAACCAAGATGGCCATCCGCTTTGGTTTTGTGTCCAAGTTTAGACTTGATCAAGTAAATCAACAGACTTTGCAAGAAAGTTTATTTAAAAATTACTACCCGTACTGCAGGAATATGATATTGTTTCCCATTCAAGTTTAAATTTTGTTTAAAATATAACAGAGTAGTTGTCAAATAAGACGATTTACAGCTTCTTGGAGACCATCTTGGTACACATTTTTTGACCCAGTCGGTAGCGATAATCTACGGATAGGACGTACGCGTTACATGCTCTGTCCATGTATATAGAAAGTCAGTGATTTTTCCAGGTTCGTTCAACTCTTTTAGTCAATGTTGGTAAGATGGGCCTATCCTGCTTATTTACTCTTCTTAAAAATAATAAAAATCTTCCAAATGGATTGTTTTTTTCTAGTAAATATCCAGAAAGACCAAAAGATGTATTAAAAGTTGGAAAAACGACAAAAAATAGACCCAAGTCCTTCAAAGTCGTGCAAAATTGTCTTAATTTCACTGCCTACTCCTGATGGTCAGTGTATTTCTTCCAACGTCCAAAGCCATGCATTGACAGAAAATGCATTTTAGGGTGTATTCTGTCCTCCTTTTCACTTAATGCATACTTTTTATTAACATGAAACTATCAGATTATTCTGTCAATAAAATTTTTTGATCAGTTGTGACCTCCTCCTAGCTTTAAGTTTATGTTGTAATAGTTAGCCCAGGTTAAAATATCATTTTTAGAAGTATTACTGAATTAGTGACTTGCAACTGGATACATTTACGGGGGTTTAAGCAAGTTAACACCAGTCTTTCAACGAGGTGTTTAATAGAAGTTAAAAAATCGAAAGTTTTTAATGTTTAATGATTTTATCAGTTACGGGCGTGTTGTGTTTACTTTTTGCTAAGAAATTATGTTTTCCTTGAAAATGTTCGATAATGTAAACAACATAAAATTTTCTCTTCCAAGTGATAGTTTGTTAACATTTCCGATACAAATAAACGTGGTCCGCAGGTTAGTTTAGGCCAGAAAACGGCATCGTGTAGATGGAACAAACACGTATAGCGTGGATCTAAGGTGGACCGAGATCGCCTTCGACTACACTGTTAAAAATTTCTCTGTAAATTTACATAATTTTTATGGCAAATTTTTTCCAACCAAATAATGTTTTTTTTTACAGCCAGACTGTAATCATGAAAAAAACATTAAGTGTTTGTTTTTTCTTTACAGTTTTTGCATGTAAATTAGTTTACAAATGTCTACTGTAAAATCGAATTACAGAATTGTTCTGTTTTTTTTTTTTACCTTAATTTTATGTGAATTTACAGCCTACTGTTTTCATTCTCGGCGTTTTAATATTTATTATAATATCGCTTTTTTTCCTTTCATATGTTATTACGTAACATACACTTCACCATTACGTAGATCAGGTATTTGCTTATCAACGTGATGTGTCGTTACGAAGTTGTTTTCAATCAAAACACAATGAGGATGCTTTGTTGTCATATTGTTGTCAAGTAGACTGCTATCTCTAGGAACTTTGTAATTGGAAAGTCACATTTTTTGTACAATATAATAATTGTTTTTAAAATAAATATGACAAAGAATGCAAATACATTGGTTGCAAACATTTCCAGACAAGGTAAACAATAAGTTTATCACTTCCTGATTAAAAAACGCCAAAAAGGATATTATTCAAAGCAACAGCAATCCTTTTGTTAGGAAAATGCCTACAAAATAAGCTCCACCCATTTATGCAAAATGAGATATACGTCATAAAGTGGTAAATTTACAGACTCTTTCAAGTAAATTTGTGAAACGTTTTTAATTCGATCAAGTGCATGAGCGCCTGTGGCGATGAGTTGACATCAGTATACCAATTGTCAGTATAATAAATGTAAGTTAATTTTCAAATAGGGCCATAAATTTGCCAAAAATGTTTTCTTTTTTAACTGAAACTTCGCAGAACGATGCATGTTATATATTGAAAATTTTCTGGCTATTTCTTATTTGTTTGTTTGTTTTGGCTTATTTTTGTTTCTTTTTCAGCTTAAAAACAAAATGAATGTTTGTTAAATGACAGTATATTTATGTGAAATCAGAAAAATGCAAAATACTGTTAAAATTTCTGTAAATTTACAGAAAAAGTTTTACAAAGCAGTAAAATTTGGTTAAAAAAGCAGACAGAAATGGTTTTTCAAATAAACAGAAAATACATGTTAAACAACCTTATTTTATTGTAGCAATACAAAGTGTCTGTAAAGATACAGAAAATCTCTATTAAAAATAAAATACAAAAAGTTTAAGTTAAAAAAAGTCTGTAAATTTACGGAAATTTTTAACAGTGTACAAGTTCAAAGTCTCGAGTGCGAGTATGAGTACATAATGACGCGCTTGAGTACCCGCATGAAGACGTACTTGGGAACTACAAGTCTGTCCCATGGCTCCCGAATACTATATTGCCAAAACATCCCTTAAAATGCACCATGCGCTAACACAGGGAGTGGGCGGAAAAGCGGACGTAGCACGCCCGGCACCAGCTTCCGTAGGCTATTGACCCCGTGACCTTAAACTATTGTTTCTATCGTTGTTGTGGCCCAATTTTCGGGTAGCTACTCACAGTTTCGAGCTCCGCGTGAAACAGTAAAGATGGGTGACAGCCACGCTCTCCGCCTGGGTCCAAAAGGATCCAAACAACGGTAAAGGGTTAAACCACCTGGGATAAAATGGGCACCGACACGGTCTATCTGTTGCAGGCTGGATAAACCCCATTTATTCCCGAAAACTGGTAATCACACGGTTTCACTTCTGAATAACTCCTCTTTGATTGTCCATGTGTCGTGCCGGTGACCCCCTCCAAGCAGGGATTTGCAACTAGTGGCAACTCCCTGATCAGGGAAGGCTGATTACGGGCAATTTGTTCGTAGAGTTGCCACCCAATATTTGAAACAGATCGCCCTTGAAGTTACTAAATGCTAGCACTCCAATGAAAGTTTATGTGCGGTTCTTATAGGATAAATAGGCTAGGCCTTAATGTGACACAATTCTGGCTATGTATACCTAACTTCTCAAACATGAAATGTATATACCTCACATATAAACTAATACGCCACATTCGTTTGCGCCAGTGAAAAGGGACCTTGTGATGATGTGATATTAACCCTTGGGTTTAGTGCCGATTGCGGCCACTTTCCAAAATATATCTAACGTTTGCTGCGATCTCCAATACACAGCGCCAACCCTTCAATCTTATTCAATGGATGTTTAACACGAATGTCAGACAACGGAACAATAATCACCTTCTCTCCTTTTGTAAGTTACTAACTTACTCATGCACATGATTGTGGAACATGAGTTGGAACTACTGTGAATGTTTGTCAGAGCAAGGGTCGAGTGTTTCTTCTGAGGATAGCAATGTAAATATGTTCATTCAAGGGTATTAATGAACTTGCAAAATGATTTGAACGATGATCTTCCACGTTGGTTTTGACGACATAAGTCATTGCCTTTGTAAGAGCTTCGTGAAAGATGCGGCAGTACTTTTTTGACGGAACCCTAAGTCATCGAGGTAGGGATTCGTTTTGAAGCAATGCTTTTTACAGCTCTTGTTAGGTTTGTTTTTTAGTTTAAACATTCAAACTAGTCGGAGCTGAACGTGTGGAAAAAGTGACATTGTTTCATCGAAACATACTGTATAAGCAAGTCTTTAGTCACTGAAGCGATTCCAACGACTGTAAAGTGAAGCGGTACTTAATGGTTCGCAGATCGTTGTCCGAGCAAACCATCTTACTAATCAAGAAGTTTATCAGTGACTTGCAACACGTATTACTTAACGATGGGAACGAAAATTTCTTCGATGCCACAAATCCACATTCAAGCTTTCAGTGTTCAATTTGCTGATGACGTAACTCAACTTTACCGAAGGAATTTCGTCAGCAGTTCTGCCATTTTACTACAAGCTGTCAAAGCCCCTTTGTTTTATATTATCGTAGCACTAGGTACGGGCGTCTTCAAGTTTATTTGTGGTGACACCGTTGTCGCTATAATTTTGTCGGTGATTTCTGCCGGGATGGTCGTTATCTTCACCGTATACGGTATTGTATTCTTCCAAGAAAGATTCAACGGCAACATATATCCACGAAAACTGAGCAAAATTAACGGAGGTGTATTCCTGTTAGCAATTGATAAAGCGACTCCCAAACTTGCCGGATCCATTGCAATCGAATCTTCCTCAAAGGATGTAGCGTGGCTTAATATGGCTTGTGTAGCTCAGGAATATCGTGGAAGAGGTACATTCCAGAAACTGTTCAAGTCAGCAATAAATCATTGCTCCGACAAAGGCTTCAAACTTATTAAGACTCACGTGTGGGATGTCTCGATTCCGTTTTTCTCTATGATACCGATATTTAAGAGGAGAGGGTTTGTGGTAACGGAGACCTACTATGCCCCCTCACGAGTGGTTCCGCTTTTGAAAGCATATACACTGGAGAAGCGTTTGCTAGATTGAATATGGAAGAAACGTTCTGCTGTAAGGTCGGATGTGTATTTAAACACCATCGCAAAAAAGTCGGCTGCTGAGCACTGATTGACAAGTTGTTTCTTGATTGGTTTTTGTCATTGTATTGTATGGACTCATTCTTTTATAAGGGTTCGGGATCCAGTTTGGGATTAGAGATATCGTTTACCAGTTGGGGAATTCCTGCAGGGTTAGACAGTATGCAACCCCCTCCAAAAACACGCAAAAAAAAAAAAAAAAACCAGCTGTTCCATGTTTCTTAATAGAAAATTATAAAAAGAATTCATTTTCCGCTCTTTTGCTCTCTTTATTACTGTAATTGGAATGATAGGTGAAAGCAAGTTTGATTTGCCCTATTTCGGTTCTGTAACGTCTTGTATGTTGTACTTTAACATCACTTTTTCTCATTTTGGACTTCTAACTAAATAAAAACGCAATCGAAATCTGACGGAAAAAGGGCATTTTGCTCTTCGACAAAATAGAGACGCAACCACACCGGCGCAATTTTCATGAACTACCAGTTGGCCCATACTACAACTTGAACATCATTCGCTCTGCTGTGGTCTGCTTAAATGGGTACATTGGTTAATATATCTAGTCTTTCAGTTAGTGGGAAAAGGATGCTTGAAGAGGTAACGGTGGCCGCCACCCTCATATTCACATTTTAGCAGTAGCGGATCTGCCGGGAGGGCAAGGGGCACCCCGACTGGTTCGACCAGGAAAATCAGATCAATCCAACGGGTTGAAAAGGGAAAATTTTTGGAAAGAAGAAAAGGAGGAACGGAAAGAAAGAGGAAAGAAGTAGAGGGAAAGGGAAATGATTATTTAGCTTCAATCAGACAGGCTTACACAAATGCTGTTTTCGTTACTGCAGAGTTCATCGGGCTAGCCGTTCTTTAAGTCTCCTTGCCCGCATGCGTATCTGTATAGTATTTGTCCACTTCTAATATGCCTTTGACTGTTTGTGGAGACTTTCCTAGGATACTTTCCCGGCGGGGTACACGACTTTGAGCAGTGTTCTTGCCCTAGTAACTTCTTACTTGTTCCAGACTGTGGTGCGAGGGATAAGTCAAAGCCTGCTTTACATAAGGGAAAACAGAAATTCTTATTCTAACAAAAATTTCTCAAAATTTTTGTTAGAATAAGAAATTGTGAGATATTTCTCATACATAATTCGTATTTTCATGCAACAAATTAACCCACATTTCCTCAGTTTCGCATGAACCGGCCCTACTCGCGTTCCACAGTACAGGAACGTCCTCGCCGCGAAGCAGATTGAATGTTCTCGTGTTTACGAGCGGGTGTTATGATCAGTGCATTTCAGTGCACAGGAAGCTGTTATTCAGGAATTTAAAGGCAGTCATTCGTCACCCTAAACCACAGTTTCAGTATGCATATACCAAAACTTTCAATTGGTACAGCTCTTTGATTGGCATCACATTCAAACAATGCATCATAGCTAAATTACACAGCATGGGCACTGAGAGTGTCTTGATTACACATTATGGACTTGTATGGCCACTGGGACAAGCCATGAAGCAATAAACTAGGATTGTGTCTGGATAAAGATGAGTTTTAGATAAATGTGGGAGGGGCTAGAAGTAAGTAGGTTGGGAAAATTGAAACTGTTTGGGATGATGAAAATATGCCTTTAACAACAGCTGATACAGTACAACTAACACTGAGGGGCTGTAAACCCGAACTTATCCCCTTGTACACAGTCTCTGCGTTGTACACTTACTTTGGGAACTCAGTAAAAGGATGTGAAAACTGACAAGTCACTAACGTAGACCCCGAGGTTATTGTCCTACAAGCTAGTAGCGGGAGAGGTTTAAACTATACCGATTTTACTCTGTGTTCATAACGAAGGATGAGGATGAAACAATCCATGGCCAACGATAAACTTAACGTTACTCTAGAAATAAGAATGAACGGGATCCATAGGCATGCTTATATTTTGTTACTTAGCCTATTCCTTGGAGGCTTACAGGTAGCTAGTTCGGGAAATTATCTTTCTGCTCACTTGGGGTGTTACATTAAACGGGTCAATGAGTACCTTGCAGCCTTCTACACTTAACAGATTGCTGTTCTAACAGGATATCCTGTGTGATCGAGCCACTATTAGGCCTCCTTTCAGTGGCGTATGAAGAGGGACCATTGGGCCATGCTCCCCCCCCCCCCCTCACCGATGGCATTTTTCCTTTGTTCTTAAAAATAGATTGTACTTCAAAAGATAGCATATGTGGCACCAGATTGCATATAAGGACACCCAATTTTTCAAAAATTTCAAAGGGGAAAGACTGCCTCTGCAAGGCCCCTCAGTGATTCCAATTTTTTTAATTCCTACAAATAGGCAAGTTTTGTCAAATTCCAATATTTACTTTAAAAGATGGACTCTGTATCCCACGGGTGGAATCGATTAAAATAAAGACGACATGTTAAGATTCTCTTTACAAGCATGAATACGCTATTTTTGGCAATCTGAGGGGTCTGGTTTTTCGAAATTTTCTTTACGCTCCACGCCAACTAATGGTGGCGCTCCGCTTAGATAATCTTTATGACAAAAGTACGTTTTCTGGCCAAGAAAAACAACAATCTTGTACCGATCAATGCTCTTTTATTTTGATTCCTAAAAGTGTGCAAATTTAATGACGAGTTTTACTTCGTAAGGTAGCATAAATGGCATAAGAATGCATGTAAATACACAAAAGTTTCAGTTTTATCCCCATGAACCACAACGATTCAACTTTTAACACTATTCCTGTCAAAGTCGAAAATCTTGCAACATTTTGCATCTAGGCTCCTTGAAAACGTCAAAAAATTTCCGGACATATCCTCCCCTTAGACCATACTGCATGCCCCCTCCCCCCCCCCTCTTTTCAGAGAAATCCTGCGTGCGCCACTGCGTTACTACATACAAATAAACCAGATATTGTTTACCAAAATAATATACTTTGTTATCTCCGATTGCTCTGTGTTATACTTTAAGATTAAAATGCAGGTAATATTACAAAATGACATGGTAATGTTGTTATACTTGTAAATTTGCATATTTTATATGAAATACATACACATTGACCGGGAAAAGTTTTGGGGAAATTTCATACCTTTGCCCCCTGGAAAAAATCCTAGCTACGCCACTGCCTACACCACAAGGATCATACGCCACGCCACAAGAAAGGGATTTCGAATCACATGTCAGAAAGTACATCCAATTGAAAGTTGATACCTTCCATTAAGAATGAACTATTTTAAAAAATAGGAAAAGTAGAAAAACCGCGAATGAATTATTTGAAGCAGGCGCAGATCCCGCGTTTTATGAGCAAGTTTCTCAAGGCAGAATTTGTACTTTAAACTTACTGGTCTTACAACAACAGCGCCGCCAATCATGGTCGCCTCATAACATTGCTGCCTTACAAGCTCCTCCAACAGGGTACAAATGAAGCTTGGAAATAAGTAAACCCTGCACGCTTATCCTTCTTCTTCTTTTTCTTTAACCCCAAAAGGTTACAAATTGCTTCTATAATCACCCTTTCCTTTTGAAGGAGTTTTGAGGCTTCATTATGATTTAATATCTCGTGCACAAAAGCCGAGATTAACGATACCTCCATCATTGAAAGATGAGGTCTCTTAGAAGACCCTTTACCTGTTAGGTTTCTCTGGAAAAACTGACTTAGCAATACCAAAAAATGTCTTGCGGTCTTTTCGTACTCCCAAAAGTACTAAGATACTTGACCTATTTTACCCTCACGACACCGGCTCTTACCTCAAACGTCACTTCCTTTCCAAAGCAAAAACAAAAAAATTAGGAACAACTTAGCCGCACATAAGCACCTTTCCAGTAATTAAAACTGTTAATCTTTTTTGCAGCTAATTGCAGATTGGTTTTTATCTTACTGTTATTTTTAATGTTTAATTTTTTCCTGCTTTTTACTTAGGTCTAGGTATATCATTTTTATTGTTAAGTTTTTTATCACCTTTTTTCTTTTATTTTACTTCGCTATTTTTTCTTTATATCTAATTTAATGCGTATTTTTACCTTATGGTTTTCTCTTTTCTCTGTAACTCTGCAAACCTTTATTACAGTACCTCGAAATGGTGTTAGCATTGGCTACACTAAAAGTGCATGATAGCTCTGCTAACCCTTCTTTGGAATCTCTTGTCACTAATTTCCAACCAGGCTCCAAGACTTAACTTCCGCCCTGTGTAACTCCCAGTGCTCTTTTCTGATTGGTCCCCTTCTTGCAACCTTGGAAATTCATAATCAGAGCAAAGCACAGACAGGATGCTTACGCTGCCCCGTCTGTGATCGGCACGTGATACTGGAAGTTGTTTTTACTTTGGCCGCAAAGGCCTAATAACAGCCTATAGCCATGCTCTCTGCCCCCAGGTTTGAACTAGCCTTTGAAAGAATAGGTCTCTCAAGAACTTTCAAAGGGTTAAACCCACAGCACTCTTAATCAAAACTTAAGTGTGAAACGTTTCCCGAAAGGTTAATTAAAGGCATATTCCCGGACACGAAATTCATAAACTTCAAGGAATGCAGAAAAGTTTTCTTTTTTAGGAGGCGAAAACTTCATCTCAATCATATAGCGTTCGGAAGATAGAAATTTATAAAGTAATGCAACTTTTTTCCTTTTGATTTGGTGCATCATGTTAATCTGTGATGTCATCGCCGCTCATTAATTTGACATAACATTCAATTTATTTATAATGTTGATGCCACTGCAGGAAATATTAACCAACAGTGGTAGTTGTACTCTACGTATGGTGAAGGGTAATGCTCGATCTACAGGTAGATATTTCAACATTCCCACAGTTCAAAATTTCAAGGACAAAAAGACTTTAACTTACATAGAAAGACAAAACGAATGAGAGACAATGGGCCCACATTACATAACTTTTTGTGGCTTTGTTGAAGAGCAGCCGCGGTATTTTTTTATAACAAAAGGAAGCAATCTTTAAATTGAGATATGTTGAGTTAGGAAAAGGCATTGCGACAGGGTCTCAAGGCGTGGAATATATTTTCTCTTTTTTACAAAACCCCGGGGAGAGCCACCAGAAGGCCTTTAAATAACTGCCGAGGGAATGATGCGTCCCCCCAAAGTGCTAACGCGTATGCCTTTCTTCTGTAAGCTCTCTCTCGGCTTCCATACGTTCTAAATCTTATGGGTGCATACACTGTTAAAAATTTCTGTAAATTTACAGACTTTTTTTAACTTAAACTTTTTGTATTTTACTTTTAATAGAGATTTTCTGTATCTTTACAGACACTTTGTATTGCTACAATAAAATAAGGTTGTTTAACATGTATTTTCTGTTTATTTGAAAAACCATTTCTGTCTGCTTTTTTAACCAAATTTTACTGCTTTGTAAAACTTTTTCTGTAAATTTACAGAAATTTTAACAGTATTTTGTATTTTTCTGATTTCACATAAATATACTGTCATTTAACAAACATTCATTTTGTTTTTAAGCTGAAAAAGAAACAAAAATAAGCCCAAACAAACAAACAAATAAGAAATAGCCAGAAAATTTTCAATATATAACATGCATCGTTCTGCGAAGTTTCAATTAAAAAAGAAAACATTTTTTGGCAAATTTATGGCCCTATTTGAAAATTAACTTACATTTATTATACTAACAATTGGTATACTGATGTCAACTCATCGCCACAGGCGCTCATGCACTTGATCGAATTAAAAACGTTTCACAAATTTACTTGAAAGAGTCTGTAAATTTACCACTTTATGACGTATATCTCATTTTGCATAAATGGGTGGAGCTTATTTTGTCGGCATTTTCCTAACAAAAGGATTGCTGTTGCTTTGAATAATATCTTTTTGGCGTTTTTTTAATCAGGAAGTGATAAACTTATTGTTTACCTTGTGTGGAAATGTTTGCAACCAATGTATTTGCATTCTTTGTCATATTTATTTTAAAAACAATTATTATATTGTACAAAAAATGTGACTTTCCAATTACAAAGTTCCTAGAGATAGCAGTCTACTAGACAACGATATGACAACAAAGCATCCTCATTGTGTTTTGATTGAAAACAACTTCGTAACGACACATCACGTTGATAAGCAAATACCTGATATGACGTAATGACGATCTGACGTAATGGTGAAGTGTATGTTACGTAATAACATATGAAAGGAAAAAAAGCGATATTATAATAAATATTAAAACGCCGAGAAGGAAAACAGTAGGCTGTAAATTCACATAAAATTAAGGTAAAAAAAAAACAGAACAATTCTGTAATTCGATTTTACAGTAGACATTTGTAAACTAATTTACATGCAAAAACTGTAAAGAAAAAACAAACACTTAATGTTTTTTCATGATAACAGTCTGGCTGTAAAAAAAAACATTATTTGGTTGGAAAAAAATTTGCCATAAAAATTATGTAAATTTACAGAGAAATTTTTAACAGTGTATCCCAATTAGCAGGTGTATTAATGCGTCCGTTTGTTCGCCCTCAGATAGAATCCCTAAAAGCCCAGGATACTCAACTTTTTGCCATATTTGTTTATTTCAGTTCAGGTTATGCCATGTTAAGTATTTATTTTCTTAAATTTTCCATCCAGTTACATTTTCAACAATGACATCTGTGCTCAGTTGGACTGCGACAAACAGTGTTTTACTTCTTGCATTTTAAGGTAGTTGCTAATGGTACTAGGTCTGCTTCTGCTCCAGTCCTTTCCGGTGTTCCTCAAGGGTCTGTCCTTGGACCAGTACTTTTCTTGTCTTATATTAATGATACTGTTAGTGCTGCTTCTTCTGATGTTAGGTTGTTTGCTGATGACTGTGTTTGCTATAGGGTCATCAATAATCTCAGTGACTGCAGTGAGTTGCAGAAGGACATTATAAACTTGGGCCAGTGGGCCAAAACTTGGGGTATGAGATTCCACCCGGCTAAGTGTAATGTTATGTCTGTTACTAGGAAGCATAACCCAATAATCTATAATTATACTCTTAATGGGGCTAATCTGAAGAGGGTTGATTCAGTTAAGTATCTGGGGGTGACTATCACTTAGAATCTCAGCTGGGGCAAACATATCCAACTTGTTTGTAATAAGGGAAATAAGATCTTAGGCCTATTACGCAGGAACCTCTCATTTTGTTCCAAAGATGTTAAATTGGCGGCCTATAAAGGTTTACTAAGGCCCTTATTGGAGTATGCTTGTTCCGTCTGGGATCCACATCAGATTTCACTCCAAGATAGATTGGAGGGAGTACAAAAAAGATCTGCTAGGTTTATATCCGGCGAGTATATACTCCCGTGAAGTTGGCTCTATGACCGCACTCCTCAAAGATCTAGGTCTGCATGCTTTGTCTGACCGCCGGAGACGTTGCAGACTTATAATTTTTGCCAAAGGTATTTACGGCCAAGCTAACATCCCCCTGTCTAATCTGTGTAAACCTATGCGTTGTTCTCGTAACATGCATGCTTTGCACTTTCGCCCCCCCCCCCCTCTGATAGGACTAATTGTTTTAAGTACAGTTTTGTCCCTAAGACTATTCGGGATTGGAATAACCTCCCAGAGAGTCTTATTGCGGAGCCATAAGTCACCCAAAGCCAGTGGATTTCATTATGAACTCTTTGGGGGCCTGACTGATCACACGGCACGTACGCGGTGTATAAATGTCCTTTTGGATGTCTCACCGTTTTGAAGAAGGGGATTGTTGTATGCACTGACATAGGCAGCGGGCCGTACACGAAAAGGTGCTTTCGTTTTTAACTTTCGTGACGCATATCTGAGGGTCGGCATAAAAATTACCCACGAAGGTCAATTTTAACCTTTTGAACATCATATCAATTACCACAAGCGAACGAGTTGGCCTACGAAGAGAAATTTGAGGGTGAATTGTTGGCGTTTTGTGGCCAACGTTCATTGTAGATACTACTTCCACGAATTTTTTGACACGTACAAAATTTGTACAATATGCGCCGGGCAATAGGGATAAACTTTTATGTCAATTAATTGACCGGGGGGGGGGGGAGGGGGAGTACAACTTTGACAACTTTCCCTCATCTAGGGAAAGGTTGAATAAATCAGGAACTGGAACGAGAAAGGATAGCGAAAGGATAGCGAAGAAGGAAAATGAAATAGGCCTATAGGACAAAACAAGAATAAGAATTTGGAATAGAAAAGAGGAAGGAAATAAACATTCTTGACATGAAAAACAAGAAACAGAGAGAAGAGATGCGTTCAGTAAGGATATACCAATAGATGATTCACATGATATTGTTTAATCAAGTCTGGTTTGCAGCAGAGTTATGAGAGAGTAAATAACGTACGGCATATGGTCAAGTGGTTAAAGCATCCGACTTCAGGCGCGAGTACATGGGGTGGGGGCTTACGCCCTAGCCCTCTCTTTTTCGAAACATCAACAATAAAACATATGGAAAATTAGCAGTGCAGTTCCCTCTCCCCCCTTTTTTCTCTTAGGTCAGTCCACCCCCCCCCCCCTTTTTTTGAATGTGCGAATCCGCGCCTGGACTTGCAGTTGGGAGGTCATGAGTTCGAGTATTGTCCTGGTCATACTGAAGACTGTAAAAAACACAGCGTAAAGCAATTGAGTAGGAAAAACAAGCCAGTTAGTCACAACTGGAAAAGCTAGTCCGCATATCGAAAAGTTTTATACAAAAACGATCATTTGCTCATTCTATATCAAAATTTTTTAAATGTTCTAATTAAGGTAAGCTAAATCGGTTATGCTTTGGAATGATATGTCAAGGTGAGAGGAACTCATGAAATGCCGATTTTCATTCAAAATACTTGATTTTTGACGATTTCAAAATTTTGTGACGTCATAATTTGGGGAATTTTCCCAAATTAATGGGCCACATTTTATGCCTTTACTACAAGCGTTTTACGACAAAAAATATAGATCCAAATAAAAGCAATTCTTCTCCTCCTGTTACCTGTGACATGCAGCTCCTAGAAACGCGTTTAGCCGTGTCAATATATTTGTGGAAAGAAGTGTTAATCCTCTAAATTAATGATTTACGACAAAAGTAAGAGGGGTGTCCAGTCAAAAAAGCATTCACTAGAGTTTGCAATAGTATGAACATCACAAATCCAGTTTAGCCAGACCTTAAGACACAACCCCGAATACTACATGGGGCGAAAATCCTAAAAATGCAAAATGCGCCCGCACACTGTAACGCATTTGGGAGGTTTATGATCAAAACTTTTCGATATGTGGCGGCTCGACATAAACCAAGTGGTTAGAAGCTGGCCATATGGGCCGTTATGTAAAACTCCGTCCATCTAACCGACTTTAGAGGAAAGGCCTCAATGGACACTCCTTACGGCCAAGCAGAACTTAATTCCCATTGAGATCTTTTGTCCAAATTAACCAAAAGGTTTCAACAGATTCCAAATGGTAACGGGTTTTCAAAAGGGTTTGGTTTATAAAAAGGGTAATTTTATAATTCCCTTTGAGTTTTGACCAATTTCCATCATCTACCAAAGGGACTGCCCTTTAAATGAAAAGGGTATTTAGAAAAGGTATCACTTGAAACCCTTTGGGTTCAAAGGGTTTAACCCAAAAGGGTTCCAATTTTCAGCTGGGCTGCCAAAAAACTGCCAAAAGACTATACCTTAAGCTGTAAAGTATAATCTCTTCTAGTGAGCATGCCTGCATGATTTTGAACCAGCGTCGAAACTCCATGAAGCCTTGACCGTTCACTCCAAGAATAAGTTCAAACTATATGATCTATCATCAAAGAACCAATCTCAAATTTCCTGCGAGAAACTTAGCATCATGTAGTAGAACTGATCGCCAGCTGTCTGCCAGGAAAAAAGGGGAACCGATCGTGGGGTAAAGTTTACAGAATGTGAAAAGACCGGGGTGAGAGCTGTACTGTATCAATACATTATCTTCTTTCAGATGGAGAGGGGCCCAAGATTCCTAGAGATATAATCACAACAACCAGTGGTTCGAACCTGCCATGCACTTATTCATAACGCTTGATTTTGCATGTATTTTATAGGTAAACATTTCATTTGGAACCCTTTGAGCACAATTGGTTTGAAATGGTAGGCATACCTTTCGAAAAGTAAAAAGAAAAAAAAAAAAACTTTTTTAAGCATAGGAGTAGGAAGCGGGGGCTGGGGAAGAAAGGTCTCCCCCCAGTGAAAAATGTGAGGCGGAAACATGCTTCCGCTCCCCCCCCCCCCACTTCCCGTGATTCAGAAAACCCTTTTTTAATTTTCCAAATCTCAAAAAACAGCGAAATTTCCTGCGCGCTTTGCTCGCCGCATTATGCAACATAAAGTGCGCTAGTTCTCACTAAACTTTTCTGAGCTCTGGACATAACTTGAACAAAATCGGATATTTAAATTACCATTGTGACACCACATCATGAAGAGACACCGGCAGCTATGTTGCTATTTTTGTGACCTGTCTTTCATAACATTCCAATTTTTCTACAATTAAAGTTCTTGATTTTGAAATATTTTGTCTAAAAGAACAACAAAATTTGGGAAACTTTTAAATGTCATCGGGGTCTGCGGGTCTGAGGGGTCGCGATTTTTCAAAATTTTGTATGCGCTCCGCGCCAATTGAAGATAGTCTCTCGAGAAAGACCGTTCCAGGAAGGGAAGCTTTGGACTATACCGTAATCAAATGTTCTCATACACACCGCATGCGGGACATCGAATCCAAAGTAGCGCTTGCAGTGACCTTCCGTATATCTTTGCCGCACCCGCACCAAGTTCAAACGAGTTTCAAGGATTGAATTTGTATCTGACTTTTGACGGAATCGAATTCAGTCATAATTAGACACCAAATGATCTTGAACCAAGGAAGTCGGTCCAGCTTTAGTAAAGTTATGCTTAACCGACTGAAACTAAGATTAAAAATGCGGAAATAGAAGGTAAAGCATTTTCAAGTTGATATATTTAAAAAAAAAACATATCGGGTACCGTCATTTCAAAAAATCCACAAAGGCGTAGGCTACGGGAAGAGGCGGATCCTGTTTGCCATGAACTGAATATAAGTTCAAGTCCTATCTTGCCCGGCCGTATGTCAACACGGTCCGTCGCAGGCCGAACTGACTAGCTGCATGCTACCCCTTGCTCATAAATATATGTAAATGTCAGTGCCCTGAAATAAGCACTTCCCCTGCTCTGGGAGAAGTGCAGCCCCCTACCCCCACCTGAAAGGTCTACGCCTAGTAGCAAAGATGCCAGGTCTGAATTGCGGTTTTCTATTGAAAAACCTGCCCCTGTCTAAAACTATCGGCCATGTCATGACACCCAGTCTCCAGGGGCAGGAATTTTTGATGAGATTTTGTGCCAGAAAGATCAAAAGTTTCATGCATGGCTACTTTGTCGAGTGTCACAACAAGCATTTCATTGGGAAAGGGCTGATGGCTTTTACAAAATGTGGTCAGTGTACCGTTTTCAGTTTGGCACTAGTACTGAGCTCATGAGGCTCATATTGGGACCAGAAAATTTAGTACACGAATTTCGATATTTTTTCGAAAGGGAAACCGTTTCCAGTTGCTAATAACAGGTCGACCACCAAATTTTAAGTTAGCTTGTAGCGGTTTAGGATTTTTAGATAGCATGTATGTTGCTGCTAAGCCGAATTAAATCTACAACTATTCCAAATAACTTGAGAACCAACACACCCGCAGATGCCAGTGCCTATTAGAACCTATTACACGAAATAAAGCTTGGTGACATTCTCGCCCGTATTCGTATTGTTAATCTTCCAGATTTCGACGTTCCTCGATACAAAAATGATACTAGATGGGTTGAAGGGTATTATTCTTTTTCAAAGATCGGAGTGACCCAGATTATACAATTTGGATCGGTATCCAGCTCGAGTTACCCATTCGCAGTTAACGTTAAACCGACGTAGCAGGGACATAAACAGTTCCTCGTTCGCGAAAAAGTGTCCTTTTTCTTTCCACATCTTTTTACCAGTTGTAATCCCACGTACCCAAAATAACAGTTAAATTTGTTTAATTTTTCATAAATTTAACATTACAGCGCATTTCAGATAATTAAAGTGCCTTTGGAACATGATTAGTGGCTGCAGCTGTAGTTTTAGTGCTGTTCGAGGAAAAGTTTACTTTAAACGTGGAAGTTGTGTGTCTAATTCACCTTCGCCAGATTTTGAATTTAAAGGGATATTTTTACTTATTTTTTCTTGATCCATAGGCCAAACGGATCGCTTGTGGTAATTGCATGGGTTATTATTTCATCTTTTTCCATCGATTCGTCTTTTTTCAATCAGACCCTCCGAAGTGCGTCACGAAGTAACACGAAAAAGCAGGACAGATTTTGGTCTAACAGTCACGTTCGATACTAGAGGGAAGCTCGTCTGGAAGCGCTATGTAGTGAAAGAGCATCCTTAACAATAGCCCCTTTTCTGCATAACAGTTTCATTACTTTCTTTTACTTGTCATTTCAGGGACAACCTTATGTGCCGACTGCTACAGAGTTCTCACAGAAGGACGCAGCGAGGAGGGGAAACTAAGTAATTTGTGTGCTTCGCTGGTACTTATGAAAGTTGGATGCAAGCCTAGTCTTACTGCAGACAGACATTACATGAATCCCTTCCAGGTTTGTTAATCTCTCTGCATAATTTTATGTAGAGTTCCAAAGATTCACTTTGAAACTGCACAGGGGATGTGTAAGCACCATTTGTGTGAAGAGAAATCTGGAGACAAAGTGGACCATTTTGAAGCTGGTTTGAGGGCTGGTTCGATCTTTTGAAGTTTTCTCATGCACATTTTTGAGACTTAAAATGGATCCTGTCAGCCAACAGACATGCCTGTAGGGCAAAGGACCACCCATTCTTCAATTCAAGAAGTTGTCATGGTGATAGAAAGGAGAAACCTGTAAATAGATGAACCTTGCAGAGTGTTGTGTCCCAACCCTGCACTAAGCACTTTTTCAATGTACAAATTAAGTCCATGCACAGGCCTGGCATAAAATGGGGTACAGTAGAGAAATATGTCACAACGATACCATATATCCTTCAAAATGTGATTAAAATCCTACTTTGAGTCCCACAAGTCGTTTCTAGGCATTAAATTATATTTTGGGAAATTTTTTAAAAAATTGTAAAAATTCACCTCTCTCTTAAGGGTGCATATCCCAATTAGCAGGTGTATTAATGCGTCCGTTTGTTCGCCCTCAGATAGAATCCCTAAAAGGAGCACCTTTTTGATATGTTATGGAATGAGCTGGGTCTTTTTGTAAGTTTCTTTTGAAAGTATATCACATGAAGTACCATTGGTGAAAAAATGGGCTTAATTGAAGCAATTTTGTGGAAATTATGGGCCTTAGAAGCTGGCGGAGGCATACCGAGATTTTAGTGAAAAACAAGGCTCGGAAGAGGTGGTTTGAACTTTGAGGTGAAATAGCAAAAAATCTTCACAGTCATGATATGGTAAATTGAAAGTGCCATGAATGGCCAACTTGTCAGCTTTCATATGAGGGGTAGCTTGACCCTGGCGAAAACTTCGACAAGCTTTTAGAGGCCCGTTTACTTTTTGGATTTAGTGTGTAAGTCAATGGAGGAATTAATTGTGGTATGCTCCCTTATTTGAAACTCGATAGATACCTATTACGAAAGTCAATGCAACTGAAGGTTTGAAACATTTAAAAGGAGGTAAAAATATTTCTCTCGTCCAAATTTGTTGTTCCTCAAAGTTTAAACTATGACCATAAAATTTGTTATCATAATATGCATAGAACGAATCAAACAGAATAAAAAAGAATCGGGTTTTTTCTTCAATTGCAAACAATATTATTTTTCTAGAAACACAGCACACAATTGCCCACGTTATAAATGGTCTCGTGTGGCTGAGTCATCAAAACCAATTTCGATAAAGCCAGTCTTTGGCTTCAGACAGTTACTAAACAATCATGTAGTTGCGTAGAACTTGTGCACCAATGTTAAGAAAGCCGATGAGCCATAAGTATACGCCGACATTAAAATGCACGATCCTACACATGTTTTGCAAAAGTCTTGTCTGCATGAGTCCATAGGTTTTCCCTTTCGGGAAACCAAAAATAGATAAAATTAGTCAGCACACAGCTTGAATGTACAAGTTTCTTCGGTAATTCTGCTCATTTTGCTAAAAGCATTATCTGTCCTTAGAAGTTAAATTCTAGAAACAGGACCGAATCAAGAATTTCTTCCACAAAAAGTAAGAAGACTTCCCGAGCCCTCAAAAGGGGGAACTTGGTGCAAAGTCTCAAAAGTGTCGACTCAAGTGCACAGCCTTAAAAGACCGAGTTTAAGCTGCCAAATATTGTCTGAAGGCGGAACAAACCGAGCACCTCATCAATAACCTCTCCGATCAGGGAGTTCCTACTCCGCTAGATCTCTATTGGATAAATATAAAATAACTCTAGGTAGGGTTGATGGTTTATAGCTATACCCCGCCCTTCAAACAGAATATCAAGCCTCATAGTACTCAAAGGAACATTTAAAGCAATGAGGATACAATAAACTGTACAAAAACCAAAAAGCTAAAACAAAACCTGCTGTTCTAAGACACTGGCACTTAATATCGGAAACATCCGAGCCTGTGTCAAATTTTCTGACATCACCGGCCATAGCCTTTGAGAGGGCACCCAAACTAAATAATACCTAGGCTTAACTTAAAGTGACGGTGAACTGGAAACAAATCACGAGGATAATGAAGACTGCTTTCTCTATTCTCTCATCGAGGCGCTCTAAAAGAGCAAATATTTCATCGAATTAAGACCAGGAAAAACTAAAAAGTCCAACTACTGATGAAGCTAATCATCTAAAAACCAGTTAAAGGTTTCAATAGAAACCTAACAGAGCAGTACCTCAGTCACAGTATTTGCGGTCTTTAATTCCACCCCACAGCACAAAGATGCAACCTGTCTATAATGAGAAGACAGAATATCCGTTAAGAAAGCATAAAAATTCAAAACTTGAAACAAGGGACTGCGTACGTAGTATCAGATAATGCCACCGCCTACTTTTTTTAATTAAAAAACGATATGAAAGAAAATTTCGTTCTCTGTCAAATGAAACAATTTCCAGATCGGTAGGTATTTGCTTTCGTTTTCTATGAGTTTTTGAAAATTGCTACTTTTAAGTGTTCAAATATTGTACCTTCAGGCCACCAAAGGCAGTGTCATATAAGGGCTACACCACTAACCATGTGTAACGTTTTGTGTGAGCAAAACATTGACCCCCAAAATGTACTTTCCCGACTCCCCACCCGGCCTCATTTTTTTTGGGTAAATGTTGACACCCATACCAATCGGAATCAAGTAAAATCGGCTTCTTTAAAATTTTTCTCACAGATTAAACCTACTTTACAGTTGGGAAGCTGACCTCGGGGTCACCGAAATATATAAAGCTCTGATGACGTCACATAATTTTGAATTTTAGCCGCTTATAGAAACCTACATTTGGAAAAAAGAATGGCTTATTTATTCTGTATAATTCCAATTTGCGATCAAGAAAACTGTGATACTTACCAGACTGACTTCGCAAGTTATCAAACAACCAATTCCAGGCGAAATTATCGGCCAAGAGGCACAAGAATCAACGGGAGAATTTAGGTCACCCAGGCTGATCGTTGGGCGAATGGTCAAAAATAGTGTCCCAAAATCATCCACGAAGTTCATAACAAACACCAAATGCTGACAATTTTGTAGGAAATATACTTACCCACATAGGTTCGTTGATAAATTATTCCAATTTTCCTGGAGAAGGTCAATCCCGCTTTGTTTATGCTACGAATCTTATGTAGTACACGTTTTAGGTCCGCCAACTTGAAACGTAATGCATGATGGTACCTATTAAATTGCAGCACTGCGATACAAGATCCAACACAATGCCACGCATCGGGCGTGCACATACGTAAACTGGTAAGTGATGCGAAAGTATGTATATGTGACGAATAGATGAAGCAGAATAAAGACACAGAGCTCTATATAACATACGTAAAGATAATTGGATAACAAGAAAGGAACCGTTATATTTTGGA
The DNA here is from genome assembly GCA_037179385.1 of Holothuria scabra. Lineage (NCBI taxonomy): Eukaryota > Metazoa > Echinodermata > Holothuroidea > Aspidochirotida > Holothuriidae > Holothuria > Holothuria scabra. The sequence goes on from CM074199.1 coordinate 1,806,482, forward strand.
AATATTATTTGTTTTCTCTCTTTCAACTGATATTTCAACATATTCTCACCTTAAAGACGGAAAGACGGTGCAGTTTTAAACTTTGCAGGTTAGCTCTCGCTCTTTCGGTTTTCTCGGAAAACTTATGACGAAGACTCTAGCCAAAGTTCACCCACTGACAATCGCTTTTTATATACTAAAACGAGTTTCTTTTGAATATTTAATTTTCCATTTGTCTTCAATTGCCAAAAAAATAATCCGAATTACGCAAGACCTTGATTAAGAATTATTGACATTTTTAACGGGTGGCCGTTTCCGCTCTGTGTAGACTAGCTCGAGGACGGTCTCCCAGATTGCATTTGACCGCGATTGCAGAGGGTGTAAAGATTGAGCAATAACGGTCACAAATTTAAGGTCTGCTTGCCAACTGTTTAGGGATACTATAAAAAACAATTATTCCTCAGCTTCACTTCATAGTGTTGGTCAACACTTTGCCAGATATGATAGAAAATTCGGGCAAAACTTGCAAAAATTTTGAGACATGGTTTCAATTGCCAGATTAAACGGGTAAAGACGGGAGTGTACAGGTAGTATACATGTGCTGAAGATTTTGCACGAAAATGGTACCACTATATGTGGTAATTTTCTGATAATTTTGAAGGCTAAGTTGCTCATTTCTTTTTTAAATGAGCATGTTATTGCAAACGGAAACTCAAATTAACGACTGCTTAGATTCTGTTAATCAGAAAAATCTCCTACCTCCAAACTGAAATGCTTCTATACGCCTATAGTCTAGCTTCAAGTAGGGTTCTAAAAAAACTTCAATAACCCTCGGCCTCTGAATAATATATAAAGCCTTTTCAACGGAACAGGGGGAAAGGGAAGTTATGACCGGGAAAATATGGTCATTTGCCCACCCCTGACAAGTGATCCCAGATACCCGACTGCATCTTAGTGCTTCGGTCCCCACTACCCAAACGAACATGGCAACCTGATTTGTTACGTTTTCTAAAAGTCTGAACATCCCTTCTCTATAAAATGGATCAACCTTTGAGTGGCTGAGACAATATACCACAACTTACAGACCTTTATCTGCCAATACATTGCACACGTTGGCATGTGTGTGATGCAATGAACGGGGATCTTAGGGGATGATGGGGGACGCATCCTTCCCACTTTTTTGGAAATGGGAAATCTCGAAATCAATGGGAAATCTCGAAATCTTTCCCCACACTGTTCCAAACATGATGGAAACTGACACAGTAAGAGCACCAAAGTAAAGCGATTTGATCCTACGACAAGTCGCGATAAGGGAATGAATTGTACTATTACTGTGCCACCTGGGAGGCTTTTATAGTTAAATCTTCTCACCAATCAACCGATGGGTCCGCGTGGCGGCGTCGAACACTAGGAGCATACTTGCCAACTCTATAACGAATTGGACAATTTGTAGGCCTACCATATCAAGCACACATAAAGCAAGGGGCCTTAATATACAAAGGCAACATCTTTGACTTGTTTGAAAAAGTAATGTGTTTCTTATTTTGGGTACTTGTAGAATGATAAATTATTTACCAGCAAATAAATGTGCAGTAAAAAAAAATAAGAAATATTTCCTAAAGTACTTTGTAATAATATGTCTGCTAAGGCATACAAATTACGGTTTAAAATATGCACCAAATCACATAATATTTTCAATGAAAAAAAAAGTTTCTGCCCGTGGAAGTGGGGGACGCGACCCAGCACCATAGCATCAGCAAGCTCTGCTCCCTCGCAAGTGGTGAATCGCCGCGTTCCTTGTGGGATGTATCCACGCCCATGGTCTATAAAAACAGATAGGAAACGCTCATGAAATAGACCAAAATTCTCATTGATGGTTCAAAAACAAAGGAGAAAAGGCTTAAAATATCCAAAAAGATCATAGGTATAGGAAGCCGGGGTTCTCGCTCATAAATTAGTTTGGTAAACTTTTCCGAGCTCTGAAAAAGACAAAATCGGATATTAATCATATGTGACACCACATCATCAAGAAACACCGGCAGCTATATTGCTATTTTTGTAAACTGTCTTTCATGGAATTCCAAATTTTCTTCCATGAGAGCTCTTCATTTTGAAATGTTTTGTCCAAAAAGGACAACAAAGTTGTGGAAACTTTTAACTGTCATCGGAGAGTGTCAGTTCTTAGGCCTTAGATAACATGATGTAGCAACAACGATTCAGTCGTCGTGCAATCTAGCTTCTTCGGAGAGCAGTTTATAGTTTGGTTTCGCTGAACTGCTCATGGTCAGAGAGTCAGGAGGACTTGAGAAAAAGCAATCATTTTCATTTCCCACCAACATATGAAGGAAGTGCAAATCCTTCAGTAATCCCCCAATCCTTTCAATTTCCTTACAGGAAACCCAGTATCCAAAGCTTTTTGTAATACAAGATAAATATCTACATATATTTGTTTAAAAGGGGCAACAATTTTGGCGCGCTTCGCTTGCCGCAATACGTCCCTAATACAGTGGTGTTCACACTTCACAGAAAAATCGGAAAACTTAGCTCCTACTTACAAGCCCGAGACATGCTATTTCCAGCTGTCTGAGGGGTTGCGATTTTTGAAAATTATCTGTACGCTTAGCGCCAACTGAAGATGGTCTTTCGAACAAGACTTCATATTCCTACAGGGGGCAGGGGGAGATTTCCCCTGGCTCGAAAGGTGAAAAATTCGGGAATTTGCCTTTTGAAACACCAGTCAAATACAGTGCGGTTTTCCCATCTTTTCCTTCATAAAATTCTGAATTCTTCTTAATATAGGCTCCATATTTGTAATTGTTAGTTTTGAAAAGGTAAAAGTTTCCGCACGCTTCGCGCGCCCTAAATTGCATACCTTAATGCAGCAAAAGTGGGTGGTCACTCATAAGCAGTCAGTGGTAAACTTTTTCGAGCCGCTATAGGTCTACAGTGCCGTTCTCTTAAAATTTTCTTCAATATAGGCTTTAAATATTTAAATGTTTTGTCTGAAAAAGGCAAGTGAACAAAGTTTCGTGAGCTTTTTAAATGTCGCCGAGAAGCCTCAATCTGCACTCCTTTGAAAATAGTCACACAGCAACAATGATCCTTAGTCGACCTGCTATCTCAGATGTATGCCAATAGAAAACGCAGATTCTTCCATAGGTCCACACATATTCGAATTCTTTTACAGGAAACCCTGAATTTAAACTATTTTATGCAGTGCAAGCTACATATTTACAAATGTGTGCAAGACTCAAATTTTCGGACAGCTCAGCGCTCCGCAAATTACGTTTCTAAGTCAGTGCTCTTGCTCGTCCAGAAAAAGCAAACACATTTAGCATCAAAAATGTACCTTTTGGTCAATGGGGTAGGGTCAGGTGCGTTGTCCAAAATTGTTCCGGCCCCCCCCCCCTTCCCACTCTCAAATTGCTTCCTACGCCACTGGTGAAGATATGTAGGCAAAATAGTACAATTACTACATAAATTAGCTCCACTTATTGTTCTGAAGTAGCCAATTATTTTTAATAACTGAATCAGCCACTTGCCTTACTGCAAGTGCTAAAACGATATATTCTTTAATAAGCACCCTTGAAGGTGCCATGGAAATTGGCAATTTAAGATCCAAAGTACTTCAGTACTTCATTTTTCTCAGTATAGTTCTAATGCTTTTACTGATAGAGGGAGTTCTTATGGACTCTTATAGGTTCATTTGACATCAAACAAGCAAGTATATATTGCCGTGAACTTTAACTTGTTTGCGCCGACAAAGTCCATCGACCGATGTGCAAGCGTCGTAAAGGAGTAATTTGCTATCATTAAACTTGATAATTTTCTACCATTAAACTTGAGTACAATCGTGAAACACAATTCTGTTATTACGTTATTTTTCTTTTCTTTTCGGTGATATGTAATGCTTTTATAAAAATGGTGAAGACTAACCTTTGGCACCGAGTGTCACACTCTACTTACTCATATAGTACGTAATTTATAAGAAGCATTTAAATTACAGGATTGCCGAACGAATGCGTTTATGTCTGATGTATGCAAAAGTGTTTTCTTAAATAGATTCACATGAGTTAGTTTCCTCCTACACAAAGTAATTGCGCTAATAATTTAACACTGCACTGTAAGCACAAATTAGTCGATTGGTGTATGAATGGACTATTCACGTAAGTGATTCACATTTGACTAATTTGTGATGATGTCAGACTTATTTCGTAGTAATGGGCTAATTAAAGAATATCAGTCAAAACTTAGTCTTGGAGGCTTAATATTTGCTATAAGTGATTCAACTGGGTCAAATATTAGTTAAATATTAGTTGACTACACTCTTAAAATGGGGTAGATGCTCACTGTTTAACAAGGCGTTTCTTGATTTGCTGTTGCCATTGTATTGTATCGATTGTATTCTTTGTTACGGGTAGGGATTAGGTTAGGGGTTAGGGCTATTGTTAGCCTGTAAGGAAATTTCTTGTTAAACAGTGCGCATCGCCCCTAAAAAAGAAGTGCTACTTTGATGGCACTTTCTGGGTGCTGAATTTAATTATCACCAAAAGTCAGTACTTTTATAGTGTTAATTATACAGCACTTTCAGAGTGCCGTCATAACAGAAAAGTGGGCGGAACTAATTTAGATGGAAAAATGTTCAAAAACACTTAATTTCTCGCAGAATTTCTGTATCTTTGGTTTTGACTTTTATCAGGCATTTGTCAACTAACATAACACAGTGCTTACACGTATTCATAATTATTTTAATTGGTTTATTTCATGCTTTTTACGCTGTAAACAAATATTACAGTATTTTCCAAATTAGGAATTTCGCAAGTAAACACTTCTAGGTTATTTTACATATCATTTAACTTGAAGATTTAAATACAGCGCTTTAAGATTTCTGGACAGCTCTTGCAAGTGTTGTTTACTGCTGCACTTCCAAAGTGCTGTCTCTTAGGCACCCAAAGAAGTGCTATGTTAGCACCACCGGTGCAGTCCCTATTAGGGCTCTTATAACTGCTAATAAAGCTTTTTTGGCACCGTCTATAAGTGCTGTCTGGTAGCACTTATAGTGCAGTTAAAAGTAGCTCTTGGAAAGTGCAAAAAATGCTCTTTAAGTGCTGTTTTTAGCACTCCTTTTTTTACAGCGTACTGTTTACTGTTTACGACCAAATCTCCAGTCGACTGGTTCAAGTCGAGCCGATCATTTGCTCATTTCGTTCCAAAATTTCTGAATTTTTCCAAATTAAGTTAAGCTAAACCAGTTATACTTACCAATCCCCGAATGAAAACCTTTTGTTCAAAATACCCGATTCCTCACTATTTCAAATTTTATGACGTAATTGGGGTAATTCTCCAAAGTGATGCGTCAATCCATGCTCAGAACCTGACATATTGACACCAGAAATATAGATCCAAATAACTCCAAACCTTTTTCTTCTCATACCTATGACACAAGCTGTAAGTACAAAGGTTAGGTTAGATGGAGTTTTACGGCCCAGTTTCCAACCAACTGGTTCAAGTAGACCCAGTCACGGCCCTTTTCCAGTTGTGGCGCAATGACTTGTTTTTCCTACTCCATTGCTCCACAAGCTGTAAGAAACACACGTTGTAATATTTGCGGCTATAAGTAGTATCGGTAATACTCTAAATTATGTAAACCTTTTTTGTGTGTCCAATCAAAATTTTGCTGGGTGTCTAACAATATGAACATCACAGAATTAGTTCAGCCATGCCTTTGAACCTAACCCTAAACATTATTTGTCAAAAAAAAATCCGAATATATATATATATATATTCTTTTAAAATCCCCTCCCCTCTCCAAATTTCAAGAATTACAATATTTAACGGGAGGCGGGGGCCTATCCCATATATATATTTTTGGGGGTCTAGAATTGCAGAACAATTGCATTGAAGCTAACGGTACTAATCTCAGCACACATTTATTCCAAGATATACCTCTTGTCCTCTTGAAACATTCATTCAGAGTGAAAATACTTTAATAGTCATCTCTAATTGAGGTTAGTGTACTCTCTCGGACATTCAAAATAGCTTGGAGCAGCTCGTTAAGTTGGTTCATGAAATTCAACAATTTTTCCAATGCTGTTACGTTTTCTTCACATAACAATAACAAATATTCAAACTTATGCAATCCCTGCTTTGTACAAACAAGTAAATGTTTTATAAGTGAGTACTTAACTACTCAATTTGGTTTTCAAATAATGCACGAAACCTTTACAAGTAAGGACACAACGACATTCAGAATTTTTTAACCTTTTCCGTAACTATTGGATATGATACTTGAATAATCATGCCAACTATAAGAATTTACACGTGGTAGTGCCAGCTTTCGTTTAGTTATCGATATCACACTAATAAGCCCCTTTCTTGCCTGTGTTTTCCTACGTTTTCATTGTATATATTTCTGTTTATTCCAAGGACTCGATCTGGATTTTAGATTGGAGGGGCAAAATTTTTCAACTGCCGAAACTTTGAACCGCGTCCCTGATCGGTCTCCTCTATATGGAATCCGTCAACAGGAACCCGAGCGCACACCTATAAGCGTATAAACAAACATGTTCACACCCACTGACACGTAAACACATATAATATAAATGGATGGCGCATTACAACTGAAAGAATTATTACTTTTATAGGCTAAAATATTTTTTTTTAGCACCTCTTTTATTTGCAAGTTCAATAATTGTTTTTAACAAAGTTTGCAGTATAATACAATATTACAACGTTACAGTCTATTTTACAAAATCAATAACTTTTAAAAAAAAGTAAAATAATTTTTTTCTTTAATAGGCTAAAATAGACATTTTGGAAGCAACTAGTTATAATGTATACGTTATTGTTATATATTGTGTATTCTGCCCGTTGTTTGCTTAATGTGCCTTAATTGGGGGGGGGGGGCGATTTGTTTGGCCCACTAATATTTTATTTTCATGGTGGCAATTAATTTAACCCCTGGGGCACCATTGGTACTGACGCAGTCTGTCTGTTGCTACCCCGCGGAGCGGACTCGGTTTGTTCACTCCCCCTTTAAGGCTTCACAAACCACCGTCCGCCAAAACGAAGAGGCCTGCGTCCAATTTTAGACGCGAACTTCATTACCATATATGACTTATTCATGTCCTGCCTCATTTTTTATGCTATTGTTTTCAGCGAGTGTGTGTATTCTTGTAGCTGTAAACTGAAGGACTAGATTGAAACCTGATCGGATCACTACTGCGTTGCATAAACGACTGTCCAGTGGGTACCGCGGGAAGTGTACTTTACGATGTCATATCAACTCTGTGGGTGGCATGGGCTACTGCATGATTTAAACGGGACCAGATGTTGCCTTCTTGTGAATATTCACTAACATTCATCCAGTCTCGAGGCCACATATTCGTTTGAATATCCAAAGAAATCTGTTTGGTGTTCACTTTGGCAGTCTGAGACTTGGTGGGGATATGTCTGGACAAGGAATATGCCCTACAGTCTGCTACGCAGGCAAGTCTGTTGCAGGATTGACATAAAATCCCTTTTATTCCTGAAAACTGGTTATCCCATGTTGCCATTTCTTACTAAGTATTGCTCTCCTTTGATTACCACTGTGTCGTGTTGGTGACCCCCCTACATGTACATCAGAGGAGTCTGATTACAAGCAATTCCTTCGTAGATGTGTCCCTTTATATTTGAAACAGATCGCCATTATAGTTATCAATTGTTACCACCCCAATGAAAGTTAATACGTGATTGTAATGGGGTTAATAGGCCTTAATGTAGCACAATCCTGGCTATGCTAACGTGATTCCTCATCCATGTAATGCAGGGAGCGCGGAGATGGAAGGAGGGGCGGGGCTGGGGATTTAGCTTTAGCTTTTCTGTCATACTCATTTTTGGCCGTCTTAAATTTTTATTATATTGTAGATCATATTAGGCCGCTCTGGTGAAAACCCTTCCACTTCAAAATTTGCTTGGCGTCCCCTGTAATGTACCACCCATAAAAACTTTTCCGCTACATTCGCTTGTGCATGGAGTTGCAACTCCCTGCCTTGTGTGAAACAAGGCCGTTGTCAAGAAGTGATATTCGCCGCCTGCTGTCTTTCGTTCAACTACCGATTTGGGCCAAAAAACATCTAACGTTTGCCAATATCCTTAATCTAATCCAAGATTGCACCTTTCCCCATACAGCTCTAACCCTTCAACTTTATTCAATGAATGCTTAATGTGAATGTTAGACAACTGATGAATAGTCGACGTGCAAAATGCCTATTAACTCATGCACATTATGGTGGAACATGGAAAATATAGTTGGAACTAAATGATTGTCGCAAGTGAGCAAGGGTCGAGTAATTCATAACCAGATAACAGGGTAGCAATGTAAATTTGTTCATTCAAGGGTATTGATTAACTTGTAAGTGCATTAAACCATTGCCTACATCATGTTAGATTTGACGACATAGGTCATTTCGTTTTGTCTTTGTAGGAGCTTCGTGAATGATGCGGTGGTACTCTTTCCAGGTAACCAAAATCATTGAGGTAGGAATTCGTTTTGAAGCAATGTTTTTTAAAGCTCTGGTGAATGTGTTATATAGTTGAGACATTCAAACTAGTCTGAACTGAACGTGTGGGAGAAGTACTTACTGTAAATTCAACATCTTCATTGTCTTAGTTTACATGTAATCACGGCAATTGTAACAACAGTTGTAAACTATAACCACACTTAATGGTTTGCAGATCGCTGATGCCAACCGACAATTACCAACCAAATAAAGGTTTATCAGAGACTTATAACGCGTGTTACTTGTGGTTTATTGTTCTAAAGATGGCAACGAAGAGATCTAATAGTTATATGCCCGAAATCCATATTCAAGCTTTCAGTGCTCAGTTTGCTGATGACGTAACTCAACATTACCGAAAGAACTTCGTCAGCAGTTCTGCCATTCTGCTACAAGCTGTCCAGGCGCCATTGTTTTACATCATCGTAGCACTAGGAACATGCGTTTTGAAGTTAATTTGTTGTGACACCATTACCGCTATATTTGTGTCGGTGATCTCAGCCGGATTGGTCGCGGTCTTCATCATATACGGTATTTTATATTTAAAAGAAAGATTCAACGGTAACATATATCCAACAAAACTGAGCAGAATGAACGGAGGTTTATTCCTTTTAGCAATTGACAAGGACAAAAAACATACCAAACTTGCCGGATCCATTGCAGTCGAACCTTCCTCAAAGGATATAGCGTGGCTGAATATGGCTTGTGTAGCCCAGAAATATCGTGGAAGTAGTGCCTTCCAGAAACTGTCCAAGTCAGCAATAAGTCATTGCACCGACAAAGGTTTTAAACTTGTCAAGGCCGAAGTTTGGAATGTCTCGATCCCGTTTTTCTCTATGATACCGATACTTCAGAAAAGAGGATTTGTGGTTACGGGGAGTTTCTACACCCCCTCCCGATTCGTTCCTCTTTTGAGAGTATATGTCCTGGAAAAGCGTTTGCAAGATTGAATGTGACAGAAAGTGTATGCCCAAGGTTGCATATGTATCTAAACGCCCAGCAAAATAACATGTGTTCATTTTTCTTAATAGAACAAAAAAAGCATAATTCATTTTCGTTTCTCTTACATTTTTGGAATGATAAGGTGAAAGCATGTACGGTTTGCCCTATTACGTCTTGTAAGTTGTACTCTAACATTAACCTTTCCCCATTTTCCTTCAAAACGCAATGTAAATCCGACGAGTATGGAAGAGTATACAAGTATGGGGGGAATTTCTGTAAATCCTCAATTGGCACATACCACAACATTTTTCGAGCGTATGTGGGTCTGCCGAAATGGGTACATCGGTTAATCTAGTCTTCCAGTCTACGGTTTGGAAGAGGTGAGGGTGAGATTCCACCCTCTATACATAATCACATCTTAGTACTAGTCCCCACTCCACAGATGGAAATGGCAACCTGACTTGTCATCTCTTCTCTAAATGGATCAACCATTGGCCGGCTGAGGTAATACACCACCGTTCACCGACCGTTCACAGCCAGAAAATCGCACAAGTGAGTACTTGGGCACGTTTCCGATGCCATTGAAGTGGATCTTGGGGGATGATAAGAACGCATCTCTCTCACTTTGGGTGGGGGGGGGGGCGTGGGAAATCTCCACCCCTCCAACGCTTTCCCAAAAATGATGCAAACTTAAACTGTGAAGGTAAAAAGAGAGCGATTTGATCGTAGGACAAGTCGCGATTAGGGAATGAATTGTGTTATTTCTGTGCCACCTACGTGGGCTTTAGCTAAATTATCTTACCAATCAACCGATGGGTTGGCGCGCTGGCGCGGAATACAAGCAGCATACTTGCCAACTCTACCGAATGGGACAATTTGTAAGCTTACCATATCAGGCACATATAGCGGAAGGCAGATATGTACAAAATGATCATCTTACCCTTGTTTAACTTTTCTATGTTCTCGTAGAATGATAAACTATTTGTCAGCAATAAATGTGTAGTTGATTATCCTGTGATTATTCCAAATGTTTTATAAAGTACTGTGTAATAATATGTCTGCAACTGCAGGTTGCCTTGTAAAGTACGCACAAAGCGTACTCAGTCTCTCTGCTGTTTGTTTAAATAAGTACTCCTTAAGGAAGGAAATTACCGTTGGTAATTGGTGTCGTCCTTTCAAGACATGGACAGGACAACTACACAATTGTGTGGTACATTTAGGAGTAAGTCAAGTCCAAAATTTCAAATATATAAATATGCGGACGCACTGGTAACACACACACTACCCATGACAACATCCATCCAGCAAGCCAAACCAAAACGCGCCGACGTCAAGCGTACAACCTCTTTACAAAGGAATTGCCAATAATAACGTCAAACTTGAACTGTTTTAGACTGTTTTTATTTTTTTTTTTGCAACGGACTGTTTGCCGAACTTGAACTTAAATTGATCGTGTTCAATTTTCCTTGCAAAGTCCGTTCATTATGACATCATAATCGCCTAGCGTGTATTTATTATTACTTTTAATTTTTATCACGTCATCACTATTAACTTGTTTTGCACGGTTGCGTCGTTTAGCTGTGTTTAAAATTGCGTCGCGAAGTAGGCAAACATTTCATTATTGGCAATTCCTTTGTAAAGAGGTTGTACGCTTGACGTCGGCGCGTTTTGATTTTTGATATATATATATATATATATATATATATATATATATATATATATATATATATATATATATATATATATATATATATATATATATATATATATATATATATATATATATATATGTATGTATACATTACAGAACATGAAAAATGAATCCAATCAGTCCGACTCCCAAGTTCACTGGATATTCCTGAGCTGGGGTACAAAATGTCGAAGTTCCACTCAATAGAGAAGGCCACAAAGTGCAATTATTTGTGTCGTCATTATTAAGTTGGGAAGCAGACCTCAAATTTGTAACCGTTATTGCACATTCTATTCACCTTTACCACTCGCTTTGAAATGCATTTTGGGAGACCGTGCTGGAGCTAGTCCACACTCATAAGCATGTCAATAATTTTTATTCATAGTGTTACGTACTTGAGTATTTTTGGCAATTGAAGAAAAATAGCGAATGTCCGCAGGGAGTGAGCTTTGGCTAGTGTCTCCGTCACAAGCCTTTGGACAAAACCGAAGGAGTCACAGCTAGCTTGCGAAGTTTAAAACTGCACATTTTCCGTCTTCAAGGTGAGAATATACTGAAATGTCATTTGAATGAGAGAATGAATAAACAATATATCCAAAAGAAAGTGGTAACTTACTTGTCATCCTTCTATCTTCACTGAAAATGTTATGCATAATACAGTGTCTTTGTTCTGCTTATTCATGCATTAAATGTACATAATTTGGCATCACTTTCCGGATATGCACGTTCAAAGCATGGCATTGTGTTGGATCTTGTACTACAGTGCTGCATGCTAGCGACCATCTTGCATTGTGTTTCAAGATGACTGACTGGCTACAGGCCTAGGTGTATTGCAGACAGAATCGTATCATAATTAAAGAGGGAATTAAAGTCTTCAGGGATATTAAAATATTTTATCAAAGAACTTATGTGGGACAGTGGCGTAGCCACGGGGAGGCCTAGGGGCCTAGGCCACCAGATTTTCTTCACGGCCCCAGATTTTTGCGTCTTGATAAAGTAATTGAGAAAAAATAAAATGTTTGAACGGAAATAAACTTTGAAGTATTTCTTTCAAAACAGTAAATGAATTAAATGTGTAACGATGAAGAAAACATGCATGAATGTATGTAAAACACATTTTGTGCCGCACATATGAAATCGAGTAATTACTTCAAAATGCCCACTTTCACTTAATTAGATACCGTTTATAATCTGCAATGTCGTTTATTACATTTCACTTCGAAGAGGAAACGTAGGTCTCGAAGAAACTCGAATGTGACTTTGTTAGGTTAACCCTTTACCGTTGTGCTCCGATCGGGGCATATTTGCGCGCCTGGGGAGTGGGCGGAAAAGCGGACGTAGCCCGCCCCGCATCGGCTTCCGTAGGCCATTGACCCCGTGACCTTAAACTCTTGTCTCTCTCGTTGTTGTGGCCGAATTTTCGGGTAGCTACTCGCAGTTTCGAGCTCCGCGTGAAACGGTAAAGATGGGTGACAGCCGAGCTCTCCGCATGGGTCCAAAAGGACCCAAACAACGGTAAAGGGTTAAAATAAGCCTGTGGAGTTTGTTTACTGCAAAGCTGATGCCACTGTCTCTGTGTGTGTGCACGTAACCCTTTAGCCGAGTGGTGCAGATATTATAGATTAAGACACTTTCTGCCTTTTGAAATGCTAGTTGATTTACTGAAAACAAGGCAATCATACACTGTAGATCATTCTTACGCGACCATTCCTATACTTTATTATCGAACACAAAATACGCCATAAGGGTAAGGTACTGCCTTCGAGTAAGTCTTCCCTTCCATCCTTAGCAAGTATGCCTACGTCGTGCCTCACTCCTGCTTATGACAAGTGTCAGTGTAAAACGATTTTTCGACAAGTCCTCTTTTCACTAGTTGGCACTGGCGTCTGGGCGGATTTGTAAAATGTCCACACGATCCGGATTTCATGTTTCCCACATGATCCCTACTTCTGCTTTGCGGTTTGAAATTTTGAGAGATTTACTCGTCGTATTTTAATTTTGACTACGTAATGTACCCTTGATTGAACAAATACCGCACCATTTGGCATCTGGACACAACTGAAAAACAGAAAAAACATTGTTTCTTTGATGGTATGTATGTAACTTGTAAAATCTCTACAAAGGCTAATAATTAGTATTTTGAAATTTTTTATGCCCTTCAAAAAGGAAAATCATGAAACGCAGGCCTATAATCAGTCCAAAGTTTTGCCAAACATGACACCATTTTGCATGTAGGAAATCTAATGCTAAAGAAAGATTCTCAGGGGGGACACAAATACTTTTAAGTTTGCTTTCCTATTAAAGCTGAAATCCATTCAAATATTGCCACATTTGCGATCTACATCTTCCTGAAGTTTACAATTTTTCCCAAGGGAAAGGGAGATACCGGTTCCCTTTAGTCTCATTCCCCATTCCCCCAGGATACAGATCAGAAATGCCCAGTTTTGAGGTCCCTTAAAATGTATTTGCTACCATTTTTCATACATTGATTTTTCATTTTCATTATCTGAGAAGTGACAGACATGAGATTCGCATTTCAAGGCTAGGAACATGCAGCTTAAAACACGTGGGAAGTGCCGTTTCCGGCCATCTGAAGGGTTTGGAAAAATTAGACAAATTTGTCACCATTTGCCGAAAGTTCGAAAAGGGTGACCTAAAACCTATCAGTGATTCTGACCTTTTGACCTAAAATTTCGCCTGAAATTGATTTTATGATTACTTGCAAAGTTAGTCTGGTAAGTTTCATAGTTTTCTTGTTCGGAAGAAAACAGAATAAAACACCATTCTTTTTTCCAAGCATTCATTTCCATTAGCGGCTAAAATTCAAGTGTGACGTCATTAGAGCTTATATATTTCGGTGACCCCGAAGTTAGCTTCCCATTGCGTTGGAATACTCAAATAACAATCTTTGTATTTTTTTTCTAAAAGTTACTGCACGTTGTACCAATATGTGATATTCACCTAACTATATTCTAACGGGGTGATGTAATTAATTAAGCATTCTCCGTAGAACTTGCTATACAAGCAAGCAGAAAGAGCTCAGGGTCATAAAAAGTTTTGACACTTAAAAAGAGAGTTGCACAACAAGATAGTCAGAAAATTATTGCGCAATGGTCTATTTGGTGAATAAATATCAACTTTGAATATGTAATTATGTAAAAATATGTAATAACATGTTAACAATCTTGGAATAAGCTTTGACAATGGGTTTTAGATTTTTAAATTCTGGACTTGAGATAGTTCACTTAGAGAAAACTTTCTGTTGAGGGGAAACCGTATATTTAATATCTGAAGTGAGCGTAATCCTCCTCGGAAAAAATTTAGTAAACAGTGTTATTTGGAAAGGTCTGGGGATACGCAAAATGATCACCCTCCGTAAGGTGACGTTATCTAAAGTGTATGGCTCGTGTGGAAACGATTCCTTATGGTAAGAAATTAGCTGCTGCAGACAGAAGACTATATGAGAAACAACGTATATCCCATATTTCTAATTTAGAGATTCTGCTTTATTCAAAGTGGTCTGAGGAGCTCAACGCCTCCTTACCTGAGACTCAAAACAAATAACATCATTTGTACGGTTATAAACTAAAATGTGTTCTGGTTCGTTGGAGGACTAGGTGGGTTGAGTCTAATGAAAAAAGTCCTTTCACTTTATCGGAATGCCCTTTGATGCTAAAACGGCTTGCCATAAGTACCTGAGGAAACCGACCTGAATGTCGCTTTCAATGCTTTTAACAACAAGATTTGCCAACTTTATTGAGAAAACTTCTCGCCGTGCGGGGTAAACACTTTAAACACAAATGAGTCAGTCTGAGCACTAATAACATTAGTCAATAATATTGACTAAAACTTGACTAACATTTGATCCAGCTGAATCAATTTCTAGTACATATTAAGCCTTTTTGCCCAAGTTTTGATGGATATTCGTTAGTCTATTACTATAAAATTAAACGGATGTCATCAGAAAAATGGGAAGGTCAATCAAACACCCCTTTGATAAATCTGTGTTTACAGTGCTTGAGACAAGGAGAACAACAGCATTGGGAAACAAAAGCATTGCTGCTTCAATTAAGTTTAAGAACCATCTGTACAATTAATGTCTAAACATACCATTGATTATCACAGCGAACAATACAAGACCCAAAATCAATGGCGTAGCCACGGGGAGGTTTGGGGTTGAACGTCCCCCATGACACAACCTTGAAAAAAAGTTGCAAAAAACACTTAAAATGGCCATTTTGTCTCCCTCCCCGAGACCGGCCTTTCCTTCATTTCGTGCTCCGGCCCCCTCCCCCCACGACACAATTTTGACTACGCTACTGCCTATCATTGGATATTTAACACAAACAAACAACCCCATACCCAGCATGTGACCCTAGATAGCCGCATAGCTTCTTGGAGTGAATTTCACTTTCCCTTGAGTGGATTTCACTATTCCTGGACTTAGTTAACACTGTAGCGAAGTGAACATACACTTCTCACCCTTTTAGAGGGTGCCTTAGTCCACTCTTCTCCTTTCGGGCTTAAAGGGCCAAACCTCTCACCCCAAACTACAATTTTGGTACGGGGGTACCGAAATTCTCAATTGGTCCAGCTCTTTGATTGACAACTAATTCAAACAATGCAGAGTACCAAAACTTATATTACACAGCATGAACGGTACTGAGACTGTTTTGATTATATAAATTGAGTTTTTCTATACTCACCTTAAGGCAATAAACTTAGAATGTAACTGGATGAGGATAAACTTCAGACAGTTGTGGGAGGGTTTAATTAAGATGATTAGGAGAATTGGTACTGTTTGGGGTGGGAGAACTGGGCCTTTAAGTTAATCAAGATGCAACTTGCAATTATAAAATTCGTTCAGTTACAGTTCGGCAAGTTACATTCATCTCATTCTTAAGCCATCGCCTCAACATGATTCAATGCGCTAGCTAGGATTTTTTTTCCAGAGGGGGCAAAGTTATGAAATTTCCCCACAACTTTTCCCGGTCAATACGTACGTATTTAATATAAAATATGCAAATTTACAAGTATACCAACATTACCATGTCATTATGTAATATTACCTGCATTTTAATCTTACAGTATAACAAAGAGCAATTGGAAAAAACAACTCTTAGTATATTATTTTGGTCAACAATATCTGGTTTATTTGTATGTGGCGTACGCGGGATTTCTCTGAAGGAGGCGGGAGCATACAGTATGGTCTAAGGGGAGGGGTGTCCGGAAGTTTTCTGGCGTTTTCAAGGAGCCTAGATGCAAAATGGTGCAAGATTTTCGACGTTGATTTTAACAGTGTTAAAAGTTGAATCGTGGTGGTTCATGAGGATAAAACTGAAACTTTTGTGTCTTTACATGCATTCTTATGCCATTTATGCTTCCTAACGAAGTAAAACTTGTCATTAAATTTGCACACTTTTAGGAGTCAAAATAAAAGAGCATTGATTGGTATAGGATTTGTGATTTTTCTTGGCCACTAAACGTTATTTTTTCATAACGATTATGTAAGCGGAGGGCCACCATTAGTTGGCGCTGAGCGTAAAGAAAATTTCGAAAAATCAGTCCCCTCAGATGGTCAAAAATACCGTATTCATGCTTGTAAAGAGAATCTAAATATGTATTCTTTATTTCTATCGATGCCACCGGTGGGATACAGAGTCTACCTTTTTAAGTAAAAATTGGAATTTGACACAAGTTGCCTATTTGAAGGAATGAAAAAAATGGCATCACTGAGGGGCCTTGCTGAGACAATCCTTTCTCTTTGAAAATTTTTGAAAAATTGGGTGTCCTTATAGACCAATCCGATCAGCGCTTGTTTTTAGTGACTGTAGGCAGCCATTAGTGGGGTCCATTAGCTTAAATTTGTCTTTAATTTAGGAAATCAAGATACAATTTAGTGTTCAACAATCTATGGTACAGGTAAGCAAGGAAATCGAAAGATTAAAAGGTGATGGACCCCAGTTATGGCCGACTAAAATCAGCTCATCACTTGCTGTCCGAATTCGTGTATATGCAATCTGGTGCCACATATGTTATCTTTTGAAGTAAAATCTGTGTTATGCCAATGAATCCTGTTCATTCTAATTTGTAGACAACAGTAACTTTAAGTTTATCCTTGGCCATGGATTGTTTCAGCCCCATCCATCATTTTGTACACAGAGTAAAATCGGTATAGCTACTACAAGCTTGTAGGAATATATATATATATATATATATATATATATATATATATATATATATATATATATATATATATATATATATATATATATATATATATATATATATATATTATCCTCGCAGTCTACGTTAGTGACTTGTCAGTTTTTGCATCCTTTTACTGAATTCCCAAAGTGTACAACGCAGAGACTGTGTACACGAGGATAAGTTCGGGGATAAGTTCGGGTTTACATCCTTTCAGTGTCAGTTGTACTGTATCAGCTGTTGTTAAATTCCTGAATTACAGCTTCCTGGGCACTGAAATGCATTGATCATAACACCCGCGCGTACACAAGAAACATTCAATCTGCCACGCGGCGAGGAAATTCCTGTGGAACGCGAGCAGGGCCGGCCCATTCGACATTGACGAAATCTGGGTTAAGGCTTGTCCACACAAGATGCGTTGCGTTCCGTTCCGGATACGACACGGCACGTCACTTTTATCACTTTGCACGTAAATCAATGGAACCGTCCACACAGGATGCGTTGCGTTCCGTCACGATCGATGCGGGAAAAAAATTGACGTATCCTTCCGGATGCGTCAAATTTTGGCAAAGTCCATGTGCGTGCAGAAATAGAGTTGACGTACGGTAGCATGCGTCAACTTTGATTTCTTTCATGATTTTCTTTCGTGAAATGCAATTTAACGGGGTATGGATGCAAAATGATACTATGTTTGAGCTTAAAATCAAAATGAAACGCCTGTAAAATAAGTAGAAAAGCTCATTTTGGGGGCATTTTTCACAACGTTGGGAATGTATACGTAGGCCTGTGATCCTTCGGGTACCCACTAACCTTGCGATATCATTGACTTCGGTAGTGGAAAAATGTTGTATTCATTGTTAAGACGGTAGGCAGGGGAAGTCTGGACACTAGACATGGCTGCACAGGGACATTTCACGTCACACGAGAAAATACAAATATACAAGTTAGTGTATATTATCAGTAATCAGTGGCGTAGCTTCGAGGGCTTATGGGATCGAGCCCTTCTCGTATGTGGAGAACGAGAGCCGCAATAGCTAGGTCGTCGTCACTGCTAGAGTCGCTCATGGTGAGTGGTGAGTGACCGTGACTGTGACCGGTTTGCTGTAACTTTCCGCGATTTGAATACACTTTTTTGTCAATCAGCATGCATTGTCATTGGAAACTACGCACTGCATCTCAAAGTGACGCATCGAAATTGACGTAGTGTGGACGCATCCTGTACAGACAGGCATGCGTCTTGACGTATCCGAAAGGATGCGGGAAAAAACGTGTCCTATCCGGAACGGAACGCAACGCATCCTGTGTGGACAGGCCTTAAGCCCTGTTCACACAGGATGCGTTGCGTTCCGTTCCGGATACGACATGGCACGTCACTTTTATCACTTTGCACGTAAATCAATGGAGCCGTCCACACAGGATGGGTTGCGTCACGATCGATGCGGAAAAAAGTCGACCTATCCAGCCGGATGCGTCAAATTTTGGCAAAGTCCATGTCCGTTCAGAAACAAAGTTGACGTACGGTAGCATGCGTCAACTTTGATTTCTTTAATGTTTTTTTTTCATGAAATGCAATTTAAAGGGATATTGATGCAAAATAGTGCTATGTTTGACCTTAAAATCATAATGAAACGCCTGTAAAATAAGTAGAAAAGCTAATTTTGGGGCATTTTTCACAACGTTGGGAATGTATACGTAGGCCTATGATTCTTCGGGTACCCACTACCCTTGCAATATTATTGACTTCGGTAGTGGAAAAATGTTGTATTCATTGTTGTGACGGTAGGCAGGGGGAGTCTGGACACTAGACATTGTTGCACAGGGACATTTCACGGCACACAAGAAAATATAAATATACAATTTAGTGTATATAATCACTGACGTAGCTTCTGGGAAGGGGGCGGAATGATTTTGGACCATGCACCTCACCCTACCCTATTGACCAAAAGGTACATTTTTTAATTCTAATTTTTTCGCATTTTTACGAGCAAGAAAATTTTTTTTTAAATCTTTTTTTTTCGTAAGTGTTACCACCTCCGTACTAGGAACGTAATTTGCGGGGCGGAGCGTGCCGAAAGCTTGGGCCCTTTTTCACATTTGTAAATAGGGAGCCTGTACTGCAGGCTCCCTAGATTAGATTCAGAGTTTCCTGTGAGGAAATTTGAATATTTGGGGGACTATGTAAGAATCTGCGTTTCCTATTAGCATATATCTGAGAAAAAATGTTGATTGAAGAACGTTGTTAATTACATAATGTTATTCAAGGAGTGCGGATTGAAGCTTCTCGGCGACATTCAAAAACCTCCCGAAACTTTGTTTCCTTTTTTAGACAAAATATTTAAAAATTAAGAGCCTAAGTATATTGACGAAAATTTAGTAGGGAAACGGCACTGTAGCGGCTCGGAAAGGTTTGCCACTGACTGCTTTATGAGCGACCACTTACTGCATTAAGGATTGCAATAAAGCACACGAGGATAATTCTGCCATTTTAAAACTAAGAATACAAGTATGCATCTTTTATTAAGAAGAATTTGGGACTTTATGGAGGAAAAATGGGAACACCGCACTGTATTTGACTGGTGTCTCAAATGGCAAATTTCCGAATTTGTCACTTTTTCAACCCAGGGGACAATCGCCAGTTGTGTCCTGTAGCTACGTCACTGCTCTACAACATTAAACATTGATAACATTTTGACACTTCAATAACTAAATAATCCATCAATACAGGGTACTCAACTGACAGGGTTGAAAGGTATCGGATGATAGGTGTGTATGAGAGCATTTGAGTACGGTAGTCCAATGGTTTCCTGCTTGAAATATGAAGTCTTGCTCGAAAGACTATCTTCAGCTGGCGCGGAGTGTCCAGAAAATTTTCAAAAATCGTTACCCATCAGACAATCGGAAATGGCATGTCTCCGGCTTGTAAGTAGGAGAAGTAGTGGCTGATTTATGAGCGAGAACTAATGCACTTTACATTTGAGATTTGGAAAAAGGAAAAAGGGGTTTTCTGACTCGTGAAGTGGGTGCGGAAGGATGGGGAGGAAGCAGGCTTCCGCCCCTTATTTTTCACGGTGACGGGGGGGGGGGTACTGTCGCCCCAGCCTCCCGCTTCCTACGCCTATGATTGCAAAGGTAATTCCTAAGTTTCAAATTTAAATCGAACAAACTTAGTGTTTCCCTGTTTTTCCAAAATTTAACAGAGGCTGATGTTTTATAAAACGCCCCCACATTTTCTTCCGTTGACTTTTTGGGCCTCCTTACATTGCTATTATATTGTTGAACATATTTAGTCGCTTTGGCGATTAGCTCCCTCCACCTCAAAATTCGCTTCTCGGCCCCTGCCTATTCTGGACCCTTACTCATTCGTCTATTACACTAGTATATATTTCAAAAGCACAAATCGTTAACCTATTGAGCACATGCACTGTAAAGAATGAAATTGAGCTATGTTTTAACTGCTGTGCTTCCATTTAATTTTCTCTGAAGGTCAAGAAAATAAATTTTAGAAGCACGTTTTTTCAATATTTTTAACAGTAATGATAAGCTGTAAACTCAAATACGTCCTTCCTGTTTTTAGTTGCGGTGCCTGCCTTGCAGGCAACCGCAACTAATGCAGTTACTATCGCGATGTCAATTTCTGACTTTTCCGGCACTTTATTTCTCCTTCTAGATGCTTCCTGGTATCGAAATACGGTTCAGTGCAATTTGTAGGGATGGTACTTCTCTTTCGTGTTTTTAAGTTTTGGTGGAAATATGATTTTCGTGAGTGTGTAAAATTGGGGTTTTTTCACGTAAAATTTGCAAACGTGTTCTATTTTTAGTAACAATCTTGCGGAAAAACCAGGTCCTTGTGTGCTCTGGGGAATAATATGTTGTTTAATTTAACACAGCGCCATCATTTTGGTTGTTTTTAATTCATCGAGGTGTTTAGTGAATTTTGAGTATTTATATGAGGATTTCTTTGTAGAGATTTATTCTTTTCAAGTGACATGGTCGGGGTTGCTGTGGAGTTAAAAGTTTGATAGTTTGGAGGAGTTTTGTTCACTGTTTTTTCATAAAGTAAGTTTCTGTGGAGGGAAACATTGTTATTGGTAGGTAAATATTATTTGTATGAGATGGCTCGTATTAATATTTGTGTTATATCAAGGTGTCTGGTTATGGTAAATTTGTTATTTTAAAGGTTAAAATTATGTGGAGAATATAACAATGCCCAAGAAGGGCCCTTCAAAGATTTTTTTTTGTAGAAAGGAAAGGTTGGCAACAAAGAAAAAGAAAGTATGGGGGTGGATTTCAAGATAAAAGTTATGAAGGGGAGAAAAATGATGATGTCAGAGTTGGGATCAAACAAAAAAAAAAAAAGGCTCTAGTGCATATGAAAAGAGTCAGAGGTTTATTTTTTCGTTGTTGTGGGTGGTAATTGTTTTTTCGGTGTTTGGCATTATTGGTTACAGGGAAGATGATCATCTTAATTTAAGACAAGTCATTGTAAGTTCATTATGTACCCCTCCACATATTTACACCACGAGTTGCCATTGCTCAGAAGCTCCACTAAAGAAGAATACTTAAAAAACCAAATTCAGAGGGAATGTTCTTGGGGATATTTATACATTTAGGGAGAAGAGCACATCATAAGATGAAGAAGTGTCAACATGAACACATAGTTTAATGTAAAGAGTAGTCACGGTAAGGTTTTAACATGTTCATTCATATCTCGTTTTATATTTGTATGTGATGAGAGCAACCATTTTTTATTACGCTGGGCGGTGATCTGTTTGAGATATTGGGAAGAGGTCTGCATGAATGAAGGTTTTGCACAATCATTCAGGGACTGCTTTGGGTCTTCTGTTGGGGGAGAAGCCCTTGAAAACCAACTGATTTGGTCTTTTCAAAGGCCATGGATAGTTCATCTCTTGTCAAAAATGTGTTGATTTTGAAATGGTTATTTAAAATATTGAGGGAGCCATATGGCAGTTTGGCTTTCCTTTTTTTACTTGAGGAAGCAAAGACATCCCTTGCCTTCTCCGGGATTTACGTCACTGTAAAACAATTAAAAATGATTGCCTTATCATTTTTTTTTATATTTATGTTAAACGAACGTAAACATTAAATTTGGACTGTTTGTAGAGGGTTTTGATTGTTAGCTTACACAACGAAGTTTTGAACAGGTACAAGAACATTCGCAATTGCAAATTTTTAGCCAGGTGGTTCATTTCGTAAATGGTAAAGTAGCAAGACACTTATTTATAAGCTAGTTATGCTCTTTTTTGTTATGTCACTGGCTGTGGTGTTATCAGCGAAACGTTTATTTTTCATGAAGTCCGTTTTTTCTTTGAGAGTGATTTGTTGAGCTTTTGCATATGGGTGGTTGGAATGATGAAATTTGTCTTTTACGGAGTTTTTTACTGGACAGTGCAGTCTCATTCATAGACCTGGCTTTTTTATTGCTTTTACATATTTTAGGTTATCGTTTGATCAATTGCGAGTCGTGGGCATACATAAACTTGCTATATTATTATTTTTATTAGAAAAAGAAATGCATGGAAATTATTAAAACAATTTTTATATAGTGCAATGGCAACAGTTTTGTTCCGAAGTAAGAAGTCACTGTCAGAAAGGCGACAACAAGTTCTTGATATAGAGTGTAGGAAGAAACGAGACTGTTTAATGATGTGATGACAGACGAATCGCCGCTAATAGTTATAAACTAGGGACATCGATATTTTTGGTATTCGGGTTTCATTAAGGGACGTATAGATGTTGCAATTTATCTTTTATGATTTGTAAGTGATTGATTCGGTTCCCTGATTTGTGGAGGTCAACGTCGTTCAAGTGTCTATACATTACTGAACTAAGTAGTTACTGGCGAAGGGTTAGTAGTGACGTATGTGTGCGGGATTGACAATAGGCCTAAGGCTAGAGTGAAATATCATCATATTAACATTTATGTTGAGAGAATGTAGGTGTAAGTAACGCTGACAAAGGAATTTTTACTTTGCTGTTTTATATTTTTTTTTTATTTTATTTCATCATTTGTAAAGATTATGGTAAATCTCAGATATCGACATTTCTTTTGATTCTCGTTAACTTGTTATTATATTATGTTACTTACAACAACTGTTTATTAGAAAACCTAATTTTTTTCTTAAACAACCAGAATTTTTATATTTATCTTTATAGAAATCAAAATTTTAGCCGGATCTTTTCAGTGAAACTGAGATCTTCAATATTTTCCGTAAAACAAGCAAAAGAAATATTTATGACACAATTTTTGCGTTTGATCTTTTGTGGGCAAATCCTAACGTATTCTCTGTGACTGGGCTTGAGATGAAACGTTAATGTCCAAGCAAGGGGGAGGGGCGGCAGAAATAAGTTTTGGGGATGTAAGAGTAGTTGTCTTATAGTTTTGTGTAAGCTGAGAGTAAACTTGGTGCGGAGCGAACAGAACTTTTTAAAAACCATTAATCTTTAGAAATTCTTTATGTTCAACATTGGAAAGTTTTTCGTTTTGTACATTAACATAAATCCATCTTCAAGCAATTGACTACATCGTTACTGTCATGTATATACAGACTCATTATCGTTTCCAACATTACGTCATAACAGTGTACTCCACCTGTATTCACTAAACAGCTAAACAAATGGCATGTTTTTCCTTATTAACTGCACTACTTAAAATACAATTTTGACTAACGTCTGTTTGGTCGAATGGTCTGTCTTGAGCCTTTGGCGCTTTACCATCTTTTATCAGAAATCCTCATGCTGTACAAGCAGTTACTAAGGAGCCGGGACATTAGGGATACCTTATATTGAATGCACAAGCAACAGCTTGTAAAGGACGTTTGAAATGTTATCTGATGTGACGTTTTGCTCTTTCTACAGTTCTAAATCAACTGCTGTATCATCTTTTCCTGATTTACTGTCAACTATGAGTTCAAAATGAGCAAACCTCATTATACCGGCAATCGAGTATTTCTTTGGTGTGTTACACGTTCCACCTCAACCACATTTCTAAAGTGAATGAACAATGTTCCTGGATTACAAGTGTGGAACTTAACTTAGCTGCTTTTGGGCAAAACACAATACAAGTATTTTGGAATGATATTTTTGTCCCCCTTAAATATAAAATCACCTTTAAAGTACAAGACGACTTGGTTTGTCGGCGCCGCAACTCGTCTAGACGTTCGTCTTGTTCGTTCACAAAATGAAAATTTCCAAATATTGTTCTTCTCTGCCTGATTAAAACTTATCGCCTTAGGGAGGGAAGTGAAGCTCACTGCACGTACACTTTCACATCTGAATAATAGATTGGCGAATTTTCCAAAACACACAAAAGTTTCTGAGCATTGAGGGTTAGCTAACAGGCCACAACCACCACAGTGTT
Source organism: Holothuria scabra (assembly GCA_037179385.1). NCBI lineage: Eukaryota > Metazoa > Echinodermata > Holothuroidea > Aspidochirotida > Holothuriidae > Holothuria > Holothuria scabra. The sequence continues at coordinate 1,831,218 of CM074199.1, forward strand.
TGAACAAACAGTGGAGTTGGTCAGCCAATATCCCTTAGGTTTGTCAACCCCCTGCCCCCAATCAATGTTGGTCAGTTCGACGAAACCAGACTTTTTGATTTGGAGGGATGAGGGGTGGGGGGAAAAGGTTGACATAGATGAGGGGAAGAAGGAATATCACTATTAAAGCGGAGCGCCACTATCAGTTGGCGCGTAGCGTACAGAGAAAATTTTGGCTAAAATTTCCTCTCAGATTGTCGGAAATGGCACTTCCCAGTGTCCTTGGCCGTGTGAATTTCAGCAAAATATCCGTAATGTTTTTGAAACACAGGTTTGGATATTCGTACTTCCACTATGAATGTTTGCTACATGCCAAAGAGGGAACTGCTAGAGTCTTAACAGATTGATCGAAAAGGTGTTCCACTGTGTGAAAGCGTCGCTTGTTCCTCCGTTTATTGCATAAGTTGACCATTTCACTGCTTTGTACCTGTGGAAATAGTCATTCCATGCCTTAATTTAAACTACGAAAATCTGAAACCTTCACATGAACTATATGTTTAATTAATCATACACATGTCAAGAAAAGCAGTTGCAAAAATTGCTCAATTAAATAACTCATATTTTTTATTTGTATTAAGTTTTATTTATGCCTAATCAGAATCACGATTTGCTATTATTTCTATCAAAAATGTTATTGTATAAAGATCTTAACAATTTTTTGCTTTAAAAATGAATTGTTTGCTTTTACTCTCTTATTTTGGTCTTAAATTTTCTTCAATAAAGAACTAGTAAACTAAGTTGGAGCTATTTCTTTGTTTTAAGAAAAAATATATTAGTAGGAACAAAACCAAGAAGATTTCACTGTACTACTGTACAATATCTTCACTCATTTATCAAACCTCTAATCCCACCCTACCCCACCCAGCTCACAAGCACGAAAAATCGGTGTTATTTGTTAGTGTTTCAATGCAAACTCTGCGTTCGTACAGATGCTTTTCCCACTCATAAATATGGCAGCCCAGCCCCCATTCGATCACAGCTGTTTTGAAGAATCCGCCATTTATCTAGACTAGTTCTTATATCTGGCTCTATGGTGATGAGACAGTTCTCCTGTGCACGTAGTGCCCATTCACAACCTCCTAAGTGTTCTGTGAAATATACATGAAGCACCGACCGACCGCTAATGTGCTGTGGGTGCATGTAAGTACTACACCTGGAACAGGGAGCTAAATAAACTTGTCAGCTACCTGTTCCGAATAAAACTTTCAAGTCAACGTGAAGGTGCCCTGGACTTCTGGAGAGGTACTTCTAATTTACAAAACCCGAACTTCTGTATTGTAGTAACCATTTCTCCGTGCAAGTACTAAAAAAGCGTGATAGTCGAGCAATATTTGTGGAGTTTTTGTCTCATACAAATTTTGCCTGTTTTTTTTTTTCAAGCTGCGCATTTCATTTGGGTAGTGGGGGGGGGGGGAAGGCATTTCACGGGGGCGGTCTCCCGCCCCAGTCCCCTGCTGATTACGCCACTGGTCTCGGACTAAACAACATTGTGTCTGGGGAGCGGGGGTTGTTACGACGACTTTTGTGGCTGATTGTAGTCAATTATGTGTTAATTGCATGTTTCTCACGGAAATGTGAAAACAGTGGAAGCATAGATAGCTCAAGGGCACAGATCGGGTAACAAATTCAAATATCATTTACATTACACACCACCTTCGGAACCCCTGGCGTTTCTATGTAGCAATATTTGCAAGAAGAAATGTCACGGCATGGCTGCATTGGAAAAAAAATTACTTTCTAAGAGCCCTTGGAGCCCGGGACTGCGCCCTTGGTTGTTTTACATGTAGCTATTGAGTAAAGGTCTAATCGGTACTCGAAAGATCCAAGTTGCTGACTTATAATAACGGCCGAAGAGTGCTTCCAATTCATCACCTTGTTTTTTAATGTATCTCTAACTTTATTTTACTCCCATTTCTCTTATGCTAGCCTTCCTGGAGTGTGGCTCGGGTAGTAGACACTCCATTAAATGATTGTTAAAGGTCCTGCAAAAAGATTATATTTCTCGTGCTGTGTTACCAAAGTCACTGAACTCGTTTAAATTAAATGACGTTCCTAAAATAGTAAACATAGCAACATTCCAAAAATGTATAACTCCCAAAGACCATTTAGCGTGTGTATGCTTTATCAACTACTTTCAAATATTTTGTAAAAGTAAGCACTATAAATGAAATAGCGAGATAAAATCAGAGGGCTGACTTTGGTCAAGGATTGCTTGAACCTTCTCAGTTTTTTTAGAACGGACGGTCATGTATAGTGTTCACTCATAGGGCTTTGGCCGAGAACCTTTGCCGTAAGTGGCAGTTTGAAAATCAAATCCGGCTTTTGTACCGTTCCCTAAACCACTGACCCTTAATATTAATAGCAGTGTCAATTTACTCAGTCACCTTCTCATAAACGTACAAAGGCCGTTCTTTAGCGGTCATATCAAGGCACAAGTCACACAAGTGGTATGATAGATATTCGCATTTGTCTTTTGTGGTAAATAGTTTTATTAACCTAGTCACTATGGTCAAAATCGATAGAGCATATCAGTTGCTTTGCTGGTGTTTGTAAGGAACTAAGTGGCCACACAACCTAAATAGCGAAAGTCTAAACGAACTACAGATATAAATCCTTCTGGAAGAAAGCTCCCTGAAATCTTGTTATACTCTTAGTATATTCAAACTATGCGAGGTTATGAGTTCCAGAAAAATTGAAAAAAAAACCTGATATCATTTTTGAGAGGAAGTTTTATATTTTCAAGACCATAATTGAGTCGGCGTATATAGTTACAGCCATTGTGACCAGTACATTTGTTAAAGGATACGTAAATTTCATTTGGAGACTGATTCATCGTCTTATCAATCTATATGTGATCTTTACAAGGTTTCACCTAAGTTTATCTAATAAGAAGCCAACGAAAACCTTCGTAATGACAGTAATTCACATTCAAAGTTTTAGCAATCAATTTGCTGATGACGTGACACGCCATTACCGAACACACTATGTCAGCGGTAAGGCCATTTTGCTACAAGCTGTCAAAGCTCCTGTGTTTTACATAATCTTGACAACGGGAACCTACGTCCTTCGGAGGTTCGTTTTTGAAAACATCTTTATCGCCATTTTGCTCTCAGGGACTTTAGCCGGTCTGACCGTTATCTCCATCATGTACGGCATTTTATTTTTCCATGCAAGGTTCAACGGTCACCTATACCCAAGGAAATTGTCTCGAATGAACGGGGGTATATTTCTTTTAGCTATTGACAGGAAACAAATACCAGTTAAACTTGCCGGGTCCCTTGCAGTCGAGCCTGTGTCACACGATACAGCGTTCTTAAATGTGGTATGTGTTGACCCGAGCTATCGCGGAAGAGGGATTTTTCAAAAACTGTACAAGGAGGCAATAGAACATTGCCACAACAAAAGGTTCACACTTGTGAAAGCACATGTGCTGGATGTATCCATTCCATTTTTCTCCATGGTACCGATACTTAAAAGGAGGGGGTTTGAGATCACAGAGCGATTTTTTTACCCATTCCGATTAGTTCCGGTTGTGAAGGCATACACTCTCGTAAAGCGTTTATTATAATGACGTTTACACAAAGTAAGAAACCACCAATCTGACTACCATTCCACAATGATATTTAACAAATATGAGGACTTTTCTCAAATGTGAGGTTCCATATAGACGGTATTCGTGCCGCAAGTACCAGCACAAGTATGCATGAACTTCCTGTGTGGTTCTCAACGGTTCTTTAAAGTCCTGGTGAGATGAAAATAACACAATAAGGTATTAAACGTAAGGAGCATCAAAACTATGGGCATGTTACACTACAGTGACCTCAGATCAGCTTAAGCTTCGAATTTAGTGAGTTTTAATTAAAATCTCCTCCATCCATTGTCGCAAAAAACAAAGTTTGCCACCTTGTGCACATATATGATTTTTTGAGAGGAACATGAAGAGGAATTGTTAAATAATTATTTCGTATACAAACTTTATATATATATATATATATATATATATATATATATATATATATATATATATATATATATATATATATATATATATATATATATATATATATATATATATATATATATATATATATATATATATATATATATATATAACAGAAGCAAATTCAGTTTGCTCTTTCAAGTTTTAAAGTTGTACCATATTTTCTATTAATTGACCCCTCACGTCGGATGTGTTGGCGTCGTGAGAAACGTCTGTTGTGTCATGTACGCTCAAAGCAGCTACCTGGGAAAGCGAAAATAAACAATATCTATCCTTTGATGCAGAACGATTCTCGTTGAAACCTCTTTCTGCAAATAAAACCAGTTTCAACTATAGTTTGGGGTTCATTGTTCAGTCGTATATGAACAACAGGATGTAGATGAATACTATTCGAAGTTGATTCAGTTGATCGGTCATGATCGCTACTGTTTACGGTAAACGTTGATGAATTAATATTCTTTTTAGCTCTTGAAAAAGGATTAAGAACCTCCCAAAGTTGTTGTATTCATTGCAAAAGAGTCAGGTCCACATGACATAGCGTGGCTAAACATGGGATGTGTAGTTCCGGAATACTGGGTTAGTGTCGCGTTCCAGAAACCGTTCAAAATCGGCAACAAAGCACTCCAACACAAAAGGTTTCAAACTGTATTGACCCACGTTCGTCCGGGTTTCGTTTCTCTATGATACCTATATTTGAAGGCGTGAACTATCACCCTTTCCGAAATTTTGGTATTAGTCTATAGGAATTCGCGATTCTAATCGGAACTTTAATTGACAACAAATTCAAAAAATGCAGAAAAGCATGTAATGCACTGAGAGGGTTCTGATTTCACCTTGTGTTTTGCATAGGCCTAGCAATGAGCCCTGTAGCAATGAAATGAAATTGTGTCTGGACGAAGTGGGGGTCTTGAATAATTGTAGGAGTAGCTTAAGTAAATAGGTTAGAACAACAGGAACTGGCTGGTCTGACAGGGTTTATGCTTTAAGAGGAGATGGTTTCTGGTGACATAGAGCTACTAGGCCCATTTCTATTCCTTCCTATTTTGAGAGCATACATTATGAAGAATATAGTGTTTCCTAGACGGATGAACGTTCAGTAAAGTGTCCATTTTGGGTGGAATCGGTATCTCAATAGCCAGCGGTCCAGTCCATTAAATTTTCATTGGAAGGACAAAATTCCTTGTCATCCCTAAAAGAAGAAAATGAAAAAAGAAAATTCACTTACTTTAATCGTGGACAGTTATCTCTATTTTGGATTACTCACGGAGTCCTCAAGTTTTATTTTTCCGTTAGATCTTACGATGTAAAAACAAAGTTGACTAAAATTAATACAGACTTTTGCCATATATCCAAATACATAGTAAGGTATGGGAGTTAAGCTATAGAAAATAAAGGTTTACGTCATTGGATGTGTAAACGATAAGTGAAATCGCTTGGAATACAAACAGTGAATATTCACGACTCATCCGGAACATTCGAGAACAGGTTCACAAACTGGGTCAAACTAACAAGCGAGCTAGGATGCTCTACATTGCGGAGTTGCAACCATGACTCGTCATTTTTCTGCACCAGTCAGAGCTAAAACGCAGATCTAGTTGAGAATTTTACTCCCCAGCTATCTTTAGTGCTTTCGCATGTGCACAACGAAAAAGCAGTGCAATAGACTGCATACATCTAGATTTATTATAGGCCTATATAGTACCTCATCATACGGTGAATGCATGAAAAGTCTATTGTTGTTACTCATGTGTACGTGCACAGTTTAGTGAGTGTACACTATGCTGGGCTGGTACATAGCTAGTGTAAGATATATTTCTGTAGGGAAGAAGAAACTAATGAACAACCATTGTTGATGTGCTATACTCTCGTCAAATCACTATACACGTCAGATGACTATACGACAAATTCGAATGTGGAGCCGTCTTCGCATGAAAAGTCTTCACAACATGGAGTCTACTGTCTGTCACTGGCGGCGGAAGGGGGAGGGGTGGGCTTCAGCTCCCAATGAAAAAGTAGGGACTGAAGGCACGTTCAGCCCGTAATATTTGCACAGTGCGGCTTAAAGAAATGGAAACTGCATGGCCAATTTGGAAATGGCCTTGACGAAAAAATTGCGAACATGAAGTATATGTGGTGCACTTTTCGGTCACCGGGGAGAGTTAATTTGCAAAGTCAAAAATTGTCTCGTACGCTCCGCGCCAACTGATGGTGGTGCTTCTTTCAGAATATCTTTTTGACGCTCATCCCCTTCCCCAGTGTTAAGGGTTTTTTTCGTCAAGCCTTGTGTGTCTTTTGTCGATATGCCTGATGATATGGATAAGCAGTCTAGTACAGGAAAATTATAATGACGTCATAATGGAAGAAAGACAAATAGGAACATTAATAGTTAATAAAAAGGCAACAGGCCAAATTAAACCAAACCCCTCAACTATATAACAGGATGCTGAAATGTTTGAAAAGTATTGCTAGATTTAAGCACCGATTACCAGATTACTATCCGCAACACTTAGACAGGTGGGTCCTTCAAACGTTTAGATCTTATCGTTAAATCTTGCGCACTGTTTGACTAAAATTTAACTCTCTATAACATGCAATGCACTTGCTATGTGATTTTTCTAGTATATTGGAAACGTTTTCCTGTGCCTATGCTTTTTACATCTTGTTTTGTAAATATTGTTGTATGTTAAGTCTCTTATACCTCATATTGAGGACAAAAAGAGAATAAACTGAAACCGAAACTGTATCCGTACGCAAGGTGCTTACATATACAAACAAGGAATGTAAATATCCTAGATTTGTGCATTTATTTGACAGTTTTGCGAATGCGTCCAGCTTTAAGTATATATAGGCCCACCTAACTAACATATATTTTAAGGATGGGTTTTTTCAGAAGAGTACTAACTTCCAATACCATATACGTAAGTTTTATTTTTGTGACATTTCTTTATTTTCCTATGTTATTTCTATTTGCTCAGAAAGACGTAACACATTATTCACAACACAGGCATTTCAACATTACAAAATGAGAATCCTGCAAGATCATGAAAAGGGTCCACGTGGGACCTACATACCAAATACCAAAAACACAATAAACAGTTCATTTATTAAACACGAAGTTCCCAAATTATGAAAACGTATAAAGATTACATATCATGACTTCATAATAAAGGAAATGACCCCAGTCATATGTACTCTTTCGGGGCCCTTAAAAATCAGCCAAGTTGGTTTTGTTTAGTAAAAGGATATTTTTAACGAAAAACTGTCATCATCTTCAAGGTCTACGAGAATGATTTAAAATACTAAAGAATTTGGAGAAGGAGAGGGTATTTTTTCGCACCACCGACTAACACATTTAGCAATTTGCACGTCTTTCTAGCTGTTAGCAGTAAAGACCGTGGCAGCCATGCAGATAGGGGCTAATTCTTCCTGGCACAGCTTCAACTGAGCACGAATAATACGCGAGCACTACCGCGTGGGGTCCAGGGCGGAACCCGGGTCGGGGTCCAGGGGGAAAACCCCCCGGAAGCTCTTAGGAGTTAGACATTTCAAACGCCTATAATGAGATGAAATATCGTCAATACTGCTAGACTGAAAATGCCAAAACTATGATATCATAAAGGTTCAGAGTTTAACGTGAACCCATGGAAGGGGAACAAAGACGAAAGACAATGGTACAATTGCACCAAAACGTTAAATGTTTTTCTTTTAAAGTTGGAGTGCTATCGGGGGCCCAGATTCATGGGCTTGGTAAAGGGAACCAACTGGAAAGGTAGCATCCAGAGGCAAAGCATTCGCAGGACAAAAACCCTTTAAAGCTTGTGGAATAAAATCTCGTATTCAAAATTAAGGAGGTAAAAATAGCGAACTTCAAATAACAAATCATGAAGAAATTTTAAGCGAATTAGAAAACTTCAAATCTGCAATGAACAGCGTCTATTAAACAATTTGAGATATCAGGCTCTATAGGACAGAACAGTTAATTGTGCACTCTGTCATTTTACAAAACTACTTTGTGCTTAACTTTCAACCTTTCTCCTTTAAGACCTGGAAAATAGTGTCATTTATTCCATTAAAGAAAGGTAATGGAAAGGCTAAAATTGAAAACGCCAAGAGAAATTGGAGGAAGAACAGAAGAAGATAGTTGAGATTTAGAATAATGATTGACCCATCACTCAGTTTGATACCTAATCATAGATAAAAGGAAGTCGATTTAAATTCTACCACCTCTACCATCTGTTGTTGAGAATCCTGCATTCTGACTGGTTGAACACTGACCTGTTATTTCACTACACGCAGCCAATAAACGTAAAAACAGTTATAAAGATTAAGGTTTTCACACATTTTCGGTAGTACAATATGGATAAACCACATTTGTATGACCATTACTGTCTCATAAACCGTCTCGACTCCAAATTAGCCACACAACGGACTCTCCTCGTCCGTTATTTTGCCAATTTGGAGTTTCGATGGTTTATTCACCATACTAGTCAACCAAAGGCGATTTATTCGTTTAATGTCGGTACCATCATTTCCTAAACTCGAACGGCCTTTGAATCGGCTAATTTTGATGGGATAGCTAGCTCTTCATGGTACCATCCGATCACGTAAAACCAACGTATTGCTGACAAATAACACCGTTGAGTCAAAGGTGGATACTAAACATAGACAAGCATATGGTATGCATTTAGTGAGATATTTAAGGAGTCGAAATCTAGAGAGAGCATCTTACTTTACCGGTTTTTTCTGTGTGTAGTAATGTTACAACCCTCAGAATAGTCGAGTACTGCAACAATATCATCATTCTTGGAACAATTCTTACAATGCGACTTTAAGTCAATTTGAAATATCCCGCAGATGCACTTCCTTTTTGATATTAAGGTATACTGAGCCTAAAATGACATGGTCTCGGTCAACACGTTATAACATAATTTTTCACCAAAGTTCCAATAGAGGGCGAGCTTTAAACTTGACTATTTTGCAGGGAGATTTGCTTCAGTAATAACTTAATACAGAGCTGAAAACTTCTGAAGGTAATAAAGGGCTTGCTCAAAAAAGTAGCGAATATTGTATTGGTAACTAGGGTCTTGAATAAGACTTATAATGACATAAAACAGTTTATCCACCAAAATTACCAGAGTTCAAGAGATAAACAAGTCGTTCTTATATAGTTTCAATGAAAATGATGGTTTCGTTAAAAGATATCATTTAAAGGTTTTTTTTTTTCATGTAAAGTAAATTAGATAGGCTAAATGATAATAATATCATGAAAAGTTGTAGCTTAATATAGCCAATAGGACTTGCTAGCAGACGGCACTTTCCAAAATGTAAGGAGTGAAAAAGTAATTTTGGGTGACTCGATCTGTAATTTCAGCAAGATTAGGCATTCAACATATTAAAAGAAATTTATACCTTGCAATATGGCAGAAGAAATCCTTTTTCGACTTTTGGTACACCCTTCCCGTTTTTTTTGGGGGGGGGGGCACGCTGTCCCCTGGACCCCCACTAGTTATGGTGATACATGACTACATTTAAACAGGTATTTCTTTCTCCTTCAAGGAATATCAGTGAAAATTATACATGCTTAAACATATTGGAATGGTAACACAGCCAGCAGAAAGTACTGTGTGTCCATGTCCATGTTCATGTGTACTGAGATTTTCATAAACATGTAGGCATGCATTCTCTTCAATCCATTCTAGTTTTCAAATTCTTTACTTGTAACAAAAACATGTTGGAACGAACATATTGGAAAGCAGAAACCAATAACTGCACATACACAAATACGGAGACAATAAGAATTTATCTAAAAAGAAAACCTAATCATAGTAGATAGGAGGCGGGGGAGAAAAAAAAAAGAAAACTTAGAGGAAAGAAAAATAGAGAAAATTTATAAAGAAGTTTGAAATTGATGAGATATGTTAATAAGGAATTGACTTATTCAGTGAACTTAATAATATAAAACTATGAGAACATAAACATGTATAAATAACATTTAAGCTTTACCTTAGCATCTTAGCAACTTAAAAGGTTTGAATTCGAGGTACCAAAAATAGCAAATGGTCCTTTTTCAACTTTAACAAATGAGGTCGTTACGCATAGTCAAACGCTAAAGGTCATTTACCTAGTAGTTTGTTTGAAATTGGGGGTAATTTTATTAGCTTTAAGTAAATTTAAAGCTTTGCCGATGGTGTCACCTCTTCCTTTGTAAACATTGTACAAACAATGAGCGAGTTCGTCAATTCATTTAAGGGTCTAGGCACATGCGCACATCATGAAAATCGTTGGGAACAACAAACCAATACCGCGCCCACAATAGTGTTTCAAAATGTGGGTTTTCTTGAAAAAATGATATCATTCACCCTCTGTCTAAATTTCCATTGTTGTGTGAGAATTTCGATCTTTATCTTCCATTTAGTAGGACTAAGAACCCTGTTTTCGTTCGGGATGGCCAGACTCTTAGATGTTTGCTTAGTGTTGTGTACACCAATGTCAACGGCCCCAGTACATGGGAACGCTGTGCACTTTGTTCTACACAGGGTTTGTTTGTCCTACGCTTTGCTCCGTAGCCTCATGCACCAACGAATTGCCGCGTTGGCCTATTAACTTGAAAGTGTAACGAATGAAGGAAACAAATGAAGCAAATTAATTCTCAATAAGGAGATGGGAAATGCTAAAGAGATGAAAAATACACCTCTATGCACTTCACGATGCAAGCATCCGTATGAGACTATAAATGTGCACTATCCTCGATAACCCATATAATTAGGAATTGACAATCACGCATCATCGCCTTACAGCAACGATATCATTACAGTCAGATAACGGTCCTTAAAAAAACTTTGGGCATTTATCTCTTTATGCCAGCAGAGTGGAAATCCGTTTAGCGAAAACCAGAAGTAGACATCCCCGGATATAAAAGTATACATAAAAAAAAAAAAATTCTGTCCTTGCAACGTCAACTCATCAGTATTTTTTTTTTTTTTTTGCTGCTGTAATTCACTGTAAATACAAATTATCCAGGTAGTTTCTGAATAGAATTACCATGTTAGTTAAACATATTTGACTAATTTGTGATATTATGTGACTAATTTTTCAGTAATGAACTAAAAACTATAAGTTGTAACGCTGACAAAGAGGTTTTATATTTGATACAAACTAATTCCGCTGGCTAAAATATCACCCACATGTTGTTCAATATTGTTGACTTATATGAGGCACACATTGTTCAATATGATTACTAATGGGATTAATTTTCCGGTGCAATTTCAAGTAATTGGTGATTAAGATGCGTTTTTCGCTCCGTACGTATTCTTTCTATTGTGCTATTCTACATTTAGCTCCTTTGCAACCACCGGTCCCCATGCCTTTTCTGAGAACTTTTTTTTTTAATTTAGCCACTAACTGCAGGACTAAAAAAGGCGTGGATGTGATTCCCCAATTTTACAAAGTGCTTGACCAACCCAGTTCCCCCTCCTCCAGTGCCTAATGCCAAACCGACTATTTCTTTCAATAGACGTAGAGAGAATCCAGTGAAAATGTAAGCCAATTTTTGAAGATTTTGGACGTCTTTTTATCTTCTCATGTCTTCATACGTTTTCTGACACTTTCGAAGATTTTAAGAAAGTGCCTTGAAACTGTTCAGAATGGCACTTGACAAGCTTAAAGTTTTAGTAATAATTCCTTGAAAGTCATGAGATTTTACTTGTGGAGAAGTAACACTGGAAGGCAAGGAATTTGCTCATGAAGACGGACTGGTAGAGAAAATTAACTTACAACCGAGAAATACGTACTTTAAATAAATGTACTCTTTTCGAATGCTACTGTATCCACTAGTTTATGTACTTCTTTTATTTCCTTATTCTTGCGAAACGTACCTACGATGTGGTTCAGAGGTGGTGCAGTCTTTTATCATTTAACATTGTCATGCATTAGAATTGAATTGTGAGGTGGGGTCAAATGGTGGTTATCCCCCAATTTACATATGCATGGATCTACAGGCACGGGGCGCCAGAACGATCCGTCATCGAACTTTGCTAGAGGCAATATAAAGACAATGTGGTGGTCTCTAATAGCTAATATGAAGGTAGACAGTGTACTGAGGATGTCAAGAAATGTCCCTTTGTTTTGTTGTAACGAAAAAGAAAATACGTAAGTTTTTTAACAAAGGTTAGCAATGATTGATTATTGTTGACCTGGGGGACAGAGTTTTTAGAAACTGGATGTAATGCAAAATGGTGCAAAGTTTCGCAACTAACTGAAGCATGCTTCAATCAAAAGGGTGCACTCCTAATCCCACAGACTACTCCCGGATGATTTCCCTCCCGCGTAACTTATTTTTCCCGAATTACCAATTTCCCCAGACATCCAGGGTTGACGGCCAGGTCTCTTCCCAACTGCACACGCTACCGTTCTGTCCCCTGGTGTACCGTAAAAGAGCTGTACCTTGGCAAATATATCATTCAAAAGGAGATGCGTGATTAAGATAAAATAGAGTTTAGTTACCTAGACATGAGGGTAAGTACACAACTTTAGTCTGCCCAAGAGCTCTTGCGTGTGTAGACATTGAATTACACGGTGATCATGCACTGTGTATAGAACTTTAATACCTGCTACTTCCATGTCAGAGTGCAATATGGATCGGTTTGTTAAGTAAACTCTGTCCGTAGAATGTGTTTTGCGGGTACATTGAATTGACGGTGTAACAATATAGATATACATAATTTTAAGTTGATCTTAGACTTGATTAATTCAACATATAGACTTATGTGTTACACCAACTACTTTGATAAATGTGTGATCCGTGAAAGCTAATGGTAAGTGTAACACCTTTCAAATGGTTAATATTACAGCAATGAGAGTATAAAATGCTTCGAACTCCATAAGGCTCTGCTGGATGGTCTTCTGAAATGGTGAAGCACAACATTTTAATTTTTTATCACTGTAACAAAATTCCTTTCCACGCCGTTTTTTCGCCGTTTGGTGTACTTTCATAGTGTAACGCTCACTTCCTAATATAGGGTGTATTTGCTTAGTGTTCAAGTAATTGATAAGGTTTCATGTTTAGGAGTGAATCTTTATCTAACTTTTTTCTTTTTTGCAGAAAACCACGACGCTGGAAATTTATTCAATATTATGGCAGATCTTGCCTTCTTAGACCAAGAACAAGTGCTTTGGATTTTAATTTTTGGAGCTTTGCTTACATTTGTTTTCTCCTTCTCCGTTGGTGCAAATTGTGTGGCAAATGTAGTTGGCACAGCAGTGGGTGCCAAGGTTCTTTCGCAGTTTCAAGCAGCCGTATTGGCAACCATTTCTGTAATACTGGGAGCCGTTGTAGTTGGTCCAGTCGTAGCAGACACCGTTGAAAATGACATAGTGAATATTAACGTCTACAGATCAAACCCGAAACTGCTTATGATGGGAATGATATCTGTTCTTTTAGGTTGGTATTTTACACGCAATCTTTTGTTCAATTTAAAGACAGTAACTTTCATCACCCCAGTCACTGACAATTTTCTCTAACTACCCAGTGAACCATAAAGCGATTTTTAAAGATTTAGACAAGAGTTGTATTTTCCAATTTCTTCAGGGTAATAAAGAGAGGTATAAGAAGGTCAAATATACACGTTGTTCTTATTTACATAAACTAATCAATTGACAAAATCAATCCAAAAGTCTGTAATGCGTCCCCTGAAAATCAAAAAATGAAAGGGAGAAATGCTAATTTGAATAAATCTACGGGGAAAAGGAGCAAAAGAAGGGCTCCCCAGATCTTCGAGAATCGTCCCATGTTCACTTCGTAATTACTTCATTGCCTTTCCAGAAAACTGTCTAGCACACATCCACCCCCAAACACATTCCAGTTTATTGCCTTAGGCATTAGAAAAAAGGTATTCTGATAGTTGGTAGTTGACGTCATGGGAGATTGTAACGTGATGTGTTTTAGCCTTTTTAGGGCAACTCCGTTATGTTTATATGTACAAGCTTGCCCTAAGACATGGCGGTTGCTATTTGTGACGTGTACTGTGAAACTTCTCTTTCCTGGTTTGCCCAAAACCTGATAAAAATGACAATCAAAGTAAAGCCCAGATGACACTACAGTGATGTCGGATCGGATTACTATCCGATTTTTGTGAGTTTTAGTAAAAATCTCCTCCATCCATTGTCGGAAAGAACCAAACATTTGCCATATTTTGTAAATATATGAAAGGTATGGGAGGGCCACGGAAATGAAATGTATAGTATTTATTTCTTAACGTCACATTAACAAATACCTTTAATCGGGCTACGCGTATCTGATAAAAGCTGTCTGCGGATGTGAAGTCACGGAATAATTGGTATCACCAAGAATTTCGTAGGCCTGGGATACAATTCATTTCTTTAGAAAGGTTGGCAAATTTTTCGTTTCTTTTCGACCAAAAAAGGAGGAGAATATTAATCAAAAGTCACGAAATTTGGAGCAAAATCCGATCCGATAACGTTGTAGTGTTACCTGACTTTTACCATTTTTAAAGTCACAAATGTGTCCGACTCTCAGCCGGAGTTGCTATGATAGTGCTATGCCCCATACGGTGATGTAAATATGTTATGCAGTTGTAGCAATCACTGCTGTTAGATATCCGTTTGTTGACTGAGTCTGCAGTTTCCCAGAAAATGATACATTAATGTTCACATGCTGGTTTGTTTTCAGCGTGCACACTGTGGGTAATAATAGCAACAGCATTAAAACTACCCATAGCTGTTACGCACAGCGTTGTAGGTGCAATATTCGGGTTTAATCTGATAGCAAGAGGGATGAATGGATTTGGTTGGGACTCTATAATCCTTATTGGTACGTATTTCAATCAATTTCTCCTCCATATTCTGCGATAATATTATTTGTTACAATAATATGCGACAACCCTTTCATTTATTTGCCGTCTCATGGAATACTTTAAATCAAAAGAGTGGGCTTGGTCACCCTCTAAAAGCGTGAAAAGTGTGGATTCACTACATTCGAATTTAATCCACTCCAAGAAGAGTGAAATTCACTCCTCACTCCAAAAAGAGGAAAAATTCATTCTTCCACCTGTGCCTGCAATGATCACTTTTTTAAAGAATGATTACTGCTAGGCACTCCATCAAGAGTGATCTTTTAGAGAGAATTTCACTATTTCTGGGGTTAAGAAACACCCATATCTAGTGAATTCGCACTCTTCACTTTATTAAGGAGTGGACAGAATAAGTTTACTCTTTAAATTGTGCAGTACCAGTGGTGTAGCCACGGGGAAGATTTGGGGCGAGGTTAGAACCCCTCCATGACCCAACTTTGCAATGCAAAAAACACATAAAATAGCGGTTTTTTCTCTCTATCATTAGACGTTTTCCTCATATCGTTCCCCCCATAACTCCAAAACCCTCCCGATGACACGGTCCTAGCTATGCGCCTGTGCGATACTTGTATAGTTTTATAAATATGTATAAAGCCGAGTCTCCGGCCCAACAGAACGAAAATAGTAATTATCCGGTTTTGAAAAGTGCACGTAAAGGTAATTTTAATAAAGTCGATTGTGCAAGGCAGTGGCGGATCCAGGAATTTGCAGTGAGGGGGGGGGGGTCTGCATGTGGATGGGACATGGGTAATTGAAATTTATAACGCGCGAAGCGCGCGGGGAATTTTGCCTTCTTGAATCAAATAATGTCGAATATGGAGCTTTATTTGAGAAAATTGATTGTGAATTACGTAATTTCATGAGTTGTCAAAACCACACAGTAGACTGGTCTCACAATGGGCAAATTTCCGAATTCTTCATTTTCAGAGCCCCCTGCCCCGCTTGGATGTAGATAAGGGGGTCGAGATGCAACATGGTGCTAAATGTTTGAATATTTTGAGCCACTAGGAAACTTCAAAGCTTTCAAAACATGGTCTTGAAAGTGTAGGTAATCATTGCTTCAACGGACTAAACGATCAATGTGAATTTAATACCGGGTGTACTCTATTACCGTTACACGCTTTTAGGCTATGTCATGTGTATACTGTTCGAAGTGTCATGTAGTATGGTTCACCCTCCATGCCAACAGGAATGCCATCTTGTTGCTCAAGAGCAAGTCTCCCTTCCTTTTGTCCTAGATTCCCAGGGTCCTTCCTGTTTCCCGTCACGTGTTACTGGTGAACGTGACAAACTACCTCGCCCTAGTTCCACGTGCATGCTGTATCCCATATTTTCATAGTGTGGCCAATTTCACCCTCTACAGCCTACCTCATTGGTCATTTTTTAGATCAGCACATTTATATTTATGTAATTTGGTGTGTCACAACTTTAAACCAATCAGAGACATGACAGCTCAGAGCTTGCAAGTTTTGGTCACATTCACACACTGGTGCAGCAGACCTCAGACGACGAGCACCTGAGTCAATCTGTATATACCGGGGTAGTTAAATTTTAATTTTTCTTTTTTTGCCGGCTGTTAATCGAACGGAATAAAACCGCCAAACATCTTGAATCAGAATTAAATCTTCTTCTCATCTATTTATTCATATCTCAACTCGTATAGCCTACACACTCTGCAACATCCTCGTTCAAGCCTTCGTATCAACGATTGGCACACTATCCGACAGTAGTTGTAGCCCCACGTATTGGCATAGACACAAATGCAATGTCACAAACAGCGTTACCAACGGCCGTTGGCGGAAAACGCTAGATTTAGCATTCGTCATTGCGCAATTTCTAAACAAAGCGGAAATTTACCAAATGATACGGAAAATAAATACATTTTAATTTACATTTTTCATTTTACTGAAGAATATGACACAAAAAAGGGTAATCAAATCATGTAACAACTATCACTGTATTTTTTAAAAAGTAATTAGGCCTAGGCTGCAATTAGCCCGGCTATCTATACAATTTTTACCATCCCGGTGGGGGTATGCATATTCCACCCCCCACCCCCCCCTCTGGATCCGCCACTGGTGCAAGGCCATACTGAAGATCCCATATTTTGCATATTAAAAACTTATAATTTAAGGATTTTTTTTACAGTTAATATTGAGGAAGTGGGGCCACCATCTGACATTATGTGACACCCGTCGACCCGCACCATTTTTAGGGAACTCCCGGAAAATCACTCTTTTTCTGATGAAAATTAGGGACGGGTCTAAGTTTCGAGTGGAAATTCAGTCGAAATAGAGTCTTTTTCATTCTTTTTAGAGTGAATATTCCGTCTAAATTTAGATCCGTCCCTAATTTCCATCTTTTGGATTTAGAGAGTAGAATAAACTTGCTAGGGTTATTCAATCTGTGGTGACTGTATTTCTTGGCCTATATCTGAATTCCTGTAGGACATTGATCAATGTAATATTGTTGTAGCCCTTCCTTGAGATATTTCTGCATCATCCCCTTGGTTGCGTCACTGAAGGATTCGGAATCACGGGAAATGCATGATGAAACTTTCCTTTTTACTTTTGGAAACATTTTACATATGTCCCTGATTACATCTTATAACCACAGGGAGGCAATGAGACCCAGTTCATACACACCCCATATAATCAAGTTTCACATCTGATTACGTAATTGGCAGTTACAGATTTATTCACATGCACAAAATCTTTTGTATAACATTTGGGGTTAGCTAGCAGATGCCAGTCAAATATGTATTAAATGTTTTCACGCAGTGTGAATACCATGAAAACATTAGATATCCTGAGGGCACAGATTATGTAACAAACTAAGATACCAGTAACACCCCACACGTCTTTTGATATACTGGAGTGTCGATCTCCTGCAAACGCAGCGTAGACACCCATGGGTGTCTACGCTGCGTTTTCAAGGGGCAATGTCACGGCATGTGGGTGGCTCGAAATAATGGTGGGATCACTACTCTTGATAGTGATACTTGTGAGCTCTTAGGTGTAAACACTGTAGAAATCAACATTAAAATCACTCTCAGGGAACTAAATAATCACAGCGTTAGTGAAAAGACCTTCCGGTATCTTCTTCCACACTGTAAAAATGCTGGTATATGTACAGAAAATAAATAAAGAAAACAAAAGAATACATAAAAACTGTTGTCATTTCACTGAAAGCACTTTTAAGGTACTCATTTTGTTTTACGTTAGTTTTTCTCTTGTACCGTAACTGTGCAACAACTTTGTAATAGTACATACATATTTTACAGTATAAAACTATATACTTTTTTTTCAATATACAGCTGTATCGTGGGTGACGTCCCCGGTTCTGTCTGGCTGCCTAGCTCTTATCGCATATTATATCATGTTGTACTCTTTTATTAAAAAGGTAAGAGTAACTCCTCTTATTTGCTTTTAGAAAGTATTGTAGCAACACTGAACTATTTAAGAAATACCCTTTTTACTATCACACTGGGCTTTAGCTATAGCGACTGGCTTGAGTCCTTTATCATTCCCATGTAAGGAAAATTGTAAAAACTCGTAGATGAAGTAAGTTTTCTTCCTTTGTCGGACGTTGCTTCCTAGTCTTTGAAAGCGGAGAACTATAACGAAGTCGGAGTGGTCAATCGGGGGATACTATAACGTAGTCCGAGCCTTGGTTTAACGGGCCCTCGTAGATATGGAGTTAATGAGCAGACAAAGAAGACACAAGAAGACAAAAAGAAGACACGAAGAAGACACAAAGAAGACAGCAATTGGCGTTTCTCACCGTAGTGGAGGATTTTCCCTCGTTTTGAAAATTTTTCAGTTTCTCCGTTAATACTTAATCCGTGCGGCAACTGATGTAATATCAGGGAGCTGTACGGAAGGAGATAAAGCACTTTGTCCAATTTCATCTAATCAAGCAATATGTATTCAGAATACTTTGATTTTTTCTGAGAAGAGGCTTTGCTTGTCAGGTGTTTTAGTACTTCTTGCAAGTTTATTTGACTTTGCCCTTCTAATGAGAAATTAACCCTTTCATCCTAGCGTAATCCTCAAACATAGAACTCATATTGACAATGTTTTGAAGTTATCAGCAGTGCCGACAATTGCGAAACCTACGTCAGCCTTTTAGGCAAAACGACTTTACTGCACCTTTGCACTGTTTCACATTGCAAAATCAACAATTTTGCTACCCGAAATTGTTAAAATAGCTGAGAAAGAAATTTATTGTAAGATAAAAAATGTTGTCCAAAGATCTCCAAATCCAAATGAACGTTCTATTATCACTCGGATGTCTCCACCATTTTGATCATATTTTAACGCTGACTTTTTGTATGCATCAGCTGAGGAGCTTTGCGGGGTCATATAGAAGCTAGAACAGATTATGCGGAGTCGTCTAGAGCTCAAAGGGATTACGCGGGGCTCTTAGAATCAGTTAGGATTAAGTGGAGCTCCTAAATCCCTGTATTGAAGCTTCCTTTCTACTTGGATTATTTCATTGTATACGAGTTGTTACTCTATTTGGTTATTGTCTGTTGAGAGGGATTATCTCCAGTATAAACCCTTTATTGTTCATGCCTCTTACTTGTATTTGCTGCTTTGCATATTTGATGTAACTTCACGTAATATTGGGTAAGAAGGTATGTGCTGTAAAGAAGATGTCATGTTTTAAGGTATTCTTTTGGAAAACAGTGAATAGTTGTACAAATGTGAATTATCTTAGACAACTTACCTGTTATTGTGAGTGTCGGTCTTATCATTTATGATTAAAGAGGTGATTTATGTCATTTAAGGGGTTTATTTAAAAGAAGTACACGTGTACAAAATAGGCAGTCGAATTTAGACATTTTGAGACGATTCATGTGCCTTGCACACGTCTGGAGAGACAACATACAGGAAAAGGACAAGCTAACAAGGAAGTCTACACTTCAGGTTGGTAGTAGGCCGACGCCTTTCAACTATCAGCTAGTGTCTAAAGGCGGTTACGTTTGCCAGTAACTGCTGCCATGTCTTGCCAATTACTGTGCACTTATAACGTCAGCTTATTTTACCGTGTGCCATGTTTTTGATCACCCGCAGTCGTTTTTAATAGTTTGAGTACACCGTTCGAAGCTTTTACAGATGTACCCTTAAAGCGTTACAATATTTTGGTTATGTTTTGTTTGGCGCATTGTTTGACAATATTGTTTTTACTTTGCGGTATTACCGCACTTACGAAAAAAGGACGAAATCCGTCGAAGAGTTCTGTCAATATTACATGAACAATTTGCTTATAGGTTCAGTTGTTCCGTTTAGTGATAGCAAACCCACAAATCAATTTTACCTTTTATACCCGTTTTTGCGTTTATAGATTGTATGTTTAGATTGGTTGAACATATTCTTCATTTATTATCGTTTTACAGGAACATCCCTTCGAATCAGGAGTCAAGACACTACCTGTGTGGTATGGGGGTGTCGTGTTCATCAACGTTTTTACAGTTCTTATTCAACTTCAATCGTGTAAGATGATCTATGTATTCAGATAAGTAGGTCCTATTGCATTTAGAGTAAAATGAACAATACCCAACTTGGATGACGTGGACGGTACGGGACTGGGGGAACTCACGGGGCACCGGGGGTAACTTTTGGAAGGTCTTTTTATTTGATTTAATATAAGCACCATTTTTGGCATGATATAATTGTCACAAAGCAAAAACTTGCTGCGCAGGCAAGTGAAAATCCTTGCGACTTTGGGTAGATTAGTAGGTTCAAGATTTTTGTTTCGCAAGACAGCTCACCAGTAACTGAGATACTACACAAAACACGTAATGAAAGTTTTGTACATATATTACATTACAGTATTACGTTACATTATTTCTTTCGTCGTCATAAGTTCTATCTCCTTCTCTCTCACATTTAATTTGCATCACATCTTGTTGCTGGAATTTAAGTATACGTTAACATAGTGTCCCGACATAGATTCTTAGAACTGTAAAGCTGGGGTCACACTACAGCGATACCGATACCGATTTCCGGACCGATACTTTCCGGACCAAAAATCGTTATCGGTCTGTAGGTCAGACTAGCACGATCTGAAACGATTAAAAAGCATCGCGCCTAGGGCTTGATTGTGACGTAATCTCCGACATGGACATGGCGGGAGTATGCTTACTTTGATCTCTCTAGGCCTATCCTAAATGAAGGGCATATAAATTATTGGCATTTTATTCTAAACATTATCTTAAACTCGTAAGTTTAGCGAAAATGCATTCGTTAATGCATAGTATATCGAAGAAAAACGGTTGGATATTTATGTTGCAATGGGTTTAGTAGTTCGATTTCCTCAACTTTATGTTGCGACTGTTTTGCCAGCTCTTGCAAGAATTGGACCAGATTTCTTATAAACTATACGTGCCTTAGTGGACGGGCAAAAATATCCTGGCAGAGAAGGTTGAGTACGTTTGCCCAAAGATTCACAAAAAGTTACCGAGTTCGACTGATATAGCAATTGCATGACTTCGCGAGCTGCGGGTATATGAGATAGGTATGCAGTGTGGTGCGTTTCGGAAGATGGGGTGTTGGACCTTCGATTCGTGAAACAAAAGGACAGGTCATACAGGGGTGGCGCCAGGATTTGCCCGACAGGGGGGCCAAAATTTCAAGGCCCCGACATAGGTGATGCTATGTCCCGGTGAGACGTGACTTGGCAGAATATGAGGCGAAGGCGAGCGTAGCGCGCCGAAATTTTGGGTCTTCTTTTTAACAAATACTTAAAAAACTGGAGTATTTTGAAAGAAATTTGGCTTTTGTTAGTACCATGAAAAATTTGGGGTCTCTATTGAGGAATTTGTCCTTCACATGACAAAAAACCCCGCTTACATAGGCGACAGCTGAAATTCTTTTGAGGCTACGCGTTAAATCGAGACGAGACTACAAGTTTGCCCCGAAAGTGTTTCCCATTTTGAACGAAGATTTGAAAGTTAAGGCCTTATTGTATTGGAGAAATTTTGGAATTTAATGAACAAAATTTGGTTTTTTGGTAAGGTTATAATGAATATTTGGCTTTTTTAAAGTTAGCCTATATGCCTTTCAAAAGCAAAATTAGGTAGTATGCTGGGTCATAAACAGAGTTGGCTTTGGTTATTTATTGTACTGAGTATCCATCGGAATTGGCAAATTTTGTTACCTTTAACAATATGAAGCTTATATTGGAGAAAAAATTGTAAAGCTTATGACAGTTTGGGCGTTTTCTGGAAGAATTTTACCTTCTAATGAGAAAAAAATCAAGTAGGGGGTGATCTGTAGTTTTGTTGGGATTACTGGATATCATCATGCAGATTCAGACCCTCAGACCATATTGGAACATTCTCCCGAGGAAAAAGTTTGGCTTCGCATGTATTCAAACTTTCATATTTTATTTTATTGTCATGGGCGTACTGGAGCGTTTCAGTTTGGGAGGGAGCAGCATTGCTTTTTGTCTGAAAAGTGTAATCCCCGAAAGACATTTAAGTAAATTACAGATAGTACAAAACATGGCAGTCCGTTGCTTGCATAACCTTAAAAAATATGATCCTATTTCCTCCTACATTTCATCTGAGTACTGGCTCACCAGTGGCGTAGCTACTGGGGGCAGGGGGGAAAGTTGCCCCCCGGAAAATAATTTGGGGAAATTTGATGAAATTGGGGAAATTCGATGAATTTTCTTACTCTAACAAAAATTTCTCAAAATCTTTGTTAGAATCAAAAATGCTGAGACATTTCTCATACATAATTCGTATTTTCATGCAACAAATTAACCTAGATTTGAGATTTCGTCAGTGTCGCATGAACCGGACCTACTCGCGTTCCACAGAAATATCCTCGCCGCGTAGCAGATTGAATGTTCTCTTGTATACGCGCGGTTTTTATGATCAGTGAATTTCAGATGAAGCTGTTATTGAGGAATTGAATGAACAACAGCTGATACAGTACAACTAACACTGAAAGGCTGTAAACCCGAACTTATCCCCTTGCACACAGTCTCTGCGTTGTACACTTTGGGAATTCAGTAAAGGGTGTGAAAACTGACAAGTCACTAACGTAGACCCCCCCCCCCCCGAGTTTATTATATTGTCGTGCAAGCTAGTAGTAGCTATACCGATTTTAGTGCAAGCTAGTAGTAGCTATACCGATTTTACTCTGTGTACATAACGATGGATGGGGCTGAAACAATCCATGGCCAACTATGCTATTAACTTAAAGTTAGCATAGAAATTAGAATGAACGGATCCATTGGCATACTTAGATTTTGTTACTTAGACTAATCCCTGGTGGCTTACAGGCTACTTCGGAAAAAAGCTTTCTGCTCACTGGCACTTGGGGTGTAACAATAAACGGGTCCATGAGTACCTTGTAGCCTTCTTCACTTAACAGACTGCTGTTCTAACAGGATATCCTGTGTGATCGAGCCACTGTTAGGCCTCCTTTTAGTGGCGTACGAAGGGGGGACCATTGGGCCATGCCCCCCTCACAGATGCCATTTTTTCTTTGTTCTTAAAAGTAAGTAGTTAAACTTTAGTAACAGAGATTTTACTTCAAAAGATAGCATATGTGGCACCAGGTTGCATATAAGGACACCAAATTTTTCAACAATTTTCAAAGGAGAAGGGGTGTCTCTTCAAGTTTGTCCCTCAGTGATGCCGGTATTCTAATTCCTACCAATGGGCAAATTCTGTCAAATTCCAATTTTTACTTTAAAAGGGTAGAATCTGTTTCCCACTGGTGGCATCGATAAAAATAAAGACTACATGTTTAGATTCTCTTTACAAGCATGGATACGCTATTTTTAACCATCTGAGGGATCTCATCTTTCGAAATTATTTTTACGCTCCGCGCCAACCAATGGTGGCGTTTCGCTCAGTCTTTTGGGCAAAATTACATTTTTGGGTCAGATTACCCCTTAACTCTCTGATCACTTTGCAGTTTGCGAACATATTTTGAAGGCAGGATTGTATTTGCAAACGACAAAAGAAGGTAGTGACTGGGTAGATTCTTCGTATAAGTCTGCAGGGGAAATGCTATTTCCGGCCATCTGAGGGGTCTGATTTTTCGAAATTTTCTCTACGCTCCGCGCCAACCAATGGTGGCGCTCCGCTTAGATAATCTTTATGACAGAGTAACGTTTTGTGGCCAAGAAATACCACAAATCCCTTTTATTTGGACTCCCAAAAGTGTGCAAATTTAATGTTAAGTTTTACTTCGTAAGGTAGCATAAATGGCATAAGAATACAAAAGTTTCAGATTGATCCTCATGAATCACCACGATTCAACTTTTTATACTGTTCCTGTCAAAGTCGAAAACCTTGCACCATTTTGCATCTAGGCTCCTTGAAAACGTCCAAAAAGTTCCGGACACCCCTCCCCTTAGATCATACTGCGTGCCCCCCCCCCCAACCCCTTCAGAGAAATCCTGGGTACGCCACTGCGTTAGTACATACAAATAAACCAGATATTTTGACCAAAATAATATAGGCCTACTAAGAGCTGTTAATTCCAATTGGTCTATGTTATACTTTAAGATTAAAAATGCAGGTAATATTACATAATGACATGGTAATGTTGTTAAACTTGTAAATTTTCATTTTTATATGATATACATACACATTGAATGGGAAAAATTTGGGGGAAATTTCAGACCTTTGGCCAACCCCCCTGGAAAAAAATCCTTGCTACGCCACTGTGGCTCACAGTTGATAAAAGAATAAAGTTTAAATTGATGTTAATAGTCTACAAATGCTTAAATAATCAAGGGCCAAAATATCTCAATGACATGCTGATAAAATATTTTAATGCCGCTCACAATCTCAGATCTAACAGTGACACATTACGATTGGTAGTTCCACGCACCACTTCCAAGTCGTACGGTGACCGTGGCCTTTATGGTTGCAGGTCCTAGACTCTGGAATTCCCTTCCTTTCTCTCTCAGAAGTGTCTCGAATACCTCAAAATTTAAAGCTGGACTGAAGACTTACTTTTTCAACCTATAGTATTATCCTTTATTTATTACTTGGAAAGTGCACGTGAATGACTATGTCACATCATGCGCTATATTAAGTCTAATCCTTATATAATTGGTCAATTAAGAAGTGTTATGGTCTATGTGTACGTGCTAGAGTATGCAGTGACTATAGCCCTTGAACAGGGCTGTGTGTTACGTTACATGGCCTAAGCTCATTACACTCCACATCACTGTGATGTGGAGTGTAATGAGCTTAGGCCATGTAACGTAACACCCAGCCCTGTTCAAGGGCTATCAGTGACCGACTCAAGATGCATTCACTATAGGCTACTGTTAAAGTTAGGCTAGTAGTACTCCTCGGCCACCTCGACTTTCAGTCTCACTAGGCATAAGTTAGGCCTCAGCTATTGATGTTTAACTTTTCTTAGTCCCAATTAACAATTCGGAAGTATTTCAGCCATTGACCCTGTCCAGCCTACAGTTACTAAGGGCTAAGTTATGGGTAATCATAATGTCACGGTGAGCGCAGTCCCTTGGCCTAGCCAAGGTTTTACCAGCTACTACGTTTACCATAGGCTAGCCTATATACTGTTGTACAAAACTGCGCAATTACTGTGTATAGTAATTACGTTCACATAGCCCACCCTGCGCATAAGGGAATACAGTTGTGCAGCATTTTGATCAAGAAACAAGCACAAACTTACCATTCGCATCGACATTTTCAGTCACATGAATCATCAAAATGTCTTTGTTCATATACATTTTTTGACAGTGTCATTTGTTAACTAAATTTTCATTTTAAATGCATAACGTTCTGTTTGCATTCACCGATGAGGCCTTCATTTTGGTCGAGTGAACAGCTGATCGTCGCTAGGGCTAAAATGATACGTGACGTAACTAAAAACACAGACTATGATTGGACGAAACTAAAAAAACCGGTCTGCTTCCCCAAAATAATCGCTCTGCTGAGCGATTGAAATAACTATCGGAACGGATTTTTTTCATCGGTGAAGAAATCGTTCCGGATATGGCTGCAATGTGACCGCTCGTACACAAAGTGAATAGCGGGCTATTTTTTCTCAAAAAATCGGTCCGGAAATCGATGTCGTTATAGCTGTAGTGTGACCTCAGCTTAATAAACCTGGCAGCAGTAGTCTTGTACCTCCCTGGTAGTAGGCCGAGATATCTGATACCAGTGTTCAGTTTGACAAGCCTGGGGGTTAACTGTCTAGGAGGCGTCTAACCGGAAACCGTCAGAACGATAACCACCATGTCCCACCTGAGGGGCCAGCAACCCCAACCAAAAATCCCTGAAAACAGCAAAAGTAAGGTTTTCGTAAGGCTTAATTTCACAATTTTGACAAAAGCATAAACGGGGCCCTCCCCAAGTAAAATCTAATACTAACAAGTCTCCTCAGCGGACTTGGATCACATGACATTCAGGATTATAGTGTACAGTCTGGTGAAGAGTAGCGTTATACACTAAGTACGTCGATTTTAAAGTACTAGTACACCCTCGGCGATGTCTAAGAATTTACATATCATCCTCTGCGATGTATGTTTTCCCAAAAAGATACCTATAGCATCCTCGGCGATGTGTAGGAAACTTCCACAAAAACGGCATACTACGTGGATACAGACTACTACTTCATGACTTCTCTCTCTCTGGGGTGTTAACCTGAAGTGCCCTACCACTCCATGTTATTTCCATTCGCCTATACAGCGAGCGTCCAACCATCCCGGGGCTTAACATCCCTGAATACCTTCACACAATGACTTCCAACACTTAAACATTCCGTTCCTTCTTAAATGAATGCTTAAACTCTCGGTGACCCTTCAACACAATACAAAGTCACCCGCAGAGACGTGCGGAAGGATTATTACAAAAAGGACATTTTATTCGCACGTAATAATAATGTTAGTTCCTAACTATGGGGCTGCTTGATGACATCTTCATAAATTTTAGCACGTATCAAAACAAAATCCGAAAAAATATATGCAATTGTACACTTTATAGTGTATATTAGTGTATATTATATATTAACACCTGTTTGTTTATATGTGTGAAGATGTAATAGATGGTTTTATTGATACATAATATCCTATTGTTTTATATTTCTGATATAAACATACACCCACACACACACATACACCGTCCGTCTTATTGTTTTTTCGTCCTTTTTGTGATGTAAGTAAAACTTGGTTTCGGGGTCACCAGTCTTGCGGAGGCGTGGGAGATAACATATAAAATTAAGTAGTCTCACTTCAGGTTGTATTATGTGCAGCTCCGTCAATACCGTTGAAACAATATGGCGTCACAACGGAACCTCGTGTCCTCGCTGGTAACAAAGCGGCACTACATGGCTCCACTCAACACTCCAGTCCCAGTAAAGTAATAATTGTCGAGCCGCCAGATGCTGCCCGACTCACGAGACTGTCCGTGCTGGTGGAACGAATAGGGTGCATTTTACGTCCTTTGAAACGGACACGAGTAGTCGGTCAAAGTAGCTCCGAGATTTTGAGTAGCAAACTTCTAGTAGAATGGGCCTAGTTGGCTAAGTAATGAAAACGTCCAAAAAGTTCCGGACACCCCTCCCCTTAGATCATACTGCGTGCCCCCCCCCCAACCCCTTCAGAGAAATCCTGGGTACGCCACTGCGTTAGTACATACAAATAAACCAGATATTTTGACCAAAATAATATAGGCCTACTAAGAGCTGTTAATTCCAATTGGTCTATGTTATACTTTAAGATTAAAAATGCAGGTAATATTACATAATGACATGGTAATGTTGTTAAACTTGTAAATTTTCATTTTTATATGATATACATACACATTGAATGGGAAAAATTTGGGGGAAATTTCAGACCTTTGGCCAACCCCCCTGGAAAAAAATCCTTGCTACGCCACTGTGGCTCACAGTTGATAAAAGAATAAAGTTTAAATTGATGTTAATAGTCTACAAATGCTTAAATAATCAAGGGCCAAAATATCTCAATGACATGCTGATAAAATATTTTAATGCCGTTCACAATCTCAGATCTAACAGTGACACATTACGATTGGTAGTTCCACGCACCACTTCCAAGTCGTACGGTGACCGTGGCCTTTATGGTTGCAGGTCCTAGACTCTGGAATTCCCTTCCTTTCTCTCTCAGAAGTGTCTCGAATACCTCAAAATTTAAAGCTGGACTGAAGACTTACTTTTTCAACCTATAGTATTATCCTTTATTTATTACTTGGAAAGTGCACGTGAATGACTATGTCACATCATGCGCTATATTAAGTCTAATCCTTATATCCTTCTAGTAGAATGGGCCTAGTTGGCTAAGTAATGATATCCACGAAGGTAGCTGGTTACAGCGAAGCCGTTGGCTTACTTCAGCGTCCTTATGTTGTGGTTGGCTATAGTAGTATTACTAGAAGCAGATGTTTAGCATGTGAGAGGTAGAGTGCTTCTGGGGAGAGCGTGCTGTCCAGCGTGTTGGACTCTCCATGAAACTCGATGCAGCTGGTGGTGATTGGTCAGTAGTCCTGCCGTCATGAGGCTGCTCTCGGAAGCTATGTATATGTATAAGTGTGTATGGTGCACTTAGAATGTGCGTCCGAAGTGCTGCACCCAACGGTTGACTTTTTAACAACTTTTTTCGCCCTAAGTGAGCAATTAGTGAAATAAACTATACATATATATATCCTTACAAAATTAGTGAATTGATTCACCTTTTATAGGTTACTCTATTTACTAGGTTACTCTATTACACTTCGGGCTCCAAAGTTTTCCTCCCGAATGTCACGGCAAATGATCTCGAATTTTTTGTGATTATCTATCTATAGCTATCTTTGACCGCTATAGCATGCCTGGACGTTCGTGTTAAACGTGAGTTCAATAACCTCTCTACCTCGGTCTATTCAAAACCGAGAGATACACACTTATATCTAAATTAGAACAGTTTTCATCCTAAGAGCATTAAGCATTCCATTGTATAAAGTCAATGCCTACGAATCAAACGTATTTGTTCAGACCCCAGTGACTTTGATGAGCATATTTCCAAGCTCACGGGCTACCTCCTCTCAGCTGGTTACCCCCTCTCCATTATCAAAAGACAGATCTACAGAGCCAAGAAACGTAGCCGTTCAGAGCTTCTCGAGTACCGTATCAAATCCCCAAGTACTCGCATTCCCTTTGTGACGAGTTACCACCCCACTGTTAAAAGATTAATGGGTACCCTCAAAAAGGACTTCGAATTCGTAAAAGAAGATGTTTCCCTTTTGACCACTTTAAACCAGCCACCCCTTCTTGCCTTCCGCCAACCCCCTAATTTGAAAATGTTGCTCACGTCCTCTAGACTCCCGGTAGATCGTAAAACCTTTGGGGCAACACTGGTTGTAAGAAACCTAGATGCCAAATCTGCTCCCACATCACTTCGGGCTCCAAAGTATTCCTCCCGAATGTCACGTGGCCCATACACCCTCGACCCTCACATGTGATTCCAACAACGTAGTTTACATTTTGTATTGTAATGTTTGTAATATGGGTAATTATGTAGGGGAAACAGGCACCACTTTCCGTTGAAGATTTAATAATCACAAAAAATCTGTTCGAGATAATTTGCCTGGCTTTCCAGTAGGGGAACATTTTAACCTTCCCGGTCACTCTCTTGCTAACCTAAAGTGTATTCTTGTAGAGTCAAATTTCCGTTCCCCAGCATTACGTAAACGTAAAGAAATCGAATGGATTTTGAAGATAAATTCCTTTGTTCAGGGTATTAACAAAGACTTAGGATTTCTTACTCCTTACCAATTTTGCAAGGCCTGACCAACCTCCTGACCTGGGTCGGTCAGCGTCCTTAATCCCCAGGTGTATCAGTTTAACATAACTTTTTTTCAATACGCCTTTATACGTAGTTTTTACTGCAACCTGGGAAGTTTTGTCACTGCACTTTTTACTGTACATTTCTGCTTTCTTTTATCTAAGCAGTTCCTTTATGAATGTTTTTTATTCTTTTAATGCTGTACTGGTTGTAGTCCGTTTTGAATTCTTTTAGGGTTTTAAATCTTTCAATGCTGCTACTGCCCTTTTGACAGTCGCTTTGTAAATTTTGCCAGTCTATAAGTTGCCGAGGACGATCCTAGGTGGATAGAATATTTCAACAATAAATGTTTTAACCAGTATTCCTATTTCGTCAATTATGAGTTGTTTTTTACATGTTTTCATCTTATATATATATATATATATACATACATATATATATATATATATATATATATATATATATATATATATATATATATATATATATATATATATATATATATATATATATATATATATATATATATATATATATATATATATATATATATATATATATATATATATATATATATATATACATATATATTATCTTGTTTATATTGCATATATTGTTCCTTCATATGCATTGGTAATCCCATTTTTTTTTTTTTTTTTTTGCGCTTAGCGCAGGTCAGATGGTCATAGAGAGGCCCTAAAGTGAGGGGGGGGGGGTGGCCACTTCGTTAAAAATATATTGAGTAAAAATCTAAACTTAACTGGTGTATTTCCAAATCTGGGACAGGGCATATGTCCCCCCATTCGACGCCAATGCTTTCTGCTTATATTAAGCGTCCTTCAGTGAATAGAAGCAAAACAAAAATAGCATATTTTCAATGTAAAGCTCCGCTTCGAATTTTTATATATATGAAATTAGCAAACATCTTTCAATATTTCACCTCTGAGTGCTTTTCATACGGAATATTGTCATCTTCAATCTAAACAGCTACTATGAAAATAATATTGAGCTTTATGTTATGTTTTATTGTTTCTTCCTTCCTGAGATGTTGAGAATGAATTGTTGTTTTTAAAAGTCTTATGACGTTTCATTTGTCTCAGACTTTGAAGGGTACGACCTATCATTGTATATTTGTATACCCGTCAGCGCAGGGTGTGCGATTTTTGTCGCATTACTTGTATGGTTCATTTTTGTGCCGATGTTGAGAAAAGAAAGTGAAACAGAGACTGAAGGCCTCTTAAAGCAAGAGGGAAAAGCAGACGCAACAGACTATCGCCACGGTAAGATCATTAAACAGAAAATTACAGCAAAAGCAAAAAAATCATATCCGAAAGAGGAACCAAATTTTTATAGTTTGGTGAAGCTTTCATTCCAATCGAATAAGTATTTCTGGAGATATCCGACAAAAAGGTTAATAGATTTGTTTTCCGAAATGAACTTCAGGGAAGCAGAGGTTAAAGCCCTTCTTTCACATTGACAAGCATTGCCTTCTTTTACTTTGTTTTTCCCGATTATTGCGTTGACCTTGGTCTTTATAGGGAAAGGACCTCCCTGACGGGAGTGAAACCTTGTAAAGTTCCCATGCTTCTAATGCAAAACATTCAGGTAACGTGGGTTTTTTGCGGAGAAAATCGGTTGTAAAGTTTTAAGACAAACAAGTATTGTCCTTTTACGTGGGGATATGATGTCGTACGTGCTTCACTCAAGTGCACTTTATGTTGAAAAAGTGACAACTCCGCCTTAAGTTCTCATATATTCAGAACCACACATTAGACTTCAATGCAAATTTCACTGACATGATAAGGGATGTGCTCGGTGAAACTTTAAGTCACCTTAATCCGGTTTTTTTTTTTTTTTTCAAATTGGTCGCAACACAACAATTGTAAAAAAAGAAATTGCAAAGACTTGTGTGAAAGCGTTTTGTGCGTTCTATTTCGGCAATTTTAAAATAACAAAAATCATACCACAAGCCTTTTTAATTCGTATGTGGAAGCAGGATTAAAGAATGTGAATTTATAACATAAACCGGTAAAGTATTGTGTGGAATCCTTTCTAATATTTACTTTTTACAGAAAGGTTTTTGAACAATATAAATGTGGCAAATTCTGAGGACATCCCACGAATAGAGGAAAATCTAATCAACGCAGCTTTGATCGCGAACGCCGAGAGAGCAGAACAAGAAAGTTCCGATGATGTGCAGGAAAATCCCGAAGTAGCGAGACTATGTTCTCCACTTCTCGTTCTGTCCGTCTTTTTCACAGGTTTTGCATTCGGTAGCATTCTCGTCAGGTAAGCGTACATGCCCACTTAACAATGGGACGATTTTGATCAATTGTGGACGTTTTTGACGATTTGGACGACTTTTTCTCATCTTCTAATTCGTACTTCAACATATGGGCGATGTTACTAGGGAAACCGGGAGTAATTTGTTCATTTTACTGCGTTACTATCAAAATACAGGAGGAGGAAATTGAGATACAAAGGAGTGTGGTCCAAAATTTCCCTAAATCGTCTCATTTTGCACTGGGTATGACTTTTTGGTTACTAATCTAAAACGTCAAATGTTTTCAGAATTTATCCAGTAGATATGTCCGTTATTTAATGAAAAAATACTCATGTCAAAAAGTCCCATTGTTGCTCCTTGTCCATCGTTGGGCTTTTTTCAACTGCCTGTTTTGTTAGGAGGACCCGTATGGATGACATCGAGTACTTCATGAAATCTATGTTGAAATGAGATCATGTTTAGTTCAATATGAACAGAATATTGCAAAAATGAAGGAGTAGAAATTCAATGGATTATTACCCTCCAGTAGGTTTTATGATTGTGTTCTTGTCTGTGGCCTGAGACCGGACGAAATTTGTGGTCTACGCATCAGTTATTATCCTTTTTTATGTTAAAAAGATGAAGTAACCTTCGCTTCTCCACGTTGCCAATAACCCTAGGATATTGGCATGACGCTAGTTTGGACAATACATTAGACCGTGAGAAAAACGACATTTGTCAAAGGAACGCATATTTTATAGGTATAGTTAAGGTATTTATTATGCGAGGGTAGTGACGTAGCTGATAACACATAGGGGCGGAGCAGAGTGTGTTTTGAGGGGGCTTAACGCAATCAAGATTGGGGTTGTCTCTTTTAATCATAACTACGTTCTCAGTTTTTACCGGATTTTTAAATCAATGCAATACAACCTAGAGACTTGGGATGATTGTACCTTTTGTGACCGTTGGATTTACATAAATGACCAGACATGTTAATATGAAGTCTGTAGCTTTAACAATAGTCCAATAGGATTCTGGAAGAAACCACGGACTTACTACACATGGAAGGCGTGGACTTCTTATATATGTCAGGCGCGTAGCCAGGATTGTGTCATGGGGGGGGGGGGGGGGGGGTTGAGCTCGACATGAGGGAAAAGTCTAAGGATAGAGAGAAAAAAGACCCTATTTTAAGTGTTTTTTGCATTGCAAGGTTGGGTCATGGCTATACTAATGATACATGGACAGATCATACTGCAAGGTAGATTGTCGCTACCGTACGTGTGAGAAAAGCGCACCAAGATAACCATCTGCTATGGTTTTGTGTGAAAGTTTGGACTTGCTCAAGTAAATCAACAGATTTTGCAAGAAAGTCGAAATATTTTCGAAGTAATTCAAGTTAAGGTCAAAATAACTAAACGTATTGCAGGAATATGACATTGCTAGCCATTCAAGTTTATCTTTTGTTTGAAATATTACAGAGTTGTCGTCAGATCATACAAAATATAGCTTCACGGAGGCTATCTTGTTGCGACTTTTTGTCCCATGCGTTGGCGACAATCTACGGATAGGACGTATGCGTTACATGCTCTGTCCATTTGAATAAAGGAAATCCGTGGATGAAACCCTCTACCTCATCCGAATGCAACCCAGACAGTAATTCATACTATAAAACTATTAGAACGAAGGTTAAGTGTCTTTTACGCAAAAAGTTAAGCAATGAGGAAATTAAAGACTTTTGATGAGATACAATGAAAGTGCATTAACATCAGCATTCCAACTGGAGACCGAGGATGTGGATGTTTCAGTCTGTAATTTTGGTGTGAGGGCGGTAGCCGATAAACCTAAGCAATACAGTTTCTTTACCTATTATGATCTCAAGTGCGAACCGAGACGAACGTGTGACAGGCAAGCCAAGATGTCACAAAAGACATTATTTATGGCCATGACCAATGCTGCAACACGGACCGTTTACCTAAACATTTTTAGTTTTAGTTAAATTTTGTTTGCAAATTACACGGTTAATTTGCTACCTGAAAATGCTATAAAGAATACAATTTTCATGAAAAGTGAATTTTCAATAAAGAAAGGAAACAAAAACAATTTTCCTTTTTCTTATCCTTGCATGCTTTGCTCTTTATTAATTACACTCATTACGCACATTGACAATAGAATTGTTATTAAAATAAGATACTTTTGATATGGTATATATTGAAGGCAAATTGAAACTAACAACGCTCTAACCGAGCGAAAATTGTAATGCTTTGCGCAAAGGATCTTCGTGAAACTCTATCTCACTTACATAAACAATGGAACATGATTCACGGAGGTGCTTCGTTCATCAAGGGCGATTCGGACGATCCTATCGAGTCCCAGTATGCTGACTGATGAACCATTTCAACACATATCGTGAAATTTATTTTCAGTTTGTTTTCATTAAACCAGTGTTTCAGTGGCTCCGCTTTCAACGATATGGAACATTTATCAGTCAACGAAGGTGACGAGAAGCATATCCAATCCTTTCTGGTTGTTTGTGTATGGCAGCGTTGCTTTGACTCTTGGGTTTGGTGTTATTGGCGGAAGAGTAACTGAAACAATCGGAGAAGGAATAACATCCATGTCCTCCTCAAGGTAAGTTAAGTTGTAAGTTGTTATAGACCTGATTAATTACCCCCACTCCTTCCCATTGTTTTTCCCCTTTGTCCCCTTTCTTTGTTTTTCTCCTCCCCCTTTTTGTTTTTCTGGTGCGAGATTCCACGTGTGCTTTTACCTTCATGATGAACCATTGTTTTGTCATTTTGTAATTAAGATAAGCATATATGTTTCTTTTGTAATTAATGTGTTTTGTCTTTATCAGCAAGAGAAATGAAATAAAAAAATTAAGTTGTAAGCCATGGTATTGTAGGAACTTGCATACTTGTATTTTCCAATAAATGAGCGAGGCTTAGACTGTGAGCCGCGCTCTCTCCCAAGTCTGTATTGCTTTCAGCGAAAGCCGTTCAAAGCTTAAACAGTTGGGTAGAAGACCTTACATTTGTGACCGTTATTGCTCAATCTTTACACCCTTAGCACTCACGGTTAAATGCATTCTGGGAGTACTCGAGCTAGCCTACGCAGAGAGAAAACGGTCACCCGTTAAAAATGTCAGTCTTTTTCGGATCATTTAAAGTCTAACGTAATTGAGTATTTTTGGCAGTTGAAGCAAAATAGAAGGTTACATATTCAAAAGAACTTCGTTTTAGAAGATAAAGATTGTCAAGGAGTGAACTTTGGCTATAGTTTTCATCAAAGGCCTTTCAAAAAAGAGGGAAGGAGCGAGAACTCACTTGCGAAGTTTCAAACGGCACAAACTTTCGCATCACTTGCATACTTATGTACACACCCAATGGCATTGTGTTGAATCTTGCAGTGAGGTGCTGCATACTAGCTACGATCATGCTTAGCGTTTCAAGATAATTGGTTCACTACACGTGTATTGTAAACAGATTCGTATCGTAAACAAAACGGGATTGGCCCTCTTCAGTAAAATTGGAATAATTCATCAAAGAGACCATGTGGGAAAGTAAATTTTGTGACAAACTTATCATTATTTGGAGCTTGTTGTTAACTTCGGAGATGATTTCGGGACAAATTTGTGACCATTAGTCCAACGTTCAGTCTAGGTGACTTAAAATTTCCTGGTGATTCTTGGGCCTTTTGGCCCACGATTTCGCCTGAAATTATATGATAACTTGCGAAGTCAGTCTGATAAGTTTCATAGTTTTCTTGATCGTTTTTGGAAGTATGCAGAATAAAAAAGCCATTCTTTTTTCAAGTGTGCATTTCCATAAGCGGCTAAAATTCAAAATTGCTTGACGTCGTCAGAGCTTACTATAGTTCGGTGACCCCGAGACCAGCTTCCCAACTGTAACACCTCGCACTTGCAATATCTCTGGGAATCCCTGTATAACACCAATAAGTTGTTAGTAAAAACACCCTATTGCTCTTTAAAATTGCCCAAGTTGACTTAATCAACTAGATAGCTTCACTGTCAGAGTGGGGTGTTTGAAAAAAGGTCAGAACTTCAAATTAAGTGAAAGAGGTTGTTGCTCAGAAGTACATAATGTTTCACGGACCACTTTCAAAATCAGTGACTTTTGGTGTGTCCTAGCATTAGCGTGTGATTGTTGGACCACAGAAAGCAGTAGTGTTTCGAATGCCCGGATTCCAACATGAGTTTACTGAACTTAACGATTTATGAGGAATTCCATCCCCTTGAAACTGGGCGTCATGACTTGGCCGATGACGTAATGACTTGGCCGATTTTTTAACGACAGAAAATCGTACATAACAAACCTAGCTTGAGATTTCTATCAGTTGTTGATAGGGGTGTACCTCACTGCTGAAACTATCAAGAATTAATGCTTGTTAGTAACTATTTACACGTTTTTTGCTGATTTTGGAACTTGAAATACCGATTTCATATCTCTTTTGTCCCACATATCAATAATTTGTTAGATTGGTCTGATTTTCGTGAACATTTTAACTAAATTTGAATCGATTTTTATGGTTCGAGTTACATTGGTAACTTATTTTGCCACTCAATTCAATTCTACGTCTTTTAAGTGGAAATACAAATCAATCATTAAAAATATTTTGAAGCTGGATGCCCAGTACCTAAATATTAACAGCAAAAATACGTCACTGCACTGCTACATTAGAGAATTCTGCCCCTTGAAAGTGGACGTCATAACTTAGCGTAACAACTTGGCCGATTTCACAACAATAGAAAACCGCAGA
This sequence comes from Holothuria scabra, assembly GCA_037179385.1. Classification (NCBI taxonomy): domain Eukaryota; kingdom Metazoa; phylum Echinodermata; class Holothuroidea; order Aspidochirotida; family Holothuriidae; genus Holothuria; species Holothuria scabra. Next base: position 1,867,951 of record CM074199.1, read on the forward strand.
CAACAATAGGCGGTTACTGGACTATGTAATCTGTAACAATGTGACTCAGTGTCAGTTATGTAACAAGTAAGGACTTCAAGACCAGTATAAGTTCGTCCAAGTTTCAAGGAAGGGGATTCTCTAATGAGATTCGGAAATCACCACCAAAGTATAAATGTCTACCGCTGAAGGCGAGGAATTCCGTAATGAATAACTTACCTGTGACAAATTCTACCCATTTATCACTCAAGTTTAAAATGTTATCCTGATCATTTATACAAGACTTTACATGAACCAGTTTGAATAAATGGTGCATTGCACCTGCACTGGGCGTTTGAATTAAGCAACGCCTCTTTCGTATCACTTAGCAGGTAATCTATCGTTTAGGTGGAAGCATGAGAATTTAATGTTTTAATGTCTTTACTACACTCTAATCTACTAAATTCAAACTTTAGAGTGTGTAATAACAAATTTTATATGTTCCCTAAAAAGCAAACTTATGTTGTAGCAACCCACTTTAAATGGTCAATCCTCTCACCCGAACCTACAATTTTTGTAGAGGGTAACGGAAATTCTCAATCAGCTCACCTCCTTGGTCAACAGCTAATTAAAACAAGGCAGAGCACCACGGCTTATATTGACAGTGTGAACTGTACTGAGAGTGGTTTGATTATACAAATTGAACTTTTTCTATGCTCACCCTGAAGCAATAAACTGAAATTGTGTTTGGATGAGGATGAATTTCAGACAATTTTTTTTTTTTTTTTTTTTTGGGGGGGGGGGGGGGCTAAATTGTACCGTACCTCAAGTCGAAAAATTCAAAATTACATATTAACGACCATGCAAAATACATTCTAGTAGTCAAACTCCCATCTTCATAGGAAGTGCTGAGATATAAAAAGTTGAAGTTCATTCACTCAAATTAAAATTGTATATTGCGGAATAGTTTGTGATGTCATTCTTGTACTACTGAAATTACAATCTTTGTATTTCTTTGTTTTTCCGAACGTTACTGCACCTTGTACCAAGGTGTGGTAGCACTCTAACTCTATGAGGTGATGTGATTAATTACGCCCTCCTTTTTCATCATGCTATGCAAGCATACAGGAAGTGTTCAAGGTCATAAAAACATTTTTAGTTTTAAAGGGAAACAAAGCATGCCATGTGAGTTGTACAGCATGAACGTCACAAATTATTGCGCAATCGACTAATTTGTTTTAAGTGAATAAACTTCAACATTTTATATCTCAGTTCAGGAATGTCATATGAAGATGGGAATTGGACTTTAAAAATTCATTTTTCATGCTCTTTAATTTATTTTTGATTTTTTTGACTTGAGGTGCACTTTAGATAAGAAGGTTAGGGGAATTGATATTGTTTGGAGTAAAATAATTGGGCCTTTAATCAAACTTGCAATAAATTGACCGACTCTGTCCTTCTTTTAAATGCTTTCTATACGGACATGCACAGATATATGGCAACATGTGCTTATCCTTCAACACTAACATCTTGGCGACGTCCCTGCAAGTCACTATTGTAAATACAAATTCTAAATGTTTTGAAATTTTTCTTTCCATTTCAGCGCGTTCTGCATTGACTTTGGTTCTACGGTTGTTATACTGATTGCTTCAAACATCGGGATTCCACTCAGTACAACGCATTGTAAAATTGGAGCCATTGCTATGGTTGGCTTCTTCAGTAATGGTAACGGTGGTGTGAACTATAAGCTCCTTCGAAATATTATTCTAGCCTGGATGATAACCCTGCCAGTTTCTGCAGGATTAAGTGCCGGATTGCTAGCTTTGATGAGACACTTTGACCCGAATCACTTAAACAGTCCTTAGTCAAAGAGATTCAAATCTTAGGAACTCGTCTCACCCGGTGGAAATAAAAGAATGCACGGATGCAGTTTATTGATAAAACTGTAAGGGGTGTGTTAAAAGTGCAAAATGAGACGAATTTGGACGATTTTGGACGAGTTTGACGAAAATATCGAAAATCTTCCAAAAACATTAATCTTCTTAGCAAAAGAGACGGAAGGAGAAGGTGACAGATGGAAGAAAGTCGTCCACCGTCGTCTCATTTTCACCGGGCTGTGCATTTCAGTATGCTGAGTAGATTGAAATAGCTCCTAAATACGCATTGACTAATACGGCTACTACTGGACAAAAGGCCGTGGTCGGCTCGACTTGAACTCCCTTAATCAAAATCCATATATTGGCCATATATGGGCATTTGTATCTGGCTTTAACAAAAAATTGGCAGATGTAACTTGATATAAAATAGAGGAATATATGGCCCTTGTAAAATTTGTTATGGCTCAAATTTTGTGTGGGACGGATTTGTTTCATAAATGGCAAATCCGTTTATGGAACATATATGTTAAATTTATATCTCGTCAATATCTGGTCCAGATATGGAACTTGTATTCTGCCTTTAACGAAATTGGACAGATGTAACTTGATGTTAAATAAAGGAATATATGGCCCATATAAAGTTTGGTATGGCTCAAAAATTATATGGGACAGGTATGGTGCAAAAATGTCTCGTAAAGGGATTTATATGTATGCCATATTTGGATAATATATGTTTGCACCAAAATTTAGTAGTACACTACCTTTGTGTAAAGCGTATCAGAAGCCTTCTGAGCAAGTATAATTTTAAGGCCTATCGGAACATCTCTAACAAAGTTTAATGTACGTTGTATTGCATTGACTTAAGTATGTGAAATTGTTAAATAACTTGGTAGTGAAGTAAAACTGCTTTGAAATTCCTTCCTTTAAATGTTTACACTGCATTTCTGGTTTAAATTATTGTATGGGGCAATATTCTAACATAAATTTTGTTGAAGTTTTATGGTTTTTCACATCTTTCTTCCTTAATCATTAAAAAAGAAAATCAGGACCCCAGATTACTGTTCACGCCCACATCGGAAAGTCATTTGAATATGTTGGTATAACATGGCTGATCGTGGTGTGAATTTTTTTTATTTTGGTGTGTTGATACTTATTCAGCTTCCAGAGAAGGCCTTTATGTAGGCCAGGTACAAAGATTTAAACAAAAAGTATTAATATGACCATGTAAAAATGTATATGTAGTTCTGTAATGATATTTTAATCAGTTATATCAGGCAATATAAAATGTTATTTGCTTATCTGGATTGGCATTTCATCAAGTTAAATCCGGCTTGATATGACCATTTAAAACTTTAATTGCATACCAGTGAAGGCTATTCACCACTTTATATCTGCTTGGTATGGCCATATAAAACTTTGTTTACATATCTGGACTGACATATCATCAGTTTATATCTGGCTTGATATGGCCATGTAAAACTTGATATAATGTATCAACATACCTACATAAGTTTTTAAATCTGGCTTGATATGGCCATATAAAACTTTATTTACATATCTAGACTGTCTTTCATCAATTTATATCTGGCTTGATATGGCCATATAAAACTTGATATAATGTATCAAGATACCTTTATAAGGTTTTACGTCTGGCTTCATATGACCATATAAAACTTTTAAACAGCCAGATATTTCCAGATATACGCCAGATATATTTTTTGAGTAAGGACCATCAGGTTGGAAATTGGGCAGTACAACTCCATCTAACTATTTAACTAGTTATCTTCCTTGCTGTTTGTAGACTAATCAAACCCTCTCACAGTTCAGTCAGCTAGTGTTTGCTGTCTACTTGTAATGACGAGAACTCCCTCGTGTGGTCAAGTCTTTTAAACACAAAGTCAACATTGGTCATCATAAACTAATCGATAGTTGCCGTGAATATTGTCCACACATCAGTCATCGCAATTTGTAAAACGCTTCTGATGTTACGTTAAAGGTCGTATTACATGAAAATGGCAACATTTGGGTATTGGATGCAAAAAGTATTTACAACCAAGAAAATAGCCGCAATTCCCATCAAAATCCATAAAAATGACCCTTTTAAAGGCAAATTTCTGATTTTGTCTTCGTCATTTATTAACATAACTCTGTGTGCAAATTTTGTGATGTGATGAGAAGGGCATGCCATAGCATATATGGCTAATGTTATTCTTGGTTTGTGCAGTCCTCATTTCGAGGACAGTTCTTACATTAGTTTGTCCTGAGGTTTTTGTTTTGAAAGTTATAATTGTGTTCTTAAAATCATTAGTATCGATTACCAAACAAACTATAGACTATCTAATGAATTATTTAGAGGTAATTAATAATGTAGGGTTAACAAAAGAAATTTAATCACTGTGCAACACTCCACATCATCATTTTGTATTAGCAAATTGTTTCGGAAACATTCAAATTTTGGAGACTGAGGGATATTCTTGAGAACCTGTAAACGTAGTGGCATAATTCCAACGGATTTTTCATTAGGAAAGCTCACTCCTTACTGCCAAGTGAAGTCAGAGCATAACAATTCCATAGCAACAAGATAAAAAAGTTTTGTTTCGCTCATACAACTTCAAACGTCAATTTAGTTTTAATCAACACTGTAAAAAGATGTGTACACCATAACTGGGAAGCTTTGTACATAACAAATGAAGAGAGAAGGTGGACATCTCCAGTAAGTTTCCCGCTTTCAGAATTATGAATGGATGCTATACTTTTGAAGGCTACACTGCTTCAAATTACGGCACAATTTGCTATATAGACACCTCAGAATATCCCCTTTTGATAGTGGCGACACCGAAGACCCTCAAGATTGAAATCCACAAGTAGTAAAATATTTTGGAGATGAAGTCTGACCATTTATAACAATTGGGAACAAGTCATCATCGGTCATGGTATGGTTACTTCTCAACCATTGTTTTGTTAGGACACATATTCTCGAGGATGTATCCTTCACACAAATTACTTTGCATCAAATGTAAATCTCAGTAGTTGAAGCTGAGTCGAAGTAATTGCTGGGATACAAATCCACAAAAACTATTTTTGAACTCATGTATTATTTACCTAGATCCATTTTATCAACTTTTTACCTTGATACGTAAAAAAGAGTTCGGACGTTTTACAGTCCACGACAGTATCTAAACTGAGGGCAGTCATCCCTGCTTGAAATAGTGGAATAGACTAATCCTTTTTCATGAACTTGTTCTTGCTAATCACGTTCCAATATTTCTATTTCCACTTGTGTGATTTACTAGGAGTATCTGTTTGGTTTTTCATCGAATATGCAATATTCACGGACTTCCTATACATAGACAGAGCATATGGCACGGTACATTGTCGCTACCTTACGTGTGAGAAATAGCTCACCAAGATGGCCGTCTGCTGTGGTTTTGTGTAAAAGCTTGGACTCGCTGTAGTCAACTGCCAGATTTTTCAAGAAAGTTGAAATATTTTTGAAATATGGCAAGATAAGGTCAAAATCACCGTTGTATATTGCAAAGATATGACATACTTTACAATTCAAGTTTAACTTTTGTTTAAAATATAACAGAGTCATCATCAAATTAGACGAGTTATAGCTTTAAAGCTGCCATCTTGGCGCGCCTTTTTAGTCCTAGACGGTGGCGACGATCTATGGATAGGAAGCACGGGTTATATTCTCTGTCCATGCATATAGGGAGTCCGTGGCATTATTTAAGTCCTGAAATATTACGTAAGATACTTCAAAGAGGAACTTCATGGAGATTTCTAAATTTAGCAGTTTAAGTCTACTTCATTTGCCCTTTGAACGACTAAGAGTCTGAATGAATTTTAAAAAAATGACTTCGCAAAGTTCGATTTTAATAATACAGGAGGTAAACAAAAGAATTATTCTGATACTAACTGGTGGTCCCATTAATGACCTACTTAATCTGACCACACTTGACCGTTTAAATTGCGGATAAAGTAATACGTCCAAGGTTTAAATTTAATTTGGATTTTTAATCTCGAGACATTGTTGCTTCTTTCATGTAAATTTCGTAATTCACTTTGTCAAGTATACATTAAAGAAGATTAAAAATGTTTTGTTCACGTTTTAAATAAAGACACTTATCCAAAACTCTATCAATCTGAAATCATTGTTTAAACGTTTTCGTTATTTGAGCTCAAAGAAGTTTGCCAACATGTTATTGGGCCGTAAAACTCGAACTAACCAACCGACCGACCGACCGACCGACCGACCGACTTCACTGCAAGTTTTGATAAGTATTTCCAATTTCATTAAGCACATTGTTGAACCTGTTGAAACTAGAATAGAATCTTATCAAATCGATCCAAAAGGAAGTAAGACCTTCTTGTATTAATTGAAACTTTAGGCGGTCAATTCTCACCCCAAACTACATTTTTTAGTAGTCTACAAAATTCTCAATCGAAAAGGCTCGAAAAGGTGGAAAGATTCGACCTATGAAGATGACCTGTCATCTCATGAAAGTACATTTAACACTAAATTGGATTGGATGAAGTTACAGAATACCATTGACTTCCTTTGGGGACTGATTCGATGAAATAATTCCAGCGTTTTCGATAGTTACGCTTTCAGTGGATAATGTTGTGTATTTTGTACATGTATGACATATGTGACATTTCCGAGCCCGTTAATATTGACTCTTTTATGTTTCTTTACATCACACAGAATCACCATGTAAATGTCATTTAACAATACATTGAAGTAGTCTAACCGAAGTGGAATCTTGCAAGTAAAAACGACCTTAGGCTAAGCTGTTTTGCAAATTTCGACCATTTCAGTCAACTTGTTGTGAAAGAACTTGAAGTTAGGTCAAATGGAAATAATATTTTCATTCATAAGCTGTCAAAATGCGTACCAAGTATTTTTAATCCTTTTGAAATTTCGTATACATTTACCATGACTATGGGGTTTTTCTAGCAAAGGCTCTTGCGTATTATAACTTCACGACCTTTGGCAAGCAACTTAAAATTTAAATAGACTTTGGTATCTTTTTTAAAGACTTGCATAGAGAGAAACCACCGCATATTTCTCGTGGATGAAAAATCCACCAAACTTTGAACCGACCAGGAATCGAAACTCTTAACTAAGATTCACCACTTCAAAATTATCCACTTGCTGACAGCACCAATTCCATCCAAGTTATCATCACAAGGATCTTTTATTTGTAACAAACTCCCCCATCTTTCATTGTTTGAGCTTTCATTACTCCCTGCTCATAAATATGTATTGTAGTATGCATTTAAGTCGACTATACCGCAACTACCCAAATTTTCATGTTTGTCATTACGCAAAAAAAGGTTCTTCCCCTGTAGACGTAGGCAGGCAGGAGTCTTTGCGGGCCCTGGAGTCATTTGTTCAAACAAAATAATGCCTTAAATCTCAGTGTTTCACATATAGAGAAGGGTTAACCTCTGATTACCGCCCCCTCAATTTTTGAAAGCCTGTCCTCGTCACAAAAAACATAAAAATTATGGTTTGTGAAATAGACTGTTGTTAACTATAAAATATACAGTAGTTAGTTTGTTAATGGAGTTATACGGTCCAGTTTCAAACCGACTAGTTTTATTCCAGCCGGCAACGGCCTTTTAATATTATTCAGTTGTGGCTCACTGCAATGTTTTCCCTACTGCATTGCTAATAATGGATGGGGGTCAAAAGTGAAGATCTTCTCCTGCCCCCCCCCCCCCCCCTCCATGCGGGGAATGACTTCTGTTTTGTCAGTGAGGCCTAAAAGCCAAAAGGACTGAAGATACGGGATGGGTAGTCTTGAACACTTCGCCAGTAGCCGAATTTTTTCTATTACTGCAAAGGAAAGCTTAAAATCACTACTCATTCTACTTACAAGTCTGGGAAATAGCATTGTCGGCTATCTGAGGGGTCGTTATTTTTCAAAACTTTTGTACACACTTCTAGCCTACCAAACGTGGCGCTCCGCAAAGATAGTCTTCCGGGAAGTACCGAAGTTTTCGGTTAAAAGTTAAGTATAACTTTCTGATCACTTTGCAGTTTGCTTATTTAGTTTAGACTTAATATTTTATTGCAAGCGGAAACTGAAAATAGCCATTGTACTGCTCGAATTCTACTAATAGAACTAAGAAATCCTATTTCCGGCTGACTGCGTGGTCCGATTTTTCAAAATAGGCCGTACGCTTCTCTTATATGTAGTGTTTTGCAAATAACCTTTTCATTGAAGTTATTAAGCAGTGCTTAAAAACTCCACTTCTGCACGGGATTGTTAAGATGATGGGCTGCTTTTCACGGTTCCAAACCGCATGAGATTGATCTTTGTATTCAGATGAAAAGGGCAAAGATGAAACATTCATCCACATGAACTCATACGAAGACTAAAAGCATGTGCAGGAACGACCGATGCCTACAATCGAAGCTTTGGCTGTGATTAAATGTACTTTGTCATCGACATGTATTTAACACTCGCTCGTCTCTCACAAAAGCATATTGTGACAAGCATGTGACAAGCGTGTGACAAATACCGTACCCAATATGGCTTCACGCACATCGTGTGTGAGGCTAGCTTTACAAATCAACATGGTTGAATTTAAGAAAAAATGTTGTAAGCCTAGTTTAATTTATTTTCCAAATAAAATAAAATCCCCTCGATTTGCGAATAAAAACCCGGTGAAATGTGGCAAGACTTTGGACGACATTTTTTTTATTTGTCGAATTAGACCGTTCCATTGTGACAACTGCGGCATCGTCCCTCCATGATCCTAGCCTGATACGGAAACTGTAACACGCTCTAATGCGATACCCTTCATTCGAGCAAGCTGTAAGTTGGTAGAATGGTATTCAATTGGTTTTATGGCAGTTTTATTGTCCCGCTCCTTTCAAGTCTGGTCAAACAAGAAGGCTGTTTTTTTTCTAGTTGGTTTATAAAAAGCCGCTAAAATGTCAATTTGAGAACGACTCATATTCCTCCAAAAGAGTGGAATTTAAAGCTTTTGCTTAAATCATGCATATATTGACATGATGGGTGCTATTCCCGAAAAATAAAGCATTTCACCGACTTGGTAACGTCAGATAGTGAACCGCCTACCCCCCACTTCACTTTTCTTACTCTGTTTCCTGCTCACCGAACTTAATTGAATAGTTATACCCACACCTTTCACATAAACTGGTACACCACGAAAAAGTAATGGTCGAGATACAAAACTTCAAATTTACTTCTTGTTGCCATTCCTGTTTTAATAACTCATAGAACATTTGTCCGTAAGAATTTCAATTCAACGGGACAAAAATCGTACTTTAAGTAGAAATGCAAGATCATTGAAGAATGCATCCCAGTGAAAGCAAGACTTTTTTCTCGTTATGTTAGCAACATATATACAGTGCGTCGTCAATGTCAATGTCGCACAGTACTTGAAAATGTGACCACCTGCTCGAGATGCTCTTAAAAGCAATTAAAATGTGGGTGTTTTATGAGCAGTTATGAAATCAATACAAACTTTTAACAGTCATAAATGTTAAAAGGCGATTGTATAACCTTGAATACACAATTCCCATCCGGCAAACATAAACACGTTGGTACGACTCAACCCAATTTGTATGTTTCAGAGCACAATGCAAGATCTTTATCAAGCAACTTGATAAGATGTCACTTCTTTACCAGTAGGTAAGTTGATACTTCCGATTGTGTTTTCTGTTTCGCTAACATAAAGCTGCATATTAATGTGATCACTTTTCAGGAGAATTTAAAATTAAGCAAATTAAACAGAACCGTAAAATCTCATCCAACTGACTAGACAATAACCGAGTCTAATTCGGTATTTGTCAAAGACGGGTTACATGGATTTGTTAATGGTTGCATTCTTTTTGAGCGAATTTGGATATTGAGGGACATTAAAAGTCAAGCTTAAGCCAGTAACGTTTATATTGGGGATTTGAGAATTCAGCCCCATGAAAAATGGAGGCTAAAGGCATGCTTTTCCACATACTTGCAAAGTGCGGCTTCAAGAAATGTCGGGGAGTGGGTTAAATGCGGATTAGTTAATTGCAAACATGAAATCCAAAATATATAAGACTGGGAACATGCAGCTTAGAACAATCGGATAATGACCTTTCTAGCCATCTTGGAGAAGAGGGTTGCAAAGTCGAAAGTCTTTACATGAGTTCGGCGTTAGCGATGGTGGCCCTACGCTTACGTCGTCTTGCTGACACTCAGGCCCCCGTTGCTCTTAAAGGTAAACTCAGTTAATATTCTTATTTTCAATACGGGACCGAGCTTTTTATTTCCTATTCTAGCCGATTAATTGGGGATCGCTTTTCCTGACTAGAGATTTAAAATATTTATTTCTGTTCCGTCCCTTTGAAATAAAAAAAAAATTTAACAGTTAAATGTGAGTAGAATAGAATTCAGTAGCTAAATTATTGAGCAAATGAATCTCGAACCATAAAAACCGGTTCAAGTTTAGTGGAGTTATGCCAGCAAATGAATTTTAAATTTGCTCACAAAAACGTACTTCATGTTCCAAAATGAACGAAAACCGCACATTAATAACTTTAAACGAGCACTGAGTTATTCATATTTTCGCCAGGAAGGTAGGCCTACACTCCCAGTCATTGTTTGGGCTGTAAACATCTGATAGAGATCTCACGAACAGGTTGTTATTTGCGGTTTTCTGTCGAAAAATTCGGCCCAGTCATGATGCCCAGTTTCAAGGGGAAGAATTTTTTATGTAGATGGTGGAATTCATTATTTAAGAATAACATCTATACTTTTATCCATTCATAATATTATTTTCCTACACGAAATTTGCCAATGGTGTCTTTGCAATACGTTTTCTATGTGTAATGCTGTCTATACGTATGGATGTAGGTAACGCTTTCAACACTGTAACCAGTGAATTTCCGGGGAAACCTAGGACGATTTTGGAAAATTTGAGGAGATTTTAGACGACGTTTTGCCATCTTGCAATTTCGTTCTAATACGATTTTCATCCAGGCATTTTTCATGATGCTTTTTGGAAGACGTTTTATTGAAAAGAGGAAAACATTTTTCCTACCGAAATTTCTTCGAGGGTCTGGAGAGAGTTAGAAATTAACTACATGCAGCTCAAAATCTCCCACAAATCTAGAAAAATGGCCCGTTTTCACTGGGGTATCCTCTTTAACTGCATACCGTTTGCAACACAAACTCTCCATCTCAGTTATGATGTATTAAATATGAATATGATATTTTCAAGGACTATAAGTTTAATTTATTCCACGTTTGCAGGTCACTATTCGCTAGCGGCTCCTATACTTGCCACAATGGTAGATTTAACGACAATCTTGGATCAGGTACGCGTGTTATGGGTTCTTATCGTCGGATTTGTCCTAACGTTCTTATTATCGTTTTCCATCGGGACAAATAGCATTGCAAATATCTTCGGTACCTCCATAGGGTCCAAAGTTCTGTCACATTTCCAAGCAGTCGTATTATCATCCATTTTCATGGCACTGGGAGCGGTGGTGATGGGTCCGGCGGTCGCAAACACAATTTCAAACAACATTGTGGATATCAGATTATACAAACTGGATCCAGAATTACTCATGTTGGGACAGATATCAATTATACTCGGTAAGCATAGGTATTTCTTCCTTACGGTCTCAAATCAAAAGTGTTAAGCCACTCCTTTATAGAGTGAAAAGGGTAAATTCGCTCAATTGGATTGTTAATTCACTCCAGGTACAGTGACATTCACTCCAGAAAGTTCCATGCAAAGGAGCCAAGTTTTAGTCTTAAGGGGGTGCCTAGTAGTAGCAGGCAGTGGTCACTCTTAAAAAAGAGTGATCATTGCAGGCGCTCGAGGTAGGGCGATATTTTTCACTTCCTGGAGTAAATTGTACTCTTCTAGGAGTGCATTTCACTCTTCTTGGACTGGGTTTCAATTTTCTTGGAGAAAATTGATTCTCTAATGCAGTGAAATTACACTTTTCACCTATCAGTGAGTGACCAAGCTCACCTTTTTGATGTAGAGTGCAAAAATTTAACTTTTGTCATTGTTTTACAAACCCTAGCTAGACTTTAAAAAGAAATATTCTGGTTTTTAATTGAAATTGTCTTCATGATCTGTGCAGATTCCTTCAATCACAATGAATATTTTATTGTAACTTGCTGTTTTCAGTGGCAGTGACAGCGAATATTCCTCAGCTTCAAATGGTACCGGACACAATCTGGACAAAACTGTTAAAAAACCTTGAGCCATTTTGTCATCAGTGGCGGCACGAGGATTTCCAAAAGGAGGGGGATGTGGCAAATGGAGGGAGAAGCTTGAGTTTTGGGGTTGGGTTCTAGAGGGAAAGGGGCTTCAGGGTCCAGTGGGGCGAAGTTCCCGGAAGCTACAAGTTTTATGATGAAGACTCAGTACAGCAGTATAGATGGGTATATTATGCTTCATAATCCATCAGCCAATGCATAAAATTTCAAATGATTTTAAAAATGTATTAGTTTGTCCCGCTAGAGCCATATCTGCATATGATAGTGTAGCTGGTGAAAATATTCTAACGTGAAATTTTGGCCTAATGTAGAATCTGTCCTACAGTTCGGGAGATAGCTGATTTCGGGGAAAATGGTTTTTCTCCCGATCGGGGGAAAATACGACCATGAGTGGCACCATTTTCAAATTTCTCCCTTGATGCTTTACGATCCCACCGCGCAAATTCAACGGAGATCAACGTTCAAAATACCTGGAAATTTCATCGACCATAGGAAAGAGAAATGTGGGAATATTTAGAAACTTTGTTGCTAGGAGAACAAAAAAGCCAGATCATGTTTGGTAGTTCACCGTGCAAATTTTGAGACATCGAGAAATTTCGCCACGTTCTGTGTCCTAAGCTTAAATTATAGACCTAACACAGCCGCAAGGTTAATCCAATTTTTGTGTAATTTACTCGTTTTTGCAATTGTGCTTACTAATACGCTGTTGAAAGTTTCTTGTGATTTCGGTGTGTGGTGGTGAGCGATTAGCTTGTATTTGGATATATCCACATTTATAAAACAAAGCGACGACTGTGAAGAGGTACACGCTAAGTGCTCAGGAATATTCATGCAGCAAATTTCCCCCCGATCGGTTGAGTTCTCATTTTCACCCGAAAACGGTTATCTCCCGAACTGTCATACAGGTAGTAAAACAGTAAGCAATAATATGTGACTGACTGAGTGTAGCTGGCTTGCTTTCAAAGGTACGGTTCTGAAGGCAGGAATAGAGTATGCAAGCAACTGAATCGAAACAGTAGTGTGATGACTGCCCATAGTGTAGCAGTTTATTGTCTGAAGCTAGTGGGCCAGTGAAAGTGGCCTCTGCATAAGCTTGCACTGCCAGTGTAGAGTTACAACGACAGGAACCTTAATTTTGTTACTTTGAAAACCTTAAAAATGGTCTACCTGCTTGCATGATTATTTGTGAATCAATTAGAAAACACATTACATTCCACTGTAGGTTGGAAGCTGAGTGGAGGGGGAACCGGTACGAAAGGCTCTCAGTGACGGGGAGGAGGGGGCTAAACGCCCCAATACCCCCGCTGGTGCCACCGACGCATGTCTTGTGTAGTGACTTTTGAGTTAAATTAATTCCTTCTATTTTCTGAGCACAAATACAATTCTTTCGTGCCCTCACCCCCTGTACAATGTTGGTTTCCAACAAAAATTGTACGTTATAATATAAATTTATTTTCCTTATCAGGGGAAGCGCGGGTAATGAGGTTGTTCCAAAAAGTTTTGGCCAAGATTGTGGATTAATTCGTTATCTCAAACCAGGATGAAAAATGCAAATAACCTGATCAAACATTAAAACATTTCTTGATATTTGATCCACCAGCTAGCGCTTTGTGGACTATTGTAGCAACGTTTTTGAAAATACCTGTGGCTGCTACCCACACGGTCATCGGTGCAATTGTTGGATGCAATATCATGGAGGTTGGAATAGAAGGCATCCAATGGGATTCTCTAATTTATATAGGTAAGAATAAATGACAATACCAGACTTTTTGCAGAATCACTGGTAAAAATTACCTAACGGGTAATACCTAGACAAGGAAGGTGTTGTTTTCTGTGAAAAGTTTAACTATTATGAAACACTTCTGGAGAATTTTGACCACGTTTTGTAAACTTCAGGGTTTTTTTTCACGTCCTTTGGACGATTTTGTTGGACAAAAATCGTTGTCCTTGGAAGGATTTGTAATGTTACAAAAATCATGAAAATCTTGAAAAAAAGAGGCGGACGAAATTAGAAAATGAATAACCGTGTTAAATATTCCAAAATGCATTCTTCACTGAGACATATTTCATCTCCCATCCATTAAATACACTACCATTGTTATATTTTACCGTGTAGTGAAAATGTAAAGATTTTAGAAGATTTTGGACAGGTATTCCCCAAACCATTTTGAACGACTTGCTTTGGAAAATTTTGCCTTTGGAAGATTTTAAATTGGTTAAGGAGGAGAAAGTGTTGCCTTCACAAAGTCCGACTGTCCTGGATTTATTAGAGACCTTCAATGCCCCATACAATGAATAGGCATCCACTTTTCCACCGAAAGGTACCGTACTCAGATAGCATAGCCTGCGGAGCAGACTCTGTAGTAGCCTAAAGATGGCGCTCTCTCAAAATCAAAATACACCTCTCTAAACAGTATAATATACAGAGTCTGCAAACCTTCGTCCAGTTTCCATTTACAGGAATCCCGCATTTGAGGGACGAATTAGTAAACATGAGATGGTCACGTGGTGCACGAAACAAGTATGAATAGTGTATTTTGGTACATACAACTGATACAACGAACGGCGAACAACCTAATTAGCTTTTGTAGGTGGAAAATGTGTACCAGGCCACACGTTCGAAGCATTAATATTACCGATTACGCGAGATATAATTTAGTTTTTTCATTTTTATCGTGACGTCATATTTGGTAGTCGTAAATGAGATTCGCTAGAAAGTTGGCAGGCTATTGTATGGCGTAGTTATGCCATGTAACTTAGTAGTTGGAAACGTCAACTGTTCAACAGTGAAGCCGTTGAAAGAGCCATAGTATTATTAATAGCAGCGAAAGTAAGATTTTTGATATTTGAATGTAGTAGTTGAAACGCAAACACAATAGCCTGCTTACAGCAGGCTACAGACAGCAAGGCCTAAATCCCGGGAAGCCCCTATCTGCCTATTAAAATTTTGCAGTCATTTGAGTAAAGGAAATCTTCGACCCTTGCCATGACATACATAGGCAGCATCAAAGTCACAATTAAATTTCATAAAATATTATAAGGTTAACAAAAATTGCTGCACATTTGGTAGGTCATGAAAAATAATGCTTTGCAACACTTTGTCGCACGAAGCTTATTTAGGACGACAATTACAAAAGAAAAGTTGTGGGATTTTTTGGATAGCCAGCTTCAACGGGCGGACGGGAGATTGAACGGGCCTAGTTTCATCACAATTTGCCCCAAAACAGTAATGGTACATTTATCTGGTATTGTTTTTTTTTCTTAGCATTTAAGTGGCTTATCTTTTGATGAAGTGAACATTTGATTGCAAACAGAACTCAGAATTACGTTATTTAAATTTTACTTCCACAAACTTGGGAAATTCTGTTTACGGCTCTCTGAGAGATCGTTGTTTTTGCAAATTATCTTCGCGCAACTGATGGTGGTGCTCAGTTGGATATTTGTTTGCGCAGAGTTACATATTTCAAACATGCAGATAATCCCCCTAAACGCCAACGACCTAGTTTCGAACGGATTCTTTATATAGCCCGAGTCTCGGTCTCTGAAAAGAAAATGGAGTCCTTGCCCTTTGCTTTAAAAATATTGCCTTTGTTCTCCCTCGACAAGGGACTTCCACGTACATGCCTACGTCACTGTCTTGAAGGTTATAGCAGTTCCTGCTCTGCAATGACATCGTTCAAGCCAGAATACTGTAATATACCTTCTTGACATTTTAATGACAGGACAATTTTTGCAAAAAAAAAAGGAATTCGCCCTAAATTTAACACTGACTGAAACCGATATTGTCAGGGCTCTAAACAACGTTTAATGATTTCGGCACAGGATGAGAATCGGCTTTAATTGCACATGTAGGAATATATAAAGCCCGTAGCTCCTGTGTTAGCATCCTCTATGAAAATGAGGTGAATAATGCATACGTGACGTTTTTCCTTTGAAACTTACGCACAGAACTGTCTTCATTTAAATTGCCCATACCACCATTCTACCGCACTAACAACTACCACTGAGAGAGTACCATTAATAATACAATTTTCGAAGTATAATAGTGCGTCCGATGGTAGGTTAAAAATCCCTACAAGTACTTCCAGAATATTTTTCTTCACTAACAATTGGATGGTATTATTTACAGCCAGAACCTCTGTCGTACCCTTGTTATAAATTTTATAATACGTTCATAAATTACGAATCTCTTAGTCCGTCAGTAATGTGTATTGCGAATCAGAAACAATCACAATTTGTAGGTTATTTACACTAAACTTTTTCTATTTCAAATATTCACCACTTGTTTTTTAATTTTGCACAGGTATGTCGTGGGTAGTGTCACCGCTGCTGTCTGGTGTCTTAGCTCTTGTTATTTATTCTATTGTATGGGCGACAATCGTTGAAAAGGTAGAATATTTACATAGGAGCTTTACAGTATACGTCACAGTATACGTCAAGGATACGTCATGCTGGAGGACACTCATGGCTCAAGTGACTTAAGTTTTCATGACTTTGTGCTAAACGCACTGCGCAACGTTCTCTGTGAAGCACGCGGTATATGCGCATTGATCCAGCAAACGTGTTGAATGTCACTTGCTACGTAGTTACATGAGCTCCAACATGGTTGCCAGGGAGTATTATGACGTCATATACCAGAACCCTTGTTTCACACTACAATAAAAATTTAAACAAGGTAACAAAATGAATTATGTGCATCTCAGTTGGCTTCTTTTGTCTGAGATGAAGAAACTGAACGTAAAATATTTAGAGTGTTCACTTAGTTAGTTATATGGGGTGTTAAAGTATTTCATACTTACCCATTAAATGCACACAAGTTAATACAACTTTCTAAAGTTATAGGTTATAATACTTTAAAAAATATTTTCCTCATCATTAGATTCGATATGCTCGTCAAACCCCAAAAACCGGCAACGAGAGTTTGCCATAGTTTCAGGGGTGTCGTTTTGGAGGCGGGGACTAAGTGTAAAATTCATTCATTTGCGGTTTTAAAGGAATAGGCCTAGTTATTTCTAGTGTAAACCTCGTGATAAATACTGTGAATGTGTTTCAACTGATCATAACTGTTTTGGAAAGGATCTTCAAATCCGTTTTCACACAAACTCTCACAGCACCCTTGTCATCATTTTTTTGTGGGAGCAGAGTCAGCCAGGGTCTACTAATTTTGCACTAACTGCCTGAGCAGTTAAGATGCTTGTTAGTTTCAAATATTACAATTGAATAGACGAGATGAAACTGTCGCTAATTATGATTCCTTCCAAGTTAAAGCAAATCATATCACAATTTCCCATAGTCTCCGTTGTCTTGTGACTCAGGGTAGAAAAATAAAAATACGATTGGTAGAATGAAATACTTCTGAAACGTTATTGACACTCTTGAGATGGAAAACAGAATGACATACGATAACTTATACTAGGGTTTTTATGGCTAACACGTGCTACAGAAATGCCCTTGCAATGTTTTCAATGTGAGAATGATGTACGTGTTGTAGTCCGAAAATGCGTATATATGAGTGATTTAAACAATTGGTCTATCTTACATCTTCTTATTTGCATAAAAATTTCTTGAGATGATTAACCAAGTATGTAATTGTACCGGAACATCCTCACACACACACTTTCCACCTTTATGACAGGAAAATCCTTTAGAATCAGGAGCCAGAACACTACCGTTGTGGTTTGGCGCTGTCGTTTTTATCAACATGCTTTCAGTTCAACTGCAGCTAGCGTCATGTAAGTCAATGAATGACATTCGGGTATCATTTACTTTGAACTATTATTAATGTCAATTCTTTCTTGATTCATTGGACACCGAAAGGCTTTCTTGCGATCATTTTTAGTACAATTGTGCAATGGACTTACTTAGCCTATTTATATAAAACACAGACCAACAATAAAACAGCTTGCATGTGACCTAATGTAAGAAATTCGCTTATCTACAGACAAATCCGAAGAGTCTAGTGATGATCTAACTTAGTCGGGCATTACTGGATCCATCAGCTTCAATCTTTCAAATTCTTTGCCAATCTGTATCATGGACGGTCGTAAAGTAAAATACCCGATTCCCTCCATTTCACTGAGGGTTAATAATTGAATGTGGATAATAATATCAAGACCATTTAAGTCTGATAGACCCCAATAATGGCCGCCATTACTGGCTACCCGGATTCGTCCATAGAGTGTATTCATATGACGTTATAATTTCCTAACCAAGCGCACTGCTGAACAAAACAATCAGCAGCCATCACGTCGGTCGTTGACTGCTCCTCAGATATTTAAAGGCTGCGTACTGCAGGGGGCTCGTGACGTCACTAAAAATTTTATTAATAAAAGATATATATAGTTCAGACAGAATACGAAGGCGAGAGAACAAACAGATAAAATGACAAATTTTTTCATCACTGAGATATATTTGGACTTAACTGTTAGTTACTCAAGACCATATGTTGAGCAACAAAAACCTGAGGTAAAAGCAAATTTAACTTCAATCGCTTCGTTTTGCTTAGCAGATAGTTTTATCCAACACTCTTGCCTCGGGACGAATTTAAACTTAATATCAATATTTTGTGAGTTTTCCCTTTGGTTGTTTGCTTGCACAAAAGCACTATGGTAAATGTAGGAACTGAATGCAAACCAGATATACTTTCTTTTCCGGTAAAATAAACTCTATCCATTAATATTTAAAGGGAAATATTTTTTTTGAATCACACGAAAAATAGTAATTTGTTCAGACAGGAAAAAACTTTCAAAATTGTTTCAAATGATGAAACTTCCATAACTCTTTTAATACATTTTTGAGGTGATAAAACTAGTAACGGTGTTTGTTGATAATGCCTACGGTTCTTTCAGCCACGTTGATGAATTTTAATATCAATCGTTCCTTATAAACGACAGAATTAGACACTAAAAAACTTATTTTGCAACAGCCAGATGCCACAGGTTTGTTTTTATATCACATTTCCATGCATTTTTGTAAATATTTTTCTACTTATAAAAATTTACTTTGCTGAAGTACTCTCCTAAATTCATAGTAAAATGAAAAATACATTGTCACATGACTCACAACAGCCAACCATGAAACAGCACAGACTATACACTTACACCAATTGGGACGACTGCATTTTCCATAACCAAACTGACCTTTTGTGAATTTCTTTTTATTTCAGTGTTCGATGGGTTTCTTCTGCCATGGTATATTTCAGTAGTGAATAGTTTTATATGTGGAGTAATGGCAGCTATTCTAATATGGTATTGCCTGGTGCCAAGATTGAAAGATGTCAATGAAATTGAAAGTCATGCCCTCTTGGACAAGAGAAAGGAGACGCCTCTTTTGGATAACAACATGAATGGTAGGAATCTGACATATTGGGTAGATTCGTACAATTCATCAATGTTCAGTTTCAAACCTTAACATTCTTAAGACTTATGTTCAAACTAAGACAATCCCCACATCCTACATACAAGTAAATGTTTCATCAGTAAGTAATCGAGGATTTCATTTGGTTGTAAAGTTAAAATTCGAGCCCAAACACTCCTCCGAATAATGAATGAATGTACAAAAGCGTGGCAAAACACTTTTCAAGCAAATTCAAAATTTGAAGTTGTTTAACTTTTTGGTATGAAACGAAAACTCAGCATGCATTTTTTTAAAAAAGCTTTGTCATGTGATAATATCCTCAAACACCTACTTTGCTTAATCGCCAATATTTACTCAATATGCCCCTTTCAAGTCGAAATTGTATAACTTAACATTATTCAATGTCTTCGCCTGTAAAGTTAGTTCCTTGTCACCTTGTTCAAAAATCCAATGCATGTCAAAGAGCTGCTAAAACTTAGGGAGTTAACGTAGAAAACGGCTAGCAAGAATTGTGTAATAGTCCTGAGTTTCGACATCTACTTAAAAGGGTGTAACCTTTTCTTTTGGAGGAAAAAGTCTGCTTTGAAGATCTTTTGCATCAAAGTGATCCAGTCATTGTGCCTTGAAAATAGAGACAAAATTTTCTATTTCATTCTGTTTTTAGTTTATATCTTACGGGTTCAACAAAAAAGTACCCGTTCACTATTCGCTCTTTACCGTGTAATTTACAAACAGGAGTATGATGTAACACAGTCCATCCTCATTTAAAGTACATTTCCTCCTATTTGTATGACACTTTTTTAGCTAATTGCTTTCCTGCTTGTCTTGTCGTTGTATCTGTTATTATGTATAAGTACACACTGCATTTGAGTTCATTAATCCCTTGTGACGTCAATTTATCTGGATCAATACAGAGAGATGTTACTTACACCTCTCTGGTCAATACACATACTTTAAAAAGAACATAATTAAATGAATTTCAGTACCTGTAAATCTTGTCGCAGATATGAAGTGCCCTACAAATGTGTTCAGTTTTGAGAAAATAACACAATGAAATGTCGCCAAACAAAATAAGTAAATAGACTATCACAAATGAAGAATTGACGTTACAGTATGCTGCACCGATGTGTAATGACGTAGACTTGGGATGTAGGTCGGCGAATTCGACCTGTGTACAAAAGAATTACCGGTATGTTTAAAAGGGCACCGCAATGATGCTTTTTACGTCCAAGGGGGAGGGCATCGAATACATGAAGACTGTAGTATCTTATGGTATTTACACTCAGAAAACCAAAGGGTCAACTTGGTCTCTCTCTTAAAGAGTGTAAAGTGTGATTTCACTTCATTAGAGTGTTAATTCACTCCAAGAGTGAAACTCACCCCAAGAGTACTAAAAATTCGCTCTTCAACAAGTGCTTTTCGGGATCACTCTGTTTTAAGAACTCCAAGGTATATCACTTTTGATTGGTCTTTTTCATCATATTTCCAACCAGTGGGGGCGCTAGAATGCCAATTAAGGAAGGGGTAAACTTAAGGGCAAAGGATAAAGTTGGGAGAAAACGTTAGGATCAGCGAATTACCGATCCCAAGGCAACCGTTCCTCTGGTTGGGGGTCCAGGGGGGAAGCCCTGGAACCTCTTGGGTTTAAGCATACTGTATCTCTGGAGCCTGGAAAAATTAAGTCCCTGAAGAAGAATATTATTTATTTTTTTTTCGGTTAACCTAACTATAAACTGAACTAGCTTGGGGGCAAGAATATTATTTTTTTCGGGTAACCTAACTATAAACTGAACTAGCTTGGGGGCAAGTGGGTCACAAGGGAAAAAAAATCGTAAAGAAGAGGGTGGGGGGGGGAGCAAATTCCCCCTCCTACTTACCCATAGCGCAGTCACAATTTCCAACTTGCTTTGAAAATGTTGTTTTTGACAGCCGATCCAGATACTAGGCAAGAAAGTGATGAACACACCGAAGATTCTCATACAATTCAGGCATTCGCAGTACTTGAGTCTAAAGTTGAACATACAGAAGAATTAGAAGGAAAATATTTTCCAAATAATGCCGATGTTGCGAGGTTATGTTCGCCACTTCTCGTCGTGTCTGTTATTTTTTCAGCATTTGCTTACGGGCCCATACTGGTCAGGTAGGTATAAAACGTAAGGTTTCAGTCTCTCAGACCAGGGAGGTGTTATAACTAAGACCTTCCCTTCCCCCCTTCCCTGTTATAACTAACACCTCCCTGCTCAGACGAAGCAATGGGCAGCCTAACCCCTTTTTCAGTTAGTAGAGGCATTGAAATCAATAAGCCAGTTCGGTTATTCGGTTTGGTGGTTTTGCACATGCGCACTTCCTTCATTCAAATTGTCGTGATAAACAAACCAATCCAGCACCTGTAAAACGTATTCCAAAATTTGGGTTTACATGAAAATTTTATGGGAATCATTCTTTCTTGATACATCCATAACGTACGGGGACACCTCACGTGTGGTTTTGTGTAGTAGATTGTGTCTAAATTGTGTTGTGGTGTAAAAGTTTCCATTTTAATCAGCTGTAGAGAAGCACCTAGACGCCTTTTTCGGTCGACTTGTGTAGACATTTAGATAGTGTTTCTTGCACATACTAACGAAAAAAGGAACGCCGTACGTTATGTACTGAGCACAATTTGTATATCCCATGCTGTGCCTCACAATTCCACGAGGCAACGAATTACCGAACTAGCTTATTGCCGAACGATTTCATCAAACATTTTTTTGACTGAAGAATGAGCCCCCGTATCCTGCCTTCCGCAGTAAAACGACGTAATTATCAATCCCTGGGTGTAAGTTAAATTTTGTTATGTTGTTCAACTTAAGGCCTGTATACACGAGCAACATTTCTAAAACATTCTCAAAACAATTCACCTGCAGCAAACCCAAACATGCTTGTTTTCGATTTTTGCACAGTGTTGAGAGTGCAAAAAACCGCAAACAAGCATGTTTTTGGATTTGTTGGTAGTGGATGTTTTATAAATGTTTTGGGAATGTTTGCAAATGTTGCTCGTGTATACAGGCCTTTAGGTAATTAAGTTGATACAGTTGGAAGGAAATTTATTCGTTGCATCTTTTGACTTTCCTGTGTAAAGTCTTTACTTTAAGGTCGCATTGAAGATGATATGTCGTCTAACAGTTAAATTGCATGACGGATTTTCTTTGATGTCACAGCAAACCCTTGTCTTGGCTTAGATGATTGCCAAACGATTCGATACACTGTCGATGGAGTGACTGTCACATCCGGGATAGCACATCGAAAACGTTCCTCATCAATCGACGTTGCATCCTATCAGTTTGTAGTCGAGTTAGTTAGTTGGACTAAGTTTTACGGTCCAGTTTCCAAGCACTTTGTTCAAGTCGAGCCGGCTCACGACCTTTTCTCCAGTTGTGGCTTGGGTTGGGGTTGGGGATTAATGACAAGTCTCAGTTATTGCTGCTGAGTCACAAAAGCATCTGTTTCTTCTAAAGAGCATGAAAACACTAAAGATTATCAAGGTTCGTTTTCTAAGATGAAATAGTCCAAACAGCAATACTAGAATACACACACGTCTTTTAAACGTTTAATGCCAAGAAGATTTTGAAACAGTAGTCTCCCAATGATTCAACTCTTTCCACTGGGTGGAGTTGTGACGATTTTTTTTTTTATGACACTGCATTAACTTTCTCTTTTTGGCCAGCGTTTCTGTTGCTCCTCTAATCACATTATGGGATGTTTACGAGACCAGAGGTGTGACGTATGTTATAGAAAATCCATTTTGGATGTTTTTGTATGGGAGCTTTGCGTTGACACTTGGATTTGCAGTGCTTGGTGGGAGAGTAACAGAGACAGTTGGAGAAGGTATTGCAGAACTGTCTCCTTCAAGGTAACGTAGACCTCTTTGTCAAGCAAATCACGTTTTTTAGCATGCAAATAAAGAAATGCGTTACTTTGCTTTACCTTCTAAATACAAAGTCTGCATAACAACTTATTTTCATCATAAAACTAACATTGCCTTCAAGAGGCTTTAAGTGTATTAACGAAAAAGGCACATTCAATTGCTTGCAAAGTACATTTATAAAAAAAAAATGCATATACCCAAGTTGCACGATGCAAAGTTCAGCAAAATCTGGTGCATTTGTGAAAATACAAGGTTCATTGAAACCGTAGCCCCTGGTCGAGTCATACCAAAGACAGGTCACACTGCAGCGATATCGGAACGGATTACTCTCCGATTTTGTCAGTTTCACTTAAAATCCGCCAAAATGTTGAAATATTTAATTTGTATCGCAGGAATACAAAAATCCAAAACTGTGCTAATTTTTCCGTGACGTCACATCCACAGACAGCTTTTGTCGGATACGCGTAGTTCTATAAAAGCTGTTTTTCAAGGTGACCTCACGAAATAATTACTCCACTTTTCGTTTTCATGTTCCTCTCATACAAGTCATATGTTTACACAAGATGGCGCAAGTTTTGTTCTTTCCGACAATGAATGGAGGAGATTTTAAACAAAACTCTCAAAATTTTGGGCGTAATCTGATCTTATATCGCTGTAGTATGATCTGCGTTTTAAAGACGAAACCTAGTCACTGACATTATGCGTTATTTCCCTCATAAGCAATGGATAAGACAGAACAACACATTGCCATCCAGCGACTTACAACTGGGAAAAAGGCCGTGAGCAGCGCCATATTAAACAAGGAGTCCTCTTGAGGCGTAAAATCCTGTCTAACTGGTAATCGAACCACAGTCCCCATACATTTATCGGGTCTGATATTTGAAAAAAAAAGTGGTAAAAGAAGAATATATGCTATGGTATGTTCTGACGGGACACTGTCTATATTAAAGGGCTAATGCACTAACCTGAAACTGCAATTATTTAGTAGTCCACAAAAAAAAAAAAAAAATCCATTTGCACAGTTCTTTGATTGGCAGCGGGGTAGAAAATGTAGAGCACTGGAGCTTATAAAGTCATAGTACATAGAATGAAGTGCACTCACTCAAAGTGGTTCCTTTAATAATTGAGGTTTTGAATACTCACCCAGACGCAATAAACTGAGACTGTGTTTACATGAGGATGAACTTAAGCCTGAGTTGTGAGAGGGGGATCAGTACTTGTAGATAAGGAGAAATGGAAGTATATGAGATGAGAGTATTAGGACTTTATTACTTTTGTTATGGTAAGCCGTGTACCCACTTAGCGACCAACGCTTGCGATATCTTGAGGTATCGTGCCATTTCGTGAGCTCTCTTGCGGTCCTACTACTAAGACCTTGAGTAGGTTGCCTACTGAGGGAACATCTTTAAGAATCTTGTGAATTCTTGCAAACTTTTTTAAGTTCGTGAGCTGTATACTTGAGTCCTTGAAACCAGTTGCGGGCAAACGAATTCGCCAGGTCGCATGAGATGGCAAGTAATCGCAGAAAATACCAAGGTCGTTGGTCGTTAAGCGGTAGACGGGCATAAAGGATACTTTAAACTTTGAAAAATACAAAATTAACTTTTCTTTTGATTGCAGTGCTTTCCCGATTGAGCTTGGTACGACGCTTGTATTCCTAGTGGCATCAAATTTAGGAATTCCGATCAGTTCAAGCCAGTCCAAAATTGGTGCCATTGCTGCAGTTGGTTGCTATAGCGACGGAGGCGTGGACTTTAAAATGTTGTGGGAAATATTTCTTGCTTGGATCATTACATTACCAGTCACAACGGGAACCAGTGCCGGATTGATGGCTTTATTTCAGTTGACTTACCAATATACGTGTGCAGGGGATTTCCTCTTTAATTGTACCATTCATCACTGAAATATTGTGTAAAATTAAGAGAGATTGCAAGAAAAGCATTGGTTCTCCCACCCCCATTTGCTACCTTTTTTATGCATTATTTTTGTGAGTGGCATGCTAAACCCAGGAGTTACTAAATGCGGACAGCAGGAATTCTCCGTGTATGATTTAATAAAGATTCAGAGAGCTTTCAGAGTGTAACACCGGTTGATTAAGGTTGTTCCTGGAACTTATTTGACAGTATGAAGATGAGTTTTGCAGTTAATATTTTGATGAAAACATTACCCACGAGGTAAGGAATTAAGTTATGGACACTCTGGTGTTGGTTTTGTAACATGCATGGCAGATTAAGTATAATGGAGAGTAGCTCACATCCTTGCAACCTCATGGAACGAGTGCAGGCGGCTGATTTGTACACCGGCCACATACACGAGTAGTGACATGTATGTCCTGCGTGAAGCTTTGCGTCATATTGCCTTCAAAATGACATCACCTTACGATCTAATGAGGTATATAGAAGCAGGGAGATCAAAGCCTTCTAACTGACCTGAAATAAAAAGGATAAGAAGTCGAGGAATAAAAGAAATATTCCTTAAGATCCATAAACTTCCAACAATTTCGAATCTCTTTACAAATGACTTTGGAGTAATTTATTAATTTTGCTTTATACATGTAAACAGCAAGTTCAGCGTTTCTTCAGTAAATATCTCGTCGAAAAGTAGCAAGTGCTTTTAATTTTTTTTATGCATAAACTCCTGAACAAATCTAACATTTTATCATCATGAATTATATTCTTTAAAACAGCTTTTAAAAAAGTTTTGATAATTTTAAATATTTATTTCAAAAAAACTATTCTCACTTTGAGCGTTCTGGAAGATTCCGTAAGATATTGACAGACGTTTTTGTAATCGATTTGTTACTGACCGAAATCGTCCAAGTAAATTCTAGATCACTTTGGTAGGAACACTTTCTCTAAGTTTGTTCATTTTAACACTAAAAAATCTCCAAGATTCAACGACATTCCCTCCCTAAATGATCAAAAGTGCGTGGAATGAAATTGAAGTTGAAAAAGTCGTCCACAACCTTTCCAAATATGTCAAAACGTCGCATCCCTCCTTGTAAGGTCTAGTTTGTTTTATCTTTTCTGGCCAAAGCGAAAAGAGACTCAGTTTCAGACAGGTATAAATAAAACAAAGATACAATTATTCTTACATCCACTGAACAAAATAGCATTCGTTAAGTCTAAGGTAATGTTTTTGCAGTGTCATAAGTAATTAAACTTAGGTTGAGCAGTTTTTTTTTGCAACTGATTAGTTTGAAAATTGGACAAAGATGAAAAATTAATAGTTACATACCATTTATACATTGTCCGAACTCAACTATGAAGTGTCAAACTCAAAACTATGACATAGATACATTCAACAGAGTTATCGAGTTTCTGGAGGGTTGCAGTTGTTTTGGACTTTCGGCTTTCCTTTCTTGCATAAATATTCATTCCGTTTCAAAATTACATTTCAGCTTGAAATAGAAAGAATCAAAAATCGTCTTTTCCTTTTTTTATTGAGAGGGAAGAAGAAATATTTCATAAACAAAGAAAATAACACTATAGGATAATATGATGTATTTTTGTTCCGTAGTCAACACACTATCTCGTTTTAAAAACTAAGAAGAAATGTTTATCGTCCAAAGTAGACACAGAAGTGTACCTACAGTACATTCCCGGAATAAATGTTCCAACATTTCATCAGAAATCATACAAAACGAACAGTGAGGTGAATCCTTTTACATTTATATTGATAATACCTTTTTTTCACTTCGTGAACAGAAACTCATGAGACTTTATTGGCTATATTGCCAATACACCAGTCTATTGAACGGCAATAGGTGTCTTTCAAACTACTAACGTTTTGACCCTCTGATTTTTCTTGGCCACCATATGTTAAATATATGCTAAAGTGAGGAAAAGTAATATGTGACATTCATGCAGGGAAAAGCATGCTCATGTGTGTCAAATTAGTTCCAGTTACTTAAGATATAGTGTCAACGCTCATTGACACACTTTCTTCATATGTATGCTTTTGTTATGCTACCCGTTTTGTTGTATGCACAGATTACATGTGATACAAACCGTAAAGCCAATAGGCTCCAAAAGCTTCATAATAATTGGTCATTCCATAACTCATATCTTGGTTGGTGAAACTATTTTTGACGTTATGGCTTTTGGCTGACATTTTTGAGAAATAATATCCGCAAGAAATAAAATGCAGAATTACATGTGGCAAGGAATATGAAAATGCATAAGGCAAAAGGAAAAGTAGTGAGGAATTACACATGTGGGATAAGCACCAACGTGGCATGAACAGCAACACATGTCTTTTCTCTCCTGATGTTTACATCGACAACCTGGTCAAAATGGAATTACTTGTGTCAAACTGACACATGTGGCAAAACAAGACGGAGCGTGAAAAATTGAAATCAAAGTGACAGCGTTACTTGAAACGCCACACCTTTCCACTCATTTTCGCAAACTTCACTTTGTATCTCAGTGTGCTACATTTCATGTTGATCAAAAGTGTTTTTTCCTCCCTTTGCCACAGACCCTACATCTGGCAATGCAGTACAAAGCATGAAATTTTAACAAATTTAATCAATATTGGGTATGATAAGGATGCAGAATTTATGAATTTTATATTTTATCACACTTTTTCACAGATTGACATTGTCATTAGCGTAGCTAGCAGTGCGTCTTCATGAAAAGTTTGGAGCACGACTTGGGGAAGATATAAAGGGAGGAAAAAGGTTATTTTAGTTCTCCAGATACAATATGCAGCAACGTTTGCCCCTTAAATCTAATACACTTCATAGTGAACATTTGTTTTTTGCATTTTTTTCAAGGTTGGGTCACGGGGGGAGGTATTCAATCCCCCAAATCCTCCCAGTGGCTAAGTCACTGGACATTGTATTACATGTGTGACTTTGAAATTTCTGCCATACAATTTTTTTAAGGGTGCATTAATACGTAATATATAGGGATTTTCCCACAATTTATTTTACACTACTGGTCTTGATTTTCTTATCTTTATTGTTCTACCATAACCACGCAATCCGACTGCAAGGGATCTAAAGGACTGAATTACTGTTCAAAAGTCACAAGTGTGCATTTCATCATTGTAAATGAAGAAACTGCTGGTAGACGGATCTGTAATGTTCTCAATGAGTCATTGCAGTGTTCCAAGGTACCACCGACTATTCAGCTTCTTAACATGTCATATTGTCCATTGCTCATTTCGATCATTTTGATAAAAGTCGACAAGGAAGACAGATATGATTAAAAACTCCGTTTTGCCGTATATTGTTTGTATTCTCTAATTTTGTAATTCTTGTATGGAACATACCCAGATTTCATCACCGTAATATATATATGTATGTACAAAATAATGTATTTACGCAAGCATCATTTACTCACTACTCTGAGTTTAACGCCTCTCCGGCGATTGTCAGGTGAGCTAACTGTCCCAAGCCAAGCCTATACCACTACCAGTACGTTTTATTCCTTTCTAGCACGGCTCAGTGGTCGCGGCCTATGCCTACACTTAATAATGATCTCAGCTCTTTTGTTCAGGCAGCTTTCGGATCTGCTTTTTCAAACTTTCCAGTCACTCATCTTGATACAGATTGCAAGTCCCTGATCGGCCAGGGGCCATGCTAGATCGCCGAATTATGTTTCATGTAATTTTGTACGGAGTATGTTTCTCCTGCAAACCTCAGATATGTTTAGACAACTCAGTCTCCTTGGTGTATTTCTTGTTGCGAAATGACTTAGTGTGATTATTGTACCGTTCCTTAAAACTTTTTTCCGGTTAAACCATCATAGAAACTATTGCCATCACAGGTACTTACGGTGGCTTTGTATACATTCAATTGCACTGGATAAGCACTTTCCTTGGAGTGGGCACGCTTCCCTAACTCTGCAGTTTCATTGATCATTGTCTTCGGGCTCCCTTGAATTAATTATACGAGAATTGTGCGGTCTTATAATTGCGCCCATATTTCTCATGCAACTATAGCTAATCATAACGTTTTTCCTATTGAAGATCTTGTGAAGTCTGCTGCCCTGTGGAAAGTGCTTATCCAGTGCTTTCAGAAACTTTTTCCCCACATTAGAATTTTAGATCTGTCGGTGAGTAAAATGTTACATTATCAGTCGTTTTACGATTAATAGATTTGAAAGGGGAAATTTAAGCAAAAATGTAATTTTCATATGTGAAAGAGGAAAAAAATTAACACAGTGTGGTGAAAGTTCCATTAAAATTGGACATTAGTAGATTTGTGTTCAAAAGTGAGTTTGAGGGTAGCAGAGCTTATATCACTTCTTCACATTGACAAGGAATGTTTTGTTTCCCTTTGTTTTGTCAGACTGTTGTGTTGACCTTGAAGTTAATAGGAGTATGAACTCCCTGTGGGGGATGCAAAGTTTGTAAAATTCCCATGCTACTTATGCAATCACATTTTAATAATAGGGGATTGTTGAGGAGAAAATCCAGTATAAATTTTCAAGAAAAACAAAAGACTCCCCATTAATGTGGGGATGTGATGTCATATGTGCTTGCTTCAAGTTCACATTTTGTTGAAAATGTGAAAAATTTACGTGCTCATATCTTGGGAACCACACATCGGATTTCAAAGCAAATTTCACCAAAATGCTCAGAATAAGTACCCCTCTAACCTACCAAATCCTGTTACCAAATCCTGTTGCGACCTTAAACCGTTCTTTTAACAGTTTCTCTTATATTAAAGAAAAAATAATATAGTTAAAATCCTTCATCATAAGGTCTATCACAGCCAAGAGGATCAACTCGCTCTCTTGTCATTTTGGTAGTCCATAAAAATGCAAAAAATATTGTTAACGCCACAAGCTTTACTACTAAAGGTAGCATGTGGGGACTACACACAACATAATGCTTACCTCCTGTTCACCTTTTACAAATGTCCCGGCTACGCCACTGCATCCCCCATATTAAAATATAAACAGTCATATCGTAACATATTGAGACCCGCTTCTTAAGGACAGTAGAATTTATTATGTATATTTATGATTTTATTAAGTCATAACCTGCGGAATTCTCTGACGTTACCCTTCAAAATTTGACATTATATAGGGATCCATATGGCGTATAGTTCACTACACATTTATCACATAAAGGCGGATGCCTTTTTTCTTTGCAATTTTTATGCAAACAGCCTATACTAACGTGTGTTTAGAGGTAAACCTGCTTTGTTCGTATTGCGTGCTTAGAAAAATTCATTGCACTATTCAAAATATCAGCCGATTTCTTTTGAATCAAGGTACGTGTTATGTTGTTTTTATATCTTCCATTTCCTTAATTCATCGCAAATGCTCGTGATATGCTAACACATCTGAATGCACTCAATTTATTTTTTAAAATTAATATATTGAAAACTTAAATCGCATGATGTTATAGATAGAAATCGAAAGAAGTTATAAAAAATCACTTTTTGAGCTTGTTTTATATATGTTCTCTCTGTGTTTGCCGAGTACGAAGTTTACGACAATGATGCTGCTGATTTGTTCTCTTTGAAAATGCAAAATTTCCAAACACAACAACTTGTTATAGAAAAGTCCTTAAAAGCAAAATAGGAATTTATCTAGGTAAAAAGTCTTCCAATACCTTCCAAAATCATCCACCCAGGGGTAATTTTATTTTACATTGATTGGAAGGTTATTGATGTAACTAGGGTACATGTTTATATGAAACTGATTTTAAAATAAATCAGTGTGACAAATTTTACATCCTCCTTGTGAAAAATTAGGTCAAAGAGATCAATTTACTGAAAGTCCTGGTGTGAAAATTTTCTTGCTTATAACGGAAGGTATTGAAAATTGAAAGTGACTGAATTTTTTTAAAAGAAACTTATTTTACTTTCCAAATCCAACAGCAACTCTACAAATCGTGCCTTTCAGTTACAGACTGGATATCTTTTCCAGTGAATGAGTGATGCAATTACAGAAACAGTATAACGTTATTACAAAACTGCTTGTAAATTTCGTGCTAACAATTTAGCAACTTTTTAGATGGCTGCGGATAAAAGAAAACATGTCTACAGGAGTATAAAATGTTTGTAATGGTAAACCGATGTTGATGTTTGCTTACAAGCGACGATTAGCTCTAAAACTGAGTTGAATTAGTCGCTCTTGCTTCGCAAGGATTCAATTCCTTTCCATGAATACACTGCAGTCACTGGTTGCACGAAAACTGATGTGTTGGACAAAATCCATCACAACTTTTTTTTTAACACAATTCGTAGTGTATAGTGAATTTAACACCATTTCGTTACCCCGCAGATCAAGTTCATTTGAATAGTTAATGCATGTATAAATTTACGGAACTATATGTCCTAGAAATGATCTCATAAATATCACTTTTTTAAGATCCTTCGTAAGATTAGGATAGAGAAGTTTAAAATGGAAGGTCTTTACAATAATGAAAGAAAATACATTTTCTATTAGACATTACCACAGATAAATTACTTTATTAAATTAAAAACCAGGGTGAAGCTGTCGTAAAAGCCTACCTTGATGAGATGTGATCGTTTGATCTCTTTGAACAACTTAAACGACCTTTTGCTAAGTATTGATCAGCTGTAGAATTTGCTCCCGCTGGGTGTTGCTGAAACCATCAGCAACACAGATCATCTTATCCTTGCTGTGCAGGTTATTAATAAGTTTAATGGCAAATCGCATCCATTTATTTACCTTGAATTATCAGGTCACTTCTTAGAAACCGATTTACTAGAGGAGTTACAACAGAATATTACAAGACATGCCGACCATATTCGACCGAGAAGAATTCCTCTGGATTCTCATCGTAGGATTTTTCCTAACTTTCCTCCTTGTGGCTTCTGTCGGTGCAAATAGTGTGCCAAATGCGTTCGGTACCTCGATAGGTGCAAAAGCTCTATCACGGCTCCAAGCAGTCATCTTAGCAGGAATTTTTATGACCCTGGGAGCAGTTATAATTGGTCCAGCAGTCGCAGAAACAATTGAAAACAGCATAATTGATATTACCTTGTACGAATCAAATGTGGAGCAACTAATGTTAGGACAATTAGCAGTCATTATGGGCAAGTCTACAATCAATCTTGTTTCTTTTCTTAAGTTAATTTTTTCATGAATGTTTGATTCACCCTCAAATCTTCGCCTACATCTAAATCACAGAATCAAACTTGTATAAAAATCCCAAAGTCGGACCATATTAACTCAATTCCATGTTTTGTAAGTTTAAACATTTGTGTTTGGTTGGATTTCTTAATGAGGTCCAAGACAATTAGATGATTGCGTAAAAGGAGTGTGAAATCTTCAGCCAACGTTTTACCAATTTTTCGTTTGTCGAATACGTGTGATCCTCTGTTAAGTGTAAATTTGATGTGAACCAAACCATTTCTATAGCATGTTAAATAAAGGGCTTTGAATCCCGGTCACATCGGATAGAGACCGCGTGTTTGGTATTACGGTAGAGCATCCACCTCTCACGCTGAGGGTCCGGGTTCGCTTCCCAGGTCTATTCATACCAAAGACTCTAAAAAAGGAACCTACTGCCGTTATGCGGGATGCTCCGCATAAGCAATGGAGTAGGGAAAACAAGCCAGTGAGCCAGAACCGAAAGAAAGCCGTGGCCGGCTCAGCTTGAACCAATAGGTTGAAAACTGGGCCGTAAAACTCCACTATAGATAGATAGATGATGGCAGTCGTCCCTAAACGATAATGTTAACGGTCATGATAGTGTTGTAATGAGCCATCACAAAACAACAAGGGCGTCGATCTGGTTTAAGGATAAAGGGGGGGGGTGCAAAATTTACAACAGCCGGAAACTCAGTATTTGAGAATCCACTCCCTTGAAACTTTGACAAGCTCATCCTGTCCTTGAAGTCCTTGATTGTTACACAACTGACAAAAAGCAAGATTGTTGCCGATTAGATGGCCCATTGGCGGCCTGTTGTTGTCTGCGGTTTTCTATTGTTGTAAAATCGGCGAAGTCGTTACGCTATCAGCCAAGTCATGACGTCCACTATTAAGGGGCAGAATTCTCTAATGGATCGTGTCAGTGACCGGATTCGTCTACAAGCAATTTATCCACACGACTCTATCGCACACGTATAGGCACACAAAAACACGCATTAACACTCACATTGACTTGCGAAAACATAAACTTCGCATTTTAAACGCAGTATTGTTTACTTAAGAAGGCTAAATTTAACGTTTATGCGACACAGTTATATTTGGTTTTTCTGGATAATGTTTTACCTACTTGAATTATTAAGGGAAAGTAAAAGGATATGTTTGCCTAAACTTCTGCAAAACAATTATACTGGTGATAGTCATTGAGTGTAAGTTATATTAGTTATATTAAGCTCATATTTTGCAAAGCCAGAGACACTCAACAGGCTGCAACAATAAGCAGTGAAACTTCGCAGACTGAAAGCTACAAAATCGTAGTAGGTTCTTATACCAAATACCAACCCTCAAAATTAAGTCAGTAGAGGTAATTCGCAGGCAAGCTGTCCCCATAATCTAGCCGCACGCTACGCGACTTTGCGAACCTTAACTCAACTCGATTGTAGGATCTCCAACAGTCGTGTGATGTGCGTGAGCATACGACTGCAGCTAACAGTTGTAAGACCAATTCTTTCTGATCGAAGTTGGCGAGACTTCAAACTAGTCTTAAAATTGTCAATCGCAGTTGTAACGACGATCGAGTAAGGTAGTTGTTATGAATCTAGTAGGCAAAGTCGTGTAGTGTGCGGCCAGTTTTAAATAACTTACAGGAGTCGTACAAAATACTAATGGATTATGCAAACAAATAGAGCATTCCTCTTACTTTCTATAGTTCTAGGCGACGTCATTTTGTTCACATTATAAAACCATACGACAAGGACTCCGAATGGGCACTTGTAACTGGTAGGCAAATATCACCCTGCTTTGAATCCCTCTAAAAAGCGGGTCACACTTCAGAGATTTCCAATCATGTATCTGATCCCAGTGTTTCACTTCTGAATAGTAATATTTTTCCTAAAGACATATTAAGACTTTCCATTAAGGTCTTGCATGGAAGACAAACATTTGCCAGACCATGTAAATGGTCCCTTCAAATATGTCGTAATACCCTCCTCTTCAAAAATATTTCAATCAAAATATTTCACCTTTAATTAAAGATTGGTCAATTTAAAGGAAAATACATTCACCTTTCAACGGAGCACCCCTAGTTATGTAATGTGGGCACAAATCATCACATTTCACTTGTTTTTTTTATAATTAAGTGTCCTGTTTGTCCTTGAAATTTGTTAAATACGGTTGAAATGTAAGCATATCTTTTCCTGTAGATCTAGCATTACCCCATACCATATTTGTAGCAAATAGTGTCGCTTTATATTCACTGCAATTATATAATTGACGAACTCTTACAATGCTCTTATTGTCAAGAAAACGGGATTACTTTGAAAATACGTATCTTCCGAATGCTAAATGCTAGTTAAAT
Source organism: Holothuria scabra (assembly GCA_037179385.1). Lineage (NCBI taxonomy): Eukaryota > Metazoa > Echinodermata > Holothuroidea > Aspidochirotida > Holothuriidae > Holothuria > Holothuria scabra. The sequence continues at coordinate 1,902,744 of CM074199.1, forward strand.
GGTGTTTTCTTCTCCTGAAAGAAAACATTTTCAGCATATTTTAAAGTGACTGTTAATAAAAATTTGTCTCCGAAACATGCCTATGAAAACTAGACCTCACACAAATCGGGTTACGATTGTGTGATTTATCCCTCACTGGATAAACATTTATTTTGCTGCTGATACAAAGCACGGTGGCTGGGTGTGACCTCCATAAAGAACCCAACTGAATGCATGTGAGGGTCATCTGTGACCAATCAGATGTGTTATTACATTGAACACTTTGCTTTTGGGATAATATATTCACTTTCGAGTAAGCTATAATAACTTAATGTTTGAACTGTTGTGAAATATGTGTAGATTATGCTAAATGACCTATTTGTTTGACCATTTGCCGAGTACATTAGCCGACGATTAAGATCTTTCTCATACAGTCTTATATTTGATATCCTCCAGCCTGTGCTGCCTGGAAAATCATAGCAACGATTTTTAAACTACCAGTAGCTATTACTCATAGTGTTGTCGGATCGGTCGTCGGATTTCACGTTACGGCATTTGGCTTCGAGGGTATTAACTGGATTACTTTACTCTTTATTGGTAAGTGGACCTAACCATGAGGTATACTTTATCTATATTAGCTTTAACTCACCCTTTTTCTGCGATGGACGCCTTTGTGTTTAATCCCAGTGCCTTTTTCGTTGCAGTTTATCCTAGTATCGGCTTGCTTGGTTCTCTAACTCGGTTGAACTTGTCCTTATTTATCATTATGTTGTCTTTTTTGTTTTGTTGTTTCAGTTACACGTGTACTTGCTTCATAGAAGGACTGAAGAGCGAAAAGTTGTGATTCAATAAAAGTTTCATTTACGGAATGGATTTGAAAACTAAAAAAGCTTTGATGTCGTGGTAAAGCTTTTAGTAATTCATTGCCGATGTCTCAAATATTACATTTTCTTACGATGGCTTCTAAAATAATACTTCAATCATATCTGGCTAATTATTAATTTTGTTTGAGTTTGAACACAGCAAATTGCTTTTCCAAGACGCAAGCAGTAGTTTTTAATAGGTCTCTGTGAAGATTAACAATTGCGCAATCTTAACAAGTTCCAATTTCAAAATAGATTTCCAAAATCCATGTTCTCTCATTATTCACTATTTCTATCAAATATGTCTGTTCACGTTGCGACCTTGGTCGACAAAACCCAAAGAGAGTGTCAATCTTGGAAATAATCAGTGACTAGTTAGTTAAACTCTTGCGACAGGTAGTAAATCCGTTCATCCCAACTAAATGTCCCACTTGGGACAAGGAGTCTGTCCTTCTCTGAGAGGATGTCATTTTTAAAAATAATCCCAGACTCGACTCCGCACTATTGACAAAGAGTTGGTCCTGTTCCCACAGAACAAAGTGAAAGGAATTCACAATGAGTTGCAATTTGTCAAAAAGGGCAGCAAGTCGTGTAAAAGTAACTGTCAAGATAGCCTGGAAAATCCTATTTGAAAATGAAACTTGTTTCTAGTTATGTATTAGAAGTGCATCTTCTTACATCACAGAACGTCTCCAGAGATGACACACATGTTTAATTTGTAATGATAAATAATTTTACAACAAAACAATGTAGAGACTCGTTTAGAACATTAGCGTTGAAAGTTTCAAGTTATAAAAATAGTCTATATTTACTTTTGGACCGTTCAAATTCATCTTCCATTGCAGCATAGGTCTCCTGTGACGATGTAATGAATTGCTAAGTTTGCATAACACGTATAGGGTTGAAGAGAACAGCAATGGGAACACCAGGGAGAAGAACGAACCGTAATTGCTTAGTTACACGATCCGTTCATCGGTTTAGTTCGTCTAATGAAATTTAAAATAATGTTTAACCTTTGTAGATGATGATAAAGACTAAATAAATAGGTCTACGGGTGACAGTTTTTACTTTACCTTGGGACAAACTTTACCCGATGTTTGTGTGGTGGTATACGAACCCAACGTTGGGTAAGCGTTTGGTAAACGTTGGACATTTGGTTACTTCGAAGTCATGGAGAAAAACGAAATACACAAAGGTATTTCAATATTTTCTATGTTACAATACACTGAATAACATTTTTCCGGATGAAATAAAAATGTATTTTTTATTTTGGTGAGGAACTTCGACCAATTCGTGACAGGTCATTGACTAATGTAAAAACAACCCATACTAACAGAGTAACGTTGTAAGCCTAACGTTAGCTAGCCTTATCTAAGCGTCACATGAACCTAGGATCTACAGTACCTTGTTCAGCTTTGCACCTCATTTTGGACATTTCTTGGCATTCACTTCACAGAAAAGACCAAGAAACATGTTAAACTTTACCTTGAGAGATACAAGCTGGTTTACACCTGTAAAAGAATTATTGAAGGCACCCTATCCACATGCAAGAAATAAGATTTATCGTCACAATTTCTCTCGCCATTGTTGTCTTTCGTCTCGTACCAGCGAGTCTTTCCGACTACTAGCAGTATGGCGCATGCTCATTTCGCATACGCCATGGAAATTTGCCCAACTAACTTGCAATGACCTTAGACGTGCCCAACCAACGCCGTGTTTGTCCAACTTTTATAAAACTTTGCCCAATGTTTGCCCAGACTATAAGTGCCCAACCCGTTTTGCCCAGAATTTTTAAGAGCGTACGTTGCATTACATGGAACTCCGAAAATCTGTTCTTCTTGCCGTTCATTATTCATTTCATATCATTTCAAACAGCTGTATCGTGGGTGACGTCACCGATTCTATCTGGTATCGCGGCTACTATTTTTTATAAAATAGTTTTGAAAACAATTGTAGAAAAGGTAAGTATACTATTATTTACGTTTTGATTTAATAAACCTTTCCGGTGAACGCCTTTCAGGCATGAATCCAAGGGGGTGCTTCTACGGTCCTGGCCCCCAGTCCCTTTTTCACCACATCAACAATAAAATATATGGAAAATGGGCAATGCAACTCCATCAAACTCCTGTTTTCTCTTAGGTCAGTCCCCCTTTTGGAATGTCTGGATCCGCGTCTGCCTTTCTATCAGTCTTTACAAAGTATTTTGTTAACAGACATGCTTATTAATTGGTTTCGATGTGATGATTAAACGTTAGAAACGTAGAAAACAGAAACGCTGGTTACGTTAATTTGTCTTTTGGCTTACCATAAATAAATGTTTCCATATTCCACTACCTGCCTAAATGTAAGAAAAGAAGTAATTTTGCACTCAACAAAAACACTGGCAGCTGGGATTCCAGGTAGAAAACGTTCTTTACAGTTTTGCATGTAGTAGACAACCAGAAGTTATAGAAACTGCCATGTTGTGACCACTGTTCCTTAAATAGTACACCCGAGGGTCCAAAAATATTGGCTTAATAGGTACCGTTTGTATTGCATTTCCGCTCAATTGTACAATTACAGGCAGAGCAACGGGATCCTATCTGCCAGCATTACTGAGAAATAACGATATATTTTTAACAGTGCTGGTGAAAAAATGCTGTCCGCTCATTTGAAACTACATTGAACCAATCGAAATATTGCAGCTGAACTAAAAGCTGCAAAATGTTATGTTTTACATACTCAAAACGATATATTTTGTCAGTCCTTTAGTGTAAAAACCAGCAAACAATGTACCAAAAAGTCCTTTTATTTGTCAACAGGAAAATCAAATCGAATCAGGATTGAAATCATTGCCTGTATGGTTCGGTTTTGTAATTTCTATTAACGTGCTCTCGGTTGCTCTTCAACTACAAGCAAGTATGGACATCGTTTTCTGTTAAGCTACCTACACTTTGTTTGTTATTCAACTTCAAAAAGTTTCTCTCATGTCTCGTAAAAGTTCCAAGCTATGTGTTTTATATATCACCGCAGTCCTTTGCACGTTGGGGTTCACACCTTTTTCTTTTCTGTTACAAGAAAGAAAGAAGAAAAAAAACGCGAAAGTTACCCTGCTTAAGCATTTCGGTAAAAAATACCCCAAAGGAGTCAAAGTTCACATCTTTGCTGCACATGGTAATATCTGCCTAACCTCTGGTTAAGCCTAAAAATTTATGATTGAATATTGCTAAAATGTACATGTCTGCCGTTGACCGCCCGTGTATGGCACTGTAACTCCGTTTCACAGTGATTATTGACACCATGTAAATTTATGGCTATTACAAGCAACTTTACGTGACATTGATCCCTTCGTGATTTGCAATATTGTAACGAAAAATTGTGCCTTCTTTGTTTCCTGTAGTGTTTGCTCTATATCCTTCTTGGCTCATTATATTAGCACAAACACTTGGCTCAGGGATTGTAGCAGGAGTGTTAGTGCGGTTATTCTTAGTACCGAGATTAAGGAGAGAACATGGATCCGAAAACGATGCCCTCGTGACCGATGAACTCGAACTTTCACAAAGGGGCAAGCACAATGATGGTAGGTATAGGCCTAACCAAAATGGTACTGCTATTAGCTCATGCGCACAGTTTAACAAGGAATTTCTTGATAAGCTGTTGCTTTTGTATTGCACTTATCGATTGTATTCTTTCTTGGGATTAAGAAATAAGTTAAGGATGAGCCCTATCGTTAGCTAGTTAGGATAATTCTTGGGTACAGTGTGAATCGGCCCACTTTTATGGAGTCAGACGAGATTGCATTCGCCAGTTAGTGAAGGATAGGAAGACAAAATACTGATTTCGACGACTTCTTTCACAAACTTGCAAAACATTAAAGGCACATCTATCCAGTGAGGTACATGTTTTCCAGTATTGTTGTTTGGACCTTTCAATTGCACAATAGTTAGTAGAAAAACTGGATTTTAGACTCAATTCACTAACTTAAAGGGGAAATTCAGTCAACCTAACTAGTAGAAGTCGTATACGATCCTGTTCCATGATTGGCTAATTAGAGTCATGTCGCAATATATTTTCTCCTCAATTGTGAAATTTACTGGAAGTACCAACATTCGTGGAACACCTTGAAATGTGTGGAAGTCTAAAATATTAGGAGAAATACTTTGAAGAGAAGTGTGAAGAAATTCGGGACATTTAGCTGTTGCCTCAAAATAAGCTTGGGGACTGCTCTTGTCCCTTAACGAGATAGTTGCAAGACTCTTTACATTATGCAATGCAAAAGTTGTAGTACTTTGAAGTTGTTTCTGTTCATTAAAAAAATAGTTTGCGTTGAGACCCTTAACCATGCGAATCCGGACATTTGACTGGGGACCCTGGATTAGCATCAAATATCAAAAGCAGCTGGAGGTCACGAAAGCATAATCAAAGACAGGGAAATAAATTGCTCTCAGTGCTGGCAGAAGCAAACAATCTTCATCCCCAGTGATGGAGAAGTAGTCGATAGCAGGAATCTACTAGTATTTCGATTGTGGTTTTTTTTCGTAAACTTTTCATGGTTTGTAAACTTTAAAGGACTTCTACTCCTCATGGGGATTCTTTCAGAGTACACCGAGTTATTTGTATCATATCATTCGCTTCATATTATTCTCCACATTTCCATATTTATTAAGAGGCCCATTCGTCGGTGGATGAGGCGACAGGTATTGATGACAAAACGACTCACAGAAAATCTACAGATGAACCTTTGTTGGATGAATCTAACCAATTGGATACGGTCGAAACGGATAATCATGACATTGCCAGACTCTGCTCGCCACTTCTTGTGGTGTCTGCAGTATTTGCAGCATATGTGTACGGAAGTATACTTGTAAGGTTGGTAAAATAAACAACAGAGAAACAATAGAAATTTAAACCAGAATCAATGGACAACAACTGTTCAGTACCAGTAGGTTGATGGAAGAAATTCCTAACCATATTTGACCATTTTATGTGATTAAACGATATATTTTTTAGTGTGAAACCTAAAAGAATGTTTAGTTTAGTTCAACAATTTTGTACGAAATGATTAAAAGGGAAAGATAAAATTCTACATCCCTGGCCTGATCCTACCTCTCTCACCAATTTCATGAAATACATTCTTGTTCTCGTATCATCTGAAACTAGTTAATACATGGCGAAAGTAAGTCATGGCGTTGAGTAATGTCTTCTAAAACACATCTTATCGAAACAGTATAAAGTCTTCTTAAAACTACCGCAGAAAATTAACTTACAATTTGAATCATTTCGCATTAAATTTTGTGACTATCACTCAATCCCATAGGTTGTTATGTCAATTTTTTTTTTTAGGTAACTGTTACTTGCACACTCGGAAAGATGTGAAAATCTCACATATTGCAGGAAATTTTTGAAATGACGAATTTTGGTTAGTTGCAAACTTAAAACTTTTTTCTGATTAAAGACGAGATCAGATATCATCTTGCCATCATGACTTTTTCGGAAAAACAGTAAACATACTAGCTCAATTTGATCTTGTGGCACGTTTAGGTAGCGGAGCACTAACTTTAATTCTCGTGCCTGTGAAAATGACAAAGTGCCTTAAAAATTTTATGAGAGGTTGTTTCTGACTGTGTTATTTACAAAATATCATCATTTTTGCATTTGGATTTTATAGTCAATGATTTGATATACAGACTGTGTCAAATTCAAAGCAATATGACCAATATTAGTGTGATTTTTTAATTGTATCACCCGCTCTGTAAAATGTCGTTTGAGTAGCTGTTATGAAACACATGCCTATCATTCAAGGCCCTCTAGCTCAAAATTTCAATGGTCATGGTATGGAAATTTAAAAATGCCATGGAAGCCCCGATTGCGAGTCTCGATCAGACGAGGGGCATGTCCTGGTTGAAAACTTCTACTGGGAGCTTGGAGGGTACGGAAGTAGCAAAATTTAGTATGTAAGTCAATGGGTCGTTTAACTAGTGGCCCGCTACCTTTAATCTTCCGTAAAGGTATTTTAATAGTTACGCAATCTTCAACTTCTTGTACACTATTGTGTGAAGAAATACTGATCGACTGTGCTGTCGTGGAAGGTGTTTATCTGTAATAGTCATGTATCGCATCAAAACGCTAAAAATACGGAATGTTTGTCCAGCAGTATTATTTTGTTTTAAGTACTCAAAGAAGGATGTGTGTATCAAGTTTAAGGTCTTAGTTGAACATATCTGCAAGTTATTATTCTTCTAAACTAGGAGCAAACCAACTACCATGAAGACATAGTTGATTTTACTTAGCATAACAGTATCAAATAAAACCATTTCTATCTTTAAACAGCACCGGGGTAGCACCTCTCATCACTATATGGAATGTTTATGAAACAGGGAATGTGTCTTCAGCTGTTACGAATCCGTTTTGGATGTTTCTATATGGCAGTGCTGCTTTAACAATTGGATTTGCACTTGTCGGTGAAAGACTAACAGAGACCATTGGAGAAGGAATAACTGCTCTGTCTCCTTCAAGGTACAGTGCTACTACCGCCTGCCATTCGACACCTTGGGCACACCGAGCATTCATTTAAAATATTTTCAATGTAACGTTTTAGATATTCCATTTTTGGCTATTGAACAAACATCCTGCAAAGAACCAGTTTGACTAAAGGGTTGTCTGGCACATGCAGTTGCTGAATCACTCGTTGGGAATCTTTGAAGAGAAAGATCTCTAGGCTACATCATAGTTCTTAATTCAGTGCGTTATCTTAGACACGACTACATTTGATTCCCTTCTCTTTCGGCAAGTTTTAAGACAAGGAGAGACAACGTCGTATAGGCCTAGTGTCTTTGGGACATTGTCCATTCCCGAAGGTAATGAAACCTTGCTACTATCACCCAAATCCTTATCTCCACGTTTGGCTCAACAAGGATTAGTGACACATTATCAAAATTTTAATGAAAAGAACGCAATCCTTACTCACTTCTCATTAATATTTTGTGTCAGCAGTAACGAGAAATTGTGATTTTTTGTCATTTGGCGCTATTTGAAACACGATGTCCCATTACATTTAAAGGTACCAACATTTTTTTATCAATTACCTTAATAAGTTAATTGTTTCTTAAAAGTGACCATTTTTTTTAATCTGAGGAAAGCTAATGAACTGTAAAAATGCTTCAATCCAATGACGAACGGGGCACAATTACAAATTGTCTAAACGTTTGTTTCAAGTCATTCCGATGAAAATTCTCCTTATAAGCTTCGTCATTGACGTCAATTACCTTCGTCTAGGGTTTAATTGCAAAAGAAAGGAAGAGATTGTTGTTAAATCGGTGAGTTGTCCGACAACTCACTGATCTAAATGGCTTAGTCACAGGACTTTTAAGAATAGAAACAATCAAATAGCGACACCTCAAAATTTGAAAATCGTTTCCTAAAACGTACTGTCTAAAAATAGTACGTATTGTCTAAAAAACGACTGTTTGTCGTGTTTCCTTCTCTAAAAACTCCCTGTCTCTTTTGAGTGACAGCCTTTAGTCACCTATTAAACTACGATTTGATTTTTTTTTAAATTTTTTTTTATAGGTTTGAAATTTTTAGACTGTTTTACTTTCCTAACTTTGAGTAAAAGATGGTTATGCAAAGTTTTTTTTTTTCGCAGGGCAGTTTCTGCTGAAGAATGGCATAGCAGGTGGCTTTGCCATAATGTCAAAACGGATGATATCTGAAAGGGAAAATGCCCAACTCGCCCTTGGGTGTGGGGGTGTATATCTCTGTTAGATTTGGCCAGAATCCCGCCCTTTCATTTCCTTTATCAATGACATATTCCCTATGTAATACCATGTGTCTCCAACCCTGACTCCTTTAATGTGGTCCCTTGCCGACCACCAAGCTATTTTCTCATATTGGCCAACCTCTCTAAATCTCTGTTACATGTTTTCCAAAGAGAGTGTTTTTCTTTTTTTTCCGAGGATAAACACTTTTTAGAGAATGACCTTTTTCGGTAGGCCGTACATTATATGGTACGAGGTAACATTAAAAATTTCTGGGGAATGTAGCCACTCTTCACCCTGGTTACGATGCTCCTGCCCTCGATCCATATAATCAAAATTTAACTAAACATAAGCATTTTTTAATTAATTTTAATTGACGAATCCTCGTTCGTCCCTTTAGAAATTACGACTCTTGAAAATTAAAAGATGTTGGAGACTTACTGGGTAATGAAAATAGACCAACTCAACGTTCCTTCAGGGAGCAGCATTGGGCAATAGGTCAAAGGTCAAAGGGTAACACTTGTTATCTTTGCAGCTGCTGGCGTGAAGAAAGCAAACATATATGCGCACATAATTTAAGACGCGTATTGCCTACAGAAAATTCCATCGGTCAGAGTGCGTGCATTTTCAAAAGGCGTTCAATAACGTGTCATGAATTTCTCTGTGTATGTTCCGGCTTAATTGACACGCACTTCTGCGTGCTTGGAAAACCAACGCAATCGGTGGTTTTCCTTTGTTATAGCGTAAGAATGTGGATCGGAGCTTTTGATCATTCCAGAGTGACTGACCAATTAGTAGTCTATGAAGTTAAAACAGTCGTAATGAGATTTTGTTACCACTTGATCTAAACAAAAAGGATACTAACGCACAGTTAGATATAAACCCGCCTATTACTGAATACTGTTAGTAAATATAGCATGTGCAGTTTGAGTTTAAGTTTTGCAAGTGAAAAGGGAAGGTGCATCCTTTCGAAACGTAGTGTGTTTATCAAATTTTATTGCCTTTAAACTTTGAGTTTTGAAAGTTTTGATACTTTTACCTTTGAACCGACTTTTCACATTTCTATTGCCCTGAAGATTGACACGACCTCTGTTTTGGTCAGTTTCGGAAAGAAGTTTCATTGGATCGTTTTAACAGGATGTCGTTTTTCTGTGTTTGTTTCTTTACGGCATTTCTAGCATTTATAGTATATATAAATAAGAACAACTTGATATGCTCCGATAACCAATTCATACTTCTCAAAATGTTAACTTCGCTTTCTTTTTTTAAATTGCAGGGCTTTTCCTATAGAATTTGGTTCAACGTTGGTGCTTTTGGTCGCGTCAAACTTAGGGCTTCCAGTAGCTACACCACACTGCAAAGTTGGTGCCATTGCCGCCGTAGGCTACTACAACAATGGGAACGTGAACTTTAGACTTTTGTCAAAAATAGTTCTGGCCTGGGTGGTCACACTGCCAGTCACAACATTGATTAGTGCTGGACTTATGGCGCTCTTTGAAATTATGTACCACAACTACGGAGAAGTAGATGTATTAACACCCGTCGAAACATGAAATACAGCCTTGTAAATTGAGTTATATTTGAGCAGCAGAATAGACTATGGAATTGTAAAATTAATTTTGCATCTATATTTTAAGCTATTTAGCTCTTCAGCTATTATCCAAAGAGCCCAAAGGACTTTGGAGAAAGTGCAAGAATGGATTAAATGGTAGCTGTAGAGATGTGCTTTACTGAAGGGACGGAATAGGTTGTCAGTGACGATAACATTTGTCAGTTACCACAAGAACTGTTAAAATGTAAATGGAAATTTATTCCTAGACGAATCCGATCAGCACTTGTGTTCAGTAACTGTTGGCAGGCATTAGTGGGGTCCATTAGCCTTAAATCGCCTTCATTTCTTGTCTACATAAACTTACAACCCTCATATTTAGTGAAATTTAGGGAATCAAGGTACAATTCAGTATACAACCATCCATACAGGTAAGCAAGGAAATTGAGAGACTAAAGGAAATGGACCCCAGTTATGTCCGACTAAAATCAGACCATCACTTGACCATCCGGATTCGTCCATTCGGACCTCTCAATTATTTACAGTGAATGTAACAATATCCTGACAGGAGAGTGTACCACCAGTCTGAAATTTTGAAAATTTTACAAAGTATGAAAAATAAATTCGAAGTGTACAATTGCCATCCTCAAAGGCAGGGTTCTATATTAACTTTTGCCTACTTATTTGTCAAGTAGGGCAAGCGTCTATAGAATTTACTTGCCCTTCCAATTTTTCACTCGCTCCTACAAACTGGTAGAATATTGATTTTGCATTATCCCATAGAGTTTCATGTTCATAAAAATGATTTTCAAATACTGTTTGGCCTCACTAAATTGACTGGTTTAATGAGATTGTGACATGAATTGAATAACTAACTGTATTGAAGAAACAGTTCACTGATTTGTACGACATAATTTATGTTAAAAATCATTATAACAGATATAGCATTATGTCATTCTGTCTTTTTGTCTTTATTTACATCATAACAACTCTTGTTAACTCACAGGAATATTACTTTTCAGACAAACAACAGAAAAAAAATTGAAATGTTATGTTAAGTTTAGCTTAATGTGGAAAATTATGATTTATTCCAGTGTACTTTGAAAAATGAGTATAGTCAACAAGTATGCAAAATTTTAATCAAGTCTGATTGAGTCTGGACACGGTATACAGGCTGACAGTAATAGTGGGTAGCAACATGAATGCCATTCATTTGAATATTATTTGGATACAGCGCCTAGGGGCAGCTCTTATCTGAGGTGTATTTTCTCTCTATATTTCTGTGGACTGATACAATAAATCTGTCTACAGTATTGACAAGTGGAGATTTGTGTCCCAAGGATTACCAGGAGGGGTTTCAAAGTGCAGAAACTTTACATCTGACTTTTGTTTTTCCAAGTTGAATTTTTTGCCTTAAAAATGCAATTGATTAATATATGGGCTGCCGTATATACCAGTTCTGCTATTTTCTTGCTTTTTACCTTGGAAAAATACCACATCAAGGAAGCTTTGCATGGAGAGTCTGTGAAGGCTCATCCTTTTGTTTGTGTTTCTGTGCATCAAATAGTGTATCAACGCTCAGCATACTCTTCAAATTGTTTGTTATAGATCCTGGACCATTTATCTTTTGGCTTGCACATTGTTACCAGGGGTCTTGGAGGTGATCTTTTATGTGATTCCCAGGAGCCTATCAGCATTGATCATATGTATCTTAATGGAATGCTTGTTTCCACTAGCGTAGCCAGCGGGGGGATGTGGCAGGGGGCAGAGTGCCCCCCCCCCCCACACAGAAATTTTGGGGACGCGATGGGCGATGTTGAAAAAATGAAGGAGATCAAAAAAAAAAAAAAAGATAAACGGCAAGAGGAGGGAGGGAATCGGGGGCATTTTTTACAGTTTTTCAAGGGTGGGGGGGGGGGGCTCTTACTCGTTCCCGACGGCGGCTAGTGTCCCCGATGGTTTACCTGTTTTTTGCTCTTAAGGGACAATTTCCCTAATAGGAACCCCAAATTGTCGGCGCGCTACGCGCGCTATAGGTTCACTCCAGTTTTTTTTAATACTTCCATTCCACATATCTAGAGAGTGTAAGTCCTGTCAACCTTACCAAGAAACAGTGAGACAGAGTACACAGGTTATTTAGAGGTCTTAAATTTAATCCCATATCACAAAGCCTAGTTGCTGTTCTCTTGTGTGTGTAATGCGACAGGTCAGTTGGTGAGCGACTCACGGACAGACGTGGCATAGTTTGGTTATTGTATCGGGTATTCCAGGTGTTTTCGACGCAATACGGTCTACAACCCCCACAGTTTCTATTTTTTTTTTCTTTTTGTTTTTAATGATTACATAGGCTATGTTGTTTTTGTAAGTCTACCAAAAATTTTCGCGCGCTTCGCGCGCTTTGCAATTACACGATTCAGACTCAACAGAACACTATCACTGCGCAACTCGGCTTTTAAAATATTAAGTGATATTGTGCAAAATGTGCCAAGGGATGCAATAACATGGGATAGTTAGGCTCCTTCATATCCCCTTCTCACCACCACCTCGACATAGGAGCCGTCGGAACTTGTGGTCGCTGACATGGCCCTCCCCCTGTCGGGAATAATCTGTCGCCTTCCCACGGTCGGTTTAATTATTTTGGTTTTCAAAAGAGTTGTTTCTGCGATAAAACCCAAAATGTTCAGAATGCTTTTCACACTCTTCCCCAGTTCCGTTACCTAGAGCTAATAAATTACAAACCCTTCCCATCTTTTCAAGTAAATTAATATGGATTAATGAACATGTCGGGAATTTCATCTCATTTCGCTAAACCAGGGAGGTGTGATCTCTTGTGTCAGTCGTGCGGTACGGACTCGAAAAAGGAAGTACAATATAAGTTGTGCCCGATAGGGCCAAAAGGCCGTGACAATTGATCTATATAAGCTTTAAATAAGTACAGATTCTTTTTAGTGTAGGCTAACCCCAAAAAATTTCGCCCGCTTTTCCACGGTTAAATCAGTGCGGAAATATCTTCCTCTAGCATATACAAATTTTATGTCGTATATGACTGGCAATGGCAGGTATAGGGCACAGGTTTTCTTCAAATCTCCCTCACCAACTCATCGACGGCATCCTGGCTGTCGGGGCTTGGGGTCGCTACCCACCCTACCCCTCCCCCGTTCGGAGAGTGGCCCTTCGTCGGGCAAATCCTGGCCCCAAGCCTGGAGGGAAGACACATTTTCCAGTTATGACTTGTATATGTGTAATGAAGCAATGAACTAAAGATGGAAGCTGCATTTTTTGGAGAGTGGCAACTATTTTGGAGGGGCGGCCAATTTCACTAGGAGGGCGTGTCGCCCCTCCAAAACCCCCCTGTGGAGAACACTAGAATCTAGTATAAAAAGAACAAAATATAGCACCATGTTGCATCTAAGCTCTTCGAGAGAGCAAAAAATTCCAAAAGGGGAGGGGGACACCCAGGAAGACAGGCCCGTAGCCAGGGGGTTCGCAGTTACTCCCGCCCAGACCTATTTTTTCATTATTTTTTTTATTTAAATGGAGTTTTGGCGTTTTTCAAGGTAAAATGTCAATTCCGCTGGTTTAGCCAATGTAAGTCTTATGAGTAGTTGTTTTGTTACAGTGCAACACAATTTCCTAGGGCCCCATTGACTCGTACAGTAACCCTCTTACACGCACACAATAACTCTCGAGGGAATACGGAAAACATTGATACAAGATTGAAAATGTCCAAAAATTCCAGCTAAGGTGTTCACCAGATCGCTCAATTTTGATGTAAAATTGCAACATCTCCTTGAGGTAGGAGTGGGAGAACCACACCCTCTCCCCGTTCGGATGGTGGGCTCCTCACTTGGGTGCTTCGCTCCCTCAAGAAAATGCCACACCCCTGTGGCGGCGATGAAAAATGAAAAAGTGGGGGCTAAAGGTATGTGCAGCCTCTCAATATTTGTCAAGTGCTCCAATTAAGAAGCGGGGAGGATTTCAAAGTTGGGCTGAACATATTCTTGCTCTGAACTCTCGGGAAGTGCCGTTTCCGGCCATCCGAGGGGTTTGTAAAACCAAAAATTTCCTGGTTCGCTCCGCACCAATCGATGGTAGATCTCCGCTTAGAAACATGTATTGACATTTTTTATAGTTTTTTTTTTTTTTTTTTTTTGCATTAATTGAGAAATTTCAGAAATGAGATCCATTTCCAGGTTGGGAACATGCAGCATAAAACACTCGGGAAGTGCCGTTTCCTGCCATCTGAGGGGTTTCTAAAACCAAAAATTTTCTTGTACGCTCCGCGCCAACCGATGGTGGCGCTCCGCTTAGATAGTCCTGTCGGTCAAGATTGGGGACGATGAGTCGACTTTGCCCCCCCACAAGAAAATCCTGGCTACGCCCCTGCTTGTTTCCAGTAATCTTCATTACTCAAGTGAGGAATTAAAGCAATTGAATAGCTTGAATGATGAGTGTCTATTGTCACTAGAGGCATGCAGGTCACTACAATTGTTTAACTTGTTACGTCGTCCTTGTGAAATCCATCATCAACATTTGATGGGTGCATCCCAAGCACAAGGTAGGAGATTTAAAAAGAGATGGCACCATAGGGGAAAGAGGGGGGGGGGAAGAAAGGCCAGAAAAAGTTCACAAGACTCATTCAAATCAATAAATTTTTATAAGAACCTTGTTGCAGAGCATCTTCAAATCTGCATATGGAATGCTCGCTCTGTTAAGAATAAGACCACCCCTCTTGCTGATTATTTAAAAGAATATGATATTGATTTGATGTTCATATCTGAGACTTGGTTATGTGAACATGACAGTGCAATCATAAAAGAGTGCACGCCTCCAACTTATTCATTCTATAATTATCCGAAAGGAACAGGTTACGGTGGTATTGATTTAATTTGCAAAGACTCTGTAAATTTAGGCACCATACCCCTCAGTCATGTTGCTCAGCCGTTTAAACAGGCCGGTGTAATTGATTGTACCAGTGGCATTCGGTACATTATTGTCTACCGCCCCCACCATCTCAAGTCAATAACCTCAAGACAACTGATTTTCTCCTTGATTTTGATGAATTCATGGGGGAGATCTCCCTATGTCCCGGTAAAGTTTTGATAGCTGGTGATGTCAATGTCCACCTAGATGACCCTGCTAAGCCAGATGTTAGGCGATTCATTTCATCATATGAAACCGCTGGCTTCCATCAATATGTTGATGTCCCAACACATCGGCATGGTCATACTTTGGATCTAATTTTGGCCAGGGAGGATGATCAGATTATCCATGGATATAAAGTACAAGAAAATGATTTATCTGATCATTACATGATTCATTGTTATGTCAACAGAAAGAAACCACCCCAAATGAAATCCATTGTTCAATTACGTAACTACAAGCAAATAAATCGAGATGCATTCAGAGAGGATCTGGTTGAAGACTTCAGCAACATCCCTGAGGATATGGGTCTTGATGAATTAGTCAATGCATATAACACCTTTGTCCAGAATGTTCTTGATATTCATGCCCCACAAACAGAGAAGAACAAAGTTCTGAGGCTACGTTTCCCTTGGTATGATGATGAAATTAGAACTCAAACTCATGTTAGACGCAGACTTGAGCGAAAGTGGCGTAAAACTTCAACTGATGACAAACAGGCCTTTAAGGACCAAAGGGAAATCGTAAATAAGTTAACTGAGTCAAAGAAAATTGGTTTTTATAGGGAAAACCTATCATGTGCTATTGATAAAGAAGTTTTCAAAATGGTTAATTCTCTTCTTAATAAAATTGATCGTGTTTTGCCATCCTCTGATTCCACTTATGCCTTATGCAATCAATTTTCCAAGTTTTTCTCTGATAAAGTCACAAAAATAAGGGAAGGTTTCAATGATTGTCCCCAGCCTGCTAATAGCTTTGTGGTAGCTAGGTTTAATAATGGCTCTTCTCATACTAATCCTCAGTTTGAATTATTGTCTGAATTTTCTTTGGTTTCTATTGATGAAATTACTAGGATATTGAAAGGTTGTAACAGGAAGTCTTGTGTAATTGATCCAATCACGACTTGGTTATTTAGGGACACCGTTGAGGCTTTTCTTCCAGTTTTTTTCACGTATCATTAATAGTCACTTGAGTCTGGTGTTTTTCCGGAATTGCTCGGTAGAGCTGTCATATCTCCTGTGATCAAGAAACCATCTCTTGATCGCAATATTCTTAAGAATTACAGACCTGTGTCTAATATATTGTTTCTGTCCAAGGTTCTGGAGAAAGTTATTGCAATGCAACTTAAGATTCATATTCAGGCTAATAACTTGGATGAAGTGTACCAGTCAGCTTTTAGGTCAAACTGTAGCACAGAAACTGCATTACTAAAAGTCAAGTCTAATGTGTTGGGTGCTGTGGACAGGGGGGAGGTGGTTTTCATTGTCCTCCTTGATTTGTCTGCAGCATTCGATACAGTTGATCATGAACTGTTGCTTCAACGTCTTTATTATAACTTTGGTGTAACTGATAATGCACTTCGGTGGTTTGAAAGCTATTTGAAAAGTAGAACGTGTTATGTGATCATCAGTGGTGTCTCTTCTGATCAAAGTAGGTTGGTGTGTGGGGTACCACAGGGTTCAGTTTTGGGACCTCTTTTGTATGTAATGTATACTCAACCAATGGGTAGCATAATGCAATACCATAATGTGAATTTTCACTCTTATGCTGATGACACTCAGCTCTATGTATCATTCAATCCTACCATATCTAGTGTGGCAGAATTGGCTTTGCATAAATTGCAAGACTGTATTTCGGACATTATGTTGTGGATGAATTCAAATAAGCTTAAATTAAATAATGACAAAACTGAGTTTTTTTATAGCTGGTTCAAAACAAAGTCTCCAAAAACTTCTTTCACTACATTTAAAAGTTGGACCCAGTCATATTTTCCCCTCTAGTGAAATTCGTAATTTAGGAATTATGTTTGATTCAAACTTTAAAATGACGAGACAGGTTAACAGCCTAGTCTCATCTTGAAATTATCATCTTGGGAATTCATTTCGTATTGGTCGGTACCTTGATGAAGAGACTCGTCATTCTGCTGTCCGTGCTTTCCTCCTATCACGTTTTGATAACGGCAATGTTTGAAAGATTTGGCTCCTGCCTATCTCTCTAATATGCTCCAAAGGAAAACCACACCTTTATCTGGTCCTGTTACTAGGTCTGCAATGGACGGGACCCTACTCCTCACACCCCCTTCCAAGAAGCGAGTAGGTGAGGAGGCCTTTTCCATTGCAGGTCCTATGTTATGGAACTCTCTTCCTCCTCACATACGGCATTCCACATCTGTTGCGCTCTTCAAAAAACAGCTTAAGACTTACTTATTTAGTTGATTGTGTTTTGCTGGTATTATTTTTCTTGGGGTGTTAGCGCATTGATCATATGGAATTTGCGCTTTATAAAAGTTTGTATGTATGTATGTATGTATGTATGTATGTATGTATGTATGTATGTATGTATGTATGTATGTATGTATGTATGTATGTATGTATGTATGTATGTATGTATGTATGTATGTATGTATGTATGTATGTATGTATGTATTTTATTCAAACTGCCAACTCAAATCGGTATATCTTGTTTCAGTATGAGTGGACCAGGATATTAATATTACGATACACAGTAATTGACACCATTCCGAAACTTCAATTTGTAATGAAAAGATACTCATACAATATACGAGTATGTGAGTGATAAAGTAACAAAGGTACACTTGGTCGCCTTCAGAAAATTGTTCTTGAAAGGTTTCTATCACGATTGAAAAAGTTCATAAAATACTAATTTTCTGGCAGGGTTCAGGTTGTTGACAAGCATGCAGTGTCTATTTTGTAGATTTAACGCTACAAATTCAGTGCGGATTGTGGTGAGTTGTACCTTGCATGAGTAGCAAATCAGAAGAAATTAGCTTACAATACAGGAAATAAGCGATCGGTTTATGTGATGGCTGGTACGACATGGACTCATGCAGGTAACGCACTGGATAGTAATACGTCAAAATAGTACTTTTCAACTTTCATACCAAATTTCCCCTGTGCTTTTTAAATGTTTTGCGACTTTCTCAAACTCATTTTCGAGATCACAAGAATCACTTGCCCAGTCGGTCAATTTCAAGCAAGAGAGAATTTGCCCTGCACTTTTTTCACTTGTCCCGGGCAATCTGTAATGTCGAGCCCTGAAAGGAGATTCCTAGCTTGTGTATAAAATGTTTAGGGCAATTCACTCACGTCAAAATGGCACATTGGGCAATAATTTGTGATGTCATTGTTGTACCACACAAATTTCAGTCTTTGCATTTCTTCATTTCGTTTTCGTTTGGAGAGCTACTGCAGTTTGTTTCAAAATTTGATTAACTCCTTCATGGTGTGGGTTGACTTGACTAATCATGCCATCTCTGCAGAACATGCTAATAAGGAAACAAATCATTTCAGGTCATTGAGACATTTTTTAATTTCAAAGGGAAACGAAGCACTTACTTTTACAACAAGAAGGTCACAACTTATTGCGTAATGAACTACTAGGTAAATTTATTTGATTCTTATTTCTAAAATCTTAGCAATGGAACAGATAATGACAATGAGAGTTGGATGAATAAGATTTATTCTACAACCGTCAAAAAACTCTTTGAAATTCGAGACTTGATGCCACACTATTAAACAATTTTGTAGATGTAGCACTTCCATACTTGTTTAAAATGTGAATAGTCTAACGTAGGTGAATCATATGAGCTGGTCCATCTCTTATTGGCACCCGGGTGCAAAATTATACACCTCACATTGGTAAGAGTACGTAAACCCTAATTAAACCGCTATCGATAGGTCATGTGAGAATAATACATGGTTTTAGGAACGAAATGACAGCCTAAACCTCAAATACTGGCAGAGCAACCATATGGTCGGGAGGGCTATTGCTCCCCCGACGGACCAGAATGGTCTGTCCCCACCTTTTAAGATTAAAACACATACTCTAATGCATCCCACTTCATGCTGTTCTTGCCCCCTCCAACAAAATCTGTAGTTCTGTCAATGCTTGTGGACAGCCTAAGAGTCCCCTTACAAAAAACAGCACACTCACGGGTGTATCAAGAGCTTAAAACAAGTCGCTACTACTTTCTGCAGCAGGTTATTCCACAACTGTTCTAGTGGACATGATTTGTAAAATTTTTATCAGGTTCATGACTTGGTTACATCTCTCTGCTAAGGATTTCTAAATACTTTGTCAATTGTTTATATAAATTGTTAGTTTTTAAATTCTTTTAACAGAAATAATTCTTTAGCTAGTTAGTCAGTCAGCCATTCATTCAGCCAGCCAGCCAGCCAGCCAGCCAGTCAGTCAATCAGCCAGCCAACCAGCCAGTCAGTTAGTCAGTCAGTCAGTCAGCCAGTCAGTTCGTCAGTCAGTTAGATGAGTTTTTGCGACTCAGTGTTTCCTTTCAACTGGTTTAGGCCCGGTCGACCAGGGTCTTAGTTCAAGTTTGGGCTTTCTGGCTTGTTTTACCTACTCTTTAGCTTATGCTGCAAGCACAATGACTGCAGGTTCCACCTTTCATCCCTTTCTGAATGCACACAAGGAACCTTGCGATCGTAATGTTTTGTTTTTGTCCGTGGGTGTGGTTATGTGGATGTGACATTTTTGTTTGTAACACGACATCACAAGATAAACTATCAATTTTCAAATTTGGTTTATAGGTTTGCTATGTTCAGAAAATGAACACTTTTGTTTTTTGTGGAGGTGAAAGGTCATTATAGGTCACCGGTCCTTAAACTGCAGACTACCCCTAAAGGGATTGTAAACACAATATCTGAATATAGGAATGACAAACACTTTTCACATTTGGTACGTAGATTACATTCTATATGAATGGAGAATGCTTTCAATTGATTTTTTGGTTGGGTTCAAAGGTTACTGGAGGTCACCAGAGGTAGCACCGTGTAATTGGCTTCAATTTTCAATTGACTTTGCAACCTAGAGAGGTTGAAGTTTGCCTTCATTGACTTTGTTGTCCCCTCCTCTTGTTTCCTGCCCCCTGTCTACCCTGCCTCCCTCCCCTGTTCCCCGCCACTTGAGTATTTTCCACCCTCATTACCTTGCCAGACCACAGACCTGAATGCCCTGTTAACACAAAGTTTGAAGAACCAACCAATACTTGATTTAAAGGTTTGCAATGTTGATAGGAAGAAGCCCTATTGTAAAGGTCGAGGTCAAAGGTCATTTGAGGTCACAGTAAAAGGCTTGCAAGCACAATATTTCCTTGAAAAAAAAACCGTCTAAAACATGATAAGAGGGCAAACTTTAGTTTAGGTGGCGATCATCCAGGTCACCAGGGTCAAATGACAAGTCGCCAGAGGTCAAATGTTTTATGAGATAACCAGTTGTTAAAAACTTTGTTAACGAGATACTTTCAAGAAGAAAAATTGGAATAATTTCATTTTTGGTGTGTAGATGTAGTTTGGTTAACAAAAAAAACAAAAAAAAAAAAAAACACTTGCTATATTGAGGGAGCTACGTCAGAACCCGGAGGTCATTTGAAACCACTAAAGTGCGAACTGCAAAACTTTCCAAATTTTCCTTTCGGAAAGGAATCATTAAGCATTTTGACTCTCTTGTGAAGGTCTTCCTAATCAGAAATAACACAAAAAAGTATTGAACTTGCACCGTTAAGTGGTCTAAAAACTCTTGTATATACCAAACGTGTTCTTTGGTAAAACAAGCTGACAGCCCTTTCTTCATAAAACATTCACCATGTAGGGAAATCATAGAAGATGAAAACCTTTTTTACCAACTTCTACAAATTTATTGGACAAATATGTTGGGTCATTGTGGAAATAGAGTTAAGTTATTTCCTTCATTGAACAGTGACAGCACCAGGGTGTCCAAATAAATGAGGGTCAAACTAGAGACAACGCTTAATGTTTGGGAAAAACATTTTCGAGCGGGGCGAAGCTCGAAACCGTGCCAAAAGGGCCCGTTCCTGTTAGTGGGAATTCAGGGAGCGAGGCCACTAGATGTTCCAAGGTTTAAACACACATCTGGATGAAATTTAAGTCTGGAGAGGTATTTTATTGTTTATTCTCAGTTTTCGTTTAAACCAACTGCTAACTGAACTAACTTCAGAGAGGAATGAATGCTTTATAGTTACAGTAGTTAGATAAGTGTGTATCTACAAATATATTAGTCAATGATGCTAAAATACTTTTACAAAATAAGATAGAATATCTTGGTGTGCCGCTGGATGAGGCCTTGAACATGAAGCTTTTTTTATCGCAAAAAATTTAAAGTGGTAGCTATTAATCTTCATAATATCAGGAAGATAAGAAATAGCTTGTCACAGAAGGCCGCTGAATAAATTGTTATATCACTTGTAATATCACATTTGGATTATGCTAATGCCATTCTTATTAATCTTCCAGCCAAAACCATTAACCCTCTTTAGAGAATTCAGAAACAGATGGCGAAGCTCATCCTGACGGGCAAATGTAGTGATAGTAGCACGGACGCACTAAAGAAACTGCATTGGCTGCCTGTTAAGTGGCGCATAGTGTTCAAGTCCCTCTGTCTGGCCTATAAATATGTCAATAATCAAGCCCCAGATTGCCTACAGGCAGTGTTCGTTATTGATGTTTACAAGTATTACAAGTGACGGTCACATGGTAAACAAAAATTTAAGGTCTTTAACACAAACCGCTAATTTTGGTGACCGCACCTTTACCGTTGACGCACCAAAGAGATGGAACGATTTGACTTTAGATCTTCAGAATTGTAAGGACTTTCTGTATTTTACACGTACACTGAATACCAATTTTTCTAAATATTACTTTTGTGTAAAGTGCCATTAAATGTATGTTTACTTGCAATAATGAGCGCCAAATAAGTGTATAATAACAAAAATAATAGCTTGGGAGCAATGGCGGAAGGGTAAAATCTCACAGAATGTCCCCTCTCCCGATAACGCCACTACTGTCAGTGACGTCTCTTCTCTCGTCCCATAACAGTGGGTTTTTCAACATGTCTTAATTACTTAGCGATTATATTCTATCTAAAAAAATATTTGCGATAAGGGATTGATATAAGGAGCATGCTATTTCAGGTGAACGAGTTAATGAATGACATAATGAAAATTTAAGTCAAAAAAGTTGATCAGTTCAGCTTCTTCATTTCGGTATGCAGCATACTTACAAAAAAGGTTCTCGGTCTTAATTTCCTCCCCTGATATATGTAAATTGTCAACACCTATGGCTTCCATTAACAAATTGTACTTTTTCACAAGCCATTTACAGCTAGTATAGGGAACTACAATTATTGTGTTGACATTCTGTAATTACACTGTAGATTATACCGTTTAGATTGAGAATTATTTGATGTTTTAAAGATAAGGGTGCTATTTGCAAAATATATAGTCAGTGAATAATAGTTAATGATCGCAATGAGCCTTTTTATGTCCTTTAATGTTTAAAGAAGTCTCAGTCCAAGCAATGTGATAAGAAACTTGTGCTGCTATAAAATAGATCAACTGCTAGGGGTGAATGAAATGTAGGCATAAGTTCACTTAAGTTTAGAAGTTACATGGGCAGATTCAAACTAAACAAATCGTAATCTTTAACCCCCAGTGGGTAGTTAAATAAAAGAGGAGCAAGCTGATTCGATGGAAATGACACCAAGCACTGATCAGGAGTACTAACCCTTCGAGATTGAGAATGAATTAATGGTTATTTTGGAATGAAGTTCGCCAATCGGTATAGACAAACTTTAGAGTACTGGACAAACTGTGTCATGCATGAATAGATTGACATAATTAGTCAAAACAGTGTCTGAACTGACTAATCACTTCAGTCCACAATATTGATTAATATGTGACCAAGTTGAATTAGTTTTTAACAAATATCAATCCCCCTTGACTAGGTTTTAACTAATATCCTTTCGTCCATTACTACGAAATAAGACAGTATACCAACACAAATTAGTAAAATATTAGTGATCAACGTAGTTCGTCAATTCAGACACGACTTCGACTAATTTTTGGTTACAGTGATAGCGAATTGAGGACATGGCCTATTGGCCAGGTTTGTGTCAGAATAGCTATATAGAAAAACGGATCCGAATCTTCACGAAGAGGAGGACTAAATGCATAAGCACTAGTGCAATAGTTTACGCCTACGAGTCTAATATACAGGGCTTAGATCAAAACATGAATTTAAGGCATTTAAATGGAATATCCTGGCATTTAACAATACAAATAAACATATAATGTACCGCAGAATTGAGACCGTCCCAAAACTGGCCCTTGTTAGGGTTGTTCGGCCATTTCTTGCATAGGCCTATAATATGTAATGGAGTCCACATTCATGTGCCCGCTTGTCATCTGCCCTCCTTTTACTCGTTCTACGTAACCCTGATTCTGCCGGTTTCATGGCTTTTGGAAAACCCTGGTTATCATGGCCAATTGAATATTGAGACAAACACGGCCCGTGTAATTCATCCAAACGCAATGCAGAGACAATCTCCTCTCAAGGAATGTTATTTTCAACAATGGACGTATTTTGAGTGTTTTTGAAGTTTCTTTAAATAATATTGGCATATCCATATCCTCTAGCTTATAAGCGTTACAGGTTATGCCTATATTGAATAAGTTGTTTGTCATTTCAAATTTAATTTTTCTTTCTTTTCAAAACAATTTCCGCTAACGTTTATCTTGATGAAAGGTACATTTTAATTGGTTCTCATTTCTGCTACTATCTAGTTCGGTAGCAAAAAACCAATGTTGTTTATTGACCTGATGTGAATAAATTACTGGTTTTTTTTCAGGGTCGGTGGAACCAAACAGAATGTTTAAAGTAGCAACCCCTATTAGAGTAGAACAACAGTACGGTCGAGTTTCTGTTTTAACGGTGATCCGATCTAACATGGTCTATCACAAAACGTTCCAACAAGGGATGGGAGTAACTCCAGCCAGTCCAACCCAGTGAATATAACCTAAGAAAATTTTATTACAGAAGTGTAGGTCAGGCAGTAACTAAGTCATTACCAGACACAGCCTTTTCATTGTATTTGTAACAGTGCATAGGTCTTTCAAGCGTTATCATATAGTGTTTTATTATTAAGAAAGCAATGATGGTAGAATAGCTGCACAATCAATGGAGACAAGTCATCGGAAGCGTATATTCCTGTAGTTAAACTAGAGCTACCAAAAGGCTAATTCTATTTGAAATAGACGCGATATGTTAGATGGTTGGATCGCTTATCGCAGATGATTAACTCGTGATTGACTCAACTCATATGTTAATGACAAATTTATTTATGTTATTATCTCTGAATGAAACTCATCTTTCCCAAAACGAGATTAAACGTATGAGCTTTCATTCAAGCTCCATGGTCTGACACCGATAATTTCAGGTGATTGCTTTGAAAAACTTTGGGTTGCAAAATACACCGGTACTTTTATGACTGGTACTACTTCTATGACCACATTGCAAGAAAAGTTGTTAGTGTCTTCTTAGCCTTCAATGCAAGTAATGTTAATTTAGTAAGCATATATTTAAATAAACTGCGTACATTTGACAGGATTAGCCTACAACTTCCGATCAATGAATTAATTTTACCATGACAGGAACTAGTTTCAGGAATGAGGTGTACTAAGCTTGCATTCACGGTCAGTTCACAAGAGTGGAAGTGTAATGAAAATAAACGCATAAATGACCTGTTAGTACAATACCTGCACAAAAATACCCTGAAACTTATGCATGTAGTACACCTTATGATTTCAAATATCTCAGAGAATGGCTCAGATTAAAGTTGAAATTTGAATAAGTGGGTTAAGACCTAGATTAGAATCTTTGGTCATGTAGGCCTTCTTAGTTGGCCAAAATAGGAGTCTCTAAATTGGGACTTACATGGCATGCACTCAATATGATATTTTTAATGTAATTTCTTTGCCATTTTACCCCGACCCACAAGTAGAAAAAGTACCACGAGGACTCACTGAAGCCGAACATATTAGTTCATTCATGTTTTATTCACTCCGACACTTTATTACACCAGAATCATGAAAAAAACTAAAATACTGTCTACATCTTTGCTGCAAGTACCACTCACATGGTTTGTTTAGGGCCCCTCCACTCAGGTAATGAACGACCTTTAAAGGTTCGTTTCACTACTTTGCTGCCAAACCGAAATTTTTATGACATCACCACTCTGCTAGAGATAATGATTATCTCTTAAACCATATGGATGAAAAAATTCGTTCCCCCCTAAACGATTAGGAAACCTTATGGTCTGTGGTTCAGTTTGATTCCAACGATAGGAAAATATCACACTGGGATGTAACTGACATACGCAACACTTACCAGTTCTAACTACCATTTAAAATAGTAAGGCTGGTCAGACTTTGCTTGTTACCCTTAGAATTTTCAATATCAAAAATCCATACGGCGTTACCTTCATATGTCATGCATCACACTCTTTATTTGGTAAATAATGGAAAATAACCTTTCCTTTTAAAGTTACTGGCATATATAATCAGTTACAGTAGAAACCTATGAATTTTGCACACGTACTGAAATGTATACGTGTTCTGGGTATTACTACACCCTATGTTCGTCATCTTGAGCCAAACAGTTTAATAATGATTCGGATGTAAAACATCATGAACTAAAGGGCACACAACGTTGAGTAAGGTAAGTCTTAATTTCATTTTCTTGCATCGTTTCTGATTTGCACGTTGTAAAATGAGTCCGTTGAAAAGGGACATTCAGTCCAGTGTAACGAGACATTAATTGTGGACGATTTGGTATCATTGTGGATTGAGCATTATGTTGTCTTTAAGTGTCTTCTATCGCCTTTTGGAAGATGCAGTACAACAAAAGTCTTTTATTGGGGGATTGATGATTAATGTTACAAATAACAACTTAATTTATTTACCACCAAAGAAGTTTTAAAAGGGTTTAACACTTTCCAAATTTGTCCAAATAGTCCCATTTTAGTGTCTGGATCTCTCAACCAAATCTTATAACATAATAGAAATGATGCGATCTGTGTGCTCAAGAAGTAACTGATTCACTTATCTGCTGCTAACATCATGAGGCCTTTGGTAGCTGTCATGGTGAATATATCAACTTGACTTCCTTCTTTGCCCAATTATACAAGTTGATGATAATTAGGCAGGGATATCTTTATATTTATTTTACCGTGTAGTGAATGAAAGCAAAGGCACACTGGAGGCGATCTACAGTAGTTTGTGTACAGTAGTCAAAGATTTTCAGCACCCCGTCGCCAAATCGGGGTTCCGGCAATTCACCTATGCAAACAGGATTACACGCGAACACACAAAACAAACCAACTTGTTTATACACTCGCATTGAAACGCATGTACATTTACTTCTGTTGAATTCCTTAAGTATTCTGCATACCAAAGTATGGCGTTTTATTTATTCTGCTGTATTTTGTTGTATTCCGTTGTCTTAATCTGCCTGACTTATTGTGGCCAAACGAAATATTTCCCTCAATAATTTCATTTGGGTGGCCCCTCCCTGACAAATTGACGCCCCTGCTAGCCACGCAATCCACAAAAAGGGGGGTATGTGAGCTTTATCTACCATCATATCCTTATCCATATTAACAATCCGAAAATTCGCGTGCACGTAGCTGCTTGTTACCTAAGTGTAATCAAACCTTGATATAGTAATATATTTAAATTAATTCGGGCAGGTGTGGTACTACTGCGTTAAAAGTTTTTCATGAAAGAACAGTGTGTGTGCCTTTACATCCACAATTTTACATCAGATGGTTTCTACATATGCAAGTTTAAGGGATGTGGAAGTGTAACCTGGAATTCTGAATATATCAGGTCAGTTCAAATGGTACATGGTAAGATTTATGTAAGACAAGCCGCATCCATGCATGTGTACAAGGTTCAACTTTTGAATGTCTGTTAACGGCCTGCAATGCATTGGAACGATTTAATACATACTTTGAAAGATCGTCTGGCCACACTGTTGGTGCAAATCGAATGGAATCGTTAAGCTTATATCGTTTGCAGAAAACATTTAGTTTTACCTCGAAATGTGGAGACAATCAAAGGGTTATGGAAACTAGTTCGGGTAAAGGTAACTTCTTAGCTTCAGTACTTCAAATGCAACAGCCTGTATCCGTGCTTCAGAAACAGGATAAAATTGCTTTTTTTTTTTAATACGAACGTTAAGGTATAGCCATGAGGACTTGTGAAAAATATGTTTCTCCCTAAAACAGATATCACTACGTACACAGAGAAGCTGCGTGAAACAAGAAATGTTAACGACGTTCGCTCAAGGGCAAGAGATATGGATCCTTATTGTTGGGTTCCTTTTAACGTTCCTTCTACTGGCCTCTGTTGGAGCTAATAGTGTACCAAATGCGTTTGGCACTTCGATAGGTGCTTCAGTCCTAACACGCGTTCAAGCTGTCGTCTTGGCAGGGATTTTCATGACTTTGGGAGCTGTGATAGTAGGTCCAGCAGTCGCAGACACGGTTGAAAATGAAATAGTGGACATTTCCTTATACAAATCGAATCTGGAACAACTATTGTTGGGACAACTGTCAGTTATTTTAGGTACGTAACACCTTCAAAATAAAACATTGGTCCACTTTTGCATATACTGACGACATTCCTAGTGACAGGGGTAATTTAAGCCTTGAAGAACAGCTTTGTGAACGCTGTCACAATCACGAATGAAAGAGAAACTAGATGGGTTATAGAGGACAAATTTGCGTAGTTGGCCTAACACACTCCATAATTACATTAGGCTTCTTTTGTAAGGCTTGATCAGACTGTTGAAATTATACTTTTCTGATGTATGAAAATAGCTTTCTACGACCCAATTGCTAAAATACATCTAAATTTGAAAGGTATCACCATGAAACACTCGGTCACTGACATTAACGCAGCTCATTCAATTAGTTCTTTAAATTCAACAAAATTTTGCAACAAAAGTTTTAATCACATACCAATGAAAGATTGTCAAACTTAGACAATCCCCATATCCTACTTATAAATGTCTTGTGAGTGAACACTTAACGGTTCAAATCAGTTTTTGAAAAATACGAGACCGGACATTTTTTGAAATTATGCGCAAAATCGTTTTAAGTAAAGAAAATCATAAATTTCAAAAGTTTAACTTTCACCGTAATTTTGGATATGGATATCGACTCATTATGCCAACTTTAAATATTTTCACGGGATAGTGACCCTTTAACACTTCCATTAAGTTAGCGATATCTACTCAATGAGACCGTTTAAGAAAATCGAGATTAAAAATATTTTTCAATGTTGCTATGTATTTTAGATTCATTTCCAGTGCTTGTAAAACTGGTTCTTAAAATGAATTTTGGAAACTAACAATGGATTTAGACAATCCAGTCTATGGAACGGGTTTTTAATTTGTTAATATCGATAGACGTGGAAACTTTCATGAACTAAGAACTTTTGTATCTCCTCCCTTTATATTATTTAGTTTCCTCAGCCCATCAACATTTTAACCAAAATTTTTTATATCCTCAGCTTGCGCAATTTGGAAAATTATAGCAACAATTTTAAAACTCCCAGTTGCCATAACGCATAGCATTGTTGGCGCGGTGGTTGGATTTCATCTGACGGCCTTTGGAATTGAAGGTATTAATTGGACGACTCTGCTTTTCCTCGGTAAGTGTTAACAACGATTCAATAACATGGAACAGTGTAAATCAAGAGGAGGCACGTAGTCAGGATTGCGTCGTGGGGGTGGTGTCACGGGGGTTGGCACGACATAAGGAAAAAGTCTAAGAATAGAGAGAAAAAGAACGCTATTTCAGGTGTTTTTTCCTTGCAAGGTTGGGTCACGGGGGTCCTGACCCCCCCCCCCTTCCTACGCCACTGATCAAGAGACTCATTTGGGGTGCGCCTGCAACTGCCATATACTTTTCATTGCAGAATTATAGCATCGTGAGTAGCAGACATTGAGACGTAGTTTAAACGGTCTTGGAATGCCAAATCACCACAAACGACGTTAAAAAAAAAACCCGTATGTACTGTACATGGTGCCCCCTTTGAATGCAAGTCCTGCTGCTTGTTTTGTTCTGACAACCTATCAACTAGATATTTTATCTAAGCTTACCTAGATGACTTATCCAAGGTAAAGCAAATCATAGGGAAATTCAAAAGAGGTAATTACATGTCACTTTTGCTTGTGCTGACTCTAAATTGCAATTAATGGCATTCCCATTGCGCCTAGAAATTTTGATTTCTGGCCAAGAGATTTTTCTGTATTGAACGGAATAGTTTTGAAAGTGAAGTTTATTCTTGCTTTATTAACTTACAGCTATATCTTGGTTGGCATCTCCGCTTCTGTCTGGAGTCACATCTATAATTATCTATCAAATAGTTCTCAAAACAATCGTCGAAAAGGTACGGGTATCAAAAAATATTTATATTTACTAACATTTACTTAGTAGTAATTTAATGATAATTTAAAATATGCAAACTCATACTGATGCAACTATTTACATACAACGTTGTTTGAAAGTTCCAACAAATGCTACCGCTAAAGAAGGGCCGCAAAAAGGTCAGTAAGAAAGGTATTTTACATTTATCAAGGACGGGGTTAAGCGCTTTAAATGTGCATAATTTGTGTACACTCTAAAACAGTTGGTTTCACTCTTGCCGGAGTGTCTGCAGAGATCTCTGTTAAAAGAAAGAGTAATAATTGCAAGCGCTCGTATGAGAGTGAATTTTCACTTTTCCAGATTACGAGTGAATTTCACCCTTCATGGAGTTAATTTCACTTCTCTTGGAGTGAGCTAACATTCTAATGGAGTAAAGTCACACTTTTCACTCTAAAATAGAGTGACTAAGTTCACTCCTTTTTTAAGAATGTAGTGTATAAGGCATAACTAGTTGAAACACAGCTGACCACCGACGTGATGGTTATTGTTTTTGCTTGGGCGTGGCTACCTAATTATGATATCCAGTGAGAACACTTTGTACACTGAAAACCCCATTTTGTTGTGATTATGTGGCGAAATTGAGGTTACCGTCTGCATGGAGATTTTGTTTGCTCACTAAGTTAGGAAACCATTTTTTTTATTTTAACATAGGTGACATAATAGTAAGTAAACTTCAAAATGTTCATGTGTTCATGTATCGTGTTACATCAATTTCGAGTTATCAAGTTACCTTCACAAAGTTCAGTCTGCGTTGGACATCAGGAATAAAACAAATTAAAATTTTCAACAGTTGCCTTGATAGATCTGTTTCAAAGAACAGTATTTTTTAGGTAGTTTGTTTTAGCTTCGACCAACCATTTAGATAAAAATATCAGCTTTTCCGTTTTTATAGGAAAACCACTTAGATTCTGGAGCTAAAACATTACCTGTTTGGTTCGGCGTTGTCATAGCTATCAACGTGCTTTCAGTCCTTCTACAACTTGAATCATGTAAGTATGTACATTTTCATAACGCACTGGTTACTGATTAGATTCCATTCAACTTTTGTTTAACAGACTAACGCATTCAGTTTTGAAAGGAGTTAAAAGTTTTCAATGACTCTAACTGGGCAGAAACTTCTCTAAACTAGTTTGTAATGGTCTTCTTTCCAAACTTGAAAGGTGTTAAATAGTTAAACACCAGACTGGACGTAATTCAAAATGCCATTAGAAGACTAAAGACTCAATTTATCCAGAAACATCCAAAATAATTTCTAATTATTTGTGTATTTTGACACTCGTGACCTTAATATAAATGTTGTTCATACTTAAGATGTTTTTACTTCAGTATTTGCATTTGGAGATGTACTTAGTTGATTGCCTCTCTCACGACTCGAAACTGAAAACGTGGCACAATTTTATCCGGCTGATGGGCCCTTTTAAACAAGGTGTTTCTGAATTGAATGTTGCCATTACATCGATTGTACTCTTTGTTAAGGTTGGGAATTAGCTGAGGAATTATGGTATCGTTAACTTTTTAGGGCATTTCTTGTTAAACAGTGCCCATCGCCCCATATTATATAATGTTTTTACATGCATACCAACAGCCACCAGTTTTAAACGATAAGCATGCGGAGCAAAACTAAAACAACGTTACTCGAACAGAGTAAAGTTAGCTTCTCCTACAGTGTTTTCATGGCAGAAACACATTAACACCTCCATCTGGTCAATTTACAGAGTAACCTATCAGTATCGTTTACGTGGGAACACTGGACTTGCTTGTTTGACAATCAAATCAAGCTTCTTTTTGCTGGAAATAAGATTTATTCACCCAATGTCAGACATGTTAGCAAAAGTGCTTCATATCATTTCTAAATCGAAAAAAATGGATACAAATGAGAGAGTAGTGCTAGTATGGCCTAGGAGGGGTATTATAGACTACCTTAAGTTAAGATATCTTATGGTGTTACACTCTCAGTTAGAATACATAACCTCATCTCAAGATGGAATAATAAAGCCGTTTTCTGATACTTATTAATTATTGAAAAGTTAATTTGGTATTGATTTCCTTCCAGTGTTTGGTGAATTTTATATGCAATGGTACTTACTAATAGCCAACAGTTTGGGATGCGGAATACTTACAGCAGCAGTGGTATGGTTTTGCATTGTGCCAATGCTAAAGAGAAACAAAGAAACAGAGAATAAAGCTATCTTGACAGACGACATAAAGAACGCACCCTCAGGAAGCAAGGAAGGTGGTACGAGCTTAAATATATTCCCAAGCAAAGGGAACATAATTTTTGGCTAACTGAGATTTAGCTTTGTCTATAAAATGGTTTGCAGAAGTAAAATTACTTTATTGTCTTCAATTTTTGGTACAGATAAGCCCCTATTTATCCTCCTAATGACGGAGTGCTTGAAAAAACTTTACTCCTTAGAAGTGAATTGATAAAACGTGTCTCAATGAATGGAAGAAGAAACTTTAGACCTTATTACAACCACATTAGAGACGAATTGCCCAATCAGCATTTTTGGCATTGTGGTTTAAAATCCTGTTTTGGATTAATTTTGAAGATAGAATTACGACAGTCTGGGATATTCCGCATATTGTCCCATTCTCCGGTATCAGAGTTAAAATGGGCCGAAAAGGTGGCAATTTGAATGGAAAAGGGAGTGTGTGGCAAATATTCAAGCATCTGGATGGTCCATTGGCAAAATTTTCATAAAGCTTCGATGGAGAGAGAGAAAAAAAGAAACAAACAAATAACCTGTGCCGCAGGAACGTTTTCGTTATGGTTTTCTCTTGCCATCAAGTCGTTTTTTCTGATTTAGTTTTAAGAACATGTCTTAGATTGTTTATGCTGTCAATAACACAAAAATCAATTTGCATGTCATTTAGTTTATGCATTTGATAACTCCTACGATATCCTTGACAAGATTTCTAAAATTGAAGCTTTTCTAAACTAAATATTGTAATCTTGCGTTTGCTACCTTAAAGGACGAAAAAGAATGTAAAACTAAAATGAACATTCTGACCCATGTTGGAACAATAGTGGAAGACTACTTTTAAAGGGATAATGTATCACCTCAAACTTGAATCGAATAGTAATCATGTTTATAATTAGCTCCAAAGGATCAAGTACCAATATTTTTCTCCTCAATAGGCAACATTGGAGTCATGATATAGTAAAAAAGTAAAGTGAAAAATACTTTAGCGAGAAACAAAGATTTGTGTGATTGAGCTGATAATAGGTTGATAAGTTTAACGTTATTGTGAAGGTTCGTAATTTTATTTAAGAAAAAAAACTCGTCTGTGTTACCTTTCATGTTTTTTCACAATCCGCAAGTTCGGTAATTTGTTGCTGCATGGAAATGTGGGGCACAGCATGGGAAGCACAAACCTAGCTCAGCACATAGCTTACGACGTTCGCGTTCCCTTGTTTTCGTTAATGTTTAATGTTTAAAACGTTCGGCACAAATTTAAAATTTGACATATTTTTTGCTGTTTCAAAATTAAAACTTATTCTGAAAATATAATTTCTATTTTCAGAAACCTACCAAAGTGTTGAACAAACATATGATCTCGATCTTAAGCAGTCTGAAAGGGGCCCAACTGCACCTCCAGTATTTGAACCAGAACAATCAGAACTAAATGGAGCCGAGAAGTTATACGAACATCCTGATGTTGTCAAGCTCTGCTCGCCCCTTCTGGTAGTGTCTGTAATTTTTGGAGCATATGCATACGGTAGCATTCTAGTAAGGTTAGTTTTTTATCACTGCTTTTGAGGATTCAACGAAAATCGTACCCCTCAGTATTTTAACAAATCTTCGTTGTCTTAGAAAAATCGAACAAATATTGCATCCTCCCAGAAGGGTATCTCATAGTAGTCAATTAACTTGAGGAATTTTAAAATGTCGCTAAATATCAAACACTCAAAGCTTACTATCCCAATAATAGGCCCTACTGTATATATTGTTTTAAGAATGATTCCATATGCAAATTTCCCCTCCTGATCTTCTCATATCATACTTCTTTCCATTTGACTTCCCGGAGAAGAAATCCGTCTTCTCGTAGAAGGAACATATTTCATAATTGCAATTTCAATCTTCAAATGAAGTCAGTAGAGAAGTGTGGTTGTCTTTGCAAAAGAGCAGTCTTCTAAATAATTGGACGTTTATACAGAAGTTTAAAATTCCAAAACATAAGATATTTGGACATTAGGAAATTTGTTCAAAGCCGTTTCGTGGATTCTGAATTTGCCCATGGATTGAACCAGTTTTAGTCACTAACTTTTTGAGAATTAGAGTTTGTCCAGTGATTTCATAAGATGGCCACACTCGACTGAATTTGATCCTGTGTTCAACCTATTGGTTTTAAACGCTACTCAAGTCCCTTTCGTGGTACAATTTCTTTTTCAAAGATTTGGTCACTGGCCTTGGTCATCGCATTTACAGGAATGACAAATTTTGTCAAATTTGTCGAATTGACAAACTGTACATCTAGGCTTCACAAAACTTTCAATAGACTTAAATACATAATACAAAAATGTCGTCTCACTTTAAACGTTTGTGCCGTTAAATGAAAAACTGTAAGAAGGATTAATTTTCTGCAACCCGCTGACTACAGTCACTTGGTCACGGCTACAAAGCCTTGGAAATTGAAACACATTTTCCAAGAAAATCGCAGACGTTTTCCTTTATTGAAAGTCATGCAGTAACCGTTCGCGTGCTTAAAATATTTCTCTAAACCTTAAAAAAGACACGAACTGAACGTTGAATATTACAACTTCTTACATTTTGTTCGAATTTGACAGTGCTCTTGTGCTGTTTTATGGTCGACTTTGGTAGTAGGCCAGTAGCAAATGTAGGATCTGATATAAAGTAATGTACGGGAAAAACTTATTCGGAACAACATATTAAAACCTAAGAGTGCATGGGCAGAAATTCCAAAGGTATTGAGTATATCCCTTACTTTTCCACTAGGGGAACTGGCCTATCAATCATTCCCCCCCTCCCCTCAGATTTCCAAAGGAGCGATATAAACTTGTATGCCACTAATCATTTTAACATTGCTTCCAAAAAATTAGTTCTTGTGGTCTCAAAAAATAAACATCTACTCGCGTAAACATTTCCTGGTCGCCTTCTCACCACCCACAATTTGCCCCCCCCCCCCCCGTAGACTCGGGTTTGTAGGATATGCCCTATGTACTCAACGCCTGTCGTAAGAAGCGGCTAAAGGGAAACCAACCGTGAACTTGAACTGTACTGGAATATAAATAACTTTGAACTTTTAATCGAGTTGACTGACATTATATGACATATTCGTGTTGGTGTGTCGTTAAATTTCATCGTACTTACAAATCCACCCACAATTCGTACTCTCATCTTTTATATATTTGCGTAATGTCCAGCCAAACATTTGAGAGGCCTTTTTGTTTTAACGATTTTTGGTTTACTTATATCAAAATATGGTTTATTGATATCTTCTTAAAGAAGGCATGATTTTTAAAATGTTGTAAATACGTACTTCATGCATTCTTCTAGGACCTTTTTTCACATGGACATAAGTTCTAGTATCATACTTCTGAGGAAATGAACTACGTGGTCGGACTTTCAAAGAGTAGTTATGTTTTTTTTAATTTTTCAAACCCAGCACTGGAATAGCTCCCCTTATCACAATATGGAATGTCTACGAAACGGGGAGTGTAGTGAGAGACGCTGAAAACCCTTTCTGGATGTTCCTGTACGGAAGCTGTGCTTTAACACTTGGATTCGCTATTGTTGGCGGAAGAGTTACACAAACAATTGGGGAAGGAATTACATCCTTGTCTCCTTCGAGGTAAATTATTGAGAAATGGTTTTTAAAAGAAACAATTTCCTGCATGATAAAATTCCCTGCATAATGAATCTTTGGCAATAGAAACACCGCAGGTGGAATAGAAGTGTTATAAAGTGGCAAAATAAACTTATTCATGTTAACAAACAAATAACGTCATGGCTGATTGACAACATAGTTGATAAGGTACGCGAACATTTCGTCACAATGAATTTCGTCATGCGTGATGCATCGCAAAAGCAGTAGTAGGGAGTAGGGAAAACAAGCCAGTGGGCCACAACTGGAAAAAATTAAGGTCGTTGCCGACTCGATTTGAACCAATGGGTTGGAAACTGGGCCGTAACACTGTCTTACTACTGTAACTAACAAACTCGTCACAAGGAAATAGAGATTCTAAATCGTCAGTCTAGATTCTGCGTGCAATCGCTAGATTAATGTACGTGCAAAACCAAACGTGCATACCTATATTCCTGGGTTGGTCTGTGATCTATGCCGACAAGTGTCAACAAGTGACGTAGCGTGCATGAGTCAATTGTATCTTCAGTCGTGAGGTTGGAAGATGGATAGCCTCATTAAGAGTTTCAAAATTAAAAAATGAGAAAAAGGACAAAAAACAGCAATTCTACGAATACGAATTGTCTTCCCAGTTCCCTCAAACACACTAAGTAACATATTAACAATAAAAAGTGTTGATGTGGTTAAAGTTATCCATGACATGTGTTGTATGTTTTGATTTAGTCAAAATATGTATGAGCTTGCTTCTCCCATGTTTGTTTCAAGCAATATCAGTAGGTTTATTTAAAACAAGGTGTTTTTGACAATTTCCAGAATATTAATTTATGATATTTGTTTCAAATATGTAGTAAACAAAATAGGGTGTATTAATTCATCTAAGAAGACATTGTCAGAACTGCCGTTATATATTATATGATGTTAAAACGTAGGCTTTTTTTCATCGGTCTTTCAACGCTGTCATAAAGTCAGGGTCATTGGGATATATTTTCTCTTACCTTGCTCAGTTTTAAATTGTTCTGTTCTGTCTTCTAAATAAATAGCAAGGTTATATTCCCATTGACTTAGGGAGAAGTACTGGATTTCATCTTTTAAATTTCCTCCAAATCGAGAATATTTTTTTTTGTCTTGAATGATTCTAAGAGCAGAGAGAAAGGTGTACCTGTACTCATATTTACGACCTCTGGCATCTGCTTTGAGAACACCGATACTGTACATATGTAATATGTCAATCTTTTTCGTCTTTGGCAGATGTGATTTTAAAGGGAAATGTTAAAAATATAAAGGCATGAATATACCAGTTCACAATTTTACGCCAATAAAAAGAGGCACTTATAAGTTTTTCTCTAATATGATTACGTTATTATCATTAATTCAATGATCACTCGTTCATCCAAAAACAAAACAAAACAAAACAAACCAAAAAAAAAAAAAAAAAACTTCCGTAGCGCTTCTATGCATAACAGTTTGAAGATATTGCACAATTGATGGTGCTTACAGGTAACGGACAAAACGTTTAAAAATCTGTATTCCTTGTTGAACATATCGATGCATTTTAAACTCAATATTTGATTTTAATTGTTTGCTTCACTACAGATCTTTTCCGATCGAGCTTGGTTCAACAGTTGTACTCTTGGTAGCAGCAAACTTCGGGATCCCACTGAGTACGTCTCATTGCAAAATTGGTGCCATTACCGCTGTTGGTTTCTATAGTAACGGAGACGTGGACATCAAGCTTGTATCAAAAATATTAATCGCCTGGGTGGTAACATTGCCTGCAGCGATAGGACTAAGTGCAGGTTTATCGGCAACCTTTCAGTTCGCCTATCAGTATGGTGATTCAGGATATATGTTGACCTCAAATAACACGACCCTGATATAAGGTATTTCATAAATCACGAAGTCAATGAAATTGGAACGACTTTGAAAGTTTTGGGAGACGTATATTTGTCCTCCAATTTTTTTCTGCCTTTTTGGGGACAATTTTGGAAAAAAGAATTGTATGTCTTCTTAGCATTGGAAATTTTTTTCTAAAGTTAGAATTACTCCTTTTAAAATCATTCAAATGAAAAACTACGTTCATTCAAATGTAAAAAAGTAGTCCAAATGTGTCAATTATTCATTTTCCTAGGGTTAGTTTCAGCTAAAGAGACTGCCATATCATTCTTTAAACCGCATACTTTGTAAATGTACAAGTCTTTCTGACATTCACTTGTTTAGCGGCATTCCCATTTTAAGTGTATTATTAATTGCGGTGTCTTTCGTATCCATTTATTGATTTTTTCTAATTCTAATGTGAAATTTAAGTACACTAGCCATAAATTACAATGTTACATCCGAATAAAAATGTGACCTTTTGTTTCTAAAATATTTCTCTTTTCGACAAGTGCTTCGACAGACTGTTCAATGGTAAACGTCACAAAAATACCATAAGCTTCGTTTGGTGAAGATCACATTTTGAGATTTATTAAACGCTATTGGAGAATCCAGCTGAATAAACAAACATTTTATTACAGCCATTATTCCGGAGATCGATTTTTGTCTCTGTAATTGCAGGTATACAAAGTCAACCAAGCCATGCAAAACAGACTCATATATGTGACGTTCTTCCTGACAATTTTACGGACATTTTTTCTCCATAAAAAAAGGGAAACCATATTTAATGGTTTTGCATGTATTTGTCCTGTGATCACATAGGGATACGTCCATCAGAAATAAGGTAAATTGCGAAATAAGAGACGTTTTAAAGCGAATATTGTGGAAAACGTTTTATTTGTCCACTAACTTAATTCCTATTTCTAGACTTTGTCGTCCTCATTGGCTTCTACGTGTCACCATACCCATCCGGTAGTATCTAATAGTTTCAAATATTCAAAAACCCGTACTCGCGTTTAACTTGTGACAGGTTGCTTAGTTTATCTTAGTCAGCATGGCATCCTGCCAATCGTATGAAAAATTTCTGGAAAACACGGTCATATGACAGACTTCAATCCACATCTTACAGTAAACGCAGTATTCTACCTGAGACAGCAATTGAATTCATATGATTCCCCAAATCAAACAAAACGCAAAAAATATGCAGACTATTATATGGCCTGTATGTATAAAGTATTAACAGGTTTTGATCGCTCCTACCAAAGATTCCATTACATTCTAAAAAGTAAACTCTATTTCATTCCATTTTTGTTTCGTAATACCAATTCCATAATTCCTAATAGTATACACTGATGGAAAAGTATTGTACTTATACTCGACTATAAAATAATAAATTCTACAGTGTTCTATGCAAATGCATCAGCGCCTGGCTGCAGCGAAAAAGAGAGGGTTCAAATGCTCTGGAATGGGATGCGTCAAGTTTAGATCTCTCGAAGTTATTTTTCATTACACATACTCTGCGAGAGAGGCTTGGTAATTATGTCACAGATTCGCCAGCCGGCCAATCA
This sequence comes from Holothuria scabra, assembly GCA_037179385.1. Taxonomy (NCBI): domain Eukaryota; kingdom Metazoa; phylum Echinodermata; class Holothuroidea; order Aspidochirotida; family Holothuriidae; genus Holothuria; species Holothuria scabra. The sequence continues at coordinate 1,941,610 of CM074199.1, forward strand.
TGGCAAATGCATGTGGTTTTGTGCTGAATGCACGGCACAATATATGCTGAGGTATGCACGGTGTGAACGCATTCATCGGAAAAGGGCGTCGAGGTTAGGTTAAGTTACACTGTAAAAGAATTTACTGTTTTCTATAGACTTAGTCTGGCAGCAGAATTTGCAGGCTTTTTCCGTAAAAATCAAATTGCAGAAAACCTCGGTAAAATTTACAAAATACAATTGGTGTTTTTACAGTTTTTTCCTTTAAATTTATGCCTTGATCTGTAAAATTTGCTAATGTTGAACCAACTAACATCACGGCTCATCTACTGAAACTTCTCTATTCTCACCATGGGAATCCATAGGAGGCTAATCAGAGTTACCTGTTACAAATATGAACGCTATCCGCAATTACAGTGCTGGCCTACTTTTTTCCAAAGTCCTCCCGACCCTTTGGCAAAGGGCTGGTTCGGCGAAACCAAACTTGATACTGCTTCCCGAAGAAGCTATACGTCCACTTAAGGACAACACTTGACCAACCTCAAGGCCTTCCGACCATTTACATTACAGTGCTAGCCACGAGCAGTAGTAGCCAGATTTTCATTGAAAGTCTTATATAAGCTACTAATTGGCTTGGCTATTTTACATTTAGTGAGACTTGTTTGTTACAGTATGAAAAATTAATGATACGATTTTCTTCATCGTGTTTCAATGTTTTCTTATTTATGTTGCATTGCGCAACTAAAGAATATGATTTCCTTCAAGAATTCCAAATTGACAGCCAAAATTTATCTACTTAGACGTACAGTCAGTGATAAACACAAATCTCATTCAAAAAATTTGGAATGATCCATTCAGATGAGAGGTAAATAGGCCTGGTGTATAGAACATCACATATATGTTGAGCACCCTTTCAGAAATTCTCCCCGAGGTCCCCACTTCTTGGAGTACTTGGCAAGTATATTGGGGGTAGGCTTTAGTTAGCCCCTTTTTTCGTTGCAAGGGCTAACCCCTCCCCCCCCCTCATTTAGTAGCTGTTCAAGACAAGAGGTTATGCAAACCAAGAGAGATCTGAAAACGTCTTTAAAAACCACTTTTTGTGCAACAGACGGAGAAAAATATTTCGCAAATACTTCACATGTGAAGATAGAAGGCGCACTTGCTTTAATCTCAAGCAACTATACTGTAAAATTTCGTTTGAACGAATACGGACTTTGTTTGAAAATCAGTTAAAATACGTATTTTATTGGCTAAAATAACAGAATTTTAAGTAAATTTAAAAAATGGACTTATCCTTGGAAATTTTACAAGATTTTACTGTAAAACTACGTTTGAGAACTAATTACCTACTTTTTATTTTGTAAATCAGTTGTTTAACGTTAAATGCTTGTTTAAATCACAGAATTTTTCAGGTAAATAATAATAACGGAAATTTTTTGTAAAATTCTACAGGGTTTTCTGTTAATTTACAATTGTTTTACAGTGTAAGTGGAGTTTTACCGCCCTGTTTCCAACCTATTAGTTTGGGTCGTGCATACCAGCCAAGGTCTTTTTTTCCAGTCGTGGCAGGTGTAATGGCTTGTGGTCCCTAACTCCGTTGCTTATGCTGAGCACTAAGCACAAAGGCAGAAGGTTCCATTTGGTATGACCCAGCCGGGAGTAGAACTCCGGACCTCCGTCTACGTATGTTAACCCCGACATGACTACCAGGGAGTAGTGCTACGTCATTAGGAAAAAAATCCTTTATAGAGATTATACACGTGACGTCAGCGCGTTTTACTGGATGGAAATGATCAAAGGAAGTCGTTGCGCTACCGAAATGCGCGCACAACAGCACCTTAGTAACAATTGTTGTAATATGAACGCCTGTATGGAAAAAGGAGAGGTGTACAACGCAGTGACGTAAGTGCATAGACCCTACATCTATAGTAGGCCTTACCAGATCTCTACATCCTAACAATTGTTGTGTAATACTACATACAGTACCTACTACTGAGGGAACTCGAGGGGTTCAAAACTTGACTAAATATTTTTGTACATTTTATTCCAACAACATTGTTTGAATAAAGAAAATACTGAAACAGTTTTGATTGAAATCTTTCTTGTTTTCATTTGTGAAAATGAGTTTCCAGTATGATTCATGGGGTGGACAAGAGCTTTGAAGTTTACTAACAGTTGTTAATCTAAAATGACCCCTTGTTATCCTCTGCTTACTACCATCACTGAGACATTAGATTGTCAGCTTCAACAAGCACTGGTCTCCTTAGCTTAATTGACTGATGCTGCAGGTGAATTCCACCAACATTTGGTAATTAATGACAATGGAGGATCCACGTCTAGTGCCTAATTCGCCGGATATGTGGTTAAACTAGTTTAAAAGCATCTGTCTTTTTAACTTTAATAAAACATCCTACTGAAACGGGTCTGGGTTTGGATAGGTAAGATGGAGTTTTAAGGCCCAGTTTCTAACCAATTAAGTTAAGTCCATGGCGTTTTCCAGTTGTGGCTCACTGGCGTGCTTTCCCTAGTCCATTGCATATGCTGAACAACAAGCTCAATGGGTTGGTTTTGAGGTATTTGGTATGACCGGACAAGAACTCGAACTCCCAAACTAACAACCTCCCAACTGTACGTTTGACTCACTAACCACTTGACCATGCAGTCGGTCGTGACGGGTCTGGGACTCTTCTTCCTATTGGCTTTGAAACTCAATGAATAAACCAAATAAAAGTTTTCAAAACGGGATATAATTCTTGGTGGATCCTCACACTTCTGACCAAATATACCCCTTCCCGCCCTATCTTGCTAAATTGATTCAGCATTTGGCAATTTCATCGGCATTCGCCAAACTATATCTAAAAAGTTTGTGAAAATGAGAATTAACCGGATCGAGGGAACTGTGCAGCATGAATATTCATGAGTACTTAGTGTACCTCTTTAGAGTCGTCGCTTTGTTTTATAAATGTAGATATTAAAAAGAAAGGGTAGTTGTTCACCACCACGGACCGAAATTACAACAAACGTTCAACAACGTATTTATGACCACAATTGCTATCACGGGTAACTTACACAACTTCCTGTAGAAAAAATGCATTAATCTTGCGGCTGTGTTGAGTCTATAGTTTAAACTTATGACACAGAATTGAAGAAAAGGCTCGATATCACAAAATTACCTAACATGATCCGTTTTTTCCCTAGAAACAATGTTTTTTAAATAATCCAAAATTTCTCTTTTCCTAAGTTGAATGAAATTTTCTAGGTGTTTTGAACGTTCGTGTACGTTGAATTTGCGCGGTAAAATCGCTAAGCATCAAGGGAGAAATTTGAAAATGGAGCCTCCCACGGCCTTTTTCCCCCAATCGGATGAAAACCAGTCCCCCCCCCCCCCCGAAAGAGGTTATTTCCCGAACTGGTCAAGGGTTCAACTTTGGTAAAATACATATTCTGGTGGCTTTAACTCGGTCCGTCCTAATTAGAGACCAGTATATTCAAATTTCCTATAAATCGTTTCCTTCAAACCCTGCAGCCCTGAAACCAAATAACCTTAAAAATTTTCTAACTACAGGTGGTTTATTTTTAAAACTGCTTTGTCTTCAACAACGTCTCAGAAAGTAATTCCATGTGGGTTCATTGCCAGAGAAACCGTCTTGTTTTTCTTTACAATACAAATGAAAACTTTCCCTTCAATTTTCATACTGTTGGAGTGTATTTTAACCTGTATATCTAGTATTACCTTACACCACATGTAGGGACAGCAAACAATGTTGGTTAACATGTGTTGCAAAGGAATCAAAATCCAATTAATGTGCTACAACGATATCACAGATTTCCAGCTTATGTGAAAGGGATCTCTTGATTGGCTGTTGCTATTGTTTTGCATCGATTAAAAACATATATGTTAGGGTTAGGGATTAGGTCAGGAAAAGCTCTATCGTAAGACGGTAATGAAATTCTTGCTTAACTTGGGGTGTCGAAAACTGTTTAAGTTGCTTCGTGGAAACGTCCAATTTCTGCCAGTTTGTTTTAACTAAGTTTCATTCATGGGATTCATGCTTCGACGTATGACGCGGGGGCAGGAGAAAACGTGCCTCCGCCAAAATAACACAATACAAATTCGAGCAGGTTTTTGAAAATTCTGGCAGTCATTTGAATCTAAAAGAATTTGAAAGTCGACTTGTTTTAAGTTAAACAGAAAACCGAATCTAGAGCGTGCAAAATTTTTCAAAAAATTTTTCAGAAAATTAAAAGAATCATTCAGGGGTGGCGCTGCGGGAGGGGAGGGAGCATTTCTCAATCAGAATTTTTTTCTTGCTCCCCTACTTTCCCCGTCCTCAAAATTAGGTCTGTTAGAAGCTAGGTATTAATATATCTCTCAAGAGATGCTTAAACCTTAGAGATTTTGGAGGCTTTACCCCCCCCCCCAACCTCACCCTCAGAAACGGGCGCTTTGGTCTTGATTTAGGCTGGGACCGATAATTTCCCCCAAATTATCCTATGCCGTCAGTTTGCCCCACCCCGATTTCGACATTCTGGTGCCGTCACTGAAACTATTATACGTAGAGTGAGATTTTTAATCAAATATCAAATGTAATAATTAAAATTTGCGACAAACTCGGGCCACTTATACAAGACAAATATTTCTGAGCTTCACTACACAGTCGCAGGGCTACCCAACACAATGCCACAAATTGGACCAAGTGTTAAAATTCTTTCGAACATTTGCCAAAATAATATTTATTTTCTTATATAAGGGGCAACATTTTATACAAAAACACATTCGGACAGCTTATAAGAAGCAGTCATTTCTCGGCTGATTTCTTAGTCTTGCAGAAAGTAATGCCTAAAATTGTCAAGTATACAAACTTTAAGTTTAAGTTTGCTATTAAGGTAGTAAGGTTCAATTCAACAAAAAAGACAAGCAGATCAAGAACACAGATCAGTAACTATGATTTAGGTGTGACTTAATTGATACATAATTGCTTATGTCAAAGAATGCATAGTCTTTGTGTTTCTTCTAACTGTAAATTGATGCCTGTCGTACTTGTTTATATGATTTCTTTTCTTTATAATTTACCGTCTATATGTACAGCATATGAATAAAAAGGTGGAAAAAAATATTTATTTATTTATTCATCCATCCATCCGTCCGTCCGTCCGTCCGTCCGTCCGTCCGTCCGTCCGTCCGTCCGTCCGTCCGTCCGTCCGTCCGTCCGTCCATCCATCCATCCATCCATTCATTCATTCATTCATTCATTCATTTATTTATTGTTACAGAATATAAAGCTGGCTACTTAGATTAATAGTTTCAAGGTTAGATCGAGTATTAAGGCTAACCAATTGGTTTAATTTAGACCTGTCAGCCACGGTCCCTTCAAATTATGGGTCAGTGATTTGTTTTTCCTTTTCCATTTCTTATGCAATATGTTCCAAAACAAGTAGTAATAGGTACCATTTTTTTAAATGTTTGGACGACCCGGCTAGAATAGTCCTGTGCCTCCCAGCTCCAAGTCGGATGCTAAAACACGTTTACCATGCAGTGAGATGTACATTGCAGGGGTGGGGCTATTTAAGGTCGTGAGACATGAAAATGACCAAATTGGTTACCCAGTGTAAATTGACCGTTCTATAGGGCAATTACTGGTTTGCACTTAATCACAGAATATGAGCTCAATAAACAAATTTTGTGATGTCATGAGAGGTACATGTCATATATGGCTAATATTGTCCTTTGTTTTTTTACAGTCTTCATTTTAGGAACAGTTATAACATTAGTATGTCCCACGGGGTTTATTTTGGATGTTTAAATTGTGTCCTTGCAAACCATCAGTATCAATTACCAAACCAAAAAGTATTTAATAAGTAGTTAAGATATACGGTATAGTAAATGTTTGGTTAACATAATAAATTTTAACAATGTGCAACTCTTCACATCATTATTTTGTTTCAGACACTCTCGAACTTTGAAGAGATATATTTTGAACTGTAAAAGATATCAAAACAGTTCAAACAGAATTTTCCTTAGAAAAATTAACTATATAACGGCCAAGTAAAGTCAGGTCATACTGCTGACATGTCACAGTACCTTTAAAGAACAGGAAATCAACCGTTATTGAAGTGTATTAGAATATCCAAACTGCAATAACGAAGAGTTAATTACGACAAATATGTGGGTAATGTTTGATATATAACACCTATATTTTGAAATACGCGGGCAGTAATAATTTTTTATAGCGAACATACGGTTAATGGGCAAAGCTATTTGTTCTTTCCCAAAGAGGCAGGTGCACATCCCATTTTGGTTTCAAATTACTACAGTGCGGTAATGTGCTTTTAACCAACCGTCATTTCTTCATTGTGCTTAAAAATGCTCGAAAAGGATCAATTACTGAGGTATTAAATCCAAATAAGGTAAGTTTGAAATACTGTCAATGAGTTTAAATTAAACTTTCGATATTGTCATGAATCTATGCCCACAGAAAAATGGGGCTATTGGGGACGAGTCTGGACGATTATTTTCAATCTTTTAATTTTCCCTTCACACTTTTGACGTTATTTCTAAGATTAATTGTTGTTTGTGGAAGATTTAACAAGGTGAAGAAAATCAAATCAGCAGGCTTTTTTACACCAATATCGTTCAAACAAAATAAAAAAATACATGCAAACACGTCGTCCAAAATAGTCACATTTTCACTGGCAAATGTTTGATACATCCTTTATTATTGCCAGATATTTGATTTGAATACATGCATTAAGCAAGTTAATGACTTAGGCTATTATTTCTGGTAGCAGTATTGCTCTTCAAACCAAACGTGTAGAGTCTGTTGTAAGATTATTTGGAGATTTTGATTAATTAATGATTCGGACCGTCAATAGAATCGCTAGACAAATTGTGCAAAATACCTGTTCACTTCAGAAAAAATTCCAATCTGCATTTTGGTAAAGTGTTGTTTATAAATTTCCTGCTTGTTGTTTGTTTAAGACATAATGTGGGAACCAACCACTTTTGATGCTAATTTATCTACAGTAAATACCTTTTCTCAACACGTTTTAAGTATCTGTTTCCCCTTTTTATCATAATGTATTTGCTTCAAATCAACCTCGATGATACATTAGAATCGACTTCTGCGGTAAATTAGTTGAGGCGTGAAATTTACCTGAACAAAATAATAATAAATTTGTGTTAAAAACAACCGTTTTCATGGTAGTTTGTAGGTTTAAAAAAGTTGTATTCAACAAAGAAATTCAACGGCTCAAATGTCCAATGTTGTCATATAAAAGACTTTAACAACTCTATTTGTCCAACAATTAAAGTTATCCGATTGTAATGTACCCATTCGAATAAAAAGGTGTATAGTATTTTTATTTTAGCATGATTTGCATGTACTATCGGCAGGAGGAATTGGCAGGCATCTACGCTATGGCGATTGACATGATGACCATGCTAGACCAAGGAAACGTCGTTTGGGTTCTTATTGCCGGCTTCTTCCTAACTTTCTTACTGTCCTTCTCTATTGGTGCTAATAGTGTGGCAAATGCGTTTGGTACTTCGGTGGGTTCCAAAGTTTTGTCACACATTCAAGCCGTTTTCTTGGCAGCCATTTTTATGACCCTTGGAGCAGTGATAATTGGTCCGGAGGTCGCAAATACGATTGAAAACAATATAGTGGACATCCGCTTGTATGAGCTAGAACCAGAACAGCTTATGTTGGGACAATTATCAGTTATTATAGGTAAGTCATTTTGTGTTTTTCTCCCGTTAGATTTAGACGGAACCCGTACGCAAGATTAAATGGTCAAATTCAGTTGACTTACCAGGTGTGTAAGAGGATCCTTTGGTTTGTCCTTCAGCGCTCATGGTTTCGTTAGTTGTCTTTTACGCTCGTGAACTCTCCTTATAATCTTTCCTTTGTGCATGGGGGAATTAAACTGGTATAGTTCATAGGCCTCTTACACCTGTAACAAAGATTCAAAGAAGTGTAACAAAGCGAGTTTGTAGACAGCTAAAGGTAAAGAGCAGTCCACTAAAATGTATTTTGAAGAAAAGGCTAAATAACACAAGTTTCATCGTCTTTCTCTTCAAAGTATCTTTCATTACATTTTATGACTTTACTATTGCATATTCAGGGTAAACCAAGCAGTTATTTCTGGTAAATTTCGCATTTGAAGGGAAAAAACATTATCACATGACTCTCAACAGCCAATCATGAAACTGGACAGTCTACTACACTTCTTCAATTTGGAATGACTGCTCCTGCCCTTTAAGTGCTTGCGTAATATCCCGCGAAACCAAAGGCTTGTCACAAACTACTGTACACTTACTTATGTCCAAGCTCAACTCTTGTATACCAGATTTGAATACACCAACATTTCCGCTGGCAATTTTTGCCTGACAGTTTACTTTCTCAATATTGTTTGGTTTACCCATTTAAAGTGTACCTAAGGTAAAAAAATTCAAAAATATATATTAAAGAGCATGAAAAATATATTTTAACAGTCCAACTTCCATTTTCATAGGACATTCCTGAGCTGAGATATTTAATGTTGAAGTTTATTCACTCAAATTAAAATGGTACATTGCGCAGTAATTTGTGATGTCATTCTTGTACTACTCAAGTTACAATCTTTGTATTTCTTTGTTTTTCCGAACGTGACTGCACCTTGTACCAAGGTGTGATAGCATCCTTACTCTTATGAGGTGATGAAATTAATTAAGTCCTCCTTGTGCAACATGTTATGCAAGCAAACAGGAAGTGTTCAAGGTCATAAAAGCATTTTTTATTTTAAAGGAAAACAAAGCATTTGATGTGAGTTGTACAACAAGAAAGTCACAAATTATTGCGCAATAGACCACTTTGTTTTAAGTGAATAAACTTCAACATTTTATATCTCATCTCAGGAATGTCATATGAAGATGGGAGTTGGACTGTTAGAATTCATTTTTCATTTTCTTCAATATATATTTTTGAATTTTTTGACTTGAGGTACACTTTAATAAAATTTGTAATACATCATTTTCAGCTTGTGCAGTATGGAAAATCATAGCAACCGCATTCAAACTACCGGTTGCCGCTACGCATAGTGCGGTGGGAGCAGTAATTGGATTTCATTACGTGGCGATAGGGGTCGATGGCATTAAGTGGCACTCTCTACTATTCATAGGTAAGTATGACAAAGAAAGCACCTAGTCAAAAATAGCTCAATTTCGGAAGATTCAATTTTTGGACGAGCTATTTTCATCTTCCAAGTTTGTTCTAATACTTTTAAGCGATTTTGGTCGGAAAAGTACCGTACTGTTTTAATTTTTTTACAATCAAAAACATATTTATCAAAACAGCCGAACGGGCTAAGACGAAATTTGAAGTTGTCCACAAACCACGTGCAAAATCTTCTTAAATATTCCGAAGTCGTTCCACGTTTAACTCGGAGAAGGAGTATTTTTCGTTCACATGTAAAATATCAATCGAGTTTCAATTTTTAGAACAATTCAGGTGACTAGTTCTCTCTCCTGACGATCGAGTCTTCTAGAGTGTTAACGCTTACTTCAACAGTTGACATGAGCTCGCATAGAGCATGCGCAATCACAGATGTATACGTGTGTGTTATTGGTTGCGAGTGTAAACGCTTGTACGAGACCGCACGCAGAATGTACACCATATGGATCTACTTTGCATTTTGACGACAATGTAGGCTCGCCTTTTCAACTTTTTTGACGCCTAGCCTTGACGACATGTGTTTGTAACCACTGTATGAGTCTATAGGCGTAACAATTATGTAATCCTGGAATCATTAACCTTTGTATTTTGATAGGACGACTTGATAAGAGGCGTCGATCAGGTTTGTGGATGCGGGCAACAATTTTCTAACAACCGGAACATTAGATCCTGTCCAGACCGAATTCGTCCATAATTAAGCAATCCATGCTAACGCGAGCGCATACGTATACAAAAAAGACACATGCATACACAATGATATTGGCATGCATAAACACAAAACATGGATTTCATATTATCAATGCAGCATTATTTATTATTACTTTGAAAGGGTCAATTTGACGTTTTCTCGAGGCATCTGTGCACCACGATGTTATATGTTATTTACAATGGCTGATGTTCTCTAAGCTGATTGGATTATTGGGGAAACGATGTGCTTACCCCCAATATTTCCATGAAGGGCAAGAGTCCCCTCCCCTACCTTCACGATCGAAGCCCTTGGACTTTTTGACTAGTTCTACATTAAAATCTTACAGAATCAACCGATAGATTTTCCGTCAAACCCCTAAAATGGCCCCAACAATTTTTTCACTTGCCAATTTAAAGAACATATAGCTTTACGTTGAGTTCTTGACAAGATTTACTATAGAAAGATGTCTTTTGTTCAAAACAGGTATATCTTGGGTGACGTCACCATTGCTCTCCGGTGTTTTTGCTCTGGTCTTCTATTTAATAGTGTTGGTGACAATTGTTGAAAAGGTGAGATTATCACGCAATATATTTTTCAAAAGAGTGTTCAAAGTTTAGCTCGTATCATTCACCTTCATCCCTTTTCTGGTAAAAGTTAATCTTCACGGTAAAGACATATTTTGGGCATGATTGAAAACATGCTTTATACTTTCAGCTTTTGCATAACAGGTTCAAAATCAATCGTTTTCTCTAGTGTTTTACAACTTCCGCCTTATAATTGTTGATGTATCATTCATAACATTCAGACCAGTGCTGATATCCTGATGGGTATACATATCCGATTTAAAAGGAAGTTTCACCAACTTGTTTAAACTGGAACCCTCTTTCACTAATGAAAATTCAAGAATTGCGTCATTTTGATATGCAAATTTACTTACCACTTTAGCTTGCTCAAATACGTTCCCGGCATTGCCACGTGGAAAGTTGAACTTCGGAAAACAGCTACTACACTGTTAAAAATTTCTGTAAATTTACAGCCTTTTTTAACTTAAACTTTTTGTATTTTACTTTTAATAGAGATTTTCTGTATCTTTACAGACACTTTGTATTGCTACAATAAAAAAAAGGTTGTTTAACATGTATTTTCTGTTTATTTGAAAAACCATTTCTGTCTGCTTTTTTAACCAAATTTAACTGCTTTGTAAAACTTTTTCTGTAAATTTACAGAAATTTTAACAGTATTTTGTATTTTTCTGATTTCACATAAAAATACTGTCATTTAACAAACATTCATTTTGTTTTTAAGCTGAAAAAGAAACAAAAATAAGCCCAAACAAACAAATAAGAAATAGCCAGAAAATTTTCAATATATAACATGCATCGTTCTGCGAAGTTTCAGTTTAAAAAAAAAAAAACATTTTTGGCAAATTTATGGCCCTATTTGAAAATTAACTTACATTTATTATAAAAGCATACTTAGTTATTACGTTCTTAGTTATAAATATCATACAACTGGTGTTTTGTCACACATTTTTAAGTAAAAAGAAATTGTAAGGCCCTTATTTCAGAGCACTGACGATTGGTATACTGATGTCAACTCATCGCCACAGGCGCTCATGCACTTGATCGGAGCAAATTAAAAACGTTTCAGAAATTTACTTGAAAGAGTCTGTAAATTTACCACTTTATGACGTAAATCTCATTTTGCATAAATGGGTGGAGCTTATTTTGTAGGCATTTTCCAAACAAAAGTATTGCTGTTGCTTTGAATAATATCTTCTTTGGCGTTTTTTAATCAGGAAGTGATAAACTTATTGTTTACCTTGTCTGGAAATGTTTGCAACCAATGTATTTGCATTCTTTGTCACATTTATTTTAAAAACAATTATTATATTGTACAAAAAATGTGACTTTCCAATTACAAAGTTCCTAGAGATAGCAGTCTACTTGACAACAATATGACAACAAAGCATCCTCAATGTGTTTTGATTGAAATCAACTTAGTAACGACACATTACGTTGATAAGCAAATACCTGATCTACGTAATGGTGAAGTGTATGTTACGTAATAACATATGAAAAGTAAAAAAGCGATATTATAATAAATATTAAAACGTCGGGAATGGAAACAGTAGGCTGTAAATTCACATAAAATTAAGGTAAACAAAACAGAACAATTCTGTAATTCGATTTAACAGTAGACGTTTGTAAACTAATTCACATGCAAAAACTGTAAAGAAAAAACAAACCCTTAATGTTTTTTCATGATTACAGTCTGCCTGTGAAAAAAACATTATTTGGTTGGAAAAAATTTTGCCATAAAAATTATGTAAATTTACAGAGAAATTTTTTAACAGTGTAGTTGTTCAAATAGTACTACAAACCGAAATATTAATTAATATATATTTTCAATGGATTTAAGAATTTCTGACTGGGTAACGTTTGTAAATAGTAAACAGAGACATCCTAGAAGTATTATTCATGGTTAAGCCGTCTTAAAGGCCCAATTCTCTCACCCTAAACAGTATCAATTTTCCTAACCTTATTTAATTAACTTGCCTCTCCCACAATTGTTCCTGAAATCAGGGAGCTGTTAGGGTGGAGACACAACAGCCTTATCTGTCACACAATAGGTACTTCAAGAACAGTAATTCTCATTCAAGCATCAAACTTTGATTGACAGGTCTCTTTGTTCCTATTTTTAAGCCTTGCTGACCTGTCCCATGCTTAAGAGGATTTGTCTCATTCACACCCAGGTTATCCTGAAACAATTGCCTTTGTTAAAAGATGCTTTGATCTGAGGTTTGTTACCGACAGGTTTCAAACTCTAATCAAGAGTTTTAGCTTAACGACTGTCAATAAAAGTTAAAACAATTTACTTCGTTTTGCAACGAATTCGATGAGTCGTCTGCTATAAGCATTGTTAAAGGCTAAATCATTTTATCCAATTTCCGCAACTTTCCGTATAACTCCTTAACACACTCGAAATATATATATAGCGTTAAAATTCTCCAAATAAATAAACAGAAATGACATTTATTGCGACGAATAAGGACCAAACGTAAAATTTCATATGTCTTCATGTATGACGGCTGGCAACGAAAAGTTAACGATAGCAACGTAAGGGCGTGCTCTCTCACTGGAAATTTGACAATGTATCACTGATCCCAGGGTTAAATTCCATTTGAAACCATTCGCGAATGGTCTGAATGGTTCCGAATGGTATTTTTCACACTGTATTTTTGGACAGTTCTGAATGGTCCTGAATGGTCCCGAATGGTTCCATTTGCAAATGGTCTGCGAATGGTCTGGTGCGCAAATGGTTTTTAACTGGTCCCAAATGGTGTTGAATGGTACCATTTGCGAATGGTCTTCAAATGGTCTGGTGCGCAAATGGTTTTTAACTGGTCCCAAATGGTGTTGAATGGTACCATTTGCGAATGGTCTTCAAATGGTCTGGTATGCAAATGGTCTTTAAATGGAACAACTGGTCCCAAATGGTGTTGAATGGTGCCATTTGCAAATGGTCTTCAAATGGTCTGGCATGCAAATGGTTTTTGAATGTAATGACTAGAACCATTCACAAATGGTTTGTGAATGGTTCATCACGTTATGCATCTCAACAGTTTCAAATAATTTAAACAGAAAACCACCCACAAATGGTCTGCAATGGTTTCTATGTGCAAGTTTGAGATGGAAAATACTGCACAGTTGCTGTAAAACCAAACTTAATTAAAACAATATAAGAATTAAACTATAGTAGCAACAGAGTGTACATTTATTATCCCCTGATGGCATTTTGTTAAGCTTACAGAACAGTAATAATGGATTGCACATCATGCAGAGCTGGCAACCCTGTTGAAGGATATTACATGTAATGGGTGAGATCTGATACTTACAAGGTAAATGAAGAACAACATAAATAGCCCATATGAGTACAACTTCACTCAAATTCAAAGTCAATTGATACTTGGCAAGTTTTTTACAAACTTAAACGCATGTAAAAACAGTTCATGGTGTCCAAAATCATGTAATACGCACTCATATGCAAACACAATCAGGGCTGGAAAAAATGTAAATTTCCCTGCAAGCAAATCAAAATTTCCCAAAGACTTCACATGTTTATATGCAAAAGTAGTCAAATTTCCCTCCAAATACCAAAATTTCCCTGCAATGACGTTCCGAAATTGCCATGATTACACAATATAGACAAAAAATATAGCTCGTTGTAATTCAAATGTAGGGTACACCTTTCAGTAAACCGAAGGAATGAAAAAAATCACACTGTAGGTTTTCTTTCCAAGGAAGAAAAAGTAGAAAAATTATCGACGAGAATGCTTTGTCCATAGTAAAAAAAAAAACTTCTGACTTTCAAATTAAAATCAAAGTTTGGTCAAAATATTAAAATGGTCCACCAGGTAATTTATACTGTAACTTTAAGCACCAGTTATTTCACATTTACAGTTAAAATAATAGGGATTTCCATGGTAAAATGCATTTCATGAAAAATCATAGAGTAGGCTTCAGTCTTCTCACATTTCCCAAATAAAACAAACTTTGGTAACTGTTTGGTCCATGAAAAACTTTTCTCATGGTTATCCAAGTTGAAAAAGTAAGATGTTTTAACACAATTAAATGCCTTTAGAGGCTGCACACAGGGCACATGAAAGGTCCACGAAGGGGAAAATTTATTTTGTTTCCAAATCCAATGGCTGTATTCTTCGTCCGATCCTCCCGTTTACTCCTGAGTAAAGGAAATATTCCACACCAAGGATTCAACACTTCTTAATTACATCATCCTGACAGTTTAAACAAGACCGTTCAATTTATCAGATTACAATAAATGAGGCACAAAAACTAGGACACCAGCATTTCCTTTGTAAATTGGTACTGGTCCGTAGCCATCTGTAGCAAATATCTTTTTGAGTGTTGTGGTCAATTCAAAGATGCCTCTCATAAGTTGTCCTGTAACTGCTTTACAGTATCTACTTCAACACTTTTCTGTAGTTCTCCAACCTCAGGACTCATTCTCACTCCACAGCAAGAACATCAAAAGGTACAGTAGCCTGCATGTCATGGATATGTTAAAATTCAACAATCAGGACTGCTCATATTATGCGATAACGGTAACAGGCTTTGCAGTTTCAAACAAGAAAATCGCTATTCAAAAGGAAGCAGGCCATAAAAGGTTGCCAGTACATTGGTGTCACAGTTCAATAGCAGGATAACCTCTTCAGTCCATGGCTCCATGTATGCAGTACAATTTCCTCACTCACTAAAATGATTATGCTTGACTCTGCTACATTGTACATAGCAGTCCAGACATCAATGAAAAGTATTTACGACTCTGAAAAATAACTCCATCAGCTGTGCAGGACAAGCAGGAGACAGTTTCACTATGATGTCATTCTGTTTGGGAAATGAAAAATGAAATTTTAAAAGAATATAAAAAGTTGTACAAAAAAATTGGTTTTAAAGGGTAAAATGTTCTTGATAAAAGAAAACTTAAGCTTTTAAGGTCAAGAACAGTCCCCCCCCCCCCAAATTTATTTAAAAGCAACAGCTAAGCATTACAATTTTGTTCTTATCTTCAAAGTATCTTAGTTTCATCATATTTTTAGACTTCAATATTGCATATTCTGGGTAAACCAAGCAGTAAATTTCATATTTGAAGAGAAACAATGTTGTCACATAACTCTAAACAGCCAATCATGGAACGAGACAGTCTACTACACTACTTCAAGTTGGGGTGACTGCTTTTGTTTTTTTAAAGACAGTGTCTCTGTTTTTGGGGGACTGTGGTATAGGCCTAGGCCTGCAGTCAGATTTTGCTAAAGGCCATATGGAGACTTAGTTGAATTCAAAAACTAATTATTTATCATACGCACACAAATAAAAATAGGCCTAGGCCTGCAACAAATTGTGTACCTGTTTATTATATAGGCCTGATGCTACAGAACTTTACTACTTAAAGATAAAGATGGAAATATGCAAAAAGCAATTCCTTTTCCATCCTGTTATTTTTGAGTCAGCACCCAAAAGGAAAGTGACAGTCTTCATAACCAACCCCCATCCCCCCCTCCAAAAGAAAAGAAAAAAACAGTTAACTCCAACTTCAAATTTTACCATGATCTGGGGTCAACTATTTTGAGTATGACTAGGCTGAGGCCAGTAATAAGCCTTTGACTTTTCAAAACCCTAAATTTGGTTAATGAACTTGGATCCAATAAAATTAAGCTTGGTTGTCTTTGTAGAGGGTTTTGCGTGTATTATTAGCATATAATTTGTCCATCCCTCTTCTCCTTGTAGGCTATAAAATGTCCCCCCCCCCCCCCCCCCCCCCCCCCAGTAAAACGGTCTGCTTTTTAAATTAACGTTAGTCTTTGTATACTACTACAGTACTTAGTTAGTGCTACGAATTGTCTAGTGGAACCGCTACTAGGGCCTATAAACATTAGGCCTGACTGTTGTTAACACAGCAGCACCTATTAATTGATACAGCCTTTTGCTCTTAATTTTCACTAACATTTGTTCATTGCTTATTGGTCTCTCTGATGCAATAGTTTAAAAACATGTTCCTTTAATACTTACTGTGCTTCAGCATTTCATGAAAGTCCTCTAAGGAAAGCAGTCTTGCCCTTTCACTTCACATTTCTTGAATTCATGACATCTGCACACCACTGCATAGCACTCTCTGTACAGTGGAAGTACAATAGCTCTTGTACTAGCTGTGCCCGCGCCTATTTTGTCACAATGTACTGTGCATGTGATGTACACATGGGTGTACAGCATCTGTGAGCTTTGTATGGTGCAGTGCTGTATCATGTTTTGTGTGCATGCCAAGCTATTACGTAATAGCTCCATTCAAACAAGCATTGCATTGTGCTTTGATCCTGTTCAGTGTCACAGTTATCATAAGGACTGAAGGATGAGCAACTTGAAAGGCAACAAAGATATGCATCAGCATGATGGGGTGGGGAGGGGGATTGGAATTGTGTATGGAGAGAATGGAGAGAAGAAATGAGTTCAATAATTGAGGAGGTTGTGCCTCTGGACTGTAGATGATACCAGGCTGCAAAGCTGCAACTACAAAATTTCAGTGTTGTTGGGGTATACGAGGATATCGAGAACGGGCTAAGAAAGCTGCCAGAAAGTGGAGTGGGGAAGGGAGTCAAGAGGTCTCGGGCGTGGGTCGGGTATTGGAATGGCAAGAAGAATTTCCTATTTCAGCTGATATCCGTGCCGTGCATTACAGTATCTCTGTGTATTCTTTCCAAGGTAGGGGAGGGGGTTACACTGTTAGGGAAAACTGAAGCTAAAATTTTCAGGGAAATCCAGGGGTGCGGTTGTTGCCTACTGGAGTTGCTATGGACGGCTTTACTGTAACCCCCAATTCATTTGAGCCCCACAAAATTTGATAAGTGTGCCCCGCCCCCTCCAAAATTCCAATAAATAAAATGTGCCTGGGGAAATGATCAGGGAAATATTCAGGCTGAGAAGAATCTAAACTGGTTTAGGTTAATACAAAGTTTCTTACTTTCCTGTCTATACACCTTCAATTGTACCTGTGTACAAATTGTGAGAGATGTATCAAATCCAGTTGGTTATAACTTATTTGTTTCATTGAGCTTTACATATCCTTTCAAATGAATTTGCAACAGGTAGGCTTACACCAACAGACATCTTGACCATTTGCATCATGTACATGCATGTTGAACTGGACATGTTCCATTGATGTACATAATATATACCATTCACTGAATGGTTTCCAGTTTGAACCATTTGGAACCATTTGCGAACACCAAAACCATTCGCGAACCATTTGCATTCCATTCAGGTATGCGATCAGAAAACCATTCAGATGTACATTTCCATTCATATACCATTTGAAATCCATTTGAGACCATTCAGGTCCATTCGGGTCCATTCAGAACCATTCGGAACCATTCAACTTTTCCAAATGGTTTCGAATGGAATTTAACCCTGGGATCCTAGTCGATCTAGGTATTGAGATAAAATATTTGGGAAGAAATGGAAGATTATTTTCGGTAACAAATATTGCCTCAAAGAGTCAATAGAACATTGGGTCTCCGGCCACCTTAACACCTCCCTGGTGAAATTCATCCTCACTGAGACACAAATTCAGTTGATTACTTCAGGGTCAGTATAGAAAAGCTCAATGTGTGTAATCAATACACTCCCAGTACAGTTCATGCTGTGTAATATAAGCTTTGATAATCTGAATTGTATGAATTAGCTGTCAATTAAACAGCTGAGCCAATTGAGAGTTTCGGTTAACCCCTACAAGAATTGTAGTTTGGGGGCAAAAGTATTGGTCCTTTAAATCTAGTGACTTGAATTCAGCACGAGATGAATCGTATAAGTGTCGATATTAAAAAGGGTACTAACTCCTACACAAAGGAAAAACCTAGACAATAATGATAATACCAGGTAATACTACAACCCAGATATATTCCCGTTTCTAGTCATTACGGCGGTGTCAAAAACTTAAGCAATTGTATCCGTTTTGTTACAGGAAAATCCCTTAGAGTCCGGTGCCAAGACATTACCTATTTGGTTTGGTGCTGTTATATTTATCAACGTGCTCTCTGTTCATCTACGGCTTTCAACACGTTAGTAAACCATTACTTAACCTGTTTAATAATGTTTAAGGCTGACAGTGTTAAGGCCTTCAGTTTATGCAGATTAACATATAACAGCGTATAAAATCATACAGGTGCTTTCACACAGTCATCAAAACCAAGCCAAGCAAAACAATTTAGAGCGAATTAAATTCCTTTAAATATTTTTTCGACATTGCTTGTTCGTTGTGTAAAAGCTGTTAGGAAGTTTGAAAATATTTTTCAATTAGGTATTAAATTCGTTCTGCTCTGTATTTGTTTGGATCTGCTGACGGTCGATGAGAGCAATTCTCAGTCCATCTTGGAATCAATTCCTATTTAACTTTCCTTCTAGGACATTTGGCGTTGCTTTTGTTTAGCCACTTTTAAACTCTTACTTACCGACCATTCTTGGTCTGGAGCTGAAGAAATGGTTAAGAAAGTCTTTTTGAAGTAAATTGTTACTTATCCAGGGACCCCGCCCAAATGCATGATCCGCCAGG
The DNA here is from genome assembly GCA_037179385.1 of Holothuria scabra. Taxonomy (NCBI): domain Eukaryota; kingdom Metazoa; phylum Echinodermata; class Holothuroidea; order Aspidochirotida; family Holothuriidae; genus Holothuria; species Holothuria scabra. The sequence goes on from CM074199.1 coordinate 1,960,612, forward strand.
CATTTGTTTAACAGAGTTTAACTCGTCCCAATGAGAATCATAATAAATATATGTTCTCTCACATGAGTTGTTTTGTGTCCTCTGAGGGAAAGAAGTCCTCATGCACGCGGGCCATCATGAAATATTACAAGTTATAATGGCAAATATGTACAGTCAACCTATATGTATGTCATTACATTCTGACTGACATGTTTCAGTTTTTCAAACAATCAAAATAAAAATGTTATGTGGATAAAGTTTCTTTTTGACTGATTTTTTTCTTTAATTTTTTCCTGCATTTCTGGCAGTATTTGAGGAGTTCAACAGGCCATGGTACATATCCGTAGCTTATAGTGTAGTCGCTGCGTTACTGGCTGCCACATTGATTTGGTATTGCTTCGTACCAAGGTTAACAAAAGACAAACAACCAGAGAATGAAACCCTTCTTGAGGTTGAAATGAAGGTTTTCCGCACACACGGCGACAATGGTAAGGGCTCGTTTACAACAAAACTGTAAACACAAACGAGTCTAATGGCTCTAAATTGACTAACCACGTTAGTCTCTCATATTTGACTAATTTGTGATGATATTTGACTTATTTCGAATAAACGTTTGAACTAAGGGATATAAAAACTGAGTCAAGGCGGCTTGATATTTTTCAAAAACTAATTAAACTGGGTAAAATATCAGTCAACTATTAATCAATATTGTATGACTAACGTGATCAGTCAGTTCAGGCACTGTTTTGACCAATTTGTGTTTACAATAAAGTTGTGAATTTGAAATTGATTTTCAAATCACATTGCTCACGAAAAAAGTTTTTTCGTGGGCGAATCCGCGAGACACAAAGTGAGAACAGGCCCGAGAGCCTTAAGATGAATACAGGCCAGTGGGGTGTGAATGTCAGTCTCGCGAACCTGCTCTCATTTGGACCCTTTTGCCTTTTCGGCCTCATGAACCCCTTTTGATTTTCTGTCTGGTGAACCTTCGGTCTTGCGAACCTTATCACATTTTCGGTCTCGCGGATCTCCGTTCTTGTGGATCTTTGGTCTCGCGGTTGTAACCGCACGTTCGACAAGGAGTGTGCCATTGTATGAGACGATGCCATTCTTGCAAATAATTTCTGTACCTTCTTTCTTGTCAAAAGTTCTAAAGTGGGTCATTTTCCATGATATTAATATTCGAGTATCTTGAATGTACTGAGCTATAATTGTGTCAAAGTTCGGAAAGAAGGGTGTCCAAATAGAGATAGAAAATCCATTTTGAAAGTGTATTTTGCTACGTCATGTTTCATATTGGAACATTGCAGTTCCTTTATAAATACTGAAATTCTGATCCAAAGATAAAGACAAATGCTTAATATTTTGTTTACTGTCTTAATTAACCTTTTAAAAACTTTAAGATTGATGAAATTCTATCTATTGTTTCGTTATAGATTTTGTCAATAAAGAGAATTCTTAAACATTGCAAATTTCAGTACACACAAAATTTTTTTTATTTTTCCTGTTTTTCTTTTAGAAATCAAGCGAACTGATGGTCCCTGGACTAAATCAAACCAGTCGACAGAATTAGAAACAATTGATATAATTCACGGTAATCCTGACGTCGCGAAAATATGCACACCACTCTTGGTTGTGTCAGTGATATTTTCAGCATTTGTGTACGGCAGCATACTTGTCAGGTAGGCATACAGTAATATACCAGGATCCTGATTTTCTACACTGTAACGTTCCGTCACCTATATGATCCGAAATCCATGCATATAGACAAATCCGATCAGAGCTAGTGTTTAGTGACTGTAGGCAACCTCTAGAGTGTTTAGTGTACAACCAGTCCTGGGGGCCGTTCCACAAAGAGTTACGCACAATCTTAAGTTTGATTCACCATACTCAAGCCAACAGTAAATCATACTTAAGATCGTGCGTAATTCTTTGTGGAACAGGGCCCTGATACAGGTAGGCGAGGAAACTGAAAGATTAAAAGGTGTTAGACCCCAGTTATGGGCGACTGAAATCAGACCATCACTTGCTGTCCGGATTCGTCCATATACATGAAAAAAAAAGTTGTTGAAAGACACGTGACAAAGGGACATCGGAACACAGCTAGGGCTATCGGAATAGAGGGTGTTGAAACAAAGCGATGGCTTGAAACGAGTTGATTTGTTTGAGTTACCGGGTAGCCGGATTTTCTTATTGGCGGTAGCCAACTTCATGTCTTCATTGATGCAATTTGAGAACATAATGAATAATGTATTTAAGTACTAACAGATGCAATTTATTGCAGCATTTCACATCATTTGAAGTAACTTCTAGTTTTTGTTGTTGTACCTGCTTTCCTTACGGTCACATGACTACGGAAGCGCAGAAAGGACAGTGCAGTTACGATTAGCACACATGAAAAAAAAAAAAATCTGCAAGTTGACAAGTCGTTTGCCATGAGTGCAAATTGTAACATGTTTGTACATTCTTCTCTTCCGTACATACCAGTGAACTTTTTTGTTTAATATGTTACGTAAAAGACTGTTAATCGAAAGTGGTTTGTTTCTCTTCCAGTATAGGGGTTGCACCTCTCATTACAATATGGGACGTATATATGACGGGAAATGTGACCACAGCTGTTGAAAATCCATTCTGGATGTTTCTTTATGGTAGCCTCGCTTTGACACTTGGATTTGCTGCTATCGGCGGAAGAGTTACAGAAACAATTGGGGAAGGAATTACACCCTTGTTGCCGTCAAGGTAAATACGAAACTTTTTCCAAGGGGTAGTGAAACCAACAACAAATATACTTGTGCTACCATAATACTTTGAAGGAAAAAAATCCCATTATTTTACTTTGGCCCGGTAGGCATGCTTATTGATCCTTGAAAGTAATTTTAACGTTTGATTTTCAAGTAAAAATTTTCTCTCTATGACACTGCATGGTAAGCTAGAGGTGTCTTTGTTCGATTCGACGTATGGTCGCATTTTGCAAAAGGATTTAATGTCAATGGAGGCTTTTTATATGACGTCATAATACTCCCTCGCGGCCATGTTTGAGTACGTGCATCTACGTAGTAGACCACACCCGACACGCTTGCCCGTTGAATGAGTAATCACTGTGTTTACCACAATTTTCACTGTTCAGTGTGTTCAGCACATGTAAAAAACGGAAGTGTAGGTCTACATTGCATGATTGTCCTCCAGCATGACGAATTTGTGACGTAATTTCAAAGGCTCTACATGGGCGCTTGTTGGGCATCGACGTGGTCCGTCATTGAGAGGTGACGTCATGCAAGAACCATATGTCAAACCTTTGTTTTATTGTCCAAATTTTTTTATTATTGTCTTGCAGTGCTTTTCCAATCGAGCTTGGTGCAACAACAGTGCTCCTACTCGCCTCCAATTTAGGAATTCCTGTCAGTACAGCCCATTGCAAAATCGGTGCCATTGCAGCCGTTGGTTGTTACAACGAAGAAGGGGTGGACTTTAAATTGATATGGAAAATTCTTTTGGCATGGGTAGTAACGTTGCCAGCAACGGCAGGACTCAGTGCAGTGTTTATGATGTTACTTCAACTAACCTACCAGTACACTACTAGTGGAGAGGTTGATTTTATATCAAATAGCACTTTAGTCTTACAAGAAATCTTGTGATTCACAGATTTACAAACCAACCGGGAAACGTTCAGAATGGTGAACGAATGGTTTTATTTGCATTTTGAATAGGGATATGTTTTGGATTCGTTTCCGCTGAAACTTGAAATGAATTACTGTTAGGCACAACTCAAGTTGCCCACAATATCCACTCCATTCCACGTTTAAGACGTTCGGAACCAATTAGAGTCATTCTATGCCAGTTGACTCCATCCAAGGTTGGATGTATTCTATACTTAGGCAAAATCTGAACGAAATTCGACCCTGGCATAAATGACCTGGAAATAGTTCTCGCGTCTAAGGTTTTATACACATATCGAGAGCCATCCCCCCTCCCCCATTTCGAAAAACTGCATTGTTTCATTGAATCATTGTATTACTTCGTTTATGCAAAAGCCAGAGTTTATTTTCAAACAGCACGCCACTTGGATTCTTCAAATTAATTACTGAATCGTTATTTTACCGACTCAAGTGTAGATTAGAGCAAGCAATTAACAGGAGGTTTAGGATACTTATAATGACAGCAAATCATACCTATGAAAATGTATTCAAGCCGAGTCCTTTCCCCCCACATGCCCCCCCCCCCCCCATTTAAACCTAAGTCCAGTACAAATTGTACTTATCCCGACATTTCAATTATTATACAGAGATGTGTAAAAATCCCAACGTTTGCAAGGTCTCCTTCCTTAAGATTCCCATTGCTTTGCCTCTGAACCCGATCAGGAGAACTTGATGGACCACTAGCACCGGGGGGGGGGGGGGGGGGCTAAGATGTGATTGTAGTTCTCACTCACTGCTGCATTCCAAAACCTTTCCAACAACATTTTCTTTTGCCCTAAACTTGTTCCCCTCCTCTTAATTTATAAGTCTGTGTATAGACGAATCCGATCAGCGCTCCTGTTTAGTGATTGTAGGCAGCCATCAGTGGGGTCCATCCGTCTTAAATCGCCTTCATTTATTGTCTACATGAATTTCAAACCCTCATATTCGGGGAAATTGTGGGAATCAAGATACAATGCAGTGTAAAACCATCCATGATACAGGTGAGCTAGGAAATTGTAAGATTAAAAGGTGATAGACCCCACTTATGGCCGACTGAAATCACACCATCACTTGCTGTCCGGATTCGTACCCTATATTTAACGAATTATTCTTCAGAATCATGAGCCAGAATTTGTCTGGCTGAAATGTAAAATTCAGGCAGGATGGATTAACTTTTATTACGTTGTGAATCATCTGTTCATCATCATGTTCTTAGCTAGGCATACATGGGTTATCTTGAATGAAGTTTGCCAGTTCTAGATGGCATTTAAAAATTAGTATTTTAAGGCAACTGTGTATGCTCTTTAACTTCAACTTAAGTTCAGATCATCACCGTAGATCTGCTAATTTTGGGTTCAGCAACACACATTACAACTCTCAGATTTTATAACGTGCGTCATAATACATCTTGAGGGTTGGGTAAGTTGTGCAATATGAGTGCATGAGTTTGATAGATTAAGTCGATATATATTCATTTTGCAGTAATCTTCGAGGTAGGCGTGTATGAATATAAAGGCTAAACTATAATCACTATTAAGGAAGAACTCTGCTGAAACAACTGTTTGTCAGTATCACCAAATAACTACACGGTGACTACTAGAATTTTCTTTCATAATTTACTAATATTGCAATAGTTTGATGCTTGTTTCATTTTCATGCAATTATTTTACATACACATCTTACTATAATAATTATTACAAAATTAGAAAATTCAAATATTCTAAAATCTGTAAATATAATTAGGATAAAAATCCAAAAATATACAAAAAAGAGAACTCAATAAAGGCTCTGAGCTTTTTCTTCGGTTTTCAGCTTCAAAGATAGTTTTCGAGTTGGCGTCATCAATTTTTTTTAACTATTCTAGCTAAATCCAACCAACTGGTGTAGTCACGCTTTGTTTGAGGGTGGCCAATGCCAGGGACTGATCACCAACCATTTCTTTGAGGCTAATGCACACTGTTTAACAAGGTGTTTCCAAGTTAATTGGTTGTTGCCTTTGTATTATATCGATTGTTTTCTTTGTTAGGGTTAGGGATTGGGTAAGGAATTATGGCTATTGTTAGCCAGTTGGGAAATGTCTTGTTTAACAGAGGCCTTTTGTTTGAAATAAATAAGGGTGAAGTTTTGAATAGTAAGGTACTGGTGCACAGCCAGAATCTTGTGCAACGTTTAGCACCATTTGAATTCCGTTCTTTTGTTACATGACAACATATTTTTATGTGGTAAGTTATTGGTCTAGAAGGGAGTTTTACAGCCCAGTTTGTAACCAATTGGTCTAGGTCAAGCTGGATATGGCCTTTTTACCATTTGTGTCTCACTTGGCTTGTTTTTCCAACTCTATTACTTGTGCTGAGCTTATGTAATTGATGATGAAACATTTGTTCTGTACAGAAATTTCTCATGGCTACCGCAGTTTTAAGGGAAAACTTGTTTTCCAAATAAAGTACCCAACCACTTTTTCATTATCCAATCAGTTACTTCAATGATCAGCAGTTTTGATAGACATTCTTGTACAACAGAATCTGAAACAACTAAGAGGTAAATTTGGAAAGGATTCCGATCCAATGTCTTGGGTTTTTTGTTGAAATCTTCTCCATCTCTGGTCAGAAAAGGCCAATAATTTGTCACCCAGTGTAATTACATGATTTGCATCTGATGTCCATGAAAATAAAACCTCACATGAATTTTTCGCGACATCACACAGACGTACATTTTATATCAGACATGTAGCCCGATAAAATTTGTCTATCAATGTGACATCATGATATAATCTCAAATTTAATTTTCATAGCCCTGCGGTAGAACTCATATATTTAGTTAGGTTGGCAAATTGTTGGCTCTAAATTTCCAACCAGAGATGGAGAAGATTTAACAAAAACTCATAAAAATCGGATCGGAATCAGATCCAAATTTGTTGCAGTCTCACTGGGGCTTAAAACAAAAACTACTAACCACCTAAGAAATCTGTGCTGGCCCAGTTAAAAAAAAATCAAATTATTCAAAACATGTTGAAGGATTAGATCCTATTTCAGTTTAATCTGATATTTACTGTTTTCAAATGTTAACCTTCAGGGCTGTTTTCAAGTATGGGCATTTGATTGGTATTGATTGGTATGTTTTGGCAGTAAAGCAAATATTTTGGCAAACAGCCCGCCTTCATTCATATCCGTTACATCAGAACAACTATGTATGATAAAGGAAGTTCAAGCAAAACTTAAATTGTTTATATGTGATGAAGGAACCAAATCTACACAGTGTGGTGAAACTGAAACATTCAAACTAAACACATATTTTTCTAAATATCAGTAAATGAAGTCAATATATTTGTGCTTCAGTGAGATCTTGAGGGCAGTTGATATCCTATCACTTCCTCGAATTTACAAGGAATGCTTTGTAAGTTCATAGGAATAGGACCTACCTACCCTGTGGGGAATGTAAATTTTGTAAAGTTCGCATGGCAATTATGCAATCACATTCTTGACAATATGGGGTTTTTGAGAAGAAAACTGACTGTAAAGTTTAAAGAAAAATAAAAGAATGTCCATTAATGTGAGGATGAGATTTCATGTGTGCTTGCTTGAAGTTCCTTTCTGTTGAAAATTTGGTTCAGCAAACAAAGTGGTGCATGGTGAATAATAGGTAGATTGTTACAGAAAAAAGGAATCAACAAACTGCTATTAATTGATCTAAATGAGAACATCGATTCCTGTTTGTCGTGCACATATTTCTAAGTCAACGATATTTGAAACAATAACAGCCCATTCAGGTACCTTCAACACTGTGAATGCTACAATAAAACACAATGCACTGATGTATAATAATACTTCGACAAGCCTTTTCGCAATACATACAACAGTTTCTCCCATTTTTCAGCAAAATTTCAATGTTTTTTCATCACATGATGCCCAGAAGTGACAACCCCACCTCACGATTGATCATAGGAATGCATGACTCCACCACAAGGATTATAAAGCTATTTTTCATCTGGATTTAATTCAATCTTGTTGCAATGCATCTAGTTTGATATTGAAGTTGTTTTCAGATTATTTCATCATATTTCTTTGCACAGAACTGTTACAACAGCTTTTAAAGAGCAAGAGCAGTCCCCCCTAACTTGAAGAAGCAGTGTAGTAGACAGTCCTGTTTTATGATTGCCTTTTGACAGTCATGTGACAATATTTTTCATCCTCAAATGTGAAATATACAAGGAGTATCTACTTGTTTTTCTTTGAATGTGCCAAATTAAAGTCCTGAAACATTATGAATGATGCTTTGAAGAGTTCAAGAGAAATAAGAGGAAAATTGTCAGATTCGACTGCTGCATCAAAACAAGTCTGGGGAGACTGTTTTTGCCCTTTACAGTATTTACTTTCATGTTTTAAACTCAGATATGTCTAGACCATGGATCCCACATTTAAATCCTGCTAATCTACAACTGAATATGAGAGCATCTGCAAGGGCTTTCCCTTTCCATAAAGAATATATAACAGCAGCATTGAAAGTGTCACCTGCAGCTAAGGTTTCTACCAACTTTTCTGGAGGAAAGGCAGAGCTGTGATGTATCTGACGGTCTTCATCCAAGCCCCAAGCGCCTTCTTCTCCCCATGCACAAATCAGCTGAGCTCTGAGGAAGAAAAATTATAAAAATATAAAAAGTATAGTAAAGGGGCTCATTGAGTTGATATCAATAACTTAAAGAGAATGGTTAAGTACCTACTGGACTGTCTAAGTTTGTATGGCATGCCAAAAGGCTCACCAAATATGATGATGTATTAAAAATACATGTTCATGTACTAAAATGACACGTTCATGTACCAAAAATATACCATGATGTACTAACTTCATATGATCATGATGTAAATTTACACCATCATGTACTAAAACCATAAGTTCATCATGTTAAATTTTACGATGTACATGTAAAATCACACGTCGTACATCTAAAAACACACGTTGTACATGTAAAAATGTACTGATTTCATACGATCATGTACTAAATTTCAGTACATGATCGTAAGAAATCAGTACATGATCGTATGAAATCAGTACATGTACGTAAGCAAAGAGTACATGAACATATGAAATCAGTACATGATCATAAGCAGTTAGTACATGAACGTGTACTTTTACTACATCGAATTCTGTGAGCCTTTTGGCAGACTTCTGGTACGCCGAAAGGCTCACTCTGTATGGCGTGCGGAAGAGACAATAATAACATGATGATCTTACGTTTTTACATGTACAACCTGTGATTTTACATGTACATCATAACATTTTAGTACATGATGGTGTAAATTTACATCATGATCGTATAAAGTTAGTACATCATCGTATATTTTTGGTTCATGAACGTGTAATTTTAGTACATGAACGTGTAAATTTAGTACATGAACGTGTATTTTTAGAACATCATCATATCTGGTGAGCCTTTTGGCGTGCCATAAGTTTGATCCTATGTCACTGGTATGTGAAGAAAATGTAACAGGTTCGGAAAAATCTATTGAATTTCATGAACCTACTCAATGAGATGCTTTAAAATAGAATTTTTTTCCATATTATTCCAGCAAATGTTTGTTAAATTATTGCGAACTGGAGAAGACAAAAGTTATATTCCAAGACAAGTGAATGTCATTATTCACAGAGTGAATGTCATTATTCACCCTAATCATGTCGAAAAACATAGGGAGGGTACAGTGCAGTGATGTATGTGCACAGGAAATGCAAAATACTACAAGTATGTCATTATGCAACTTGTAATGTACACCTCACGTATTTTGCACCACAGCAAAGTTAGGTTTTAGTTAGTTAGATGGAGTTTTATGACCCACTTTCCAACCAATTGGTTCAATTCGAGCCTAAGCTACAGCACTAAGAGTGTCATAGACAGAAAAAGAAAAAATAAAATTTTGAGATGAGCACCACTATAACTTTACAAAATATTTACCTTCTAACCTGACAGGTCTGAGTAACTTTTAGCAATAAACTATACCAAAGACATTTCCAGGAAATTCCAAGATGATTTTCACTGTGGTAACTGCTCCCTTGTGGAAGGGGAAAAGGGTAGGGACTACTGTACCTGGGAAGAAGGGCATTTCATAGTACTTTGTGTTTTAGCATTTGGCATTCAAATCATTTGATTATAAAGAAATTTGATTCCTCTTTCTCTCAAGACGGCGTGTTTGGTCTAACGGTAAAGCAGCCCCCTCTCATGTGGAAGGCACGGGTTAGATTCCCAGGTCGAATTATACCAGTGTTGTAATCGAGTCACTAGATTAGTGACTCAAGTCACCAGTTTTCAAACTTTTACGTGACTCAAGTCGAGTCATTGACTCAAGTCACTGTATTATTTCAATGGGGAAATTGCTCCTGAATTCTATCGAGTCACTATCATTTTGAGAGAAAGTGACTCGAGTCGTGACTTGTTACAACACTGAATTATACCAAAGACTCTATAAAATGGAACCTACAGGGGTTGTGCTTGGTGCTCAGCATAAGCAATGGAGTAGGGAAAAGAAGCCAGTGGGCCAGAGCTGGGAAAAGGCCATGGTCGGCTCGACTTGAACCAACTGGTTGGAAACTGGGACATTAAACTCCATCACAAACTAACTAACCCTTCAGTACTAAGCTAACTTGCCCTGACGCGATGGTGACAATGCTGTAAAAAAAAATATTGGAAAAAAATTGCCCAAATTAAGCCCAAACTGGGCCGTAAAGCTCTATCTAATTAACTAACTAACTCAATATCACCAACAACTACCATGTACATAACATGTTTGATAGACAGTACAGCAGTTGTGATGAAAACTTGTATCAAACTCACTAAGATACAGCTTCACCTACTTTCAGCATACAAAAGAAGACCAGCATTACCTTAAAAGATGCAGGTTTGTAAACTACATAGACAAACTCTAAAACCCTTGTATTTGGTCTCCTTGCTCTTTTCACATGTTTGATTAAACTAAAATGTAAACATTCCATGTTTAAAGTAAAACTTGGAAGGCAGTCTTCTTATGATGAAACCTAAACAACATCAAAACCTATAACAAATAATGATAAAGTAACTAATTCAAATATGCAATTTCCTGAACACTAATTGAACATTGTCATGTAAATTGAAAGCCATTCATCACAAAGAATATTGAAGGTTCAGTTGGTTAGATGGAGTTTTATGCCTAAATTTTCATCCTTCTCATTTAATCTAGTGCTGTTCATGGCTTTTTTTTATTTTGGGGGGCACTGCATTGTTATTCCCTCCAATGTGTGTGCAGAGCATTGTGCACAATGGCACTAGCTTCCATATTTAAATTCTTTGGTACGACCTGGCCTGGAAAATGAACCCCAGTCTGAGAGAAAGTTGGAGGACACTCTGCCAACTAGACCACACACCCGGTGGGAATATTGAAATGGTATATCTTTATAGGTACCATGTAAAAAACATAGGCTGCAACAGCATCAGCCATGACTTTGCTGTTATTGGCAGGATTAAACTGGTCTGTTAGAAGGTCGTTCATGTGATGTCATCTTTGTTACACTGCAGTGTAGCCCCATCATCATAGTTAGACAGCAAATTTCTCCTTGTGCCATACATAATCCAAAGGGAATGGTTTTTAATATCTTGGTACTCAGTCAAAATAAGCTCTTTATTTATGCTGCTACTATAATTTGTCTTTTTAAGAAGTTGTCCTACAAATGAAAGGCTATGAGTGATATCATGGTGGAATGAGAGATTGGGAATTATTGGGAATTAAAAACAAAGGCCTCATCATTCGACTTTTATAAAAGTTTTCCACCCATCAAGGAGTCTCAACACTCACTCAGTTTCACTCTGGCATCATTCGTATGACATCAATGCTCAACAGCTATAGTAGGAAAGTGTGGCTGCAGTTAGTAAGATAGTTATAGAAGGACTTTTACAGCTCAGTTTCAAACCGATTTTTTAAGTCACGCTCGCCACAGCCTCTTTTTCCACTTGTGGCTCACTGGCTTGTTTCCCCTACCTTCTTGCTTATGCTGATCGAGTACCAAGTATAATGGCAGAAGTCTCCCTTTTGAAAATCTTTGGTACTACCCAGCCATGAATCAAACTCCACCTCCCGGTTACAAGTCTGATGCTCTAACCACTTCAACATGTAGCCCATGCAGAACATGGCAACAGCAGCGTAACTATTTTGAAGTGGTGCCCTAAAAGACTAATCCAGAATCAAAGTTAGGTTTTATTTAATTGCATAAGAACATATTCTAAGCATTCTGGTGAAATTTTTATTCATTTCCAACATTTGGTTCTTGAGATGTTAGCAGTTGAAGTTGACTGAGGTCCTATGAAAAGTGAACTTCAGGCAAGCAGGTGTTATGTCATGGATTCACATTGACAGTCAATGTTCTCTTCTTTATTTGGCATCCTACTATTTTGACCTATTGATATATGTCATAGTTAATTGCCACAAAACTGGTGGAAAATGTTAACGAATAACAAAACATTGTGAATCTATGACATCACAAATAATTCTTCAAGTTCACTCTTTGTAAAATTGACTGAGCTGTTTTCAGTATCGCAATAAAGTTTGCTGACTATTGTACAGTATTGAATGATTACCTGAGGAGGCAGAACCTTTATGTAGAGCAGGGGGAAAGGGGGTTGACCTGACTGACTCAAGAAGGTTACCACTACTGTAACATACTCAAACACATTGCTCGTACATTTAGGCTGCAATATCAATTCATCATTTTGAAAATTTGCAGGGCCTACATAACAAAAGTCACACGAGAAAATGTTTACATAGAGGGAATGTTTAGTCAAAAGGTTTTCTCATTACAGACCAACCTAAAAGTGTTGAGGGTACTATACATTCACTGACAACAAAGATTGAGAAGACAATTCTCAGACGACCTAAAAAGAGAGCCCTTCAGGTGCTTACGGTACTATATACCCTAATTAAAAGTGAAGGAAATATACGGTCATGCTGATCAAACTGTCTGGTTGGGCAAGTGCTTAGAACATATGCCTCTCAACCGAAAGTTGATATTAAAACCCCGGTTGAATCATACCAAGACTGTGATGATTGTTATGTTAAATTCGCTAGATAGAAGCAGGATTTTCAAACAATCATTGTAACATTATTATATGACAAAGTGATTACCTTTCTCTAAGTAGTCCTGAAAAGCCTTGCAATGCCTCCACTGCAGTGTTGTATCCTCGATACTTTGCATAATCTTTGCTGACAAAAACCTGTCAAGAGGAACAACATGTGTATCTGTTTACTTTCATAAAAATTGCAGTAATCAAGGTTCTCATGAAAGGAAGAGAACCATAAAAAATGTAAAGGAGACTGATTTAAGTTTTGAATTCAACATTTTCAAGGAATTTTCCAAAGAAAAAATTCATTGATTTCAATTATACAGAATTTTTTTTTCATCATGATGAGAGAAAGGCTTACAGAAGATACTAATTTAAAAAAAAATAATCAATTATTTTTCTTGAGATGTAGCACATTATGGGAAAGCTGTGATGTCATTGTGACAAAATTTGACATGGCAATTCCTTTATTTGTAATTTTGATACAGCTGCTTAAAATATCTTAAAGCAAAATTGTTTCTTGTTTTTCCTACATATTGTTTAGGGTTATGCTCAATCTACAGCAAATGATATTTAAACATTCCAACACATCAAATTTAAAGGACAAACAGGACATTCAATTACACAAACAAAAAAGAATCTGAGGCAATGTGCCCACATTACATAACATTCTGTGGTTTTGTTGAAAAGCACAGGCATTTTTAAAAAAAAACAAGGGCTCATTAAATTGAGCTATCTTGAGTTATATAAGACAGGGTTTAGAGGACCTTGTCTGAAACATTTTTGTCTTTCTCACAAGACCACAGTGAAATTTCTTACTTTGTTACCACACAAACATAAATTTTAATTACTAATTACTACATATTCATACTCAGGTTTAGTGTACAGTATCATGATTGAAACAATGTCACATACCACATTTGAACTACACGCAGGACATTTAATTACAAATAAAAATAAAAGGAATCTGAGGCAATGTGCCCACATTACATAACATCCTGTGGCTTTGTTGAAAAGTGAAGATATTTTTTAAACAAAATAACCAATCTTTAAAGAGAGATGCCTTGAATTGGGAAGGGTTGTGAAGCAGTCATGGTGCCATTTAAATAAATCTATTCTAATTCTGTTACCACACCTACAGATAAATTTAAATTATTACAACCACATATTTCAACTCAGGTTTAGTATACAGCAGGGTTGTCACCACATTGAGCGGTGCCAGATGGAGCTACCCAGCTCTGAAAATCTCCGCCCGCTACTCACCATCAATTTCAGTATCACCACTGGCACAAATTTCTCACCCAAACTGAATTAAATTCTTAGGTTACTTAAGAATTGAATGATAAGTCCTTGTTTTTTGTAAGCACTCTCAAATCCAGAATAATTTTTCAAAGGGGAGGGGGACACTCCCTACCCCTTAGACCTCTCCCCCAGGATGGTGATCACAGTTTACCCAGCTCTCAAACAATTGTCTGGTGACAATCCTGGTGATTGAAAAAAATAAATATCACATACCACATCACCTAGAGCAAAAAGTTTATAATATTCTTTTCTAGCTTTTTCCACTTCAACTGATATTGTAATAACTTCATCTTTTCCACAAGATTTGTTGTACGTCCTGATTTTCTCAATCATCTTTATTACTTCTGGGATATTACGACCCTAGAAAAGATACACAAACTGCAAATTATCAACATTCTGAAAAAAAATTTAAATCTACCATTCTATGGCAATGCCCACTAGCCCACAATCCCAGCAGTCCTGCATAACTTGGGAAAGTTGTATCAGTAATAATCAGTTACTATTACACTCTGTGGTTTTAGTCCAACAAGTCCTATGCTCAAAAATGTGCTCAGTGCTGTGATATGTCCTGCCAAGCAGTCTGTAGTGTATCCACTGGACCTTCTTAGGGCAGACTCATAAATCTAACTGGCAGTTATGGCCAAGTCACTTATGTATTTCCTCTGCCCACCTGCCCAAACTGGCCGGTTAGATAAATGACTCTCCCCTTATTAAGCACTGCAAGTCATTATTATTTGCTTGAGTGCACACTGTGTTGATAGAGCAAAAGATTTATTAATGTACCTTGTGTTTTGATGTATGTGATAAACTTTGAACCGACTGCATGGTCAAAGGGTAAGGGCATCCGACTTGCACTCGAGAGATCTAAGCTCAACTCCTGACCATGTCGTACCAAAGACTTTAAAAATGAAACCTATATCATTGTGATTGGTGCACAGCATAATAATGGGGTAGGGAAAACAAGCCAGTGGGCCACAACTGGGAAAGACCATTGCCTGGTTGACTTGAACCAAGTGGTTTGAAGGTTGGCCACAAAACTCCATCTCGCTAACTAACTGAATGTGGTCGACTTAAAAGACACTTTGGGCTGAAAGGCCTTTCGTGTCATATTAAAAAACACATCATTTTCTGCTAACTCTGTTAATAGTGAAAAAACTGTTCTTGGAGGAATGAAAGTCTGTTTGGCATTAGCAAATATCAATTTCAATTTTTCAAAATAATAATAATACAGTTGTAATACATATCAATTTCAACTTTACATCTACTGTACGTACACAGGATAGTGGTGCAGGATCACAGCTTGTTTACACAAGCTTGGTATAAGCATCTTGCATTGTGCTGGTGGTGCAAACTCCAGTCTATGGTTTATTGTCATGTTTATGTCCTAGATTCCCAGGCCTCTTCCTGTTTCTAGTCACTTGTTAGCGGTGTACGTGACAAACCTCCACACCTTAGTTTTGCATGGGTGCAGAATTCCATATTTTCAAGGCGTGGACAATTTCACTTTCCACAGCCTACTCATTGGTCACTTAGATCAACACACTCATTAATATTTCCTTAATTTGGTGCATCACAACTTTTGACCAATTGGAGGATTGCATTAAGGCTTGCAGTGTTCCGATCCCTACGAGACCAGCAAGCCTCAAGTTTTTGCCACTCAAGCAGCAGACTTCAGATGATGAGCACTTGAGTCAATGTGGACATAGCCTATTTAATTGTAAGGCTGGCCTATGAATTTTTTTAATCGTGTTGTCAGAAGAGGAAGCTGAATCAAGAATAAATCATTGCAAAAGCAACTTTAATAACTCTTTTTCCCAATTATTCAGTTGGAGCTACACACTAAAAATCCACATACAAGTCTCCACTAATGGCCCATTATTTTAAATGGTGAAGGAGCATACTTGATGTTTATTTTATGTTATGCTGAAAACCCAACTGAAGTCTTTATGTGCTTTTCCCTAAGGGGCCTTTTCATAATCTGACTTTGCCAGAAACCACAAACAAGCTACAGGCTGTAGAAACTCCCTATCCAAAGATGCTGAAGGATAGCTGTATAGTTGAACATGGAGTTGATGACAGCCCTTTGGTTGACATTTCCTCATTCAATAGAGATCCACTCAAATTGGTCAGACTTATTTAATTGGGTGTGTTTAAATTAAGCTCAAACAGTATTTTGTCAAGGCTTTTGCAGACTATTGTGGCTCTACCTTGGTTGTGCACTACACAAGTATTTTTGTTAAAATCAAAATGGCAGCTAAAAGCTAAAGCAGCAGGTACAATTTCTGACTGTCGTCATACCAAAGACTTTAAAATTGGAACCTATACTGCCATGGTGCCCAGAATAAGTAATACGAGTAGGGAAAACAAGCAAGTGAGCCACAACTGCAAAAAGGCTGTGATCAATCCTACATGAAACAATTGGTTAGAAACTGAACCATAAAACCTCATCTAACAACATAACTAACTGACTTGTTTCAAACAAAGCTTATTTGTATTACACTAACAGTACTGTAAAAATTTCAGTTCACCGCACTTCAAGGACTTTGCAACAAAGAACAAAGTTCAAGCACTTTGAGGGCCCTGAAGATGACAGATTTACATCCAAGCACTTTTAAGACTTTAAAAGGCTTTGTAAAAACCCCTAAAAAGATAACAAACATCACCAACTTACTTCAAAATGTATCCATTGGTAACATGACAGCTCAAGTTTGTCAAAGTCTTCACAGGTTAGTTCTGGTAATGACCTATCAAAAACAAAAAGCTTCCAACTGGTATAATCTGAATAATATTTGAAAGGATTCACAATATTTGAAAGGACTGAATCTACATGTATCTGATTTCCTTTAAAACTCTTCCAAAGGATAGAGGGTATTGACTAATTCAGACAAAGAAATTGATTTGTTATACACATGGCCCTACAGTATAGCTAGGACTCTTTCTCTCAGGGGGCTGTGACTTTTTGCTGGACTACAGGTTCCATCCCAGGGCATAACCTTTGCCCGACTGAGGCACTGACGTCTGCCTGATTCAGAAACATTTTGGCCAATGGAGGACGGCCATGGCTATCTAATACCCATTGTGATTAAGAAAAATATATAGGTTGGTATAAATTTAGCTGGATAACTTTGTTGAGGATAAGCTGCAGCTCCCTCAGCCAAGCTGCAGCAGCTGAATCTATGTTTTGTAACAAACGTACCTTTAACAAAAGCAGGTTGTTCCAGGGATTGTGCCAGAAACTCAAAAAGGGGGAATTCATTACTGCCAATATACCCCAAGTACAAATTTATGCTGCCCTTGGCCAAAAATAGAAATGGGTAATTCAGGAGGACAAAAGTGTGCTTCAAGGTGCAAACTTTAATGTGCAATCTTGAAGGTTTTTAAGGTCACATCTTCGCACCCCAGACAATTCTTATTCTCCTAACCTACTTAAATAAAGGTGGTTTGGCATGCCAGCAAAAAGCCCTGACTTTACTTGGCAGTTAAGAGCAAGGTTTCCTAAGGAAAAATTTCTTGGAATTATGTCAATTTCCTCTACCGTTCTCAAGATACACTCTTTAAAAGTTTGAATGTTTTTGAAGCAACTTGCTGCTTATGAAAAAATGTGGTGGGTGAATTGTGGTGTGTGAGTTGCAGTGTTGAAATTTGTTTTGTTCACCCTTTATTGCCTATATCTCAATTACTCATTAAATACTTTATGGTTCCATAATTGATACTGATAATTTTCAAGGACACAATTTAAAGTTTCAAACTAAAACTCTCAGAATATACCAATGTTACAACTGTCCGTTATATGAAGATTGCAAAAACAAAGGATAACATTAGCAATTAAAGGCATGTCCCAACATAGACCTCACAAGATTTGCATATTGAGCTAATACTTATAAATGATATGCAAATCAGATATTTACCCTGTAAAATGGTCAAGTTTTGATGGATTTTGATAGGAATTGCAGCAATTTCCTTGACTTTTAATGTGTTTCACATTAAATACCAACTTTGTCATTTTCGTGTTACATGGCCTATAAGCCCCACCCACAAATGTCTAACACTCATCAACATCCAGACACAATCTCATTTTAGTCTTTCAGAGAGAGTAAACAAGACCACAATGTGTAATCAAAATACTCTCAATACAGCACATGCTTTGCAATAGGAGCTTACAGTACTTGAATTTCTTGAATATGCTGTCAATCAAAGAGTTTTGCAAATAGAAAGTTTCTGTAGACCACAACAAAAATTGGAGTTTGGGGTGAAAGCAAAAGTAAAGTTGGCTAGTTAACTGGTCCACCCCAAGGTGCTTCAGTCTGCGTGCAACCTACTTTGTCGGCTGGACAACTGATTTTAGTGGCAAGCCTATGCCAAGTGGGAGGAAAGCCGGAGTACCTGCAGAAAAACCCACGCACATCGAGCGGGACTTGGACCCATGCACATGTGAGACACATTGGTACACAGTTTGGGAGGAAAAGAGACATCCTTTAAAGATTGACTATTCAGCTGTAAATGTAAGTTAAAACATTAAAGCAGTGTCCTCTCCTGAAATATAAAAGCAAGGTACTGACATATTTTTACTTTTATATGAAAAGAGAAAGGAGGGATTTCACCCACCTTCTTCTGGAAAAGAAGGAGAGGTCAAATTCTACTGTGGCTATTCATATGGAAAGAAAGGCATTCATATTGTTTATTGACTAGTCATACATGTTGCCATGAAAGAAAAGTCCTTGATCCTGATGCCTTGATTGAAATGACTACAATACATATGTGAATATTTAGGCATGCATGTTGTTTATTAATTAGTCATACCTGTTGCCATGAAGAATAGTTCTTGATCCTAATGCCTTGTTTACAATGACTACATATGTGAATATTTAGGTATTCATGTTGTTTATTAATTAGTCATACCTGTTGCCATGAAGAATAGTTCTTGATCCTGAAGCTTTGTTTACAATGACTATTGATGTTGGAGTGAAGCAATCAGTATGATACACACACTTGTTGTGCAAGACACCAAACTTGGACAGATCTTGTGTGATAAATCTGGAGAGGAAAAAGCAGCAATTTCAAATTATAATGAAATAGACAAATTGACCTGCAGAAAAAGATCACAAAATAGAATTCTACCAAGGGAGCTGAAGAAGTTACCCTCTTCTGGAAGGGTAATTATATCACTGTTTTTGAAGCATGAAGTAATTACCTGATGCAATCTTGCAATTATATCTATCATGAAAAAAGGTACACAGCTAAGCCATTTCTAATTTGATTACACTAAATTCTATTAAGGTGTATTGGTTAACTTCCTGTTAAACTATCTAGACCTCAATATATAAAGTGTAAAGTGTTATATCCACTCAATTCTGTATTGTAATCTGCATTGAAACAAAACATGGTTGAGGCAGCTGTAGCCAACAGGAAGTTTTGATATGGTGCATAATTAGGACCATAGCATGAGTAAAATCATATGAGTCTGGTTGGAGCCTGGGGAGGGGGGGCAACATCTGTCTGGGGTTTTTCTGACGATGGGTACAAAAATTCCCATCATATTTAGGCATTTACTGTAAGTACTATCGTCCCTAAAAATATTTTGTTCATGAAGAAGGTTGTGCTCCCTCTCTCCCCCTTCAGCAACTTGTCAGCCATTAATACCATCGGAGCTATAAACAAAAATAAGAACTTCTTAACTTAGCACAGTAATTTCATCTTAGGAAGTCAGTTAGACATGTTTTTGCACCTAATAGCTTTCTTGTTCAATCTAGTGGCACCCACAGGATTTTCTTTCAGTTGGGAGCACTGGATTGTTTTAACTACTCCCCTGCTTATGCAGAGCATCATGCACTACAGCAGTAGGTTCCAGTTTTAAATTCTTTGCTAAGACTCAAGCTGGGAAACAAATCCAGCTGGCCTTCAGAAGGAGAAGTGCATGCTTTTCTACTCCACCAAACACATGATCATGAAATTGCATGAAACCAGAGGTATGAAATGTGAGTCTTTCAAAATGACACAATTTAAAACAATGTAGTGAGAGACTTAAATTTTCAAAGTATCACATGCCTTCACATTGTTGTATTGAATCCCCCAAGTTTGCAGTCAAGCTGAGCCATTTGCTACTTTTAACGTGAGCTGAGTCGCGTCATGGCTCATGTCACTATTTCTACACTATTTCTATGGGGAAAATCATAAAATAATTCCAACTGAGTCTTGAACCTTTTGAAAATTGAAGACTTGAGTCATGACTTGTTACAACTTTGAATAATTATAGCGCCCTCACCATTTGCTGTTGCTTCATACTCAACCAATTCTTTCACTGGGTCAATTCTTTGAGCTTTTCTGTTTTTACTGGCCTGACTCTCACCTGCTTCAAGAGAGTTAACCCTAAGGTTTTCCATGATTCCCATCATCCAAACTACAACCAAACTTGTATGATTCCAGCTGTAAACTCTCTTTTAAAGCCTTTGTCCAAATTGAATTATGCAAAGGGTTTCCCTGGTTTTGATTAGTTTGACCGATTTTTCAAAAGGTGTGGGTTATCCAAATGGTATGTTGTGATTCCCTCTGCCCAACTTCCACTAATTAATATCAATTCAAAGGGTCATTCCAAAGATTCTCTTTCAACCCAAAGAGATCTTACTCAGGAATTTTCAGCTGGGCTGCCAATAAAGTAAGTTTATCTTTAATGCTGTAACTTCTCCTTACTCTGTAGTGGGAACTGTGGCTAATGTTCCAAAATATTCGACTGATCCTCCCAGCTGAGCAAGAATAACCGCAGAGTTCCCTGCATTTCCTCCTCTGCACCATCGCTGGCTGTCCACTCTACGAGTGAGAATACAGTAGAAACAAACATTAGTAATGATATCAAGGATTTGAATTTTACAAGAATGACGAGCTGGTGCCCATTAGAGTTAGGTATATTCTCAAAACCTGCCATTTGCCTGCCAGGGCTTAGCTGTACAATAAGTTACTTGCAATTACAGCTTGTTCCTAGGGCAAAATAATTACTGTATACCAATTATCAAATGTAATTATCCAACTAGTAATATTATTTTTATACTTTTATGTCAGTATCTTTGAATTTAGTAAGTTAATTTCAAAAATTCCTGAGCTTAATACACATGTGACTTTGAATAAACAATTGCATAGTTTATACACGATAGTACACTCATTTGGGGATACATGCCAAAATTTCAATAAAAAACTATTAAGTACTAGTACTGTAAGGCTAGTACATTTTTGGCAGGTTATTGAGAACCTGCAAGTTGCATAAAGGTACAGAGGTTCAAGTTTTCCCCAAATTGTTCTTAGGAGGTTTAATGTTTTAAAACTTCCTTGGAAGCTCCTATTTACATGACGCTAGAAAGGAATATTAGCAAGTTTTAGCCATCTCAAGATGGCAACTAATAAACCAGAATCTATCAGAGAACTTCCTGTTCAGGTATCTTGAGATCAATAAAGTTAAAAGGTGTTTGCCCCCTTCAAAGACTATTTAACCAATAGAGCAACAAGGTTGGTTAAAACAGGGTTAACTGCTGCAATTACAGAGACAAGCTTCACCCCAGAAGACGGCTTTTTCCTGAGTAGCATTGGCTAAAACGTCCTATTCAATTCTAGCAGCATGAAGGTTTTTCTAGCTGTCATCATTTTAATGAACAGTGTACATGCTACTGTACACAGCATATAAAACACACCTTAAACTACAGCATACAGTACTGTACTTAAAAAGCATGGAATAAAGATCTTTAATAGTACTGTACATATTCTTTACCTTTAACTTTACCTGGAACATGATTATAAAATATGAAATTTATCTTTATTTTTTCAAGTGGGCCTAACATATTTTGCTTCAAATCAAATCTAGATACCCATTCATCCCAATGTTCTTACATTATTTGTTTCATGTGGCTCAAATGTTCACAACACCTACTTTTCTAAGAAATGTAGATTTTACTCAGTTTTACTCTAATGCACTGCTTGCCTAATATCCTGATCTTCATCAGGAAATCTGCTTGCTACATTGACAATATCCAAACATGTCAGTCCAACGCTGAGGAAACCTTGCTTCACAGTAGATGAGATCTGATTTTTATCTGGTTGTAAAGCCATGTTTCCAGTCTTCAATTCCAAAAAAATATCTGGGTAAAAATAGGAAACGATAAAGACAATTATTCTATTGTAAAGACTACTGTAAAAAATCAGATTAGTCTTATTCCATTTCTGGTGTTTGGCAATTCATACCAAAGACTCTAAAAACAGAACCTACTGTACTGTCAGTACAGTAGTTGCATGATGCTTTGCATAAATTCTGGCTCTAAAGAGTTTTTCTGCCTCAAAGTGTGGAATACATGTACAGTAAGCATACACCAGAGAGAAGTGAGGGGTCCCTCCATTTTTGTATCATACAACATGTGTACAGTACGTGTACTACCCAGGTAGGGTTTGGGGCCAAAAATATTCTGAAGTCCAACTTATCTACCTCAGGGTGGCTCTGTGGATCCAAGCTCAAAGTGAAGAGTTCCCTTTATCTAAGTAGGCTATGACACTGTGTGTATATAGTTACCCAGATTGGGTTTAGGGGCAAAACATTTCAAGTCCAACTTGTCTACCTTGGAGTGGCTCGGCAGATCTCAAAAAGAGGAGGCAGAAACAGCAGACCATAAAGTTCAGAGTCGGCTCCAAGGTGGAATTAGTAGCAGTTGCAGGGTATTCTGCAATTGTGCCAAAATATACTCTTTCAGATTTCCTCTTATGTTGTGTAAACCTACTTTTTTTTGCAGAACATACAGTACTACAGTATATATTTACCTATACAGCTTTGCAGGCAGCACTAAAGGTAAAGCTTACACACCACACAAATTTGGTGAGTTGACTAGCCACTGCGCCAGCAGTATGCTGTTGACTGCTTACTTGCAGTCAGCTTGAGGCCAAGTCTCTTTTTTTTGTAGGATGGTGAGTGTAAAAGTAAATTGCACAGACCAATTAGCCTATCTGCTTCTTGGGAATTGGTCACACTCCTAATTCCTAAATAGGCCTAACAGGTTTTGGAACCTTTTCATAAAAGAATGGGTCAAATTTGCCAAGACCACAAGCCAGAACTCTAACCCTTTTTAGTATGATTTTGGGTACTATTTTAGAATCCATGGCCAGAAATGACATCATTATAAACAACTCTCAACCTAAAAGAGGGCACTGAAACTGAATTTTTTTCCAGAGAAAAACAAATTTATTTTTTTTTTTAATTTTTTTCCCTGAAGTAAAATGCGTTTCTTTTTTTTCTCCACTCGAGAATAGCAGTATGATTTATTTGCTTTTTTTTTTTTTGAAGAATGATGTATTTGCTTTGGAAAGAAGTGAATGGTTAATGCTGTGGAAGAAGGAAAAGCAATGGTACCCTGGATTCCAACCCCTGACATACCGGTATACTGTAGCATATAAACCAGCGGGCTTTTTTCTATTTTTGTCTTTTTTTTCTCTTTATAAACCAGCGAGCTTGCCAACTGCACTAGGAGCGCCATTGCCAGTGGAGGGGTTTCAAATAATATAAGTACTGTCTGAGCCACAGTACAGTACTACTTACGATATAAAGACATATACGTACAGTATATACGTACAGTGCATGTATACATATGCCTATAGCCAATTAATTAGTACATATACATGTACAGTAAGTAACTGTACACATACGTATGCATTCAAACATTAAACGGGGTATATATTCCCACATGTGCATACACCTAAGTACAGCCCACCCTAACCTTCTACCTACAGTATTATACCTATGTGTATTGTATCCCTAACCCTTACCCTAACCCTTACCTTAACGGTAACCCTAACTCTATTAATAGGCCTATGTATCCATGAATGGCGTACAGTATGCTACAAATAAAAACTAGGATTACTTGCTGTGCCAACATGCAAACAGTATGTGGTGACTGTCACTGTATACTTGCACATCCATTGAACCCCAGTAAATCCCTTTAAGCAAGGGTTAAGTCCATTTTCCTTCCAGAATTTTTGGAATGTTTTTTCTAGAGACTAAATCAAACTCTGAATTCACCTCCAACTTGGACTCCAAGTTTTAATCTATAACTGCTAGAAGAAATAAATTGCATCTTTAACTTGGCCATAACCACTAGCAGGGATGTAGCTAGTCACTGAACGTGACCGTATAATCCGCTCTTTGTAGTCACTCCTTACTGCGGTCACTGGCCTACAGTACATGTACAAAAGTAACAATTTTTAAGCCAAAACAACAAACTGAGCTCTAATTACGATGGTATGGTTCACAGAAAAGATTTGAGTTAACATAATGATTTTGAGCATTCTTAAATACCACTTATACCTTCTGGAAAGTTTAATACCAGTGAATTCATAGCAAAAGGCAGGAAAAATGTGGTGCCATCCTTTGCAGTAACCTCGACATCTTGATCATCTGCTACTGTGTTGCATGATGGGAAGGACTTCCGCTTGACAAGCTATCGAAGACCAATTAGTAAGCGTGGCTTGTCAATTCTTGTACTTCATATAGTAAGCTCTCTGTACATTACGAAATTGTACAGTCACTGCGTAGGCTTCTCCGTTTTATATGAGATCACATGACAAACACTGACTTCTTCGACTGAAAAATTATCCTGCACAGACTTAATGTTACTCGCAGAATTATCCAGCCAAAATTTCCCTTTTAAAGGTCTTATTTTGTTAACAGACTTGTGTGGAAGGGGAATGTGATGACAAAGATCATCTGTGGAAAGTTTGGTGAGAAAAGGTATCTTTTTGGGGACGTGAGGGATGCCTACTCACGCGTGAGTAGGCAAATGAATTATGTTTTTGTGTATACCGGGCAAGGGCCCAGAAATGAAGTGTTTAGCATAGGAACGTAATGCTGGGTCCTGTTCATAGGATGTAGCTAGCCAAATTTGAGTGCCGGGTAATTGTCTGATCTGGGGAAAGCACCTCACCCCACCCCATGGCATCTACCCCATTATTCAGCCATTAATTTTTCGTTTTTTCCCTCATTTCCTTTAGGGAGTAAATTTAGGGCTAGTTTTAGGTCTCGGTAGGCAGATTTGTGGTGGGCAGGGAGACGTGTGTTTGCCTAGAGTGCCGGGCAGGAATACAAAGTGCTGGGTGTCAACGCCCAGCGCCACCAACCGTTGCTACATCCCTGACCACTAGTAGTCTTAGTCCTCAGTAAAGGACTATGTATGGGCAGTCACCTAATTACTCCTTATACATAGTCATTACTCCTGTGATTCCACGACGCACAGTTTCATCCTTTCAGGTCTATTTAGCGGAACTAGACCATCATAATAACACACATGGAGCCATGTTCTGTAACACTTTAACCTGGACATCTTTGACACAGTAGCTAATGAAGCTCCTGACATTTTTAAAAAAAAACTGAAATGAGTGGTGAATTTCTTTACTTACATATGTAACTTACTGCTTAATAAATTGAGATTACTTCAAGGACGTTACTAATTACCAGTCACGCTCGTCGACGTTTCCCCTCTAGATT
Source organism: Holothuria scabra (assembly GCA_037179385.1). Classification (NCBI taxonomy): domain Eukaryota; kingdom Metazoa; phylum Echinodermata; class Holothuroidea; order Aspidochirotida; family Holothuriidae; genus Holothuria; species Holothuria scabra. Next base: position 1,986,146 of record CM074199.1, read on the forward strand.
TCTTCTTCGTGCGGGTCCGCGGGTCCGCGGATCAGCTGTTTGCCTGATGCAGGTAGTATGGTTGTAAATGGAAACTTGTTACATGTGAGACCTATGTCAGTTAGCTGTGGTTCCTTATCTTGACACCTTCCTGGTGAGATATGACATATGTGTGAGATACGCGGTTTGATTGAAGCTTTCAATGCCACGATTGAAGATTAAGTTGTAATGGATTCAAACTACTGTTAAATTTCTTAGTTGCTTTTTTCGTTTCTTTGTTGTCCCTTTTCCTCTCTTTTTTCCCTCTCTTGTTATACTCTGTGTTGTTTAGCCTCTTTCATGGGCAATACAGCTCGTTAAACAATTGTTTTTTTAGTGTCATGTCCTTTTTTGTATTGCTGTTTATATTTTTACGGGTAAAATAAATAAATGAATGGAATGAACGAATGAATGAATGAAATTACACAGAGTGTAAACATATAGCCTAAACTGTAACATACGGGCGTATCGTATCAGACGGATGGTCGGACAAGGTTCATCAGAAATGGCATTTTAATGCCGCTTGTTTACCCCGCATCCTACCCCTATAATATCCAAAGTGAATTGGGGCAGTAAGGCACCCCTTACACCCCTCTCTCATGAAGGCGCCAAAGGTTCCCGAACATTCAATGGAGTCAATACACAGTACTATATGGTCCGATTCTAACAAAAGAAAGAAATAAATAAATTATATTAAATAAATAAATAAATAAAAAATAAAACTGCTGAAACAAAAAGAGATCGATGTTCAAATTTTAAGACCATTCTTCTTAAAGCCATGGCTTTACCGTGGCTGCCTACTCTCAGGCTTTTTCAGCAGTCATGTTCTGATGTTGTTATAATCTGCCTTTTTATCAATACGTGAGAAGAAATGAAGAAAATAAAAGCAGATAGCCTACCACATATTCCGGTGTCATAAACAGCCCTTTATATTTCAGTGGCCAATGAAATAAAACCAGTTACTCGCAGTTGCCGTTTAGACATATGGCTAGAAAAGGTTACCCTAACCCCGCCCCGAAGGACCAAAATTGCCTACTGGCGCCAGCTTTAGGTATCCCTAGCTTCAACACTGGAAAATTGATATAATGAACTGGCCGATAGAGTGCTTATTTAAAAAGGCAAAAATGGTATGCTGAACTTACTGTAGTAGGGAATTTTGTAGAGGTAGTTGTGGACTGAACCAATGAGGAGTTATACCCGGCCTCAATCAGAAACGAGATTCTTACCGTTAAGAAACTGTGAACCTGATACCACAGTTTTAAACCAAAAAGTGCTGTAATAAAATTTTGAACCGGACTTCTTGTTTCTCTTTGCTCCATATCTTATTCGTTTGCATCTAGCCTAAGCATTGTTTGCACTTACTTGAGCTACTGTCACAATCATTTATCATGCAAAAGCCGGGTCCTTACACATTAATTGTTGATTTAGGCTAGCCAGGAGTTAATCCTCTAAGAGGAACTGCCAGCTAGTGCATGGATTCAGATAAGATAAAAAGGAAATGCAACAATTTCTAACTCTTGAAGTAAAGACCACTTGTTTTTTCATGTGGAAGCTTTGTGTGGACGAGAATACCGCAGCGACCAAAAGGCTAATACTTTATTACACTATTGCTTAATATGGAATTTCCCATAGGCGTAGGAAGCGGGGGGGGGGGGGACTTCCCGCCAATGAAAAATGAGGGGGCGGAAGCATGCCCCCCCCCCCCAACTTCCCGGATCAGAAACTAGTTTTTTTTCATTGTTCCAAATGCAAAAAAGAGCAAACTTTCCTGCGCGCTTTCCGCGCCGCAAAGTGCAGTATCAAATGGATTAGATCTCGCTCATAAATCAGTGTGGCAAAAACTTATCCGAGCTCTGGAAATGACAAAATTGATTATTTACCATATGTGACACCACGTCACCAAGAGACACCGGCAGCTATATTGCCATTCTTGTAAACTGTCTTTCAAAGAATTCCAAATTTTCTTCAATGAAAGCTCTTGATTTTGAAATATTTTGTCTAAAAAGGACAGTAAAATTTGAGAAACTTTTGAAATGTCATCGTAGAGTGTCAGTTCGTAGGACTTAGATAACATTATGTAGCAACAACGATTCAGTCCTCGTGCAATCTAGCTTCTTCGGGAAGCAGTTTAAAGTTTGGTTTCACCGAACGACTCTTTGTCAGAGCCTCGGGAGGACTTTAGAAAAGCAATCCTTCTCAGATTTGCACCAATATATGAAGGAAGTGCAGATTCTACAGTAATCCCCCATTTCTTTAAATTTTTTTCACAGGAAACTCAGAATCAAAAGCTTTTTACAATAGAAGCACCATATCTACATATATTTGCTTTAAAAGGGCACAAATTTCGGCGCGCTTCGCGCGCCGCAATACTTCCCTAATAAAATGGTGTTCACACTTGAAAGGAAAATCGGAAAACTTAGCCACTACGTACAAGCCCGAGACATGCCATTTCCGGCTGTCTGAGGGGTCGTAATTTTTCAAAATTTTCTGTGCGCTCTGCTCCAACTGAAGATAGTGGGAACCATTGGCCTACCGTACTCAAATGCTCTCATATACACTTCTCATCAGATACCTTTCAACCCTGTCAGTTGAGTAGTCTCGTAGATGGATTCTCTAGTTATTAAGTGTCAAAATTTTATCAATGTTCAAAACTGCAGAGAAGCTAAAAGAGGCAGGGAGCGATTGCCCCCTGGCCGCAAAAAAGAAAAAATTCGGAAATCTGCCATTTAAGACACCAGTCAAATACAGTGCTGTTTTCCCGACTTTACCTTTTCGAATTCTTCCTAATAAAAGCTCCATATTTGCAATTGTTAGTTTTAAAAAGGGCAAAATTTCCAGCGCGCTTTGCGCGCCCTAAATTGCAACCCTTAATGCAGTAAGTGGCCGCTCATAAAGCAGTCGGTGGAAAATTTTTCCGAGCCGCTACTGTTCCGTTTTCTTAAAATTTTCTTCAATATAGGCTTTAATTTTTTTGTCTTAACAAGGCAACAAAGTTTTGGGAGCTTTTTGAATGTCGTCAAGAAGCCTCAATCCGCACTCCTTAGATAACATTATGTTACAACAACGATCTTCAGTAGACATGCTATCTCAGATATGCTGATAGATGGCGCAGATTCTTCGATGGTCTCCCAAATATTTAAATTTTCTTACAGGAAACTCTGAATCTAATCTATTTCTGCAATTCAAGCTCCATATTTACAAATGCGTAAAAGGACGTAAAATTTCGTACCTAATACAGTAGTGTTCACACTTAAAAAAGTTTTTGCTCGTAGATAAAACGAAAGAAAGCATTAAAATGTACCTTATGGTCCATGGGGTAGGGTGAGGTGCATGGTCCAAAATTCCCCCCCCCCCCCCACTCACTTTTGAATTGCTTCCTACGGCAACGGAATTTCCTGTTATAAATATTAAAAATAAACAATTCTGGATCAAAAGAGGGCTAGTTTTACATCATGAATTCGCAACCCCTACTTTTAAAATGTCAACTTGAGCTGAATACATGAATATTAAGAAGTATCTTAGGAACAATTAAAGGTGAACTGCCGTTTCAACAAAATGCAATAGGGCCTAAAACTATTTCTAATTTTGAATGACGTCACAAAATACCCACGTGTAACTTCGACTGCAAACCGATTCCATATGTTACACTAGATCGTTAATGTCACATTATTGCCATCGCATATCGAAAAAGTTGGTATTATCGAAGGTGGATTCTGTGACGTCATGCAGTATTCTGTACAGTTTTTATAGTTTTTTCATGAGACGATTGGTCATTTTTAAGGTATCTTTAGGACTAAACCAAAAATGCTGTTAACAGAGTACTTCTTAAGTTACAGATTATCAAGAAAAATTGATCCACCGAATTTGTAGATACTAACGAACATCTTGGCACACTTGTTGAAGATGCAGGATTGTTTTGTTTATCCCGAAAATTTGGAGGATGTGCACAAGTCCATAGTCCCTAAATCGGATTACTGATCGCTTATTAACGGATGCGCTCTCTGTATTGTGGTTTTCCATCATGGTATGGATTTTGTTCTATATCCACTAAAACAGAGTAATAGAGTGGATGAGTTTGTGGCGTATATAGAATAAGGATGATGCACAAACGTCATATTTTGGTATACCAGCATTTATTTAGTACTGTTAAAACTGCTGCTACTGCTGAAAATTAGAAGGAAGCGTAGAGAGTATAATTTCGCACATAGCAGTTTCAATATATGTATGGAACAGTGTAACTGATCAGACCCCAGCACTCGCGGTTTGCACGACTGAGCAAGAATCCAATTCATGTTCAAAACAACTCAAATACTAATACGGAGACAACTGGTGTAGAGAAACATTAACGACAGGTATTCAATAATTATTCGAATCGGCTAGGAATATTAGGCTATAGCCTAAGGGTTTTTTACTTTTTTGTACGAAATAGTCGACATAATCATTCACATGTTTATTAAACGTGTTTGGCATGATTCATCCCCTCATCAAGTGTAGGCCTACTATAGCAAAATGAATGATCGTCAAAATAGCGTGTCAGTTCATATGTCTCTTACTGTTTTGGTAGTAAATATTACAATTTTCCTGAGAGGGATTACGTTTCTTATAAGGAAAACAAAATCACTGTTCGACACCCAGTTACATACACCATAGCACGCAAATTAAATACACTGCAAATCTTCCATCGTTGTCCTCAGACATACGTACATACGATAACACTCAAAGAGTTGCTTGTGCGTCACTGGTCGATATATTTCAAAGCCATGTTGAATTCATCAACCCAAAATAATTTATTGTTGGGGTTTTAAAGTTCTTGGTTTTACGATTGACATCCGCAAACTCGAACGATTCAAAACATGCAAATAGAAGCTTACATTCTGTGACCCTCATATTCAGTGATATTGGGGGAACCAAGGTACAATTTAGTGTATATATAACCATCCATGATAAGGGTAGGCAAGAAAATTGAGAGACTAAAGGAAATAGACCCCAGTTATGTCCGACTTAAATCAGTCCATCACTTGAATGTCCGCATTTGTCTATATTCCAGGGTGCAAATCTTTCTTTAATTTCCCATTTCGTACTTTATTTTATGGACCATGACAGATTCAGTTCAGGATGAATAATGAATGAAGACTGAACGCCATGGAACTTCATCTTGGTGTGTACAACCACTTAACAATCACTGTAATTGTGTTGATTTCGGTATTTTTCTGGGTTTTCGTGCTCTGTGGACAGAACAAAACTTCAAATATTCCACCAGGACCAAATGGATGGCCTCTGATTGGAAATCTTCCCGCTTTCCTGTCATCTAACCCAACAGATTTCTTCACTGAATGTTCAAAACAATTTGGAGACATTTTTACACTCCATCTTGGTCAGCAGAGAGTTTTCTTTGTGTCCAACACTGATCTTATACGAGAGGTGTTTACCAATAAGAGCGCTCGTAACAGAGTTCCAAATGTTGCATATTACAAGGTGTTTGGCGCAAAAGCTCATGGTGAGTAAAAGTAAATGCATAGCACAGTAACCTAGCCACGTGGAGGATTTGGGGTTTAGAACCCCCCGCCCCCTCCCCCATGACACCAAAACCCTCTCCATGACACGATCCTGGATACTCGCCGGGCACTTCTTCTTTTAAGTGTTGATACAAGGTAAGTTGCACTGCACCAAAAAAGTGAACACTACTTATTTCACCATTTTGCCAAATAATGTACCTTTCCAGTGCAAAAGAGAAAGCTTGGAGCTTGATAGCCACCAGTAGGCATACAGTCTATACATGTATTATAAATTTGATGCAAATGACCTTACTCGGTTAGAAATTTGGCTCCAAAAATTGTCACGAACATATTTGAGGACTCTAGACACCTTGGGCCCTCTTAAAACTTTAAAAGAAGGTGTCAAAGTATGGTTAAAATTACTAATAGCCACAACATGTACAATCAGCCTACATAGCAGACCAGAATTGCCAGCCAGCCCTTTTTAACTGAGGCCGCGCTACTTTTTAACAGCCTGCTTTAACACGCCCCGTCGGCAATTTTTGCCCCCTCTGACCCACATTCCTAGCCCCACCGGTGTAAAAGGACTTCGTGTTTATATTAAACACCTTATTGCATCACAAAAAGACTCCATGCACAAAGTTTACAGGAGGAAGGTGGATTATTATGGTAGTGCGCCTCACTACAATATTGGCATTTATGGCATCCCCGATCAACTACTTGGCTGATCGGTGCATGTTTTTCATTCGTTCTTACAATACAGAGGTTCAAGATAACAACTTCGCTACAAAGTAAAATCCAGAGCTCGCAGACTTGCAAATATGTAAATGTCCGCCAGACAACTGCCATACATTTGCATGGAAAGAAAAGAAGATCCGTTTGAAAACGCATTTCTTTCATGTAAAAATGCAAGATGTGTCTAAGTTTTTCATGCCAGTGACTTACAGTGCACACTTGAACTTACTGATAAGTTAAATGCATAAATGAAAATATAAATTAAATTTTGAAAGTTTTTGAGCAGTGCGCATTGATCCGTTAAAGTGAGCTACCTTGATTCCACTTTTTCAGAAATTTGATATGCATTTCGGAGATAGTTGTGGATGTTCATTTTCGGTAGAGGGAAAAATATTGACGAATTTCGCCTTAAATTAATTTGAAAAGTCAGTCGTGTAGTGAGAACAAAATTCAGCTAGACTGCCATTCAGCGTATATTGAAAAGGCGTGCATTTTTGAAAATTTTGAACTGTAATAACTGTGAGCTATGGAAACACTGACTTTGCAGCACTGTCGACTGCTAGCGATCCCGAACTTGGAAGTATACCTCGGACGGAAGTTGTGCACTACTCGATCCAAGAACAGTATATTCGCCAGTCTCTTCTCTCTGATTCTGAACAGAACAGAGACGAAAACAGTTGCGTTGATGAAGTTGATGAAGCAACCACGAAGGTAAAGGTGCCGGTTTGTGTTTAAAAACTTTCAGATTTATGCCTCATAGCCCTGACAAGCTCAGTGTTCAGCGGTCTAGCTAGTGCAGGTAACAATAATGAATATCAATGTGACAATGTTAAAGCATTAAGACCTAATAAGGCCAACAGCGTTCGGTCTAGCCAATACAAGTTGTCCTTACAACATAGGCCTAGCCTAGGCCTAACTTACGTTACTGCCATCGTAAACAGACTGAGAAACTTGCAGAATCTATTACAAGTATGTAGCCTATACGCCTGACTGTAACTGAAGCCTTACGAAATTTAGACCTCACATTTGTTTTTCTCAGATGAAAGAAGTAACGTATATGATGGGGTGACCGTCGAGTGCGCACCCGCATTAACAAAACCTGTTAAAATCTTGGAAAGACTAAAGCTCTTGGGTGTGCATTCCACGGTACACTGAGTAGGCTGTACTTCATTCTCCCATTTAGGGTAGCCATCATTTTATATCTGTGTGTACCGTCGAATGCGCCTGGCACCTAAGAGCTGTATCATATCAATATTTTATATGAAATGTTACATGATGATACATTGCTTCTTACTTTTTGTAACATCCTCCTTCTATGCCTGATTACCTCTTATTGCCTCAAGAAGGAAATGAAGCTCACGACGCCCAAACTTGATATGGTCACATTTCACGCCTGAGTACTTGATTGACGTAACAAAAATATTAAAATACACAAAAATATCCTAAAATAACTCAGATATCAGTTACACCCACACCGCTTTGATCTACTGGGGTGTTTATGTTTCTTTCTCAAGAAGATACGTCAAGGCATGTAATGCAGATTCGCATAACTTATTGGACCCGCGCAGTAGACAGTCATTTTATCATGCCGTTTCCGTGGCCAGTAGCACAATCAGCAGTGTATTATAGGCCTATTAGGGACTTGTACTCCCCCCCCCCCCCCCTCACCTGTCAGTGCAGTGACATATGGCATAATTTCCTGATATTCAGAATAGGTGCAGTGTTTGCAGCATTTATCTGCGACCCCCATTTGTTACAGCCTAGCTAGGCAAGGTGTTTAATTAGGGTGGCCATTTGTCCAGTTTTATGCTGGACAGGCCATGCAGCTTTTCAGCATGTTGTCCTTCCTTGGGTTTCACACAGCACCAAGTGTTGAATAATCCCCTATTCTGAAAATTCTTAACATTTCCAACAACTGGATAATTTTCATTTTTACACGTGTCCTAATTTCCTCAACCTAATAGAACACCAGGAAGGGAATTTTCCAGCATTGAGGGTTTCCTTTATGCCAAAAGATATGGTGTGGCATCAAGGCATGGCCACCTTATTGACAACCAGTTGACAAACACTTTCCATGTTTCTCTGTGTATTATGGTACACTATTGACTAGTGTCACTCTACAAAACACATTAGTACTGTGTCGGCAAACTCTCAGTTAATACTGTTTGGCAAACTCTCGGTGAATGCAAAATGACACCACCAACAGCAGCAAAATGGTGCTACACATAGTTTTACTTCCAGCATGGGCAGTCATATTTGTTCAGTGTGCAATCGTTGCAATGTGCTCAAGTTCAATATAGCTGCTTTTTAACCATTGATTTCTCTTAGTGATCACAATAACCTAATGCTATTCTAAAGAAGAGTCAAGAATAGTTAATCACGTAGTTGGTCATTGTCAAGTACAAACTAATACTGTAGTTAATTATTTTGGGAATTTTGGACTGAGTGTCTTTCACCAAATAAGAGTATATCACATAATATTTTTTTTTTTCTCTCACAGAACATCACCAACCTGTCCAGTGCCAGCCTTGGAACAAGAGATTTCCATGGACCACCAAATGGCATTTCCTAATGCTTTTGCTAAACAATGTTCCATAAGATATCATTCTTGGCAGGCATAAGGATGCACATTTTTTTGGTTTATGGACTAAACAACAGCAGTGAACATGTTAGTTCAACTGCAGTGTGAGTGCAGATTGAACAATTTAATTTGACACATTACCAGCCTGTCAAGTGCAGGGAAAGAGTAGATTTCCATGTACTACCTGATAACATTGGCTTAAATGATTTTGCTTAAGATTGTGCAATAAGATATCATTCTTGGCAGGTGTAATGATGCAAATATCAGACCACTAACTTCATTGTTTTACAGGGGGAGCACAATCTCCCCCCCCCCCTACAGTCTCACATTGCCCTCATGTGAGGGTATTTGTGCACCCTGCCTCTTTCTCCTCCACCAGCCCCTTTTTCAACTTCTCCTGCTGGGTGCAGCCTTCACCACAAAGTGGACAGACCCTACCATTGAGCGCACTACTAACACTCTTTGTATGGGCTCTAATATGTAGTCATTTGGGTTTGAAGTGACAGGCTAACATCTCAGTACTATAAGTAAAGAAAGAATACAGTTAAAACCTATATGGAGCTTTAGGGAGTTGGCAGATGGTGCACAGCCCTTTGCGCGTACAGTGTGTCCTACAGCTGTATTTCCTCCTGCCCTTCTTTCGCTGAAGCTAGGAGTCTGCATGCATGTAATTTTTACGTTTAATGAACAAGAACTATGAAAAGTACTTACAGAGGGATGATTGTTTTGAAGGCAATTTCCGTAATTGGAGGGCAGTATCCGTTGTACACAGTTACCCCCACCGTTGTACAGAAAAGGACCAGGAAAAATGTCACGTGATATCCGGCTTATCTCGAGTAGCTGTCACACCTGAGAGTAAAACTCGCAAAAGAAAGCGATTGCGTAAGATTTTTCGACTTTTCATATTCTTTTTGAGGGTATTCTGGGACCATTTTCAGAGTTTAAGGTATTGTTCTGCAGGTCAAATTCCCACATAGTTCATCTATGCCACGTTTGAGGGTCTTTGATTGACTTTTGAGGAAAATATATACGTTTAAATGAAGCCTAAATTAGATCGGGAAAGTTATCTGTGAAGAGCGTAACAAATGTATTACCGCAGTAACCCCTAGTGTTACTGCAGTTATCTCCATCTCCAAATGCGGTGTGTTCTGTACGATCGTCTTGGCATGCATAGCATAATCTTCGGGCCCATGGATGAAAGACAGTAAATTTCAAAGGTCCATATTCCTAAGACCCAATAAATTCTGAAACAGAAGTACAAGGCAGAAGAGAAACAATGCAGTAACCAGGTCCGAGTTTGGCTGGGGTTCCTTGTAACCCCGGGGACGATAAAAATGGTCCATCCGGTCCGCAACTTGTCACAAGGCGAGTCTTGTTTCTCTTCCTTTGAGAATGCGGTTCCTAATTTAAATTCAAGGATGTCTACAATTGTATGCCTGCCAGCTTTTTAGACCGTTGCTATTCCCGTAATGGTTGAGGTAATGCATATGGATAATCCATTAAGTACCTACCATCCATCATGTGGACTATAAAATAGAAGTGGCAATGATTAATAGATTTTAAAAAATTATTTTGAAAGTAGTCTTAATCCTTTATTTGGCTTCTTACATTATTGCACTACACCGTTAAAAACTGCAACATTAAGAATAAGCAAAGGAAAAAACAAATAAACTAACAAACAAATCAAAAAGAGGAAAAACGGCATCATCGATAATCCACGCCTGGTCAATAATGAGGGAGCTATTATATAGCAACACCTCTTACTATTTTACGTACTAAATCTTCTTGCTTAAGTAGAGGAATATGTCTGATTCATAGAAACTTCTCCATGCATTTCTAATTAAAGCAAATAATTTCAATAAGTGGAAAAATATGATTTATAACGATATTTCCTCTATTAGAAATACACTTCTTTTTTAATTTGACTCTCCTGTTTTGCCTTTTTGCCTGTATCTCCTCTAAGCTAGTCTTATTCAAGACCTTTATACCAGTTTAGTACAGCATTTGCCACTCTCATTAGAGTACGCCCTCAACTGCAGTACCTTCAAAATTTCTTAAGTCGAAGTCTGTTATTAGTGAAGCGGATCTCCTTGCAAACTTGTCAACTTTAAAGCCCGCCCTCCATATTGGTCTCTAGGGAAGAAAAGGCGTAATAACGTCTTGACCAAGACTAAGCTAAGTACAGCTGAATGCACCTGCATCAAAAACACTACACGTGACCTTTACCGATGTTGAAAAAATATTTAACATTTGGTTTCTGTGGTAAAACCTATAATTGTCATTTATTTAGTATACTATCATAATTGTTTATTTGCGAATTTCTTTCTGACTGCACAGTAAGTGTAATGTGCTTAATTTTACCCTCTAAAATGACGTCATTACTTAGGACAACAGAAAACTTGTGAAATATATGTAACTTAAATATATTGCTCCCTTTAATAATTTAACAATAACAAATTACTATTGTATCGTTACAGGAATTACTTTTTCCAGCGACGGTCCATGTAAAGACGTTCGTAGGTTTCGCCTTGGCCTGTTTCGTGACTTAGGCGTTGGAAGAGGATGTTTTGAATCCAAACTAATTTCAGAGGCCGAAAGACTTGTTTCAAAACTGGAAGAAGGAGTAGACAAAATTGAAGCTGATTTTAAGGAAAAATTTTTCTGGGCAGTAAGTAACATATCATGTGGAATTGTGTTTGGCAAACAGTATGAATATGATGATCCTATTTTGAATCTCTATGTTGAATTTGTAGATACATTGTTCAAGGCGGCAGGCCCCGGTGCATTGTTTTTGACGAGCCCTTTCCTGAGTTCTCTACCATTTGGGTCAGGTTATAAGGCTTTGAGTTGTCTAAGGAAATTTAAGCAAAATATGGAAGAAATTATAGCAGTGGCGCCCCCAGATTTTTTGCGTCCTTATATAGTAATTGAAAAAATAAAATGTTTGAACGGAAATAAACTTTGAAGTATTTCCTTCAAAACAGTAAATAAATAAAATGTGTAAAAATTAAACAAAAAACATGGATGAATGTGTGTAAAGCACATTTTGTGCGAACGTATGAAATCAAGTTATAACTTCAAAATGCTTACTTTCACTAAATTAGATACCGTTTGTGATCTGCACTGTCGTTTATTGCATTTCACTCCGAAGATGAAACGAAAGTCTCGACGACAAACTTTAATGTGACTTTGTAAGGTTAAGACCCTTTCTGCCTTTCGGATGGCTGATTGATTTACTGAAAATAAGGCAATCTTACACTGGAGACCACTCTTACACAACCATTCCTGTACTTTATCATACACAAAATATGCCGTAAGCAGGTAAGGGTAAGGTACTGACGTCGGATAATTCTTCCCTTCCATCCTTAACAAGTTGTCAGTTGTTTGGGCTCCCTAAAAGTGTATGTATTACCATTTTTCATAGATTGATTTTTTTTATTCTCATTATTTGAGAAGTCGCAGACATGAGATTCGTATTTCACGGCTGAGTACATCCAGCTTAAAACACACGGGAAGTGCCGTTTCCGGCCATCTGGAGGGGTTTCAAGGCACCAAATTTTCTAATACGCTCCGCGCCCACCGATCGTGGCGCTCCGTTTAGATAGTCTTGCCGTGCTTGACCCTCGGAGGTACCAGGCCCCCCACTTGTTACCTAGGCCCCCCAAAAAATCCCATCCTGGCTACGCCACTGAATTATAGCAGAACGAGTTTCCAGCTTTGATCTAAATGGTTGACCGTCTTATGTTGTAGACGCCTTCCTGCTTGACATACACAATGTCGGAAGTTCGGGCCATATCAATGAGAAAAATCTACTTCCTTGTTTCATTGACCTGTTTGCAGCTGGTACAGAAAAAACAACGTCAACACTTTCTTTTGCCATTTTATTTCTCGCCACTCATCATCACGTTCAAGAAAAGTGCCATCAGGAACTTGATTTATTCGTCAAAAATGGAGGAACCCTTACATATTCAGAAAGATCCGGGCTTCCTTATATGCAGGCAGTCATTCATGAAATACAGAGGATTTCAAACGTGGCCCCCATCGCAATACCTCACCTGATAGACAAGCATATTACTTTAGCAGGATATGGCTTGCCGAAGAAATCGGCAATTACCGCTAACATGAAAGTTGTGTTCATGAACGAAAAATGCTTTGAAAAGCCAGAAGCTTTTAACCCAGATCGTTTCATACAAGATGGTGTGTTTGGAGAAAGTCCTCATGTCATTCCCTTTTTCATCGGTAAGATTAATCAATTTGTGGCACTATGGTAGAATAAGAAGGGGAATTTTCGCCCAGATTTTGTCTTTGCCCCAACATGCCCGCCTTGCACATGTCACGTTGGAGTCAGGTTAACCGAAAAAAAAACTATACCTCTCCTGAGTCTTAATTTGTCATTCAGAGTCTATGCTAATAACTCACAGCTTCCTGGGTCTTTACCCCCTGGACCCCAACCCACTAAAGTGAGCGCTTCGGGCTCGGTTTCGCCGTGTGCCCGAAAAGTTTTGCCCCCCAAATGTTTCTTTGCCCTTAGTTTGACCCCTTCCCCCCTTCCCTTCATTTGGACATTCTGGAGTCGCCACCGATTTGTCATCCATAGGCTATAGACATTTCTCGCCCATAATATTCACATTTTTAAAGAAAAGGTGCAAATATTAAACGCTTCTTTCAGTTTATTAGTTTTAATTAGCATTCTCACACATAAATAAACGTACAGTCATATATACTGTACATATACATTTAAAAAAAAAAGCATGCACTAGCTTACCGGTGCTATGGCCAAGTGGATGAAGGCGGTGGCATTTGAAGCGATGAAGCTTAGCACCCGGGAGGTCTGGAGTTCGATTCCTGGCCGGGTCAAAGTAGGGTGGGTTTTTCATCCAAGAGCAATCTACGGTTTTCCCATCTGAACTGAAATACCAAATTTGATCCAAATTGTTTAATTGGTTGCCACCCGACGTGAAGTTGTAATTCATACGCCAATGGCTTCGCCCACACTTGTGGTCGCTTAGCGTCGTAAAACAACTGCCCATCAAGGCCTCAAGGTCCAAGGCCCTAACCAACCTTCTGTCTACTGCGCCCCCCCCCCCCACCCCTTCGTGTCTTAAAATTTTTTGTTGCTGAGTCTCTCTGATAACCCAACTTAATTGTTCTACGACACACCACCATCTACTTAATTAATTTACACATTGACAATCATAGCGCTTAAGCATGTTTGATGTACTGTTGTCTTCGAATTTGCGCAGTTTTAATATCAATAACGGTGCTGAATTAAAATTTAACAAATTTGAAGTTGTATGGAAATGGTATGTCATCTTCTAGTAAAAATTTTATAATTTCCATCAAAACATTACGATGACCCCTTCCCTGCATATTCTAATTCTACTTCTGGTTCCATCTCGTCCTCGGCTCCTCTTCTTTACCTCTGCTGATTTATGACAACCATTAATGCTTCCAATTTTCCCCCTGTTTCTCCTCAGGAAATAGGGCATGTCTTGGTGAAAAGTTGGCCCGAATGGAACTTTTCATCTTTCTTTCTCATCTTCTACTTCGGTATTCTTTCAAACCACCGTTAAATATGACAATGCCAAGCATACTGGATGGGATGGAAACTGCAGTTACACGATCTCCATTACCATTTGCAGTTGTGATATCGAAGAGGTTACCAAAAGCGTCTTACACGTAAATCTCTGTATAAGACGTCACCCTTCAGAAAACGCCATGAAGTAGGGGAAAAGAGCACAACATTACAACTATTTCCATCAATAAATACTGCAGACCACAGATGTTTACACTAGTTGAAAAACAGTGTATTCTTCTAAACACGGGTGTAAGGACTGATTGGAGCCAGCAGTGTGCTTTATAGAACTGATGCATATAATGTTACAGACCAAAAACGTGCTTCCTCAAAAGGGTATCAAGTAACACTACTATTAAATAGAGACAACTGATTGGTCAACTAATCGTACTGGGTGACGGCGGACACGGGCTTCATTGCCCCTTCCACCAACTACGACGACGCGATGTCAGTGCGTCAGGTCTATAGAGGCTTTGCAATTACGTCACGGAACCGCCATGCTGGAGGACATTCATGTCAAATACACGTGGCTTTGTGCCGAACGCACTGCACAGAGTGCGTTGTGGTATGCACGGCGTGTACACATTTAACGGTCAAGCGCACCCAGTGTGGTTTACTTCGTAGTTACATGTACTCCAAAATGGCCGCCGGAGACTGAATATTATGACGTCATGTGAAAAGCCTCTATAGAGGCTTTTGCGATTAAGCCAACTTAGACAAGATCCGCCATGCTGGAAGACAATTATGCCAAACACACGTGACTTTGTCCTGAATGCCCTACGCAGTGTGCACAATGCCACATGCGGTGTGTACACATTTATCGAGCAAGCGCGTCGAGTATAGTCCGCAGTTACATGTATTCCAACATGGCCGCCTGGGAGTAATATAAGCATGTTATTCTGTAAAACATATTAATATTTTTTGTTTTCAATGATGCAAGGTCGTGGTGTTATTGACAGAAATGTGAAAACGCAAATAGTGTTTCTTCTTTTTAATGTTTCCACCCCTTTTCATCCTAGTGAAATATGTACAATATTGAACATTTGGAACGAGGCTTTTACATCTTTTAATTTTGTAATAATCCTTTTAACAGAATTTTGCAGTAAAAAATCATTGTACTGTCTTTGCAACATTGCAAAAATCCTCCAAAAGCAACAAGTTGCGTTTCTCACCAAATTTGTCCCTGCAAAGGAAATAACGAAATTGGAACTTGAAAAAACGTAATCCAAAAGTCCCCCGCCATCTTTTGTTAAAGCGCAGAAGTATTCCCCCCAAAAGAATATGCTGCCACCACTTCAAAGTTTTTGAAGCTCCTCCCCACTTTGGTTGAGGAAACCCACTTGGTAAACTGAGCTCACTACACAGATAACGACAGCTATAAAAGCCGAGGATCGTGTGTCCTTGGCTCGCCCTGAGGCGGACCAGCCAATTACAGTCTGCTTTGCTTGACCTTGCTTGCCCAGTTCTCAACTGTGCAACACGCGTCTGGTCAGGAAGTTTTCATTCGTGTTATTTGAAACCCTGCGTCTGCCTAATAACCTTCTCTTCAGCAGTAGTCAGCGCTGACTACTGTAAAATCTGTGCTGTGTTATGAGAAACCAATGTAAAAGTATTGCGTGCTTGTTTATATCACAGAGCTGTATGTACACTGTGTAAAGCTAGTATATTTGTTTTTAGAACTTGTCACCATAAAAAGCACTGAGAAGGAATGGTAACTATCTGCTTAGATTTAGAAGAGGGGCTAGTAATACAACGGGCTACATGCACAGAGGCGATACAGTCTTATCTCATCACTTCTCCCACGTTTTCACTCCTTTCACTGGTAAAGCAGCCAGCACTATTCTGTTTTATCCAAAGGATAACTTTCCCCGGGGAACATGGGCGTCCGCAGAAAAAAAGTCAGGGGGGAGGGACAAAATTTCTAGACGGGGGCAAAACCTCCGAGTTACCATGAATTGACATGAAACGTGCGAAAATTTCAGCCCAAAATGCCTCACAGATCGCTGGAAATGGCATTTCTAAAGCCTATTTTTGGCAACTCGGAAAACACGTTTTGCTCGGGTGTTTGCTTTGATTTTTATACGTTTTTTCAAATTTTTGATTTTCCAGGGGGGTGCCCCCCCCCCTTGCCCTTACCTGCGGACGCCCATGCCGGGGAAGTCGGTCAATTCGCTGTAAGAACGGTAATGCGAAAGAAATATAATTATACCAGTAAACTATATATTTGGGGGCTAGTCTGCACGAAAACAGTTGCTGCAAGCTCATACCTAAGGCTTCGGACTCGGAAGGAAAAATTATCTCCCCGAAAACCTCACTGACAAAATACCGAAAATGTTTTCACAGGCTCTAGCTATTGGATTTGAAAATTGTTGTTTAGATGGTGTGTGTTTTGCGGGACTTCAAAATGAGGACAGATGAAAACAAACAAAACCATCTACGGGACACCAGTGGATCAAGGGACAAGCTCCAGTGAAATGAAATTATGGTGGGGTCCAGAGGCAAACTTCTCTCCCCCAGGCAGAGATTATGCCCTGGTGGGGATCTGGCGTCGAGCAAAAAGCCCCCCCCCCCCCCCATAGAAAGAGCCCCGTCAGGCCATGGGTGGATCCGGGGAAGAAACCAGCGAGAGCTCTGAGCATGAATTAATGGAGGCCAAGAGGCTGATATTGAGGCGCGAAAATAAGTCGCCAGATAATATTATTTGGATTTTGGGACTGAGTATAGGCAACAGGGAAGGTAAAAGACTAACAGGGAAACACCTCCAAACCCACCCACCCCTTCAAGTTTATGCTGTTTCTGGGAATTTTTCCTCTCTTAGTTAACCTTATATCTTCGCTGGTGCATCTAGGATTTTAGCAAGGGGCTATGGGAGGTACATCAAACCTTTTCTAAGGGGGCTTTAAGTTTGAATTCTCTTCCTCTCGAAATATTGAACCATGGTACGAAACTGTACATTCCAAAACACTGCAATGAGGACACCTTAGGTCCTGACTTTACCGTGGGGCAGTACCGTTAGCGTAGTTACATTGCTATTGCCCCTCCCCCCCCCCCCTCCCCCGCCGGACTGGAAAAAGTGAAAAATTCGGGAAATTGCTATTTGAGACATCGGTCAACTAAGTGAACAGTGCGGTATTCCCAATTTTTCTTCATAAAATTCCGACGAATTTGTTCTAGTACAAGCTACATATTTGTAATTATTTGGTTTAGAAAAACAAATTTTTTTTTTCGCGTGCATCGCTTCGCGCGTACCAAATAGCAATCTCTAATACAATAAATGTTCGCTCATAAATCAGTCCAGTGGTAAACTTTCAAAACTCCGGGCCGCTTTTGAACCGTTTCCCTAGATTTCGTTCAATATAGGCCGGTATGGTGAAATACTTAGCCTAACTCTAAAAAAAGGCAGCAAAGCTTCGGAAGCTTTTTGGATGTCGCTAGTAAGCCTCAATCCGCACTCATTATTAGAAAACATAATGTAACAACGACGATCTTCGGGTCACATGCTAATGGGTGGAGTTGGTTCGGTGGTTTGAGCGTACTGCCTTGCAAACTGAAGGTCCCCGGATCAAATCCCGGTGGAACCACTTGGAAATTTTCAGGGGTCTAAAAATTGGCTTGTTCAGCATAGCTGTTCACAGTGATGCTGAGGGGGTTTAAAAAATTTGTGAATTACAAAATTGGGTATTTGGTCGTCCGTTTCAGGAAGCTGTCCGCTTGCTCAGTGCAGCTGTTGAGCAGTGGTGCAGAGCAAGTAACCTCCACCCCACCCAGCCTTTGGGAAAGTGGCTAAAGACTGGGGATACGCTCACGTCCGTCGGATGGGAACGTTAAATGGCGGTCCCGGGAGCAGGATTGGGAGCGATTAGTACACGCCTGCCTCGTTACCTCTGAGCACTAGTCGAAAAGAGAAAGCGAAGTTCGCTGGTGTTCATCCACGCTCACTCTGGCAAAGGGTCCTCGATGAGCCAAATGGCTTCCTGACCCTCAAAACGTTAAATAAAATTAAATATATTAATAGGAAATGCAAATATTCAATAGTCCCCAAAATTTTCAAATATCCTCACAGGAAACCCAGATTCTAAAAGTTCTATATTTACAAATATGTTTGAAAGAACACAAAATTTTCCGGCGGTCGACGGAAGTTACTTTCTTAACACATTTGTGTTCACACTTTAGGAAAAATCGGAAAATTTGGGTGCTTGCCCCGCTGGAAAAGTCTAACAACGCCACTGCCGTGTGGCACGTGTCTCTTTGTGCACCACCCTTAAGATACGGCACTTTATCTTTTTAAGTTTGGGTTGCTCGTAAAAGTTATTTGCAATAGCTCTCCGAGGAACGTTGGGCGTGAGAAACTTATAAAAAACAGTTCTTGCACAGACTCTAGTCTTGCCAACGATTTTTCGGAGTTTGGAAACCGAACACACGAATCCTTTAATACATTTGGAAGGAAAACAAGAAGCATCGTAATGCAAGCACGTTGATTTTAATGAAGAATAAAAAAGGTTTTAAAAATTCTCGACACATGTGGGCAGATTATTTCTTTAGATTTATGCGCAGCAACTTCGCCCGAAATAGCAGAATCTCGGAAGAATATTTTCCATTGCCAGACGGGAAGGTGCCCAAAGTTTTCCCCTACAGATCAAACACATGCCATCGTGTGACGTGTATTTGTGAATGACGATACGCATAGTCACAAGGTGGTTGAGAGTGACGGGGTGTTTTGGCAGATTGTGGTCAGGTGGTTGCGTTGTTGCAATTTCAATTTGAAGAATGAACGAAAAGTGCTAAAATAGCTCACAGTGCTGTTGACCCAAATTCGTGCAACGGACCCTTTCATCGGTTTTAATTGACCCCCTTATCCTTGACAAAAACACTGGACCTTTAATTAGGGTTGCAGCGTCGCATACACAAACATATGTTTCAATTCCGTTGGGTATAGTTTTCTCATGAGACGATACATGACCATTTCAGAGTTTAGAGCATGTATTTCGAAATTTGAGTTTACAAGAAAACTTTGTAAAATCATTCTCGCTCAATCCATCCATAGCATTACGAGGAGTCTCTAGTGTGGTTTTGTGCAGTGGTTTGTGTCTAAATTGTCTTCTTGGTGTAAAAATTTGCATTTTAATCTGCCGTAAAGTACAGTTGGACCGAGACCGCTATTTTCGTTAGAGTTCACTTGGCACCGAGATAGGGTTGTATGCACATACGGACGAAATAAGGTAACGTTGTACGCTATGTGCTGAGCTCGATTAGTATATCTCACGCTGTTCCCCACAATTCCCTGCGCCAACGAATTTATTACCAAACTCGCCAATTGTGGAATACTTGGTTCACGGATATTATCTTTTTGTGACATCAACAACTAAAATGAATGAGACAATAGCAGAACAATAAGTTTTCACCCTTTTCTTTAAAATGGGGAACAACTTTTCACCGAAGGACGACTGATCAGGACATTTTCAGCATAAAGATTGAGCATAAAGAGAAACAAAATATTGCACCATTTAGAATCTATAAGCCCTAAGAGACAGCTAGCAGTTTCAAACGGGGTAGGGAAAACATGCATCCTTTTACCCACTCGAATGGCGATGAAGAATTTTGACATTAGTAGAGTTTGCCCACTGGTCATCACTCACTTTGTAAGAAATAGATTAAAATTCAAAAAAGGTATACATCACCAATGCGACACCAACAGAAAATGAAACAAGCAATCCTAGATGGTCCAAAATGTGGTCAGCATCGTTCTTGACAAATACACTTCGGATAGACTGTGGCCTTGATAAAATTATTTGGGAATATGTTGGGCACGAGTGTAGTAGAAAAAGTGCAAACATATTCAAGGCGACGTGAGCATTCCTTCAACTTTCCCCCTAGTCTGCCCCCTAGTTTGCCCTGTAATCTAGTCTAGTACTTCGGCCAACTTTTTTGACCATGCCATCATATAAGTAGCCCGTAGTCTAAGGGCCCGGGCAACAAAAGGGTAGAGGATGCATCCCATGATTTTTCAGGGCATTTATCTGCGGGAATATTGGGAGAAAACATATCGCTCCCTCCACTAAATAACCAAAAATAACACGGGCCGAAGACATGACAAAAAGTACTGCGGGTAATATACAGGTAACCCAATTGCAAACAACCATTCGGCATTGCTAACAGAAAAACCTCTTTTAGACACCAACAAATTGGGTCAACCCTTTTCAAAATTTCTGGAAACAATCCGTTTCCAGTGATTAACCGCTGCACATGTAGTCGTTCCATGCACACTATTATAACGCATCACATTAACATACACATGGACTTCCTTTATTCCCCAGAAATTAAAATGCACATTTGTTTTACACAAAATCTATAAGTTGCAATAAATGAGCTAAGTCTTGATGTATGGTGATTCAGTAACTTGCCCAAGGGGGAGGGGGAGAAGGATACACCATCCTCACCTCTTAAGTATTCACAGCTATCCGCCATTTTGGGGAATCAATCGGAAGCAATGTAACCATGATCTTTTGATTGTTTACTGTAAGTACTGTACAAATGTGCTTACTAATGTTTCAAATTGAGCAACATTTTGCATTTCAATATATTGAACATCCTGGTCAAATTTTTTCAGGGCATCTCCCCATTCAAGAATGGAGATTTTACACTCTGCCCACTTCCCAATTGCAGAGTTCAAAAAGGGGATTGTGCATGTTGATCTCACTTGCTCATCCCATCTCACAAAAAGAAGAAGAAACAGAAGATGCACACTGCATCACAGGAGAAAAGCCCAATTAGGTAGGTTCCACTACACCCAGATTTCATCGCAGAGGAGGTGCTGATGGACAAGAGCTTCTGTATGCCCAGAACGCTGTTCATGCACAGTAAGTGGGGTAGTATACACACAGGTTTGTACTTTAACCAAGCCTTCAACTGCTTGTATAGAAGATATGATTGAACCAAACCACACTGCTACTACTGTAGTTCATCATACAGTATAGGTAGGATTTGAAATGCACACTGTAAGAATAAACTCCAATAACTGACTGATTTGTATTAAAGTTCTCAATAACAGACTGGCAGAATCTTGATGATCAACAGATTGAGAAATTAATTTGAACCCTGTGTAGGGTTCAACCCTTCCCCATCACATAACAAGGAAAATTCACAACACACTTACATTACCACATAGTTATGCATATTGAGATTGTAAGAAAGAAACCACAAAGCCCAAGGGCTCAGTGATTTCTTGCTGAGAGGAAAATTTGGGAAATTCATGCAACTATACCCCTGGAGAGACCTCTTCTTAACCATAGCTTACTGCATGTACATTTTGAATTTAAAATGTATCCAACTTTCCAGTCTAAAGGTATATTGTTAACAAGATTTTTTGACCACTAGTGACCTACAGTTCAGTACCCTTTCACCTTTTTTGACTTGACATAACCTCTGATCTTCACTACAAACTATAAACATTTTTCCTTCCATTGCCATAAATAAAACATTTCCACGATTTTCCCAGTTTAGCGACATTTGACCTCAAAAGTAATGACCTTTTGATTCCACCATCTTCCTCTTTACATAGCAAGTCAACATATACCAAATGTGAAAAGTGTCTTTCATTGCTGTCATTTACAGTTACAAGATTGTCAGTTTTACCTCTGCTGAATACAGTTGCATTCTTTATTTCAATATGAAAATTCTACAGTATACACTAAATAGAACAAGTGTCAGTCATTTGTATCAACAAAAGAACATAAAATAAGGATAAATAATTACCATTCCAATTAACAGCAAGGCCTGTGTTCATTCATACTATATACCTGTGGCTGTCATACTATTACTCTTTTTGTCATATATCAGTCTTCATCCTTCTTGTTTATGTAGGAATAACTACTGTAGGAGGTAAAAAAGTTGGTCGACTACTGTAAGAGCCCATTGCTTTTAGCTCTTACAGAGACATCTCGAGGAATTGGTAGTTCTGCTGAACCTGAAGGAAACCAACCAGAATGGTGTCACTGTGGCAACTAGGTAGACATATGTGCACTTGAGAATGTTTGCTGCTGCCTTAGTTTAAGGCAATGTGTCACCAACCAGTTACAATTTGGGAACCTTATACTGGATCCTAGCTGAGTCTCTAGACCTGGGCCATCGCCTAGAAGTGATAGCTGTTACTCTGCAGTGACAGACTGAACAATAACAATAACACACGTGCGAGCTACAGGTACTTCATGTTTTGGAAATAATGAAATCCAGGTACTGTAGAAAGAATTATTTTATGGCAAAATTCACCCTTGTGCTGTTTGGGCAATGCAAAACCGGAATCCTACTCCAGATGGTCATCATGTACTGGATTCATTCCATCTGTTTTAGCGGCCAGAAGTCGACTTGTTCTTGGTACAGATTCACTTGGTGTACTGTATCTGAAGGCTTTGACAAATTCGGTTTTTATTACTTTTTCTATTACATCGGGCTAGGGATTCCCAAAGTCTGCTTGCCTGGCGGGCTACAATATTGAGCAGTTCACTTGTCCGAGACATTTTTTACTTGTCCCGGACTGTCGGGCGGGGGATTTGTCAAACCCTGGTATCTGATACTGTTACAGGTGTCAGTCTGATACATTCTGGTGCTTGATTATCCTTTGGCTGCTTTCTAAATTTTTGCAAGAAACCTATCCAGAAGAGAAGAAAGAAACATTGCTGAAATTACTCTCCCAACACAATAACCAGAATGCAAAAATGCATTGAGGTTTCAATGATACATAAATTCCATGTTCTTTTAAAAGAATAATACTTTTATTGTAAAACCTGGTGACCCAAAGTGATTTGATTTTACCAGTATGTAACTGGTTTTTCTTTAAATCTTAACAAATCTACTTTCAAAAAAGCCAAATTTCAAGCTGTGCCTTAAGATATTCTGCATAGTTTGACCTCTGATGACCCCAAATAATCTTCGACCTCCACCAATAGCTACAGATGCCATCTTTCTACCATCACACAACCACATTCTAAAGTTCAATGCTACAGTATCTTACTAACCTGCCTTACTGTAAAATACAAAGTAGGAAAGGTTATCAAGGTTTGACCTTGGATAACCCCATGTTAACTTTTGACTGTAAAAATTAATAGAGGTCACCCAGCTCACCCTCCCATCATAATTCATCAACAAACCAAGTTTGAAAACAATCCAAACTTCCTCCTACCTGATATACTATGCAAAAAAGATTTTCAGAGTTTGAGCCCCCTGTGATCCCTGACGACCTTTGTTCTTTGCTACAGTAAAACTTATAGATTCTCCCTCACATTTTAATGCATCAACATACCAAGTTCCCTGCTCAGTTGAATTGATTTTTCTCTGTTCACTGTACAATAGACATATACTAAAAATGACAAAGATTTAAATTTAACTCTTTGGAATCTGGAGGCTACAACGTCCACCCCAAAAGAGTAAAAATTCACTCCAAAAAGAGTGAGATTCACTCCAAAAGAGTGAGATTCACTCCAAAAGAGCAAAGTTTCATTCTTGATGGGGTGTCTGCAAAGACCACACTTAAAAATGACTTGTCCCTAAAGTCTACATGGTCAATTCAATTGCTCAAATGAGCTAAACTGTATGCTTACAGGTAGCACTGACTGCATTCACCATGTTCAGAAAGTCACAAATAAAATGGAACACTAAAAAGCCGGGAGTACACTGTAAAACATAACACAAGAAAATCAGAACATCCGAGTAAAATCTGGGTCTCCTCATAAAACTGGGAGATAAAACAGGTCAGGTTTTTGTTTGTTTTTACACTTTTGTTGTTGTTGTTTATCAGCTTCATGTTACAAGCATCACACAAAGTGGAGATCTACAGTACGATCACTTCAGTCAAATTTTTAGGATGTTGCAGGTGTCCCCCCAACTGTTTATCAAAAAGGTCCTTGTTGTGGTATTGGGTTTTCTGGTGGAAACCATTGTCACATTTTCCGTTTTATGTTTGTGCTACAGTATACCCTTGCTACAGTATACCCTAGACATACATCAAAGTTGCGGTATGATTACCTGAAGGATGATGTTCTATTGTACCCCAGGAGGTTAATTTAAGTGGAGTCTCTGTGAATGCTGCATCCCCCTCTCGCCCCTCTGCAAACCTGGAAAAAAAAATTAAGAAGAGTGTGCATGTGAAGTGCATTCAAGGTTTCATGGTTCTTCAGAAAATATGGAAGAAACTGTAATAACCAGACCAAACTACAGTAAAGCTTGTTGTGGAATGACTGTAAAAGATTGAGGGATACACTGAGATAGTGGTCCATAACTACTGTACCCTGTAGAGTACAGACTACAGTTTTATCAACATACTGTACCGTGTAGGTCCTTTCAATGTGAACTGCTATCATTTTAGTACAGTTCAAGAAAGTGATCAGTAAAGCATGGGAGCTGTAGGGAGCCTGTGCACCTGGCAGATGGTGAATGGTCTTTCTTAGCATGTACAGTATATGCAGTAGTGTGCCCGTTGGCTATGTTCCCCCCCCCCCCCCCAACCACTACCCAGCCCCTCTTTTCATTAAAGCAAGGGGTCTGTAGTGACTCTGTAGTCCTTACATTAGCAGTACATGTTGCATTTCTTTACGATACAATTTACAAGTGTTAGCAACCTGTGTGCAGTACTACAATTTACAGACGTACTGTAAATGTGCAGAAAACCTGTATCTTCCACTATTTACAACCCTGCAGTGTATCTACGAACTGTGTGCCCACAGTACTGTATTATTTTGACATATGTGTACACTAACTAGTTTGGAAGAAACCTATGAAACCTGTGTGCATGAATTGTAGAGTATTTATAGGTTTTCAGTCTACTGCAGAACAATGCTACAGCAACAACCCCTTGCCCACTCCCCCACCCCCCCCCCCAAAAAATCACTAAATATCTTTAGCAATCATTTACATAGGATTTCTCTGAAAGGGGGGCACGCAATGTGGGAATCGTGTAAAATTTGAGACAACTCAGTGCCATGACGTACAAGACAAACTTTGTATCAGTGAGGAGGACCAAAATCTGTGGCAGTACAGTACCATACAGTACTGTAACTTTGAAGTTTGATGACTAAGACTTACCACCATACTAAGATGAGCTTGCAGCAATCCTTTTTAAAAAAGCTCAACCTTCCCTTATCTGATTTCAAAACAAATCTTGCAGGCAATTTACATTTTTCACAAGGAAAAATCACCTCAAAGCTTTCATTTTCCAAGCACTCAGATGTATAGTATGCGCGGTTACCATGGTTTATACACAGAGTTATGTGTTGTGTGCCCATACTTGCTGGCGCAGCGCATCTAACCG
Organism: Holothuria scabra; assembly: GCA_037179385.1. Classification (NCBI taxonomy): domain Eukaryota; kingdom Metazoa; phylum Echinodermata; class Holothuroidea; order Aspidochirotida; family Holothuriidae; genus Holothuria; species Holothuria scabra. Next base: position 2,011,849 of record CM074199.1, read on the forward strand.
AGTGGGGATAAGATTTGGAATCTAAAATTACTTACACATATTGTTGGTGTAAAGTTTGACCTTCCATGACATGATGGCAAATTATTGTTGTGGTGGAGCCCTGTGATGGCAAAATTTAACGAGCAAACAAGCAATGTGAGCGGTGATGGTAAATTCCATGGATGCATCACAGCTGTGAAGTCATAATGGGTTTTAAAATCTCCTGCAATGTGTTTTATTGAGAGAAGTTGGCCTGGGAGATCAGGGATCTAAGGGAGGGGTAATCCCCCACAGGCCTTTGTAAATTTTAAAATTGGGTTGGTCTAACTGAAAATGCAATCTGGTGTTATTATGCTACCTTTTAAAGTAAATTTTGGGGTGTTACAAAATTTCTCTACTTTTTGGACCTAAAAAAATTGGCATCAGTGGGAGACAATGTTTTCTCTTTGGATTTTTTTTAGAAATTAGGTTTTCTACATGCAATCTGGTGTCACAGATAATGCTACGCTTTGAGGCAAAATTTGTGTTACTATGTAGTACTGTAAGTTACAAACTGTATTTAAGGATCTGAAAAAATACAGTAGCATCCGTGGGGGTGTGCATGCTTAGCAGAGGCAAAGGCCATGCTGCTAGAATTGAATGGGACTTTAAATATAGCCAACTTTACCCAAGAAAATGGCGAAAAAGTCCATGTGTACACTGTAACCCATATTTTCAAGGTGTGGCCAATTTCACCCTCTACGACCATCTCTTTGGTCATTAACATTTAGATCAGCAATGCATACTCATTTATATCCATTTAATTTGGTGAATCATAACTATCAAGGGCCAAAGCCAAAAATGGTCATCACTAAACCTAAAATTTGAGCAATTTCGATTTGGTTCAATTCACCCATGATAATTTAGACTACAGTCCAAAGTTATAAAATCTGAAGAATAAGTTGCAATTAATTGCATTATCTGTAAGATGCAGTTATTCAAAGATGCAAATTGCAGCAAATTGATCATGCAAAATGTGGTGGGACAGAATTAGGAACCAGAATGCAAAAATGCATTGAGGTTTCGATGATACATACATGCTCTTTTCAATAAAATGCTACATTCCTTGTAACAACTGGTGACCCAAAATAACCTTTGTCTCCACTTGTAAGTAACTGGTTTTTCTTTTAACCAAAACATTTCTATATTCAAAAAGTCAAATTTCATACTGTGCCTTAAGATATTCTGCAAACAAGGTTTTCAGAGTCTGATGTCAGGTGATATCAGATATCCATTGACCTCCACCAAAAACAACAGGTACTGTACAGTACTTTCAACTCACCATAACACATCCACATACTAATTTGGAAATCCATCCAAGTTTCCTACCTTGAGATATCCCATTTTGACAAGTTTTTCAAAGTTTGACCGATCATGACCCCAGATGTCCTTTCACCCCCACCAAAAAACCTTATACAGACCATCTTCTCACCATAATTCATTCACACACTAATTGTGAAATCCATCCACCTTTTGTACCTTGAGCTATCCTAAACAATTTTTTCTGAGTTTGACCCCTATGACCCCAAATGACCTTTGACCTCTACCAAAATCAATAGGGTTCTTCCTTACATCATAACGCATCAACATATCAAGTTTGAAATCAATCCAAGCTTCCTACCTTGAGATATAGTGTAAACAAGTAGTTCGGGGTTTAACCCCAAGTGACCCCAAATGTCCTTTGACCTTCACCAAAATTTATTGAGTTTTTCCTTATATCATAACGCATCAACATATCAAATTTGAAATGAATCCAAGTTTCCTACCTTGAGATATAGTGTACACCAGGATTTCGGGATTTGACCCCATGTGACCCCAAATGACCTTTGACCTCCATGAAAATAAATGGGGTTCTTTCTTACATCATAACGCATCAACCTATCAAGATTGAAATGAATCCAAGTTTCCTACCATGATGTATCATGTAAACAAGGATTTCAGGGTTTGACCCCATGTGACCCCAAATGACCTTTGACCTCCACCAAAATCAATAGGGTTCTTCCTTACATTATAACGCATCAACATATCAAATTTGAAATTAATACAAGTTTTCTACCATGAGATATCGTGTAAACAAGGATTTCAGAGTTTGACCCCAAGTGACCTCATATGACCTTTGACCTCCACCAAAATCAATAGGGTTCTTCCTTTCATCATAACACATCAATATATCAAGTTTGAAATTAATCCAAGTTTCCTGTCTTGAGATATTGTGTAAACAAGGATTTTGGTTTTTGACCCCCTGTGACCCCAGATGACCTTTGACCTCAACCAAAATAAATAGGGTTCTTCCTCTTAATATGGGGTATCTGTGTACCAAGTTTAACAAATGTCAGATCTTCCTTTCTCAAGATATCGTGTAAACAAGCAAAGTGTCACAAACACACACACATACGCACATACATACACACGCACACACACACGCACATACACACATACATACACACACACACGCCATCATGAATGCATAGGTTTCTCTTTTCATCGAAACCAAAAAAGGACATAACAACATACACATTTTGAATCCCTTCTTTTTCTGTGTCAGAGTGTTTTAGTAAACACAATTTATGCACTGAGAAAATACTAAAGATACTTTTAATATCTATAGTAAAAATTAAAATGAAAATGTCCAATTCCATCCCACCACAATTTTTACATTCTTTTTTTATTTTCAATGGTACAAAAGTTGAAAAAATTATTGAAACTTTCCAAATTATCAACTGTGAATGCAAGTGACACTTCTGAGTGCAAAAAAAGTCAATATGGTATTTTGGGTAGTCGTGGTGATTACTCAACATTTTTGTGGTGGGACAGAAACAAGTGTGGTGGGACGGAATTTTAGTTTAAAGGTAATTTTAAGTAGTATGCCCTGATAGATTTACTCATAACTTGACTTTTGTGGTCAGAGTCATGTTTTTGACAGCTTTTGTAAAAACTATGGCATACTTCTCCACCTTGTATTTAGTTTTGAAGATACGACATACATAGTTCCAAAATTTGTGGGTCCCCAAATATGGTCCCTGATGGTTTTTGTCGAATATCTTTCTGACTTGTATGTGTATTATGCACCTTCTTTCTCTCACCTAACAATGAAGGAGATCTAAAACCTACCATACATTAATTTTTGAAATTATTAAGAACAAATGTATATCTTTCCCAACTAAAAAATTTAAACCTGTTGGTCATTGCCCATAGGGTCAACAATCTCAGTGTTCCAGGTCCATTTTCCCCATATTTGCCATGGGACCAATTTTGGACCCTACTATCAACTCAGTCTTTGAAGACATTTTTGGGTAATGTTTGTCCCCTGCTTATTGCCATGTAACCAAATAATGCTGAGCAAAATTATGAGGGCCTTGGGCCACTTGGTCTAGGGCACACATGCATGGGCCCAAAGTTTGAAAAAATCACTTTTGGAAAGGAAAAAACGCTTTTTTGAAGACCTGTATTTTCAGAAATATGGTCGGCACTTCAGTTTTTACATCAGATTCTGTTTATATGTCTGTAACTCACTAGGCAAATAAATTTTCAGCTTTTTTTCTTATTCCTGTGAACTGTAATGTGCCTGCAAAATCATGCAAAATGGCAATGGCAGCTCTCACCTGAAAAAGCACCACATTGCGCAAAACTTTTTGAAAGGGCGGTAACTATTAAACAGGTTAAGCTGTGGCACTGAAAGTTTCCATGAGTTGGTTTTGTCTGTGATGTTAAGTTCTGAGGAAGTTTCATGAAAATCTAAGCAGGTTTCCATGGAACCCATACATAATGAACAGGCTTCACTTACTGTACAGTAGTTCCGTCCCACCACACTGACACACTTTTGAAATATTTGCATAGCTCTCTCAAATGAAATGTGATTTATGCAATTGTTTTCATAGTGAAAGAAGAATAATCAGACTTTATTTCAATCTTGAAATTTTAACTTATATCTTTCTACTTTTGATAATAATTAAATATTAGTCACATGTTTCTGATTGTGTGAAAGGTATCATTCCGTCCCACCACATCCATAAAGTTGTGTTACTATGGTAACAGCTTGACATTAATGTTACTTTTTATTGTGCCTTGTATACTCTGTAACTGACCACTTTTTATGGAACCAATGAATTAATCACAGAAGCTACATGTAAACAGGCACTAATAAAAAAGGCTATCAAATTCCATCCCACCACAATATGGTACAGTAATTTTGGCTTTGGCCCTCAACCAATCCGGGGGTTGCAATCAGTACTAGGATTTTCACACAACCCATGTGGCTTGGAAGTTTGAGACAAGCTCTCAGCCTGCAAGCTGGTCACTCGTGCAACAGACCTCAAGCAGAAGCATTTTCTGTCATTATTCAGTCATCTTTGTGTAGAAACATAATTAGTATCTCTTTTTCACCAGCTCATTGATCATTTTTTGGGGAACTCAATCAACGAATGAATCATTTTAAATCAACTGGAACTCTCTAAATCATTTTTTTTTTCTGAAGCTACACTGAAAGATCCCCTACTAAGCCTTTGTTCCTACAATTGGCCCTACTATATAACACTTGTTTAAACCAACCTTGTGGCTCTTTTGAGCAAATAGTCTTTGGAGGGGACGAATGCCTTTAACTAATATTGACCTCAAGATACCTGAACAAAAGGTTCTCTGAAAAATTCTGGATTATTAGTTGCAGGCTTGAGATGGCTAAAATTGCTTTTCCCTTAGAACTCGTGTCGAGCAGGTGGGTGGTTTGGGAGGTTGAACCCACCATGACTCAAAATTGAAATGCAAAAAAAAAAAACACCTAAAATGGAAGTTTTTCTCCCTTCCCTTGGGCTTCCCCTTATGTTGTGCTCCACAGCCCCCCCATGACACAAGCCTGGCTATGCTACGTAGTATGTACTTCATACTGATGCATAGTGTAAAGCCTCCAAATTGCTGTGTGCTCAGCTGACCACTGATCTTCAGCCGGTACAGTACTGTACACATGCCATTGCAAACACAGTTTTGTCCAATTATTACATTCACAGCAAATATTTGCTATGAAATACTCAAAAATCAGAGTGCCACTCCACCTTCGCTGGCCACCTCAAATTCTCAATGTACAGTGACTAGCCTACTACTTACGGCATTTCACATGGGTTCAGACTGAAATGCTGCCAGGAAGCTTGACCCACCCACGACAGGTCTGTCAATTTCGGCCCTAGGTAGTTTCCGCCTCTTAATTTCCGCCCATAAAAATCTTGGGGCCGAAAGTAATGTTTGAACTTACATGTGTTAAAAATAACTTTTAACATCAAATTTCAAATCCAAGTACAGGACAAACATTTGCCGCACCACTGGATTTTGCAACGCTGGTGGTATGCACCCATAGACTACAATCAATGTATTTGCACAGTACGTCCCACCTGTTCGGATGCAGAAAAAATTCATAAATCTCTGCCTGGAGATACCATTCTCCAGGTTTCTTCATGTAAATCTAAATCTCAGAGTTTGGTGATTTGGAGTTTGGCAGCCTGGCAGGGTGGACCCATGGGTCTAAGCTACTGGGTAACAGAATTTATTTAGTACAGTACTACTTGTAGGCATTTGGCTACAAATGTACCTGAAGGCAGACAAAAAATTAGTCATTTTTGTGATTTTGTGCGCCCTGTATTGGCCTACTAGGCTGTAAGCAACAAAAGTAAGTAGAGTTACTCTGTCTAGCTTAGGCTGAGCTTTATATGACCAAAGTGCTAACTAGGCCTACTAACGTTACTACTAGTTAGGCTACTACGTAAGTTAATAGGCTAATTTAGTACTGTTGGCCTAGGCCTACGATATTTTTGTATGTACAACAATTGAACTCTGACCTAGGCTTATGTTCATATTGTTCTTCGATGGAACCCCCTTAAATATGAAAAGTTTCGACTATAAGCCTGTAATAAAGGACTTACTCACCCTTTGCTGTCAGGTTCTGTCGCCAAGTTACTTCGATAACATTCAATACTGTAGTGTAGATGGGCAGCAAATTGAAGGAATGCTCGGCTAGCGCTGTCTTCCTTCCACGGACGCTACGAACGATTCGTAGAACGGAACTTGGTCAACCTGCACTTCTTATCGGTTGTTTTTCTATGCCTTTTTCGAGCAGATAGTGTCACTATCAATTTCACAGCACATGAAAGTTTCTGTCTTGCGATAGCCATGTTATTTTAATTTTTACGTTCTGTTTGTGTGGTAACTTGCTTCCCCGAATGCGTTCAATGAATGCAATGTAAACTGACTGCTGTACTGCAGTGTGCACGGTGTACTGTAATATAACGACGTACCGTTGAGATTGTGTTGAGTATATGTGTGTGTACAGTACATACCACCAGGCGTTTGAACATTTGTAAACAATATCATGTGACCAATATCCACCAATCAGTATAGCCTTCGTTTTGAATTGAGACGGAGACTAACTGTCAATCATGAATGACGTCAAAGAAGTGTTCAGTCAATGGAAAACTCGTATGATCCATTATCGAGCTTCCTTTTGGAGGGAATACTGCTGCCCTTTAAAGTCGCATTTTCACGTGTATGGCTGTTGTTATTGTTTCATCTTTTAATAAAAAAGACTCATTATAAACTATAAGTAGGTTGTTTAAACACTTCAGACCACACCATGTTTAGTGTAAAATGTAAATGATAAGCCATTAACCTCAAATTTATATTAACGCCTTTTATCAGATCACCTGAGCTATCTCATTTAGACAACTCTTCGTGTTCTTAGATGAAAGGGTTTCATGTAGAGGGAGAAATTTGCAGACGTTAACATTCCTTAGTGCAGTCTTACCCTTTGTAAGATGACGGCACAGTCATGATGGGCTCATATGAATTTACTTTACACGAAGTCTGAATTCACCTTTAGAAATTTATTTTAACAATTTTTCAGTAATTGAATAAAGCAGTTATGTGAAATTAAAATGTTCATAACGATTGGAGAAGACAGAATTAATTTAATACATGTTATTCTTGTTATACTTTCACTAATCAATAAATTTAAAATTATTCTTATAGAGTTAAAATAAATCTAAAAGAATGCAATTAGTGGCAAATCGAACGTCCGATTGGTCACTTATTTCACCCTTTTAGATTTAAACTGCAATCATTTTGGTTGTATTCAGTAGTATTTGTGTGTACTGGAGAGTGCACGTCGGATGATTATTCTGTGTTTCATGTTTTGATGTTTTCAGAAATAAAAAGAAAAGAAAAAACACACATAAACACAGCTAGCTGATTGTTTTGCACATGCTTCAATTTCAACCGAGTTGTCTGTTTAACTGGAAATAATAGTTGCCCAATGCCTTATGTTAGTACCAATCACTTACATTTGCAGTTGGATCATGAAAACAGAAATTGCCAAAATGTCTATGTGTATATGTAGCCGTGCGAAACTCCTTGCGGGTAGATCTCCTGACGGTGAATTGCATATACCTTCACCAACTTGAGAACGCTTAACGCACGTGACATTTTAATCTATTTTTATGGTAATGAATCATCACGAACCTACATCTACGTCACTTACAGTCAGTAGACATTACTACATGACTGAATGTTAATGGAGGAAGTTGTACACTCTACAAAGAGTTGGGTTAAAAGTATTGGAAAAAATCCACCCATATTTGTTGGGTAATTTAAGGTTGGGTTAAATCCAAGTGTTGGAAAAAAGTGTTGGGCAAGTTTTAAAGTACCCAAAATTTGGGTAAAATGTAATTGACCAATCGGATGATTAGTAAAAGATCAGTCAAGTTTTGCAGATAATTATTCTAGTAATAAAATTGGTTAATTAAGATCTCATGTTTTAATAAGTTTCAAGTGGACTTGGTAAATTCAAAACTAGAGGTAAACTAGAGGTAAAATAGCAGTAAAAATCTGGACGAAATAAAATAAAGGGCAATAGTCGTATTTAGAAAAAAGTTTTCACTGCTACGTAATCAAGGTGGCAACTTAAGAAATACAAAGTGCGCGATTGTGATTATTACTTCAAACTGGCACTTCACTCTTGTTTACCAAGTTAATCGTCGCTGGTGCCCCCAACCTCTCCTGAAGAGCAACAGGTGTAAGTTCTAGGGTACTTTGTTAAACCTCCTTCTTGTCGAAATCATATCTTTATATGTGTAATTACATGGAAATCCAAGCAAGCACTAAACAGTACAGCTGTTGGGTATGTGTGTTGGGTACAAATTTTAACCAGTTGTTGGACAAAATTAGTTGGGTGAAATGGTTGGGTAATTTCTTTTGCCCAGCTAATGAGTAAAATACTTAACCAACTAAGATGGGCAGTTTTTACCCAACGGTTGGGAAATTTTATGCCCAGGTGGGGTAATCATTTTTTTTTTTTTGATGTGTATATGCTCTATAACGTTTGGGATTGGATACTATTCAAAGTAAAAATGCATTTGGAAACTAAGCGTCAACTTCATTGGTAATATAAACACACTAGACAAACTTATCATTCACGCTGCAAACTGTAAAAATCCATTTATTGAGGCAGTCAGATTTGTGATGCACTAATCACTTGCGATTTTTAAACCTACAAATAACAGATTTCTTATCAGAAACAATCTGTCGGAGCTGATTATTTGGCAGGTAAGAGATAGTAGATAGTGTTCAATCGGCATTATTAATAACAGGCAAACCAAACCGAGATGAAAAACAGTATATTGATAGGTGGAAGGTCAGCTCTAAAAGAAAAGCTAGCTTACAAAATGTCAGGAAATGTAGTAATAAACCTTTAGGCGCAGCGGCCGCACCGGGATTTCAAAAACAGCTATTGGGGGCAAATGAAGGGCAAAGGAGGATGTTTGTTAGTAAAAAATATTTGTGCGAAGCACGAGTTTTGCGCATGGGACCCAGCGGCCGCCTTGGGAGCCTAGGTTCTAAAAGCGATGTCCCGGTGGAGATGCAGAGCAACGTTCTGGGGATTAGCACATTTCTGTGTTGAAATTTTTGTCTCAAGATAGGTCTATTTGGATCAGGATTGGGACACAACAGTCGGATTAGTGTCTGGCAAGGAGGAAATGTCCATTCTTTTTGCACCGTGGTGCCGCCACTGCACTCGGCCTTTCAATGAGCCTATAAGACAAGTGCTCATTGGACGAGAAATGTGCTTTTATTTGTTTAATCAATCTCTTTTATCACTGAGCTTCCATGTGTACAGACTAACCACAAAGAGATGGACGGTTGTCTATAAAAGCAGGAAGGAGAAATTGATTGCAACTGGGAAAAATCATTTGAAACACTCCCTTGTTTAAACGAACATGGCACATTTATTGTTTGCCAATAAACTCGATCATAGTTAAAGCCCTGGTTAATGCTCAGATATGTATTTTCGGGGTTATGTAAGTTGTTAATATGTGACATATATGATGATTTATTAATAATATATGTTTTGTGTCTGCCCTCTCTATAGTCACCCTGTCTCAAATCCAACTTTCAAATCATTCTACATCACACCTATAGCCCTCTGAACATGCGCATAACCCAGTCTATATCGACATATGTCACGTAGTCTCCGTGTGATACGGCTAACCCCAAATGTTTCAATAGGATTTGTATGTACAGCTATACTGTATATATCTAACAACTTAAAGCCAGCTTGCACACTATGACAGTTTTTGACTACACCATGTAAGTTGTCTTCCATGACTGCATCACTAGTAAACACGTACATAGCAGAGACTACCGCAGAAAAGGTAAGATGAAGTACTCAAAATGTTTTCCTACTGAAAACTGAGACGAGTTTGTAAGACGGCGAGATATTGCACGAAGTCTTTTTATTTCTTCTTCTTCCAATCTTCTTCGACTTTCAACTTTTAATTTCGTTGTACGCCCTTGGACGATCTTGTTGGAAGTATTTGTTGTTTTTTGAAGATCAGGTAATGGTAAGACAAACATAAAACAGTGTTTTTACGAAACTCCTACCAAGGGCTCGGATGATATTAAAAGATGAAAAACCGTGTCAAAAATCTTTCCAAATCTAATTCCAAAATCCATGTCGAATTTTCCTGCCTGTAGAAACTCTGTCCACATCTTTTTGCTTCAGTGAACGAAGGTAAACAAAAACCATATAAGAAGTTGCACTCCTGGTTGCCTTTAAATTTCACACCTCAAAAACAGTGGCACATCTGACCCATATTATTTCCCCCCTTGTTTACATCTTATGCTAGCTGTCTCTTATCAAACTTGTGATTTCTTAGAGCGTGCTTGAACGAGTTAAGCAGAAAGTCGGGTAAAATTATATTACCCTACCAGCCTCACTTTTGATGAGGACTCGGGTAAAATATCTAAGAAATTCGTAATATCGTCCCATTTTTACTGAGGTGATATCGTATCCATTGAATTGTCATCTTCTTCGCCACCAGGTTCCTACATTTAACAATATCAAGTAGTAATTTGAACGCCATTTAGCTGTAGTGTAGTTTACAACTATTTAAGAAAACCGGATTGTTCCAGCTGTCTTTTCGACAAAATACATGTATCCTCTCGTACGAACTGATTATCATTAGAAAGGGACATGGGATCTACCCTTCATTACATATTTTTTGTATTAAGCCTATCATGCACTCTCTTCCCATATTTGCCCCTGCTTTAGAGAAGTGAGATTGGTATTATAACCAACATTTTTAGGTATTTACAACAGCTTTCAACTGAGTTGAAATGAACTGGATCAATTAGATTTCAACTGGAATCCAAATGAATCAAGTCAAACTCAGTTGAACTAGGTTCAATACGGTTCAACTGGAACTATGCTCGACTGATGCTTCAACCGGGGTTGGATCCATTCATAGATGAACCCCCATTCTACAAAGAAAAATTGTTGCCATAACTTTTGGTGATTCCAAAGGAATATTATGTTTGAAATGGTTATGTAGTCTTTCCACCAAGCCACAGTTAGAGTTCCAAAGAATATTTTGAACCTGTGATAGAGTCATCGTCGAGAAAGGTGGATGGGTATTCCATTCCGACTCTAATAGAAAACAGCGTCACGCTAATTAAAAACGAAAAACGCCCTAAATGTCATCATACTCTCCTGTTTGATTTCCCGAAAGCGAAAACCTATGGACTCGTGCAGACAAGACTTTTGCAAAACATGTGTAGGATCGTGCATTTTAGTGTTGGCGTATACTATGGTTCATCGACTTTCTTAACATTGAAGTACAAGCACTACGCGACTGCATATTGTTCACTGTCTGAAGCCAGTGGCAGAGCTGCCACATGGTCAGGGGCGCCCTTTTTAGGTTTTTAACATACTTTACTCTTTCCACCATTGGAAAAAGACATAATTTCATAGCATTATTTTAAGGCCCAGATAACAAAATGCTCAAACAGCCACCAGTAACTGTACTATCTGAACTTTATTCTGATGAAAAGGGTCATCTTCTGTAATTGGGGTAGGTTTAACCGAGACGTATCTTCATGCTTTATACGCACTAATGAATGTTTTCATTGTGGTAATGGTTTATTTTAAGAGTTTTAATGAGCAGTTTCCATTTTGCTTTTCTTCAAGTGATAATTCTCACGATAAATGGCTATTTCTGACACTTCGCGATAATCCAATTAGTAAAATGCTTATTTCTGTACTTTCGTGGTCTTAAAAGCCAGAAAATTACATCTAATTAGCCTAGGTTTAGGCTACTTTTATTTATTATAAATTCGGAATCTAGAGAGCCAAGCAGACTTTTTGTCTTGGCTATTTCTTGCAATGTACTTAATTAATGACTATGCCAGAGTAGTCAATGATGTAAATTACGTCAATTAATATTTCTAGGGGTACTTATCTTGATTTCCAGATACCAAAAATTTAGACCTTACGGTGATTAATTTCCATAATCCCCCCCCCCCCCCCCGTACGATTGCTTGCTATTTGGCTCTGGCAGGTTTAATCTTTATCTTCACAAAGTAGCCCATTACATTAGAACCTTAAATCGAGATCCGACAATAACACAAAATATTGACCCCCGTCATACTAGAATGTGAAAGAGAGGGATAGAAATATGGACGTCCACAGGTAGGGGCAAGGGGGGGGGGGGACTTGCCCTCCCCTGGAAAATAAAAAACCTGAAAAAAGAAGAAAACATTAAGAAAAAGACGAAGAAAAATTAACATCAGCACTTCTTAACGTCTCACTCAGTGTTTTCCCTATTTATATGCGGTAAATAGGCTTTGGAATGCCATTTCCAGCTATCTGAGAGGCATTTGGGGTCAAAATTTTCTTGCGCTCCCTAAAAAGCATTTTGTGTAAAAGAATTTTGTCCATCCCCCGAAAATTCTCCTGACAGAAAATTAAAACATGTTTTATTATTATAAAAACTTGCTGAGGAGAAATGGCAGAGTTGTCTTCTACCAGGTGCGGAAAATCAAATGGAAAGTCTGAAAAGCCGTGGCTTCTATCATGCTGAGGCTCAGGGTATTATTACTCCTTCGAAGCGCCCCTGCAGACCATTTTCGCCCCCTCTGACCGAAATCCCTAGCTCCGCAACTGTCTGAAGCCGTTACCGTGTTTTACCGAAAACTGGTTTTGATGACTCAGCAAGACAAGACCATTTTTAACGAGGGCAATTGTGTGCTCTGTTTCTACAAAAACGGTATTGTTTAGATCATTCTGTGTCCACAAAAATAGCATTGTCTTGAACTGAAGAAAAAAAAACTCTGTTTTATTCGTTCTATACATTTTATGCTAACTAGATTTTTCCTTCATAGTTTTAACTTTGAGGAACAGCAACTTTTGACGAGAGAAAAATTTTTACCTCTTTGGAAATGTTTCTAAACTTTATTGGGCATTGAGTTACGTCATAGGTATCTATCGAGTTTCAAATGAGATTTAGGAGGTATGGAAGCCGAGAAACAGCATACAAGAGAAAGGCATATGCGTTAGAACTTTGGGGGAAGACATTCCCTTAGCAGGCCTTCCTGTGGCTTTTCAACTGGGTTTAGAAAAAAAAAAGGAAAAAAAAATATTCCACACAGTGTCCTTCAAACCCTGACGCAATTTCTTTTCCTAACTCAAGATATTTCATTTTAAAGATTGATTATTTTTGTTGAAAATACCTCTTCTTTTCAACAAAGCCACAAAAAGTTATGTAATGTGGGCACATTGTCTCTCAAGTCCTTTTTGTCCTTGATATTTTATACTGTTGGGATGTTTAAATATCTTTGCCTTTAGATCAAGCATTACCCTTCACCATACATAGAGTAAAACCACCACTTTTACTTCATATTGCAGGGCCGTCGGAAGCGGGGGGGGGGGGGGGCTGGGGGGCTGCAGCCCCCCCCCCAATAATTTTGCCATATATTGTTTTTCCTTCTTTTTTTTGGAAGTGAGCATTTTATTACAACGAAAGGTCAAAATAAGGACTGCTTAGATACTATGAACAAGCCCAGGAAATTCATTTCCAGCTGTCTGAGGGGTTGGGATTTTTCAAAATTTTCTGTACGCTCCGCGCCAACCGATGGTGGCGCTCCGCTTAGATAGTCAGCCCGAGTCAGCCCCCCCAATCGAAAATACCTTCCGACGGCACTGTACTGCCTGCAGAGACATCAAAATTACACATAAATCGTATGCAATGTCAAGTTAATGTGCCTCGACGACAACACAGATTTCCCATGATGCACCAAATCAAAAGAAAAAAAAGGATAACTTTACACATTTTCAGCTTTCGCGCGCTATATGCACTTTACTGAGATGCAATTTTCGACTCTGAAGAAGAAATTTTTCTGCATATCTTGAAGTCAATGAATTTTGTCCCCGGAATATGCCCTAAGTTATAATTCTCTTTTCAGGAAACGTTTAAAATAATGTTTTGATTATTTAAATTTTCGATCTAACCTCGATCATCTCCAGATTAAGACGACAATACTTAAATATACACAGTTTTACACAGCAGAAAACGCAGTCACATTACACTGAACAATAGGGTGTAAAAAACCTGGTGGACAAAAACCTGGTCAAGAGCGACCAAAACGTTGTAACAGTTACTGTAAATGAGGAATCGGGAGAAGAAGAACACTTTGGTTGATTTGTCCTATTCCCCCTAGCCAATTTCTTTCATACATTTTTTATACAAGCATATCGTTTTAACACCACCGTCTTTGTTAAAAAGTTTGCAACCTCGTAATTCACCAATGGTTTGTAAAGCTGTACAGTTTCTACTAATACTAATAGCATTTAAGCAAGCGTATGGCAATCGAACACCATATCCTATACACACATATAAACGTATTATGAGTGCTTAACTCACGAGTCCAGTCATTTTTGGTTTTGTCCTTCTTTTTAATGCGAACAAAAATTTGTTTGAATTTTCACAAAATCGTTACAAGCCAGGATGCAACAAAATATCAACACGGAAAACTGTAATTAATTGTGACACCTGACTGATTGTGCCAAAAGCAGCAGTAGCGTGCGCAATAAGGAACTGGTTCTACACCGCTGAAGATATAGTCGGTTGAATCAGCTTGTCTGGAGGAATAACTCGAAAGTAGCCTGACCGAGTAACAGGAATGCACCCTAGTCGTTATTCAGTGTTTAAGAGTATGCTTCACAATGTTCAGAATAACACCACTTTGCATTATCAATCCCCAAAATAGGGAAACATCTTCCGCAGTGAATGATAACACCCCTAACCTTTGACATCCCCCTGACAGCAAATACACAAATCTTGCATATGCCAGACCATTGAAAAGTCTCAGATATTGCCCGTGGTAGCAATCAACCCAACAGAAGTTGCTGACGTCCCCAATACACAAACTGCCTACATGTTGCTCATTAAAAAAGTGCTTTCCCGCAACAAATCAATAAACAAGGTGACATGAACCTTCTTCCTCCATTTCACAATAACAAATCGGGTAATAGAAGAAGACAATGCGGTAAAACTGTCATACAAATTTCTTTCAAAACAATGACAATAGGTCAATATCATCAAATAAGTATGCCTGACAGTCTGCAAACCCTTGTCAAATTGTGCCAGCGACACAACCAGAGCTTGTAAATACTTGCACCGGGAAATGCTACCTATCATAATTTCCTCTTGTTTCCTGGTTTTTCCCCTTTTTCATCATGCATTCTCTGTTGATTTTCAGTTGACTATCTCACAAACCAAAGCACTGCAGATTCATCAAACGAAGCAATGTTTTACCTTTCGTATCAACACCTTGCAATTGCAATCGTGTTAACCTTAATTTTCGTTTGGGGCTCCCTACGATGGTACCATGATAAAAATGTCCAGATACTACCGGGACCAAGAGGATGGCCGCTTATTGGACATCTTCCGGTTTTTCTATCATCCAACCCAACGGATTACTTGGCAGAATGTTCGAAAAAGTTTGGAGACATATTTAAACTCCAGCTTGGTCATCAGCAGATTTTCGTTGTGTCAACCATTGATCTTGTTCGCGAAGTCTTTAATAATGGCAACGTTCAGAACAGAATTCCAAATGCATCTTCCTACGAAGTGCTTGGAAGAAACGCACACGGTTAGTTACACGTTGTGACTTCAATTTTAAGAAGTCTACAATTGTTTACAGTGAAGTACGAACTAAGAGCCATGATAATGCATTACTTATGAAATTACCCATTTTTTAAGATGTTAGTATATCGTCATCTTTTCCCAGAGTACGATTCAACACAATTTGTTCCTTTGCAATAAAGCAACATAAATATGAAAATATTGAGGGGCGTATCACATTTAACCATCTGCCACTAGCTTTTATCCAACAGCACATATTCCTTATGAGACACCGTAATTACCTACTTGAGGAAAACGGAGCGGTTCGATATTTTGCCAGTATGCAAATCAGAAACTTGTGGACGGTTGAAGTTGCCCTCATTTTGCGAGACAAAAAAAGTAGAGAGTTATGAAAACCTATATATTTGCATTTTTATAACACGCTGTGAATGAATAACAGAAATTTCATTGGTCACATGTTACGGCGAGTGTCACCAAAACTTTTCGTCGGTTGGTGTTACGGCTGTTACAGTGGCATACCCAAAGAAACCGTATAATTTACCTTTAAAGGTCATATCACGTGTTGAAATGTTTGAGGGGTACTCAGTGGCGTCACTTTTCATTCTAGGGGGCACTGGTGGCACAACGATTTTATAGGGGGACAGTGGCCTCACTCAAGGCGCCGGAGGCGCCACCGAGCGCGAAGCGCGAGGTTCAACGGGTGGGGTCACCTTCGCCAACTTCGCCACCTTCAATTGACGTAGTCGGAAATGTGAAGAAAATTTTGAAAAAACGAAACCCCTCAGACAGTCGCAAATGGCATTTCCCAGGTTTTTTGCGATATTTTCATTTGGAAAACACACAAATTTATTGCCTTTTCTTTTCAACACAGGAATCGAATCCTAAAAAGATTATGGTCACATTCTAACTACAGGGGACATATTTTTTTCTTTTCTTAAATATGAAATCTCAGTTGGGGGCACACGGGAGGCACACGGGTTCCCCCTTTAGTGACACCACTAGGGATACTTTCTCTAAGCAGTTTGGTGCAATTTGCATTGAAATCCGAAATGTGGTTCCCAAGATATGAGCAAGTAATGTTGTCACATTTTCAAAAAGGAGTGAACTTGAAGCAAGCACATATGACATCATTTACTCACATTAATGAACAGTCTTTTGTCTTCTTTAAACTTTACAGCCTATTTTTCTTCATTAAACTAATATTATCAGAATGTTATTGCATAATTAGCATGGGAACTTCACAAACTTTGCATACCCCATAAAGAGGTCAGTCCTATTAATTTCAAGGTCAGAACAACAGACAGAAAAAGCTAATGAAAAAAAAACATTCCTTTTCAATCTGAGGAAGTGATGTAGCCTCTGCTGGCGTCAATAGTACTTTGAAACACAAATCTAGTAACTTGATACACTGATATCTCGAGAAAAAAACATGTCGGATTGGAATGGAAATTTCACCACACTGTGTACATTTTATTCCTCTTTTATGTGTGAAAATGAATTTCTGCTTAAACTTCTCCCTTTTAGATCACAAATAATATATCACGCAATTGCAAGTCTGCCTGATGCATGTATTCTAAGGCAATGAAGGGGTTTAATTGCAACGTGGTTTCAATGGTTTATATATCACACATGGAAAACACTAATTATGTAAATTGCTTTCCTCTCACCTGTGTTTATAATCCATTGATCGCTACTTGGATCTTACTATAGCTGAGGTACGAGTATTTTTCTATACATACAGGTATTACGTTTGCCAGCAATAGTCCTTGGCGAGAAGGTCGAAAGTTTATTCTACGCCTTTTCCGAAACTTGGGAGTGGGAAGAGAAAGTTTTGAATCCAAAATAGTCGCAGAAGTTAGAAGACTTGTTATGAAGATCGACGAGAAAGTCGGTGAAAGAGAAAACGATATAAAGGGAAAGTTTCTCTTAGCAACGAGTAACATCACCTGTGGTATTGTTTTTGGGAAACGATATGAATATAACGACCCCAGTTTAAAGCTAATGATTGACTTTGTAAAAACATTATTCAACACGGCTGGGCCGGCAGGAGTCTTTGCGACAAATCGTCTGTTGTGTGCCCTACCGTTTGGTCCGGTTCTAAGGTTGTCAGCTGTCTCAGAAAATTTAAGCCGAAAATGGAACAAATCATAAACGATCGCATTTCTATTTTTGACCCCAAACAACCTCCGTCTAATGTTTTAGATGCTTTTTTGCAAGAATTACGCAGAGGGTCGGAAAATTTGGTTCACATGAATTTTGAAAACCTACACGCCTGCTGGATTGATCTGTTTGTGGCGGGAACAGATACAACAGCATCAACTCTCTCCTTTGCCATCTTGTTTCTGGCCACTCACCTTGACGTTCAAGAAAAATGTCAACGAGAACTTGATTTATTTGTCAAAGAAGGAGGACAGCTGACATATTCTGAACGATCCAAACTTCCCTTCTTGCAGGCAGTCATTCACGAGACTCAGCGAATGTCGAATGTAGCTCCTCTAGGATTGCCTCACTTAACAGACAGAAATATTAAACTGGCAGGATACGACTTGCCCAAGGGTTCCTCGATTGTCTGCAATATGAAAGTTCTCTTTATGAACGACAAAGTTTTTGAACACCCAGAGGAATTCGATCCCGATCGCTTTATACGGGATGGTGCATTTGAAGAAAGTCCCCAAGTCATCCCCTTTTCTGTTGGTAAGATACATGCTTAATGTAATTTTTAGCCGACAGTATCCCCAGTCCTCAAGCAAAGTTACAAGGAGTTTGGAACACTTTCAATTTAAAAGTCTTATCCAAGGACTTCCTATACATGGACAGAGCATACTGCACGGTACATTGTCGCTACTGTACGTGTGAGTAAAAGCGCACCAAGATGGCCGTCTGCTATGGAATTTGTGTGAAAGCTTGGACTTGATCAAGTATATCGCCATATTTTGCAAGAAAGTTGAAATATTTTTGAAATATGGCAAGGTTAGGTCAAATCCCCTTCACTTATTGCAGGAATACAAGTTTAACTTTTGCTTAAAATATTACAGAGTCGTCGTCAAATCAGACGATTTATAGCTTCACGGCGGCCATCTTGGTGCGCCTTTTTTGTCCCAGTCGGTGGCGACCATCTACGGACGTACACGTTACATGCTCTGTCCATGTATATAAGCCCGTGGTCTTATCACTATTTGTACAAATAAAATATGTGCTATATTATATATCAAAACTAAAGGTCTAGCTACTCCAAACAATGTTTCATGTAATTCGTTGTAAATTGATATTTTTGTTGTTGTTGTTGTTGTTGCGCTTCTCCGATAATGCTTTTTGATACGGCGATTAGACCATCTAGCATAGGCGTACGGGAGTATTTCAGTTTTTTTTTTGGGGGGGGGGGGGGGCAGAGGATTCTCTGCCCGGAAAATGTACTTCTGCCCGAAAGACTATCTAAGCGGATCGCCACCATGAGTTGGGGCGGAGCGTACAGAAAGTTTTGAAAAATTGCAACCCCTCAGACAGCCGGAAATGGCGTTTCCCAGGCTTATAAGCAGAATCAAAGCCGTCGATATTTTGAACTTTCGTTTGCAATAAAATTTTCACCAAAAATGAGCAAATCTACAAAAAGGTCAGAAAACTCCCAGATGAAATGTACCACTGCCATTGGATGACTACATTAAGCTATAATAAGTAATTAGTGCTTGGTAAAGAACAGTTTACTACTAGGGAGGACTAGCCGTATGTTAGGCTATACGTACACCAGCACAGCGGTATATTGCGCAATTATGGAGTTTTGTAATCATTCTCTTAACATTGATCTTTACACTTGGGCGAATTGACTTCGTATAACAGAATAACAATTCAAATACACCGCATAAGCCAACCTACGTATAAAAATCAAGGGGAAAGGGCGTTGACAAGGCACTATTCATATATTCTTCCCCGATCCAGCAATCGGTAACTGAGGTTCGTCCTTAAAAACATTTGAGATGTGGAAAAACATTATATAATGATATACCGCAGCTGGAAATGTATAAAGCATTACCAGTCCTTGTCTTGTATCTTTCCGGGGGAAACTGTAGAACGAAATTAAAAACATGAGTACATGGGCGGGATTTGATCTCTGAAAGTGTGGGGGGGGGGGGGATTCGGGCAAACTAGCAAACGGCGCCGAAGGCGGAGCGCTCCCTGCAACGGCGTGGGGTCCAGGGGCCCGCCTCATGGCCCCTTGGTGGGGTCCAGGAGCAAAGCCCCGGTTGGGGTCTAGGGGGGCAAAGCCCCCGGAAGCTCCTGTGTATTTACGAAATTGAAGGCATTAAAATGATGCATTTTATCTTCAACTTTAAAATACCTAAGATGGGCACTAAACAGAACACAAATATCACAATTTGACTTTCTTCAATTATATCCTTACCCCGTATGATAAAAGTCGACCGGAATCGAAAATGCAGAGGGTGCGAGGAGGGAGATTGGATTAATTAAAATTGGGGTTTTTCTGGGATGTAGCCTTTGTCTATGATAGGGCGCGCGAAGCGCGGCGAAAAAATTACCGCTTAAGACATCTCAATAATAAAACTGAATGAAAATTAAAAATTAGAGAACGGATGGGCCGCTTTTAACCTTAGCTGAATAACAGTGCCTTCCTAAAACATTCTCACCGAAGCACAGACATACTCTAGTTTCCTATATAGTCTTTCAGGTGACTTTAACAGAGCCGTTACCTGTAAAGGGGCGCGCGGAGCGCGCCGAAAAATTGAATTTGTACTTCATCTCAATAGTGAAATTGAAATAAAATTAGACAAAGAGTGGTCCCTTTTCACTACAGCTGAATAAGGGTGACCCCTGAGGATATTTGTACTAAGCAAAAACGTACCGTTGGTTTCCTATAGAGTCCTTTTCGTTAGATTTTTATAGAGTCCTTATCTGTGATAGGACGCGCAGAACACGCCAAAAAAGGACTGGTTTTGAGACATCTCAAAAGAGAAATTAGTGGAAATTAGAAAAAGGGTGGCCCCTTTTCACCTCAGCCGAAAAAGGGTGGCGCTCCAGATTAGGGTCAAATAAGATCATCGTGCTTTCAGAAAGCTTTGGGGTACTTGGTCAGAGAAGGGGACCAGAAGATGACCGCCTCCTGCTCCCGTTTTCACTAGTTACGGTAGAGCTTCAGCTACGGTCCGGGTACTGCTGATAAGTCTCAGTGACAATGGAAGAGTTGTTCTACAACTTTTAATCCTGAAATATTTAAAACGGGTGCACACGAAGCGTGTCAAAAAAAGGAGCGTTGAGACATTTATTGAAAGGATATTGTTTTTGTTTAGTTTTCAATGCAGTAAATGATATGTTTAAACATTGTACAACTTAATTAATTATCAATCGCGTAGCTCTGTCAGTTCCAGTTTGTATTTTTGTAGCAAAAGCAACCAAAGACGTAAAAAAAAATAGGTTCTGGAAAAAAGTGGGGGGGGGGGGCAAGTGTCCCCCTTGCCCCCCCCCCCCCGGTATCCCGCCTATGCATGAGTACCGTATGTCTGTGACTCTATTGCGACTCTTGCCCGAATTCCAGTTCCTCTGAACTGATACAACAGTCTATATGACTCGGCCCGAACTCCCGACCATATATAAATGATTTTTCTACTAACGCCGTTGAGAAAAACTCGGCTTGTCACGTTGCTAGATGTTTTACATGGATTTGTGGGCAGACTTATTTGCAGATTTGTTCACACGAAATTCGTATGAGTGAGCAAACAAGCTACACTGATTTGTTTACCATTGCTCGAATTTCGGTTCCACAGCACCGCAGGTTAAAAAGTTTCGCACAATTTTAAGAAGATCATTTTGAAAAGTGCAAAATCGTCATCTCATTCATATGCTGCCCAAATACCTCTCGACCAAGTACGTTCCCGCCTTCTGGTGACTATTGGTGATTGTCATTTAGTAATATGGTGCGTCACAAGATAGCTTTTGATTGATTTGTTCGGGCAAAATTTTGGGGACTGTATTAATCCTCTCTCCCCTTGTAATCTGGCAATTAAAAATATCCCAGAATTTTTTTGCATTTTTTGCCCAAATGTTGTGTAATTTCGGGCAAAGGTTTGCGCAAGAATATGAAGTGAGGCTGAAAATAAATTGTTTATTTCATAAGCTGCCCGAATGTGTTCCGAATTTTGGTATCTTTTAGAGTTTTCATGAAAATTGTACCGTGACTATGATGCTTTTTTATTAATTTTTCGGCCAAGTGTTTGAAGAAATTCGGGCGCGCCTAGGAGTTTTCTGTGAAAGTAGAAACAAACCAGGTTTTAAGACTCAAACGGCTGCCCGAATTTTCCAGATCCCTGCCCGAATTTTAGGTCTTGAGAAGGGGGGCAGTCTGCCCCCTGCCCCCCCCCCCCCTTGCCTCGTACGCCTATGCCATCTAGGTAAATTATATAGACCATTAAAAATCATCACGCTTTAGCTCATTGGGAAGTACACTTCAATCTGCCCATTAATGTCGACGACGGAAGTTTTCACGACAGAAAATTGGGGTATACGATATCTACGTACATTTAAGGGCTATACGTTTGATGTGACTTCAATTTCCATGTAATTTCACCTATCACGTGCTAGATACTTATTGCAGATGGGAACTTTAGTTTCTATTCCATGCTGAGCAATCAACCGTTGTCGGGATGTCGCAAGATGTCAATCTACCACATTTCGTTAACTCTTACTTACAAACCTCTATTCCCTCAAGATTTTCAATCTGAACGACAGTAATGTATTGGTCCCATTCATGTTACTTATTTTTTACTTTTTGAAGTTTTCATTACGGTGACAGACTAACATTTCTTTAATTGTACGTATTGGCTCTTACTTCTCTGTTATCATTAGCATCAATGCCTCGAGCTATTTCTTTTGTGCTATAGGAAACAGAGCATGTCTTGGTGAGAGATTGGCCCGGATGGAACTTTTTATTTTCCTCTCTCATCTTCTTTATCGGTATTCTTTCAAACCACCGAAGGACGTTGCGATGCCAAAGATACTGGATGGTATTGAAACTGCGGCTACACGGTCTCCATTGCCGTATGAAGTTGTGATATGGAAGAGGATACCTCAAATGAGTTAAGCGCAAGAAACACCTGCAAAGATCACGGATCGGATCACCATCCAGTTTTCTGAACTTTATTTCAAATTTTACCATACCCATTCCGAAAGAGCCCCCAAATCACAAACCTGTGTAAATACACGAGTTTCATAAGCAGACTGAAAATATTTTAAGTACTTAAGAAAATGGTTCGTGACCTAACTAGAACATTCTTAAACTCTGTCATAAAATAGGTCTGTTTTAGAGAAAAATCGGATCGGATAGAATTATGTAATCGACGCTTTACTAAGAGACTTCTGTACACAACGTTACAGTTCATAAAAGCAACCCAGTTGGAAAAAAGTGCATGACATTGCAAGTAGTTTCATTATCAAAGAGCGCAGACAGATCTGTGCAGAGTTCGTATACGAGCGCAGTAGTCTATACGCACTTGTACAAACAGCGACCAGGGTGCTTCATAATCCCAAAATTAAACGAAATCCCTAGATTGAAGTTTGATTAAGATTTTACCGAAGTACTACATGAATGTAGGGCTCACATGAGATATAACAATTGGATAACTAGCCTCAGTATTTACAGCATAATTTGCAAAAGCACTTTCCCCAGAAAAGGTGGCGGGCAGTCCAAGAAGTTCCGATTTATTGGGTGGGCATGTGAGCCCTACCTTCATGTAGTACTTCGGTAACATCTTAATCAAACTTCAATCTAGGGATTTCGTTTAATTTTGTGATTTTACCTCGTTACTACATTCATTCCGTTTCACATGAGACTTCAAAGATTGCTCCAAACATGATAACTAATATAAAGTCAAGTCACTGTGCTTTAATGCTCATCATAATATTACTTTTCTGCAAACTTTCCCAAAGCTCAAATTAGAAACAACTAAAAACAATAGCTTTACCAAGCTCTAAGTAGAATATAATAATAATTTCCAACAACTTATGATGCAGTATTCCCTGCATGAAACTTTAGTTCCTTTCAATCAAGGTTGAAATCAAATTTGTTATTCTTATGATCAATTTAGCAATCACTTACACCTTGTTTTAAAATAGACATAGCAAATTTCCCTTCAAAATCCATTTTTATTTTGTAAAATTTCGCAGTTTTTTGTAATGACCAACCAGCAGTTTTTAGCATTTCCTCCACTGGTATGTCCCTATTACAGGCTGCAGAGGTTGCAGCAGCACGTGATGCAATTAATACTTCTTTAAGCCATCTGGTCAACGTGTCTCTGGACACTGCCTTATGTGGCAGCACATAACTAATGAATAACATTGTCTCCTTACCTCTAAGCGTAGATGTTCTTTTTAGAAGTCGCAAAACATCTAATCGTTCATCATTGGGATAGGATGTACATACCACTTGAAGTTCTTTACTTCCTGGCTTTGATTGTTTGAGGGTATTTGGTAAAACAAATATAGCTTCAATTTCTCTCACAATCAAGTTTTTAAGGTCTAGCATCTGCAATGTCTGTAGTCTCTGTGCTGACGTGAGAGCTATGAGCATCAGCAGCTTAAATGTTAACTTTTTGAGGCTAATGTCTGAAAAAGATGGAGGTCCACGCAAGTAGTCCAACACTGGCGATAAGATCTTTGATCCTCTGATAGTGCCATTACATTCGGTTGTTTTGGTAACATCCTTGGCATATCGATGGTCATGTTCAATATTTTTGCGAACCAATGCTGGCTGGGCACAGTGGTATTAAGATGGTTCCCTCTGCTAGGTCTGCCTTGATCTTTTGAAGGACTCTTCCAATCAAGCTAAAAGGAGGGAAAGCATAAAACTGTCTGTTTTGCCAATTTATAGAAAATGCATCGATAGCTAAGGCATTTGGGTCAGGTTTCCATGAAATAAAAGTGCGAAGCTGTTTATGTAAACAGGAAGCAAAAAGATCAATGTCATATGGGCCCCACATAAGGGTTAAAGACTTGAAAATGTCAGGATTTAGCATACATTCAGTAATGCTTTCAAATTTCCGTGACAAGGTATCTGCTATGGTGTTATGTTTACCAGGCATATGGTAGTAAGATAACCACACATTTCTTTCTTCTGCCCATCGCCAAATACCTTTGGCAACCATATTACAGTGAGGACAATGAGTTCCCCCATAGCCCTGACATACGCTACAGCTGTACTATTGTCAGTTAAGATTCTGACATGGTTGTTCTTGCAACTCGGAAATAGAGCTTTTAGAGAGTTAAATATCGCCATGATTTCAAGAACATTGATATGATATAACCTTTCTTCCTTAGTCCATTTTCCTTGGGTTTTTTTTATCATGCGTAGGGAAATATCCACCCCAGCCTAAAAGAGAAGCGTCCGTTTCCAGGACTATATCATGGTGTGGCTCGACTATAAAATTGAAAGATGTGGCTAAATGTGCCTGCCACCAATCAAGCTCATGGAGATCTGTGTCAGACAAGCAGATTTCAACATCATAATTTTCACCACTTTGGCGAAGTGACCTAACTTTAAGTAATTCCATGTCTCTGTAGTAAAGGGGTCCATATTTTACCCCGGAAAAAGAGATACAAGAGTTCCAATGATGTGGGCAAGATCTCTGACTTCTATTTTTTTTCTTGCTTTTAATTTTCCGAATCTCTGATAGGGTTGACTCTACCCTTTCTGATTTAGGGCGAACAATCATATTTGTAGAATCAAGGCGAAATCCTAAAAAAAACTAGTGAGGTTTTTGGTTCTAAAACCGATTTTTCTGGATGTATTATAAATCCATGTCTTTGAAACAATGTGACAGCTTGCTTAGCTGCTAATATGGATTGTGATCGTGATTTAGCTTGGATAAAAACATCATCTATATAACTAAGGCAAAGATACCCATTCTGCGTAATTCTGATAACACAGGTTTTAGCAGCTTTGTAAAAACTCGTGGCGCTGAGGCCAACCCATTTGGTGGACATTTATACTGGTAAAATGTGTT
This sequence comes from Holothuria scabra, assembly GCA_037179385.1. Classification (NCBI taxonomy): domain Eukaryota; kingdom Metazoa; phylum Echinodermata; class Holothuroidea; order Aspidochirotida; family Holothuriidae; genus Holothuria; species Holothuria scabra. The sequence goes on from CM074199.1 coordinate 2,037,326, forward strand.
CTTATATAGAGACCTTTGGTATTTTCTACTACTCTTAGAAATAGCCATGGAATAGTAGGCATCTTTTAGGTCTATGGATGCTATGTATGAATTTGGCTCCACCAGTTTCGTCGCTGATTGCAAAGTGTCCATTTTAAAGTGATGGTATTTGACACTTTCGTTTAGATTTCTCAAATTCATAATCATGCGAGATGTTCCTCAGGTTTAGGTCTAAAAAATACTGATGATATGAATTCAAAGGGAGAATGTTCTGGGACTTTCTCAAGAACTCCCTTGATTAGTAATTTTGCAATTTCTTGCTCAAAAAATTGTTCTTGTGCCAATACCAATGGCTTGTATATGCTGTTTGACTTTGAATAATCAATAGGCTTTCCAATCATTGGTCGAATTCTATGTGATAACCTGTGATGCAACTCAGGATTACTGGATCATTGGTAATCTCTTGCCACTGGGGCAAAAAGTTATAGTCAGCCTCCCAGCAATTACGACTGGTATAGGCATTAAATCAACACTCACCTTACCAATGGATTTTAAGATCTTTGATTCTTCTGTTTTGGTTGCCCCTTGTTTTGACTGGGCTTCCATTGGCCTAAAAAAGGCTGGTAACGTCTACTTTGTTAACTGCCTCTTTGAGTTCTGAATTTACAACTTCCCTGGCCACGGGTTCTACCCCTTATGGGGAACATGCACTTTTTGCTTAACTTGTTGGCGTCATTAATGTCACGCAGTTGCTGTGACACATTATCGCCAAATAAAAACTTTAACACTGGTGTTGATTTATCACAGAGGTTTTTGTACTCAGAGTTAAACTCTGGCTTGATTAGTTCACGCCGAAACAAATTAAAATCGATATTTTCGCTACCTAATAAAGCAAGGGCATCCGTAGCTTTTTTAAGGTTATTCTGTTTTTGTAGCCCTGCCTTTGATATCATACAATCATTTACAAGTGTAGTGTTGCAGACATAGCTTTAACATTAATCATTTGGACCTTTTGTAATTTTATATCTCTGTGCAGGACCAGAGTCTGGTCTTGGTGGCAAGTTGCAAGTTGTCCCAAATCAATTTTTTAACTTGAGTGGTTTGTAAAAGTTCCACATTTTTCTGGCCTCTTGTACTTATCACTTCTATTATTTCTTTTGCTGGTTGTAATTTGATAGTGCAAATATTAGCTACAACCGAAGCCAATTTCTCTGAAACTTTAGGGCCAGCTGTTGTTTCGTAATCTAAGTCAGAAACAAGAAAGTCAAAAAGTTGTTTCCCTTGCGAATTTCTATCTGCAGTGGGGGAATGGTAAGATCAACTACCGATGCCATTGGTGCATCTAAAAAATTTTGTAATTCTTCGTCAATATCTTGACCCCCTGGATTTTCTTGGGGGTCATCTGAAACTTCCAGAACAGTGTTTCCTTTTTATTATGAGAAAGTATCAGCTTGATGGTAATTCTTAACTTCCAGGGGCTGCGAGGTCAGCCCCCCTTTCCCAGACAAAACTTTCATTTGTGCCTGCATTTGGGAAAAGCTTTTTTGATAACAAAATCGTGGTCAGGTGAATTATTGCCAATTGTACACCTGCCGGACGAAAGTAGCAAAGAGCTACTACGGTGTGAACCATTACCAGAGCATGTTGGAGAGTTGCACTCCTGCTCACAATTTAATTCTGGTTCCATATCAATACAAGTGTGACAGCTCTGTGGTAGCCCGGCTATTCAAACTGCAGTTTTATATAATGATAGATATAGGCTTATAGACCCTGTAAGTGCCGTAGGCAGGCCTGGGTTAGATAACCCTCAACTTGCAATGTGCAAAATACCAACAAATCACATACCAAGCAAAACACTGGTAGTGTAAAGTAAAGAATACGAGGATGGCAAAATACCTCCCGTGTTGTCCGTAGGCTTTAATATACTTGCCAGGCAAAATACCCGCAGTGGAACCGTACGCTTAGGCTGGTTTAGCCTAATTTACCGTACAGACAAAGTGTCAGGTTACTACCTACATCTGCTTACTTATTTTCAATCCCACCATCTGAGATTAATAACAAAATTTGTTTCCTTTATTCTAGAAAGAAGCGCATTAGAAAACTTAAGTGTTACTGCTCGGTATAACACTGTAAGCCTTTACGGTAACAGAATGACCTTCTCTACTAGGAAAATAACTTGCTTCAGATCAAAGACTTCATTCCTATTGTGTGCGTAGTTTTGTTTCCAACCATTGTAATCATAAGCTACCAAAAGCTATCTCTAATGCTGTTACTCATGTGAATGCTTTTGATTACTTCATCACCACTCGCTATAGGACCTTTTTTCAAAGTTACACATCTAAACATTCAGCATGGCAAACTACTTCTAAACAGCTAATCCTTCCAGTCTACAGCACTGACTTTCTCAAAGGCATAAAATCTGCTATGTCTCGTTAGACATAAGCGTAAGCTCAAGGATAAACATTTACACAATTAAACATGTATCTGTAACTTACTTGATTTATAATGTTTAAAAATGATTCTTTACTCTAACCCTATAATTTTCTCTCCTTAGTCGTTTCTCTCTCCTCATTAGAGAATTCCGTTCCTCGAAAAGTGGGCGTCATGACTTGGCCGATGTCATCACTTGGTCGATTTTTGAACAATAAGAACCCGCAAACAACAAAAGATGTTCACTAGGCTATGTAATCTCCAACAATAAAGACCCCTTTTTCAGTTGTTTAACAAGCAAGGATTTCAAGGACATTGTAATTTGTCCAAGTTTCAAGGGAGCACAATCAGTAATGTATTTTCCGTTTTCTCTTTGTATCCCATTGCTTATTGTTATTATTCTGCTGATTTAGTTCGGGCATGGTTACTAGCTTAAATAAGTCTTTTCTGTTTTTCTAGTGACCATTGTATGCTACTAGTTACACTGTATTACGATTTTATTATAAAAACTTTTGTGACAAATCAATACGAAAAATAAATTGGAATTGAATTACCACATGCATGCTGTAGTATCATTATATTATTATTTGAGGCAAAAAACCTGAAAATTGGAAATAATGTGTCCATTTCAAAGACAAATTATAGGTCAACTGGTTAGCTTGTGGTAATTGAAAGGGTAATTACTTTTTTTTTTCATCGATCTATTCCTTTTTTCAATGGGACCGACCGAAGTGATTCACAAAGTACGGTAATACATAGAAGTGGGAGAGATTTTGGTCGGAATACCACACACTGCTAAATTATACATGGTACACTCCACCATCACTGGATAAATTTGATTTTTTTATACAATTTACAAAGTCTTCACGGATACACATAAGACTACCTCCAATGAAGCATCAAATGCATGCAGTTAGATGGGGTTTTACGGCTCACATTTTAACTAAATGAGCCACGGCCTTTTTTGGTTGTGGCTCCCTGACCTACGACATTGCACTGCTAGATTTGGAAAACAAGGCCAAAGTATAAATATCCACAGTTCAAGCGGCCAGAATTTCTAAATTTTCTTGTCTTATGCTGGCTGAATGCACGCATTCATCATGCTGGTCACTGGTAATACACTCGACTTACTTGCTTCCTTGAAAATTAGAAAACTTGTGAGTCGGAAAACTGAAATTGCTCATGAATCTGATATTCCTTACATGAAATTTCACATTTTCTGCAAGAATTTGTCATCCTTGGGTAGGAAAATGACCAATTTCTACATGAGAAGATTGATATTTCTGTGAGAGATAGAACATACTTACAAGTCGTTTACAAACGGGAAATGTGAATTTTGTACAAAATTCCTGCATAAGTTTCCAGTACAGGCGAGGGATTTTAATTAATGCCCTGTTCCGACCGAAATTAAAATCCTTCTCTTTTTCTTAAGTCCTCATGACCGTCTGACTAAGGGCTGTTCGGCGAAACCAAAACTTTCACTGCTCCCCGAAGAAGTCATTACGTCCACTTAACGACAACACGTGACCAACCTCTATTCCAGACTGGGTGAACAGAACAGAAAATACACATGATCTCAGCCAAAAGGCCGATCCAGATATTGAAATCCTTTTGACGTGAAGTTTTTCTTCTTTGTTTTCTTTCTTTCTTTTATTGGAACTCAAACTTTTTCTTTTACTGGACTTGAAGTTTATAGGCTACTCGCCAATTCTGGAATTCAAAAAACCACGGTTGAGCAGGGCTTCTATATAACCTATTAGCCTTCGTCAATCCCTTCTCTTCACATCTTGTTCAATGAAAAGCAGTCAAGCGTAAACAAACTTGTCTGTAAAATCACAATAGCTAAGCTGTGGAAAGGTCCACGTTGTGAGCAGATTGTTAAGCAGGCAGAGTTATGCTACTGTTAAAACTTGATTTGGTAGTACCCTTGAGGCAGGCCCTTCGACCATAGAGATATTACGGATACCTCCATGCTTCGACATGCTGGTGCGTGCACTACATGTACATATCTATGATGGATATAATAATGAGTCGACGTCTTTCTTGTCATTGGTTTCTCCAGATTTTGGTTCACGGGCTTAGGTAAAACCCTTTTGGGCAAACTTTGCAAGCGTCACGCTCCACGCCTTCACTCAAAGCAGGGGAGACCTCGATAATCTAGAACCATTGAATGTATTTAACCGTGGAATGCAGTTTACTAACGTTGATCACTAAGTCATAGTCAATAGTCAATTGGTTTGAAAGCTTGGCTAACTCTCATACCGGACAAAGTTCATGTAGTCCTGCTTACTTCATGAAAACCAGTTTCAGTTATTGGCTTTTGCCCATGCAGTGTTAAAACCTTTAATGACAAAATGACTCTTTAATTTAAATAACAAAGTTCCATCAGTCATATGGATACAACAGGTCCCTTATGTGAACTGACAAAAATTGGATTGTTGTGTCACCGTAGCCTAGTACAGATCGTTCAACAGGCTGTGGCTTCATTAAAAGGCTAAAAGTGCCCTGCAAGAAGTGAGGTAAGTAATTGCAATTATTTGCTGATTTAAACCATTTTTCAACTTGAACAACCTGTATTGTTGTAACGTCAATAAAAATATGAATAAAGAAAATAAAAAGATTTGACAGGGTTAGAAAAGTAAATGAGGAAAAGTAAAAGTTGAAAATAATTTTTGGTGAGACCTATTGGCCGATAGATCAGAAGGATTTAAGGTTAGGCGTAATACCTAACCTATAATAATGAGTAAGTAGATGTGCACTGTTTAACAAGACATTTCTTGATTGGCTGTTGGCCAGTGGCGTAGCCAGGGTTATTGAACAGGGGAGGGGGAAAACATATCGAAAGACCGGGGTATACTAAAATCCGTGACGACGTCACGGCCGTGATGAACGAATTTTGTCACGGAAAATTCAGCGACCGTCACGTATAATGAAGATGTATTGGGTTACAGTAAGCTTAAAGATAACATTAGGCTACCGCAGTCGTGTGTATTAGGACCATACCTCATCCGTTATTGTAATGAACACGGCCCTGGGATTAACTTAACGAACCAAGTAAATACCTTACGTAGTCTTAGGCGACATTCAATATTACTATCACGGCGTCACGGCCTAATTACCAAAACCCGCATTCCGTGACGGCTTTTTCCACAATGTTCATCACGTCACGGCCTTTTCAACAATGTTCATCACGTCACGGCAACAAATACAAGTACAACTTACATGTGCGTGAGTTAGGATGTCTATGTGTGAAAATAACGTGACGTCACGTTGGGGTGCACCTAGATTTTACAAGTACGAAAGCCTTGACAACGCATAGCAACACGCATTGCGTATGACGTGATCTTACAATAACAATACTTAACCTGAGCTATTCATAGCGTTGAGTTAGTTGAACATAGTGCTCAGCTCGAGGCGGCAGGCCACTGATATAAGCGATGGACCGTCAGCTAACCGTGGACGAAGCTTACGCTATTCTGAATGGGGAGGGCAGTAATATAGAAAAGAAAGAAACGGTACCATTCAGACCGGATGGGGGCCAAATATTTATATTTGATCCGAATGATAAGAGAAAAGTAGAAGACTGGAGGGCAGACGGACATCGTTGGATTAATCAAGGATCCGTAAAATTACCACGCTCATGTCCGAAGGTAATAAAAAAATACTTTTACATAAAAGAGAAAGAAGGGGGTGCCAGCAAAGGATTTATGCGTAACGTTTTCCACCTAGAGAATCCAACTAAATATTTGATTCAGTATGTAGGGGACTCATCCATATCAAAAGAGTACCCACACGGAAATCGTAAAAAAGATAAAGACATAAGGAAATTCTTCCGCACAAAGCCAAGTGCGTTGAAGACATGGGCAGTACAAAGCGAATCAGAAAATCCAAATAAAATTTATAAACAGGAGGTCACAAAGGAGGTAGAAAATGAAGTTACTGATAAACCAAGAGACTTAAAACAAATCCAAAATGCACGTCACAAAGCTTCTTCAGAGCAGAGATTATCCCGTGACGGTTTGTACAATTTGCACGAAATAGCCTATGAGAATAAAAGTTTTATTCACCTCATTCATACCTACCCAGACCTTGTCGTGGTTTGCGGGAATACGAAATTGATAAAGGACTTTGAAAAAAATGTCAGTCTTGAGAGCAAAGAGCAACTGTTGAGCTACGACACTACTTTCCAACTGGGAAACTTTTATGTATCGGTCCTTCTGTATAGGCAAATAATTTTTACAAAAAAGCCCATCATACCAGTGTTGTTCCTTATTCATGAACGGAAGCTGTCTGAACATCATCAAATTTTATTTAAGACTCTTGAAAACCTTGCTACATTCCCAAGATTAAGAAGGATACCGATTGTCACAGATGGCGAGGCAGGTATTATTAAAGCAATTGGGACAATAGACTCACTTGTCGACCTACGTTGTTGGAACCATTTGTTCCAAGATATAAAACGGTGGCTTATTGATCGTGGAGCCCAACGAAACGAACGCAACGCATACAAAGAGATGGTTATAGACATCTTAAGTTGTGAAACCTCTCAGGAATGCCAGGAAAAATACCAAGCCATGTCCTCTTTGTGGAGTGAGCCATTCCTGAATTATTTTAATAGGACAGTGTGGGACAAACGGGAGAGTTTTGCTCGATTCTCAATAGAAAAATACACATCTTTCAATCCTTACAGTGGTGTTACTCAGAATCAAAGTGAGTCATTTAATGTTGTTCTAAAAAATCTCCAGAACTGGAAGGAAGTTCCTGTTGATGTAATTGTTCTGTCTTTCCAAAGGTTACAAGTGTATTTTTTAAACGAAATTTCCCGAGGTATGGCAGGGATAGGAGAGTGGACTTTAAGGAGAGAATTCCTCTCTGCCCAAATTGAGTATGAAGATATTGAAGTACAGCATGCCGCCGAGCCGTCAGCAATCGTTGAAGATATAAAGCTAATGCTAATGCTAATGCTACGGCCATCGCCTTTGGAGAAGATCCTACTCATATGGAATATATTCATGAAGACATGAGGAAGCATTTGTTACGCTGCTTTCATGAGAAAAAGATAGAAATGTTCCCTCATAGGAAGAAAAGGTTGGCCATAAAAAAAGTAATTAGAACGGAAAGAGTACAAATTCATTGCTCTTGTAGGACTCAAGAGTCAGGCTTTCAATTTCAATGTGATAAATGCCACCTTTGGTTTCACCCGGCCTGCCAGGGTACCACAGAAGAAATGATTAGGAAGAAGAGAAAAGCATATTGTACTACTTGCCAAATCCGGAGAATGTCACGGTCTTCATTCCAGATACCGCAAATGAGTAATATTTGAAGTTTCGAAAATATATATGGTCATTAAAAGACACCGTAGTTGAGTCTTGTTTTGATGCAAAGCGCGTGCGTGTCGTGTGTGCCATATATGCGTACATAGCGTGCAGTGTATGTAAGCCATAAGCTAGGACATCCGCACCTATTATACAAGTTCTGTCTAACATTAATAGGCCGATTCATCGACCGTTTTCAATTAGACTGTCAGGCTCAAGAGTGTTGTACATGTCACGGGCGGCTATGTCACGGTGGTAAGGCACTTGTGAGTTGTGTTATAGAGCTGAGCATAACTTGACTTGACATACTTGACAGCAGTCAAGCCTCGCTGTAAGCGTTAATGAGGCTTGTGACGTCATCCTCTAAAATGGAAACTCCGCCCACAAGAGAAAATCATTAGTTTCGCAGAATAGGTACCTAACATGCTGGGGGAACTTCAAGCTTCTGAATAATGCATAAAAAGGCGTTCCTTGTTGCTGTATCCTTGGTCATTTGAAATCTTAAAGTCTTTTCTTTACTAAAAATATCGTGAGGTATTGTTTCTTTCGCAATTTCACAGAGAAATTTTCCATCAAAAACAGGTCAACTTTTGGTGGGCTTTTTTTACTGGCCTCAAATTTTGCGAATACCTGACCGTATTCAGGATCATTGGGGTGTAAAACTTCCAAAATCGAGTGTTTGAGACATAAAGCTAACTACTGATACCTATTACACTACGAGCAAAACAACAAAATAGTCGCAATGAACGTTTTTGCAAGTTGGAATTTTGCACTTTTTGGCCACGTAGAGCATCGCACAAGGCGGTAACGTTATGGTTAACATATGGTAACATATGGTAAGCTATTGTCATTGTCTTTTGATTCTAGGCTGCTAACTAGGATACTATTTAAGTCATTATGTCAAGTAATAAAGTGAATTTTAATACGACTGACAGGCCCTTTTAAGGTTTTAAACCACTAACAAATTACATTAAAATTTTACAGACAGGCCTAGTCTATACTAGGCCTTGGCCTATGCATGCTAAAACTGCACACTATGGTACATAGTGAATGTAGGAATGTGTACTGATGATCTGTGATCATCATACAGATACTACTTTACTAGTCCTTGCTTGCTGTATGAGTGAGTTTTCATTTTAGAAAAAAGCTTGTAAAAAATTTTAAGAGGCCTGTAGCACAAAATTATTGTGTCATATGCACCTTGTGAGTTGAATCGGGAGCAATGTACAGTACCAACGATGAAGTTGAAGAACCAAAATAAGCAAATTAGTGTTACACTTACAGGTATTGCAGGCTACATCATGAAACAATTGATAAAGGCCCTATAGCCATTTATTTACACATACACTTTACCAGCCTGCCGGTTCTTTCATATGGTTTTACCAGACAAAGTCAAGAATTTTCAAAAGGGAAATGACTTGAGGAATATACTTAGAGTACATGGAATGCGCACCTATAAGAGCTCCATCAGTTTCAGGATTTTTTTGTTTATTATTTTGCCTGGGCCATTGTTCTCAGTTTTCTGACTTACTGTATTTTTGTACTGTTGTGCTGAATCATATTTCTACACAAATGAATTAATTGTGCCTTAGTTCTCAGCCTGTTCCTGTTGAAATGTAATTGCTAGTTATAGCCTACACCTAGTGCTCTAGGCCCATTTGGGGGTTAAGGTCAAGATTAGAGCTTGCATTGCTATATACCCTTTTCTTGTATAATGGCACAAATGGGATTCTGAGTCAGTGTATCCTAGAGGACAATTTTTCTCTACACAAGCAAAATGCCAATTTACTGACTTAAGAATTTTGGTTGTGCACTTGTGTCCTGTATCATCAGCTGTTAATTCTGATGGATGAAATCTCATATGTTCTTCTGAGACTGCCTTCTCATTTGAAGTATAAACTGTTGTCATTTTACACCACTAACTGAGCAGAGGAGAGATGAATAGTAGCAATTGTAGCAATTGCCCCATCATATAGTAATTGCATATTACAGTCAAAGTTTTTGTCACTAACTTGAATTAACTTGATGGCCTGTTGTTACCTTGGACTCTCAGTTGATATGTCTCCAGTTGTGCATGGGGGTGGGGGTTGTGTACTGAGTACCCATTTCCCTAAAAAAAACTTAAGACCCACCCAGTTTCACATGCTGTTCACAACTTATATTACTAAACAAAGTGTTTCTGATCCGAGGCTTCATTTCTTTTACCTCACCACCTAAGGATAAGGACTGACTGTATAGCGTTAATTACCCCAGAGTTCACTAACAAGCCTTACAAGAGAACTATACATTCCAATATCCCTCCATTTTATCTCTTTATTGTCTAGTTTAATGCCACAATTTTTCTGTCATGTTATTGTTTGCAATAATTTATGAGTCTAGTACAATAACTGTGATTTACTGATTGTATAATGTGGTAACGTGCAAAGTGTATGGCCATGTATGTCAAAAGGTTACCATGAGTCGGTCAATTAATAGGTGTTGTACATCGTGACGTACGTTGTATAACACTGTGGTGATCGACTCAAGGTACTGACGTACTTAAGATACAATCACTATAACCCTTGCATCGGTAGCCACTTAATCGTTACAAGGTTTTCAAAAATTGACTCTCAATGTAATTTTCCTGCTATATATATGTAAATCAAACGTAAAGGAAGACTCGACGAGGTTAACATGATTAATACTTATGTGGAGGATATTTTCTCGCTCGGTGTAGTTCCATTTTCGCGCAACTAATGCAAACACCTCAGTACGGGAAATTGGGCTTTACGTACGGTGCAAGGCAGTGTCAATACCTGCTCTAAACTTTGCGAATACCTGACCGTATTCAGAAATATTTCATGGTAATGTTAGATTTTTTAGGTGTATAAGGAAATTTCTGATGTACCCTCTTTCTGGCATACCGTGCCAAAAAACTTGTTTTCGAGAAAAAACCAAATTTTCCGAACAGAATGAAAACTGTTTTTACGAGTTCAAAAAATCGTCTCAAATTCATTGCTTTGTGTATAAAATACTTCAAAAATGTTGCAAAACTATCGGAAAATGTGTTCTCTATTAATTTTAATGATGATTTTGTAAGATTATGTGTTTTTCATGTCGAAATTTGGATTTGAAAACAGTTAGTTTTTGCTAATTATATATGCAAAGGCTGTGACGTCATGCATACTCAAATTAGAAAAGAAGCGACTTTTGGTGGCTGTGCAGACTGGCTGACAGAGGTTAACCATTGCTATTCGAGCTCGACCTAACATTAGGCCTAGCCTAGGCTAGATTATCCTATAGTGTAAATGGTTGGGCGTCACGGTTTCCTTCATCACGGATTTTCATCGTCACGTTCGTCACGTCACGGAGTCGTCACGGATTTTAGACGATCCCGAAAGACCATCTTAGCGGAGCGCCAACTTCGGTTGGATCGGAGCCTACAGAAAACTTTGAAATATCGCGACCCTCAGACAGCCGGAAATGGCATTTCCCAGGCTTGTAAGTAGAATTTAAGCAGTCGTTAATTTGAACTGTCTTTTTCGTTCTCTTCAATAAAAAAATGAGTTAATTGCAGAAAGTTTCCAAATAAGCTACAGAGACGTAACAAGGTTCTTGGTGTGGGAATGGGACAAAGTGGACAAATCGTCTCCAGTCTTAACCGCCGTCTGAGTGGCTGGGAAATAAGATGAAGAGGGTTTGTATGAGGGTAAACTTGATACATTTAGGCCGATTAGTGGAGATGGTGATCAACTGCTGATAACAATTTATCAAAGGGAACATTTTCTACACGAGCAGCTGGATCAAATTGAGAAATATGAAAAAAAAATCTCAATCAAAATTTGTGATTTTCTCAGATTCAAACACGCTTTTGAGATACTTATCAGTTCAGTTCATATCACTCCACTGGACTTTGGGCCCTAGGATTGCAAATTCGAAATCTTGCTCTAAGTTGCGAGCAGCTGTTCCAGTGCACTAGTGGGTAAGGTGTTTCCATAGGCGTAGGGGAGCATTTCAGTTTGGGGAAGAAGATTTTTTGCCCATAAAATGTAATTCAGCCCGAAAAACAATCTAAGCGGAGCCCCACAACTGGTTTGCGCGGATCGCCTAGAGAATTTGAAAATTTGTAGATCTCAGATAGTCGAAAAAGACATTTCCCATGTTATTAAAGGAGATCCAAGCAGTCAATATTTTCAAGTTTTCAATTGCAGATAAACGTTCACTTCAAACTAAAATTCAGCCAGAAAGACTGAGCTGAGCGCTTCTACTGGTTGGTGTGAAACGTACAAAAAAATGTTGACATAAGGGACTCCTCAGACAATCGAAAATGGCAATTTTCGCAGGCTTATAGAGGGATCTAAGCAGTCGCTTTTTGAGTTTCCGTTTGCAAAAAGTTTTCACTTGAAACTTAAATTCTGCTGAACTCAAGATGTCATTCTAGATGTCTGCTGAGGTATGTCTTGTATTTCTTGGAGAATGTTCGAGATGTTTCTTCATGGTGTCATCATTTCTCCCTAAAGTTTCAAATATCTCCAAGAAAAGATCCTTGGTAAATGGCTCACTTCTTTCATCATGTCCCTTCAAGATATACTCAGTATTTATTGACATTGATTATTACTATTTGGCGGTGCATTTCACTATTTCCAATTTTTCATTACGTACAGTATTAGTGACTGCTTAAAGGCAACAAACTGTATGTAGTCACTGTCTAGAAAAGAAAAAGGTCAGATTTCCCTCAACGGCAACTTTAGCCAATGTTGAATGACTGTGGTTTTTCACAAATTTTACCCCCCCCCCCCCCCACCCCACATTGATCAGTAAAAACCAGCCCTATTTTACTATTTGTAGTGGAATTATTCCCTATTTCCTAGGCATTTTCCCTGTAATTAGAAAATTTCATTCGATCCTTTCGATATCATATTTCCTTAACTAGATCATTACTCCACTGCTGAACAGTTATTTCATTTTGAACATTGCGTGTAGCCTAACTAATTATCCCAAATACTGTAGCCAGGAATATTTGATCGGTCCTTGACGGCCCATTGTTGGCCCATCATCGAAAAAATGTCTGGGTCTACGGTTCGCTGACGGACGTGAGGATGATTGGCAAAAACTCTCTACCCATTATGCACTTTTCACGGTGTCAAGCCAGCGGACCACCGATTGCTCTCCGTCGGTCAAATGACCGCCCATAGATTGCCTGCTTACAGGGTATGATGCATCAATAAAACTGTGGGCTTACAGTACGTGATATTTGGTTAATTAGTTTCGGCGAGCGATCGATCAACTGTCGATTTTGGCTTGTTGTATGCTATAGACTATTACAGTGTTGACGCTTGTACGCCCTTGCTTGGCATTGGTTGGCATAGAGAATGCATCAAAAGCCAAAGGCTTCTAGGCTCACAATAGTCTCTTTAATACGCGAGCGTGACTGCACTGCCATCCTAATTTATCCCTCCGTCCCCCGCAACACACTTTCTGAAACGTGCTATCGAAATAATGGGGACTGCATGCGCTTTACCAGTTTACGCGACTTCACAATGATACCCATACGGTGTTCTGTGGTAAAAAAAATATTTCGACAGCTACACTACATTTTCGGAAGTTGCAGTGATCAAAGTGGTTTAAGCCTGCTTTATATTTTTTGACCATTCAAAAGACATCAAATGATCGAGTTAGTAGAGTTAGATGGAGTTTAAGGGCCCATTGCTCAAGTGATCAAAAACAGCTGCAATATTTGCGTTGGTTCTGAGAAAAGAAAGTTATGACAGCTTAATTGTCAGTGATTTCAACAAGAACCATGATTTCAAAAGTGAGGGAAAGGGAAAACTGAGGGCACAGGAAAATGTTTGTGGCAATAATTAGTGTCACGATCACCCAAAGCACTTGCCTGCGTAAAAGACTATGGGTCATATTCCTTGATCAGTATTGATCAGTGTTATCCTAACAATATATATGGTTTGTGAAGGACTGAACAGACCGAGTCTGCTTTGTGAGGTTTTAAAGAACAAGCTCTTTAGGGCAGGGTCAATGGGACCGCCTTAGAGCTCTGGTGGGGTTCAGTGCGGCCCAAATGCTCTTCATGTTTTAGTACATCTGTGGCTGCAAAGTAAAGCCTAAGCACATGTATATTTTACTTTAGAAGATTGATCTATGAACCGCCAAGGACCCCTGTTCCATTGGGAAAACTCTTGATGGGCTTGGGGTCTATGAGGCAATATGGTCCGGCTCCGAAGCTGTGGGGTTGCAGCATACGGCACATGTCTGCGTGAAAAACAAACGGCAAGGTGCGTTTATTTTCCATTGGCTTACATGGGACTAAGCCACAGTGTAGATCTAGAGGGAGTCCAAGGAGCACAGTCCCGGGGAGTTTGAGGTCTTACTGTAGGGGTAGGCCTACGGTGAAAAAGTATCAGGAAAAAAGTCTCAGAAAATGCAAGCCTAATATTAAGTTTTCACTGTTTCGTTCATGCACGTCTGAGTGAGGGGGGTCTGACAATGAGGGTAAACGCCCCCAGCTGGTGACGCCATTGATATAATGGCTGAAAAGAAATCAACTTTCGCCTAGCACACCGTTCTGATCAGTCGAAAACCAGCCTCCCGGTAGTCCGATAGGCCGAAGGGTGTATGCCCTGAAGTTGAACGCCGAGACCCAACACGTCCCTTTTAATCGTAGGTCTAACGTGCGTTAGCATTTAGCCCACACTCTAGGAAGGAGTATTCGAATAGGTTACGTCAGATATCAGTCAACTAGCTGTTACAGGTATGGCCATAATTATACTGGTCATACTTGTTACCCTTATTACCTATAATTTCTGTTCCAGTGTCGTTATTATTTATCAACGAATTGATATAGCCTAAACGTCTTGCAAAGCGAAATAGCGACCCTTGGCTCCTGGTCTGTGATGCACATTTAAGCCTAAAAGTTTATACAGCTAAAAGCTCTGACCTACACAGGAAACTTTGCACAAACAAAATTAAAATTAAAGAACCCAAGCCCCAAAGTATGTGAGCCGCAGTCTTCAAGTTGACTAGACTGTACATACTACAGTCTACATAATCTTATGGTAGATAATCTGAACAGTACGTAGTACACAGCCGTATACGATGCTGTGCATGTCTAGTGCCTGAGGAACGCTCACGTCGGAACGTCCCGTCACCGACTGAGAAGCAAAGCAGGATCACGGTAGTATTTCCACATTTTTGAAAAGTATTTCGTCAATTTGTGCATTTAAGTTTCCTAGAATGTGGTGATTTTTTTCAATTGGCTGATTCAACGGTTTTAAAAGTATCAACTGTACCCTATTTACAAGGATATGTTCCTTTGTATCACCGAATATTACCAAAATATTTTTTGAAACTGCTGGATTTTTGGCAAACTTCACACTTAGCAAAATTTGGAGAAACTGAAGTAGAAACACTGAAACACAGTTGAAACTAGTTCTGGTTATGATAAAAGACAGTCCGCACTGTTACCAGGCTACTGGAAGTGCGTTTTAAGTTGGTTTTGTTACCCCATTGTATTGTTATTTTTCGTAGTTTTGTCACATATTCAACAGATCGACTTTTCTTGAACTTTAAACAGGTTTCTGGGGTAGCATAGTGTGTGCATATTATTGCATATAAGCAGAACTCTGGCCCTATATACAAAGTGTCGCAATGATATTATCAGAGGGTGTAAAGAGAAAATCCGCATTTTCTTATAGCGTGTTCGATTACTCGCCCGAGTTAACTCGTGTCTGGCACGACTACGTTCGATTAGCTAATGACGTCAGTATTCGCGCTTACTCGCGCCAGGCCCAAGTGAGCGACCCTTCGAGTCGGTTACTTAGGTAAATATCCCATCGTGCTTTGGGAAACCATGGCAGCTAAACGAACAACATGCATTCGTGAGCAATTTCTGAGCATGTAAATACAGTGGGGTAAACATGAAACTTCTGACTTGTGAAAAGTGGTTGATGTCGGAATTAGTGAAGTCACTGAAGTGTTATTTCTCGAGAATTTTCTAAATAAGCATTGTTTCGAGTCTACGTTCATCGTACAAGCGAACCGCATGTAATACGTACGTACCAGAGTTCGCTCTGCCATCCAGCTAAGGGCTCTGTCATTGGCTATTGTGAACCAACTTCTCCAATAATTACCGTAAAACGTTCGTTTATTTCACCCAACTGCGCATGACCATCGTAGCCCTAGCTAGAGGCTCGAGTAAGTCAAGGGAAGCAAATCGAACACGCCGTTAATGTATTTTATTGTTTCATGACGTCACAGGTTTCCAAAATGGGTTGCGGCTGCATAAGCTTACTATTGTAAGCTAACAAGAACACATTGGTCTATGTTTGGTGTTGCGCGTGTTAATGCTTTGCACGCAGAGAGTAGACAAATTGGAACCTACCGTCAATTAACTGTGTAGGCGCCTTCACTGAGCTATCCCAGCCAACATACCCAGCTGGGCCCCAACTGGGTTTCAGCTGGGTTACTTGCTGGGCCCCAGCTGGGGCCCATCCGTGTTTGTCACGTGTTCCCAGCTAGGCTTCAGTTATTGAAGCGGGGCACAGATGGGCTTCAGCTGGGAAAGGCTAGCCCAGTTAAGCCCAGCGTGGGAACACCTGACGAGCAAGTAGCCCAGCTGAAACCCAGTTGAGGCCCAGCTGGGCATGTTGGCTGGGATGTAGCATAGAGCTCAGTAAGCGCGCCTTACCAACTCTTTTGACGCCCAGCCGTGATGGCATTTGTTTGTAAACACTGACTGAGTCTATTGAAATAGTTTTCGCGTTCAGCGGGCGTGCACTGTTGGACATCAACAGAAAAGCGGAACGAACCCTAGAATATGTGTACTAATTGTACAGTATATGGCCCTTGTAGTGAATAGGGCCAGCCTAGGTCAAGGTGACGAACGTACCTTTTACTGTCGTAATTTATTAATATTTTTCAATTTTTTTGCGGGCATGAACAAGGGGGCCATCTCCCCCTGGTGCCCCACGTCTACTCCAATGCTGTTGGCATAATTGTACCAATTGTATTCTTTGGTACGGGTCGGGATTTGGTTAGGGGTTAGGGTTGTCGTTGGCCAGTTAGAAAATTTCTTGTTAAACAGTGCGCATCGCCCCAGAGTAATGCCCCGGAGGCACACAATAAAAAGAATCCCGTCATCCCTACCGGATCCAGAGGTTGAAACCCCTGGATCGGGGGTGGGCGAAGCCCTCTTCATATGGAATTTTTCTTCCTGAAGATGAGCTTAATGGCCGGTTAGAAAGATATTTCAGGAAAGAGAGAGAGACAATAAGATAGAGAAAGAAAAATGATTACAGAGGAGGAGATGAATAGCTTCAGATTAGAGAAACTGACAAGCTAGACTACTTTTCATAAGACCTTTTAAATTTAAAAAAGTGGAATTCTATCCCAACGAATGTCCGTGCGGCTTACCCAAAAAATTTTTCTAAACAGCTGCTTCCAGCGAATTGCATTTTGACAAGATTTAGCTGAAAGATATGATATTGATCTTTATTACGAACAGCGCTGATCATATATTTAAAAAAAGACGGGTCAGACAAATTTCTAAACTACAGCTGCTTAGAGAATATCGGCCTGACGTAATGTCGATAAGGGTGTTGAACAAATACTCCAGTCGCATTTTTAAAGCATATGCAATATTTCAGATCAACAGAAACTTCCTAAACAGAGGTCTTTTAAACGTTTGATGGACCAGTGAAAAGAAAACTGTAGTCGTGGTAAAATTATCATGAAAAATCAAGAATGTTTTCAAGAGTGTTGAACCGAATGTTTTAAAGATATGTTTGAAAAATACAGTTACATCAAACCATTAAAATCAGGTTGTAAAATTTCATGAGAGAACAACAAAAATACTCTATAAATAATCGAGCTTGCCTAAGAAAAACTTTCGTTCTCACTCACTCCATAATATTGCAATACTTTTACCAAGTTGCAAAGAAAATGTATGGATTGGTTCTAATCGCAAGATTGAATGGACAAACAGCAGGTTGTACAAGGGCAAATACCAACCTGGGAATAAAATAAAAATTGCAACTAGTCAATATTTCAAATATAACCCATAAAGTCTGGAAACTGTCATACCCTTCAATCTGGGACCGCAAAACCTCCCACTCGGACGTACTTTGGCCAAAACAGTGCTTAATAAGTCAGTAGTGGCTCTGAACTGGAGGTATTTTTCGCCCTTGTACAATCCTGGATTTTTTTTTATTATTATTATTTTTTATTTTATTTTATTTTCTTTTTGTGAAAAGACCAAGAAACCTTGTGGAAACATTTGTGAAATTTTTAGCTCTTTAGAGCAAGACACTTTGTCAAGTTGGCAATGGATTTTTCTTCCCTCCAAGTTTGGTGGGACCCTCGCCGATAGAGTGAAACGCTCAGAGGCTCAAAGTTATTTTTCGTGGATCATCGAGAGTACCTAGAATCGGTCAAAACAAGAATTATCGGTTTCGTAGTGTGATTTTGGTCACATCATGCTTCACGTTTTCGCGAACCATGTTTTGAAAACCGTAGATTTGGAGCACCTTTATCTGTTAAATAACGACATGTGTGTAGTTATCTAATACCTGCTATATGTAAGCCAACCAGCAGTGGGAAGTAAACCGAGACAATCAAACTGTTCAAATTAACCAACAGTCTGGCCCCTTTCTTTCCCGAAGTCAAGCACTTTCTCCCTCTTTTTATCCGACGCTACGGCTTTCCTTTTCTCTGTTTTTGTTTTTCTTTCAATTTTCTTTTTTTCTAACAGTTAACAATTTGACTACTTAAAATCCAGACACCTGCAGATCAACTGAAACCTACCTCAACAATGATTGACCTTTTGAACCAACACTCTGCAATGATTGCAATTGTGTTTACCTCAATATTTGTTTTCGCATTTCTGCGATGTATTTACGTCAAAAGTTTACAAATACCACCAGGACCAAGTGGATGGCCTCTCATCGGAAATCTTCCCAATTTCCTATCATCCAACCCAACTGATTTTTTCGTGGAATGTTCCAAAGAATTTGGGGATATTTTTAAGCTTCAGCTGGTTCAACAAAAGATTTTCATCGTGTCCAGCACTGATCTCGTCCGGCAAGTGTTCAACAATAAGAATGTTCAGGACAGAATTCCAAATGCAGGCTACCACAAGGTGTTTGGACGAAACGCCCATGGTAAGTCACAATTGTTAAATTGAAATATTGTGACTAAAATGCACTTGCAATTTGATCAGAGGTAGTCCAGAACTAATCGAACAGCCTGCAAATTAAGGACTCAAAAAGTGTTACTTCAGTTTTTGAAATATTCACTTCATCGAATGGGTCCCCCTTAAAGGCAAATATAGCGTTTATTTTGCAAGACAAATTCATCCTTTAAAGGGCCAAACCTCTTACCCCAAACTACAATTTTGGTACGGATGTACCAAAATTCTCAATTGGCTCAGCTTTTTGATTGACAGCTAATTCAAATAATGCAGAGTATCAAAGCTTATATGACACAACATGAACGGTACTGAGAGTGTTTTGATTATATACATTGAGTTTTTCTATACTCCTCCTGAAGCAATAAACTGAGATTGTATCTGGATGAGGATGAATTTCAGACAATTGTGGAAGGGCTCTAGGAAGAAGGTTAGGAGAATTGGTACTGTTTGGGGTGAGAGAATTGCGCCTTTAAAACTAATATTTTTTGACACAGGGTGGTAGATTATTAAAAATAAGGCAGTATGATAGCCTCCTTTTCAAGGAATAAGTTCCCACAGATAGAAAGTTAGTTGTTTGTTGCTCATGAACAATTTGTTCACTCAAACTTTGAACATTTCAAATGATGCAACATGCATGGCTCTTCTTGCGCATAGTATTTTGAAGAGATGAAGCGATTGCTGGGGTTAATGATTGAGACTGAATCGTTGAATAGTGTCTGAGCCATTTTCTTTGTATTCGCTGTTGGAGTATTTTAAACATAAATCTTTCCTTGAAGAAATTTAATTTTAAATTAGCCAACCGGCTATCGAGCGTTTTATCACCGGGTCCATGCCTTTAGCATTTCTATACATGAGAATGGTCAAAAATTAGTCAAACCTTGCTGAGCAAATTCTGTCACACTGACGTACCCCGGATACATAAGATTTTATCGGCGGGTTGTAGGCGGTTGCTTTCACATGGATAACGGTTAACGAAAGCGTCAAGTAAGTATTGTTGTAATTTATTCAAATTAAATAATTGCACAATGTTGTATGTACATATACCCGTAAGGGGGGAATTTCTGTATATATTTCAACTTGAAATATCGTTATTTGTCATGTAAAAGTACACATGATACAAAATTAAGTTATTTCTTGTTGATGGAAAGATATTTTTATTTGTTCTTTATTGCTTACGACTTTAATTTTGTATCAACAAAATGTATCACTATATGAAACAGTATTGCAAATGAAAAATAAAATAGAAAGCACACGAGATGGGAGTGACTAAAATTATAGCACATAATTTTGTTTAACGAAATTAGACACGAAACACGCATTGTCCATATCCAAGGGAGCCTATATTTATTTCTCTCAAAAATTCTTTCACACTTTAAAATTTTGCAAGGAAAAGTATTTTTTGGAACAAGCAAGTGTCCATTGACATAAGGATAAACCGTTACACTTGACCATCAAAAATATACATTTTCGCCAGTGTAATAGGTAAATTAGATATTCTGACACTGCACAGTAGGAATTTTCCGAATCCTTTGAAATAGGGATAGTGTCAAACTATTTTAAATATGATTTACAAATATAACTCCTCGATGAATTTAGAATCTCGTTTTAGAAGCACTTACATTCGAAGTAACCACCATGGAATAAAACATAATAATTGACAACAGGGTTGATGGGAAGATGACAACAAATATGTTTTTATAGTTTATTATGTTTTCTTGTTAGAATATCATTTCGTATTTGCTTTCACCTTTTTCGTTTTCAATTTTCTTCTCGTAGTTACACTGAATGACGTCATTTCCTTGTAATAAACCTCTGAGGTTATTGATGAATATTTAGATTTCTGCCACTTGTGTGCTAAATGATGGAGATATGTAATTATTTTACATTTTTAAGAAATTCCTTTTGAAATTTAAGAGCAGGGAATTTATTTATCTCTACAGGAGTTGTGTTTGCCAGCAACAGTCCTTGGCGAGAGACTCGAAAATTTATTTTGCGTCTATTTCGCAACTTAGGAGTGGGACAAGGGAGTTTCGAATCCAAAGTAGTAGCAGAAGCTGAACGATTGGAAATGAATTTAGGAAAAAGAGGAGGGAGAAGAGATGATTTGAAAAAAAAGTTTTTCTGGGCAGCGAGTAATATAGCTTGTGGTATTATCTTTGGCAAACAATATGAATATGAAGACCCCACTTTAAAAATATTTGTTGACTTTGTAGATACATTATTTAAGGCAGCTGGACCAGGTGCATTCTTTGCGACAAGTCGGATTCTATGTGCCCTTCCCTTTGGGCCTGATTCTAAGGTTGTAAATTGCAAACGAAAATTCAAGCTGACAATGGATAAAATCATAAATGAACGTATTTCCAGTTTTGACCCAAAACAATCCCCGACAAATGTGTTGGATGCTTTTTTGCTTGAAATGCAAGAAAAAACAGAAAACTCGATTTATATTAATCTGGACAATCTACAGGCGTGTTTCATTGACCTGTTGGCAGCGAGCACTGAAACCACAGCATCAACTCTTTCCTTTGCTATCCTCTTCCTGACTACCCATCTCCACGTTCAAGAAAAGTGTCACATGGAACTTGATCTATTTATCAAAGAAGGCGGACAGCTTATATATTCAGAGAAATCCAAACTTCCGTTTATGCAAGCAGTCATACACGAGACACAGAGACTTTCAAATGTGCTTCCTTTAGGGGTCC
The DNA here is from genome assembly GCA_037179385.1 of Holothuria scabra. Classification (NCBI taxonomy): domain Eukaryota; kingdom Metazoa; phylum Echinodermata; class Holothuroidea; order Aspidochirotida; family Holothuriidae; genus Holothuria; species Holothuria scabra. Next base: position 2,058,928 of record CM074199.1, read on the forward strand.
CTCACGTAACGGATAGAAATGTCAAATTAGCAGGATTCGACTTGCCGAAGGGATCAGCGGTTGCTGCTAATATGAAGGTTCTTTTCATGAACAATACCATTTTTGAAAACCCAGAAGAATTCATTCCTGATCGTTTCTTGAAAGATGGTGTGTTTGAAGAAAGTCCCCATGTCATTCCGTTCTCGACTGGTAAGACTTAAAAAGTTTAAAATTCATAAACTCAAGAATTACTTCAACGTAAATTAATAATGGAGGTGTTTCTAGGTCTATGTGATACTATATCTAGGTTACTAGGTCTATTATAATACCTCCCTTAATTACTGTAGGCACTACGTTCCCTCAATGTCATTTTGTTCCCTCGCTTTACTTTACTAAATCCTTCATCACTACCACGTCCATACCTTTCACGATAGGACTAAGACTTTGGTTTGAAAAGTAAATATGTTCAATCAACTGAAACCCTGGTATCCGTTTATCCATTTCAAATTATGCAAAACATGAAATATATTTAAAAAATTTTAAGCACTGAGATTGTACAAGGGATTATGGCCGTTTTAACTCTCCAAGTGTTATCGAGTAACAACTCCCTGATCTGAGATACTTGACTTTTGTTTATCCATTGGGTTCTGTTGCAACTCTCTGGTTTATCCAATATTTAGCCGAGTTCAGTCATTTACGTACTTTTTAAGCCAAGTCATAGAAAGTTATGTCAAGTCAAAAATTTACTCAAGTCAACTTGACGCAGATCCATACTTTGACAAATTATCTCGAGTCACCGTATTTTAAAGATGACTACACGTAAAATTGAAATTATCATGCTTGCATGTAATTTGATTTCTTTTTGACATTTTAACATTATTCATTATCTATTGCCACATTCCCTTCTCAACGCAAACAATTTGATAAAAGGAAAGAGACTGCAGCTGCTGGTGCGTGTTTATGATTTCGAAAATTGTGATACCGCAGAATGTTCGAAATGGCATTCCCGGGTTTGTAGTTTAGGGGCCCGTTCCACAAAGAGTTACGCACAATCTTAAGTATCATTTACTGTTGACTTAAGTATGAGAAATCAAACTTAAGATTGTGCGTAAGTCTCTGTGGAATGGGCCCTAGGTTTATTAAGTCGTTGATTTTAGTTTTTACTTCCAATAAAATGCTTACTTCGATTCAAAACGAGGAAACATAAAAATGGTTTAGCAAATTAGATAAAAGTCCCAAATATCTTATCACTGTGAGCAAAGGCTTGCACAAGAATATGACGCAAAGCTGATAGGTAAATTATTTTTCTGAGCTGCTCCAATTTGTCTCAATATTTATAAATACTTTCCTGTTTGTGTAAGTGTAAACTGAGATACTTTTTCATGTTTCGGACAATTTTGGAGGCGTTTTTAGGATATTTTCTACCTTTCAGGAGGTTTATTGCCTTACACTGTGATTTAATCGCTCTATGATGTGCTCGAGATACCTCTAAGGTTAAGTTTGATTTATACTGTATGGTACGTAATGTTTTGACATATTTGAATTTTATCATTTCCCGTCCTAATTTTGGTCAGAAGGTTCATTTAGTCAAGTCTGTCTCTGTGTGACAAGTTCCTGTTCAGGCTCAGTTTTGATTACTCCTTCCAAATCAATTCAAGTCATTTTTTTGTGTGTGGAGATTACAGTCAATTCAGTTTATTTCGAGGCATTGATTATATTCAAGACATGTCGAACTAAATATACACTTCTACTCAAGACACTCATTGCCCCTGAGTTAGCATCACTGGCATGACTTGTCACACGAGTGTTCAGTTTTTACAGTGGTGTAGGTTGGGTAAGGTTAGATGGAGTTTAAAGGCTCAGTTTCTGACCAATTGGTTCAAGTCCAGCCGGCCAAGCGCTTTTTCCAGTTATAGCGCCGATGGCTTGTTTTCCCTACCCCACTGCTTATGCTGAGCACCGAGTAAAATGCCAGTAGTAGGTTCCGTATTTATGGTCTTTGGTATGACACGGCCAGGACTCGAGCTCACGACCTCCCGACTGCAAGTCTTACAGAAGTGTCACCCTTTCTCAAGTTTAAAGGAGATGGCACGCCTTAAGTTATTGGTATATGTTAAAAAGTCTACATTTTTCTCTCTCCCATGACGTCTTGTTCTCATTAAAATAAATTGATATATCACTTATTAAAGACCCGATCCACTCGCAACAGAGTGTTCCAATTCTCCTAACTTGCTACTTTAACCCCCTCCCAGCACTGTCTAAAGCTCATTCTCATCTAGATACTATCTTAACTGCTTTATAGTGAGTATAAAAGACCCCAATGTGTAGGCAAAGCATTCTTGTTACTGTAAATGCTGCGTAACATTAGCTTTGGTACTCTGCATTTTTCGAACCAGCTGTCAATCAAATCCCTGCGGCAGTTGAGAATTTCTGTGGACTTCTACAAAATCAAAAGGGTGAGAGGATTAGCCGTTTAATTCTAGGAAAACGCAAATAGAAATTATACCTGTACTTAAATGAAAAGAATTCCTCCCATACCTTTCTCCCATACTTTTCTCCGCTTAATGTCTAACTTGGTGACATTATATAACACATTAATGATGGTGTGTCGGTATATCAAACTAACTAACCCATACTTTAATCTTATCATGTAGGAAGCAGAATTTGTCTTGGTGAGAAGTTGGCCCGAATGGAACTTTTTATATTTCTGTCTCATCTCCTTCATCGATATTCATTCAAACCACCAGAAGACGTCACAATGCCAAACATAACAGATAGCGTTGAAAATGCAGTTTCACGATCACCGTTCCCTTATCCGGTTGTGATATCCGAGAGATTACCACCAAATGCTTCCTTTTAATGTTTAAGTGACATCGATTGGATATAGGGTTCATTTCAGAGATTTAGGATGATTGTTTTTTTTTTTTTTCTTATTTGTTCTACTGATATTTCATTTATGTTTTCCATTTAAGAATTCAAAATGATAATGGTAAAAAAATGTGTTGCTCTTACCACAGTCTTCAAATATCTAACAATTCTGTACCAGATAAGTCCACAATTGTTCCAACGACGCTTGGAAGAGATTGAAAGATGGACAAAGTTGTCCACAACCTTCCAAAAGCGTCCCCGGCCAACGTTTCACGGGCTGTATTGATTACCGTTATATTTCCTCTATTTTATAACAAACGTTTTCAATACATTTTTTGATTTTTTGGTACAGGCCCATTACAATAGTTTTTGACCAGATATATCAACAGGTGATACTATGGTTTGGTCCCTAAAATATGCTATGTTTAACATGTGTAATATTTGCCATGATGGTGTAATAGTAAAGGCCCACAATGACTTTCATTAAGGTACAGGTTGATGAAAGGTAAGTGATTATCGTTTTAAAGTTTATGTTACGTAAACACCCTTTTCGTTATTATATGATACATAAAATGGACTGTTCTAGACCAGGCGGAGAAGGGGGTGGGGGTGTCATCACCCGAAAGCGAAATTTATGGGGCCAGGTGGACTTGGTCAATTTTGGGTCGCTGATTCCGAAAACTGAGGGTAAACGGGCCATATCCGGGCTTCTGTGCGCCATTTTGACGTTTACAGTTCAAAGGGCGCCCTCTATATATCAAAAATCGCGTAATCTCCACATATTTATGGTCAATTCATTAACTGATGTGAGCTTTGGTTCTAATATTCTGAAAATAAAATGTCAACTGATAAATACGGGGAAATATTAGTATTCATATTAATATGCTAATTAGATAAGGTTAAAGGTCAAGTTAAAGTGTTAGCAGAGAAATAGGCCGAGGGTTTGAGTCATGGGAAATTACATCAAAATAGACTTGCCTTACACCCTTCAAACACAATAGATCCTCATTTTAGAGCAATCGGTGGGCTTGCGCTATTTGACGACCCCTTGCCTCCCCACCTAGGAACAATGGACCCCTTTTGAAGAATTGAATTGTATAAGTGTAATGCCGACAACTAGGGTTGTGTTGGTCATCGCACGATCGTGGTTTGTAAGTTGATTTCTTTCTCCAGTTATTAATTATATACAATATATACCATTGTAGTTGTGGGGACAGATGTAGTACTAGTCATATCGAAAAGTTTCGATTATTAATCTCACAAATGCGTTAAAGTGTAAATAAGCCCGTAGAGTGTATTTAATGCAAAGCTGATGCCGCTGACTCTGCGTGTGTGCACAGCCCCGTGTTGCGAAAACTTTTGATTAACCCTTTACTGTTGTGCTCCAATCGGGGCATATTTGCGCGTCTCGGGAGTGGGCGGAAAAGCGGACGTAGCACGCCCCGCATCGGCTTCCATTGACCCCGTGACCTTAAACTATTGTCCCTCTCGTTGTTGTGGCCGAATTTTCGGGTAGCTACTCGCAGTTTCGAGCTCCGCGTGAAATAGTAAAGATGGGTGACCATGCTGCGACGTCGCTTCTTGAAAAAGCAACGCAGACACCCTGGTACATCAAAGGCGGAGTGGGGTGTAACTAATAACTGAGTTTGTTACATGATATATGGCCTCAAATGAGCTATGCTTTCATAGTGTTCACATTGCGTGAAAAGCAATTAAGACATGCTGACTGACCTGTTAGCTAACCCTAAATGTTACGTAATTTGCTGTGAATTGAAACACGTCTTTTACTGTCAACCAATAAATCAGATAATTATGAAACTTGACTCAATCAAGCTGCATGCAGTGCAGTGTAGCTTCTTTTCCTCCCTGAAGCGATAAGAGTTAATCAGGCAGAAAAGAAGGATGTAACAAAAAGTAAGAGGGAAAGTTTCATCATGACAGCCGCGCTCTCCGCATGGGTCCAAAAGGACTCAAACAACGGTAAAGGGTTAACGTTGTACAATCTTCAAATATCTAACAATTTATTTTGCCAAATAATTCCAAAATTGCTCCAACGATCCTTGGAATAGATTGAAAGATAGAAAAGGTTGTCCACAACCTTCCAGAAGCGCCCTAACCTTTCTTGGGCTGTACTGCATACCGTTGTTCATCCTTTATTTTAACACAAATATTTTTAATATATTATATGGAATGATATGGTACAGGCCATTATAATAGCTTTTGACCAGTTGTATTAACATGTGGTACTCTCATTTGGTCCCTTAACAGATATTATGTGAAACATGTTTAATATGTGCCATGATCGTTTAATAGGATAGGCCGACATTGACATTCATTAAGGTACATGTTGATGAAAGGTAAGTTATTATCGTTTTAAAGTTTTTTTTGTACGTAAACACCCTTCCCGTTATTATATGATTCATGAAATGGAGTGTTTATTTGTATTAAGTTATATGAATTTGGAGTCCTTACGCCCTATTGAGGTCGTGCTCCGACGTCATAACCAGTGGCGTAGCCACGGGGGGCCTGGGGGCCTAGGCCCCCAGATTTTCTTCATCCCCCCTCCCCCCAGATTTTTTGCCTCCTGATAAAGTAATTGAGAAAAATAACATTTTTGCACCGAAATACACTTTGAAGTATTTCCTTCAAAAAGAGTACATAAATAAAATGTGTAACAATTAAGAAAACATGAATTAATGTGTGTAAAACACAATTTGTGTGTCCTTATGAAATCAAGTAATAACTTCAAAATGATTACTTTCACTAAATTAGATACCGTATATATAATCTGCTCTGTCGTTTATTGCATTACACTTCGAAGATGAAACGAACGTTTCAACGGCAAACTCGAATTTGACTTTGTTAGGTTAATATCCTTTCTGCCTTTCGGATGGTTGGTTGATTTACTGAAAACAAGGCAATCATACACTGGAGACCATTCTTACACGACCATACCTATACTTTATCATTCACAAAATATGCCTTAACGGCTTTGTTCTCTCACCCAAAACAGTACCAATTCTCCTAACCTTCTTACTTAAGCTCCTCCTACAATTGTCTGAAATTCATCCTCATCCAGAGACAATCTCAGTTGATTGCTTCGAGTCGAGTAAAGAAAAGCTCAATGTTTATAATCAAAACACTCTCAGTACAGTCAATGCTGTGTAATAAAAGCGTTGGTACTCAGCATTGTTTGAATTACTGTCAATCAAGGAGCTTAGGCAATTCAGAATTTAAGTACACCCTACCAAAATTGTGGTTTGAGGTGAGAGGATTGGCCCTTCAATGGAAATATACTGCCATCGAATAATTCTTCCCATCTATCCTTAACAAGTAGGTCTATGTCGTGCCTCACTCCTTCCCATGAAAAGTGCCTCTGTAGAACGATTTTTTGACAAGTCCTCTGTTTACTAGTTGGCACTGGCGTCCGGTCGGATTTGTAAAATGCCCACAAGGTCCGCATTTCATGTGTTTCCCGTATGATACATACTTCTGCTTTGCGGTTGAAATATTTTGAGCGATTTACTTGTAGTATTTTAATTTTGACTACGTAATGTACCGATGAGTGAACAAATACTTCACCATTTTGCATCTAAACATCACTGAAAGCTGTAAAACATTGTTTCTTTGGTAGTATGTATATGTCACTTGTTAAATCTCTACAAAGACTATAAAAGAGTATTTTGAAAATTTTCATGCTCCCCAAAAAGGAAAATCCTAAAACGTTGGCCTATAATCAGTTCAAAGTTTTGCCAAACATAGCACCATTTTGCATCTAACAAATCTCAAAGGGGGACACAACTAATTTTGGTTTTCCTATTGAAGCTGAAATCTATTCAAATATTGCCGCATTTGCGATCTACGTTCTCCTGAAGTTCACAATTTTTCCCAAGAGAAAGGGAGATACCGGTTCCCTTTAGTCTCATCCCCCAGGCCATGGCACAGATCAGAAATGCCCAGATTCAGAGTCCCTAAAAAGTGTATGTATTATCATTTTTCATAGATTGATTTTTCATTCATACTATTTGAGAAGTGGCAGACATGAGATTGGTATCATCAAGGCTGGGTTCATCCAGCTTAAAAAAAGTGGGAAGTGCCGTTTCCCGCCATCTGGAGGGTTTGTAAAACCCAAAATTTTCTTGTACGCTCCGCCTGACCCTCGGAGGTACCAGGCCCCCCACTTGTTACCTAGGCCCCCCAAAAATTTCATCCTGGCTACGCCACTGGTCATAACAAACAACACGCTACTCTATGCTGATAGACAACCCATTGTGTTACAGGGCAAATGACACGAATGTTCGTAATTTACCGCCATCCATTGTATAACAATGTTCACCTGGTTCAAGCAGTATATTCATCGTTGAAGTGAACTGATAACACAATTTGAAAACCAAACATGAAATATGCGAGTAATCATTTCATTCTCATTAATGAAGCATTTCATTGGCGGCGTGAAAATGTGTTCCGATTTTGCCATATTTAGGCAGTCAATTAACTGCCCTCGTTGTCCATTTTTTGAAACCGAGCTATGTTTTTCATTTTTTCATAAGCATGGAAAAAAGTTAGGAAAATGCTTATATCTAAACATTACGCCTATTATAGTACTTCATGAATACCACACAACATCTAACATGTGTTGGGGAAATGTCATTAAACCGGGCAAAGACCTCAAGTTATTTTTTTTTCAATTTGCTTATGGTACTAGCCATGCAGACGTCAACTCACCAACCTCACTCAATTCTCATTTGTGTTGAAACCACCGTGTTACCAGATACGGAACAACGGTTGAGCAAGAGGTGTCATTTGCCATTTCCCCAAAATAGGTTAGTAAGGAGTTAGGTTAAACGAAAAAAAAAAAAAAAAATAATGCGCCCACACCTCTCCATAGATTGCATGTTTCATTCAGAGATATGCTAAAACCCCTGCGCTTCCGGATCCCCACCACTGGAACGGGCGATTTGGGCTAGATTACAAGCTGCGTCCGAAAAATTTTGATCCCCGAAATGATCCTTAATCCTTACCCCCCCCCCCCTCCCATTTTGACATTCTGGAGCGGCCACTTCATGTTACATATGTTTTAAAATGGGTCTATAGCAGTCTTCAAGATGTTAAAAGCAAAATGATTCAACCCCAACACTCAACAAAGTGCCCACTTTCAGCAAGACGCTGCGTATTCCATTATATGAATCAAAGTACATCACCTCCTTCAAATGTGGCATAATTTCATATAACTCTTCATTTGCGACCATCGGAATTATGAATAATTAAGAGTTTAAATAATGTCTTCACCGAAGCTCTCTTTTGTAGCCTAGTATTCTGTCATAGTCGAGGAATCTATACATACGAATTTCAATTCCTACAGTTGAGTGCACTAGCTGCTCGTTAGTCGCCAGCTAACAACGCGTCTACTTTATGCTGTTTTTGTGACGCCTTTGCGCGAATTGATGTCGCGCGGTTTGCCTATACGTCAGACTCTCTCGGCACCTGCTTGATTTTAACGGTTATGTTAAGCCAAGGAGTTGCTGGAGAAGGACAAAAAATATTCAATATTCAATGTTCAATAGTTTATTTGAGAAAATTATTGTTTCCAGCGGTAGTCTTCTTTCATCCGCTAAATTCTTATCTCAACGCTTCGCAAGGATTAGTGACCAATTTACTTACTTCCAATGGAAAGGCCATTCCTTACACTGATTTTGTTAACGTTTCCTTGCCAGCGGTTATGCAGAATTGTAAAAGTTATGTCATTCGACGCTATCCGAAACACGACATACCAAATCACTTGGAGAAAGCATCAGTTTCTTTATAAATGACTTTCGAAATTTTAGTTTCTTTATGTTGAAAATGCCTCAATCTGGCAGATCAGACTTGAACAGTACTTCCATTAAATGATGAAAATCTCGCAACTGAAGCATACATTAAACACGGTTCATTGCAGCCGTTGTATTGAAATTTTTTATTAAAAACTTCGCCATTGGGGAGAACAAACATCCAAATATTGTTCGTTATATCTCCTTCCCTAGCAACTTCTTTGTTAAACAATGATGACATTGGACTCTGCTTTATCGCTATCTTTAACACATGAGAAAGAATAGCGGATAGATTGAAGAAAGACTTCATGGATGCTGGGTTCCATACATTTGGTCTGAAAATTCACGAGCAGAAAAGTGACAGACAGGTTGACTACCCGAGACCTACGGAAGCAGTTCTTTGCAAAACAAGGGGATATGCCGTTTACGTTTAACAGCCTGTCCAATCACCAAATGCCCGACACAATAAAAAAATTACCTACAGCCGGCAGAAAAAGAATCACAATTTTTCAAGCAAATTATGACAAAGACGCCCGATTTACAACGAAGTGTTAAAATTTAGAGGGTACGGAGAGATTCTGGCTTATCGAAAATACTTCTCGGCATATTGAAGTTGCAGGAAAGCATCTTCAAAGAGAAGCTCAATCTTACGGAACTCATCAACTGCCAGTCTGCATGTCATGATGGTGAGATAATTTATTTGACCAAGTTGTCATCTTTTACATAAGATGTCGAAATGTAGAGATAATTTAATTTACCATGTCTACATTCTGTGCTTAAGAAGTCACCACGTTGAGATATTTTATCTTACCATGACGACATCCTTTGCTTAGGATGTCGGTATGGTGAGATAATTTCAACTGTATACGTCTATGCACAGCAAGTAAAATAGGTCGCTCACATGCCAGAATGCATTGAGTGCATTATATATACAAGTGCAAGCATGAACAATGCACGGTGCACAGTCATGTATACTGTACGTATGTACACGCAGCTACGGACTGCTATGCATTGTATATGCACACTTACAGAAAATCCCGACGTACGATCACGAAAACTTCGGCGCACCTCCGGGGTAGTCTTGACATGGAATATAACCTGGCCCACTGCAGCGTGCAGCGACACTGAGTGCATATACATGTACGTACTTAGTTGGAATTATCTTACCATGTTGACTTCCTGAGCAAAAGATGTCAAGATGGTGACATGAATTTTCTCACCACGTCAACTTTTGAGGCGTAGGGGAGACATGGTAGGATAAAATATCTCACCATGTCGACATTCTTCATGGTTACATAAATTATCTCAAAATGGTGACTTCTTTGGCCAAGTATTTCGACATGGTAACATTAATTATCTCACCATGTCGACTTCTTAAGGAAAAATGACAACTTGGTCAGATAAATTATCTCACCATCATGGCATGCAGACTGGCACTTTAGAAGCACCGTACATTCCAAAAGCAAACACCAATCTCACAAAAATTAGGTATAAGTGTTTACATTTTTACAAAACAGATCATGAGGAGAGAAACTAGCATTCATTTTTGCCACTTCATTAATGTCCAGTACTTCTGTGACGTCACACATCTGAATGCCCATTGCCGTTTGGAACGTACGGAGAAACCAAGGTGTATACGTTCTCCATTCGTTAGTAGACGAGGATGACGTTATGCATGGGCAGTACAGCGAGAAATCCTTAACATACCATGGGGAATCGACACATACCAATGTAATTCGACATGCACTGATTTAAGATGACACATACCAAATAATATCGACACCTACAGATTTACCTCATTAATAATTTGATAACCCGATTTCGCAACCGTCGAAAAGCACATGCTCTTTGCTTTACCACTTTGTGCGCATTTAGCCATTGTTAAATGCCTATTGCTACAGTGCTGTTGAGTATGGTTTCTTGCTGTTTAAGCTTATATGCTGAACACGAAGCACAATGGCAGTAGATTCCCTTTTAAAGTCCTTGTTGTGATTCGGCCACGTTAAGTCGAACCCCAGGTTCGAAACTACGAACAGCAGCACATAATTAAGCTAGTACATTAAAAATTTTTACGGGCTTAACTTTTTGCGTGAGATTCGATCAGGTGATTCATTGCACGACTGCATCCGAAAATGATGGGAATGGAGAGTGCATGTTAATTGCAGAGACAACGGAATCGCGAAATCGGTAGGTACGGATTTAGAATGGTATATGCATCAATTTTATTAAGTGTATGTCAGTTGAAATCTGTATATGTCAGTTTAAATCGGTGTGTGGGGCGGTATTAACATAACATGTCAATTTTAGCTGGTATGTGTTGAATTGAATTGGTATTTATCGATTTAGAAATGAAAGTGTCAGTTCAAATTGGTATGTGTCTATTCAAATCAGTTTATGTTGAATGAAATTCGTATGCGTCCACTTAAATTGCTGTGTTGAATTAAATAGGTATGTGGCGAATAAAAGTAGTATGGTGTCTATTCAAAGCGGTTATTGTCGAATTACTTTGATATATGTCGAATCATACCGGTTTATGTCGAATTAAATTGTTATGTGTCGATTCCCCGTGATATGATAACGATTGCTCGTCATGGGACGGAGACTAAAGTTGGCCTTATCTCGTAGAAGTCGACAAGGGGAACGTACAAATCCAAAGCTCCCAAATGACATGTGCAACGGACCATTTGAGAGAATAAACAATAACCACACGAAACCCTTCCTTGAAAAATTCTACGTAAATAAAACTGAACTTTGATAGGTATGTGGGAGATAAAGGGGAAATCATGAAGATCCATGTCTTGATTACATCGGGAACTCTCCAGCATGACATGTAAACACCAACAAAAACACAGCTACACAGAGTAGATTGTGTCTGGAAAAGAAGCTAGCAAGTGCCACCATTCACTCACTTAAGGAAAGTCTTCTCAGCACAACATCTGATGCCGAATTGGATAGACCTTGTACATATGTCACAGAGCGGAAAGTACGCGCTCCCTAACAGGCAAAAGAGACCAACACCAACAAGTGCAGACAGCTGATTTGTCAACCTGTCGGATATGCGCATAGACTGCTACAGATGCAGTGCGAATTGTTGTACGTGTGGCCATGTGTTTCAATTTCCTGCTCAAAGGATTAAGTTAGAACGTCGTCGATGCAAAAGGTCCATATCTTCTTGTGTTCTTCTCACCTATGGCTCAGATGGCGGTAGTTGACCGTCAAGAAATAAATCTTTCAAATTCATTTTTTTTTTGTAGTTGCAAGTCTGACAAAAATCAACGTTCTCCCATTTTAATTTTCCAATAACTGAAATTTTTTTTCTCCCAGATTTACAGTTACCATTCCCGGACTTCCCTATAACATCCTCGTAATTTTAAATGCCTGCCGGTCCTAACGGAATTAAAGAAACATTCATACTATTATTTAGAAGGGTTAATAATTTCAGTTGAAAGTCTAAAGTAGACATTTTATGTGTGTTACATGAAAAAATCACAGTTTGTAATGTGGCAAAGGTATACTTAATTGTAAAATTATCTTAGTTTAAGTAAATCATCTTCAACCAACTACAGTACTATCGTCTTCGATTTTGTATTTTTACCCATTAACTCATTGAAACACGTTCTTGTTTTTTAACATGAAAACAAAAAAATCCAAATATTATGAAGATAAGTAAACCTTGCACGGTTTCATCATAAAAATAGGTAGTTGCAATTTAAATGTAGTATTCGCATGTAAAGGGTGGGAACCAGAAAGTGATCAACAGAGAGCACAACTGGGACAGAAACTCGATTTCCCGACAGAGTAGTACTGCTTATAGTAAAACCTTATAATGACAATACTACTTTTACTCGGATTGGACTATTTTATCCTATTTGTAATTTGCAATATTTAGGCTAAAGTTTCAACTTTAGATTTAGTAGTTTAGTTTGAATGGTCGTAAAGGTTACTTCCTTTTTTAAGCGGCTGGTATACTTTTATGAAGTGGACAATAAACTCTTGTTTGATCAATTAATTTGACATTAAACTGGCAGGAGCAGAGACGTTTGTATCTAATAATCTGGCTGAATACTGTACACTGTTTGCTGTGATGGGTGGAAACTATGAATATCTAGATACGTGTGTTTGTCAGATTTCCGTGCAACCTTCCTTTCACTTTACCTGTTCATCAAAAGAACATATTAGCTGAATAATTCATTGTCAACTCTATAAAGTTTTGAACATTATTAAGTCCCTAATCAAAAATGCAATAAGCTCCCACACCATGTGTCTAAACAAAAAAGATGCCATTAATGGAACGGTTGTAGAAATGAGCTTTTATAGGAAACTCGAAAGAAAATCTTGTTCTAAAAAATGCATAAAAAGGTTCGCATATGGTGGTAACAGTGCCCCTAACCTGGAAATAGTTGTTGCCATTAAAAGCGAAATTGTGATGCCCCCAGTTAAAACGGTTGAAATTTCACTATGCGAGGGATTGTTACGGGCCTTAAGGAGATTGTAGCAGCTGGTAATTTCTATACGACCATGGTTACAAGGAGTGCACCACCAAGTAGAGGGCTGGGGATGTTACTCAATCTTTTCAGGAAATGTGTGATGTCTTGAATGTAGCTAGGTAAGGAAGTTAAAAAAAATTGCAGATGAAGATCCACAAAAGCAGAGACAAACTCTGTCAGAGTACCAACACCCGACACGATAGGTCTGCCTAGGGTCAGGATACTTTCTCTGAGAACAATATCAGATACCTCCTCTTCGAGGGGTTCATGGTTCACATATGACTGTAGCCTCGTTACTATTCCTTTAAGTCTGTGTATCTTTGTTAGAGTGTAAAAAGTGGCAGGTTTTGACGCAGGTGGGAACTTATTAGGAATCTCCTCCTTTACCACGGGAGGGAAGTTACTGATAAAGGAGACGAGTTCTGTTTGGTAACTTGGGGTGGGGTCCAAATCCAATGGTGTGTAAAATTGATCATCAGAAAGCTGCTGTTCTGCTTTCGTCATATATGTTTTGGTGAACATGACAACAATTGCTCCCCCTTCATCAGCCGGTTTGATGGTCAGGTCGTGGTTCTTTTTGGTATCAGCAATCGCATTGCTGTCTGCCTGCGATCAAAAATTGTTTTTGTAGAAACTTGACTGAGAGAGGCCAGAAAGATATTGAGGTGAGAGTTCACAGCGGTTAGCGAAGGATTCCATAAAGGGATTTCTCTCTGGAGGTGGGATCCACTGCTTGTAGACTTGTAGACTGGCAAAATTTACAGAGTGATCATCAAAAGTGCATTAGTGGCATAGCAAAATTCGAAACCTTAAAGAATCAAAATGGATTACCAGCAGTACAGAATTTAAAAAATGCAAAAACATACATAAAAGAACTGCTAAGATGAAAAATAAAAGGAGGCGCACAATAAAAAGTGCAGTGACAAAACTTCCCAGGGAGCCGTGAAAGCTATACATATAAAGCGTATTGATAAAATTTAGGTAAAACTTACGCACCTCAATTCGGAGATTTCCGAAAATTACCAGGTATATCAGTATGCTCAAATTTCAGAAAAAACATTATTCGTAATCTGACCCTTGAAGTTACGTGAATCTTGATGCAACACGTTTTGGTTTATGGTAAATATTCCAAGAGGCGGATCAGAGGGAGAGTTTCCAGTTACTAGACCGTGAAAACCTCAATACAAAAACAGCATCCTCCTTCCAAATATCAGCTCGCTGATTAAGGGGATATTTTAAAAAAATGTGCTTTAAGAATGAAAATGAGAGCAAGTGAGTATATTTTATTTACTATTCTTGCATTGGTAATTTTTCTTTATGTGACAAGTGTTGTAATAGGAGAGCAACAGCTAGACATTAAATACGGCAACGGGCAGAATTCCCCTAAGATCATTCCATACATACAGTATGGATGAATATTAGCAACCTCCAGAAGATTTTGACAAACATAACTCCTTGGATACTTCCTCAATTTCAAGAGAGTAAAAAGTTCTGAGAGGGGTTGACTGAATATCTCGTTCTCATTATCCTGTTAGCACAGCGCTTTGACATATTAAGCTTAACTCAATACCCTAAATTAAATGTTTTCATAAACTGAGTACCCATCTTTAAATCATGCAACTACTGTGCATGGTTAAGGCACTTAAATGAAAAAGAAACTTCAGACAAAAACCGCTCAATATGCACACAATGTAAAATACAGATGGAATACATTAGCAGACTATCCCTTTAATTAAGGCGAAGTAAACATGAAAGGCAGGCAACGTTCGTCTATATCTGTAGACTTAAAGAAGTTGATAAATTGGAATTTGCAGGCCTTCTGGGGGCCGTTCCACAAAGAGTTACGCACAATCTTAAGTTTGATTCACCATACTTAAGCCAACAGTAAATCATACTTAAGATCGTGCGTAACTCTTTGTGGAACGGGCCCCTGGACTTCGAGCGTTTATGGTTATTAATTAATATAGCTTCTAACTACAAACACCAAGTTCATTGCTTTGTTGATCTGTTGATAGGCTCTTTCGCATGAGCTTGTCTGTGTCGTTGATACACTCCCGTCTGCTAAATAAGAGTCAAAGGTCCGAAACTTTATGTTTTATCCATAACCATTAAAATATTATGACATTGTGTTTCATGAACAGAGTGTTACTTGTACGAGACAGTAGTGGTACTTTGCCAGAACACTACTATTCAAGAACTTGGTTTGTTTGCAGTTTGCTGATTTATAAAACGTGAGAATATTTTTATTTTATAGCTAAGAAATATTTTTTATTGTCAGCTTGATTCAAACAAACATACATAACAAGCTCTAAAGCCAATAGAGATGTGAGACTCGACATAAATATTTTATAAATAGACATATCCCATGAGTACACCTACATTTACTTAACTTAAGTCAAGAGCAGAGAAAAGAACTTCAGTCTCGGAAGTTTTGTTATATATCCTTCTTCAAAGTACCATTTGAAAAATTATAACGTAACGTTTCCATAGATAGCGTTTAGAACAAATGAGATGAATTTAAATTTCATGGTTTCATTGAAAATCATCCTACATCTAAGCTTTTTTTATTATTTTGAAAAGTGAATATAAAAAGGTGCGTAAGTACAATGAATAAGTCGCTAGTACTGTTCTTTTTATTACAAAGATAACTTATATATTACAAAGATAAGTCAAGTTACGCATTATTAAGATTCTCCAATTTGCATGAAGACAGCTAAAATCATAACTTTAAAACTTCACTTTTGTATCACCTAATTGCAGTGTGGCTTGTAACCATCCCGATGATTTTAAGTTCCCAAAAGCAACCTCCTGGAAGTGATAGAAAATCTCAAAGAGGGTAAGGTACAGTCAGCAATATCCTGCCGTCCGCCGGTGACCATTTTCGGTTTTCGATCGGCCGTGAAAAAGTGGTTGATTACTGAAGGAACGCCGGAGGTTCAAAAATAAATTGAAAGCTGGGTAAAGTTTTCAGCCAATTAGTTTCATCTGAAGCAATTTTAAAGTTATCTAGATCAGGTTGGAATTCGTTTCCCCCTTTGAGGAATGGGGTTGAATGAAGCGAGGTATTACTAGTTTTACCGCAAATTACCCATCGTGGCCCTTCAGTCATTTTAATCATACTAGAGACTATAGTTAGTATGTTAGTCAATCAGTCGGTCAAACAGTCGATCAGTGGTTCAATCAGAACGGACCGCGGAGAAGGGAGCTGGGGGTGGGGGGCAAAGAACCAAAAGTTTGCCAACCATGGAAATATTTGATTGTATCAGATTTTTTGTGACATCACACCGACAAGCTGTCTGTCGATATGACGCCAAGAAAAAAAATCAGTGCAAAAGTATTTTTCAAAGTACTAGCATATAATTCATATATATACAGATGGACATTTTTGTGTTCTTTTCAACTAGACATGGAGAAGATTTTACAAAAAAAAACACACAAATCGTATCGAAATCCTGTCCGAATTCGTTGAACCGTGGCCCAAATTAAAATACTATGGATGTCTTCTCAGTAAATATTTGATAAACAAGCATCAGACCATCAGAACAACAGGGGCTTTTCCTTATGACGTCATAATATTCCCCGGCGGTTTTGTTGGAGTTCATGTAATTACGACATAGACCACACTGAAGCGCTTGTTCGATGTTTGTGTACACACCGTGCGTACCATTCTTGGCAGTGTGTTCAGCGCAAAGCTCCATGTACATGGTATGATTTTCCTCCAGCATGACCGATCCGTGACGAAATTGAAAAGCTTCCATACATGCAGTAACGTTTTTTTTTTCTTACATGTATACTCCATCATGTCTGACAGGGCGTCCAAACGACGTGAATGGATGTTCGTGGCGTTCTGTACATGACTGTTACAAGATTAACGTCATCATGAGCATTGCAAAGTGGCTTACGTTTTGGGTGTTATTGGTCAACTGTACCTACCTCGTTTCATGTTATAATAGTGGTAAGTTCATCTTCGCTGCTTTAAAACGTTTCACATGCGTTAACAATCATATCTTATTAAGCTAACGAAGGAAGCACATCTTTCAAGTCCACGTTAGTTTGAAATCAAGATTTTGGCTTTCCTGTACCCTGATCCCACTAATGGTCTGGCGTCTTTCCAATTAACATACTGAACACAACATATTCTGACGGATGAAATCAACGTTTGAGATTTAATACATACCTTATATGGCAAATAATTCCAAATATTACCTACTCTTTGTCAACATTTTTACAAAATTTATGTAAGAAATCATACGTAGGACGGAATTTTTCAAATCCTAGGATTGAGCAGTTATGTAATCTATTCTCAAACCGTCTTTTCTTCAACTGAATAACATGACATTTGTTTAATACCATTTGCAACAGGCTTATCGTCAATTGGTCTGCAAAATTTGCGATGACAAAATTATTTTGAACAAATGTTACAATACGACCCTGACGTATGATCTTAAGCACCAGTGAAGATAAATGTCAATGAAAGAAGATCGTTTTTGCTCACTAATTGAAATGTTGAACAACATTATACTACTACTAATAATCTCACGTGACGTAACAATTGGATAGATATGCCCACTGCACGGCAAAAAACAAGTGCTCATGCAACATGATGAAACTTTTCTTCTCACTTTTTGTAGTATCGTTCTTCACTGCCTGATTACATTTTATCGCCTCAGGGATGCGAAAAACTTGGCAGTTCCAGATATAACAAATAACGCAAAATTTACGGAACATTTGGGATTAGCTAGCAGGCTAGTTAAGTTTGTGTCATTTGTTTTTCACGCAAAGCGCACACAATGAAAATATACTGCACTTGAAAGAACAGATCACATACCAAACTCAGATATCAGTTACACCCCACACTGAATTTCATCTAGTGTGTTATCTTTGCTGCATACTCAAGAACAAACCTCACGGCAAGACAGCATCCACTTTTCCATCGAGCACGTCCATCGTCAACAGCTTCTTAGGTAGCTACAACAGCCAGCGTACGACAATATTTTTTTTTGCCCGTCAAAATAGGCTGAGCTTGTGAAAGTTAACGTGGATCGTTTTAGTGGACAAAATGTAGTGTAGTACGCATTTAGTTTAGCTAGCTGTGAAGTAGCTGACGACCCACGTGTGGAGGTTGCACAAAAATACTGTAGATTTTTTATTGCAGTGAGCCACTTGTGACACTCACGTGAGAGCACTTTTTATACGGTCAGTTTCCAGAATTTGAAGTCAGTGGTTTGTACATTGCGTTTTTCCGGGAGCTTTAACTTAGAAATCAAATACAGAAATGGGATACCCCTTTTTTCCGAATTACAAAATATAATTGATCAACGGACTTATTCTTTGAAAATTATTAAAAAATAAGCAGTACATACTGCAAACTGTCTCCACAACATCTGTAATTTGAGATAAGATTTTGTGTATTTTTCTAATGAGAGTAACTGTATTTTGCTTTGCACTTTATTTTTCAGATGAAAGGCTATATTGCCCAATTGATGTACCGATTGGTATAAATGTATCAACAACGCCAACGTGTGACTTTTATAGTGACAACACGACGTGTCCGCCTGGGACAGACTGCTGCGAAATTTATGAAGAAACTGATGGAATTTTGTATACTTTGTGTGTAAATTTGACAGGTTAGTCGGAGCATCAAAGTCACCTTGTGTATTTGTATATACAATGTAATACATTAATGCAACGGACACTTCTATGTTTTTCATTATTTGCAACTACAAGCGAACACTTTTCATGGCTCTAAGCCCAAGCTCCAAACCATTAATACCAGCAAAGAATATCAGAAAGTGTATGGCAAATCAATGTAGTTCGTAAAGGTATTTTCAAACTAGCGGTCCTAATCATCGCAAATAAACAACGGCCATCGCAACGAGTGATCATGAATATTCAGCACATTCTTCGGTCTGTTGTTCACTGGTATACTGCAATAAGACTGTTCGGTAATTCGTTTTGGTGGCTTTGCAAATGCGCACATCCTCCAAATCGTCGGAATAAACAAACCTATTCCACACCTGTAACACGTATTCCAAAATTTGAGTTTACATGAAAATTTGTTGAAATCATTCGTTCTTTATCCATCCATAACATAAGGAGGGAACTCAAGAGTGGTTTAGTGAAGTGGATTGAGCATAAACTTTCGTTTTGGTATTCAAAATGTGAATTCTGCTGTAAAGAAGCACTAATACGCTTTTTCGCACGTCCTGGCCTGACACTTAGATAGTGTAGTATCGGGTAGATGCGCACTGTTTAACAAAGTGTTTCTTGATTGGTTGTTGCCATTGCATTGTATCGATTGTATTCTTTGTTAGGGTTAGGGATTAGGTTAGTGATTAGGGTAATCGTTAGCCAGTTAGGAAATTTCTTGTTAAACAGTGCGCATCGCCCCGTAGTATGTACGTGCTGCAGAAAACGCTGTACGTTACATGCTAAGCTTGGTTTGTTTATCCCACGCAGGCGCGTAGCCAGGATTGTGTTATTGGGAGGGGGTGGTGTCATCGGGCTTTGGGGCACGATATGAGGGAATAGTCTAAGGATAGAGAGAAAAACTGCTATTTAAGGTGTTTTTGCATTGCACGGTTGGGTCATGGGGGATTTTGACCCCACCCCGTGGCTATACCCACGCGGTGCCCCTTAATCCCTTGCGACAACGAATTACCGAACCAGCTTATTAAGCTACTGCATAGCACGCGTTAGTTATGTCTAAAAGTTAGGCCTCACATCCTACACTTGAACAGTCATTTGAAGTCATCATTTCTTACGAAATCAAGGGAGGAAAACTCACCAGTCAGGTAGTCTGGCCATTAATTTACCAAAACATGCAACCGGCCACGGGCACTTTCTATCTCTTGTGTTGTTGTCGCCGATTCTCAGCAGTCCTTTGCCGTGTATCCTCTGCTGTTGACGATTTCTTTCTGTTCGTTGTACGGTGTTTAGGTCCTCCGTTCTTTTATAGGGTTATTTACGCAAGCTAGCTACTTCCATATTTTCAGAAATTAGCCTGGCACACCTTTCCGAAATTAATACGAGAAGCTGAACATTACAATATGCACATGTCGGACTCGTGAGGGCTCAGGCTAACTTAAAAATATGCACATGTTGGACCCGTAACGCCTCAGGCTAACTAAGCTAGCTGTAACGTTACATAACGTTTGTATAGCAATCGGTACAAACATGTGTACATATTCGCATCCAGCGCTAGCGTTGTAAACGTCAACAATTTTACCGCGTTCTGTAATGAATATACATTTCTTGTATTCTCACATTTTTAGTTGGCCAGTTAACGTGAATAAAAACGGAAGAATGACCAACTTGATTTTCATACTTTTGGGCGTGCACATACGCATGTAAGTGATACGAAAGTATGTACAAATAGTGCATAGATAAGCAGCTTTAACACGATTTCTGATGAATGTAGCATTTTTAGTGAAGACACACTGTTAAAAATTTCTCTGTAAAATTTACATAATTTTTATGGCAATTTTTTTTCCAACCAAATAATGTTTTTTTTTACAGCCAGACTGTAATCATGAAAAAACATTAAGTGTTTGTTTTTTCTTTACAGTTTTTGCATGTAAATTAGTTTACAAATGTCTACTGTAAAATCGAATTACAGAATTGTTCTGTTTTTTTTTTTTACCTTAATTTTATGTGAATTTACAGCCTACAGTTTTCATTCTCGGCTTTTTAATATTTATTATAATATCGTTTTTTTTCCTATCATATGTTATTACGTAACATACACTTCTCCATTACGTAGATCAGGTATTTGCTTATCAACGTAATGTGTCGTTACGAAGTTATTTTCAATCAAAACACAATGAGGATACTTTGTTATCACATTGTTGTCCAGTAGACTGCTATCTCTAGGAACTTTGTAATTGGAAAGTCACATTTTTTGTACAATATAATAATTGTTTTTAAAATAAATATGACAAAGAATGCAAATACATTGGTTGCAAACATTTCCAGACAAGGTAAACAATAAGTGTATCACTTCCTGATTAAAAAAACGCCAAAAAAGATATTATTCAAAGCAACAGCAATCCTATTGTTAGGAAAATGCCTACAAAATAAGCTCCACCCATTTATGCAAAATGAGATATACGTCATAAAGTGGTAAATTTACAGACTCTTTCAAGTAAATTTGTGAAACGTTTTTAATTCGATCAAGTGCATGAGCGCCTGTGGCGATGAGTTGACATCAGTATACCAATTGTCAGTATAATAAATGTAAGTTAATTTTCAAATAGGACCATAAATTTGCCAAAAATGTTTTCTTTTTTAACTGAAACTTCGCAGAACGATGCATGTTATATATTGAAAATTTTCTGGCTATTTCTTATTTGTTTGTTTGTTTGGGCTTATTTTTGTTTCTTTTTCAGCTTAAAAACAAAATGAATGTTTGTTAAATGACAGTATATTTATGTGAAATCAGAAGAATACAAAATTTCTATAAATTTACAGAAAAAGTTTTACAAAGCAGTAAAATTTGGTTAAAAAAGCAGACAGAAATGGTTTTTCAAATAAACAGAAAATACATGTTAAACAACCCTTTTTTATTGTAGCAATACAAAGTGTCTGTAAAGATACAGAAAATCTCTATTAAAAGTAAAATACAAAAAGTTTAAGTTAAAAAAAGTCTGTAAATTTACAGAAATTTTTAACAGTGCAGAAGGATAAAGAGAAAGGCACCACTATATTTTGGAAATATTATATGTCCTCTCTTTCCCAAATAACATTGTATCATATTTTCACCTTGGAGACAAGATATTTGCAGTTTGAAACTTCGCAAGTGAGCATTCACTCCTTCGTTTTTCTCCAAAAGCATATGATGAAAACTCTAGCCAAAGTTCAATCTCCGATAATCGTTATCTACTAAACCAGTTTCTTTTGAATATTGAACTTTTTATTTTTCTTCAAATGCCAAAAAATACCCAATTAGGCCTACGTAAGACTATGAATAAGAATTATTGACATTTTAAACGGATGTACTTTTTCGCTTTGCGTAGGCTAAGCTTGAGTGCGGTCTCCCAGAATGCATTCATCGCGAGTGCCAAGGGTGTAAAAATTGCGCAATAACGGTCACTAATGCGAGGTCTGCTTCGTAACTGAAAAGTGTACTTCAAACACGCGGAGTAACTGCAGAAAGTTTGTTTCTTCTGTAAATAATATATCTTCCATGTGTCTAGCTTTTAGTTTTAGCAGATTTAACCTTTCTTATTAAGTTATTCATTTCTTTACGAAACTTTGAATCTATAGACCTGGGAAAACACTAATAAAAATGATCCCCTAAGTTCATACTCGTATAATATAGAGGGAGGGCTTATGGTCACACTAAGTTTTAATATGTTAATGGGACATTCATTCTAAGCATTGCCTCGAACTTTGAATCCATGAAAAGTGTGGTTCTCAAGACATGAGCAGGTAAAGTCACGTTTTCAACAACAGTGAACTAGTCTTGAAACAAGTTCATACATCATAACATCCACACATTAATGGACAGCTTTTTTAACCTTTACAACCAATTATCTCTTTCAGAATCGGAAAGTGTTTGCTCAAATGACATGAGAACATTAAAAAAAATTGCATTTCCCACAGGGAGGTCCTATCCCTATTAATTCCAAGGTCAACACAGCAGTCTTAAAAACAAAGGGAAAACATTCGTTGTCTACGAAGCTCTATTTAGGACATAGTAAAATAAAATTATTATCTACGTACGTATACGTACGTGATAATTATTCCGTACGTACGTGATAATCATTAGGTAGACGTCGTAATAATATATTCAGCAGTATTGACGAAGGTGACGAACAGACACCTCACAATGGAAAGTAAGACGAGTCATGCGGAGGTAATTTTATATAAAATTAGGGAACATCATTCGGAAAACCTCACATATCTTAGCTTTGAAAAGGAGGGGGGCTCTTCCAAAACTGCTCACATACGAGATAAATTCGGGACAAATCCGTAGTTATGGGTTTGGTTCGTTTGAATTCTCAGAAAGCAAAAACTATTGTGAGACGTGGGATGATATTGTCCTACCTAGGAAAGATTAATCCCCTAACTACTAAGTGAAGCTTTTCAGAGGAGACTCAAAGGTTTAAGCTAATGTTTTTTTTTTTTTTTTTTTTTTTTTTTGCTATTGCTAGACGCGTTTCGCTTAGACAGATTACTTACAGAGGCGGATTTTTTTCTAAACGAAGGCAGTATTGGCCAGAGTTACATGCTCAAGAAGGGACGATAATTACCAACGACAGGCGATTAAAGACAGGATAGCAAGTTTGATTAATGATTGAGAAAATGTACCTTTCAGAATGCTGATGTATAGCAGATGCTGTTGTAATCCATCTGGGGCGCATCTGATCATATGCTCTGAGCACTGTCAGTGACAACAATGCGTTGCTTCACATTACTGTTTTTTCTTGTGTGTGTGTGTGTCATTTCACAAATGACAGTTGTATAGATAACAAGTGCTTGACCTATTTCATTCATGAAACAAATGCGTTGTCTAACTATTCATTCATGAACTTACGCATTCCTTCCGTTTTGATTGAACAGAAGAAACGAGAAATGTGGGCCATCTTGTCTGCATACATGTATAACAGGAGCGATCGTCGGAAGACTGAAAAGAGCAAAAATAGATCCTTAAAATTTGCAAAATATTTCATTAAATTGCGTCTGGAGATATTCAAAAAATTTTCCAAAGGGTGAATACTACTCTTCTTAGACTCCTTTCTGGGACCGCGGTCAGAAACAACCTTCATTCCAACCCCCACCCCCCACTCCTTATCCTCATCGAAAAATCTAACTACGCCTTTTAAACGAACAAAAGATAAAATACGTGATAAATCGTTTGAATCCTCTGTTTCTTCAAACAAAACTGTTTAGGGATCACTGTCAAGCTAGCATGGGAGGGTCATTTTCGGTCATGCAGAAGGTAGGAAGAACAAACATTTTAGGTACGCTCCTCGCCAACTCACGGTGACAAACCGCTTAGAAGTTCGGCACAAGCCGTCCTCATCCCCCCGCCCCCACTCCCCCGGTACATAATTCCTGCAAACGCGCCTGGTCATATTACCTTCGAGTAACATTGATGTTGTATGCGTTACTTAATGAATAAGTCTCATTTGGTGGACTACTATTGGCGATGAAGCGTCGAGATTTCAAATTTGGCCAGGAAATAATGGGACGAGGTGAAGACGGGAACAAGGTGAAGACGTTAAGACGGGTCCGTTATTTCCAAAATTTGGATACCAGACGGCTTGAGAGAAAATTGTAGTTCTACAAATGTGGTTTGTTCATATTTTACCACCGCAAAATGGTTGACAAGCTTAATTTATAGGCCATCAGCTTTTGCACGGCTGACCATGCGATGGGAATAGCAGATCAGTATTTAAACAACCTGAATGCAGGAGTCTCACACAAATTGCTAGAATGTTAGAACAATGTATGAAACGTTAAGAAAAGCTCAGTCCTTTTGTTGGCGAGCCTGTTAATTAAGTAGGGAACTTGGTATCCCCTACCTTCGCTTTGCGACTCTTTATGTACGTAAAATATTACGTACGTACGTGATAATTATTACCTACGCACGTAATATTATGACGTTCGTACGTAATAATTATCACTTACGTACGTAATAATTGTTTTTACCATGTCCTAAACAGAGCTTCGTACTTGTCAATGTGAGGAAGTGATGTAATCTCTTCTGCTCACACTTTGGAACACAAATCTAGCGACTTCATTTACTAAATACGTCAAAGTATACATTGAATAGAAATTTCACTATACTGTGTAGATTTGGTTCGTCTTTCAAACGTGAAAATAAAATTTTTGCTTCAACTTCCCCTTTCTGGGAACGATTGCAAATTGAACTGTTTATATAGAACTAATCTAGTCTTGTATATACCAGGTGAGGGAAATTGAATGACAATTGTTGAACCATGACTCAGATTGTGCTGAGTCTGAAGGTATCTACCTGCTTTAAAGCGCCCCTATCAGGTGCATGGTTAAGGGGGTGAATGGGGCAACTGCCCCTTCCTTGATATAATTTTTGGTTTTTAATAATGTGTATTTATGATAACGCTAGTATCCCGTGAACTATTAATATGTTAAAATGTAAGTTACAATTTCTGCAAAATGCTATTTTCAGTGATCCGAGGGGTATTTTCGGTTAATTGTTTGACAGCCTAGCGCCAACTCACCCAATATCGTGTCGCTATGCTACAATTTGATAGTCTGTTTACAGCTTACTCCCCACCCCCTTAACAAATTCCAAGCTACGCGACCAGCACCTGCATGAACATCCTTGACCCTCCTGTCCACCGAAATATCTAGCTCCGACACTATCGTTCATTCACCTTCTCATATTTTCTGTCGGTTGGCATGCCCTGTACATCAAGCGTCTCTTTGTCATTAGAGAGAGAGGAATAGGTTGGTATTTAATTATAAAATGATCAGATAAGCTCTATATCTAAAAACAAGTTCCAGTTTAAAAAAAAGTGGATTTCCAAAATCCAGGTTTTCACCATTTTTATCACAAAAGTTTGTATTCTTCGAAACTAATGTCGACAATACCCAGAGAGAGTGCCACTCCTGGCAGTAATCGGTGACATCTTGTCATATGTCCGACAAGTAGGTAGTCCTTTCATCCCTAAGCTACAGGGCGCATGTGCGACAAGGAGCTTGTTTTTCCCCACAGAATAGAGGATGAGGATATCCAATTGGGCGTTTACTTTTCCAAAATAGGCAATCACGTTTGTAAAAGGAGCTGTCAAGATATAAACAGAAAATCCATTTCGAAAATACAACCTGCTTAAAACCATAAGCGTACGAGGCGGGGTGCAGAGGGCACTTGCTCTTTCAATTCGGGTAAAACAGTTGGTCTATTCGGGCAAAACATGATAAAACGTGCCATAATTCGCTCGAAATTTGCCCTTACCCTTCCCAAAACATTTCCCCGTACGCTATGCTTAAAATAATTTTCATCACTTTTGGAACAAAGTATTTAAGCCATTCACTGTGCGCTCAGGGTTTTATAATATACCCACAATATTCCCAACTTGTCGTAAGAGACGACTTTAAGGAAAAGACTGAATTTGTATTGGATATTGAATAATACACTGACTGCTAACCTATACTTACCTACCTTTTTACCTATCAGTCTGCCACTATATTTTATACCTTTGGGTTGGTTTGCGTTAAGCCCCTCCGGCTAATTTTAGTGACGTGACGTAATGGGCTGTCATCTATACGTTATGTAAGTTAGAGAAGGTTTAACGACGCAACAACACAAATTTATTATGTAGTGTCAATTCGATTACAAGTGCAAACTTTGAATATATTTTCAAAAATGGTTCAAGTTTAAGTTTGGTTTCCCATTACTCGCCTCTTACGGCGGGCGAAAAATACCGTGGGTATATTCTACAATCTCAAGCTCACAGAGGACAACCATGGATTGATTTGCTCGGTTGTGTGGCGCCGAAAACCAACCAGACGTAGGGTGAGTAACGGTCGTTTGTGTGTATTTCATAGACGATGGTCGGGGACAACCTACTCGTCGCACACAACCTTCCTCAACATACACAAACACAAATTAGTCAAACAGTGCTTGAATCGACTATTAGTCAAGAACATTAAATAATTGTGTTTACACCTGGATGCAGTTCAAAGTCGTTCCAAGAACGTTCTATACAGTATGCTAACACAGTATGCTAACTGAGTGTCAGATCATGTATCGGAAGTCAGATTTAATACAATTTTATCAGATTCAGCCCAGTAAAAGGAGGCGTAACCCATGTCACAATGTAAACACAAATTAGTCAAGGGGTGTCTGAATTGACTAACCTTGGCAGTCACTCATAATTGACTAATTTGTGATAATAACTAATTTCGCAATAATTGACTAAAGAATGTTATTCAAAACTTAGTCTAGGCGGTTTAATATATAATAGAAAATAATAAAAGTGGGTCAAATATTAGTCACATATTAGCCAATGTTATTGAGTAACGTGGTTAACGGGATTAGTCATTCCAGTTTGACTTAGTTGCTTTTACAATGTACGCGATTGGTTAAATAAAGAAACGGCCAAGACCAGGTGAAATATTAGGTTGAATCCAAATAAATATGTCGATTTTTTTCAAGTGACTCCCATAGTCTCTTTTGTGACTTCCTTTCAGATCCGGCTGACTGCATTTATACTGGCTATAATGACGATGTAGTGATACCGGTGAAACATGGCGAAATTGAATACCCCAGTTGTTCAAGCTATTGGTGAGTCGTTTTAAAAGAGCTTAGAGTTTAAGGGAAGGATTAGTTCGATGTGTAAAAAATAAACACAAAACATGTTGACTGCTTGAAATGATTCAAAGTATTTTTCCATACTTAGGGTTAATTCTCGACTAAAGAGGTCACTGAAGTGGCTACTGTAAACTCACTGTTATGGATAAACGTAATCATTGAAGGTTTACCCCATTTTATTCGGGTTGGGCCGTTTTAATGTAGTTATTTGTACATAACATAGTCACATTCAGTCACTGAAAACCTAAAATGGCCAGCCAGACTAACTTAAACCTAGACCAGATGATATCAGTCTTGATCAACGTGCGAGCTAGTAGGGCCAGCTGGACTAAGAACAATGACTTACTTTGCAATATATGGGGTCTGCTGTACCAGCTAATTGTTTGACTAACATGCTGGTTGGGCGAAAAGGATGCAATAATCTTCCTGATTTAAATCAAAGCTAGTCAGGCACGCTGGAATAACTTCAGCTAGTTGCTTGACTAGTTTGGGACTAAAATAAAGTTAGCCGAGATGGTGTCAATGTTGCCTTATCAGATATGCCATCTCACGAGCTGGACTTACCAGTTGTTACCATGGGAATAATCCACTAAAGAAACGTATTGTAAATGATTCCCAACGTCAGACCAAACCCAATACATATCATAGGCAAATAATGATTGTGGGTTGCTTCGTGTCTAACCAGGGAGCTGCTATAAGCAGTTCCTGGTCTAACAATTTGCGTCTGGTGTAAGGCATGATGTAAATTTCCATTCAGAAGATTCCACAATAATCCAATGACCGAGACTGCTTGCCCAGCTTAATCTACACACATTAAGTTCAGTGCAGTAGACTATCGCACGCCAAAAGGCTCACAACTTAGATAATGTTCTAAAATACACGTCTATGCCACAGATCTCTATGAACTAGAAATTGTGGTTACGTACTGTAACCACAATGGCCATGACATTGTGCTAGTCTTTGGTTGCCCATGTAGGGGAAGGATGGACTGCCTGGTTAATCCGACGGACAACAGGGACAAAGATCTGCTATGTGGATTGAGGAACAAAAATTTTCCAGCAGACTGTTGAACCCTGTATCGCATCCAGGACCGGAATAATCTATAAGCAATCCACCCTATGAAAACGAGTGCACACGTAGGCCTACATACACACACAACCAGACACACATACACACTCAAGATGACATGCACATGCGCTCAAAGTGACCCTTTCAAGAAGCCACCCAAATACCAAAATGTATTACATTTTGGTTATTCTCCCTTTTTTGTTATTTTAAATCTGCCCGAATTATCGGAGGGGCAAAGCCTATGTTTGCTCCCCCAATATTGTCATTGTTGTTGCAGTTAGTGTAATTTGCACGGGTTACCCGGGTACCCACTCATTATCGTATAACCCGGTTTCAAATGTACTATGAAGCTTAAAAATTTTGCATGCAAAAAGGATTACCCAATATTTACGCCATTGCCCACGGTACTGGACTTAAATATTATGCAATTAGTTTGGTAAACACTCTTGGGGCATAGGAAGGAAAAGACAAATTATGTGTTAGTTCGTTTTTTATTTTGTGTTTAATGTGTACCAAATAAATAAATGAAAAACTTTGAAAGATGTTTGTACTTATTTCCTTAAGTTGAAATTTTTATCAGCGATCGCGCGCTATCGTCACGTAGGTGAGTTACTTCTCACACACGTGTATGTAACTTTTAACCTTGTTATCCGATGGTGATTCAAAATCACACTGTACCTCACGCAGAAACTAGCAGCCACATCACCCCGCCCAGCTCGCACAGTGCCCGTAGCGTTCGGCATGCTGAACGAAAGAAATGCGGTCATGTGATCATCAGAAAATGCGACTAACCGCAATAATGGACATGCTGTGTCATGTCCATTAATTAACTTGATTACCACTTCGTCTATGGAAGCACGTACAAACAGTTGAAGTCACCGCGAACAGGTGACGACAGCCATACCACTCCCATTCTTACGCGACTGGTTAAAAGCTGAGCTAACATTAATGTTCAGAAGAAGAAAATTAGCGCAACATAAGCCTTTTTAGAGAGCCGTACATCAGTGGCGTGGCCAGGATGGGATTTTTTGGGGGGCCCAGGTAACAAGTGGGGGGGGGGTCTGGTACCTCCGAATGTCAGGTACGGCAAGACTATCTAAGCGGAGCGCCACCATCAGTTGGCGCGGAGCGTACAAGAAAATTTGGGGCTTTAAAACCCCTCCAGGTGGCCGGAAACGGCACTTCCCATGTGTTTTAAGCTGGATGTACCCAGCCTTGAAATACGAATCTCATGTCTGCGATGTCTCAAACAATGAGAATAAAAAATCAATCTATGAAAAATGGTAATACATACACTTTTTAGGGACCTCAAAACTGCGCACTTCTGATCTGTGGCCTGGGAGATGAGACTAAAGGGAGCCGGTATCTCCCTTTTCCTTGGGAAAAATTGTAAACTTCAGAAGCACGTAGATCGCAAATGCGGCAATATTTGAATCTAAGTGGAGCGCCACCATCAGTTGGCGCGGAGCGTACAAGAAAAATTTGGGCTTTAAAACCCCTCCAGATGGCCGGAAACGGCACTTCCCACGTGTTTTAAATTGGATGTACCCAGCCGCAAATTCGGCAATATTTGAATGGATTTCAGCTTACCTAAGGCAGTACCTCACCCTTTAACAGGAAAACCAAAAGTAGTTGTGTCCCGCTCTGAGAAACTTTCTTTGCGTTAGATTTCCTAGATGCAAAATGGTGCTATGTTTGGATTTTCCCTTTTTGGGGAGCATGAAAAATATAAAAATATTTTTAGTTTTTGTAGAGATTTTACAAGAGACATACATACTACCAAAGAAACAATGTGCAAAATGGTGCAGTATTTGTTAATCGGTACATTACGTGGTCAAAATTAAAATACTACGAATAAATCCCTCAAAATAATTGAACCTCAGAGCAGAAGTATGGATCATGTGGGAAACACATGAAATCCGGACCTTGTGGACATTTTACAAATCCCCCGGACGCCAGTGCCAACTACTAAAACGAGGACTTGTCGAAAAAAATCGTTTTACAGTGGCACTTGTCATGGGCAGGAGTGAGGCACGACATAGGCTTACTTGTTAAGGGTGGAAGGGAAGAATTATCCGAAGGCAGTACCTTACCCTTATCTGCTTACGGCATATTTTGTGTATAATTAAGTATAGGAAGGGTCGTGTAAGAGTGGTCTCCAGTGTATGATTGCCTTATTTTCAGTAAATCAATCAGCCATCCGAAAGGGAGAAAGGGTCTTAACCTAAAAAAGTCGCATTAAAGTTTGTCGTCGAGACTTTCGTTTCATCTTCGAAGTGAAATGCAATAAACTACAGTGCAGATCACAAACGGTATCTAATTTAGTGAAAGTAGGCATTTTGAAGTTACTGCTTGATTTCATACGTGCGGACAAAATGTGTTTTACACACACTCATCCATTTTTTTTTTAATTTTTACACATTTTTTTATTTTTATTTTTTCAATTACTTTATCAGGACGCAAAAAATCTGGGGGGCGGGCTAGGCCACCCAGCCCCTCCCCCCCCCCGTGGCTACGCCACTGCCATACATGGGCAGACTAAGGACACCAGAAGTGTACGTAGTCTTTACATGTGCATGGAAATTTTCGGGGTTGAAAGCAGTTCCATGGAGTTGGTGCGGAAAACACCCTAAAATGCCACAACAAACTTGATGCTCTCTTTATTTTATCACATTTTACTTTAATCACCTTAAAGTCACCTTTATGTTAAAAATAATTACTTTCAAATTATGTTCAAATTTTATTGCTTTTCAAAACATAGTTTAAAAAATATTTGCACTTGATATTGTAAAAAACAAAATTTGTTATACAGTTATACTAACAGTCAACAGGTAGTCTCTCAAAAATTATTTAACACCTTTGAAAAACTCTTTTAACTCATTCTACAATTCCCACCAGTCTCTGTGTATTCATACCCCCCCCCCCCCCAACAATCACCTAACAATATCTACTTGTAGACTCGCACTTTGAATTTAGATTTTCTTGACTTTAAAATCAATTCCAAGTGGGTAAAAGTGCTGAAAGCTTCAAGAACTTTACAGAGAGCTGAATGTGAAAAGTACATTTTCAGTTAATAGAGATTGTTCATGTTCAAATTCAGTTCTGAAAGTGGACAAGTGTGAATTTTCTACAAGGAGTTGTGGGTATTTCCCACGTGATTCCCACGTGATTCGTGATTAAAAATCATGAGGTGGATCACAACTATAACATCGGACTTACCAAGTTTTATGTGCACACACTGCCAATAAACTAGTGTTATTTACGAAAAAAGTATGATCTCAGTTACCTAACCCTTACTCCAAATCCAGATGTGGGTCAGATATGGAATTCCATATATGGGCCAGATATGGACTTCATATCTGGCCCATATCTGCTGCAGATATGGGATTAATATCCGGGCCAGATAAAAAAATTGGGCAGATATAACCTTGATCTGTGCCAGAACCAGATATAATCCACAAATGGGCCAGATAAAATTTTATCTGGATCGGGTCTTAGTCTGGAACAGATATGAACCATATAATGCAATACCATATATGGTATATATAAAACTATTCCATACTGATCCCATATAAAGCAGTACCTTATCTAGTTTTCAATAAAGGTGTGTTGTATTGATCCCATGTAAAGCAGTGTCATATCTGGTTTATGTAAAGATTTACTGTATTGATTCCATATTTAGGAGACAAGTATGGTGCATATATGTCCCATATCTGGACCATTTATGATTGGACCAAAATTTATAAGTTCACTACCTTTGTGTAAAGCGTATCAGAAACCTTCCGAGCCAGCATAATGTTAAGGGCTATCTGAAAATCTATAGCAAAGTTAAATGCCGATTGTATGACATTGACTTAAGTACTTGAAGTTGTTAAATTACTTAATAGTGAAGAACAAACGGCTTTGAAATTCCTACTTTTAAATGTTTACACTGCATTGTTGGTTTAAATTGTCATATGGGACAATATCTCACCATAAATTTTGTTGAAGGTTTCATGATTTTTCACTTCCTTAATCACAATAAAAAGAAAATTAGGGCCCTAAATTCGTGACCATTGGAAAGTCATTTTATGTAGGACAGGTACAAAAAATTAAACCAAATATGGCTATGTAAAAGTTGATATGCAATTCTGTCATGGTATTTTAATCAGTTATATCTGCCTTGATATGGCCATATCAAACTTTATTTGCATATCTGGGAAGGCATTTCATCAATTTATATCTGGCTTGATATGGCCATATAAAACTTTAATTGCATATCAGGGAAGGCATTTCATCAATTTATATCTGGCTTGATATGGCAATATGAAACTTTATTTGCATACTTGGGAAGGCATTTCATTAAGTTATATCTGGCTTGATATGGCCATATAAAACTTTATTTGTACATCTGAGAAGGCATTTCATTTAGTTATATCTGGCT
Source organism: Holothuria scabra (assembly GCA_037179385.1). Taxonomy (NCBI): domain Eukaryota; kingdom Metazoa; phylum Echinodermata; class Holothuroidea; order Aspidochirotida; family Holothuriidae; genus Holothuria; species Holothuria scabra. Next base: position 2,091,862 of record CM074199.1, read on the forward strand.
TGATATGGACATAAAAAACTCTATTTGCATATATCTGGGAAGGTATTTCATTAATTAATATCTGACTTGATATGGCCATATCAAACTTTATTTGCACATCTGGGAAGGCATTTCATCAATTTATATCTGGCTTGATATGGCCATATAAAACTTTAATTGCATATCAGGGAAGGCATTTCATCAATTTATATCTGGCTTGATATGGCAATATGAAACTTTATTTGCATACTTGGGAAGGCATTTCATTAAGTTATATCTGGCTTGATATGGTCATATAAAACTTTATTTGTACATCTGAGAAGGCATTTCATTTAGTTATATCTGGCTTGATATGGACATAAAAAACTCTATTTGCATATATCAGGAAAGGCATTTCATCAATTTATACTTGGCTTGATATGGCCATATAAAACTATATTTGCATATCTGGGAAGGCATTTCATCAATTTATATCTGACTTGATATGGCCATATCAAACTTTATTTGCATATCTGGAAAGGCATTTCATCAATTTATATCTGGCTTGATATGGCCATATAAAACTTTATTTGCATATCTGGGCTTTTCTTGAATCAAGTTATATCTGGCATGGAATGGCCATATAAAACTTCATTTGCATATCTGGGCTTTTCTTGAATCAAGTAATATCTGGCATGAAATGGTCATAAAAAACTTGATATATTATATCGAGCATCTAAATCTAGCTGTATATCTGGCTTGATATGGCCATTTAAAGGCTGTATTTAACCAGATATATCGAGATATCAATCCATATCTGGATCTGGATTAAGGGAAATTAGACTTTTATTTGCATATTTTTGTTTTAACCTATCCACTTGTAAGTGAAACGTTCATCGGCAACCTTTAACCTGTCGATAGGTGCAATTAATAGCCGCAAAACATGGCATTTTTGTTGCTTAAAATTTAATATGAAGTCTTGCTAACTGCGTTCGTTTATTGATCTTAAGTGGTTGCAAGTCCGATTACGTAATATTGGAGTAGTAGTAGGGCTGCACAGTGACTTCATAGAAACTGCCAGAAGCGGTATCCAGCTTTATATATAGAAATCGGTGGTCTATGCGCTAAAATAACAAGTTCATACACGATGATGTTCTAACTTCATACAATCATGATGTATATCCTAAAACAACACGTTCATCATGTTTAAAAGTTACGTTGTACATTTTAAACTACACTTTGTGTATCTAATAACAAAGGTTGTTTTTATTAAATTGTATGATCATCATGTTATTATTGTCCCCTCCGATGAGTGAGCCTTTCGGCGTGCCTAAAGTTCACCCAAAGGTTTACCGACTTACGCTGATTATATAAAATACATATGGTGTAGTAAGATTACACGTTTATGTAGGCTAATAAGTGCTTACGATGACGTTCTGATTGCCTACGATCATGTACTGATTTCATACGTATATGTACTGATGGCAGAAGTTCATGTACTGATCTCATATGAACTTAATGTGTACGCTCATGGACTGAAGGGGCTTATGTGGTTATTGAATGATAGTAGGCCCCTGGCAGTATGAAGGGCCCAAAGAATTATTGTTGCAACTACGACCTGTAGAAGTTTTGATCAGATTGGACATTCGATGGTACATTTCATGAAAAGCAGTTAGGAGAACAAAAAGTCTTTTTTTTAATTATTTTCATGACATGTGTATGACTCAAGGTCTTCTGGCAAAATCATAGGCCCTGTTGATAGGGAAACTAAGTTCAGAACCGGAAGGACCTAATCATTTTCTAGTCAGGTAGATATTCACTAAGTGTAGGTAGGTATCAAAGGTCAGACTCCATTGCACCACAGCAGTTTGAAAGTTCCGAACCCAGGGCTCAATCTGGGCAAAACAGCATCGAACACTACAGGAAAAATTGAGGTCACACTCGGTGACCACTGCATTTCCATTAGTTGTCATTATTCAGAGGTGGTCAACCAACTAGTATGAATACCCCAAGAAACCAACTTTATTTTAGGTCCCTAGAGGACTGTATTCATAACTGGTCGACGTGATGTTACGTGGTTGTCTATAGGCATCACACATTATAAATGCATTTACAGTATTAATTGCATCTAGAGCCCCAGTGATTGCCTATAGACAACCACGTAACATCAGGTCTGCATTAGTTCGAACTTCCCTCCCCTCTTCTTATCATGATTCTAACAGTGAAAATGTCACACCTCGACCTCTCCCCCAACATTTTACATCAGGCTCCGGGTGGGTCTTTGAGGCCGGGGAGATTTAACTGCGACGAAAATGTAGTCTATCTGCTTTATTGTATCAAATGCCCCCATGTCACCTACATAGGCGAAACGAGTACAAAGTTTAGACTCCGATTCAATGTTCAAAAATTAAGCATACGGCAAAACAAGAAAGGTTTCCCGGTTGCCGAGCATTTTAATATCCCAAACCATGGCCTTTCTGACCTTGAATTTTCCATTCTCTATGGCAACTTCAAAACAGCCCAGGAAAGAAGCAACCGGGAATTTAAAGCAGTCTTACGTCTAAACACCCATCACACTGGACTTAACAAAGATCTCACTTTTCTAAGCTTCTACGTCCGAATGCACCCTGATAAGGTCTAGTTTCTTCTCTATGCACTGTAATTCAGTTCAATTGAAGAAAAGCGTTGTACACGACGCTCGAAATATTTTTTTTGTAATTTTATTATATCGTTTGTGTAGACGTATAGCCTATAGTTGGAAATGAAAGTATAATTTTTTTGTCGTTTGCTGTTTCTTCTTATATATGTATATATGTTTCCAATGTTTTTCTCGACCTTAAACTGTCCATCAACAACCGTACAATTACCTCTAAACTACACTTTAAGCCAACCGACTCGCATAACTACCTTTTGTACCCTTCCAACCACCACAAATCTACGCACTAAATCTATCCCTTATTCCCAGCTCTTGCCAGCCCAGACGAATTTCTTCGAAGGATTCTGACTTCTCTACTGCCTCTGAAGAAATTTTGCTCTTTTTTGAAAAACGCCAGTACCCTGCCAAAATCCTCTCTAATGCCCTACGCAGAATTCAAGGAACTAACAGAGAGGAAGCCTTGGAGAAAAAGAACAAATCTGGTACCAATCTACATATTCCTTTAGTTATTTCATATCACCTTTCGGTTCGTCCTATTTTACACGCTATCTACAAAAATGTAGAGTTGAACTGACAAGACCCCTCAACCCGTGATGTTTTCCCGGAACCCCCCATCACTGCTTTTAGAGTTGAGAAAAATTTACCCAACCATTTAGTTCGGGCTTCCCAGCCACAAACTTCTTTCACCGACACGGCTGGTACCTTTCCATGTAACCGTCCGAGGTGTAATACATGCCCAGTTGTTGGCAAACACGACCTCGTCAACATTTCAGGCCCCAACGGCAATAGCTTTATTGTCAAACAAAGATTCTCCTGCATTTCCTCTAATGTAGTTAATATTTTAGCTTGTGGGAGATGTAACACGTTGTATGTGGGAGAGACCAAGCGCGGCCTCGCGGATCGAGTCAACGAGCACCTTAGGTCCATAAAACAGAATCTCAATGGATACCCCGTGGCTGCACATTTTAATCCCCCTTCACCTTGTTCTATACAGCATTCGAACGTTACGGCAGCTGTAATGTGCCGAGGCTACGATCGTGACCGCCATAGTGCTGAAACCGACTGATCATGAGGCTGGGTACTCTCCTCCACACGGCCTTAACGTTAGAATTGACCTTTTGTTATATACATCCCTTTTTAGCCAGTTTTTACTCCTCTTACACTAACCCGTTCGTGCTCACTTTTTACTGTGTAGGCCTAACTATTATTTATTTTCCAGACCTAGTTTTTGTCTACTTTTTTCCTTTTTTTCCGACCATGTTTGATTTGTACGTGCACTTTTTCATCCAGGACTTTCTTTTCCTTTTTTTTTTTTTTTGTTTCTTTGTTTCATCCTTCGCACTCATGTTTTCTGACATTCACTTTCGTCCGGTTCTGTTTTTACAGCGGTTGCTTCGAATTTAATTTTTTTCTTGTCCAATTGTTACTGTTGGTTGTTCAGTTTGGTTTTTGCCACCTGATGAAGGGTTTATACCCGAAACGTCGTGGAGTTCTCGGCAAACTTTTAAGCACTTGTTACTACCTCTTTTCGACCTACACATTTCAACAGTGCTCCGCAGCATTTCGACCTTATATATATATATATATATATATATATATATATATATATATATATATATATATATATATATATATATATATATATATATATATATATATATATATATATATAATAAAGAATTCAAAATGGACCCCAACCAGTACAGCATTAAAAGGTTGGGCTCCATTTTGAATTCTTTTAGGGTTTTAAATCTTTCAATGCTGCTACTGCCCTTTTGACAGTCACTTTGTAAATTTTGCCAGTCTATAAGTTGCCGAGGACGATCCTAGGTGGATCGAAAATTTCAACAATAAATGTTTTAACCAGTATTCCTATTTCGTCAATTATGAGTTGTTTTTTTACATGTTTTCATCTTATTTATTGGAATACACGTGGACCATTTTTCAATTATATATATATATATATTTATATATATATGCATATATTTATATATATTCGAGAAGCTTATGGCTATTTTATTCAGCCTTCTTCGAAGCGAAATAAAATGTGTTCAAATTAAATTACTAAAAGACAAGCAAAGCAAACAAAGGATAAAAGCAACCAGAACAAACTTAGCCCTGTTAAGAAAAAAACTTAAAATCACCGGAGGATAAAAAACAAAAAGTAAAAAGAGAAAAAATGATAAAAAGCTTAAAACCAGCTGTAAAATTGCTGCACAGGAGCAGTGAGAATCCTCTAGAAAGGTAAAAACTGATGGTAGATAAAAGGGGCCTGGAAGGAGTGTTAGGCAAGAACATTAAACATGGAAACAACCGGAAAAAATTGAATCTGGGCTTTACCGTAGGTAGCTGATTCTTTTAGATGAGTTAAATTCCTTTCTTTTATTAAGACCCAATGGGAATAAGGTATTCAATTGGGCAAGGCAATAAATCTCTCTTTTGGTGAGGAGGTATCAATACTAGACTTACTGTAAGTGTCGTTGGATAATTCCGAATATGACAGGAAAATTTTAACCCAGCTTTCTAATCCGCTACACTAGTACTATTCTCAGATTGACGAGGATCCTACCCAGGATATCCTAACGGTGGTTGCAAACTGGGCTTCCAAGTGGGTAAGCAAAGGTCAAATTGATGATAAGATAGCTGAATGGGTAGTTAAAATCTGGTAGTATTGGTGAACAAATTATATTACACTTAACCCTTTACCGTTGTTTGGGTCCTTTTGGACCCATGCGGAGAGCTCGGCTGTCACCCATCTTTACTGTTTCACGCGGAGCTCGAAACTGCAAGTAGCTACCCGAAAATTCGGCCACAACAACGAGAGGGACAATAGTTTAAGGTCACGGGGTCAATGGCCTACGGAAGCCGATGCGGGGCGGGCTACGTCCGCTTTTCCGCCCACTCCCGAGGCGCGCAAATATGCCCCGATCGGAGCACAACGGTAAAGAGTTAAGATAAAATATCTGCACCACTCGGCTAAAGGGTTACGTGCACACACGCAGAGACAGTGCATGGCATCAGCTTTGCAGTGAACACAGTCCACAGGCTCATTTTAACCCTTTACCGTTGTTTGGGTCCTTTTGGACCCATGCGGGAAGCTCGGCTGTCACTCATCTTTACTGTTTCACGCGGAGCTCGAAACTGCGAGTAGCTACCCGAAAATTCGGCCACAACAACGAGGGAGACAATAGTTCCAGTTCACGGGGTCAGTGGCCTACGAAAACCGATGCGGGGCGGGCTACGTCCGCTTTTCCGCCCACTCCCGAGGCGCGCAAATATGCCCCGATCGGAGCACAACGGTAAAGGGTTAAGTTATTTTCTCTATTGCGAGTTTACTATTTGATTAAATTAAAGTAATATATATATATATATATATATATATATATATATATATATATATACAATATTGAGAAGGTTGCAATAAGTTCTTACAACATAGCTTTACAGAATTGTTTCGTAAGGGCCAATAATGTAGGTCCTCACTCCTCAGAAGCCTGAAGTAGGATGATGTCAATAACGTGGAATACGTATGTGTTCGCTGCTTTTGAACGTGCCCGTTTTAAAGCACGTGTTCGTTGTAAACATCCAAGAACGGTGTACAACGAGCCAAGATACATTACCTATTAGAATAATTACACAGTAGATGTTTGTTCCTGTGTCTACAAGAGCTTATCAGTTCGTTTCTCTTATTTAGAGCTTCTAAGGAAGGTTTGAGTTTAATGAAGAACTTTTCTTCCAGACAGAGATTACAAGTTTTAGATGATGTGGAGTATGCTCGAGCTTTGTTCATGAGTTTCCATTTTACTGTCAGGAGTGTTCTACATCTGAATCCTTTAGTTTCCAGATGTATTCACTGAGTGCAGTTGCGTTTCTTTTGTCTTTGTGTTTAAGGCTAGACTTGTGGGCGGTGTACCTTGCTTTGAAAGTGTTTTCTGTTAGACCAATGTATGTTTCTTCGTTGTGGTTGTCGTGGCGTGTTACAGTTGCTTGGTACACAATGCTTTAAAACGGACACGTTCAAAATCAGCGAACACATACGTATTCAACGTTATTGACATTCTACTTCAGGCTTCTGAGGAGTTGGGACCTACATTATTGGCCCTTACGAAACAGTTCTGTAAAGCTATTTTGTAAGAACTTATTGCAACCTTTCCAATATTACAGCTCCCTTCACAGGGTTGAGCACTTTGCCATTGCCTGGTTGACATTATTAGTTAATTTTTACTATTACGGTTATTTAGCTCCAGTTTTCTGTTGAGCACTTTGTAAACCATAATGGACAATAGGTTCGACCGAGTCAATTTCGGATATTCAACAAAGAACATACCTATACCGTCAAACAAGAGCTATTTGAAAAGATTCATCTCTAAAACTGAATCATTTCTAAGGAACGTAAGATAAAGAACTCATTTCTTTCTCAACCCCCAAGCCGGGGTAGACAAAAAAGAACATTACGGCTTCCGATCGACAAAGGCTCCGCCCCAGATACCCGAACTAAAAGAGTTCGAGGACGGCATGATGAGCCTTGTACAGAATATTAAGTTTAACAACAATCGCAAGCCCTCCCAGGCACAGTTAAAAACCGACACGACCAAAATTTAAGCGGACAGTAAAGCATACGTTGCGGCTGACAAAACCAACAACTTCTACAAATTAGAACCTGAACAGTATAACAAGCTGGTACAACAAAGCATACAAAAAAGCACCGTCCAACACACGCAATCAAATCACTGCAGCTGACAAAATTATAGCTTCAAAACTTGAAATTAGTGACAGAGTCGACATCACAAGCGAAAAACAAGCATTTATTACACAAAAAGACCACAAACCGAACTTCAACAACAAACCCACATGCAGACTAATCCACCCATCAAAATCAGAACTAGGGAAGATTAGCAAACAAATAGTAGAACGGATAAATTCAGAAATCAAACAATGTACAGGTTACAACCAATGAAAGAACACAAGTGAAGTAATAGACTGGTTTAGTGAAATACACGACAAACACCACAATCGTGGTTATATATATATATATATATATATATATATATATATATATATATATATATATATATATATATATATATATATATATATATATATATATATATATATATATATACATATATTTCCGTGACAGATTCTTTTGTCAGCAATTTTGGTTTCATGTTGTTTGTCGGTATTTACGGTCTCTATGTCTAGAAACTGGACTTCGTCGTGAGAACCATTAAATGTGTTCTTGATTGTGGGGTGTTTCGAGTTAATAAGTGTTTGGAAGAGTGAAAGGGTACAAGAATGGCTATCCTGCTGTAAGCAAGCTATTGTGCTTGAGTTTCAGCTACTAAATTCAAAACTCAAACATTTTGCTTTTGGTACTATAAATAATACTATATGAACCTTTTAACGACTTCATTGCTGAGCAGTCGACCTGTCCAAAGAAAATTTACATGGCATTCCTACGGTATACAATAGCATGGCAACTTTCTATTGAATCTCATCTACGACCACAAAGAAAGACGTCACGACAAAAATTAAAATACTAAATTATATCTCACGTAATGGGTATTACATGTTCATCGAACGTACGACCTGGTGCCCATTTTCTACGTTTAAAAGCTAATTAGGTTGTTCGACGTTCGTTGTATTAGTTGTATGTACCAAAATAAACTATGCATACTTGTTTCGTGCACCACGTGAGCATCTCATGATAACTAATTCGTCATTACATACACAGGTTTCTGTGAATGGAAACTGAGCGAAGGTTTGCAGACTCTGTATATTATACTGTTTAGATACCTGGGTGTTTTTTGTTTTTGACAGAGCGCCATCTTTCGGCTGCTACAGAGTCTGCCCCGCAAGCTAGAGACTAACACGACTGAACGATAACGTTTTTTAATTTTCTATTTATTTCATTGAAGAAACACACAAGATTAATTTAACGAAGGGGTAGGAAAATCGTTATCACACAGCCATTCTCAAAATAGTTTGTCCTGATGCGTTCATTCAGAGTGGGGGAGTGCGTTTCTCTGTGCAGAATAGTATGTTTAGAATGAAGTTGCCATTCTGTTTGATATCAATTTCTCTCTCATGTTTAGCTCCTGTTATAATGGATATCTATTCTGCAGTGAAAGAATTTGTCCAGCAAGCTTCTATAGTAAGTATTTTCTTTAAGAATTAAGTTCTTTGTGATTGTTCTAGTGAAATTATGCAGTAGATGTTACAGTGAGGTGTTAAACTTTTTCAAATAAAAAGTAGTTTCTTCTGTTGGCAAAAGGTACGTTTACAGATGGGCAAAAGGTCTTAAGATATGAAAGCTCCTAGGTTGGAATTTCGGGAAGGACGGATAGCCTAGATAGTTAGGTATAGTTTTACGACCTAGTTTCCAACCCAATGTTCGAAGGAAGAGCGGACTCACGTTCACAAATTATTAGTAACAGACCTCATCTCATCAAAGTGGCAGAATTTTCTGATGGCTACACCAGTTACTAGCTCTGCATTAGCACTGCTATCCACCCTGCTTTAATAACGACGAAGACAAGACTTGCCTTTTGGAGAATATTGGAGTGAATCCTAATAAGCATTACTTTTTGCATTTTATACGATTTAACCAACATAATTTAAAAAGGATGTGGAAATTTACCTACATTACCTGCAACTTAACTGAATTTTGAAATACCTAATGAATAATTGTGCCTTGCCCAACATCTTTTTTTAAAGGTTTAATCATTGGTGTTCCATGTATCATCATTTTGCCCTATGTCGGTTTGGTCATCTGGGCGGTAAGTTTAATTGATTGTTAATTTGAAGTAATTGACTAAATATGACATATGGCGACTCGATGTCTAATTAACAACAGGTCAAGGGCATAGCTGTGGAATAGGGCGAACCGAATGCTGGCTGCACTTTGGAGGGGCTTGAAAGGAATGGCTCTCTTTTCAAAATTTTTGGATTATGGAGGGAGCGCTGGATACAAAATTGTGCTACATCTGAGTCTCAGCTCAAGCAATGATTCCTTCTTTTCGTCATACCCCCCTTAGATTTTACCACGAGGAGTGACGATCCCATAGTCCTAGACTGCAGGAATGCGACGTTATATACAAAATGTTATTACCACTTTACATTGACCTTTAAAGATATTATTATTGAAATATGATAACTTACACTCTATACAAAGTTGGGTAAAACTTTACCCAACCTGGTCGCGTTTAAACGAAGTGCACACCAAGTGCACACATGCACACATTCCTCCTGCCCCCAGTTGCGTAAAACATTTCCCAACCCGGCTGGTTAAAGTATTTCGCCAAGAAGTTGGTCGAACTTTTACAGATGTTTTGCCTAAATCGTAAATGATACACACACACGCACACACCATCACCCACACCCACACACACACACACACACACATATATATATATATATATTAATATAAGGTCGAAATGCTGCGGAGCACTGTTGAAATGTGTAGGTCGAAAAGAGGTAGTAAAAAGTGCTTAAAAGTTTGCGGAAAACTCCACGACGTTTCGGGTATAAACCCTTCATCAGGTGGCAAAAACCAAACTGAACAACCAACAGTAACAATTGGACACGACAAACATCAAATCCTAAGCGATCGCTGTAAAAACAGAACCGGACGAAAGTGACTGTCAGAAAACATGAGTGCGAAGGATGAAACACAAATCAAAAAAAGAAAAAGAGCGTCCTGGATGAAAAAATGCACGTAAAAATCGAACATGTTCTTAAAAAAGGGAAAACAGGAGACAAAAACTAGCTCCGGAAAAAAAAATTGTAAAAAAGGCCTACACAGAAAAAAACGAGCACGAACGGGTAAGTGTAAAAGGAGTAAAAACTGGTACAAAAAGGGGGTGAAAATTACAAAAGGTCAATTCTAACGTTAAGCCCGTGTGGAGCGAGAGTACCTAGCCTCATGATCAGTCGGTTTTCAGCACTAAGGCGGTCACGATCGGAGCCTCGGCACATTACAGCTGCCGTAACGGTTAAATGCTGTATTGAACAAGGTGAAGGGGGGTTGAAATGTGCAGCCACCGGGTATCCATGGAGATTCTGTTTGATGGACCTAAGGTGCTCGGTGACTCGATCCGCGAGGCGGCGCTTGGTCTCTCCCACATACAACGAGTTACATCTCCCACAAGCTAAAATATACACTACATTTGAGGAAATGCAGGAGAATCTTTGTTTGACAATAAAGCTATTGCCGTTGGGGCCAGAAATGTTGACGAGGTCGTGTTTGCCGACAACTGGACATGTATTACACCTCGGACGGTTACATGGAAAGGTACCAGCCGTGTCGTCGAAAGAAGTTTGTGGGTGGGAAGCCCGAACTAAATGGTTGGCTAAATTTTTCTCAACTCTAAAGGCAGTGATGGGGGGTTCCGGGAAAACATCACGGGTTGAGGGATCTTGTCGGAGCAACTTTACATTTTTGTGGATAGCGTGTAAAATAGGACGGATCGAAGGGTGATAAGAAATAACTAAAGGAATACGTAGATTGGTACCAGATTTGCTCTTTTTCTCCAAGGCTTCCTTTCTGCTGGTTCCTTGAATTCTGCGTAGGGCATTAGAGAGGATTTTGGCAGGGTACTGGCGTTTTTCAAAAAGGACAAAATTTCTTCAGAGGCAGTAGAGAAGTCAGAATCCTCCGAACAAATTCGTCTGGCTCGCAAGAGCTGGGAATAAGGGATAGATTTAGTGCAAGATTTGGGGTGATTGGAAGGGTACAAAAGGTAGTTATGCGAGTCGGTTGGCTTAAAGTGTAGGTTAGAGGTAATTGTACGGTTGTTGATGGACAGTTTAAGGTCGAGAAAAACAACAGATGAGTCCGAGATACAATGGGTAAATTTCAAAAAGGGGAAAAAGGAATTAACAAAGTCGATAAAAGTTTCTAAATCACGACGGGATCCAGAGGCAACTCCTACAATATCATCAATATACCTTTTGTAAAGTATAGGTCGTGGCCCGGTATACTGAGAAAAAAGTTGTTCTTCAAAGTGGCCCATGGTCAAACAGGCAACAGAGGGACCCATTTTGGTTCCCATGGCCACTCCTTTAACTTGACGGAAAAAACGCCCATTAAACTGAAAACAATTTTGCTTGAGAACAAGTTCCGTTAAACGTAGGAAGGTGTCAGTCGGTACAAGGGGATCACGCCGTTTGTCTAGGTAGTAACGGATAGCTGTTAAGGCAGCATTATGAGGAATTGACGTGCAGAGGCTGGACACATCCATGGTGAATAAAAGACGTTCTCCACAATTTTCAGGAAACTCAAAGTCACGAATAAGTCTCAAGAAATGTGGCGTGTCTTGAACAAACGACGGCAAAGCTGAAACTAAAGATATATATATATATATATATATATATATATAAATATATATATATATATATATATAATATATATATATATATATATATATATATGTATATAAATATATATATAAATATATATATATAAATCAAAAAATATATATAAATCAAATATATATATATATACTCAGTGAGAGTATATATATATACTCAGTGAGAGTATATATATATATATATATATATATATATATATATATATATATATATATATATATATATATAAACATACACCGTTCTCCTGAACGTTTTAACACAAACGTACATTTGGCCATTGAAGCAGAGTGTATGTATATCCCATAACGCAAAGGAAAAGTATATTCTTATATATTTATGAATTGTTTTTTAACCCTGTTAATGGTTCTCTTACAAATATTTCTTACAGTGTTGCCGGAACAAACGCTGCTGTCAAAAGTGCATGGTGAAAGACGTTAGTACAAAGATTCCTTACTTTGTTCAAATTGTTTTGCATGAAACTCGTTATAAACCTAAGACGAGATTCGAATCAATAACCTTAGAGGAAATTGGTTCTCCGTTTAGAAAAAAAAACAATCGATTTATTTCGCAATTGATTTCAAGTTTTATTTCATTATTGACTTTCTACCTCTTTCTGGACAGCTCCCTTTGCATAACTTGTTGTCGTTTTCTACAAAATTGTGGACCATTTTAAAGTCCCCACATCCTATTCGGTAGGACAAGGACCATTTTGTCATACGTGCGGCAAGGAGCCGGGGTGATCTAAGTAACTACCTGTGGCACATGTGACAGCGCGTCACTGGTTGATGTCAAAAATGGCGCTCTCTGCTGTGTGTATTGTCCACATTAATGAAAAAGACATATTGCATAAAAAAGTGTTTAGGAGACATTTATTTTGGAAACACATTTGAAAGCGGAGCTTTTGTATTTCTCACTGGTGAAAAGGTGAGTGTATGCTCCAGATTTTACATCTTGGGATTCTAAATGTGAGCTAACAATACGTATATGTTCCTTAACGGCCTCCATTTGTTGAGAAATTTTCATGAGACAACCTTCATGATCACGAATTTTATAATACTTATCTTCAATAGCTTCCTGTAGTATGAAATTGGCAATAAACTCAAGCATACAACTCATTGTCACATTAGAAACATCAGAGTTACATAGATTTTTCTAGGTTTAGAGTCATGTAATTTTGCTTAAAATCATTTAATCAGAGGCTTTAGCAGTCCTAGACAAAAGCGATTGAACGCTTCAGGACCATCCTATTTTTCACAGAATATACTTTTAGACAAAACCTTCGAAAAGCCAGAGTTTACCCTTCCTTTCCCACACTCAATATTTTCTGATTTACGTTGAGCCAAAAACCGGTACGAATATTATTCTATATATCTATTTTTTAAAATAATATAAAGCTTTTCTAACAATAGCATCATTTTTACTTTCGTCAGACATACCACATATAGCCAGTATACTTTCCTAATTGATGGTAGCTACCACTCGAGTTTTCTTCTTTAAACTGAATAAATGTTCATCACTTTGTTACGAGCTTAAGAGCAATGGCAGCCCCAGATTATTTAAATTAGGGGAACAAACTACGGGCATAGGAGGATGAGGGAGGCGAAACTTTCGGGCCCAGCGCAAAACCAAACCCGAAGCCGACGGTCCTTTGGGACGGGATCCAAACGCGAAGCTGCCGGAAGCTCTGAGGTTTTAGCACATCTATAATAAAAGAGTTCCATAAGTGGTATGCCAAGTTATTTTTCCTGTTAAGCTAACTCCTAGCTGACCTAACTGGGGAGGGGGAGTGGAGGAAATGTCTCTTCTTGTCAACTCCACGTAGCTTTGCCAATGCTTAGGAGAAATAAGCTACGGTACCCTTTCAGATTTTGCCAAGGCTATGTGTTCAGATTAACGTTTTATTACAGCTTGTGACATACTGGGATTCAACAATGCATGTCTACCTTGTCTTCATACCTAGAATACTCATGAAGAAAACTTTAATACTCCCGAAGAAGAGGATAGCCCACCATCATACCAGGACACTATTAATTTCCACTTATCGAAATCAGAAGAGATCACAAAAGATGATGAAGATCTTCCTTCCTATAATGAGGCCTTACATATGGCATAAGTAGCTGGTAAAAATGAGACAATTTTAAGCCATGATTTTGGAAGATCTTGGATGAAATTTTTTCATTTTATCTATTTCTTAATTAACCTTTCGGCGGATTTGATTAGTACAAAATATTGCTTATGGAATAATTTTCAATGTCAAAATGAAAATAAATAAATAAAACGCTTTCCTGCTTATATGCGATATAGGACTATTTAAAAGGGTTGCTTGTGGAAGAGTTTTCATTGCCAAAATGAAAATAAATAAAACGCTTTCGTACTCCTATATACGATAAAAGACTATGAAAAAGTGTTGTCAAAACAGTCTAAAATATTCTTATTTCTTTGATAGTACTGAGTGCAATGCTTCTCCTAGCAAACCATGCAAAAAGCCTTTACCTTGGTCAACGTCTAAATTAATATTTGTATGCAAAACTAATTAAACTCACATAACCTTATCAAATAATAAAGAAATCACCACAATCGCAAAAACTTTTCCAAAGATATTTTTTTACCAATGGTTATATTCAGTGGCGTATTAACGAAGCAGTTTTGTAAACTCTTACATTCACTCATTCATCTGATTTGTTTTTCAAAATATATGATAGCAATTTATTCAATATACAGGGACCAAGACAGAATATTACACAGTATCGAGTATTATGAAGGGAAGCACTCTTAAAAAAGAAACACCAGAGGACTTGTCGAGAAGTGTGTCCCAAGAAAAAAGAGAAGGAGAAAAAGACACAGGGACAGAAAAAATAAAAACGAAAAGTGTCCCCTCCGTTCTTGTCCGATTTATCACCCTCCTCCCTCCCTAGTTGTCATCCATCCCACATCATCCTTGTCATGCGTAAAGAACCTTTACCCCTCGCTACCCTCTTCACACAGTAAATTACCCTAGCCTTAACCCACGTCCCCTGTCTCTTTTTCGAGAAAAATCCGAAGTGAGTGTTAATAAGGTTACTACAATAACATTGCAAAAGGAGCAAAAAGTTTAATCAATTAATGTTGATTGATACGGAAACTGCTGAAATTATGTCCCAAAAAGCACACAGAACGCCTAGTTATTAGACTGTCCAGTAAGGAATTCTAAGTGTTGCTGGCAATTGAAACTAGTTCTTATGGTGCGTATTGTAATGTTAAATTGAACGGTTCTGACGGAAAACGTGAGAACCTAATGGAGAAAGAGAGTTATTAAAGAAACAATAATTGAACTTTGCTATCTATACTCTGATAATTTCATTGAATTAAACAAGATCAATTACTTGAATAGCACGCTAGTATGATCACGTGCTGCAGCACTGTTTGATTATGTAAGTTCATATTTACGAAGGAACGAAAACCGTTTGGATGGTTTCCACACGATGTTCTTGTTCCTTTTTATTGATACCTGCACATGTCCCATCCACTGTTGTACAGACCTGAGTTTCATGTGAGTTTCATGATGTACATTTCATCGGCAATAGTCCAAATCCGTAGCTACGACAGGGCACACCGGATTCAGCTACCCTTGGAAAGCGAGGATGCATTAACTCCCTAATCTAGGTCCCCTTTGGCCAAAGCTGCAATCTTCTGAAATTGCAACACCTGACCTCAGTTTTAGGAATCATCTGGAAATTGTGCCTTATTCAACTGTTTGTTTGTTTGACTTAGCCCTCCTAATGAGAAATTAACCCTTTCATACTAGCCTAATCCTAAAACAAAGAACTCATATTGACAATGCTTCGAAGCTATCACCATTGCCATTGTGACACCTGCGTCAGCCCACAAAATTAGACAAAACGGTTTAACTGCACTTGTAAGTGATCAGATTCTTTTATTATTCTAATTTTTGCCATTGGTCACTGACCAAGCTTTTCAGCAATTACTGCAGAGTCTAACATTTGTATATGAATTTTGAAAAGATTCCGGTTTGTTCCTGAAACAGCAAAATATGTTATGATGTTCTACACCTTAATTGAAGCTCAACTGAACTCATAAAAAAGTGGCCACTGGCGTACAGAAACAGAATAATTTTTTATTTCTGTGACGACTGGCAATATAATGGCAATGGTTGAAATCATGCCACAAGTTTTTGAGATCTGGCAGACGACCAGAACTATTGTTGTCACTTACTTATCTTTTTGTATGCCGTGGCCTAACTTTTCGAGAGTACAACAATTAGGATTTATTGTCGGCAATCCTGATAGCTCAAAGGAAAGGGAAGTGCTTTATCTCCTTCTGTAACATCTCCCTGGTGCGATTGATGAAGTGGAAATACCCTGCAGGAGGCCTCAAAATCGGGGCTTTTGGAGCATCAGAGGAGTTAGCCTAATGCCAACCATAATGATGTCTGGCAGTTTTTAATAGATCCTATTGTCTATGTTAAAGATGGGTTTTCTCAATGCGCATGTTCCTTTAACGTCGGCGGCTTCTCCTGTATCATTTCACATATCTAGCGGACGTGAAATTAGGAAGATGTTTAACCTCCCCGGAAAGACTTCCCAGATTTCCACACCTTGTAACACTCCAATACTCAATTTTGTGGGTGCTTTCAATTTTGGATCCGTTTCTTCAACCTCCCCATTTGCAACAATTTTTTTAAATTTGTGTATGTGTAAGTGCATTTTAAAAACGAACAACCACAGGTCTCTATTCAGTTCCGAAAGTTTATAATAAGGCTTTTGAGTCCCATGCATCAAGCGACAATTCTTCGGAGGAGATGTAGAGTTTGAAGTAGAGTTTGTAATTCTGGCGAGACCATACTTGAACAAATTTAACCATGTTGTTTGGAATGTCTTTATCGTTTAAAATCATTTAATAAATCAATTCAAATCCTCACAAATTGTTACTCTCTCTTTCAGCCCCGTTTATGGAAATGTTCTTCTCCTTGTCCTTTCAGTAGGGAGTCCCGGTGTGCATAGCTTCTAGTAGCACCTAAGTAGTATCTGATGAGGCTGTTGCATTGCAATTTGTCCCACATGACCTTCTAAAGCACTTAAAAACTTCTTGTCAATCATTCATAACAAGCTACTAGCTCTAGCTAGAACCTTGAACGTGAAAGAAAGTACTGTAGCTACCATTTATGACAAAAACGTCTCCCAAAATTCAAGTTACAGGGAACTGCCGAAGATCATTTCAGCTGGACTCGTACAATGAGATCAGGTTAACGATGAGAATAAGCATACACATTTTGAAGATTTGCAAGGATGGCGTCAAAGAGAAAAAGACTAATAACGATTAAGGGCAGGCCGGGCAGGTAGACTACACTTCACACTTCAGCAGGTTTACTGACTCGAAACGGAATATTGCAATTTTGTGAAATCCTAAAAATTGATTGAAATTGCTGCCAGAATTGTTATCTCCTCTTCCCAGACATGCTTTCAAGCCTAGGTCGGGGGTAGAGTTTTCTTCTACACTTAGAAAGTGTCAAACCGATCTCTGCACTTTCATTTCATTTGTAAAAATTAAACATTCATGTGCAGTGATTTACACATCGCCTTACGGTGTGGCTCTCTCACTGACTTCCTAAATACATGTATTGGGCATGTAACGCGTACTTCCTATCTGTAGATTGTCGCCACCGACTGGGTCAAAAAATGCACCCCAAGTTGGCCAGCGTGAAGTCATAATTTGCATGATTTGTCGACGACTCTGAAATATTTTAAACAAAAGTTTAACTTGAATGGGAAACAATATCATATTCTTGCAATACGTTTATTGATTTTGGCCTTACCTTGCATTATTTTAAGAATATTTTGAATTTCTTGCTGTTGTAAGTAAACCTGTTGATTTACTTGGAGAAGTCCAAACTGTCACACACACACACATACACACACACACACACACATATATATATAGCAGACGCGCACTTACGGTAGCGACATTGTACCGTGGAGTATATTTTGTCCATGTATAGGAAGTATGTAGGTTCGCCCTATTTTTTTTTTCAAAAAAGAGAAAAAGATATTTCCACCGTGGGTGAAAAAAATTGGAAAATTCATTCAAAAATGAACAATAACTGAATCGACTAGCTTTATCTGCCAGGATATGAAATGTGTTAGAGTATTCATCTGTTCCATCTTTTTGCTACAAAATCTGTGTATTGTCTTCTCCTTTCATCTATCTGATCTAAGATAGTTTACCCGGTTCACAAAGGTTTATAATCCATACGACTGCATCTTCTGGAAACTCATTAGGAACCTACATAAGGATCGAAATCAGTAAAACATTAGTTAATGAACGCGACAACGGATTTTCGTCTTATAACTTTTTGCCCATTTGCATAGGATATTTCCATTAATTTCTACTGAACCAGGTGATGCTATCTAGTAGAGTGGGAACCCAACCGAAGAAGCATTTTGGGGGTTCGAGTCGTTTTATCATGTATCAAATTAATTGATTACTCGGAAATATCTAAAATTCAATCGTTTTCAGGACAGGTGCTTGTAACGGAATGAGCGCCACCTTCAAAAGGGATAGACAGCAGCATGGCTATACTTGAAGGACTGTCTGAATTGTATGTTTCTTTATGTTATTTTCGCCCTTTAGCTAAATCGTGTCTTTACGAAACAATGCCTTCCCTACTTTCAGGCTATGGGTCGTACCTTATTTTCATAAATTTTACAAAATGAAAACTCTCATGAATATTTACACTTTTTTAAATTTTTCAGAGACACGGTAACTTGCTTGTGCAATAAGCCTAATAATCACGATATATCTCCAAGCAATTCACCTTTCCATCAGTCTAGTCCTTCTAAGCGAGATTTATTTCCTGAAAGGGACAAATAAAATTTGTTGTTTGAAGTTTTCCACGATTTTCATTCTACAACGGAACCATATATTATAAGTAGCAAAAGTGATCTATCATTACATTCTGATGGGTGATTGGTCACTGTGGTCACATCTGTGTCAAACTGTAGAACCCAAAAATTTTTAAAAGTTTTTATTCAACAGTATTTACCATCGACTTAACGTTTTTTCTCACTTGAGAAGCCTCTTAAATGACATTGACTCCAATTAGTTAAAAAATAACAAAATGCTGGAACAAAAAGTAAAAATTCATGTGAGACTGTCGTCGCTACTGTATGAAAGTTTCTGAAATCGCATAAAAAAGAATAAGAGAGTACGTAGAAACCAGTTACTGGCCCTTTGTTACCATCAATGTTCACAAATAAAACAGAATAAACCAACACACTCTAAACTGGTACCATTTCAGTTGGCTGGCTAGTTACGATTTTCGCAACAACGGTAAAAGTGTTATATAGTGTCTCATACAGAAAAAGAGTGTGCAATGTTGGTGTAAAATTATCTGAAGGGCCAAAAATAGGGTTAACTTTCAATAAAAGCCTAGACAAATGCGGGAGTCATGTCAAAAATTTCAATCACGTTACTGTGAGAAAGGGCAGAATATAACGAAACAATCTTTCTAGTGAAACAAAGATTTTAGGTTGGGCACGGCGTCGTACTTTTGCTGAAAATGGAAGCATCGATAATAGTCGACGAGGGTGCTACTAACGGTGACAACACAATCACAACGTTTAAACTATGGTCTCACATTCCCGTGAAGAAAATAAGCATAGGTAGTTAAAATGTTACCGATGCGAGCTCTCGTCGGGAATAAAACATCCCTCCGTTTAAAAGGAACTCTTTTTCCCCAGTTTCGACCGTTAGTATTCGGTGAGATATCATCTCTTTATGTTCACCTCTCATAATTGTCCAAAGTCAATTACAGATAAAGAACAAACATGAACTTAAAGAACTTCGTTCATTGTACCTATCCCGTCACTTATTTCAATTCATTTACAAGAGAATCAACGTTACTATCCCTAAAGCAACATATGAGCATATATTTGTGTTCATGATGAATTATTCCCTGCATACAAAAAGTCGAAAGTCCATTTGTGGTGTGATTTGCTATTCAGTTCCCCTGAGTACTGTACCGGCACCTCACTCTAAAAGGTTTGATGTCACAACTTTGAATTCAGAGGATTGACTTGTTGTTGCTGGTGATTACATGTGAGTATTTTCAGACAATAAAGGTATTTTTGAATAAAGTTACAAATTATATTGAACTCGGTTCGAGACATATGGGGTTGGTATATGCAATGGGGATTCCCTAGGCATGGAATAGAATGCAAACCAACATTTGACATCATCTTGCCTTCTTCATGTGAAGAATACATTTGTTTCAAATATGGAACAACAGTGGAATAAATTTAATATTGCAGGATCAGAAAATTTACAAATATCTGTCAAATGTTATTAATAATATATATATTTATATATATATATAAAATGCTGAAGACAAAGATCGTGTCAAATCTTCTGAGGCAACAAGATATTTAAAACGGTAAAGAGTTCAAAACTTAAAAGTTTTAAAACGGCAAAGCTCAGATGTTAAAAACGCACTACGTTTTGGGGAGATACACTCCCCTTGCTCACGTGCTAAGAAATAACAGTAATGGAAAAAATACTAGCTATTAGGCAATGCTCTATTGAGGCTTACATCTTTTACGTTAAGACCTATAGGGGCAAGAGTATTCAACCGGTAAATCCATTTCAATTCAACCTCCTCCCTAGTTTTCTTATTTTTGTTACGTAGCTTTTCGATACCTATTAATTCGAAATTTTTACACACCTTAAAATGCTTGCCAATGGGAGTTTGACCTTTTCTAAACTCCTGCCGGTGACCCCTATGTCTACTTCTAAGCTCTAATCCCGTTTCACCCACATACTGCTTATGGCAATCCAAACAATTAATCAATTAGATTATGCCTTTGGTGGTACAGGTTAAATCCCCCCCTCACCTGGAAATTCTGACCTGTATTAAAACTTTGAACGACAGAAGTTTCACGTAAGACACTACAGGTGACACACCTTTTATCGTGTGTCTTGAAACAACCTCTATTCTCTGCATTATGACGTATTTTAGCTCTTACCAGTAAAGATTTTAAATTAGGAGGTTGTCTGTAAACTACTGGGGGCGGGTTAGAAAAACTTTTATTAAAGGTGGGGGACGATTTAAGAATATGAAAATGCTTCTTAATAATATTGTTTAGGGGAGGTAACCTTGGGTTACGGGTAACAACCAGGGGGGCATTAAAACTCCTCCTAGCACAAATGGAACGGTTACGGTTGAGAAGCGTCCTTCTCGGAACAGTACAGGCTTTATTCACCTTCTCTGTAACAATACTCGTGGGATACCCTCTTTCAATCAGATTACATTTAAGGGTATTGAGGTTTTTTTGAGCAGATTCTTCTGTAGAACAGATAGTACGGATACGGAGAGCCTGACCGTAAGCAATATTATCAAGAACATGTTTGCTATGATAAGAATTATATTTGAGATAAAGATTTTTGAACGTAGGTTTAACAAAAAGGTCAGTATTGAGATAACCCTCAGAATTGCGAAAAATATGCAGACAAAGGAAAGGAAGGGAATGAAAACTAAAACACGAAGTAAACTCAAGCTCACCAGGGTAAAGATTATTAAGAGTTTTCATAAACTCTTTGGAAAGATCTGGTCCATGGGGCCAGAGATCCCAGATATCGTCAATGTAACGAGACCACACAGTGGGCGAAAGAGAACACTTTTGCCATAATTCTTCTTCAACAATGCCCTTCTTCTTCAACAATGCCCATACCTAAACAGGCATGTTTCTTGTTATCGTTTATATATATATATATATATATATATATATATATATATATATATATATATATATATATATATATATATATATATATATATATATGTATATATATATATATATATATATATAAACATGACGGAGAAACTGTAAAACAACGGTGCTACAGAATTGAAAGGCTGGATCTCCGAGGAGATACAAATAGCGGAAGGCTAGAATTTAGATAAATTAAACAGCCAAAAGGTTTGAAGTAGAGCTTTCGAGGAATACTACCTCTTTATCAATACAGAGAATGACAAGGAGTGAGAAATTTTGGAAGCTTATAAATGTGTTGACAATGGTCTCACCTCTATTGTGACAGGATAATCCTTCTTTAGGCAATTGAGCAGGTTGATTGACCGGGAGGGTCTGATCGGATTACTCAGGTGTAACCCATCAGCAATAGGAAAATCCTGTTCAAAGTAATTAGAGACATTGTTAGGCCGGAATGGCCTGATCGGATTATTTTGATTAGTATCATCAGCAAGCTGGTAAATCGCTCCTGATGTTTAAGCCGAAAGGCGATGTGGTTTTGAGATTGAGCTCCCAGAAATTTTCTTTAGCTTTTCTTGCTTTGTCGGTCCATGTATCGTTTTGGTCGATAGCAATGACCCATAAGTTTTTGATAGAATGATGAGGCAAATTGAAATGGTTTGCAACAAGTTGTTCAACCTTTTTGGTTTTAATTGCTGACCTGTGCTGTGTCATTCTCATTCGAAGAGTATTTTTAGATTCTCCGACATACTGCACACCACATAAATTGCAGTATATGAGATAAATGACATTTTTGGAAAGACAATTAATTCCTTGTCTTATTTGGAAGGTGCGTGCATTTTGATTGCTCTGGAAGCCTTTTGTGGAATCAACCAGGGCGCACGTCTTGCAGCTGGAAGGGCAAGGTGAACAACCAAAATTTTCGTTGTTTTCCTCGACTGAGGCTTTGTCCTGGAATTTTGCACCAACCAAAATGTCCCATAAATTTGAGGGCCGCTTGAAGGCAACAACGGGGGGTTCGGGAAAGATAGACCTTAGGCGTTCGGTGCTCTGAAGTGTGGGCATATGCTTTTTGATGAATTTGGCTAGTGGTGGTAGACCGGGATGGTACTCAGTTACCAACGGTACTCTATCGGAATTGCGCTGACGAGTTTTGTACTTCAGAGTTTGCGAGCGAGGGGTTTCTTTTGCCTCTTTGATGGCATTTTCAATTGAACCCCGAAAATACTGCCGGTTACGGAGGTAACCTGATAGTTCCTTTGCCAGAGTGTCAAAATCTGTTTCAGAGGAACAGATGCGTTTTATGCGGAGGGCTTGACTGTACGGAATGTTTTTGGTGCAGTGCGGAGGATGGCAACTGCTGGGTAGAAGGTAGTTGTGCTTGTCCGTTGGTTTGTTGAACAAGTCTGTTTTGAGTGAACCATTTTCTATGGTTACAGTGGTGTCCAGGATGTGGACACTGGGCCTGGAATGGTCGGCCGTAAATTTGATGGTGGGATGGAACGAATTGATGTTTTCAATAAATATTTTTAGACAGTCTTCACCGTGGGGCCAGATCATGAAGATGTCGTCTATGAAGCGTAACCAGACAGAAATTTTTGCTCGAAGTTGTCCATAAACAAGTTAGCAAATCAGGGAGCCATTTTGGTTCCCATGGCTGTACCATGAATTTGGAGGTAGTGGTGATCACCAAAACTGAGATTGTTGTTGGTCAAAATCAGATGCATGAGTTCGCCTAAGTCTTTCTTGGTGGGATTTTTGCCCCGAATCGGATTGAAGGCGTTGGTGCAAGCGGAGATGCCTTCCTCATTTGGTATGTTTGTGTACAACGAGGACACGTCAAGAGTTGCGAGAATTGTGTCCGACGGGAGATTTTTGATCTTCCCAATTTTGCGGATGAAGTCCGTAGTGTCCTGAACGTAGTGAAGGGTTGGAACCAGGGGTTGGATAAGCGGGTCAACAAATTTTGAAATTTTTTTCCGTGGCAGTCCCGTTGCCGGAAATAATAGGTCTGTCCGGACTACCCGTTTTGTGAAGTTTGGGCAGAAAATAGAAACGGCCTAGTTTAGGATCTACCTGGAGGAGATTCGGGCCGGTTTCAGAGTCAATGGAGCCGTTGCGAACCATCTTTTTGATGGCCGCCTACACTTTTTTGGCAATTTCCGAAGTGGGATCTGAGTCTAGACGTCTGTAGTGGTTGGGATTGCCAAGTAATCTGAGGGCTTCCTCCCTGTAAAATTGAGTCCCCATTGCAACAATCGCAGAGCCTTTGTCCGCCGGCTTGATAACAATATCATCACGATGCCGTAGACTTCGAATGGCCTGACGTTCACTTTTTGTGAGATTGTCGTGGAAATCTGCGGAAGGGGTGCGGTTATAAATATATATATAGAGAGATATATATATATATACATATACACACACACACATATATATATATATATATATATATATATATATATATATATATATATATATATATATATATAAATATATATATATATATATATATATATATATATATATATATATATATATATATATATATATATATATATATATATATATATATATATATATATATATATATATATATATATATATATATATATATATATATATATATATATATATAAGAAAACCAAAAAATGATAAAAACGACGGTATTCAGAGCACGCTAGTCTGTATTTGAAACGAATATTTCAGACACTCCTATGCCCTTCAACTGCGTTATAACAAATGTAGCAAAATTGAAACAAACAAAAGCTGTAGCACAAACCGCCAAACAAGCAGAGATGAATTTATGGGCACAGTACGCACTCCTCTGAGAGAAAAGTTGCGGCGCACAAGGAAGGTGAACTGTTGCTAAGGACTAACGGTTGCTGGTAAAGCTAAAACCACTGAGAACGCCCAAGTCTTTTTTAAGGCCCTGTTTGTGCGTATTGAGGGCTATAATCCACTTACTCTCCGCTCGGAGTCGCTGGTTTGTTGTAGTGAACCCCGAGCAGAGGAGTATACAACGCAGATTAGAGAGATTATGCCCTAATTTGCAAAAATGATTGGGAATGGGAAGGTTGACTTTGTCGATGATTGACTTTTTATGATTGTTCAATCTCAACCTAAACTTGGGGCCCGTCTGACCAACGTAGTTACCTTCCTCGCAGGCAGTACAACATAAAAGATATACAACATTAGGAGTATCACAATCAAGGGAAGGCGGTCGGATAGAAATAGTTGATCCAGGAGGAGTAAATGATCGATCTGTTATAATGAACTGACATATTTGACATCTTGGCTTATCACATTTCTTATTACCGATGCTTAAAGACTGAACTAACTTAAATGATGTAAGAAGACTCTTTACGTTAGGAGGCTGTCTCCTGGCTTTTAGAGAAGGGTCTCGAAACAAATGCGATATAGAACTTTGATTTTGAAGCACATCAAAATCGTGACGAATTATATTGTGTAATTTCTCGGTTTTAAGGGAATGATCGAGAACAAGGGGAATACGAGAACTGTTGGCTTTTGATTAATACAAGAGTAGTTGGGAACTGGAATACCTCGATGCTCTTCCAATACTCTCCTTTCGATACAGAGATCGAAAGTGTTGTATTAATGCATTCTATCATTAATTTTATACCGATTCAATATAAAGTATAGAGCCTTATCACAGGGCCGTCGGAAGCCGGGGGCTGGGGGGAGGGGGCGGCAGCCCCCCAATAATTTTGCCATATATAGTTTTTTTTTTTTTTTTGGAAGTGAGCACTTTATTACAACGAAAGGTCAAAATAAGGACTGCTTAGATACTATTAACAAGCCCAGGAAATTCATTTCCAGCTGTCTGAGGGGTTGGGATTTTTCAAAATTTTCTGTACGCTCCGCGCCAACCGATGGTGCCGCTCCGCTTAGATAGTCAGCCCGAGTCAGCCCCCCAATCGAAAATACCTTCCGACGGCATTGAAGAAGGAACTGTTTGTAGACAACACCAGAGAGAAAAATTGAGCAGCAATGAGGACCGAACCCAACATCCAACGCTTTCCGAGCAGAGTCCCTGACCACTGCGCTATTACAGCGTGATTCATTGTCGTCTGACTGAGAGATTTACACTCTTAAAACAGTTGGGTAAAATTTTACCCATGGTTGGGTCCATATGCCACCACCTAAACTGTTGGGTAAAAAAATTCTCAACGTTGGTCACAAGGTATCAATGTTGGGTAAATTTTT
Source organism: Holothuria scabra (assembly GCA_037179385.1). Lineage (NCBI taxonomy): Eukaryota > Metazoa > Echinodermata > Holothuroidea > Aspidochirotida > Holothuriidae > Holothuria > Holothuria scabra. Next base: position 2,117,833 of record CM074199.1, read on the forward strand.
CTAACGAAAAAGTTAAATGTGTAACCAACTTGGGTAGTTTTTTACTCAACAATTTAGGTGGTGGCATTCGAATCCAGCCATGGGTAAAAGTTTACCCAACTGTTTTTAGAGTGTAATGATTTGTGTGTTCTTCAAATGCAGCTGCATTCTACTTTTTACAGTGATTTTGTGAAATATTACAACTTTCTATAAATTGCCATCTTTTGGGAAGTGTTTGCAGATACGTTTCGTGGTATGGACCCAAATGTTCGATTTTTGATGGATGACGGGTTGTCCCATTACGGCCTCTCTTGATCTATTTTCCTCTTTTCCTTCGAAAGTGTATTCCAATATTTCGTAGTCGTACTCAGTGTATTCAAGGGCATCGAATTATAAGCGGGGCGTCATTATAGAAGGCATTTTCACAGATGGATAGTACTGAGATCCTCCTTCCTATAGTCTATGGAATGTTCTTTATGATGCTGGGTGGATGCTTGGAAAGGCTTTTAATAACGAACATGACAGCTTGTCATTACACTTTCTGTATCGGTATCAGGGTATCAGGGAGTGTTTTCAAGGTTACGCCGAGAAAGTTTATGGCCTTTATATTAGTTTGGACGGCGATCTTCAGTCCGCATACGTAGAGTTGTACCACCATAAATTATTTCCTCCAGTCTGTCATGTGTACAATTTATGCATTTAGGAGAACCTAGAAGTTATCCGTCCCAGTGAAAAAAACCTAAACAAAGGAACTGAACTCCACGTGTCTACACGCCAAGCACAGGGCTGTACGAAAAGACCACAAATATATGCATACATATAGTTACAGGATTACCGTCAAAGTGATGTATTTTTCAGGTACATGCTAGGAGCAAATAGGTCGCAACCGTGATGAAAAATCGACAGGACCTCTTCGCCCGTGTTTTTCTGTTCATTTATACCTTTGCATCTTTACAAGATAGCTCAGGTGAGTTAAGTACTCCTATGCATTTTATCTTTTACATGTTATAACTGCAGTAGCTACATACTGTACTCGAGCCTACTCAACAGTTGGAGTTGTTTCGAATATTGAAGACCCTTTTTGATGACGCCTTTGTTTTCGATGCCCAACTAAATATCCCGTGCTTAGTTCATGTGTGGTTATGTACTACAGTGAGAGAGTCGAATACACGGGCACACGTAGCTCCTACCGTGTATGCATCGTACAAGTCATTGTGCGTGGGGCAATAAGCAAGTGCGAATGCAGATTGTAAGGTGCCGTGGCACTGCAATGTTCATGTACAGTAGCACTGCAATTTTCATGTACACATGCGCAACGACACTGACTTTGCGTGTATTCCATACGGCATTTGACAAATATAAGGGCAGGTGTTGTTTGTGACAATGAATTTGCCAACGAAGTATTGTGCTCTCCTGATTGGGTCCTCGAACGGGGATTACTGTAGCGAACTGGGGGGAGGGGGGTAAACGCCCGTCCTCTTACGTTGGTTGTGGTCCAAGTAAATACCTTTTAACATTTGTACTGACAGAAGTATCAAATTTTGAGAACGGCCACATGTATTGGAATTTTACTTTTTGCAAATGAAAAAAATAATGGGATAAAAACACACAGTGTATGACAATTTACTTATAATTGAAAAGGACTTCATTCTTCATAATTCAGGAAAAGGTTGAAATCTCATTTTCGCTACCCCTATTCCAAAAATAGTTCGCTATTCATAATCGGAAAAAAGATTCGTTGTTCAGGATGGAGAAAAAGGCTTGCTATTCATAGTCCCTTTCCCATAATTCGATTTATCTCTTTGAAAGGCCAATAACAGTTACAAAGGGGAATATATTTTCTTAACATTGGGGCAATCCTTTACGAAAGTCCTTGCAACAACTCTGTCTTATTTGTTTTGTATACGTTACTTGGCAATTGTATCGTGTCAGCATTTTTTACGCCTCCGCTCTAGATTGAATCTCATTTAAACCTCAATAGATGCCTGTTACGTTAATCAAAACGATACAGTTGCCTCAATATCTGAGAAAGTAAAATTGTTTACTTTTCTTCTTAAAAGTTAACGTATCCTAAAAGTTTAAAGTATGCGGTAAAAATATGATAAAAGTAAAATTTATAATGACAAAAAAGTAACAGAGAACTCTTTTTCTTAGCCTTCAAACATCGCCTAAGACACGTCCCCTAGACGGCTATCACGCCATGATCCCGCCACCCAAATACTCTGGCACGACTGGTGTTCAATGTACCAAATAAATGTAAGGTATCAGAGAGTCTTCAATTAAGCTACTCATGAGAAAAGTAACTAGGCATAATTTGCATTTTTTTGTGCATATAATGCACCGTGCACGTGCTTCACATGAGATATTCTACAGGCTGTGCTAAGTTAAAAAAAAATAGTACACCAGGCCTAATTGGGAACTGTTGGCAAATGCATCTTGGAAGTCCGTCAAAGTGTATGTTTATCATGAGAGATTCTACCAAGTGAAAGGTCTGGTGATATGAAAATTCGCCACCTTACCTAAATAAAAAAACGATTTTACATTTGCACTTAAGCACGCATAAACATGCGCTCAATATACAAATCTTGTGATGTCTAGGGAGCTGGTACATGTCATATATGGATAATGCTATCCTTTGCTTTTGCGATCTTCATTTCGAGAACACTTGTACCATCAGTAGGTACTAAGCGTTTTATTTGGTCGTTTAACTTTAAATTGTGTCCTTGAAAATGATCAGCATTCATTTCCAATCCATTAACTATCTGATGATCAATAAGAGATAATTAAAATCGGGCTGACAAAAATGACGTTTCTAAAACATCAGTTTGTCTCTTGTAGGTGAAGACTTAACATTATGGTGCCCTATTGACTGGTTTAATGCATCGACAGCGCCGTCGTGCAATTACGACAACGCCGCATGTCCAACTGGCACGGGATGCTGCCCTTTCCATGATGATGACTATTACGATTATGAAAATGTCAGTTTCGTATGTGTCCATTTGAATGAAGGTCAGTCAGTACCATATTTTCCTATCGAACTATCACAAACGTTCTGATATGGAGTGCTTTCACTAACGTCACACGCCCCTCCCTCTGTAGGGGCATGATCTAGTGAAATACGCATTTAGAGTAGGTAGCGGAGAAGCAGCTGACCACCCACGTGTGACTGTTGAATTAAAACACTGTTGAATTTTGCCAGACGGTGGGCGTGGCTTACCAACTGTGACGTAACGTGAAAGCACTCCACAGAATTTATTAGCATTGACGTTATGTGACGTCAACTGGGATGCAAAACAAGAAAGTTTATTGCAGTCATGACAAAGACTTTCCAAGAACACGTAGAAGAACACATACGTATCCGACTGAAGCAAGGATACTTCATTTGGTTGTGGAAATTGGAATGCCGTTCCGGGCTGGCCTTATTACATATGAAGAAGATATGTTCTATACCTTTACATCATGCGCATAAGGTGTTACAACCCCACTTTGGAAACACACGTTTGTATCTGCCACAATCTTGTCATAACAGCCCCCTGCTTTTATCACAACGCTAGTCAAAAGAGTGAATCGTTCAAATCGATATAGTGACGAATGAAATTTTTGACCAGATTTTTAGGTGGTAAGATGTGACAAAAATGGTGATGGGGAAAAAGTGGTTGTAAGAAGGTCGTTTTGTTCTCTGCTGATCCCACAGTCACCTCACTCACAGTGATAAGACTCTTTACTACGGAAGTGAATTCTGAGTATCAAGTAGCAGTATAAAATTTTTACGATTAATTTATTTGATACCACACATTTCGACGTTTTAATTTCCTTCCCCACGTTAGCTTAACACTTACTACGTGATTAAAACCCATTCTTCGCTTACCCACATTACCGCCTATCTCAATGATGCCAGACAACGCACATGGCATTTTAAAAACGTGTGTAACTTGTATAGACGACGCACGTTTCCATGCAAGAAAATCATCATTTTTACAGCCCACACTAGTTTGAAACAGTTGAGCTCGATATGTCAGTGTGGTATTAAAACTTGTGGCACACAATTCTTTTGTAAGGGTGCATTTGTATACAGCTTGATTTTATAGTAAAGTAGCCTAACTTAAGCAAGAGCACTTTTTTATTACGCCGGGATTCCCTACAAGCCACTGTCAAACTGTTATGGGCAGTTGACAGCCTATATTGCCATGTATTATGGTGCACTCTCCATGACCTTTAACAGACGCCATCTTATTGTTTACTAGCAACTCTCCCCTCCGTTTGTCCTAGATCCCCAGGGCCCTTCCTGTTTCCGGTGAACATGACATATTACTTCAGCTTAGTTTCACGTGTACTCTATAACCCATATATTCAAGATGTGGCCAATTTCACCAGTCTACAATCTCCATGATGGTCATTTAGATCAGCACACTCATTTATATTCATTTAATTTGGTGCGTCATAAGTTTTGACCAATCAGGACTGCAATTAGTATGAGGATCTTCCCACAACCATCGTGGCTTGGAAGTACGAGACAGGCCCCCAGCCCGCAAGCTGCACACTCGTTCAACAGATCTGGAAGCAGAAGCATGTAGTCTTTAATTAGTCATCTTTGTATCTCAATCAATGAATAAATCATTTCAAATTTGGAACTCTCAGTTTTTTTTTTTAATTCCTGTGCTTCCGGCTAAACAAGATATCTGTACCGCTACAACATTACTTTACAATATCATAATAAGACAAGGACTCCTGTCATATCTAGTGTCATTTTTTTCAAGCACAATAGCAGAAGCTTGCCCAGTTCAAGACGGTAAGTTGGGACCACATTTGTGACTTCGTTTCTTTTCTAATAGAGCCCGCTGATTGCATTGATGATCCGTTGTTACATAAGCTTGGTGTGAAATTATTGAAACATGGCGAGGTTCACAAAACCTGTAACTGGCGATGGTAAGTTTTAAATTCATACAACAGACCATTTCTTCTGTGTGGCATATAACAGTAGACAACTTCTTTAAGGAACCTTTTGGACCCTATTTTGTGGCCTTTGTGGGGCTTTAATTGTTTTGAACCCAGAGTTAAAGAGTTCATATGACCCCCGTTTGGGTAGGTCTTGGAGCCTATGATGCCAACTTCTATGTAAGGAAAATGGTAAACTGTATCATTCTTGTACGTGTGGACACATATACTTCTGCTGGTTGATGTTACCACATACTTATAAGTCATTTATTTTTTAGAACTAAGTTTTTTGCATGTGTTTTATTGTATACGATTTACTTGAACTGCTCTTCAAACAACACTGTTTAATGAATAGCACGCTGAAAAGGTGATGAGTAGATCACGCTTGTTTTCCCCACTTTCTGAACACTTTTAAATTCTAAACATTTTTATTAATTAAAAGTCACACTTTTTCAGAAACTAAACGTGTTTATAAACAATATGGTTAAAATAAGAGACGCGAGTTAAGCAAATTATCATGTTTGCAAAGTGAGGCAAAAGGGTAAAACACGTTCAATTACCAACTAACTGTTTCGAAAAAAATTAAAAGTTTTAATTAAGCGTCAGTAATAGGAGATGTTCTTTCTATGCATAGCCACCTAAATCAATTTTCTTTTAATAACTTATATCATTCTTTTTCGTCAAAATTTCCAAGAGCTCTCATTGAAAATTTTTGTGCCTTTCTCTTTTCTTACAAGCTTTTGTTCCAATGGATATGTCTCTTGCAGTGAAAAACCTTGTTTATCTGTTGCTGATGGTATGCAATCTTTTATTTTCATTTTAGTCTTTGATGAAGGACTATTCAAAGTATTTTCGCAATTGTTTTAAAAGTCCACACCACAACAGTTAATTAAATTATGACTAATCAATTGGTCAAATCCGGACAGTCATCGGGTGATGGTCTGATTTTAGTCGTCCATAACTCGTGTTCATTACCTTGAGTCTTTCAATTCCCTTGCTTACGTGTATCGAGGGTGGTTGTACGCCAGATTGCATCTTGATTCCCTCAATTTCACTATATATGAGGGTTTGAAATTTAAAAAGACAGTAAATAAAGACGATGTAAGTCTGATGGGTCCCAGTAATGGCTAACTACAGTCAATAAACACAAGCGTTAATCGGATTTGACAATAGACGAATCCGAATAGTCAAATGATGGTGTAATTCAGTCGGCCAGGCATTACTGGGGTCAATCGGTTTCAATCTTCCAATTTTTTATTACCTGTATCATGGATGATTGTGCATTAAATTTACACTTGATTCATTAAATTGCACTGAATAAAAGGGTTTAGGATTGTATATTGAAAATAAAATTAACATGATTTTAGGCCGAAAGACTCCAAGTATGGCAGCCATATTTTTTTGCTCGGATTCGTCTGAACGAGCGTAGGTTACAAACACTTGATCTCAATATATATTTTGACGTACTTCCTTGGTTTGAACAAAACTGAAACACGTGACCTCCTAAACACATGACTCAATCATGGATCTCGTACTCTTCTTAACTTAAAGGGGCTCATTGAGTTGACATAGATAACTTAATGAACAAAGGTAATGGTACTACCACACTGAAATGTTTATGATCATTAGCATAATAAGACAAGTTTCCTATCCAATAGTCACTGAGAAAGTTAAAATTTTGAATTTTGTGGTGTCCATGACTTGTAACAGTTTTGTGTGATAATTTCGAAAAGTGTCTGGTCACGAATTTTTGAAAGCCGAATTGAGTCGTTAAGTACTCACTCATGAAAAATCTATTTGTTTGTAGGATACGGGGATTGTCTACGTTTGACCATTTGTCATTGATATGTAAAGAAAACTTAACAGCTTTGGAAAAATATGTTGGATTTCATGGAACAACTCAATGAGCCTTTCTAAAGGGTTTTGTCGTCATTGAGTGAAGACTGACCCGGATATGAGTGATGCCTTTATTTCTCTCGAAATGTGGCCTCACCTGTACGAGTTTCAATTCATCCTTATCTTCTGTGTATTAACATGGTAACCCCATCTGAATGTAAGAAAAGACTTTTGAAAAGATGCAACTGGTGTTGCAAACATCAGGTTGGGCTTGGAAATGACCTCTTAATTTCACCAACAGATGATTCTGAATGATACCAATGGTAAATCTCACCTTGACCAGCATCTAATATTCCGCACCCACACTGACCTTTTCACGGTTGTACCATTTATTAACTCGACTGCACTTAGTTGTCGAAAAGTCTGGTTTAGTTTGAAGGTAACTACTCTTCATTTTTAAGGCATTTATGCATTTTAAGTTTTTAAAGGCATCGGAAAGACTCTTCACATAGCAGAGAACTTGTTGCTTTAGTATTGGCTTTGCATCCATTTTACATTAGCTAGATTGTTTTACTTTGGTGTCTACTCTATCAAAAACCCACTAAGGATAGTCACATTTTTTATTCCATTCGAGAATTCCGCGCTTTGGACGTTAGACATTTACGTGTGGACCTTTATTTCCGAATTTAGTCGCACATTTTTGCGACAAACCTTAAGACACTGGGCATCTACCTTGAAAAAAATATAAAGGATTGATTTTTATTTCAAAGTATGTGACTAGAACTGAATTCCAATGGCTAAATTAATTACCAAATGAATCTCGAACCATACAAATCGTTTGAAATTTAGTGAAGTTATGACGAATTTTCTCATGTCCTGTGGGGTGTGTGTGACAATTCGCATGTAAACACAACATGTAAACTCAAGATAGGAAAGACCGACACTTTTCATATTTAGAATGTAGCTCTATCATGTTGTGAGAGAGAACCTATTTTTGATTGGAAATCGACGGTTACTTGAGGTCATTGGCTGTAAAACTGCACATCTATCGGAAATGGCTGGTTAACATGATATTTCGATAGGGATGACCGACACTTTTCATATGTCGTGTAGAGTTATCATGTCTATTAGAGAACGCTATTGTTTTTGCTGGAGTTCAAATGGTATTTGAAGTCAAGCTTTGGACACCTCGAAAATGGCTTGTAAATGTGATATCTCAAGATATGAATGACCGACGCTTCATATTTGGCATATTGATTTGCCATACGGACAATTAGAACCCTGTTGTGTTACGTGGAGATAAAAAGTTATTCGAGGTAACTGGCTGTAAAACTGCGAAGAACTTAAAAATGGCTTGTAAAAACTTTTTCATATATGGTATGTAGATTTGTCATCTGGTCATGTTGAAGGAAGAAGCCTATAGATTGTTGTATATGGAGGTCTAAGCCATTTAAGGTCACTGGCTGTTAGTTAACAAAAAATGTGTACTTGGTTTAATTTTCAAATTTTTCATCCCCTAGACGGTTTGGAGTTTGCTTTCAACATTTGTTGCTCATTTTGCCGCCTTTAAAGACTTTGAGTGTTTTAACACTTGAGCTCAAGCAGGGAATCAGATCCGGATCTGATCCACCCCTCGAGATCAACTTTGTAGTGTTAAAGCTCTCGCACTCAGGATCAGATCCGGAGATTTTGATCCACCCACCGGGTCAGATCAGATCTCGGGCTCGGGATCAAAAAACCCTGTGTGAAAGCTCAGAGGATCAAGGTGACCCGAGATCAACACGACCTATGACTTTCAGACAACTACGAGGATAAGGCGGGTTCATTGCGTCACATCCTGTTTGTTGATCGCTTGATCGGGGCGTGATTCACCGCGGGGGATCAAGTGTGAAAACAAAACCTTTGATCTCGAGGGGAGGATCTGATCCCCCCTCGAGATCAGCTCTCAAGTGTGAAAGCGGTCTTTCTCTCATCCCCTTTCCTCCAAAAGTTTGCTCCCTTCGGACTTCGCTTTCCTGCAGGCTTGAAAGTCTTGTCAACCCCTAATCTCAAGATGTGCAAGGAAAGACACTTTTCACATTTGTATATATATATTTGCAATTTCGAAAGGGAAAATCTATTATTTGTGGTTGCTATCATTTGATTTAACCTAAAGTTAACTTGTGAAAGTCTTGTGAAACACGACGAGAGGAAGAGCTTTGATTTTGGCAGAGATCAGAAGTCATGTCAGGTCCACAGAGGTTAAATGTTATGTGAAAGTTTACAAGATACCTTCAATTGGAAAAGTTGAAAGAAAATCATACTTGCTTTGTGGATGCAATATTGTTAAAAAAACGACCTTAATTGTTTTGGGGAGATCAGATGTCATCAGGAATCACCAGCCATCAAAATGAAGAATTATGTAGAATGTAGAATCTTGAATTGTCAAGATAATGATCTGGGGGACCGGAGAGTTTTTGGTCAATGATTTTTTAGTTATGAAATATTCTTGTCGGATACTGAGTAATCGCTTGTAAGCGCATTTAGAAGACGCGTTTTCTTGGGACGCCCCAACCCTCCTGGTCATGGCTTTGCGCCTTGAACTGACGGTTTGTGAGCTCCTTCTTTCCTAAAATAAGTCCTGGATCCGCGCCATTCACAGTAAAGGTATTCAAGAGAACTGCTAGAGTGAACTACATTTCAGGTAAGTGAAAATGAATTCCATTTATAGGTGGAAAAAATTATATACTAAGGATTTAAATAAATTGAGAAATGTTTTTAAGTATAATTGGTAGGTAAAATATAAAGCTTATATGGACTTTGGAGTTGACCATGGAATTTTCACAAAATCACCCGTAAGTGTTTGTGTCAAGTTAGTTAGATGGAGTGTTAGTGTCACTTAGAAGAGCTTCACATCTTGTTTTGATATCCTGAAAGTAAAGAATCCGAAAACAATCTTTTCTTTGTCGATTTTTAGAGTTTAGATGGATAAGTGTTAACGATCATCAGCGACAGCACCAGAATGGCAAAATTAGGGTGCAAACTAGGGGCAAAGAATATTTTTAGAGAAAAGGTTTTCAGGCGCAGCGCGAAAACGGGCCCAAAACGCCTGTTCCTGGGTTGAAGGTCCAGAGGGCGATGCTCCAAGAAACTCTGAAGTTTTAGCATATCTCTCTGAATGACAAATTAAGTCTCTGGAGAGGTGTATTATTTATTTTTTCGGTTAATTCAACTCTTAACTGACCTAATTTGGGGGCAAGTGGGGGCAAGGACAAAATCTGGGGGTAATTCCCCCCTCTTGCTCCACCGTAGCACCACCACTGATGGTATTAACTTAAGGGTTCTCCTCTCTTCCTTGGTGTCTAGCTTTTAAAGTTAACACATTACTTTGCAAATTGTATACAATAGTTAAAGAAGGTTAAGCAGTTTAAATTAAAGTAAATGCCAATGTAAAATGGTACTAGTTTGGGAAAACTTGGAAGAGTTTCTTCATTGTCCATGCAATTTTTTTCCATGTACTTTAGGGCGAGTTTCCTAAAAAGAAAGGTTGCTTGGTCTTGGAATACTTACATGATCAAAAAACAACACTTTTTCGTATCAAAATCTTCAAAAGCAGTAGAATGAAACTGACAGTTGGATAGACGTCGTTCAAAACGTCCCTAACTTCAACCGCGTGTTTTGTCTAACGGTAGAGCATCTGCCTCTCACGCGGAAGGTCCGGGTTCGATTCACAGGTCAATTCATACCAAAGACTCTAAAAATTGAACCTCCTGCCGTTGTGCGTAATGCTCCGCGTAAGCAATGGAGTAGGGAAAACCAGGTAGCAACAGCTCCCTGAGAAAACAAACCAGTGAGTCACAACTTGAACAAAGGCCCTTCCAGGCCTGAATTGAACCAGTTGGTTGAAAACTGGGCCATAATACTCCATCTAATTAACTAACTCAACGGTAACGGATAATTTTCCATACGTTAACACATGTCTTTTTTTCTTTTATTTTGTGTATTCTCAATTACACCATTTTGGAAGACTTTTTTTTCTTCTCTACCTATATAGTACTGCTCCAAATTACCATTTATATTATAGTGCCGATGATTGCGATTATGTGCACATTTGGGGTAAGTTTTCATCCGATCATGCTGTTAAACATTGAATAAATTCCAAACAGTTGTTAACTTTATTTCAAACGTGAACGTTTGAAGTTCTTTTCTTGTCAAGCAGATGTGGCGAAACGAGGGAGTTGGGGAAATTATAAGCCCTTGTTTTTGACAGGGGTTTGTTAGTAACACCATGCTTTACGTCGTAGTTCAAATAAGCCTAATCGACTAACACATTAGACACCGTGGACATAGCATAGCAAGCCAAGGGTTGTGATAGGAGCTAGAACCCACATGGGAATTTGTTTTGATTCTCGTAGACCTCTAACGTACATAACCCACCAGAAAGAATCATCGAACGTAAACTTCAGTATGTATCAGCTCACATGCTCTATAAGAATGCATAAACAGTTTGGCTTTCAGTTAGCTATATAAATATTGATACACCATTTAAAGGCAAACGCTACCCTGACAAAATTTCCTCCGCTCTGGACCATTCTCTGCTCAACGGAAATAATGGCGGAGCGGTCAGTGAGAGAGTACCAGAACGTTTATCTAAGCGGTGCGTCACCATCAGTTGGCGCGGAGTACACAAGAGAGGTTTTGCCTTAGCAACTCCCCCCTTTGTCTATCAGTTGGCCGGAAATGCCATAAGCTGCATAAACCAGTCTTGAAAATGCCGAATGCACGGACTTATATACATGGACAGAGCATGTAACGTGTACGTCCTATCCGTAGATGGTCGCCACCGACTTGGACAAAAAAGGCACACCAAGATGGCCGCCGTGAAGCTACAATTTGTATGATTTGACGACGTTGTAATATTATAACAAAGGTTTAACTTGAATGAGAAAAAATATCATATTCCTGCAATATGTGTTGTGACTTTGACCTTACCTTGCTATATTTCAAAAATAGGCTATTTCAACTTTCTTGAAAAATCTGAGATGTACTTGAGCAAGTCCAAACTTTCCCACAAAACCAAAGCAGACAGCCATTTTGGTGCGCTTTTTCTCACGTATGGTAGCGACAATCTACCGTGCAGTATGCTCTGTCCATGTAAAGGAAGTCCGTGGCCGAATGTCATATTTGAAATTTCTCATCAGCTCCCGTTTCAAAATTCTCCCCGTGGTCGCCACTTATTAAGTCGGCACTTTGCATACTTGTTTTGCCTCCACCGCTGTAGACGAAGTAACTAGGGTGGTCATTCAAAGTTCATAATTGTTTTGACTTTTGTTATTAATCATTTTAGAGATTTAACATTTAGAGAGAAGGTTTCAATTATTTTACTAGAAAAGTTCATGCATTCCCCTCGTTTACATAAAATGAGAAATTATTAGAAGGCTCTATAGTCATTTCCAGTTTTTAACCACTTCTTCTTGTTCTGAAGAAAAAATCTAGAGGCTCAGATTCTGCACTCTGAATCAGCATTCTATAGAATGTCATGAAATTTTATTTTTCTTAAGGTGCAAGAACCCTGGACTTGAACTTAAACTTAACTTACGCACAATATTCATGTTGGTTATCTGAGCACCACAATGCATAGCTTTTGTAATTCCTCCTACAATGTCTGTGTTTCAATTCAATACATGTTACAGTATCTTTCTTTTAGTGTCTGTGCTTCTCTTACAAACGCTGGTCACTTTCTCGTAGTAGTCAACAGGTGTGTATTGTCACATTACTGCTTGCACGTGTTATCCATGCAGGGAGCTGTTATTTGGATAACAGATCCCTGATACATATAACCATTTTGTTCTCGGGAAATGTCTCAGTTAAGACCACTCGATCTGAGTGAAATGTAGGGATGGATCAAAATATGAAGTGGCAATTTTCGATCGAAAAACCATCTTTTATTATCTTTTCGGACTTAATTTAGAACTGCTGCTTATTCCCCTCTTCTTGGTATAAGGAGCTTTGCAAGCTATTTCCTAAGCTAGAGGCCTATACGCAAACTGAGCTAGACGTAGCAACTGACGAAGACTCGGCTATGACAATTCATATTTTTGTTGAAATGGTTTTTATCTATTTTAATCGAGAAGTAAATAATTCCTGATTTCACCGGTACTTCTTTTACAGACAGTCAACTCTCACCCCAAAGTTCAACTTTTTTATAGCGTACAGAATTAGATTCTCAATTGGCACAGTTCTTTGATTGACAGCAAGTTAGAAATATTTTGAGTACTGCAGCTCACTTTACACACCCCGTACTGGGTCCTGTATACTCACCCTGAAACAATATACTGAGGTCGTGTCCAATATATTCATTGATTTGATAAATGACAATTGCTCCCTGCCCACAGGATATATAAAAGCCCTGTGACACCAGTTTTGCTCCATTATCCACTATGTCACAATTATCGCCCGGTACTGCACTAAAGGAAGTCACATGTTCTTCCATAGCAGTAACCTACATTTATATTCATTCCCGGCAAAATGACAAAACTGGGCGACAGTTGCAACAAATTTTGTGACGTCCGTAATAAAAAGAGTAATCGAAACTTGTGACAAAAATTGTTCCTTTGATGGGACAAAAGTAGGCTGCAGTAGTTGGGTGTGACAAATGTGTCGATGTAAAAAAATCTTTTGCTACACACATTGTTCTGTAATTAAATTTCTAACTTTTCTTTCTCAGCGTTCCTGTGAAACAGTCGATAAACCACCAACTTATACGAAGGCTGTCAGGATGCCTATATCGATATCAGAGACTATAGGAGAGGATAATATAGCACTTCCTACCTATGATGAGGCTATAAACATAACATAAACATTCAGTTAAATGGTTCCAATTCTCACGAGAAACGGTTTCATATGACCTACTCGCCTGCATTCCTGAGACTAAATTTTGTACCTCTGCTGTTATTCATATTGCCTGATCAGATAGAGAAATTAAGAACATGCCACTACGCAGGCAACCTTGCAAAGACATAATCTCATGTTTGATCTTACTGTTACCATTCTTAATTACCATTCTTGAATTTTTGAAAACCTTTTTTGATGAGCAGCAAGTGTATATTTGCAAAAACAAAATCATCTTCAGTCCTCTTCTGAGTGTTGTCACAAACTCATCAGCGTACATCTCAGGGAGTTAGGGGGATATCGCTAGTTCTGACAAGGGGACCATTCGCAGTCACCCCAATGTTGTAGATAGAAAACAGTATATGATTTTAGATTTACATGTCGATGCGGCGAATGCTTATGGTTTACGTCATGATTGTCGTTTGGGTGCGAAAATGATTTCGTTAGCACCGTAATGATCACAATTGTCACATAGCAATATCACCAATTTTTCTGTTATCGATAGTCTAAAATATAACCACCTTAATCATCGACCAGTTTAGGTTGGTTGCTTGAGAGCATATATGCAAACGAGTTTATATGAAGGAGCACAGCATTGAAGAATGCAACGTATGGGGGAATTTTTCTGCCTTCGTCATTTTTGAAGTTAACTTAAATGAAATAAAAAGCTTTGTCGGATGTTTAAAGCAGAAGATTCCTGAAAAACTCTAGAGGCAAAGTCTGTTATGGGAATAAATGATGTTAAATACATATTTTTTGCACGCATGTGATCCTATTTGTCAATGTTCGCATCTTGTATTGGACCATTTCTACAGGAAAATCTCTTCATCCTCTGACTGCAGGGGCGGTCCGGTGAGGTATGTACATTTCGCTAGAACAATAGGGGATGCGTCTTTAATTATAAATTTTTAGCATTTTTGTTTAACTTTATGATTTACAAAAATTTGCTTCATAAATTCCATACTTCCTTCCACTCTTTCAACCATTAAAGACCATCCGAATAGCCTAAAGGGCAGTAGACTGTTCAACCTATAGCAGAGAGCTGTGACAAGAACTAACTGGCTCAACGGTAGTGGATTTTACAGGATGTTATCGACGAATCCGACCAGCGCGTATGTTTAGTTACTGTAGGTAGTCGTTATTGGGTCCATTATCCTTAAATCATCTTCATTTTCTATCTAAATGTAAATGCAAACCCTCATATACCGTGCAATCGAGAAAAACAATTTTCAATTTCAAATTTATTTCTCATATGTTTTACAAAGTATGTATAATTCAGTAGTGCAGATTATAGTATATGAGTATAAGTATACATACGAAGGACACTAGATAAACAGAGAGGACTGTTATCTAAGCTTGTGACCATAAAGAAAAAACACAAAAATTCACAATAGGAAAACAATATTAAAAACAACAAAGGAACCAAAGAAGAAGAAGAAGAGAGAAGAAAGAGGGAGTAGAGAAAAGAAGAAAGGAAGAAAAGAAAAGAGTAAGAATAATGGAGTTTTAGAACATAGTGTAGAATCAGGTTACTAATAGCTGTTGAGAAGTTCTTGGGTACTTTGTCTTTAAAAGACTTAAGAGACTTAGCAGATTTGACAGATTGATTGATTGAATGCCATAGGTTGTAGCAATAATTGTTAAGAAGCTGTTTTCCATGTACAATATTATAATGAGTTACATTAAATAAGTTTCTCTTACGAGTAGTGATGGAATAGCAGTGTGGAATAATGGCAAGCATTAAAACGCCTAACAGCTCCATAAATTGTAGTGGGCAACTTACTTTTACAATGGTTGTATACAAAGCAAAGCATACAGAAAGAATGCTTCTCCTTTATCATAAGTTAATTATTATTTCTATATAAGAGGTCAGTAGAATAGCGTCTAGGTTAGTAAGTACCTTAATTAATCGGACACTTTAGCAGTTCCGTAAACTTCAATGGCATGGCTTAGATTAGAATAAACAAAAGAATTATAGATTTGCAACAGCTTCAGAAAGCGTACCCCCTAAATTATAAACGATACCTATATATTTAACAAGGGATTAACAAAGATCATTAACATGGTTTTCACAAGATAACTTTTCATTAATTATTAATCCTAGATA
This sequence comes from Holothuria scabra, assembly GCA_037179385.1. Classification (NCBI taxonomy): domain Eukaryota; kingdom Metazoa; phylum Echinodermata; class Holothuroidea; order Aspidochirotida; family Holothuriidae; genus Holothuria; species Holothuria scabra. The sequence goes on from CM074199.1 coordinate 2,133,560, forward strand.
CTTCGTACACCAAGACTTGCATATTGTAATACCATCAAAAAAGAAATCAACATAACAGGAATGACTGGTAAGTGCATGGTGCGTCAGTGTGTGAAACCAACCATGATACAGGTAGGCTAGGAAATTGAAAGACGATTAAAACCAGACCACCACTTGACTATCCGGACTGGTCCACATATTCCTACATGGGCAGGTTGAAGAGTGTCTTCGACCAAATTTATATTAAAGTAGTTCAATCATCTTCTATCACAAATGGTCCTCTAATCCAATTTTTTCTCGCACTTAGAGCGTTTCAGACCTTACCCAACATAACCTCTGAAATTTACCCCTTAAAACAGCCTTCCTGCATGGGGCTTTTTAGATGTTTACACCGAGAAGCTTTCGGGGGCTTCACTGGACCGCATCGGGGTTCTAAGACGAGGAACTGGATTCGCGATCGGTCCACCCGTTTTAGTTTCGCGCTTCATGCTTGCCGCAAACGTGCCGTAAACGAGATTTGACGTGATTCACCCTGGAAACGATGGAAAGATAGACGGACGGATGAACGGACGGACGGATGGATAGATAGATGGAGTAATGAATTGGGAATTTTTCCTGTCCGCAGTCTGAGAACACCTAATGAGCCACTTGTCATTGTATACGTGGTTTGAAAATAATTTACTGGATCAAGTCCTGCTTGCACCTATCCTACATTAAGTCAAGCTTTTGTGGTAGTTAAGGACAATATTATGTACGTCACTGTACAGCAGAAAATTCTGGCCCTTGAAAGAAGATTTTAATGCTTGGCCGGTATTAATTTATTTCATTTCGTTTCGTTTCGTTTCATTTCTTTCTGTTTCTTCACAGTGCTATAATGACATGGTTATTACTATACAAAATTAAGTTTTCAATAACAATGTGAAAGTAAGTGCTCTAACTTAAGAAATTTTGGTAGGCTTAACATGTAGTAACACTCCCTGAGTACAATGAAACCAAAAAAAGAGAAAACATAGCAGCATCCAATATTCAACAGGTTCGTTTAAGTTGAACTACGAAATCTCTGACAACTCCCAACGGCAAAGAACAAGCTTTGCTTCATGTTCTTCACAAGCTTTCTGGCGCAAAAAGAATTATTAATATGGTATAAATCAAAATCAATTAAAAACAGTTAGCCTACAGTTACTCAAACGAATGTAGAATATGCATTTCATTTTCTGTGCAAGCACTCATTGGCTTTTATGAATATTCATTTATCTGCTGCTTTTGAGATCGCCATCGACCATACCGTCAAGATGCAGCCAGTGTAAACTGATACTGTACGTCCGCAATTGCGTACCATATTTTCATTACACTAATCAACGACGAATGTTAGGCTAAGATATGCTCGCTGTACGAAAAATTTATAGCTATAGGGCAATACTGTACATGTTCATACCTGTAGTCTAAGCATATGCTGCGTCGCTGTGTCTGGCAACGTAGTCCCCTTGTTCTAGATAGGATTTGAAGTGAGGTTTTCCTCCTATTTCATGGTACTGGACAACAATTTATTTTGATGGCCGGGAAACCTTGATGTAAGTTTCCCAACTATTCTTTCATGAAATTTTTAGTTTTATCCAGCCCTACTAAAACCAATTGGTTAGAAACCCGAGCCTCATGGTTTTAGGCCTTTTCACTTTTGCCTCAGTTTTGTAACAGTTGCACTTTTTGTTTTGGTTGTGTCTGCCTTTGTGGTTTCTCAAAGGGCCAGAGCAGTCACCCCAACTTGAAGTAGCATAGTGGACTGTCCCATTTCATAATTGGCTATTCAGAGTCATGTGAAAACATTTTTCCCCTCATGTGTGAAAACATTTACCAGAAGTTGCTTGGTTTACCTAAATTATGCAAAAGTGAAGTCATAAACTATGATGAAAGATACTTTAAAGAGAAGTACGAAAAAAATTGTGAGGTTAAGAGCCTGTTGTTTTAAAAAAAGCTCAAAAAAGTTCAAGGGAACTGCTCTTGACCTTTTAACTGTTAGCCTACATAACTGTTCACTCTGTTATGGCCCTATTGACCATTTGGAGATGTGAGTGTAACTGAGTGGTAAAATATCATCTTACTTACTAACAAAGCTAAACTGTATTGAACATATTCTAAGTATAGACACAGCGGTGCAGGAGAAAGAGTTCTACCGAGCAGGCAAAGGTACCCCTTCAGCATGCAACGCCTCTCCTAACCTCTAAATGCCCCTTTCCCCATTTCATCCCGGGGTTTCCACCAGAAACACAAAACGAGGAGGGGGTTTTATTATTGCTTAACCCTCCGTACAAATTGATGCTGCCCTTGGCTAAAGTTATGAGCAGGTTTAGGTGCACAAAAGCTTGCTTTCTTGTGGGGTTTTAAGTTGAAACTATCATAATTTTCGTTGTGATTCTAGTTACTTACCGTATAGTGTACACCCGGTATTAAAATTGACCGAATAGTCCGTTGAAGTAATTACCCACACTTCCAAGATCAAGTTTTGAAAACTTTGGAGTTTCCTAGTAACTCAAAATATTGAAATGTTTAGCGCCATTTTGCATCTGGGCCCCTTCTGTTAGACACCCAGTGGCGTAGCTACTGGGCGCAGGCGGCTCTTAAAAAAAAAATCGGCAATTTGCTATTTGTGAAACCAGTCTACTGTGTGGTTTTGACAACTCATGAAATTCCGAAATCTGCCCCCTTAAAAAGCTGCACATTCGTCATTAGTTGTCTGAAAGAAGCAAAATTTTCCGATTCCTAAGCAGAAGTGATCGCTCATACTTTGAGAAAAATTTTCCGAGCTCTGGATTTTATAAGTGAAAAACGGAAATTTGTTATACTGTATGTGACACCAGACAATCAAGTAACACCAGTAACTACAGTGCTGTTTTCATGAATTTTCTTTCATAAAATTTAAAATGTTCTTCAATATAAGCTCTTGACACAAAAAAAAAAAAGAAAAAGAAAAAAAATCGGCAGGGATCCTCTTTCGTAGGCGCTGGATAACATTATTTAGCAACAACGTTCTTGTTCACCGTTCAATCTCAGATTTGCCAATAGGAAGTGCAAACTTTCCAGTAATTCCCCAACTTTTAAAATTTTCTCACAGGAAAACCAAAATTCCTTACTTTTTTGCCTGCAGTACAAGCTCCAGAGTTTCAAATATTTGAAAAGTGGCAAAAATTTCAACGCGCTTTGCGCGCCTCAAATTAGGGCCCTAGTGCCCTAGTGCTCACACTCAAAAAAAATCGTAAAATCGGGATGCTTGCTGACCAGCCCCCCTCCCCTTCCCGATAAAAAGGCTTTCTACGCCGCTGTACAAACCCTACCAGGACAGGAAAAAATCAGACCACCCCACACCCACACACACACACTTTGCAAACCAACTCGTCGCCCCTGAGACATACCTTTGAAGCGCTCCTTCCTCTACTCTAAGTTTGACACAATTCCATTTCTTCGCAACTGGATACAAACACACTCTAAAAGTATTAAGTCTTATGGGGCACAAACCGCAATCTGGTCGAATATTCGACAAAAGATCGTTTCAAAATTAAACCCCCAAAACTATAACACGAAACTACGAAAAATGAACCAAGAAAATCCGAACTTGCAACTTGGCAAAACTTAATGGAAACTCGAAAATTACTACTCGAAACTCCAAAATTCTCACTCGAAACTGGAAAGTTATAACTCGAAACTGGAAGGTTATCCCTTAACACTGGAAAGTTATCACTCGAAACCCAAAAATTATGACTCGAAACTCAAAAAATTTTTACTCGAAACTCGAAAATTATTACTCAAAACCCGAAAATTATGACTCGAAACTCGAAAACTTAATATGATGGATTGCTTTCAGCCTAAGGTTACGCCAAGGAAATTTATGACCTCTACATTAGTTGGACGGCGATGTTCAGTCCGCATGCTTAGAGTTATAGTTCAGCTACACATCGAAATAAAAATGAAGTCGTAACCATGATGAACGATTGGCTGGACCTCCTCGCATGTGTATTTCTGATTATTTGTGCCTTTACCTTTTCACAAGGTAGCTCAGGTAAGTTAAGTATTCCTACATTTCATTTTATTTTATGTGTAATCACTGGAGTAGCTAGATACTGTGCTCATGATCAAGTGTAGTTAAAGGTTTGGGGTTGTTTCGAATCTATGAATAACTAAACATGTGTTTAGTTATAGTTATAGTGTATACATTACAGTGCGATAGTCGATTACATGGGCACACACACGTATATGGCAAGCCAAATGCCCAATAATTCGATAAACTTGGTTTATCGACCGATAAACCAGGTTTATCAGACGATAAACCAGGTTTATCGACCGATAAACCTGGTTTATCGACCGATAAGCCAAGTTTTTCGACCGAAAAACCAGGTTTTTCGACCGATAAACCTGGTTTATCAGTCGATAAACCTGGTTTATCGTCTGATAAACTCGGTTTATCAACCGATAAACCAAGTTTATCGAATTATTGGGCTTTTAGCGTCGATAAACCTGGTTTATCAAACGATAAGCCAAGTTTTTTGATAAACCGGGTTTATCAATTCGATAAACCAGGTTTATCAATTCGATAAGCCAAGTTTTTCACCAAAGAAGTGATAAACCTGGTTTATCAAATCGAAAAACCAGGTTTATCGGTTGATAAACCAAGTTTATCAGTCGAAAAACCAGGTTTATCGGCCGATAAACCAAGTTTATCGAATTGTTGGACATTTGGCGTCGATAAACCTGGTTTATCGACCGATGAGCTCAGGTTTATCGATTTTGAAACGAGAGACACAGAAAACTCGGTTTATCGAGCCTAGCTTGAACTCAGTTTATTGCCCTTCAGTTGTGGACAAACGGCTTTGTATACGCGTAAAACATGAATGCCATGTCATACATTTCAGTACGTATGAAAGACTGAGAGACTTATTACTTGAAGAAAGATTCGGATAGGAACCTAAATAACATACAGTAGCCGCCCTCGGCAATCGCGTACTACAGTAGACGTCGACACAGTATGTCAGATAGAGGGCTCGGATGGATCATGGCGGTCAATTTGAGACAAAACTTCAGACCTGTCTTAATTTCATTAATCGGTCTTTTTGTAACGCCTGTAAAGAGGCCAAATCGTGACGATCATTCTTCGCTGCCAACTGTTTCATCATTCCTGTAAAGGGTGTCAAATTTACTTCGATCCTTTCAAAGGTGAGTCGAATGCAGATCGGCCTAGCCTCCCAAGACAGTAATATTTACTAATAAGAGTCCTACGGTGGGAATCTGTCGTTGGAGTTTAGACCCTACCTTAGCACTACATTTGAATTCTTATTGGCTTTCAATAGGCCACTACGCACAGGACCTGGGCTATGCAAAAAGCATTGGGAAAATGTAACCCCACCTCCCCCTCCCCATTCGATCTGGCGTAGGCTATGTAGGCCAGTATCCAGTCAAAATGTCGCAGTGATATAAAATATATTCATATACTAAAACTTCTCCGCCTTCTTCCATTGCCATTATGATTCCCGCACGCGGGCGGGACGTCTATCTACAGGATGACAATAAATGTGAAACTGAAAGTATTCTCCACAGAAGTACTGACCAAGACCTACGAACGACCGTACGTGCTCTAACGGTATACATGTACCGGTTTATCTGTGATTAATGCTCTAAGTAACTCCATGAAAACAATATACCGGCGTAGGGATATAAAATCGGTATGAAAAACTTGGCTTATCAGTTGATAAACCAGGTTTTTCGACGCTAAATGCCCAATAGTTCGATAAACCTGGTAAATCGGTCGATAAACTTGGTTTCTCGACCGATAAACAGGTTTTTCGAATTGATAAACCTGGTTTATCAGGTATTGAACATCTGGCTTTTATAAACCAGGTTTGTCAACTGATAAGCCAAGTTTTGATAAACTTGGTTTATCAAATTGATAAACCGGGTTTATCAATTTGATAAACCAGGTTTATCAATTCGATAAACCAAGTTTATCATCAGTAAAGAGATAAACTTGGTTTATCAAATCGAAAAACCAGGTTTATCAGCCGATAAACCTGGTTTATCGACGCCAAATGTTCAATAAATAGAAAAACCGGGTTTATCGAATTGATAAACCAGGTTTATCAACTTGATAAACCAAGTTTATCGACCTTTTTTGTGAGAAAATGGATAAACCTGGTTTATCGATCGATAAACCAGGTTTATCAAAAAAAACTTGGCTTATCAGTCGATAAACCTGGTTTATCGGTCGATAAACCAGGTTTATCGGTTGATAAACCTGGTTTATCGGTCGATAAACCAAGTTTATCGAATTATTGGGCATTTGGCTTGCCATACACGTAGCATATATCTTATGCATTGTGCACATCATTACTAGAGCATGCATGGGGCATAAAGAAAGAGCCATTGCACTACAGACTATACGGTGCAGTGTATAGTGGCATGTTCACACACACATGTGTAATGACAGTACATTTGCGTATATCCCATGCGGCATGTAATAAATGGCTTCGATGGTGTTTGTGGCTCTGACCAGTTTGCATGCAGACATTGTGCTCTCACGTGACCCTTTGTTGAGCGTGCATTCAGTATACTGTACACGGTATGTAGCGAACTGGAGAAAAAAGTACCCGACTGCTAGATCTGTGTGTTTTGGCCCTGATTGTCGAAGAGAAATTAACGTGTCATGCATGAAAGACGATCCACATTTCCCTTCAAGTCGCACTCATATGAGTGCGACTTGAAGGGAAATGTGGATCGTCTTTCATGTTTGGTTGAGTGGGTGCCCCTCCCCCATAAATACTTTAAAATATTAATACTGAAGAAGCATTAAATTGAGCAACTGACCATATTTAATCGAATTTCGTTGTTACTCCCACCAAAAAAAAAAAAAATGGCATAAAAAGAGACCATATGACGATTATTCAGACTGATAGTATAATATGCAATGCATGAAAGTGAATAAGGATATTTCGTTTGCTTTAATGGATAGACCGATATTTTACACAAAAGACAGTATTTAGGCACAGAGGCGTGGGCAGTGGGGTACAGGGGGTCATGCCCCGTCATCTCTGGATGTAGTGGGGGAAACAGTAGGCTACTCGGAAGAAGTCTGATCAATTCTGACCACACAATAAGTGCATGCTTCCTATTAGCCGGTGCATCTCCCATACTTGCAAGAGAGTATTATCTTCACCTATTAAAACCACAAGAAAGTAAAAATCAAACTTTTCCAACCGTCACTGATCGAAATGCGTAAAAATGTTTCATTAAATTGGAAGACAACATGCAAGCAGAAGTTGCTTCAATTTTATTTCATTTCTCCACTCCAAATTTTGAGAGGATATACTTAAAGGCCTGTATACACGAGCAACATTTGCAAAACATTCCGAAAACATTTCCAAAACATCCACTGTGCAACATATCCAAAACAAGCTGTTTTCGGTTTGTTGCACAGTGTAGACAGGGTCACACCGCATGTTTTGAAAATGTTTTGGAAATGTTGCAAAAGAAATGTCCTGTCAGTTCTTTTCAAAACATTCTCAAAACATTTTCAAAATGTTTTCAAATTGTATTTACTCTGTCTACACTGCAACAAACCGAAAACAAGCATGCTTTGGGTTTGTTGCAGGTGAAGTGTTTTGAGAATGTTTTACAAATGTTTTTCGTGTATACAGGCCTTTAGATCCCATTGTTTCATTTTTGGTTTCAAGCGTGAAATAAGTTAACCAGCGCTTTCACGAAAACCGTACTGTCAATGTTGAATACCAAAATTTTCTCGGGACTCTGGCACTCTTGTCTTGGAAGCTAAACTTCATATTTCAATTAATACCGTCTCAATCATATTCACCTTGATCATAGAAGTAGGTTTTAAAGTCGGTTCTATTACAAATTTTGGCCCGTACGTGTCTCCTGACGTTGCAGCGGCGCACATTCCATGCCTTTGTCATTGACTAGTATAGTAGCATGAACACCAGACTTAATCTCCATAAAAACTCAACAGATGCCTGTTCAAAGTGCAAAATTTGATTAAGGTTGGGTTAGTTTCTCAGAAAGTAAAGGAAAATTCTTGCCAAAAGTTAACGTTCCTTGAAAGTGCAAAATAAACGATAAAAATGAGATTAACATAATATTTAGTATGAAGCAAAAAGCTTTGATTTTGTTATCTTCATTTCAAGGACAGTTGTAACATTTGAATGTCCTAAGGGTTTTATTTTGGAAGTTTAAATTGTGTCCTCGAAAATCATCAGTATCCATTGCCAAACGATAAACTATCTGATGAATAATTAAGAAATAATAATTACATGGGGTATCAAAAGTTTTGTATTTAAAATATCAGTTTGTCTCTTTTAGGTGAAGAATTGTGGTGCCCAGTTGAAGTCCCAATCGGTGTAAATGTGTCAACAGAGCCCTCGTGCGATCCCTTCAACGCTACCTGTCCGCTTGGCACCGGATGCTGTTCTGTCCGTAATTTTGATGATTATTATTATTATGGACCAACTGAGTTCATATGTGTCCATTTGAACGAAGGTCAGTCAGTACAAGATTTTTTTTATTAAACTATCACACACATATTCTGGCATACAGTGCTTTCATTTATGTCACAATTAAGCCCCGTCCCTTTTGACGACCCACGCGTGACTGTTGCATTGAATCACTGTTGAATTTTGACATAATGTAGGCGTGGCTTTCCGATTGTTTGAAAGCACTCTATAGACGTTATTGGCATTCACCTTATGTGACGTCATTTTGGGAGGCAAAACAAGAAATTCCACTGCAAACATGATGACAATTTCCAAGAACGCGTAGAAGGATATTTGCATATCCAATTGATGCAAGAATACATTGTATACAGTTGTCGGTGAAAACTGAAATACCATGCACGGTCTTGTCTCATTAAATTGGAAGAAGATGTACAGTATTCTGTACCTTAATATCATGTACATACAGTAGGGACTCAAAACCACTTTAACACACATGTATATCCGAAACAATCTTACTCCCTTTTTATCACAACTTTGTTGTTTCTTTGGTCACAATCATTGTCTAACTTTTGTCATGACAGAGGTATCGAACCCTGTCACAACATTCCCCTGATTTGTCATAATGATGGTCAAAAGAGATAAATTGTTCCCACAGTACTATGGCCTAGACTCATTTCGGTTAAGTGATGAATGAATTCTGGACTGCCCCGAGAGTACAATTCTAGCAACGGTAATGAAAATCGGTTAGGCCGTTTTTCAGCTACACATAATTGATAAACAGTAGTGTGAGGATGTCTCCCAATAAGTCTGAAAATTCAGTTGAAGCCACCTTGTAACGTGGCATATCTTCAAATACGTTGGAAGTAAAATCGTTTATAGTCTGGGTTTCAGGCAGTCACGCAGAAAATGTCATCTATTTAGCGGACCATGCTATTGAATAAAACGAAAATTCCTAATAGAGTCAAAAACACTTAGTATGTTTTTTAATTCCGTTTCATAGTTTCTCCCGAAAACAGACAAGAACATTGCATCTAATTGTAGGGGTACCTTTTATCTGGTTATTTTCTGATCACTTAGCAAGTTGGGTTTTTTTCCTATTAAAGTGAAACTTTCATTTCAAACGAAAGCTTAAAATAATGACTACTTTGTTTTTAGTTAGTTAGTTATATAAAGTTTAACGGCCCACTTTTTTAACTACGGGCCGGGGAAATGAGGGCGATGCGCTCTATTTAACACGAAATGCTATTTCCTGCTGTCTGGGGGTTATCAGTTTTGCAAAAATTTCTGTGTGCTCTGCAGTTTGATAGTCTTTCGGTCAGAATTACATTTTTTCTCACAGTTAAGACAATTCTGTCCCCTCCCAGAGTGGAACGCTCTCGTAAGTCTATGTCAATATATAAAATATAAAACTTCAAATATATATGGGAGCCAAACTTTTTCCGTGGGAAAATTTTCCAATATGGTCCGAGGGTCTTAAACTGCATGATGGCATGATGATATTCAGTAACCTCAAAAAATCACCCCTTCTTGATTTTTCTTGTATGAAGATTAAATTCTTCCGTAAAACCTCCAAATCTGTCATAAAATTAAAATTTCTCTCCAATATAAGCTTCAGATTGTTAAAAGTAGAAAAATTTTCCAATTTCGATGGATACTCGGTACAATAAATACCCAAAGCCAACTATGTTAATGACCCAGACATTCTACCTAATTTTGCTCTGAGCGGCATACCACTTAATAAAAAGCCTTTTTTTTTCATTATAACCATTCAAAGAAAAACAAATTTTCCTCCATAAAATTCCAAAATTTTTCCAAAAAATTGGAGAAATAAAAACTCTTACCTTTCAAATCGTTTAAAAAAAGGGAAAAAACTTTTCGGGCAAACTTCTAGTCTCGTTTTGAAGCCTTAGGACGTAGGCCTAGTACGATTAAATGCGTAACCCCAAAAGATTTTCAGTTGTCGCTTATATAAAGTTTTGCATTTTGCCCATATGAAGGACAGATTCAATAAACACCCCAATTTTTAATGGTTCTTACAAAAGCCAAAGTCACGTTCCACTGGGACCACCGGGACTAACTCAAAGCCTTTATCGGGGCTTTGAAATTCTGGCGCCACCCCTGGGGTCTACAGTGTTTGTTCGCTGCTGATCCCACAAAACCTTACCCGTCTGCGAAGACTCTTTACTACGAGAGTAGAGTTTAGGTAGAGATGTTGAGTGATTAGTATACGGAATGCATTTGGAGGCAATCTTTGTTGAGAGATGTTGCAAAGTAACATAGTATTCCGAATTAAGATTCTCCCCGTTCCTCAATATCTCATTTGGCAAATGTAATTAGTAGAAACCTCGCTCCTCCCTACTCCACCTTTACAAATAATTGTTTCAGTATAATACAAATACGAGAAGATTGGAATGGTTGCAGATTTGATGATGTAATTTAATGTAATTATTACATTGTAATAATTATCACACTTGAACCCCCTTTGTACTAGAACCGTGTCTCATGTCACATGTGAACACACAAAAGTCACATAGCAGGTACTTTAAAAATATATCATGTTAATGGCACCGATCTGACACACAGGGCAACATGTATCTCTGCAAATTGTCACACCTGAAAACTTAGGTCAAAGTGGGAAAACGTGTGCCGCATTTAATAATGATCAAAATTGCAAAAAGGGACAAAATATGACACTGACTTAAAATGATTCCGATTAATGTACTTCCGATCAAACATTGCGATGTATTATGCACAGGCCTCCCATACTGTAGTGTGCAACATTCTTCGCGGATCCAAATATGATCTTTGTTGTTTCACATTGCCACGTAACCAACATGTCGTGATGCAAGACAAAGCATGCTATTGTGAAAATTTAGGTCATTTTATATTCACGACACACGTTTCAAGGCAACAAAATCACCCTTTTACAGCCCATAACAATTTGAAACAGTTTGGCACGACGTGTCAAGTTTGGTAATGAAACTATTGCCAAATAATTTTTAACAGTGCATTTGTTAACGCCGTTGTTTTGTAGGAAAGTAGCCCAATTAAAAACATTCACTTCCAAATCCCTTCAAACCTCTGTCAAACTGCTAACTAGGTTGAATTTTTTTCAACCACAGTAGCTAGCCAAGTTCAAGACGGTTAGTTGGAACAGCAGGCTTGTGCAGGAATTCCGCCAGAAACACAAAAAAGGGGAGGGGTGATTAATTACGACTTAACCTCAAATTTAAATTGACACTGTCCTAGGCTAAAGTTATTAGTAGGTGTTGAGTGAGAGACAGAACAGAGAGGATGATGAGGATTAAGTTCGGTTTAGAAATGGCTCTTGTCTACTTCAGAATAAACACACGTGTGAACTGCCGCGCAAAGTCATTGAATTTGCATAGCACCTCTGAGGGTGCACTAAACTAAGATGGGTTCTACTGCTGTTCTATAAACCAAAGCATATCAGAAGACCTTCCTTTCTTTAGTTTTAATCTGCTACAAATATCAATAAAAACTACAGTTGTGAAATACAAATTATGATAGCACACATGTGACAACAGTGAATGAATGAACCATTTATTCGTTAAAAAAAAACCTTCAAGTTAACAAAGTGAATAAAGATCAAGTGCTAACATACAGTACATGGACCTTCTTCAATCCTATAAATGAATGAACGTGTTAGCAGATCTTTATCAATCTGTCTGGTTTACGAACAATTTTTTTTTCTTCTTTTTTTTGTGATGGTCTTCTCTGGGTAGGCATGGTGAAATTATTCAAGTTCGGTTGGTTAGTCTGAGGGGCACTTACAGGTGGTTCACCTGGTGTCTGAACATTCGGTGGTTCAGCTGTTATCTGATCAGGATTTTCTGAGGTCGCAAGTATGTAACGACGATTGCGTCGCACAACCGTATCTTGTTCAGTTTGATCTCAAATGACCCGGGCCAGTTTCCTATAGAGAACATTATCCCAGTCAGCAATATACGGCTGTCCGTCGGCCGCCGTTGTCTGCTTCCGATCGGCCGTGAATTGGGTTTTGGCCACTGAACGACCGCCGGAGGGGCATCGGAGGTCTGTTGGCTACATCCGGGTCAACTGAAAAATTGTATTCTGGGTAAAACTTTTCAGACAATTAGCTTCGTCGCCGTCGGAGGGCTACCGGTGAGCTACCTGACATTTCTCCGACGGACCGCCGAAGTGACCTACGGCGGTCCGTTGCCGAGCCGACCAAATTTGCTGACAGGGATGTCTCTAGTCGCCCACCATTTGTAAGCATTGTCACTTATCCGAACTGATTCACCTGGTTGAATAAGAGGTAGTTTCTAATTAACACTGGCATCATAAAGTGCTGTTTTTGTTTGGATATGTACCTACGACGCATAGTCTTACGGACTGCATGGTTCTTGTTAGAGTCTGCTAAATTAGATCGGACTTTTCGATTCATTAGGAGTTCGGCGGGTGATTTCCCACACTCGAGGGGGTACTTAATTATTATAATTAGAACAGCCTTATACACATCTTGTCCATTGTCATTGGATTTAACACTTAAGTTCTTAATTGTCTGAAATGATCTTTCTACAAACCCGTCTGGCTGAGGGTAAAGTGGGCTGCTATAGTTGTTTGAACTCCCATTCATCTGAAAATTTCACGGCTTGCAAATTGTGGGCCTCTATCACTGAAAACCTCCTCAGGAATACCATGTCTAGCAAAAATTTTTTTACCTTGTCAATGACAGCCCAACTTGTGCTGTTCGACATGGATGCAAACTCTGGATAACTCGAGAAATCATCTGTGACAATCAGCTAGTTAACACCTTTCATGGTGAAAGTAGATCCCAACTTCAACCCACAGCGTGTGTGGCTCAATAGGCTCTTGCTGTTGTTTTGACCTATGAGTTAAACACGTTGAACACAATTCCTCAACGTTCTTAATATCTGGGTCAATTCGTGGCCAGCAAATTACTTCTCTAGCCCTTTCTTACATTTTCCGATGTATAAATGGCCAGAGTGAACAACGTCTTAACATGTCGCTTCTAAGACTAGATGGAATTAAGATCCTGTTACCCTTGTAGATAATCCCATCTGCAACAAACAATTCTAACCTTATGTTCCATTACTCTTGTGCTAGTCGAAGAACTTCGGTTTTTTCATTAGGCCACTCATTTAGGATAAGCGTGTTTAATGCCTTTAAAGTCTCGTCCTTTTCAGTTTTCTGTCTGATAAAGACCTGTTTCTGTTTAGATACAGCATCCACATATGTTGCTACACATGTGAAGACGGTCCCACATTCGAACTTACCGTATCGTCGTCTGACGTTTATCGTCATCTGACGTGAGCATAGCACATTAACAATTGCTGCTTATTACTTTCTCCCTCCCTACAGAAATAGACATGTCTTACACTAGCTATGAATTAGCACAGCCTCGTACACTCACTTCAGTACTCTGCGCAAGTACACATGGGTAACGACAAAACGCTTTTCATGCCTGCAGGCACAATACATTATAAATCTAGCTAGGTGTTGGGGATTTCATTGGCTTTTGCTTTTAGACTTTTGTGATCTCTTTCGTTGTGCGTCGTGCGCGCGGCAGCACCATAGTTAGCTGGGAAGTAAGACACCCGACTAGATCTTCGTTTTAGCTCTGACTGGCCTAGGAAAATTGATGAGTCATGGTGGCAGCTGAGCATTCTGGATGGTCCTGTCATATGATCATGCGCAGTTAAGTTTGGTACGACCCATTTTTGTCGACAGCGCTTGACAGTGCTTCAGCTGTGACTTGCTCTTTTCCTGGAGCAAAGGTTGCTCTTAACCCATATTTCCGTAGCCTTATCATTAAGAGTTGAATGCGTAACGGACAATCAGTAAGATTTTCGCTGAAGAGTGGAATTAGAGGTTTGTGGTCAGTTTCATAAAAGTAGGTTCAGAGGTACCAAAGCTTGCTTCAAGTCCCCTGTAAGGTGCAATTGGAAGAATTTAAAAGGCCATTTAATTATGTATGTTGAAACGTTACTGCAAAAGTGTCATCTTTATAAGAAACCAAAACATTGACAATTTTCTAATTTTTATGGAAATGAAAAGGGGGGGGGGTTACCCACCTTCTTCTTGAAAGGGGGATCACTCTTCCCTTCTCCCTCTAGCGGAAGCCCTCAGGCTGCTTGTGTCTTTGTTTCTTTTCTAATAGAGCCTGTCGATTGCATTGATAATCACTTGTTATACGATTTTGGTGTGAAATCATTGAAGCATGGAGAAGAAGTGACAAGCTGTGGCTCCCACTGGTAAGTCTTTTTCACACAACATGAGATCTTTTCGTGTCTCCGTGGCACGTAACATCCCTTTAAGGAACCCATTTCTTGGCCAATGTGGGACCGGTACCGGTATTGTTTGCACCCAGGACTTATAAGGGGCTCGTTTGGCCCATCTGAGCCATATTGGATACTTGTTTAAACCCATGCAGCCAACTCATATGTGGGGAAAAAGTTGATAAACTTTATTACATACCTTATTGCATGTGGGCATATATAATTCTGCAACCTGGTTTGTCAGTAAAAATGCATAAAATGACGTCATTTGACATTACCAGAAACATTACATTTTTTAAAGCCATGTATTGTGGGTTACATCTTATTCTATACGATTACCTTGACCCTCTCTTAAAACAACACTGTCAAATAAACTAGATCAACTGAAGATGTGTATTTCAGAAATATTCCAAAGCTTTATGAAGATGTCACAAAAAAAAAAATTGGGGAACTGTTTATTCGAAATCCCTTCAAAACTGCTTAGACTGGCCTTTAATTATCATGAATATCGTCTACAAGTAAAGATGAACAAATATTAGTAAAGACCCTCACCCAATTTACCTAATATCTTCTTGTTATTTTGCCAGCATTTTGAGATACCGCTTCTCAACAATTAAAATATAAAAGGTCATGACAAATATTATTTTGTTGAAAGGGAATTTAAAAATGGCAATTAACGGCAGTGTAAAGATATTTACTGTAACTTCAGTACATAGGCAGCTAAATCAATTTCATTTTTATAACTGATATCATTTCTTGTCAAAGTTACATGGGAACTGTCATTCTGTATGTTTTTCTACCCTTTTCTTCTCTTACAAAGCTCTTGTTACAATGGATACGTCTCTTGCGGTGAAGCACTTTGTCTCTCACCTGGTGACAGTATGTATTCTTTCATTTTATAATGCAGCCTTGGCTGATAAAGGACATTGTTTGTCAAGAGTTCAAAATTATCTTCAAAATAAGTCCGCACTACAACCGTACATGATAACTAACAAATGCAATGTTATATAGGAACGTAGCCTACTACAAACCTTTAATCTCAACACATTTGAGGTTCTTCGTCTGCACAAAACTGAATCATGTGACCTTTAATTGCAACATACGACGGCAACTATGGGTCTCTAACTCTCCTTCACTAAAAGTGCACTGTAAAAAATGTCTGTAATGTTACAAAATTTTTGTACAATTACAGAAGAAAAAATAAAGAAATACAAAAAGAATACATAAAAGTGCTGTCAATGAGTTGACAGCACTTTTTATGTAATCTTTTGTTTTTCTTTATTTTATTTTCTGTTAATGTACAGACATTTTTTACAGTGTGTGCCTCAAGTCCATCAATTGAAACATATATAATAAACAGCAACATGAAGAATGAATTCTAACAGTCAAACTTTTTTATTCCTTCCCAAAGGCAGAGAATGAATCTAGGCGATGGCAATGTGTGTTTAAGGGTGTGCGTCTGTGGGGGTGCGTGCGTGTGTGCGTGTGTGACACTTTGCTTGTTAAACACGATACCAGCCGGTATATCCAGATAGGAATGACCAACACTTTTCATATTTGGTAGGTAGCTTTAGCATGTTGTGAGAAAGAGTGAAATGTAAATGTTGAAAATCAAAAGTCATATGAGGTCACTGGCTGTTAAACTGGAAAAAAAATGAAGTTGACTTGGAAACACAATATCTGAAGATGGGAATTACCGGCATTTTTTTAAATTTGGCATATTGATTTTTTATGTTGCAAGAAGGTTCATACTACTTTACTTGGACTTGAGATCAAGTCCATGAAAAGTTATTTGAAGTCATTGGCTTTAAAACTGCGAAAGACTTGAAAGGGCGTGTAAAAACAATAGCTGAAGACAGGAATGACCGACACTTTCCATATTATTCTATTTAGTTTTGTCATGTTGAGATGAATAGTTTTTTCGCTGTACGTAGGTCAACCGTTATTTGAAGTCATTAGCTGTAAAACTGCAGGACCTGGCCTAACTGCAGGCTTGAATGGCTAGTAAGAACAATATCTCAAGATTGCAAAGATGGACACTTTTCATATTTGGTTATATGTTTGCAATTTTGAAAGGAAGATGCCTATTTTTTCGGTAAAAGATCATTTGTTGCAGAGCACCTGAAGTTAAATTGCGGAAACCTTGTTAAACACGGTGAGAGGAAGAACTCAGTTTGGTACATTAGATACCAGAAGTCATGCCAAGTCACCAGAGGTTGTATGTCACCTTAAAATTAACAACACACTTTCAAGTAGGAAAGTAAGAAGAATTTGCTATGTGGATGCAGTATAATTAAGAAAACAACGTTAATTGTTTTGGGGAGGTCAGAAGTCATCTTAAGTCAACAAACGATTTCTCTATATCACAAGAATTCCCAAGATAATCATGGGGTCACCAGATGTCAAACATAAAAAACATCTGAAGTTTTCCCTTTGGCAGGGAATCTTTAGGTCTGTGAACTTTGTGGTTCCTATTGATGCGATTGATGTGACTTCTCGTTATTGTAGTGCGCCGCACTACAATATTGGCATTTACTGGCCGACTGACAATTTCTTTTGTGAAGCCTGTTATGGCCCACAACTCATTTCCCTGCGCGTACAGTAACTTAGTTCGTACAAATATCCATGCTCTACCCTTTAACAATAGCAGTAAGTGCAATCTGTGGCCGTCTTTAAACAAAAATCAACTTCAGAAAAGCAAATACCACACTTACAAGGCTGATTTAAGGAGTTAGCTTCATGAAAGAGCATTGCGGATAAATTTCCAGAAAACGCGATGTAATGTGGTTCGGCCTTTTCACACTGAAGTGATAAGCCTGGAGAATCAATCGCTGCTTCCAAATTGGCATACGTAACACGGCGCCATTGCGTCCACTATCGTTGAACAGTATCAAGACGTTATGTACAGTATCTTCATCTAGCTACTACGGAGCAGAGTATTGCCAATTCCCTGTACGGAATGAATTGGCTTTACTGCATTGGATTAAGCGACTTGTGCTGCAGTTCTATTATCATGCTTTATTTCAGTGGTAAAAGCAGAAGCTATTTTGACAGCAGTCTGACCGAAACGTTTTGACAGCATGCATGTAGCATGCATTGCGAATTAACGAAACACGGATGTTAAAACACACAGCGTCAACACGTACAGTTATTCGGCCTTCCACGAGACAGTTGTCATATGCATGCAGCGGTGCAGTCAGAGAGCTTGAGAGGGCGTCATTATTTAACAAAAAGAACGGTGAAAGAGGAGTCGAGAACCGATAAAACCATTTTAGGCAGGAGTAAACAACACAACAGAGCATAACGTATGGCTAAGTAGGCTACTCAGCACGAGTCCTTGAACGGCACTATGCTTTGTCCACTTCATTTTACTCCACACTAGACTGTATACGGAGTAGGTCCTACCGTTAAGCGCAGTACACGGTCTTGTTCAAGGACTACTCAGCACTTGCTTCATTGTTGGCAAATATGCTTCAAAATAAAGCTAGTGACTGACTATCACTAGCAGGTCCGGATTTACTCCATCATTGGTTACTCTTCTATGATTTCTTTATGCGTCCAGCCAAGGAGCTGGGAGACAAGTGGTCCATCTTTGTACTATCAAGAAATAGGGTTGAGAGGAGTGGCCAAAAAGAAACAACAGCCCCTCTTCCCGCCATGAACAAATCCTAAAGTTCAAATAAAAACTGGGCTACTGTACTAACTGAAAAGACATCTCTAACACGCACTACAATTCTGCGTATTTGCAAGCAAATGCAGTTCTAGTTTACCATTGTCCTGGTTATGTAAGATTCCCTTTCGCCCCTTTATGGTGTAGTATTTGAAGAACTGTTATTTGTAAATCATACCTTGCTGATACGAACAGCTAAGCTAAAGTTGTAAAAGATGATTGGAATTAAAAGACGAGACACACATCTTTGTGGGTTGGTTTTGTATAACATTCAACTTTTAAACTTTACCATCCTACTTTATCACACCGTGGCAGCCACGAAACAAGGCAGAGCACAGGCTAGGACACCCACCCCACCCCTTCTTCCCTGACCTTGATTTTTTTTTAGATACGGAAAATACGCTTTTCCGATGCTGCATGAGTCAACTCTTGTGTAGGTAAGAGCATCAGACCGTGAAGTCGGGAGGTCGGGAGTTCACTTAGTCCCGACCGGGTCAAACCGAAGACTTTAAAACGGAAGCTACTGCCAATTTGCTTGGTGCTCCGCATAAACAATGGAGTAGGGAAAACAAGCCAGTGAGCCACAATTGGAAAAGAGGCCGTAGCCGGCCCCGACTTGAAGAATTGATTGGGAACAAGGCCGTGAAACTCTATCAAACTAATTACAATACAGACATAGTTGCAAACAGTATGGCAAAGTACGCAACCTGCAGCTCCCATAACCAGGCTGCAACACCTGCAACCATGCATGCTTTGTTTTCATTCACACCACCTTTGTTTACTACACTAATCCTACAAAAGGATGACTTAAAGACTCAGGACCAAATATGCGTGTGGTTTTCATTATTATTATTTTTTTCCTTATTTTTTTTTTTTAATTTTTCACATTCATAATCCTGATCAAAATATTGGACTAATTACCAAAGCTTGGAATGAAAAAAAAAAGGCCATCGCCGGGTCGACTTGAACCAATAGGTTGAAAACTGAGCCGTAAAACTCTATCTAAGTATACCTACTTCCTTTTATTTTATTTTTTTTGGAATCTTACAACATTTTGGGAAATCATTATTTTTCTTTACTTATACAGTTATGGTCCTAGTTACCATTTACGTTTTACTGCCGATCTTTGGACTCTTATGCGTATGTGGGGTAAGTTTCCATCCAACCACGCTATTAAGCATCCATGTAAAATTGCAATTGTGAACATTATTTTATACATGATTGATGAAAGACCCCTTCCGGACAAGCGGAGGGGGAAAACAATGTCGAGAGTACTAACCCTGCACTTTTGGCAAAGGGGGTTGATGGGGGTTGTCAAGTCATTTAATTTAAGTTCACTTTCGAATGGAACTTATTAACTAAGATGAATCGGACACAGCGGATATCGATAGACCATGTAGCTCATGAAGGCAAACCCCACCCAGACAAGAAATCCCCACAGCCTAGGGCCAGGCGCCGTGGAAGGGAATAAGCTGTATTTACCCAGTCTTAACATAACAATGGATCTCTTGTTTGAAATTCCTCATCAGAACCCACTTCAGATTTGTTCTTCCCACCGTCAACACTTTTTGAATCCGTGTTTTTCAAATATTGGGTCCTAAACATGCTTTAGTTTTATCCCCCACTTTTTAATTGGCCGGGGACTGAGGCCGCCAGGTCACACCAAGTTCAAAATTTATGATTGCATTGACTGGAGTACAAATGTCATTCTATCAAAGATAAAAATTACATTAGATTTTTTTTTTTGAAGAAATAACCATTCTAAATATTTATAAGAAGAGATTAAGCTCTCATCATGTTGTGATATGCAATAGGGGCCCTGGCAAAAAACATTCTGGTGAAATTTGCATTCAATTTGAAATCCAATGAGTGATTCTGAAAGTTTGACCAAGTAAAATGTCGCATTTTCAACAAAACGTGAACTTGAAGCAAGCACATGTGACATCATATCCTCTCATTAATAGACTGCTAGCTTGGGGGTTAGGGGCAAGTTCATCCTTAGGCTTCAAACCGAGATCACTTGCAAAATGTTAGATTTACCATTTGCCATGAGCATGATATTGATGTAGCAAAAATCTTGTTGAGTTATGTAAGCATTCGCAAGCTTTCTTATTTCCCATGGAAAATTGGGGTTGGGGTGTCAATTTCATTTCTTGCCTGGGACGCCACAAGGGCTAGATACTCCACTGCCCTCAACCCCCTTCAACCTTTGGAAACGTGCCTTCAGATTGAAGATTGATTCTAAGTTAAATCGTCAGATGGCAGTCCCGTGCGAAGGACGCGGACAGAAATGTACACGCCAATCTCGTTAACATTTCACCACGTATTTCGCCAGTGTTCGTTCACGCCCTTACAAAAAAGGTGAGGCAATTAGTGCCAAATTCTCAGGTTTTTCACAAGTATTTTCCAGGGGGTATCATAGGTTTTTGCATGAAAACTTGTGTTTACCCTTGACAATGACACAGGTTAACCCTTTACCGTTGTTTGGGTCCTTGTGGACCCATGCGGAGAGCTCGGCTGTCACCCATCTTTAATGTTTCACGCGGAGCTCGAAACTGCGAGTAGCTACCCGAAAATTCGGCCACAACAACGAGAGAGACAATAGATTAAGGTCACGGGGTCAATGGCCTACGGAAGCCGATGCGGGGCGGGCTACGTCCGCTTTTCCGCCCATTCCCGCGGCGCGCAAATATGCCCCGATCGGATCACAACGGTAAAGGGTTAACTATTTGCCACAGGTTCAGCACAGGTTCAACACAGGTTCAACACAGGTTTTACATGCAAAACGTGTGATGATTAAACCTAGTGTTACCAAAGAATTCTGCGACAAAACCTGTGGCATGATATTTAAGGCAAGGAAAGGTGTGCCAAACCTGCGTCAAACCTATGTGTGGAGGGTTCCAAAAACGCAGGTTTGCTACCCCAAAACACGCGTGGTTTCTTTTGTTATTGTTGTTTTGTTTTTTATTTATTTAATTTATTATTTTTTGTGATCACACCTGGTTGCAGACACAGGTTGGCGCACTTTTTTGAAAGGGGCGCGCGCTCACTCTGGTGTAGGGTGCCAGTAGGCATGCAAATGATTCTCAAACATTAAACTGAATCTTAGGCACAGTATTAATGATGTTAAGCTTAAAACTATACGATTAGTATTTTATGATTCCTCCTAATTTACATTGGCTAGGTTTCAATTCAATACTTCTTAATCTCCCTTCCAGTGCTTGTGCTTCTCTTTTAAACGATGGTCAAACGCTCTTAGATGCCAAGAGGTTTGTATTCTCACCTTACTGCTTGCATGGTGTTATCCATTTTGCGCCACGTTTCTTTAGAGTTAAGACCACTCTTTTTGTGGTTAAACTTAGGGACGGATCTACATTTCAAGTAAAAATGTTCAATTGAAAATCCTTTTCACTCTTTTACGTAAATTGCGACTTTTAAATTTTAGACTGGTCGATTGTTTCCCTCTTTTGGATCTAGAGAGGTTTGCAAGCTATTCGTTATGGTATAAGTCTCTTCGCAAAATGAGCTAGACATAGCAGCATCACGATTCAAGTGTGCATGATAATTAAAATTTCTAAAGAGTGCTTTTTATTTGTCTTAATTGGCTATTTAATATTTCCTGATCAAGCGGGTTCTTCTTTTAAAGGCAGTTAACTCTCACCCAAAGTACAATTTTTGTGGAAGGCTACAGAAATTCCCTATTGGCAGTTACATGAAAAAAGGTGAAGAAAGCTGTCGCTCATATTACAGTATTACACAACATGAGAATGTTTTGATTACAACATTGGGTCCTGTATAGAGGCTTTTCATGTGACGTCATAATACTTCCCGGCCGCCATGTTGGAGTACATGTAACTACGTAGTGCACCAAACTCGACACGCTCGCTCGATGACTGCGTACACACCGCGCATATCACAGTGCGAACTGTGCAGTGTGTTCATCATAAGACCACGTGTGTTTGGCATAATTGTCCTCCAGCATGGTGGATCTGTGACGTAATTGCAAAGCCTCTATACTCACCCCCAACAATGAACTGAGATTGTGTCTGGATGAGAATGAGATTTAGACGGTTGTGAATGGGAAGGGAAGAATTGTACCTGTTTGGGGTGAGAGGATTAGGCCTCCAAGTCATGCATAGAAGTATAAAATCTTGTGTTGTCGTTAAAGAACTGCCTCATCCATGATTGCAAATCAAATCAATAAATCGAATTTAAGGTGAAAAACTAAGATGTGACTGTTAAAATTAACGTTAAATTTCAGTAAAACCTTTAATGTCAGTGAAATTTCGTAACTGTCACGACGACCGAGAACACCCATGGCATTATTCATTATTGTGTAAGACACACTTGTAAATTTTGTCATGACGCCACGGGAGTGTCGATCTCGTTTGTGGATTGGGGGCAAAATTTTTCCCTGGATCGTGTTCTGGACCAGAATCGTCTCTGAGCAACCCAGTCATACTAAGAGGCTCTTACCACCTCATCGTTGAAAAGGTAGTGATTGTCCATGCGCGGGGCAGGATCCGTCCACGCCCCTGCGACACCAGTTAGCTGCACTATTTACTTTGTCACAATTATCGCCCAGTTTTGTACCAAAGGAAGTCCCAAGTGTTGCGGCAACAGTCGCCTACTTTGTCTTTATTCTCCTCAGGAGTGACAAATTTGGGCGACAAATATTGGGTAACGAATATTGCGACAAACATTATGAAAAGAGTGGTCGACAATTGTGACAAAAACGGTACCCTAGTTGGGACAAAGGTTGGTTATAGGCCTAATGGCCCGTGAAAAGAGTGGACGGGTGTGACAATAGTGTCGATGTGAAAAAATTGGTTGCTACACACGCTATTCTGGAATTAAATGTTTATCTTTTCTACTTTAGCGTTGCTGTAAAACAGTTGATAACCACCACCATGATGCAGGAAAGCTGTCCAGATGCCTGTATCGAAGACTATAGGAGGAGATAATATTGTACCTCCGACCTATGATGAGCCTAAAAATACGCATTGAATAATCAGAAGGTAAATTGCTCCCCCTTCTGATAAAGAGCGAGTGGGCATAACCTACTTGCCGACAGTCTTGAGACTTATTTTAATACCTCCGGTGTAATTACCCACATTGACTGATTAGATAGAGAAATTAGGATGCCACTACGCAGGCAACCTTACATAGAATTAATCTTGTGACCTTACTGTTATCTTTATGCAATGACATAACTGTTACAAACCTGTATGATGTGAAGTAAGCCACAGCGTATATTTCAAAACAAAAAATCTTCAATTCTCTTCTGACAGTTATCACACAACCATTGGCGAAATCCCGGGCGAGACTGGAAGGGAATAACTCCATTTTGACCAAGGGTTGGTAACAGACAGGTAACAGAGTGTAACAGACAGAAAACAGTATGATGTCAGCCTGATTTACATGTTTGTGCCCATACTTATATTATCGCTCTTATGTCAAATCTTAGGGAGGCAAATGTTCACTCTTGCCCCACCGTGTCGCCGCCACTGGTGGTGCTACTGTTGTAATCACAAAATTTCACCGAGGGACGTTTACGTTCCTCAATCGGAGTTTAGCAGTCTCACGCCCTAACACCCCTTACATCTACACATATATTTTTAACTTTTTGTTGGATTGTTGTGTTTGACTGTTTGTGTCACGAAGTGGGAGGTCCGCAAGAGAGGAGGGAAATGTTTTGCCGGCGAAGAGGGCGGGGAGGAGAAGGAATGGACTTGCATTGTATTGAGTAGCGTGGGTACAGATGCTGATGGCAAGGTCAGCTGATAGCCATCAAATGACAGCTAAAATTGGGAAGGGAAAGTAAAAAAAACCAGAAAGCCAAAAGGCTTAGTGATTCCTTGCTGCTGAAATGTAAGGCCTTTTTTCACAATTAACAGGGCTCCATAATGTGCCCACAAAGTACACATGCAAGACATCCAATCTTCCTACATTGAGATCCCCCTTGCCCGTCGTGAACCCAAATGACATTTGACCTCCACCAAAAACTTCTGGGACCATGTATTCACTATGTGCCATCTACATGACAAGTTACAGGACCCTACAAGTGACCTTTCTTGAAAGACTGTGCAGGAAAGCTTGTCAGGCTTTGAACATGCTGACTCCAAATGAACTTTGACCTTTGGGAAAGTCAATAGGGATCATCTACTAAATATGACCAATCCACACACTGAATGTGAGCACAGTCACATGTACCGTACTTGAGATACCGTGTTTACGAAGTTTTGACCTTTTCACCTCTCATGACCCCAAATGACCTTTGACCTCCACCAAAAACGATAGGGAACATCTACTCAATATGGCCAACAAACCCTCCAAATATGAGCACAGTCACATGTACCGTTCTTGAGATATCGTGTTTACGAAGTTTTGACCTTTTGATCTCTCGTGACCCCAAATGACCTTTGATCTCCACGAAAATCGATAGGGATCATCTACTCAATATGGCCAATGCACACACCAAATATGAGATTAGTCACAATTACCCTTCTTGAGATACCGTGTTTACAAGCAATTTCTAAGGAATTTACCTATTGACCTCTCGTGACCCCAAATGACCTTTGACCTCCACGAAAATCAATAGGGATCATCTACTCAATATGACCAATCCACACACCACATATGAGCATAGTCACAAGTACCGTTCTCAAGTTATCGTGTTTACGAAGTTTTGACCTTTTGACCTCTCGTGACCCCAAATGACCTTTGATCTCCACCAAAAACAACAGGAATCATCTACTTAATATGGCCAATGCACACACCAAATATGAGCATAGTCACATGTACCGTTCTTGAGATATCGTGTTTACGAAGTTTTGACCTTTTAAACTCTGGTGACCCCAAATGACCTTTGATCTCCACGAAAATCGATAGGGATCATCTACTTAATATGGCCAATGCACACACTAAATATGAGATTAGTCACACTTACCCTTCTTGAGATACCGTCTTTACAAGCAATTTCTAAGGAATTTACCTATTGACCTCTCGTGACCCCAAATGACCTTTGATCTCCACCAAAAACAATAGGGATCATCTACTCAATATGGCCAATGCACACACCAAATATGAGCATAGTCACATGTACCGTTCTTGAGATATCGTGTTTACGAAGTTTTGACCTTTTGAGCTCTCGTGACCCCAAATGACCTTTGATCTTCACCAAAAACAATAGGGATCATCTACTCAATATGGCCAATGCACACACCAAATATGAGATTAGTCACACTTACCCTTCTTGAGATACCGTGTTTACAAGCAATTTCTAAGGAATTTACCTATTGACCTCTCGTGACCCCAAATGACCTTTGACCTCCACGAAAATCGATAGGGATCATCTACTCAATATGACCAATGCACACACTACATATGAGCACAGTCACATGTACCGTTCTTGAGATATCGTGTTTACGAAGTTTTGACCTTTTGACCTCTCGTGACCCCAAATGACCTTTGATCTCCACCAAAAACAATAGGGATCATCTACTCAATATGGCCAATGCACACACTACATATGAGCACAGTCACATGTACCGTTCTTGAGATATCGTGTTTACGAAGTTTTGACCTTTTAAAGTCTGGTGACCCCAAATGACCTTTGATCTCAACGAAAATCGATAGGGATCATCTACTTAATATGGCCAATGCACACACTAAATATGAGATTAGTCACACTTACCCTTCTTGAGATACCGTGTTTACAAGCAATTTCTAGGGAATTTACCTATTTACCTCTCGTGACCCCAAATGACCTTTGACCTCCACGAAAATCGATAGGGATCATCTACTTAATATGACCAATCCACACACCAAATATGAGCATAGTCACATGTACCGTTCTTGAGTTATCGTGTTTACGAAGTTTTGACCTTTTGAGCTCTCGTGACCCCAAATGACCTGTGATCTTCACCAAAAACAATAGGGATCATCTACTCAATATGGCCAATGCACACACCAAATATGAGATTAGTCACACTTACCCTTCTTGAGATACCGTGTTTACAAGCAATTTCTAAGGAATTTACCTATTGACCTCTCGTGACCCCAAATGACCTTTGACCTCCACGAAAAAAGATAGGGATCATCTACTCAATATGACCAATCCACACACCCCAAATATGAGCATAGTCACATGTACCGTTCTCGAGATATCGTGTTTACGAAGTTTTGACCTTTTGACCTCTCGTGACCCCAAATGACCTTTGATCTCCACCAAAAACAATAGGGATCATCTACTCAATATAACCAACCTACACACTAAATACGAGGTTAGTCACACTTACCCTTCTTGAGATATCGTGTTTACAAGCCAAAGCGTCACACACACACACACACACACACACACATACACACGACATCACCATCGCATAGATTCCTTGCCTGCCTTCGGCAAGGAATCAAAAACCCCTCTGACGATCATTTTTCACATTATTGAAACTTTGCTATAGTTATTTTTCAGTTTCGGGCGAGATTGAAATACGTTCCCAACGGGGACATTGTAGAAAACTCAATGGAACATGGTCTCTAATCTGGGAAATGGGAGGAGGCGATCCTCTCGAGTAGAATTTGCCCCACGTGTTTGGAAGACTTCCGCTTATCGGATTAGTTATTCAATCAGCTGTTTGCATTTGTTGATGTTAGTTTGCTATTCCTCCAAGAGAGGGTGTACTTTATGCATTGTGACATCTTATGCATATGGTCTATCGGTCTCCTTTCTGCATGCCATCCTGCAAGCGATAAAAGGCGCTCAACTCCTATCATAAATGCAAGTGTTCTTTCGTATGATCTGTACCAATCAGTGACGAAAACCCGCATTGACTTTTCTAATGGAAATGGATACGACCAATGGGATCAAATGTGCATGGAACTTAATTGGTTTGTTCTATTTTATCTTAGTTTTTAACTATTTTTCTTGCGAGGGGGGGGGGGGGCTGTCTGTGCCTTTCACATCAAATATCGAGAGTCTCATTTTGACTGGAGACAACTGTTAATTATTTGAGTATTTAAAATTTGCTTAGAGGCTTTGTAGTATAAAAGGTTGTACAAAAATTTTGTTTCTTCGAAGTATGTGTCTTAACATTTTAGGAATTACACAAGAAGTGCATGTAAATATCAGTCATCCTTGTGCTTTGGAAAAAAAGAACGGTCGCAAATAGTTAACTTTTACTAGTAAACTCTTTATTGCTCTCACTGAACATGTCATTAGCAAAAAAGAAAAAATGTAATTCGGCCAAAACAATTGGAAATCTATAAATGCAATATGAAAATCAATACTAATTACCCTTCATAGTCCTTCGAACAGCAAAGCACATACCTGAGCAAAATGAAAAAAAAAATACATGGAAAAGTCTAATGTTGTTCATGATTAAACTCTGTTGAAATCCAGCTAGTTACTAGTCAGTGCACATGTAGTAGTAGTATATGACACTCTCTTCCAAAGATCATGTTGAAATTTGCTTAAAGCGCCATCAGAGTTTGCCAGTCTTCACAATTTTCTCACAACTTTAATTCTGCAACACATTTGCATATAGACTTAAATCTACCAAATCGATCATGGTTTAACGTTGTGATAGGTTTCATTATAGTAAAGGCCATCTTATCTTGCTTTTGTGTGGAATTGTTTTACCCGACAAATATTCAGAAATTTTCATCGAAAAATAATGAAATACATGATGACATTTCTTTTAACCTGAAAGACCTCTTCTATAATTTTATATTCTGCTCATGCAACAATCAGTTCAGAAGGAAATGAAGGTGCCTGAGCAATTGAGTTGATTATATTTCTGTCAAACCCTGATTGCCCCTTAAAGCAAAGTAGTGTGGCCAGTGGCGAAGCCACGGTGGTGGTTTGGGGGTTTAGAACCCCCCTCCCAGACCCACCCTTGAAATGCAAAAGAAGAAAAAATGCCCAATGTAGCGGTTTTTTCTTTCTATACTTAGACTTTTCCCTCATGTCGTGCCCCCCCCCCCCCCCATGACACAATCCTGGCTATGCCACTGAGTGTGACATACTATATATTAGGCAAGCAAACCAACCCGCCAGTAGGTTGAAATGGGCAGTAGATTTCGGTAAACAATTCTTCTATCAGCATTTCAAAAAAAAGCAATTAACTATTCTTCGTTTCCTATAATATGAAACTGCGAGTCACCATTTCTGTCTATGCGATGTGTTCATAATCAGCATCAGGAAGCAATTATAGTATCCCAGAAGAAAATGCCTGTCAAGACCTGTTGGAACGGGGATAAACAGGTATGAGCAGGCGATGTCTTCATTTTTCGAGTGATGAAAGTCAACAGGTGTCAATAAAAACCACCGAAGAAGCTTACAAGTTCATAGTGGTATCTTTTTCAAACCTAGTTGAGATCTGTTGATTTTGTTTCCAGATTGTGAATCTTCAAACCTCTTAAAACTTGTTAAACAGGTTTCAACTGGAATGTACTCCTGGCAAACTATGACATGGATTCTGTCTTCGCGGAAAAAATGAGCATAAAAATTTGTAGTCTCACAAGTGTTTGGCGCCTTAAAGAAATCGCAATTAGGACAAACTGCCCCTTTACCTTAATCTACATCCAGGTAATGAAAATTTTGCAATTAGTTGTTAATCTGGAGTTAGCATTATTTGATTACAAAACAAAGCAATCCTCTACGATTTCTGTGATAACGAAAAAAAAACAAAAACAAAAAACGAAAAGCCTGTACAAGATACGTGATACACGGTGGGTATATGTGTAAATTCTAGGAATACCTCTCAGAGTGGTTTTTTAGGATAAGATCACCTTCCACCCCAGAAAAAAATAAAAGTAACAACAAGATTTCCGATTAAATGAAAGCACTTTAAAATCCTTCATCCACTGTGCTTAATAATTTGGAGTGCTAACCAACCCCCTCACAGTCTGATAAAATTGTATACAGGCTGCAAAAAGTAAGACATCAAAGCTCATCGAAATTCGGTTATCTATTTCTCTCATTAAAATTTTGATTCGTTGGATACCTGCTACAGAACATGAAATTCCTCTCTTGTATGTACATTGCTAATAACTAGTAGATATTTTTTTGTCTTGAATATAAATACGTGCACTAAACTCTACCATGCACTATATTCCACGGATACAAAAACAACGTAACTTCTTTTCCCGTTATGGTTTCCTAAACCAAATCGTTTTTCCCAGTCCACAATTCAAGCTATGTATGAACCATGTATCCCAACAAAATATATCCAAACTAATGATTCACATGGGAATTATTTACAATCTTATCAATTTTAGGCCTTAAAGGATTGGTAAATGAGATTTTCAACAAGATGCTAATGTTCTCATGTTTCAACTCACTTCGTTCTATTAAAATGGAACCTACTGCCATTGTGCGTGGTGCTCCGCATAAGCAATGGAGTAAGTCAAACAAGCTAGTGAGCCACAACTGGAAATGAGGCCGTGGCCGGCTCGCCTTGAATCAATAGGTAGGAAACTTCATGTAACTAACTCACTTCCCTCCAAACTAATGTAATAACAGATAAAATTATGTCTTTGAATATATATACCGTCTCTCAGGGGGTAGGCCAATTATCTTACCACAATTAAATGACTGTGGTTCCATGGAACGTCATCAAGAGCAGAAAATTTGTGTCCGGAATTAGTCAATCCACCTTCCAGAAAGTTGTATGTTAGTACAGCTAGTATGCATGTAACCATGCACACTCCCGTATATGACTGTTTATGTATTCACGTGTTCAGACATAAATTGTATTTATTTCCATGCGTATATATTGTTGCTGTAAAATTCTTTGTAAACGATGACATTTACGGCTCAGTTATAGACCAACAGCTGTAAATTTGTCCAGCCTTAGTTTTTTTACCAGTTGCGGCCACTGACTTGTTTTCCCCACTGCCCTGCTTGTATGCTGCACCAATAACAATGACACTAGACTTCATCAACTCATTGAGTCGATATCCATAACTTAGTTCAAGTGTTTATGGGTACTGGTACATGAAAACGCTTATAATTGTCACTATTTATCAAGTTTAATATCCAATAGTTACAGAAAAAGTTAAAATTTTGAATTTTGCGGTGCCTTGACTTGTAACAATTTTGTACGGAATTTGAAAAATGTCTGGTGACGAATTTTTTTGAAACCGAATTGGTTTAAGAATTAAGTAATCACTCGCAACACTGTTATTTTTAAATAGAGATTGTCTAAGTATGACCATTTGCCAATGTTATGTGAAGAAAACTTCACAGGTTTGGAAAAATTTGATGAATTTCATGAACCAACGCAATGAGCCTCTTTAAAGTCTTCTGTATGACCAGACCAAGAGTTAAATTCCAACCCTCCCAGCTTCTTCTAATTCATGCACAGGGCATTTTATGTACATGGAATTCAATTACCCTTATCACACCATAAGGCAAAACCATTGGATCATAAGTTACAAGGGGCGACACGAGCAGTTTTATGTGAACAATACCACCAGCTGTGCAAGCAAATTACCAAAATCACTCAAAAAATAATGCCCTAAGCAAGAAAATAAGGTATCTCAGCCATTTGATGTTACAGTACTTTATAAAAGTAGAAAAAGAAATCAAACTTTTCTTACATTTACACACAAAGGTATATTTATCCATTTTCCTGTATATTTGTATGTTTTGCAAGACACAATTCCAAGAAGTGTGCCCTCTATTGAAACATTTGTTAGTAAAGGAGTAACCAAATATTTTGCGACGCAGCTGCAAGTTTTGTAACTTTGCTCTTTGTTAGAAGTGGTTAATAATAGGCAAAACTGAAAAAGAAACAAAACCGGCTCATTACACAATGTTGATGACCTAAGGGTGAAAATCAGGGACTTCCTATATACATGGACAGAGCATGTAACATGTACGCCCTATCCGTAGATGGTCGCCACCGACTGGGACAAAAAGGCCCACCAAGATGACCGACTTCAAGCTTCAATTTGTATGATTTGACGATGACGCTGTAATATTCTAAACAAAAGTTAAACTTGAATGGCTAACAATGTCATATTCCTGCAATGCGTGTAATAATTTTGACCTTTCCTTGTATTATTTTGAAAATATTTCAACTTTATTGCAAAATATGTTGATTTACTTGAGCAAGTCGAAACTTTTCAACAAAAATCATAGCAGACGGCCATCTTGGTGCGCTTTTTCACACGTACTTTAGCGACATTGTACAGTGCAGTATGCTCTGTCCATGTATAGGAAGTCCGTGGTGAAAATCCACACATGCAAATGATGTCAAACGCTCAAGAAACAGTAGAACGTTTTCAGATTTAGTGGTTGATTTATCACACAACTAATTGCGTAATCACAAGTTCTAAAATTTCACGGGCCCACTTCTTTTTATAGAACTGTATCTTCATCTTTGTGTAAACTATGCATTTGTCAAATTCAGATTCTTGACTCATTTTAATGTATGTTTTATGCCATGAATTCCAATACAGTCCCAAAAAGAGAAAGAAAGTACTTCAATGACATTGAGTACATGGATTAGACATTTTCAGTGGAAGCAAAAGATGAATCTATAAGTATCACTCCCCAGAGTAGAAGGGTGAAGGGGGAGGGTTAACAGGAAACATATCAGGTGGATGAGCTCTCAATGAATAAGATCTATTCCAAGAAATTCGTACAAATCAACTGACACGCTGTACGATGAGATTCATTTTCATACCATTTTTTCAACATCAAAAGAGCTTAAATCGTTGCTATGGCAACCTGTATTTTTTGGAAAATTTAACATAAACACTTTAGAAAATTTAAAGCAGGCAAAACAGTATAAAATACTTTTAAAAAGCGGGTTCACTGAAATAAACAGATAGTAAAATATATCTAATATGAGAAACTCAGAAAAAATATAACAGGCATGGCCAGGGTTGCGAGTTTGGTATTTTTGCTGCCCAAAAAAGGAGAGTTTGGCAAAAAGTTTTTGTGAAAAGGTTGGCATGATTATGCTTGGAAGAGATGCCAAATCAGGAGGTTGCATTATTCTGGTGTTTTAACTGGCCTATTCCTGAAACAATTTTTGCATTTTTTATCAATTTCAAAAAAAATAGGCAAACTACAGCTCTTATAATGGTCACACGTCATAATTTGGGCCAAATATGCAGTCACACTATTATGTATTGTTCAACATACTGCAAGAAGAACAACAAAAATTACAGAGAAATCAGCATGCACATCATGTTACATTCCCTTCTGAATGATAAACAATGAGATTTGTTGATTCTGACATGTGTTACCATATGCTGAGTGATTTCTTCCAATTTGTTGTTTTTTTCAGTCTATTTGGTGGTTTGTGACGAAGGAAAATCTGGCAACCCTGATCATGGCTAATACTCAACAACTCATTAAATGTAACTGTGATGTCATGATTAAATGAGATAACAAACTTTGTGATGATTACAACATTTGAGCAGGAAAAATAAAGTTTATATTCATACTACATTGTTTCATAATTCCTGGGTAAATGGAACTATGGTATAGAATGAGAAGATGAGAATGTGCTCAACAGGTGGACATTTGCGTCTTAACAATTGATCTGAAGAAATATACTGCTCACTAATGGTCAGTCTCTATTGTCCAGTAATTGAGCCCTAAGTGTCCGTTTGCACCATGAAATTGAGCCCTAAGTGTCGGTTTGCACCATGCTACATTCAATGGTTATAGTGATCATTTTTGACTGCTTGAAAAGTCCCTGCTCCATGCACATATTATTAGAAATACCCATGAAATATTTGTGGAAATTATGCAAGAATTGTGCATCCTTGTTTGTGGGAAGGGCCTATGGATTTTGCTTGTAAGGACAGTAGTAAATGTAATGATGTTCATAAGTACTTTCAAGTACCTTTCTTTCAAACTTACAATTAACCACAAAGTTGCCATACACAAATTATTGGTCTTTCTTCTACAGCTCCTTCTCAAGGCTCCAAAGATAAAATACACAGGTAATTGTCATACACATATCATAAATGTCCTTAACCCTGTATAATAGCTCTTTAAATACCCCGGAGAAAGGGTACATCAGACAATATTGGAATGACCCTGTAATTAATTGATGGATAATAAAGCCTTGACATAACGGTCAAACCAAGTTTACCAACAGTTCACAATTTCTTGTTAAGGAAAAAATAGTGACAAGAAAAAAGTCTTGTTTTCTAAAGATTAAATTGTTACAGGGGCTGCAATTACAAAATAATTTGCATAGGAAATTACATTTAAAACCCAGTTCAATGATATCTTCAAAGAAACAATTATTAGCATGGCCTGGTAATTATTTGTATTCCATAAATCACTTAAATTTACATTTCCTAAATAAACTATAGCTACAGAGAAGCATTAGGATTGCCAGGGTGATATCATCCGACAACCTCAGCGCATTCTGTGTTCAGTTTCCCATCCTTATACACTGTTCTAAACTGCTCCGGGACTGCAAACTCTTTCTGTGAACAAGAAAATTCAAAAACCTTCACAGTGAAACATTGTTGATTTTCATACCTTAAATGGTGAAACAGGACAATTTTGAATAATTTAAAAGATTTTTGGATGACACTTTCCATCTTACACTTCTTCCTTTTGCCTTTCAATGTTAAAAAGAAACAAGAGCCCAAGGGCACTATGGTATCTTGCATTTAAAATAATATTGTACAAAGGTGGTCGCAAAGTAAGGCATAATTTGCACCTTTAACCCTAATGACTTTTGGCCATCTCCCAAAAACAAAGGGGCACACATTAAATTTCAAAATCATACAACCCCTCCAGTTTGAGAGAAATGGTACACTTAATTTTTCAAATTATCACACTGCACACCACCCACTTCCATGCGACAAATACACACACTCATCGCCTTTCACTAAAATGTCATTTACTTGAGTTTGGGGTAATGTAGTAAGGAGCCTAGGGTAGTTTACTGCTTTTTTGGTCAATCTCAACAATTCAAATCCAAACCTTACAAAGAAGTCACAAAGGTCAAATACACTGAAAGTAGGTCAAAATTGATTTTAAAGAAACACCAAAGAAATGTTGCAGTCATCTGGTCATTCCTGACCACCAAAATTTCTGATGGATGACTAGAAATTAGGTCATGGTTGTCCTTTAGACTACCCAATGTGTTTGCCTCAAAAGCAAAAATAAGGAAAAGCCCACAAATCTGCTACTAAAGGCAGCCTAAGAGTGATTTACTACCACCAATTTCTACTTCACAGTTTGCCTAGAAGACTAAGAAACAAACATAGCTCTGTTAAATCTAATAAACGACTTTCAACTTGACCTTTTGACCTAAAGAGGGTGTTAGGAATGCCATTGTAGTCCCTAGGGTAAAAGCAGAGGTAAAGAACAAAAACCTGCTTTCATATTTTACTATTGTGATATGTATACACAATATTATAAAAATTGGAGCCACACCTTGCATTGCAAATAACTTTATTATATACTATATATGAGGAAAAGTTTTTTTTTTTTAAAAATTGCATTACTGTCCTGATTGTTAACTAAACTGCTTTTAGACTGAGAGGGGGTTATAATTCTTCCTTTCTTTTATACATTGCATTTGTCTAAATTAAGGCATTGAACTTCAGCTAGACTTTAAAACCAATTGAACATAGACATATCACCCAAATAGTCTGCACGGGCACTTTAAGACAAACACAACTTTCCATTATGCCATTCCCCTATGTTACTTGGTTATTGAGTTACTGCACTGCATACCTGGCATTGCAATACATATGACCTACACCCTAACTAGCCTGTCACTCAAATGTCAGTAACTCAAGTTAGGAACATCGTAGGAGGTAGTGTAACAGCCTTTTTCGTTCGTCTGATCAAGACAAATCTAGACGGCACAAAAAAGTCACAAAGGTCAAATGAGGTCAAGTGAGGTCAAGGGGGTCATTACGTGCATTTCACTTTGACGAATACAAATCTCCATTACACCACCCCTCTAAAATGTTTCAGTGGCAAGATATCAATAAAACATTACTTCTTGACCTTTTGACCCTTTCCAATTATTTTGGTTAATGTACCAACATTTTCACCTCCTACCAATCTAACTTATCCTAAAATTATGTCACTGTTTGAACAACGGATAACGAGTTACAGCTACCAACAGAAATTCACTTTTTAGCCTCTGGTGATCAACAGTGACCTTTGACCTCCACCAAAAACGATAGGGCACATCTACTCCACAACATCTACATACATACCAAGTTTGAAAAAAATTGATCACTCGGTTGTTGAGTTACCGCACCACATACCTCGCATTCCAATATGTCACACACACACACACACACACACCCCCCCACACGCACATACATACGCCAAGGTGACTGCATAGGTTCCTTTGTAACACAAGGAACCAAAAATCAGCAAGGTTTCCGACCAACATTTTCCAAAAGAAATAGGGCAAATTCACATTGGAAGGCAAAAAAATGTGGTCAAAATTGTCCAGAACTGTCCCTTTTTCACTGGGCAGGCAATTTGTCTCTAGTGGGACAAAAAGCTTTATTATCAGTAGGCTACAAAACTAGTTGTGAAAATTACACAAATTGGTCTGATTCCCATTTACACAGCCATTTCCATGGCAAAAGATCAAAAACTAATGGAAATGGGTAAGAATGACTACTGTCAGTACTTTGTGTAGTAAATTTACTTTCAATACTTAAATTATTACACAATCATTAAATTTGAGGATAGTTCTTTCGTAGACTGGATTGGCTTTCGTGTTCCTTATTTCTGATTTCCATGTTGTTTCATTTCAAAAACTCAAGTTTCATTTAGACAGAAACATGACTATGACAATATGTACATATTTCTGATGAGAGCAAAACACATAAAAATTGGACCAAAGTTGATGGAAATTGACTTACAAATTCTCCGTTTGCATCAGGCACCAAAATATTCATCTCCGACGATTTGGCTGTCACAAATTCCGTAGTCAAAGATGTAGCACTCAGATAAACCATAGCACCGTCTGTCTTATCAATGTTTACAATTGGTGCATGCTCTGTCACCTGAGAAGAACAAAAAAAAAACATTAAAAGTCAAACATTCTAATCTCAAACAGTTATGATTCTCCTAATCTACTTACCTACGCCCCTCAGTCAATCGTCTAAAATTCATCCTCAGCCAGACACAATCTCAGTTTATTGCTTCAGGGTGTGTAATCATTACACTCTCGGCACAGTTAATGTTGTGTCATATGAGCTATAGTGATCTCCATATTTTAATTTGCTGGCAATCAAGAGATGTGAGAATTGAGAATTTATGTAGACAACTACACAAATTGCAGCCTGCAGAGCAGACAATCTTTTTTTGCTAAGCTTATCGCTGCAAAAAAACTAGCATCTGACAGCATTGGCGGCTAAATTGTTTCACCTGTGTATAATACTTACAGAAAGTTAATTTACACACTCCAAGAACACTTGGATGTTTTCTGTTATGATATGAATATTCACAATCATTCAACACCTCTCATCCAATTCTTACGATAAGAAATATATTCCAGCTTAGTACCATCAAATATGATACATTCCTAAAAGATATTAAGCAGGAACAGTACATATCAAGATTAAGATATGCACTCTTTGTAGCTTACTTGGTACCATCAAATACGATTCATTCCTAAAGGTACTAACCTTGAAAAGTACATATCCTGATTTAGAAATAATTCTTTGTAACTTAAGAGTGACGAAATCTGACACATGTATGCATTAAGTACATCTCTCTCAATACTAAGAGTGTTCACTTACAAACAAGGGTTAGTTAGTTAGTTTAGGTGGAGTTTAACAGCCCAGTTTCTAACCTATTGCTTCAAGTTGAGTCCGCCACTGCCTTTTTTCCAGTTGTGGCTTACTGGCTTGTTTTCCCTACTCCATTGCTTATGCGGAGAATCATGCACAATGGCAGTAGGTTCCAGTTTTAGAGTCTTTGGTAACAAGGGATTGAGGCATACTTGACAGTTTCTTCTCAAAATTCAAATGGAATACATTTTCAGTTGCTGCGAAACTATTTAAATATCCATTTTTCTCACTTCTCACATGGGATGTAGTAAACAGAAGACTCACAGTTAAATACAAGCTGAAGCCTTTTAAATTTGACTCACATCCACAAGCTTTCAACAGTTATACCGTTCACTACAAGTATCATTAGGTATCACGTAATATAGGCTACAGTACTGTTCACAGTGTATTGTATTGCAAAGCACACTGTTCTAACGTTATTGTTTGACGTTTCACTAGACACAAGTTACAGTACAGTATCTTCGTAGAGGCCTATGAATATTCAATAAAATTTCCTTTTTAGAGTCGTAATAACCCTATGCACATAAAGAGTAAGACCAACTGCTGTTATCCAATATGAGGTTAATATATATTAATGAAATTTTGTTTTGTGGTCTGAGAGGAATTTTTGACTATCAATGGCAGGCTCTGAGGGAAGGCAGCTTGAGGGGAAGGCAGCTTAAGGGGGAGGCCCCTACAGAGGCACTAAGTAGGCTACAAATGGAAGCTTGGGATGAGAATTAACTGCTTTAGGTTCAGTAATATTTTGGTCTTTTGAAACTACAAATAACAAAGGATAAGTTTCAAGCACGACTTAAAGAAAATAGTGAAAAAGGTTTTTATGACAAGGTCTGGAAAGATAGTCTATGACCAAGACTAAAAAAAAATTCCAAAACATTTTAGAGTGGCAAGCTGCGGATATCTATCTTAGGGCTTGTGGAGTCACATGATCAGATACGACAAATGGAAAAAGACAGAAGCCATATGTCAAAAAAAGCACTAAAGTTACTTCACTGGATAATGAGAATAAATACAATGCACATGTAGTAGTTCCCCAGTTTATTCTACTCTCCTATAGCCTATAGAAACTATAATATTACCCTCTCCTGCATTCATAAAAAGCCTGCATCAACCACACCAATGCCAACCCGTCCCCTCTCTTTGTGTAAATCTCAGTCTACCACTTTTTTCCAGTCATTTTGATTCTCTGTCTAAGAAGCAAGGGATGAAACCAAATGTTACTCTGAAGTAAGTCTGCTTCTGAAGTTTGTCTCAGTGAAAGATAACAAACTGACTGACCTCATGACTTTTACATCATGAGTTTGTGATACAGTATGACTCCTTCATAGGGAGTATGTCATACAGTATGATTCCTTAGTCATGTGAGTCTACTTCATTATGAGTCTGTCAAACAGTAAGAACCTTACATCATGAGTGGGTCATACAGCTTGACTCCTACATCATGAGTATGTCATACTGCATAACTCCTACATTATGAGCCTGTCAAAAAACATGACTCCTACATCATGAGTATGTCATATAGTATGACTACCACATTATAAGTCTGTCATGTAACATGACTCCCAAATCATGTGAGTATGTAATACAGTATGATCCTACATTATGAGCGTGTCATACATGGTACAGTACCTACACCATGAGTAATTAAAAGTTGGAGGAGGACATCACAGAGTAGTAAATTACCTGTATTTTAACACTTTGTGAGTTAACCACATCCACAGCAGACACTACACTGTCAACCAGCAAACCAACCTTTTTGCACCCATCTGAAAAGAGGTAAAATCAAAAATAACATTTTAACTTTTATTAAATCTAGGTACGGTACTCCAGTTGTTTTAAAAAGAAATCAGAATAATCAGAATAATTGTTCTACAAAAGTCATGCATTAATCCTTTCTTGTGACTCTCAGAATATGACACCTTAATTGAACCAGGTGATAAAGTAAGATGACCTGAAAATGGCTAGAATGGAGAGCAATTTAACTTTTCTTAGGAATACCTATGGTTGAATTATAAATCAACATAACAAACGTAAGAAGTTAGTTAGTTAGTTAGTTAGATGGAGTTTTACGGCCCAGTTTCTAAGCTATTGGTTCACATGGAACTGACCGCTGACCACTGCCTCTTTTCCAGTTGTGGTTCACTGGCTTGTTTTCCCTTCTCCATTCCTTATGTGGAGCATCACACACAACGGCAGTAGGTTCCTTTTTAGAGTCTTTAGTATGACTGACGTAGGAATCGAACCCTGGCCTTCCACATGAGAGGCAGATGCTCTTACCATTGGACTAACCATGTCTCAAATGCATGATAAGGGTAATATACATCATCTTACTACCAGATCTTGCATAAAATTAATGCTGGCAAATCTTGAATTTATTCTTTTCATCTGACCTTCAGTATTTTTACGCCCTGATACCTATCACTACTGTTCTACTTTCAATAGTAACCCTTATGGCAACATGCCATAATCTTTCTAGAGGGTTTAAATAATTAATGTTCTTTCATTTTTCAAACAAGCACTGATCTACTCAAAAACTTTATGGAGTCGAGTTTAATAAGCTGTCTACCTGCTTCATTTATTCACATTGGTGTTACAACCTCAACAAATGAAGTGTTGACTAGCTTAAGGGATAGACATGAAAGTCCCAGTTTATTGCTTCAGGGTATACATAGATAGCAGGCTAAACCAAATGCCCTAATTGTAATCAGAACCCTTTACGCTACCATACATTTCTTTGAATTTGATGCTAACTTAACAGCTGTAC
The DNA here is from genome assembly GCA_037179385.1 of Holothuria scabra. Lineage (NCBI taxonomy): Eukaryota > Metazoa > Echinodermata > Holothuroidea > Aspidochirotida > Holothuriidae > Holothuria > Holothuria scabra. The sequence continues at coordinate 2,173,559 of CM074199.1, forward strand.
CAATGAAGAATTTCTACAAACTACTGGAAAAATTGTAGTTTGGAAAGACTGGATTTAACTTAAGCTTACCTAGAATAATAGCATTAACCTTGCCCTTAACTTGAATGGTACTGTTTGAACATTTAAAGATGTAGACTGTCTGCTTCATGTTGGTTTCTTCGATTGATATCAACTGCTCATTATCAAAGTATTCCTATGAAAAGAGAGAAATAGAAAGGTCCAGTAAGAAAATATGGAGAGTGAGTCTGAAGAGGCTAAAAAAAGGTATGAGGAAATGAATGGTAGATCTCCCCCCCTTCCCCAGTTTCAGTACTCCCTTCCCAAAGAAGAACCATCTGTGTCATCAAGGAAACTACCTCTGACATTTTCAAGGGGGGTAGATCAATGCACTATGATAACTCATTTAAAGGTTGCATGGCAGGAAAATGACAAAATTGGGTATTTGATTTGAGAAGCATTAAAGCCCAAGAAAATTGCCCCAGTTCCCATCAAAATCTGTCAAAAATTGACCATTTTCAGGGTTATTTCTGATTTGCACTTTATGATGCATGACTATGAGCTACAAAAGCAAATCTTCTGATGTCTGGAGAGCAAAATGCCATGTTATCCTCTGCTATTGCAATCTTCATTTTAAGGACAATTGTAACAAAAGGATGTCCAGAGGGTTCTATATTTGAATTAACTAGACATACAAACAACACACAGACAAATGGACAAACAGCTATCTTGTAAGATCATATTTAAAAAGGTTCCTGGGCTTTGACCCCTGGAGACCCCAGATGATCTTTCATATCTGCCAAAAAAAATGGGGACCATCCTCTGACCATAATGCATCCACAAACCCAAATATGAAATCTATCCCAGCTTCCTTCCTTGAGATATCGTGTTGAGGAGGTTTTCAGACTTTGACTCCCAGTGACCCCAGATGACCTTTGACCTCCAATAAAAATTATAGGGACCATCTACTTAATAAAACGCATCACATACCCAAATATGAAATCTATCCAAGTTTCCAACCTTGAGATATTGCGTTAACAAGGTTTTCAGACTTTGACCCCTGGTGACCCCAGATGACATTTGACCCCCACTGAAAACGATAGAGACCATCTCCTGATCATAACGCATCCCCATACTTAATATGAAATCTATCTAAGCTTCCTACCTTGAGATATTGTGTTACCGAGATTTTCAGACTTTGACCCCCAGTGACCCCAGATGACCTTTGACCTACTCCAAAAACAATAGGAACTATCTGCTGACTATAATGCATCCACATACCAAATATGAAATCTATCCAAGCTTCCTATCTTGAGGTATCTTGTTAGCGAGATGTTCAGACTTTGACCCCTCTAACCTAAGCTGACCTTTGACCTAAGCCAAAAACAATAGGGACCATCAACTGACTATAACACATCAACATACCAAATATGAAATCTAACCAAGCTTCCTTTCTTGAGATATTGTGTTTACGAGATTTTCAGACTTTGACCCCCAGTGACCCCAGATGACCTTTGACCCCACCAAAAACGATAGGGACCATCTTCTGACTATAAGGCATCCACATACCAAATATGAAATCTATCCAAGTTCCCTACCTTAAGATATCGTGCTAACAAGGTTTCCATACTTTGACCCCTGGTGACCACAGATGACCTTTGACCTCCACCAAAAACAGTAGGGACCATTTCCTGACCATAATACATCCACATACTAAATATGAAATCTAATCAAGATTTCTACCTCAAGATATCGTGTTAACCAGATTTTCAGACGTTGACCCCTGGTGACCGCAGATGACCTTTGACCTTCCCCAAAAACAATAGGGACCATCTACTGACTATAACGCATTTACATACCAAATATGATATCTATCCAAGCTTTCTATCTTCAGATATTGTGTTAACAAGGTTTTCAGGCTTTGACCCCTGGTGACCCCAGATGACCTTTGACCTCCACCAAAAACGATAGAGTTCTTCCTCTCAATATGGCGCATCTATGTACCAAGTTTGATAATTGTCAGACATTCCTATCTTGAGATATCGTGTTAACAAGCAAAGTGTCACAAACACACACACGCACACACACACCCATACACACATACATACACACGCACGCCATCATGATTGCATTGGTTTCTCTTATCATCAAAACCAAAAATGAAGTGTAAATTGTGTCCTAAAAAATCATCAGTATCAATTACCAAACCATAAACTATCTGATGATTAATTAAGATATAATTAATATAGGGTTTAGAAAAGAAATGTTAACAATCTGCAACATTCTACATCATTATTTTAGCAGAAGCAACAAGTTGCTTCAGGAAGTTTTAAACTTTCAAGAGGTATATCTTGGGAACTGCAAAAAATACTGATGTAACTCCAAATAATTATTTCATAGGAAAGCTTACTCCTTAACTGCCAAGTAATGTCAGGGCATTTTGCTGACATGTGACACAGGGTTGCAGCTAGCCAAATTTGAGTGCTGGGCAATTGTCTGATCTGGCGAAAGTGCCTCACCCTACCATGTGGCATTTACCTCATATTTCAGCCATTAATTTTTCATTTTTCCCTCATTTTACTTTTGGAAGTAGATTTGGGGCTAGTTTTATGTCTCGGTAGGCAGATTTGTGGTGGACTGGGAGACATTTGCTTGCCTGGAGTGCCGGGCAGTGATATAGAGGCTTTTCACATGACGTCATAATACTCTCCGGCGGCCATGTTGGAGTACATGTACCTACGTAAACCACACTGTGCGAGCTTGCTCGTTGAATGTGTACACACCGTGCATTCCACAATGCGCTCTGTGCAGTGCGTTCGGCACACAGCCACGTGTATTTGGCATGAATGTCCTCCAGCATGGCGGTTCCGTGACGTAGTTGCAAAGCCTCTATTGAGTGCTAGGTGCGGCCGCCAAGTGTGGCCCAAGTTAAAACCCTGATGTCACACTAACTTCGAGCTCATGTTAAATTCTTGCCGGAATAGATGAACCAATAGCCAGGATTGTACAAAAAAAAGCTGCCACATAGTCACTGTAACAAGCACAGTCTAAAAGTGTAGGCCCTAGCACATGTACCTCTGAGGAGAGAAATTCAAAAAAAAAGAAACAGCTACCAACCAGATGATTATAAGAGGCAAGTACATATTCATACATAGTAGACTATGAACATAGCTTGTTAGATGAACAAGAAAGACAAAATTGATTGGTCAAAGCCTGCAACAGCATTACAAAACAGTCGTACATACCACTTCCCATTTTTTGTTTTTCAGTTCTTTCCTTGGTGGTTTCTTGGCAGCAGGTGCAGCTGCTGGAGTTGGCTTGCTGGCAGGGGCAGCTTTGAATGGTTTGGGACCAGAAAAGGGTTTGGGACCCTGTCTTAAGGCAGGATTTTTATGAGTCTGCATGTCTGCGGTAACTTTCTTCAAACCTTGAGAGATTAAAAATCGAACAAAAGAGAATAAATTTTTCATTCCAATTTGGTTTGGAGAGGGATAGCGAATATGAGACAACTGGATTGATTGTACCACCAGATGACCATTGACCTCCAACAAAAACAATAGGCTTTTCTTGGTATGGGGCACCACTGTAGAAAATAGGGTAACCCTTCAGAAATTCTCTTCTAGAGACATAATCATACTGTTAATAACTGAAGAAAGTGAAGAAAATGAAGCAGTGCTTAAAACAGATTAAAATGAGGGGGGAGGGGAATTATACAGGCCCCAAACAAACTTTCTTGGCAGTCCTCACCATGATAAAGTAACAGGAGAGTCAGGTTGGCTGCAAATGAGAAAAGCTGCAGTGGCTGCTCTGCTGCACCTACATGCACCCTGACTATCAAACTAGAAACATCCCACATTGCTTTGCTAAACTGCATCCAAGAAAAGAAAAAGGTGATGTATCTGACAGGTCCTCCTCATCTGTCAGAGTAGACTTTGCATGTGCACTGACAGGGGAAGGTGTTTTCCTCCATCCAGAGATTACCACCCCTCAGCTGCATCAAATACCCACAAACACACACACACCATTCAGTGGCATATCTACAGCTCTGAAAAGTGAAAAATTTGGAAATTTGCCATTTGGGACACCAGTCAACTACAGTGTGGTTTCCCAACTCTTTTTTCATGAGATTTTTAATTCTGCACTTTTTGTTTTGGTTGTGTCCGCCTTGTTGGTTTCTTAACGGGCAAGAGCAGTTCCCCAACTTGAAGTAGCATAATAGACTGTCCCATTTCATTATTGGCTGTTCAGAGTCATGTGACAACATTGTTTCCCCTCAAATATGAAATTTACAGGAAGTTACTGCTTAGTTTACCTAATTATGCAATAGTGAAGTCATAAACTATGGCGAAAGATACTTTCAGAAATAAGAAGAAAATTAAAAGGTCAAGCTGTTGCTTCAAAAAATGTCTAGGGGGCCAGGACTGCCCTTGACTTTCAACTGTTAGCCTACATAACTTTTCACTCTATGAAAGTCCTATTTAGAGTTGTGACTTAAGACTGAGGGGTAAAATTTCACCTTACTGACTAACAAATCTAAAGAATATTAAACATTTTTTGAGTATACACAACAGTGCAGGGGAAATAATTCTACCGAGCAGGCAAAGGTACCCCCTCAGCATGCGACACTTCTCCTAACCTCTTAATGCCCCTTTCCCCATCTCATCCCAGGGGTTCAAACAGAAACACAAAAGAGGGGGTTTACTACTGCTAAACCCTTAGTCCAAATTGATGCTGCCCTAGGCTGAAGTTATGAGTAGGTTAAGGGGCACAAAAGCTTGCTTCAAGACCTCTGTAAGGTGCAATTTTAAGGGATTTTTTGGCCATATATTTATGTAACTTTAAAATATTGCTGCAAAACTGTCTTCATTTTAAATATGATGCCAATTCAAGTTATGGCCAATCTTCTAATTTTTATGAAAATGAAAAGGAGGGGGGGATTTTATCCACCTTCTTCTAAAAAGGGAGGACAAATTCCCCCTCATCCCCCTCTGGCAGAAATGCTGCATCCCAAATATCAGAGCATACCTTTAGTAACATCTCCACCCTGGTTGATTTGATCAAACAAAGCACTACGGGCACTTGTTTGGTCAGCTCCTGATGGTTTGCCAGCCAAGTCTTCTGCTGCTGGGGGAGGGGGAGGTGGAGGAGGGCCCCCTGCAGGAGGAGCAGGTGGTCCTGATGGTGCTGCACTTGGTGTGGCCTCTTTTCCCTGATCAAAGGTTTACAACAGAGTATACAACACATTCATTATCACCCACACATCTCAAAAAAGCTGTGTAATATAAGATGCTCAGAGATAAAAAAAAATATATGAATAAGATGAATTACTATCCTAACATTTTCTAAATTGAGTTCCCCATAGATATATCATTTTACATTTCATACTCTAAGATATATACATTGGGAAATAAGATCAATTTGATTGCTAAGTTTGCTAGTTTATGGCCTTCCAGCAAAAGTTGCTTAAAAGTCAGAGAACAGACCAGAAAAATTTTTCTCGACTGAATGAGATTGGGCAACCAAATTTGAATAGTCATAGTATAAATAGCATTAGCATAAACACACTTCATTCTCTTAAAATAAAACAAGGAACAGGTATGTATGTTTACACAAAACTAAACATTAAAATTCATTGACAGCTGAAAATTATTTACATCAATGCACAGCATGTCAGACTTAATATAAATCTATTCTGCAAGGGCAAGGTAGTTCTATACAACTACAGTAACCAAACATGAATATTCATCTGAATTTATGTTGACATAAATTTACATGAATATTCAGAGATCTTACATCTTTATTCCACAAGAGGCCAGTTGTATGAAACTTCAATACGTAATCATGGAGGTCTTTGAAAACTTTCATCAAGGCCTTTGTCCATTCAACATGCTTAGGATCTCTGAAAGAAGACAAAAACACCAGAATATGTTTGATTATATTTAAATGGGCTGACAGGTGCATTAAATATGACAACTCTGAATTTCAGTACATGGTTATGTAACAATTAACTAACAGAGGAATAAGAAAAAGAGTGTAAGCTCAAAGGCAAAAATAGCATTTCCTTTAGCCTGAAAGACCTCATAAATGTTTCTATATTGTTATAAACAATTAGATCTGAAGGGAAAACAAGGCACTAGAACAAAAGGTTGACATTCAACCTCTAATGGCCCCTTTAAGATAAGATATTAAAGGGAAATATTGTGTTTAAAATGCTCCAAAAAAGAGTAAAAAGAAAATGGATCAGACACTGTCCAACAATTCAGTCTAAATCACAAACCCCAGCAATAGCTTTATCTCTTCAAAATACTATGCATAAGAAGAGCAATGGACATTGCATCATTTGAAATGTTGAAAGTTTGGGTGAACAAATTATTTTTGAGCAACAAACAACTGAATTAAAGTCAAAGTCCCTAGAACAAAGACACATCAGACAAGACCTGACTTTAAAACACAACTTATAAAGAACATGGACATCACACTGGATAAAAAGGAATTATTGAAAAGAAAAGAACAAGAAAAAATTCTTGTAAAAGAAAATATGCCAGTTAAGAATCTAGAAGAAACCCTGAGGTAATTTGGAGTGAACTACCAAATGATCTTGAAAAGAAAACAACCCTGACAGCTTTTAAAGAGGGACTGAGTCAGTATATGATCAGTAAAGTTCTTTGACCTCATATCATTAAGTAGCCACCCTCAACCATGAGGTAATGAATGATCCCACAAGAAGGTGGCACTTCAGATATAATTCAAGGTAAATACTAACTTTTCTTTGAATTCTTTGATGACGCGATTGCTGTAAAACTGACCAGCTTCTCCCATCTCCTTTACAAATGGTGCTGGCTTGGGGCTCTTTAGGAAAGAGAGAAAACGGGTATTTAATACATTTGCTGTTTATGCATATTCCAGACTTAAAAAGTAAAATGAGGAAGGACCGTTCATAAGCACAGGATAGTGCATGATCAGGGTTACTGTACTGTACGGCACAGCCAAAGTGTATCCATGGATGGCAAAACCTATGAAGTCCCTTTGACTTCCTTGTCATCCCCACCACAGAGTTTGAATGTTGCCACTGATTTAGTACAATGAATTTATGTCGCAGAACTTTTTGTAACATACAAGAAGCTAAATTTGCAGACATGGGACCAACACAATGAGAACCACTTGACTACAACATTGCCTCCATGGTACAGACCAAAAAGAGCTGAGACAAAGGCATTGACAAGTATTGCCTTGATGCCTTTTGAAGGGCACCAGAGGAAACATCCAAAATACTTGCCATCTTGGAAATTTTACTCTCACAATTTGTCAGTTTTAGGCCTTGACACCCTCAATGACCATCAGAGTATCATTTAAAAGTATTGGTATTCTTGTTGTTGACGACAGTATGATTTATGAAATTCATTTTCCAAGTTGTCAAATGTTAGAAGTACAGTTGGGCGGTTTACCGGCATTGATGTGAATACCAGTACTAGAGGTACAGGTAATAAAAATACCGAAGATATTTGGTGTGTTTTTAATACCGATTCTTGAAAAAATATGGATACTCAAAAAATTACCCTAGAAAGGTCAAGATAGGAAACAGTAGCATTAATTACGATTGTGCATGACTGTAAAGAAATGTGGTAGCCTAAACAAAGTCAAAGCAGAGGTTTCTGCATGGTAATAATGCATTCAGATACCCAGCTGCATCAAAGTACAGGATAACAGGGATGCCGTGCACAGTTTAGGTTCCTTCCCACCTGACTTTCCTTCCCAAGATTTGAGAACCGGTACTGCCTCAATACCGGTTCCGTGAGCTATCTAGTACTGGTACCAATATTTTCATGGTACCGCCCAACCCTGAGTTAGAAGTGTCACAATTTAAAGTTGCACATGGAGTTGGTTCATTTAAATTCACCAATTTTTGCGAATCTGCCAAGTTGTCTTCACATACTAGTAACAACTAGTAACAACTGGTCAAATTTAGACAATCTCCATATCTAACACACACAATATCATTTTATGATTGAGAAAAGAACTATTTCAGTACATTGGGTTTTTGACCAGAAGCTTTTTCAAAATATACACACAGCTGTTAGGCTACAAGCTGGGGTACAAAAATCCAAACTCTAGATGTAAAATTTCACTTGTTAGGCTATTCTTATCATAAGCATTGTCATGTGGTAGTGAGTGGTGACCATCAACATGGTCATTCCAATATATAGATATATACATAAATGTCAACTCGAGATGCCCCATTAAAATTCAAAATATGAAAATCTTACATACTCGTGATATTCCTGGAACATTGCTTTCCTGCAGAGTAACAACTAATTTCAATCTGTAATATATATTTTGTACAAAAAAATATACTTACTATGGTTACCCATCCCAAGGCAGGTATCGCATCACTAACGGCCGAAAAATGATTAAAATATGGGGAAGTACGATTCTTTTGTTGGACATCCTGGATTGCTGATATTATTTGTGATGTTGGTGCAAGGAGTTGAGAGAGTACACCCTGCAACAAAATAAATATTAGTCTTTTGTTTAGTTGTTGAAAGAGAAAAAATGACTGAAGAAGTGACAATTTTTTAGAGAATTAATAGTAAACTTAGTAAAGTAATTACAAAGAATTAAATTCCAGCAATAACCCTGTGAAGTCATATTGTTGCTATATTATACACCATGAACACTCATGCATGATATTGGACAGATTAACAACTCATCACACCATGTTCTTCTCTAATCCCCCATTCCACACTCCTAGGGAACACACCCACACATACAAATGATCAGTTTGTCTATTCTACCAACACACCTGTATATAAAAACATCCCTCTTTCCTAGGTGGTTACTCACACAACATCTCCACCTGTTCCCAATTACACAAGTTCCTAAATCTGTCATTAGACACTAATGAAACCACTTCAAATAAACACTCACCCAGACTTTAGATATTTTTGTCAAAGAATTCCCACACTTTATTTACTGCAAATGAAAAACTTATACCAGATTTTTTGACCACAAAATGGAAATATTAAGAGATGCTTTATTTTTATAAATTTACTCTGCATCAACCTATAATAGTGATTGCTAAAAATTAAAAGTTGAGGTTTTATGTTTCAAGACAGTGGCAAGTTTTTTTCAAAGCATACACTCAAATATTCAAGAATTTTCAAGACCCTGAAAAAATTCCATAGTTTTTACAGACTTTACCCATTCAATTTCTTCACAACACTAAAACCCTGTTATCCATAGGGTGCACAAAGGTCACATCCCCTACATGTATTGGTAAAAAGAAAAGTTGATTCTCGAAACTTCACACATAACATTCACCAACTATCTTTCATTTTTTTGGAATGCCCTTAAGCACGGAAGGAACAAGGAAGTTGGCTAATGCAGTAGCTGATGATTAGCACTTCATGCAGCCACATACACTGTCTGTCCTGCAGCTAATACACAGTAGTAAGGTGACTTTAGCCAGCTATCATCCGTAACATTGAATCTACTCTACAGAAGCCCAACTAGATGCTTTGGAATTACGTCACAGATCACACCATGCTAGTGAACAATCATGCTTAATACACATGGCTTTGCTCTGAACGCACTGCGCAGTGCACACTGTGGTGTGCGCAGTATGTACCCAGTCATCAAGCAAGAGCATCTAGTGTAGGCTACTACTGTACATAGGTGCATGTAATCCAACATGGCCACCAAGGAGTATTATGACTTCATATGAAAAGCCTATACAAACAGACTACTACCTACACAATAGTTACAAACTTTAGAGACAGTCACTTGTCTCCCTGGAACTACAATTTCATCAAGGTGGTGGCAAAATGTGGGGCGATGCACACTGTTTAACAAGAAATTTCCTAACTGGCTAATGACATTGCTAATCCCTAACCTAATCCCTAACCCTAACAAAGAATACAGTCGATACAATGGCAACAGCCACTCAATAAACACCTTGTTAAACTTTGCCCATCTACCCCTAAATGTTCAATTGGTGCACTTCTTGATAATTGACATCAAGTTCAAAAATTACAGAGTAGTTAAAATTACACAGCATGCACTGAGAGTGTTTTAATTGCACATAAGGGGCTTGTATGCTTTAATATCAGTGTAAGCTCTTGAGCTATAAACTACTGTAGGATTGTGCATGAACAAGGGTGAGAAATGAAACGGTCCGGGGTTAGGAATACCTTACTTAAATACCTTCAGATCCATCTTGAGGTGGTCAACACTTTATTTTCATGAAAATACCAGACAAAACACAGATAAAAACACATTATGACTTCACTTGCTTCAAAATAAGGACACCTGACCAGACCTCACAAAGGGGAGGTCTGGTGTAATAAAATCCTCCTTATCTATTCATTTATTTGTTGCAAGAAACCAATATCACTTCTAGAAGAACACTTAACCCCTGGCCTGTGAGGAACTTTTTCCAGATGATTACACAGCCTATTAACACAGCAGGTAAGCTATTGAAATGTCCTGTCATTGCTGATTTCAATTATTTGTTTAGATTATGAACAGGAAGCCTAATTACCCAAAGAAGGGCTCATATGTCACTGAGAATAAATCAGCCATGTTCACAGAAACCAAATTTAATTGGATTTGGTAACTGATACCTAGTTTATGATTCTAAAACCAGAGTTTAGATCTCTCAGCAGATGAGTTTGTAATGCATGTCACTGCTTCACTAAATATATCACACAAAAACACTGCTGATTGCACGTACTGTATTCTATTGATCACTCATTCAAAGAATCAGGAAACTTTTTCCTGACCTCCGTAATTGTTGTTAAATTCCATGACTTTTCTAGCATTCAGAATTTCTAAATTTAAAATTATTATACCTGATTAGGTGTTTTGCTTTCGGATGCTATCACAAGGAAGGCACGCTGGGCATCAAATGCTTCTTTAAGCTGAAGGGCCTGTAAAAATAGAAATCAAGAGTCAAGACTGATTTTCCAATCAATGATTTACTCCTAACTTTCTTTCTAAATTTGTACACCTTGCATTGCAGTACTTCATTAGCACTACCAGATTTGCATTCGAGCTTAATTAAAACAAAAGGGCTTTGCTTAAAGGGGAAAAGTATTTTGCCAACAATTTACTTTCAAACATATTCTGTATCTCATAAATATTCTCTCATAGACCCATTTCCAAATAGCAATAATAATGCATTGTGGGATAGAAGGTTGGTGTACATAATATTTTGCTACAGTAAAATGCCATTGATAAAAAAGATGTATACCAAAACTGTATCCCACAATCCTTTGTAACTGCTATTTGGAAAAGGGTCTATTGAGCATACAGGGTTTTTATTCTTCTTTTATTTTCTTTTTGTATAATTTTGTTTTTTCTGTATAAGGGCATGAAATATTAAAGGCACATTATTCTGCATGGATTTTACAAATATACAAATTATTATCACAGACTTCAAGCAGCCATTCATGAATAAGAATGACAGGATGCAATATAATTGTTTCAATTGGATGAACTATATTTGTCCTTTGATATGCAACACCATGGCTGGGAATAGTTAATCATACCATAACAGAGTAACCTTTCTTATTTTTATGTTATTGTTACTTCCTCCATACTCCAGACTGTGCTAGTTTACGACATCCAGGAAATGCGCAAGCGATCAATGCAAATGAGCTCAGTGCATCACATGCAACTTTACAGTATACCCATTGAGGTTTAACAATGCGGTTTTACAGCCAGGTTTCCAACAATTGGTTTCAGTTGGGTCCCCAGTCTTTCCCCCAGTTGTGGCTTACTATTATGTTTTTTCTACGCAATGTAAGTGGACAGTGTGAAAGAGAACAGTGTATCATATGCTTGGGTTAGTTAGTTACAAGATGTTTTACAACCCAGCTTTTAACAAATTGCTATCAGTGGGACTGGTCAGAGCCTTTATTCCAACTGTGGCTCACAACTCCACTGCTTATGCTGAGCACCAAAAAAAAATAGCAGGTGGTTCCAATTTTAAAGTCTTCTGTATGACCAGAGTCGAACGACAGACCTTCTGGATACTCTAACCATGTGAATATGAAGTTTCTTCAGACTAATAACTCAATAGAGCTCACAGTTCACCATACTATTTGAACAGAGTATAAATCACATCATCCACAGCTTCATCAGCACTGTGCAAGTCTTTTAACTCTAATTTTAATATACAGGACCTGTGTAAGGTTCTTACAAAGGAAAATATCATTGTGTGTTCCTCCAGAATAATTTGATGGATTAGACTATCAACTACAAAAAATGCAACAATTCTTTAGCAGTTCAAACAAACATACTTTGGCCATAGTGGTTGTTATTTACAGCACTTGTGAATTTCCTTTGAAAATATACCACATTAGCATAATTTACATGCATTATTTCCTTTCAAGGGGAACTTTATGCAAAAATCTATTTTTCATACAGTATGTGAAAGAGGAACCAAATCTACACAGTGTGGTGGAAGTTCAATTGAAATCGGACATCTATTTTTTGGGTATCAGTATTTTATGAAGTCAGTAGATTTGTGTTCCAAAGTGAGTTTGAGGGCAGCAGAGCTTATATCACTTCCTCACATTGACAAGTAATGCTTTGTTTCCCTCTGTTTTATAAGACTGTTGTGTTCACCTTGAAGTTAAAAGGAGTTGGACCTCCCTGTGGGGGATGCAAAGTTTGTAAAGTTCTCATGTCACTTATGCAACCACATAAATAATATGGGGTTGTTGAGGAGAAGAAGAACAAGGACTTCACTAATGTGGGGATATGACGTCTTGCTTAAGTTTACTTTTTGTTGAAAATGTGAAAACTTAGCATGCTCATGCTCAGATCTTGAGAACCACACATCACATTTCAATGCAAACTTTACCAAAATATGTAGAATAAGCACCCCTCTAACATACCAAATCCTGTTGTGACCTAAAACCCTCCTTTTAAAGTGAAGACCCAAGAGACTACCCAAATGCAAACATACAGAGGAGTTCTGTACCATGAGAAGGGATACACCGTACCTACATTCCTGAAAGGGCAAAAAACTTATCTGATCAACAACCTCTTACCATTCAGAACTCCACATCAAACGGTAGGTCTGCTATGCATGACTCCATTCTAGACTGGATGGAAAGACCAGAGAGGCCTACTCTTAGCCAAAAGGGGGGAAGGGGGATCAAACGGGGCCTAATTCCTTTGTTCTAAGATGACCCAGTTGAAATACTTACATGATTCTTGATCTCATCGCCCAACTGGCTGCTAATATTTAAAAAATTTGCCACACAGTCAGAGAGGAGTGTATCGAATGCTTGAACATACGCTGTGGTTTCTGTTTCAAAGAAACAAAAGAACGAATATTTAGAAGTTCTAGCTGTTCTACTTTTTTACTACACATTGTAAAATGATGTTATAGCTGTCAGTTTTTAGTTACAACTCCAAAATGCCAAACAAGCTGTCACAGAGTGAACAGTTAGCAGTTAAGAAGCCAACAATGTAGACACAACCAAAACAAAAAGTGCTGCTGGTGCTAAATTGGTATGCAAAGACAAAAGGTCCACAAAACGAAAGCCACAAAGCAATGAGTGCAAGTAAAACCAAACAACAAGGTCCCTGAAGAGTTGAACAAGTGATGACCCATGTGTTGGCAGCGGCACAGAATAAAACGGTTTAATTTTAATTGGTTGGAGAATAGCATTCCAAAGGGAGAGCTTACTGTAATTTATGCACTGGAGTCATTGAATGGATGATGTATAAGCCTACAGCAGGCCTACTTTAATACCTGGGTCTGGGTACATACATAAGTAACCTTCAAAGATGAACATGAACAAAAATTTGGGAAAAGTAGATAAATATTCACAACATTGGTGTTAAAAGTCTGAAAATACTGTATTGCAGTGTTAACTAAGTAACTGTAATGGGAACTCTGGTGAAACATGTTAAGAGGAAGTAGTTGTAACTTACTTAGACAGTTACAACTTAGGAAATGGTCTCATATTTTGTGTTATTCTTGCAACAATGAAATTTACTTTACCATGCAGCACTTAGAGAACTGTCAATATCTTTCATGACTAATAATTAAAAAACCTCATTGTACGTAGAGTTAATATTTTTCAAATCATCATCTCCTTTTACGTTTTGATGCACATGCATGGCATGAATTTTCATAACAACAGCACATTAAGTGGCTAGTATACATTTGAAGAGAAAATTTGGTTGTTTTGTAAATGAAATGACATAGAAATTGTTGGAAATTTGATAACATTCTTTCCAGTCCTGTTTATATAAGCCAATAGGAATTGATTTGTGAAAGTTGATATTGGAAAGCTACAGCATAAAATTTGAAATTTCCTTTGTTTGTCCCTCCAGGGCTTAAAATGTAACATAACAAATCATTAAAAAAGGAAAGTTTCATAAGTGCACCTGTGCAGTAAGGTGACTGAGATTTATCAGTTAATGATGAGGTTTCACAGATCAGTTTCTAAACAACTGGTTTAAGTCGTGCTGGTCAAAACATTTTTTTCCCGTTGCACTGTACCTCATTGGCTTGTTCCCCTTCTCCATTGCTTGGGCTGAGCACCAAGCACAATGGCAGTAGGTTCCATTTTGAAGTCGGGGGTATGACCTGGCCTGGAGTGAACTATAAAACTCTCAGCTACCTGCAGTACAACGCAACCACTTAAACATGCAGTTGGTATTGAGAATATCAACAGGCACCGATCCAGACATTCCAAAAAGGTGGACTGACTTCAGAGAGAGCAGTGGTGTGAGGGAGTTGCAATGCTAATTTCCCACATGTTTTATTGTTGATGTGGTAAAAAAGGGAGGGCTGAGGCCATAAGAGTCTCCCCCCTTAGATACAGGCCTGAAAAATTCATGACTGCTTACGTCCTCCGATGTCTCCTTGTACCCTTTGGAGTTCAAGTATGATAGTTTCCAACTTCTTTGATGCCTCCTGAGGAATATCTGTAACCTTGGTGCTAGCCGACTTAGCTTTCAGGTTTCCAGCAAGAGATTCAAGCTGGTTGACAAGGTCAGCAACTTCAGCCATTGTATTCTGCAAATAGAAATGTCCACTGTTAAAGAAACATTTTCAACATGAATATGTCCATTTATTCCTTTAAAATCTACCTACAGAAGGCTCCTCTTTCAGTCCCACAAATTGCAAAAATTTGAGTTCTGTTCTTACCAGAGTTTTAGCTACCCTAGCTGGCTATGGGGGCAGAAGCCAGCCCTGACGCTTACTGATCAGCACTTAGAGCAAAGCCTGGTCTGCATTTAACATTCCATGAAAATCTCTTGGAAAATGTTCAAAAATTCATGGAAATACGCTATTATTGCAATTACAGCAAAAGATCAACATTTGTATCTGGTATATTCAATATAATGAGACAAACATGCAAAGAAAAATTCTCTGAAAGCCCCCATTTCTTGTAAAGAGTGTCACAGCTTATGAGGGTCAGAAGGAGTGGTAATGTCCATCACTGGTTTTTGCATACTTACTGTAAGTACATTGACAATGCACAAGTCACCAATCAGAGTGCAGTAGCTAATGTAAAATCCTGGTTCCACTTACATAATCCTTTTGCTTTATGTTGATAATTTCAGTGCCAGGGCTCAACATAAGTTTCAAAAAGGGCACAGCAAAAATGCCATCGGTAGGTATGGAAATTGAAGGGCATCATGGCAAAAGGAAGGGGCATGATGGCTAAAATGATTGTGAAGATAGGGCATTATGGCATTTTTCAAAGTTTGCATTTATTTAAGGAAATTGGTGGAAAGATCATTTCATCATGGAAACATGGGACATGAAACACGTTAGAAGGTATATTGGCAATAATCTAAATACTTCTGATTATAAAATATTGGCTTAACGAAAAACTTTTCACCCACGCGGTTTGCATCTTAGACACTTTTTCACATATAATTATTAGCCTGTGAGGGAAAGTAAAAAACACTAATTCATTTCCCCCCTTTTACAATGTAATATTCCATCACACTGTACCAGTTTGTTCTTGTCTTCCCCGGAGGCTTTTTGCCGTCGGTGCCGTCGGTTATGTTGAGCCCTGCAGTGCCAATGATTTCATTAGTGCATACACAGTGCTGTAACTTTCACCTTTAAAGAGGCCCATTGAGTTGGTTCATGAAATTCAACTTTATTTTTCCAAACCTGTTTTCTTTACATACAACTGACAAATTATCAAACTTAGACAGACAATACCCATGTGCTATATTGAAATGACTGTTTTATGAGTGAGTAATTAACAGTTCAATTCGGTTTCAAAATTTCATGCCCAGACCCGTTTTCAAATTACGAACAAAATCGTTATGAGTCATGATACCACAAAAGTCAAAATTTTTACTTTTTCCCAAACTTAAGTATTGGATATGAAACTTGACTCATTGTGCAAACTAGTGCAGTACAGCAATACCACTCTCATTTACTGTAGTTATCAATCAACTCAATGAGTCCATGGATCACTACTGTACATGTACATACAGTTTCTGTTTACTTGAATGACAGTTCAAGATACCTTTGCCTAGGAAATATAAGTTCTCAAGTAAAATATGTTTAACTGGCAAGTGCATAACTCTTCAAAATTTTCAAAGGTGAAATCTCACTGCAGATGCTGTTAAAAAATAATATGCATACAGTTATATTAGTTTATGGCATAACTATCTGCATAAAAATGTTATTAGAAAGTTATTTATTACTCTTTTTTATTTTCTTTGCTACTCACTAAATTGTAGGTTGTGTATGTATCAAAGAAACACCTGGACAATGTGAAGCTGAAAACTTAAATAATTTCCCCGTTACAACCATCATATTAATTTTTTTCGGTGTAATTATGGGTCCTCATACCTGTTCCCCGCGTAAATTAAGACGTGGGACATGAAAATAGAGTTGTGCAGTATTTCCAAATTAGAAGCTGTCAAGTTAGCATACATAGCATACTAAAAGTCATATGGAGAAATATATTCTAACTCCAAATGGTAAAAACACAGGTTCAGGGTATACTGTACCTTTTTCTTCACATACAAAGTTTCACAATGTAAATTTTCCACGGGACATGAATACTCTCTAGCTAAAAACTTGCAAATGCCATATTTCCCATGTTTGTGTGAATTTCTCCCTTCAAAGTTTTTGGAATATCAAACCATGCACAAGCTTCAATCATCCACCAGAGCTGAGAGAATCTAACATTCTGTAAGGACAATATTCCCATAAGTATAGTGCCAATGTTTCACGTGTAAATGGGGACATGAAATATTACGTGTGAAACAACATTTTGTTGGGCCCCTCAGGCAGGGATAATGTAAAATTTTTGTGCAAAAATGGTTTTATAGTGAAAGTGGATGTATTTTCAATGTTATATCTCAAAGATATTATTGAATTAAACCTAGAAACAAAAGAAAACAGTTTTGGAAATGGCAGGTTTAAATGTCACACTTTTTGCCCTAAAATGTGCTAATTTTGGGCCATTTTCCCCTCATAATTCCATTGCATAGGAACATTTGAAATATTTTTTGTAATAGATCCATCCATATTAATAATATTAATGGAATAATAACAGTAAGATGACCAGATCAGTCAGACTAAAATAATGGCACTCATTTAATGTCCATATTCCCCATTGGTACCCAAATAAATGGAATCACCCATATTTGATAAAACTATTAGACCAATTACCAATACCTGGAATTTTCAGATATTATCCACCTTTTATTGAATTCCCTACCTGAAGTGGGCTTGAAGCAAACAGATCTGATGTTGATATGGCCTCACAGTACACTTTTAGTCAGTAATGTGTCCATTTTTACAGTAAATACTTTGTGTTAAATTTTAACCCACAGTACTTACTGAATACTGAATCGTAACTCACCAAAATTCAAACAACACATACTAAACAAAATTTGCACCAGTATCAGATACTGTACAAGTTTCCAGGCAAGGCCAGAGGTTGTTTTCAATATTGGGGGAGGGGGAAAAGGGTATTACCTGTTTTCAGAAAAATTACTTCTGTACATGAATGTCAATCATCTAAGCTGTTTGGGTTTTTCTCAAACATTGGGAGAGGTTGGAATACACCCTTCCTACTCCCTGCTCCCCCCTCCCAGGAATGTTGCTCACCAACTCAAGTCTTGTACAGTGATGCTTCATTCGCTAGTGTACCACAAGCACAGTTGAAGAAAACAGATGACCTGATGATGCTACTGTATGCCTTCAAAAAGCTGACGAAGAAAATCAGTTCTATTAAATACAGAACTTTCTGTTCTTTGGAGTCTGCACCATTGATACCATACTGTATTCAATCTCACATGGGTGGAAAAAGTTGGGAAGCTGAAAGGCTCAAATGAATCCATGGAGTTTGGTCATCTGGAGGGAAAATTTGGCTATTGAAGGGAAATCCCCAACATGAAACTACGGGGGGAATTGTGGGAAATATAACATCCTTCCTGTGAACTACTGTAGTTTTGCTGATTACCTGGGAAATAAACGTTTGCCCCCCTGCAATCTCACCTCCCTGCCCCCTAAATATTCCACAGTACTGTACACTGCAGCTGGAGTGGATGAGCAGAAAAAAGGATATCCGCGCATGTACAATTGATTGGATATACTGTACCATACTCAAATTTTAAACCTGGATTATAAAATCATCAAGCCCTTAATAAGATGCTGATGTAGGCCAAACTGAAAAACGGTATCTCTGTTTGTAATTAATGTAACCAAACACCTACTGGTACTGTACACTATGGCAGACTGAGTCATATTCTTTGTGAGGATATTTTGCTTTAAGAAGATTTGCCTGTCAAGATTTCAAGCTGGCATCTGATAATATATTGACTTCATACTTTTTAAAAACAAGCTTTCTGGAATGAATTTTTTTTAAGCTTTCCGCCTTGTTGCCAGTTCTCTCCAACCAGTTAACTCACAATCATTTTCTTCCTTGCTAGGAAAAGTCATTGCAGGGTAGGCCCCTAAAGTGGAAGTAATTTCACCTGTACAAGTAGTACAGGGCTGTAGCTTACCAAGTCTGGTTCAGTTCAAGGAATAATTTAGGCTAGTGTTCAAAATTTGCCATGCAATTTTGCTGTCTCTAGGCTTCATATCGATTCAAAATGTCATTTGAAACCTTTAAAGTACAAAATCTATTCCACAATTCTACATTTTTAACAGTAATTTGTTCATTTTTGGTCTCAAAATTTAATGCAATAGGCCTACCGGACAAACTACAGGTATTCTCTTCAGTTTAATTTACCATGCCAGCAGGCCTTCATTTAAACATTTTCCAGCTGTGCATTTTTAGACAACTAGAAAAGTATTGTATTCCATTCTTTATTCAGGTGTGCATTTGGGCCTCACTCTTACAGTAATGAGAACAGTTACTGAGTGGTTGTGCACTGTTCAATAGCACTGGTGTGCTACTGTACATGTACAGTATGACATTTAAAAGGGCCAATCCTCTCACCCCAAATGACAAATCTTGTAGAGGTTTACAGAAATTCTCAGTTGGCTCAGGGGTCATTCCATGCCAATTCAACAAATGGTCCCCAGGTGACTTTCTCAGATTTTGATGATTTTTTCACATATTATGGTGCTGTATAGACAAAAGGAACACACTGAAATTTTGGGGCAAATAGCTAAAACGGTTTGGGAGTTACAGCCTTCTAAAAAGTATTGTGCAATACCATATTTTCATGCCAAATGTTACTTATGAATTTGAATGCTAATAACTTTTCATATGAAATAGGTGTAAGGCCCAAATTTGATAAATGATATGTCTGGTGGCAATATAAATATAATCTGATTTCAGACTAGCAGTACTTTGCTTTTTTTGGATATGTGGGCTGTCAAAAATGCAATTTTCCACTTCCAGAAGCATTTTTTCAAATTTTGGGGTCCACCTGGGCCCACTACCAATGATCCAAAGAGCTCTGTTATATTGTACCTCTTTAATATTTGGTCACTTCACTACAAGCAGAGTAAGTATTACAACATGGATATCCTGACCAAAGATTTGGCAGGGGTCTATACTTGGTCCCAGGGAAAATTTTCAAAAAAAGGGCCCTCCTTCGGAGAGGTACTGTAGTTGATCCTGGGGCAATTATGCACAGATTTGAAACTTTCACCATGGAAGGAAATAGGTCTGATGCTAATGCTCCAAGAATTTGATTTATGTGTATTTACCATCTTTAAGGTCAAATTGCAGGATGAAAATGGCCCTGTGGCCTAGTTTAAGGATGTACCAGGCTTGGGGCGATTACATCTCAATGTAATCGATTACGATTGCGATGGCTTCATATTTTACGATTGTGATTATGATTACAGCTAAAATTGAAAGTTATTGATTACGAAAGCGATTACATTGCGATGTAATCATGATTGCAATCGTGATTACATTTTGTTTCCACATTAACCATATAATAGGAAAAACAGTCCAGTGCCCACAACTGGAGAAAAGGCCATGGACAATGCTCTAGATAAGTCCAGAAGGATACAGGTTGAGGCATAAAACCCTATCTAACTAACTACATCTTGTTTCAAAAATTTTCTTTTGTTACAGTATCCCTCTACAGAATGATGTAGCTAGACAAAGAAACAACTCTGGAGGTACAAGTGTAAACCATTCAAATACTGTAAGGCATACTGTAATTGTAGCAATCAGTACTTACAGTATGTACAGTAGCTTTTCAGCAACAGTGATAAAAATGGGAAAACTAACCTGAACATTTCATATTTAACAGGTAATATGTTTTGGAAAAATCAACAATATAAACATGATGGGAAAAGAAAATTTCATGTAGTTATCTACACTGGTACAGTAGAGTTTGCTCAAAGTCTAGAATTTTCAAAGATGCCAATGGGTTTAAGACATTTGCCGTCATTCATGCAACACAAAATTGAAATTAACCATGGGGAACAAAATAGAACCAAGTCCTCCCAAAGTAGAGATTATTGAACCCATGCACTTTTCACTCATTTTAAGCTGGAACATCCAAGAAAGAGGGACAATTAAATTTTGTCATTCCAACAGAAGACCCAAGCACTGAGAAAATTATTTAGTAACTTTACTTCTTTGTTCAATTCAACTTCAATGTAATCAGAAATGAAACCATGATTGTGATTACTTTGCAGTTGTAATCGATTACGATTGCAATTACTTTGCGATTTTCACAAAAGTAATTGATTGGCATTACAACTACTTCAAAATTTGTAATCGATTGCAATCGATTACGATTACTGATTACGATTACCCCAAGCCTGAGATGTACTATGGACCCTTGAACACTTTATTACAAAATATAAACATTTCATCAGAGATGTTTCTGATTGCTCTCATAGTAAGAGATCATGTGCACAACCACAACAAATTTTACTCCTTCCAGCCTTCTAGTTTTTGAGAAATTAACACCTAAAGTTGGGTATCCAGACATGTTCCTTGCTAAAACACTTTCGAAGTACCATGGAACACCATGTTCAAGGGCCCATATCTTGACAACCAAACAAGATACAATTGTGGGAAAAAGTAACATTACACCATCCATACCCCAGAATGCAACTTAAGATAGAAATAGAGGGGTACTAAGGGTGTAGAATTTTAAGAAATATTCATATCAAGTAGGGCTGTCAGTTTCCGTTTAATTGCCTAAACGTTTAAACGGTCAAAATAAACGTTCGTTTACCGTTTAAACGATGTCCAAATATAACCGCCCTTGATTTCCCTTAGAATCTACCGTAAACACGATGATATGTACAAGCAATGGCTTTGAGACAATATTTTTGGCATGCCGCCCTCTATTCGTCACAAAACATCCGGGACATGCTTTGCTGGCTCTTTGGGTACCTGCGTACCTAATACGTATTATGTAGTACGGGAAATGCACCGCTGAACACGGCGACTTTGCCGCTATACCACAGGTAGCTAACTGCTGCCGCGCAGGCTTCTTCACTAAACAGATTACATACCTGGCCGAGCTAAACTGTAGCTCGCGCAACGTTAAGCGATCGATAACACAACATTAAAATCATACGTACATTAATGGGCATATTATTACCCTAAGTTCGGCGTTGTAATTGTAGACTTTAGGAATTAGTTTTTAAGGAAGATTGAAAGTAAAATCAACGTCGCAGAATCGACTTGTAGGCCTAGGCCTATACATGTAGTTAGGCATTAGGCCTAACGTTAGTTATTGTGCAGTGTGCTACACTGACTAGTTACACTAATGTTATAGTGTTAGTGTTTGGGTGCAAACTTCGTTCATATCGTTTAAACGTTTGGGCGATGAAAGCGCCAATTAAACGGCCGATCGTTCGTTTACACGTTTAAACGTTTAAACGTGACAGCCCTAATATCAAGATTGTCACTTCTTATGTCACTGCAGTATTGACTACTGTATGGTTTTGTACAGTACTATATGCACATACTGTACAGTTTATAGTACCACTGAACATTTGCATACAAGTAAGTCCTAAAGAACAAGACTTTCACAAGTCTTAATACTTCTTTTAAAGTCTTTGTTAGTTAAAGCTCTACACACTTAGTTGAAGTTCTATAGGACTTCAATCATAAATAGGCCTATATGCAAATGTTCAGTCAAAGTGGTATTACAAAGTGTACAGTATGTTCAGGATACTCCTGAATGGTAGAATGATTAAGGGACAAACTTGGCCACTTATGTAGGTCACAGGTGCACAAACTTCTAAAATCTAGGCCTAGTTAATATTAGGATAGTCTATAATTACTATAAGTGACATATGCCAGGCTGCAACAGTGTTAGCTAGGCTTTGGTAGGTTCTGTAATCAATTACTACTACAGGTTGCCTACATGACACAACTAAAATTAGTAGATTACAGCGTTAGCTACAGTCTTACATCAGGTAGGCCTAGGGGCTATGCTTGGGCCTATACCTGTAACACTACTTTGCAATTTGCATATCTTGGTTCTGCCCTAACTTAAGCCAAGCCTACACTTGGCCAATAGCCTGACTTTTCATGTACACCTCAAGTCTTCAGTTAACTGATTAAGAGTAAGGCCTAGGCTAGGTCTTACAGTTAATTGTGTTCCATGCCTAGGCCTACATCTACAAAATCAAGGAACACTATCTAACAGTTTGTGCAAACCGGCAAGATCTGGGACATGGTCAACTCAGCCTTTGCATATTGGCTCGGCCAAACTTCATGTAGGCCTAGCCTACCTTAGAGTTAGGGGTAAGAAAGGCTAACATTAGACCTAACTTACATTGGTTAAAAATAACTATAAGCTAGCCTTACTTACTTAACAATAACATTAACTTTAGGCTTAGGCCTATTTACTTAGGCCTAGGCCTATGCATAGGGTAGGCTATCTAACGTAGGCTGTTTGCGTTAGGCCAAGTCAGATTCAGCACTGAATAAAGTCTACAAATGCATTTATATTAGGCCAGGCATAATGCAAAAAGGCCTGAAAGTCTTCATAAGCAAAAGTCGTTCACGTTTTTCTTGAGAATGTTTTAATTACCCACCTGTAAAATAAACTAAAGAATCGTAGTGAAAACAACACTAACTGTGTGTATGGGAGTGGTAAGTCGGTAAGAAACCCTGCAGTCAATCAGTGACTAAACGTGACAATGCTTTGCACAGAGTGGTACACAGTGAGCGTAGCTGTTGACAGTATTGAACCCGGAAGAAACAGTTTCACGAAACAGTGGCGCTATTCAATTTTAGTCACAAAAAATTAAGGTGTCCATAAAAGAGGTTCATTATGCTCAACGGTAAATAAGCACATAACCATATAAGGCTTCCCGATCGTGCTGGCAAAATAGTTTTCCATTTCCAAAAATTAAACAGAATAATGATTTATGTGGCTAAATTAAAGAAAAAATGGAGTTCCCCAAAATCAAGAAAGGATCCTATCAAGCATTTGTTAAATTTATGCTGTAGGCCTATAGTGCCTTCATAAATTTCAAGTTCTCGCTTTAAAAGGTTAACGTGTAACATGGTCAGAACTGACTTGAAGTGGAAAATTGCGCTTTCGGGCCGGACCAAATGAAGTTCGAAAATTTGCTGCCATCTCTAGTTTTCTTTTTAAAAGAGTCGGACTTTTCTCTCATTCTCTCTCCAGCTCCATGTACGGATCCAGAATTTCCGAAAGAAAGGTTGGAAGGCTCGAGAAAATTCACCTAGGTTTTGTATACTGGTTAAGAACTGAAAAGGCCGGATGGGATCTGAAAAGCCACCCGGCCCCACAACGGTGAAATTAACTCCAGACGGAGTTTGTTTATTCTAGTTCTATACGACGCTGAAATTTAGTTTTGTATCATATTCTGAGCTTCCTTTCATGTTAAGTAGGGTCATTTTGAAAGTTTGTTGCTTCAATTTATTTACTCAGAGTCCACGCTGAACATAGCCGTACCGTGGGATGAGTTGGAAGGCTGGGGGGGACTGCGACCACCCCAGTTGGCCCAGGGGCGTAGCCAGGATTTTCTTGTGGGAGGGGGGGGCAAAGTCCATTCATCGTTCCCAATCTTGCCCGACAGGACTATCTAAGCGGAGCGCCACCATCAGATGGCGCGGAGCGTACAAGAAAATTTTTGGTTTTAGAAACCCCTCAGATGGAAGGAAACGGCACTTTCCGAATGTTTTATGCTGCATGTTCCCAGCCTGGAAATATAGATCTCATTTCTGAAATTTCTAAATTAATGCGAAAAAAAAAGAATCAGTCTATGAAAAATGTTAATATATGTTTTTAAGCGGAGCTCTACCATCCATTGGCGCGGAGAGTACCAGGAAATTTTTGGCTTTACAAACCCCTCAGACTGTCAGATGGCCGGAAACGGCACTTCCAGAGTGTTCTAAGCAAGAATATGTTCAGCCCGACTTCGAATTTTTCTCCGCCTCTTAATTGGAGCACTTGTCAAATATTGAGGGGCTGAACATACCTTTAGCCCCCACTTTTCCATTTTTCATCGCCGCCACTGGGTGCGGCATTTTCTTGAGGGAGCGAAGCGCCCAAGTGAGGAGCCGAGCGACCGAACGGGGAGAGGGCGTGGTTTTCCCCCTCCCACCCCAAGGAGACTTTGCAATTTTACATCAAAACTGAGCAATCTGGTGAACACCGAAGCTGGAATTTTTGGACATTTTCAATTTTGTATCAATGTTTTCCTTATTCCCTCGAAAGTTAGCATGTGGCTGTACTTAAGAGGGTTACTGTACGAGTCAATGGGGCTCTAGGGAATTGTGCCATTGGGACATTTTGCCCTGAAAACGCCAAAACTCTATTAATATAAAACAAAAAATAAAAAAAATAAAAAAATTAGGTCTGGGCGGGAGTAAGTGCAAACCCCCTGGCTAGGGGCCTGTTCCCTGGGTGTCCCCCTCCCCTTTTGGAATTTTTTGCTGTCTCGAAGAGCTTACATGCAATATGGTGCTATATTTTGTTTTTTCATACTAGATTCCAGTGTTCTCCACAGGCAGTTTTAGAGGGGCGACACGCCCTCCTAGTGAAATTGGCCGCCCCTCCAAAATAGTTGCCGCTCGCCAAAAAATGCAGCTTTCATTTTTAGTTCATTGCTTCATTACACATATACAAACCATAACAGGAAAAAATGTGTCTTCCCTCCAGGCTTGGCGCCAGGATTTTCCCGACGAAGGGCCACTCTCCAAACGGGGGAAGGGGTAGGGTGGGTAGCGACCCCAAGCCCCGAAAGCAGGATGCCATCGATGTGTTGGTGGGGTAGATTTGAAGAAAACCTGTGCACTATACCTGCCATTTCGAGTCATATACGACATACAATTTGTGTATGCTGGAGAAAGATATTTCCGCACTGATTTAACCGTGGAAAAGCGGGCGAAATGTTTTTTGGTTAGCCTACACTAAAAAGAATCTGTATTTATTTAAAGCTTATATAGGTCCATTGTCCATTTGACATTTGGGCCCTATCGGGCACAACTTATGTTGTACTTTCTCACGACTGACACAAGAGATAATTATCTGTATTTATTAAGTTTAGCGAAATGAGATGAAATTCCCGAAATGTACATTAATCCATTTATTCTACTTATTAATTTACTTGAAAAGATGCCGAAGGGTTTGTACTTTATTAGCTCTAGGTAACGGAACTGAGGAAGAGTGTGCAAAGCGTACCGAACATTTTGGGTTTTATCGCAGAAATAACTCTTTTGAAAGCCAAAATAACTAAACCGACCATGGGAAGGCGACAGATTATTCCCAACGGGGGGGGGGGGGGGGGGGCATGCCAGCGACCAGAACAGCCGACAGCCCCTATGTGGAGGGGTGGTGAGCAGGAAATATGAAGGAGCCTAACTATCCCATGTCATTGCAGCCTGGGGCACATTTTGCACAATATCACTTAATATTTTAAAAGCCGAGTTGCGCTCTGATAGTGTTCTTTTGAGTCTGAATCGTGAAATTGCAAAGCGCGCGAAGCGCGCAAAAATTTTTGGTAGGCTTACAAAAATAACATAGCCTATGTTATCATTAAGAACAAAGAGCAAAAAATAGAAACTATAGGGGTTGTAGACCGTATCGGGGATAACATACATTGTGTCGAAATCACCTGGAATACCCGATAAAATAGCCAAACTATGCTCCGTGAGTCGCTCACCAACTGATCTATCGCATGACACACACAAGAGTACAGCAACCAGGCTTTGTGATATGGGATGAAATTTACGACCTCTACATAACCTGTGTACTGTGCCTACCCGTTACTTGGTAAGGTTGACAGACACCCCCTAGATATGTGGAATGGAAGTATTGAAAAAACTGGAGTGAGTCCTACAGCGCGCACTGCGCGCCGAGAATTTGGGGTTCTTATTAGGGAAATTGTCCCTTGAGAGCAAAAAACAGGTAAACCATCGGGGAGACTAGTCGTCGTCGGGGACTGCATACTTTATCGTAACGACTAAGAGCCCCCCCCCCCCCACCGAAAAACTGTAAAAAAAAATACCCCCAACTCCCTCCCTGCTATTGCCGTTTATCTTTTTTTTATTTATTTATTTATTTTTTTTTTGCTCTCCTTCATTTTTTCAACATCGCCCATTGCGTCCCCAAAATTTCTGTTTTTGAAAGTAACTTTCTTATCACGCGACGCGTCGACAAATGGTGAGCCTAGCTTCTTTGATACAGTTGCATGAAAGGTGTTTTCACAAAAACTGGAAACAAGATCCCACCAAATCATCAGTGTTTTCAAGTGCAACACTCAAACGTGGGAGCCCCTTGCCCCCCCCCCCCCCCGGCTGGATACGCTAGTGATATTGGCCCAAAACTTCGGTGCCTTAGCCGGGCTAAGATTATGCCCTAGGGTGGGATCTAAGATTGGGCAAAATGTCACCACCCTCCCCACCCTCCAGTGACAGAGAGAGGTCGAGTCCCGTGCGTACGGCCATAACGATCCTGAAGGTCCTAATGTAAACAGTAATAAATAACTTCTCAAGTGTGTCAGAAATCTTAAAAAAATATGCACCTAAAAGGAAAACATTATATTGAGGGGGGTAGGTCTACAAATTCATAATTGATCCGCAAGATTACGAAACTTTACTACATGCCGCAGCTAAAGGAAACCGACTATTAGCGAGTTTTGAGTCAACACTGACAATTCTTTGAATGGGGACATTCGCTCCAAAACTTGAGGGCACATGTGCCATAAAA
The DNA here is from genome assembly GCA_037179385.1 of Holothuria scabra. NCBI lineage: Eukaryota > Metazoa > Echinodermata > Holothuroidea > Aspidochirotida > Holothuriidae > Holothuria > Holothuria scabra. Next base: position 2,201,192 of record CM074199.1, read on the forward strand.
TTACAATTTTGTCTTCAATAGAAGCTTCAGATTCAGTTCAAATATTTTTTCAAGAATGGCAAAAGGTTATCGGAAATTTGTACAATTTTGGTGATGGTCCCACTTAGCAATTCCACTTCTGTCAACGGCCGCAACATTACTAATTTTGCCCCTGAAAGACAGATCACTCACTAAAACCCTCCAATTTTTCGAGCACCTTACCAACTTGAAAAGGACCAACTTCTGTTTCATAAAATTCCAACATCTCTAAGCGATCAATTTTAAAATATTTGCTCCAAAAAGGGTAAAAAATTACCGAGAAATTGTCGGCTTCTTCTGAGAGCCTTGGTACGTAGGCCGGTAATATAGGGCTACGATAAAATGTGCAACCCTAAACAAATTTCAGTAACACTATTATAGTTCTTTTGATTCCGTCAATATGAAGGGAAGCTTCTGCAATGAAACAATGTGGGAAGAAGTCACTCACGCTTGATATTTAAACTGTGAGAAAGGTGCCGTGTTGGCAATTTTTTTTTAAATCATCATTTTCATCGCGCCTTCTGTGTTTTTAGTTAGGGAAACACAAGGATAAAAATAGTTGAATGTATTTCAAGGTGTGCCGGCTTCATTTAGGGTAAAATTAATCCAATCACCTCTATAGACGAATCCAATCAGTGTTTGTGCTTAGTGATTGGAGGCGGCCATTAGTGGGGTCTATCAGCCTTAAATCGTTTTAATTTATTGTCTACATGAATTTCAAACCCTCATATTCAGCGAAATTAAAGTATTCAAGATACAATTCAGTGTTTTTTTTTTTTGAAGGAACGCTTTATTTCAACCTTCAAATACAATTTAGTGTTCAACCATCCATGAAACAGTTAAGCAAAAAAAATTTGAAAGATTAAAAGGTGATAGACCCCAGCTATGGCCGACTGAAATCAGACCACCACTTGCTGTCCCGATTCGTGTATAGACTGGTAGTTGTAGTCTAGAACCCTGTACGATTTATCGTTTCTAGACGAAATTTAAAATAAAAAACGTTCCATGCGAGATCCTTCCCTACCCCGACATTGGACATTTTGGTCATGTCTCCATCCGGTCGACGTCACCTCTTTCAACCTATTGAACCTAATAAACTCTCTCTCTTGTCATTTTTTCTATTTCGTGAATCTGTGCTTGATGTAAAGGGAGTCTCACAACCTCCGTGAGACGGACTACTGAACAGGGCAAAAATTCTGGAGTGATTATTATCTTTCGAGAGGAAGGTGCAGGTGCGAGACATACTTAGAGGGATTAAAACGATGATAATAATTATTCTCTTAAATGTAATTGGGAGCAAAGTAAAATTTCCTATCAGAATCCACCGCCACTGGACCCCCCTTCGCGTGGCTATGGGAATGGGTACCTTATTGCAATCTCTTAGCCATGGGCGTCCGCAGAAATTTTTACAAGGGGGGGGGGGCAGGGTCATTCATGGATGATTGAATTGCGTACACTATCTACGCGGAGCGCCACCATCGATTGGCGCGGAGCGTACAAGAAAATTTTTGGCCTTAAAAACCCTCCAGATGGCCGGAAACGACACTTGGCGAGTGTTCTAAGTTGCATGTACCCAACCCAGAAAAAGGAATTTCGTGTATGTAATTTTTCGATTTTTAGAATTTTCAATGTAAAAAATTGTTGAAGGGAAATCTGCCCCTCGGTCACGGCCTCGCACGCCTATGCACGATAAAACTTACAACTGTCAAACAGCCTATATAGGCCTATGTCCGTTACCTAATTATGAACCATACAACCCCCCCCCCCTCCTCATATTCACCGTGTATATCCCATTTACACCCGCGCGTCTTGAGATCAGCACGGGACCAAACCAAGACCAACGCATTCATCAATGGTCGGATGCCATATGCACACTACATACCTGACAACTATAGGCTAGTGCAATTTTCGCATAGTTTTTAAAATTACAAATTTCCAATAGATATCACGAATGATGGTCTCCCAAATTACGATTTCACTATTCAGCATACCATCTTCGCTTTTGCTATTCGTGGTCAAATGTCAGCATATTTCACGAGTAAAAACTGACGCTGTGAGCGAAGGTATTTTGATGATTTATTTTTATTTTTTTTTTCATTGTTAATTGATTTTTCAAAAGTCTGATTTTGCAGGTGGGGGGGGGGGGGCATTGAAAGTGCACCCCCCCCCCCCTCTTGCGGACGCCCATGCTCTTAGCCATCCAAAATGCAACCTGTAGGTACGCATTGAAATACCAGTTAATTGAACTGCTGTAACATGCCTGTGTATGTGGTATATGTTAACTCTAAGGTATTTAGGAATGAAACGATTTTCTAAAGGCTTATGTTCCCACTTTGTAGGCGTGTTGAATGCTAAACACGTATCTTATTTCTATAAACATAGGGCGGGCATACGCCTTTAGTGTAGCTAGCTGAAAAGCAGCTGGCTCCCACGTTTGAGTGTTGCACTTGAAAACACTGATGATTTGGTGGGATCTGGTTTCCAGTTTTTACTTCAATCATGTGAAAACACCTTTTATGCAACTGTATCAAAGAAGATAGGCTCACCATTTGTCGACGCGTCGCGTGATAAGAAAGTTACTTTCAAAAACAGAAATTACAGAGCGGAAATTGCAAAAGGCTCTAGACACTAAGAGAAAAAGAAATTTATACAAAGAAATGTTAAGTTAGAAATGTTAAGAAAAAGAGAAGAAATCATCGGTATCTAAGAGGCACGCGCCTAACAAACGACTCCCCTCCCCTCCTGAATCTCCGCCCTCCAACCCCTGAATTTCTAAATTGTCAAAACCAATTTCTCACATTGAGGTTACGTCTTTCTCCAAAACTGCGTGTTCAGAGAACCACAACTGGAAAAAGGCGGTGGTCGGCCCTAATTCAACCAATTGGTTATATACCGGGCCATAACTTGATTCTATCTAACTTCTAACTTATGTAAAATTCAGCATCATATTATGCCACCCCCTTAATCCCACTAAATTTTTTGGGAAGGGTGGAGGTGAGGGGATGCCATATTATGCCATTCTATACACTTCGAAATCAGTTGGGTAAAATTTTACCCAACCTGGGCTCTTTTTTAAGCAAGTACTGGACACACATGCCTTCTGCTCCTAGTTGGGTAAATCATTACGCAACCTGGCTGGTTCAAAGAATTCGCCTAGAAGTTGGTCAATGTTTTTCACCCTCAAAAAACATTGCCCAACCTGGCCGGTTCCTTTTTCCCATGAGTTGGCCAAACTTTTTACACAAATATTTTACCCCATTCTTAATACCCATTTAATGTACCCAGATGTTGCCAAACTGCAGGATCTGTTTAAAATCCTGGTTAGCAATTGCTGTTATATATTGACCGACTGTATGTCAAGTGGTTAGAGCTTGAAGACTTGTAGTCGGGGGGTAAGGAGTTAGTATCCTGACAGGATCATACGAAGGACTTTAAAAAGTATTGCCATCGTGCTTGGTGCTCAGAATAAGCAAAGAAACGAACAGGGTAAATTATCCAGTGAGCCATAACTGGCCGGCTCAAGTTGAACCTATAGGTAGGAAAATTCAGGGCCCGTAAACCCCCATCTTAACTAACCTAACGTCTTATATATCGACAGTAGCTTCAAGATACACAGAAAACAGCAATAAGTTTCCATACAACATTAAATGACGGATGACAGGGGAGGTAAACAGAAAAGTCTGTAGTGTGAAGCAAGAATTTACCCAACCTTCATTTACTCAACAATATGGGTAAAGTAACAGTTTACCCATTTTTTGGGCAATTGTTTGCCCATGTTGAGCATTTCGGATCTTGCTCAACGCTTTTTACCCAACTGTTTTTGGAGTAAAGCTGTTGATAACATCATAACATCATAATATGATTCACAAATCCCCCTTTTTGAGAATTGAATACCTGGTTCTGTTCAATTTATTGTAAATCGGTTTTCTAAAGAGTTTAATTTACTTCTTTTAACTTAAATGTTCTAACAAGCTACAACAATTAACACTAAAACAAATTCCGACACGGTACACTAAAGATCAAAAGATTAATTATTGAAATATGAATGTAAAACTATTTTTATTGTTTAACACCGGGCTTGGTCCCGCAAGATATCAATGGGAGTGCGTACCTTTGAAAGGATGAAATATGGAATCAATTTGCGTGCCATATAATCATAACTATATATATATTGATCAAAGCTACACACACAAGGAGATAAGGGAAACAGTACTTGGTATGTGCAACAGCAAATGGCTGGCAGACTAGTGCATCTTGTAAGACCACCATGAAAAGGATTTTAATGGCGGGGATTGATGCAAAACTGGTTGAAAAGATATATTTGTTTTCCTTTATATACCCCAGTCCAAATAAGGAAAATTTTAGAAGATTAAGAACATTTTTTTTTTCATTTCCGTTTACGTTCTTCCCGTTTTGAAAAATTTGGTAGGAAAAAATTGTTACTTTTTTTAAGAAAAACAAAACGATACTTTTCCTACCAAAGTCGTCCAAAAAGACTTGGGCGTAAATGGAAAAAGAAAAATTGGGTATTCCAGATTCAAATTCTATTTCAAATGCTTTCCAAAATCGTCCCCAAAGTCGCCCATTCTTGCTGAAATGGAACATTTTGCCCTGAGCTAAACAAGAAGTAATGTTCCCGGGACAGTATACGGAATACAGTAAACAGTAAGATTTTCCCAAAATATCAAAATGTTGATATTTAAAGAGGCTCATTGAGTTGATATCTATAATTCAAATGGGAGTTTTAAAGGCATATTTTCATCATCCCAAACAGTTCTAATCCTCCCAACCTACTTACTTCTAGCCCCTCCCACGTTTATCTAAAACTCATCTTTATCCAGACACAATCCTAGTTTATTGCTTCATGGCTTGTCCCAGTGGCCATTGCAAGTCCATAATGTGTAATCTAGACACTCTCAGTGCCCATGCTGTGTAATTTAGCAATGATGCATTGTTTGAATGTGATGCTATTCAAAGAGCTGTACCAATTGAGAGTTTTGATATATGTATACTGAAACTGTAGTTTGGGGTGACGAATGACTGCCTATAAAGGGTACTGTCATATTACAATGCTTTCAATTAGCAAAATTAGTCAAGTTTCATGTACAAAAGTTACGGCAAAAAGTTAAAGTTTTAAATTTTGTGGTGTCCTGACTTGTAACTGTTTCGTGCATAATTTGAAAAAGCGTTCTGGTCACGAAATTTTGAAAACCGAATTGAACTGTTAAATACTCTCTCATAAAACTCATAAAACTGTTATTCGTGTAGAGGAAATGGGGGTTGGCGAAGTTTGACCATTTGTCATTGGTTTGTGAAGACAAGTTAACACTGAGGTTTGGGAAAAAATTGTTTGAAGTTCATGAACCAACTCAATGTGCCCCTTTAAGGGGTGCTTGCCTGTCGGTCTACAAAGTGAATCAAAGAAGAAGAGAGAGAGACTGAATACATTCTAAACTCAAAAGAGTGAATTAAGTCACTCTTTAAAAGAGTGAAAAGTGTGAATTGACTCCATTAGAGTTCTGATTCACTCCAAGAATAGTGAAATTAACTCCAAAAAGAGCAAAGTCCTCTCCTTAAGAGCGAAATTTTACACCTAATAGAGTGTCTAAAATGATCAATGTTAAAACAATAGTGAACTTGGCAGACACTCGTGAGAGAGTGAATTTTCACTCTTACCGGGGCGGGAGTCAATTCATACGGTAATCCTCCTTCTTTTACAGAGTGACAAATTTTACTCTTGTCTGCCGTTCAAAGTGAAAGGGCGTTAGCTAACTGCAATGTAAAATGAAAAGAAAATGTATAAATTGAATAAAGATGGAATTTGCTTTTTTGAGGGGAGGGGGTGCAGAACTGTCAACGGCCACTTCTTTTACTGCAGTTTCATTACTACTTTATGCATAGATCTAGCCCATGATCAATTATTGAGCAAAATCCCCATCACGGTTAAACCCTACTATCATTTATGATGTGATATACTATACATACCCACTGTCTCGTTCATAATCATTTAAAAAACAAGTTCTTTCAATGACTTCCAGACATGATTTTCAAATTAAAGTTTATTTTATTTTATTTATTTATTTATTTTATTTTATTTTTTTTTGTTGTTGACGTCATTGTTTAGCATGTACTGCATAGTGCGTACAGCGGTTCTAGACAAATATAATGCCATTTACGATTTAGTTTTCTTTTTATCGTAAACTTTCATTTTTTAAATCCATGTTCATTAATGTAAACGACCGCAGACAACCCAATGATGTTTCCTTTTTTAGGGAGTCCCAAAGAACAAACAATGTACAGGGATTCAAGTATTGAATACATTTCCCATTGACAAATGCCGAGGTATGGATCAAAGGAGACTGGATACAAGTAACACAGATCGGGTGCCGGTATATACAAACCGAACCGATTAAACGGGAAACACCGGCTTAAGCTGGCGGTTCCAATTTATTTGGCTGGATTAGTCATCTCATATTTTCTATCCCATAGAAAGAAAGATGACCGTAATCCTAAATCTCATACAGCCAATGATTCTAGCTTGTCAAGTAAGTTTGACAGGATCCTGCTAACAATACCGGATTTCTTTCCTTCTGTCTTCTTGAACTTTCATTTCTTCCTCTTTTCTTTTCCTCTTCTCAGTTCAGTTCAGTTCACTAGGACTTATTCCGATCTCTTACCATAATATCAAATCAATAACAACATTCTGAGAGTGGTAAAGGTAACGAAATTACAGTATGTAAGGATTGTCATGCTAAAGCACACTATGAAATAATTACCTTACTTAACAAAAGAAGGTAAGGGACTGAGGAGTGGCAACTAAAGGCTCCTAGGAGCTTGTGGGTGTTGACACCCCTTAAAATACAAACAGAATACGCGACAGAAGGGAAGAAAAACACAAAAACACGGAAGAGCAAAGACGGAAGTTCAAAGATAGTTTGCAATAAAATGAACTTTAAGCTGTTTTTTCTCTTCTCCTTTTATTTCCGGAAAAAAAAACCCCAATGAACTCTGACATACAGGCACAGCGCTGTCCAAATGTAAAGACTACTACTGACATCATTGCGTTGCGCGTCTCTATACTTTGCCATCCTGACCTCCGTTGTACAACAACTCTTACTACGGTGCTATCGTGCCCGCGAGTTGGTAACACATTTGATACGCATGATCAGTGCCATCCAGTATTCAGGTTCGAAGCCAGACAAAATACCGAAGGGCCGAAATGACTTCCAGGAGACAATTTTTCTCGAGGGTCTGTATAAGCGTTTTAAGGGAATTGCAACGTAAAACTAATTAAGATGGCGTTAAGCGTTTACGCGTGGTTTGGGTCAGACCCCCCCCCCCCCGCTCCTCCGGCTATACTCGACTGCATCGGCAACGTTACTGCCTTTAAAGATGAACGTCAGACTGGGCATAAAAAGACGTAGGGGAATGCATAAAAAATTATATGAACCATCAAGGTGAAAGAGGACTTGAAACGGTTGGGTTATCTTTACCAGACTAGACCACCGATGCGTCATAGCAAACTAGGGTCAAATACGTACTCGCCTCGTTGATTCTATTACAAAAATAAAATAGAACTGGTCAACCGAAACGAGTCTCTGCCTAGCTTTGTGTGGTTGCATTATCCCACCCAAAACTATACACTTTGTTTAATTTCGTTATGACAAAAAAGTGTAATTGTGTAAAAGGTTAGGCTATACTCCTTTACGTGGTGAAGCTTCACACTGAAATATTAGGACTAATACATCGATGTAATACTACATCTACAAGTCACTTATTTAGTGACATCATGTCGAGAATTTTGTATTATTTTTGGATTTGTTTTGGATTTTTACTTCAATTCAAAGGTACGTAGTCAATGAGAAGTTTGTGTTAATCAGATTTTGTATTTCAATTAAAATCATTTCTCGACGAATGTTGTTTTTCATTTGTTGTATCCTGGTACGTTGTACACTATACTCAACGTCTGGATGCAAAGTACATGCCTTATTTATTACATACTGCTATAAAGCTGTTGTAGGCCTTATAATCTATCTGCGCACCAGGAAAGAAATGAAGAATTTTGGAATTTTATTTAGGAAAGTTTGAAATGAAGTGTCTGTAATTGATTTTATTAAATTGACACGTGGTGGGTTCGAACCCGTAGTAGCGATCATAGGCGGAAATCCCGGGGGTGGGGGGTATATCCCACAACTTTTTGACAAGGGGAGATGGCCTACACAATCTTCCCAAGATTTCCAAAAAGAGTGAGCACAAATTGTATGCCGCTTATCGTTAGTTTTGTTATCATATGTTTTATCATTTATTCTAAAGTAGGTTCCTCTGGTCTTGCAAAATAAATTTGCCAGTTTCCCGGCCATAAGCCGGTCGAAGACGTAGTTTAGGAGTACTGTGACAAAAGAAGGTTCAACTTTGTTGCTTTATGCAATGTGCAAAAATCAAAATTGAATGACATTGACGTCACACCCCTGGTCAAGAATTTACTAGTTAATCTGAGACTAGGAAAATGTCTTCGGGAACTCTGTATAGTTCAAGAGTAATACAGGCATACATATATATTTTGATCATTCTGTGAAATCTCTAATGGAGGTTGTTGCGGTTAGTCGATGTAAATATGTTTTGTCATGATATTCATGGTCAGTAATTACTTTTCCATTTGCTTTGTGCCAAAACAAGTGATAGTTTTAAAAACATTTTTTAAAATTAATTCCTGTCTACAGTCGAGAGTTATCCATATGCATATCACAGTTTGTTTTATTTCAAAACTACTAGGCCTTTAGACAAATCCAGCACTCAAATGATGGCTTAATAGTTAGCCATACATAACTAGGGTCCATTACCTTTAGTCTTTCAATTTCCTAGCTTACCTGTATAATGGATGGTTTTACACTGATTTGTATCTTGATTTCATCAATTCCACTGAATATGAGATTTGAAGTTCATAATAAATAAAGACGATGGACCCCACTAATGGCTGCCTACTAAACACAGGCGCTGACATGGTTCGTCTATAGATCCCTACCATGACGAATAAAGTGTTGTCGGCGTTTTTTTTTTTCCTGATGTGTTTTGGATAGACTATGAGCCTGTTGTCTTAAATGAAAGAAAACTTTCAACTTAAGTAATTTCCCCGGTCAGTTTTTTTTATCCAGAAGCTGACTGATAAAGGGGTAGTCTGGAACTCATCCCGGAGGGAGGGAAAATGATACAAAATGATATACGAAAAACAAGAATTTTCTAAACAGAACATTAAGAGGAAACATGTAAAAATTTGGAATCATATTACAAAGTGAAATAAAGAAGAATGCGACGTAAATGGTCTCACTGCAATTACCACATTTTGTGAAAAAGCGCGCTCTTTTCTCAAAAACACTCGGTAAAAATTACGATAGATTTACAAATTTAACAAAAATAAAGAGATAAATAAGGATTAAAGAAAATTTCTGGAAACTTTTTACCAGTACTTTTCCGTTATCTTTACCAGCTTTCGTTTTCTTTATATTTTGTTCTGTACATTTACCTCGATTTTGAGCCGTTCATTATACTGATAGGATATTTGACAGATTCAGACATCCGTTAGAATATAAAAAATATTCTTCACTTCCAACGACATGCACATGCATAATCACTTACAAGTTCGAGGAATCATAGACCTGTACGAATGTACAAAATGTGGGATAAGTATAATTTTCTATGTATAGATGTATGTTTAATAAGGATTCGGGATTTAGAGCCCTAAGGCGGGCCTACGTCCTTAGGGAGCTGTTCGCGCTCACGCGGCCCTCGGAACCCCCGTCGGCGTCCAATTTCCACCAGGTTCCTAATTCGGAAATCTCCAACTCTGGTGACGATATGTTTGCGAGGAAAAATAGGCTTGTGGAAAAATACATACATTCGTTTGGGACGATTGAGAAGTACCCCTGTCAAGTACCATTGTCCAAGATTCCTAGATTAGGCTATATGTAGTATATAGCATAAAGAAATTGTTGAAGGGAACACCGTGAAGTAAGTGCAATATTGTTTGGCCAAAACGAGTTAGAATTGAGGCAGTCAACTTGAAAGGTGTTCGAGTTTATAGATCATTACCAGAAATGACTCAACGGTCATAAAGCGGTGAAGTTTTGGCACAGCAAAGTCAATTATTTCCTTGCAGGGTTAATTAAATTCACCGTGAAGTAAGTTTACAGCATTCTTTTCCTTGATGCGGTCTAAGCACTTCCTGTATGTAATCGTGCTGGCCTTCCTATAAACCCAACTTATAATTAGTTGTGATCAGGAAATCATGAACGAGAAAACCCCCAAACAATCTGTGGCAAGGCCGGTTGTTACCACAATCTCCCTGTCCTTATGCACTTATTAATTTAAAAAGTATCCCCTGGCCCGGACAAGGAAGTTAAAGGGGTAATGCAGTCACCCAAACTTGAATAATTATAGTAGACCTACCCCTTCCATGGTTAGCGGTTGATGATCATGCACGGAGTCAGTCTACCACCTTTCTGGTTCATACATGTGACTACATTTTTTCTCTTCAATTGGAAAATTACCAGGAGTGACTGCTTAGTCGGCCTTGAACACGCAATATTAAAATCCTAAAATATTATGAAAGACACTTTGAAGAGAAATAAGAAGAAAATTGTGAATTAGCTGTTAAGTGTTAGCCTCAAAATAAGTTTGGGTGGCTGCTCTTATCCTTTAGTGTTTGCTAGGACAGTCAAACATTGTCGTGTATTGACGAACCCCTCCATCCGGGCAAGTAGCCATTGGGAGGGGGCACGTGCCCCCCCCCAAAAAAACAAACCAAAGGATGGGTTGAAATTTCATTGCTATGGAAAAATGAAACACACAACTTGAGCAACCTACCGGTACCGCACATATATTATCATGCCACTGTGTTATCTGTAATAGTGAATTTATGTCAGAAAGTGAACCATTTTGCATCTAAACCTCTCAGATAGGCAAAAATTTTCCTTAGGGGAGGGGAACACACCCTCCTCTTACACCATACCCCAGGACGGTGATCACTAATCCGTTGCCCCCCCCCCCCCCCCAAACGTCGCGCCCTGGCTACGGCCCTGCCTCCATCACGCGATTTACCTAACAATTCATTAGACTTTAATGCGCGTTTCGTTCTATGATTCACCTTTATGCCGTACGAGTTAGTTTGCTTTGACGCGACATTTGGAGAAATTTGACTCACCCTGCGTCACAACTCGGACAAATATTGCTTACATTTGATTCACTTCTGCCACGAGGGTCAGAAAGCGCGTCTTACAATTCATAAGAGCATTAGAAGCGACCTACAGTGTTCAAATTGGTTTAAAATGTTATCTTTTTTCGGACGATGCTCGAGAGCAAAGTCTTTTGATTTATTTCCTGTTTCAGTCTTTAAACGTTTCTCTTCACAAACAAATTTACACAACATTCAATTAATCTCGACAATATTTCCCTGATTATAAATATACAAGTATCCTTGACCTTATCATGGAATTGGTACAGATCGATTAAAGTTTACGCTCCAAATATTCATTTCTATTCGGCGTTAAAACAAGTGGCGTAGTGGAGTGGGGTGGGGTGGGGGGAGGTATGCAATCTGTGCGTGATCATATGTTGAAGGATTTATAGTAAGGGGGTAACTTCCTCCTTGAAGTGTATATGTATGTAATCTGAGTCCACATCTGCTATCTTTTGATCTTAAATTTACTTTAAAATATTTCATAAATTTTTACGAAATAAAATTTGTATGAGCTAAAGTACTAAAGAAGTTGGAATGGATAGGGGAACATGGTCCAATGTTACCCTGGCAACGCAACCGATAAGTATCATATATGGTCACCCCTCTCTCTTCGGGGTCAATTTCTTGCATGAGTACTGAAAAGTGGTAGAATTTGATAGGAAAATTGCAATTACGGTAAATAAAATACCATTGTAGAACAAAGCTGATTTCAATCTGGACCCGACGACGAAATCTCTCCGGGAAAGGCCGGTGTGCGGTAATGTCGGGGTTTTTTCTGGCTCAATTTAAAGTTATTCCTTTGTTCCTCCATGAATTAAAAGCCACAAAGTCTGTTCAAATTCCTTCTTAAAGGATGTATCATCGCGAGAAATGGAGAATTCAAGCAACAGCGTCAAACAGTGGAAGGGGCAGAATACCGTGTCAATAGCACGGGGTAATGGTAATGGGCTGAAACAAATGTGTTTTAGAAGTCTTTGTCTGTATTTGTGAATGTATTAACGCCCATAATCTACATAAGAACGATAATTTTGGTGCGTAAGTGAAATTTCCATTCAAATAGGACTTTTACTTCTCGAGATATCCAGCAAATTCAGGTTGTATGCTGTATTTCTCTATGTTATTCATGCTGTTGCGTTGACCTCGAAGTTATTCAAGATGGGACACCCTCTGGAAGAATAGAAAGGTTCCCGTGACTCTCCGGTAGTCACGTTCCGATAAAATGAGCAGTGCCGGCGCTACGGGGGCAAGAGGGGGGCATTTGCCCCTTCGGCAGATTTTGTCCTTGCCCCCTCCTTCCCCTATCGATATCAGTTAGGAGTTGGGATAACCAAAAAATTAACCAAAGAATTAATTCTTCATCCATATATATGCTAAAACCCAGAGCTCCCCGGGCTTTGCCCCCTTCAGACCCACCTTCAAGGGACGGACGCTTTGGACTTTGTTTCGCGCTGCACCCGAAAATTTTGCCCTCCAACATTTTCCTTTGCTTTTAGTCCCTCCTCCAATTTTTAAAATTTGGCCCTGCCACTGAACATGAGATAATTGATGAGGAAATTGTTTGTAAAGTTTAAAGAAAAACACGTATGTCCATTAAGGTGAGGATATGACGTCGTATGTGCTTGCTTCATGTCCACTTTTGCTAAACCTAACCTGCTCATATCTCGAAAACCCCGGACACTTCGGATTTCAATGACAATGTCCTCACCGTCCTGTTGCTCTGCCGGCCTGAATCGAAAAGTCGCTATATGCAGAAGAGCAAATTAATGGAGGGCGCCTATAGTGCCATAAATACCGAAGATACAAATGAGATGTCGAGTTTCACAATAACATGTCGCACTGCCAAATGAAATGTTGAATTCCAAAATGACATGTTGAATTTTAAAATGAAATGTCGAAATCAAAAGTGAGATGTCGACACGGTTTTGACCACTGTATGCGAGTGGAGTACCAACAGTGTCATATGTCGAAAATTTCAAAATGAGATGTCGAAAATGAATGCCCGTGAATGCCCATCTGTATAATGATTGCCTGAACTCTGACAATGAATGCCTGCCTCTGAGAATAGAAGGCCCGTATATAGCATGTCATTCCCACGCAAGCATTCAACAAATTGTCCCTCGTGATCTTTTGTATTTTTTCATCAATCGAGATGAGTTCAGCATTCTTAAGTTCTTTTCACAGACAGACATACAGTCAGTCAGACAGACAGAGGGACGGATAGATAAACAGAGATGAGGCCTTACGGTACTATTTCTAACCTTTAAAATGAGAAAATTCTGATAAAACTTGTGACTCTTCATGACGTAGACTATTTCGTGGCATTTTTCAAGATAGTTCTATCCTATTTCGATCAGAGCATATCGACGGGCTTGTTTTTCCAACATCTGTGGCTGCAGCCCCCTTTTGGCTGCTGCCCCTGGTTTTTCGTAGAGGTGAACTGAACGAAAAGACTTCGTCCTTCCCGTGGGCTAAACATCCATTCGCCTTTTGGATGGGCTTCAATAAATAGTAGTGCTTTAGATATATATATTTTTTTCATGATCCTTGGAAAATTTTTATTCCTGATCTTGGGATTTTTTTAGGGGGGGGGGGGACTTATCTTGAGTCGAGCTCACCATCAGGCTACTCACATGTCAATATACGCAACATTATAATTTTACTCGAAACTGTTCGGGGTACAGATGTCCATTGATCTTTCCTTTCCACACGTGGTTTTTATTTCGTTTATTTGCAGGTATTTCAGGACAATGTGATGTTATAGGAGATACTTTTGATGTAGCAGATACGGAGGATACAAGAGTGCATTCTTGGCAGCTGACTGATTCAAGCCTTGTTGTGCGCATCGACAGTGTAATGTTAGAAGGTACTCCAGATGGCACCAACACAAGATATGAATATTCATTTCCGATTGGTTCCACGACTGTCACGGTATTTAGTTCTGCTACAAGTACTGAAGTTGTATGCTCCGCTGACGTCGTAATCAACGGTAGGGTCATCAAGTCTTCTTCAAATGTGAAACTTTGACTCGATTTTACTTTTGACAATATCAAAAATCAAGCCACATTCCCGAATAAAACCAGTCGGACGACAAAAACATACAAATCCTTCTATCTACCACAACGAAACAAAACAAAATCTTGGTAGCACTTAATTAATAATCCGCTATCTAACCCATACCCACCCTAACACCAACCACGGCCCCAGCACAACCCACAGTAGACCCCAAAACAACAAAATCACGACCTTCCCACTGCTAACGCCAAAAGGCAACACCACGCCCCAAGGCAGCAACACGCTATCGATAATGCGACTTCATAGATAGTATATCGGCTAGCAATCAAAGTTACGGTAAGGATTATCTGTGACGAGATCCAAAATCCGGCATAGATTTTATTGCATGTTCAAGAGACGACAGGTTATCGTTAATTTTATAGGCTACATTGTAGCAGTAGAGGAAATATCACTCTGCCCATTTCGAACGTTAACCACGATATTATTGTTTCAGAATCCCAATAACTTACGCCCTTTTCAAAACTGAACATGTATGAACCAAATAGTGAATTGGAACGACGTCGAGGGGACATACTTAAAAGCAATCATTAGAAAATTCTACCCCTTGAATTTAGATGTCATGACTAAACCGGTAGCGTCATGACTTACCTAATTTTTCACGATAGAAAACCAAATAACAAAGTGACCTTGGGATTTCGGCCAGGTGTTTGTAGCCCAAACAAAGAATCTTTCTGGTAAAAATATCAAGTAATAATGGTCGTTTGTAATTACAGTATAATACCGAGTTTCGTTAATTTCGGAACATGAAGTACCTATGAGACAGGTTTTTGTCCCAATTATCAATAATTTGACCAGCTGAGAGATTGGTCTTTAAAATTTTCAGTGCTATTCCCGCTTCTTTTTTAATTTCATTTCCGTGCATAACTGCACTAAGCACGAACGGATTTTCATGGATCAAGATTCATTTGGTGGCTAAATTAGCCATTGAATTCGATTCTAGTCACATTGCACGTGGAAATAAAACCACGCTAAAAATCTTTGAAGGCGGATGCCCATTCTCTTAAGATTGACTGCAAAAATAAATCACTGCACTGGAATCTAAAAACAAGGTCAAAGTGTAAATGCGCCCCGTCCAGGGGGCAGGTTTTTTGCACCGGCTTTGCAAGGCCTACAAATCAGGCTCAATGTTGAAGAGAGTAAACCCAATAAAAGAAGCATTTCCAGTGGTAAAAACATCGCCTCGTCCGTTACCTTTCTGAATTGTGAGTCTCGAAGGTTTATTCACCCAACAATATTCAAACAAAATTGCAATTGATTCCTTAAAGCGTCTCATTGAGTTGGTTCATGAAATTCAACAATTCTTCAAAACCTGTTTAGTTTCCTTTACACACCAATGACAAATTGTCAAACTTAAACAACCCCAATATCCTAAATGCAACTGCATTGTATTATGAAAGAATACTTAACCCCCTTCAATTGCATGGCCACGTGGTTAGAATAAGACTTGCAGTCCGGAGGTTAGGAGTTCGAGTCCTGACCCGGTCATACTGAAATTCTATACTGAAAACGGAACCTACTGCCCTTGTGTTTGGTGCTCAGCATAAGCAATGGAGTAGGAAAAACAATAAAAAAAAAAAACCACAACTGAAAAAAGCCGTGCCTGCTCGACTTGAACAAATTGGTTGGAAACTAAGCCGTAAAATTCCAGCTAACCTTACCTATCCTTAAAATTTCAATTCGGTTTCCAAACATTCCTGACCAAACATTTTTTTAAACTTTTACAGGTCAGGACACCACTAAATTCAAATGTTTAACTTTTCCATAACTACTGAATACGAAATTTGATTCATTAGGGCAACTTTAGGCATTGTCATGTGGTAGTGGCCGTTTTTCACTCTCATTACGTCATATATATCAACTCAATGAGTACCTGTAAACATGCGACTACCATTCTTAGACTCCATTTCTTCTTTACTACTGTCTGTTGCTACCAATATTAAATAATGCTATATTGTATCACAGATCCACTTGACTGGATAATATTCGATTACCATCCTGGAATTTTATTTCTCATTCACTCCCGCGTTTGGTAACAATATCAATTTATATTCATTCACAGATCCACATCCTCCGGAAATTGATTGTCCATCCGGGGTCCTTTCATTTACTGAGTCTGAGACAGTAACTTGGACGGCACCAGCCGTTACGGATAATTCAGGTTCTTTTACACTTGTACAGACTGAAGGACCCAATCAAGATAATGAATTTGACGTTGGCAATACAAACATTACATACGAAGCAGAGGACCCAAGTGGAAACACTGAATCATGTTCCTTCACCATACAAGTTACAGGTATTTTTACCGTATCCGGATTGTATCGCACTTTACATCCACTAAGTTTGTACAAAGTAAGGGAAATATCTGGCTTAAATGACATACTCATTACCTGGTTTTTAAGCCGCGGCCACACCCTAACGGATTCGGATCGGATTTTGATCTGAGTTTGGAAGGTTTTATAAATATCTTCTCCACTTCTTAAAGAACTCAAAATTTGCTAACCTGTGTAAATATATATGATTTCGTATCGCAGGGCTACAGAAAATAGATTTATACTGATGATTTCTTGACGTCACATCGGCTGCCATAGGCCAACATGTGACAGGTAAAAGCTGTTTGTCGGTGTGACACGTCACATAACACGTCACATGTCACAAAAATCAGTTAAAATTTTATTTTCATAGACCTCTGATGAAAATCATCAAATTGCACGGATTGGCAATTATATATTTGGCTCTTTTAGATAAAAGCTTAAAGACGTTTTCATTCAAACTTATGGAACTGGAATCCGATTCGAATTCGTTGTAGTGTGACCACGGTTCAGGAGCGTTGCAAATATCTCATTTGAAGATACTTAAGCGAAATATGTACCAATCAGCGGAGGCACTACGCAAGGGTATGGTGAGCAATTCGCCCCCTCAGATATTTCCCTTTCCCCAGCTGTACCCCCCCCCCCCCGAATTTAGGTCAGTTAGGAGTTGGGTCAACTGAAAAAATAAATAGTATCCCTTTCCTGAGAGTTATTTTTTTCACCGAGAGATATGATAAAACCCCAGAGCTTCTGGAACTCATTATTTACGCTGGGTTTCGCTCGGTATGCAAAACTTTTTGCCCAAACGTTTTCTGTGGTCCCTACCCCCCCCCCTCCTCGTTTAGACCTCTGGTGCGGCCACAATCAAATATCTTGGGTATTTTTACTATCCCAATTGTTCTGAACGTTAAAGGCAGTCAATTCTCACCTAAACTGAATAACAATTTTCTTAGTAGTCTGCAAAAGTTCTCCAATATTACAGCTCTCTGATTCACAGCAAATTAAAAAAATGCAGAGCACTGTTGCTCATAGTACACAGCACCCCTGAAGCAATAAATTGAGATTGCGTCTGGATGAGAATATGTTTGAGACACGTTGGAAGGGACTTGAAGTAAGCAGATTTGGAACTCCCTGGAGTGAGAATATTTGGCCTCTTAAGACAGTACAGATATACATGAAGAAAAACTGAAAAGGGAAAGGTTTTCATTTTGTTCATAAAAGACGACACTTTCCCCATATCCGCTTTGAATGTCTTTATTTTTGTTCTATAATTGTACACAGCATGTTTTAAAGTGCATTTAATAAATATGATGTCATCCAATTGAAAAAGACGATTTTGGAAGTCATTTGGGAAAGATTTTGGACGAGAGAGATTTTTCAACTATAAATTTTGTCCTTTAGGACGAATTGGTAGCAAAAATGTTGCCTTTTCAAGATTTTGTACACTACAGTTAAAACAAAAACAATTTTTCTATCAAAATTGCACTGGAAAATTTGGACAAACTTGAACGAGAACAGCAAGCAGTTCTTCCTAGGTCTTCAAAGTTTTCCAATTTTACATTTTGCACTTGGGTGTTGACTACAGAACAACTTTTATTTTGCATTTAGTATCAAGTTTGATCTATAACCATACTCCCATCACAATCTAAAAGGTACTCTTCATTATGTCAGGAAAACACAAACTTGATTTTATAGTTTTATCATACAACTATTTTTCCATTATTTTACGAATATAGAGGAACCGAATGCACCGAATATATTGAATTGCCCGCCACCAGAACTGGAGGGAGGTTCTGCTTTGAGGACAGTCGCTGGTCAGGGAGAAAGCACCCGGTCCGTTACATGGACAGCGCCAACCGTTGACCCCAACGGGCCTAGTGCATCTACATCAACAAATAGAAATCCCGGAAGTGAATTTATTATCGGAAGTACTTATGTGTTGTATAATTTCACGTCTACCGTGGAGCCTGCAATAAAGACGCAGTGTTCGTTTTACGTCATAGTGTCACGTAAGTCTTTACAACATTGCCTAAAAATAAATAAAATATAAAATAATAATAATCATAACAATGAAATAAAATATCGTTCACATGGCCTATAGCCTGCTAGTTTGCTGAGCTGCTTAAGCGAATTGGTCAGAAACTGAACCGTAAAACCTTGTCCAACTAACTAGCCTGCCAGTTTGAGTAATGACAGGCGAAGTCGCACTTTCCTACAGGGAAATATAAGAAGGCTTTTTACTTTCAAATTGTAATACTTCTATCAGAGGTGTCCATCCTGTGTTGGGGGTAGGGGCAAGGAACAGTCGTCATCACAATGCAATTATTGAGAGTCAAACATATCGTTTCGCCCCAATTATTTAAAAAGACTAAAAAACAGGCAGAATAATTAAAATATAACATTGTGGTACACAAATGACCTCTTTACCTCCAGAAAACGTCAACTTGAGAGCGTATCTGCATGTCCATATGGTTGTGTGTGTATGTTTGTTTGTATGTGTATAACCTAAATGTGAACTCGGGTTCAAATGTGGGTGGAATGCCGACATACGTTTTCGTTCTAGAACACGACAGTATTTGACCGGCTGTTGGAAATTCTTTCCTCCTCCATTCCCCCCTTGCCCACTGTCAACAACTCAGATCTACGCACCTGTAATCAGGAAATCGGCGTTACCAGGCTTTTCCATTAGGAAGGGGCTGAAGGGGAGGAAGGTCAAGAGCAAATAGTAGTGACACCACCTAGCTAGCTAGACGGATTGCCACCATCAGTTGATGAAAAGAGTCCAGAGAATTTCCGTTGCTGCAAATTCCTCTCAGATTGCAGAAAAGGTCACTTTTAGGAGTCTCTGTGCCCCTATGACTTCTGGCTAAGAATAGAGGCTTTTCATATGACGTCATAATACTACATGGCCGCCATGCTGGAATAGATGTAATTACTTAAAAGGCCATTGTCATTGACAAGCTTGTCCGATGATTGGGTACGCACCGCGTATACCACAAAACACACTACTCAGTGCGTTCGGAACAAAACCATGTGTATACTTGGAATTACTGTCCTCAACAATGGAGGATCGATCCGCGACGTAATTGCAAAGCCTCTATAATTCCCTGACTTCAGATTTTAAGGCACGGCTTTCGAAATTTGTTCTTTATCTACAAATAGTTTTGGGTGAACAATTTGGTTAGCTTTTGAGCCCGAGTATAGTCACATTAATGAACAAACTTGATTAGTTGGCTCTCTGACCATGGGTAGGAGGAAGAACTTTTATTCAAATTTCTAATGTGTTTTAGAGTGCACCTTAAGAGTTAAAACATGGGCAAACCATTTTTGAAGTGTCTGGAGACTGAAAATTTATCTCACATGGTTTTACTTGTTATTGTTTCATTCTTATTGTTGCATGAAAATCAAGACTTAAAGGTAAAGAGCAGTCCTCCCAAACTTTTTTTGAAGAAAAAGCTTAATAACACAATTTTCATCTTATTTCTCATCAAATTACTATTGCATATTCAAGGTAAACCAAGCAGTTATTTCTGGTAAATTTCACATTTGAAGAGAAAAAACATTGTCACATGACTCTCAACAGCCAATCATGAAATGTGTAAGCTTTTTGTTATGTGGAGTAATGGGCTTTTATGAATCAAAAAGAAATTACATATTACATTATATCTGTATAAGGACAAAAAATAAGAACGCAGTGGTCACCGAGTGTTACTTCAATGTTTCTTTTGGTGTTCTGTGCCTTTGTTGCCCATAATGGGGCCCTGGGCCCAAAACTTTCGATCTACTAACATGCTGCAATGTATTTTGACCCTTAATACTTCAACTTGTCATGTCAATTGAATATCCAGGCTTACCCGTCGCCAATAGACCCAATGATGATTCGGTACTTCCGGTTCTTGAACTAAGTTTCTCTATCAACAGGGCCAATGATTTTACTGTAAGGCCCCTTGGCCATCTTATGTCACGGAAATTAGAGAAAAACCTTTTTGTTCACTTTAGTGGATTTAATGCAATGTACCATCGAAATTTCCAATCGAATCAAAAGTTCCACAGGTCGTAGCTTCAGCATTAATTCTTTGGGCCCTTAGTATTGACAGGGGCCTGTTACCATTCGATACTCACACGGGCCCCTTCGGTACATGAAAGTATACATTTAGGACATGATTGTATGAATTCAGTACATGTATGTATGCAGTCAGTACATGTACGTATGCAATCAGTACATGATCGTAAGCAGTCATTGTACATCATCGTAAGCAGTTAGTACATGAACGTGTACTTTTACTACATCACATGAGTTTAGATGATCATTGTATGTCCGTGAGCCTTTTGGCGGATTTCTGGTTCGCCGAAAGGCTCACTCAGTTTGGCATGCGGAAGGGACAATAATCAAAAGCCAAAGGCTCCTAGGCTTACAATAGTCTCTTTAATACGCGAGCGTAACTGCCATCCTAATATACCCCCCCCCCCCCTCCACAACACACTTTCTGAAACGTGCTATCGAAATAATGGGGACTGCGTGCGCTTTACCAGTTTACGCGACTTCACAATGATACCCGTACGGTGTTCTGTGGTAAACAAATATTTCGAAAGCTACACTACATTTTTGAAAGTTGCAGTGATCAAAGTGGTTTGAGCCTGCTTTAAATTTTTGACCTTTCAAAAGACATCAAATGATCAAGTTAGTAGAGTTAGATGGAGTTTAAGGACCCATTGCTTAAGTGATCAAAAACAGCTGCAATATTTGCGTTAGGTCTGAGAAAAGAAAGTTATGACAGCTTAATTGTCAGTGATTTCAACAAGAACCATGATTTCAAAAGTGAGGGAAAGGGAAAACTGAGGGCACAGAAAAATGTTTGTGGCAATAATTAGTGTCACCCAAAGCACTTGCCTGCGTAGCAGACTATGGGTCATATTCCTTGATCAGTGGTATCCTAACAATATAAATGGTATGTGAAGGACTGAACAGACCGAGTCTGCTCCGTGAGGTTTTAAAGAACAAGCTCTTTTGGGCAGGGTCAATGGGACCGCCTTAGAGCTCTGGTGGGGTTCAGTGAGGCCCAAATGCTCTCCATGTTTCAGTACATCTGTGGCTGCAAAATAAAGCCTAAGCATGTATATTTTACTTTAGAAGATTGATCCATGAACCGCTAAGGACCCCTGTCCCATTGGGAAAATTCTTGATGGGCTTGGGGTCTATGGGGGAATATGGTCCGGCTCCGAAGCTGTGAGGTTGCAGCATACGGCACATGTCTGCGTGAAAAACAAACGGCAAGGTTCGTTTATTTTCCATTGTCTTACATGGGACCAAGCCACAGTGTAGAGCTAAAGGGAGTCCAAGGAGCACAGTCCCGGGGAGTTTGAGGTCTTAGTAGGGGTAGGCCTACGGTGAAAAAGTATCAGGAAAAAAGTCTCAGAAAATGTAAGCCTAATATTAAGTTTTCACTATTTCGTTCATGCACGTCTGAGTGAAGGGGGTTTGACTATGTGGGTAAATGCCCCCAGCTGGTGACGCCACTGATATACTAGGCTGAAAAGAAATCAACTTTCGGCTAGCACACCGTTCTGGTCAGTCGAAAACCAGCCTCCCGGTAGTCCGATGGGCCAAAGGGTATATGCCCTGTAGTTGAACGCCGAGACCCAACACGTCCCTTTTAATCTTAGGCCTAACGTGCGTTAGCATTTAGCCCACACTCTAGGAAGGAGTGTTCGGATAGGGTACATCAGATATCAGTCAACTAGTTGTTACAGGTATGGCCATAATTATACTGGTCATACTTGTTACCCTTATTACCTATAATTTCTTTTCCAGTGTCATTATAATTTATCAACGAATGGATGATATAGCCTAAACGTCTTGCAGAACGAAATAGCGTCCGCTGGCTCCTGAGTTTATACAGCTAAAAGCTCTAAGCTACACAGAAAACTGCACAAACAAAATTAAACTTAGAGACCCCAGCGAAATTATGTGAGCCGCAGTCTTGACTAGACTGTGCATACTACAGTCTACATAATCTTACGGTAGATAATCTGTACAGTAGGTAGTACACAATCGTATACGATGCTATGCAAGTCTAGTGCCTGTGGGACGCTCACGTCGGAACGTCCCGTCACCGACTGAGAAGCAAAGCAGGATCACGGTAGTATTTCCACATTTTTGAAAAGTATTTCCTCAATTTGTGCATTTAAGTTTCCCAGAATGTGGTGATTTTTTTTAAATTGGCTGATTCAATGGTTTTTAAAAGAATCAGCTGTGCCTTATTTACAAGGATATGTTCCTTTGTATCACCTAATATTACCAAAATATTTTTTGAAACTGTTGGATTTTTTTCAAACTTCCCACTTAGCAAAATTTGGAGAAACTGAAGTAGAAATACTGATACACAGTTGAAACTAGTTCTGGTTATGATAAAAGACAGTCCGCACTGTGACCAGGCTGCTGGAAGTGCGTTTTAAGTTGGTTTTGGTAGCTCCCTGGGTTGTTATTTTTCGTAGTTTTGTCACATATTCAACAGATCGACTTTTCTTGAACTTTAAACAGCTGTTTCTAGGGTAGCATAGTGTGTGCATATTATTGCCAATAATCAGAACTCTGGCCCTATATACAAAGTGTCGCAATGATATTATCAGAGTGTGTAAAGATAAAATCCGCATTTTCTTAATTTATTTTATTGTTTCATGACGTCACAGGTTTTCAAATGGGGTTGCGGCTGCATAAGCTTACTATTGTAAGCTAGTAACATGATGATCTTACGTTTTTACATGTACAACATGTGTTTTTAGATGTACACATGTGATTTTACATGTACATCGTAACATTTAACATGATGAACTTATGGTTTTAGTACATGATGGTGTAAATTTACATCATGATCGTATGAAGTTAGTACATCATCGTATATTTTTGGTGCATGAGCGTATAATTTTAGTACATCATCATATAAGGTGAGCCTTTTGACGTGCCATAAGCCACAGCTGGGAAAAACGGCCGTGACCGGCAAGACTTGGACCAAATGGGTTAAAAGCTGGGCAGTAACTGACTGACTGACTGACTGACTGACTGACTGACTGACTGACTGACTGACTGACTGACTGACTGACTGACTGACTGACTGACTGACTGACTGACTGACTGACTGACTGACTGACTGACTGACTGACTGACTGACTGACTGACTGACTGACTGACTGACTGACTGACTGACTGACTGACTGACTGACTGACTGACTGACTAACACCAGCCAACGATTGACAGAATATGTGGCATGGCCAAAGTTGTATCTCTGTCTAACTATTGTCTCCTGTCCAAATCTGTCAAAAGACAGAAAATGGAAAATGGATTTTTCAATTGTAGGGTCACTCACTGCCTTGTTTCCCCAATCATGGCCTATGCTGAGCAACAAGCAAAATGGTAGTTCATAGGTTTCATTTTAAAATCTTCAGTATAACCAGGTCAGGATCGAAGTACTTACCTCCAGGCTCCAGGGTGTAGGCCTGTATAGCTGTGTAAATTCTAAGCTAGGCTAGGCCCGTGATACATCACATGCACTTGTCATGTTGTGGTATGTGCATGGGTGAAATGAACGTAATGTCTAACGTTCCTTGTTAATTATGTTACTTTAAGTGTTACGTCGCCACTCTCTAAAAGAATGTTTACTTAAATGGGGTTTCTGACTTTAAGGTGCATCTAAGCATTCCAAAAGATGTAACGAATAAAACACATATATTCCCTACGCCTACGCAACGTAATGGTTAACACAAATCTGGTGGTGCACAATTAGCCTTGGTTAAGACCATTCGATCTAGTTCAGTGTTAAGAAATTCCGTTATTCGCTAATGAGAACTTAGCAATTTGACAAATGTTCCAACCGTTTCTGAATTTGCAGCTTATCCGGACACGACAGCTCCAGTATTAACATGTCCAAATAATATTGCAGTTGTTGGAGATTTAAATAGAAATACGACTACTGTTACCTGGGAATCAGTAGAGCCCACTGATAACGTTGAGGTCAGTTTCTTCCAATTCACTCCTCCGAGCGGATCCATCTTTGGAATAGGAACCACAAGGGTCCTATACTCGGCAACAGACACCTCTGGCAACCAGGCAGACTGTGAATTTACTGTTACAGTTCGTGGTAAGCAAGAAGAATAAGCCAGTTCGATTATTGGTTTTGGTGGCTATACGCACGCGTATATCCTCCAAATTGTGGAGATAAACAAACCAATGCAAAACCTATGCGTGTTTCAAAATTTGAGTTTACACAATGAAAATTTGGTGAAAATATTCTAGACCAGGCGGAGAAGGGGGCGGGGGTGGTACCGTCACCCGAAAGCGAAATTTATGAGATCAAGTGGTCAATTTTGGGTCGCTGATTCCGAAAATCGAGGGTATACGGGCCATATCCGGGCTTTTCTGCGACATTTTGACTTTAACAGTTTAAAGGGCGCCCTCTATTTATTAAAAATCTCGTTTTCTCTATATATTTACGGTCCAGTCATTAACTGATGTGAGATTTGGTTCTAAAATTCTGTAAATATAATGTCAACTGATAAATACCAGGAAATATTAGTATTCATATTAACATGCTAATTAGATAAGGTTAAAGGTCAAGTTAAATGTTAGCAGACAAATAGGCCGAGGGTTTGAGTCATGGAAAATTACATCAAAATAGACCTACCTTACACCCTACAAACACAATAGATACTCATTTTAGAACATGCGGCGGGGCTGGCGCTATCTGACGACCCCCTCCTTCCTCATCTGGGAACAATGGACCCCTTTTGAAGACTTAAACTGTATAAGTGTAATGCCGACAACTAGAGCTGGGTTGGTCATCGCACGATCGTAGTTTGTAAGTTGACTCCTTCCCCCAGTTATTAATTATATACAATATATACCATTGCAGTTATTGGGAAAAATATAGTACCAGTGCTGGCCAATCAAGGCTTGACATAAATTGCATGAAATCATTAGGAGAGAACAATTAAAAAAATTTCATTTGCCGAGTCTTAATCGGCACGTTTCGAAGAATCGGTCCCCGCCCTATGGCATAGGGAGTAATATGTGCATTCACATGGATGGGTACGAAGGCGTGATTGAGGGAAGTGCTCAACTGCCTGTGGGTTCAGCATAGGCTCAGGAGCGAATTTTTTAGTGCGCGACTATTCATTTAAGTGGGTCCTTTGCAGGGGGGGGGGGGTGTTACATGGAGCCGGAAGTTCAGATTTACTTGGGAAATCTCTATCCCTTGTGGGACAATGATTACTCCTTTAGATAGCATTGTAGCGGGAAATATACGAAAAAAATCAAAATAAAAATTCGCAAGATAAATGCTTTCAAATTATAACATGTGTAATTTATGTCATAGCCTTCAATTTGTTACCCGCCTCTCACTAAAGTCCCCCTTGGAAAAAATATCACTTCCATCTGTTACCCCTTTTTAGTCAAATTAAAGCGACGCAAATGACATTTTGAAGCAGACTAATAAAATGATCTTGGCAGAAAAATGTGCATACGTGTATGGAGGGGAGAGGACTATAGACACGTCCTCCCACCTGCGTTGCCTGCTCAATCGGCAGATTTGGAGAAAACTTGAACGAAAGGGAGGGAAGTGGAGTGGAGATCACCTATGAATTTTGATGCAATTCTACCCCAATAGCCTACGTAAATAATACGTCAATAAAATTGGTTTTAAAGATGTGATTGTGACAGAATATCTCATTGATTTATTACAAAGTTCAGTCTTATGTGTATTTCATATGAGGGCATAGGAGTTTGAGACGAGTTCCAGAAAAAAAAAAACAAATGAAAATTTACGGAATAAATTCGAAATTTTGGGTAGCGAAAAGTAAGTTGTGGTAAGAAGTCCATCAGAGTAAACTTGAAGCCTAAGTTGAAGAAGTACCCTGTGAAACATGTTTACATCGATCTTTAAATGCTTAACATATTAATTTCCTACCCAAACATGAGATGATGGAGTAAAAGTTCACTTGGCCTTTCTTTCAGTGACCAAACAGAATATTTGGCTTACATGGAACAATGGCAGAAAGTACCACAGGGGCCAAGCAAACTGCAAAAGTGCTTGATACATTTCGATTCCTTAGCTAGACTCGTGACCATTTGTATACACACATTATGATATTTTTCGGAACAAGGCTATCCGAATTAGTACTCACTGCCCCACAAGGGATCGAAATTTCCCAAGTATATCCGAACTTCCGGCCCCAGGTAAGTTGGTAACACCACCCCTGAAAATGAGCCACTTAGATGAATAGCCGCACACTTAAAAATTCGCTCCTGAGCCTACTATTCTGAGCCCACGTATACCGGGCAATTGAGCAATTCCTCGACCACGCCTTCGTACACATCCACTGTGAATGGCACTTTAATGCACATATTCCTCCCTATGCCATAGAGCGGGAACCGATTCTGAGAACCGTGCCGAATAAGGCTCGGTAAATGAAATCACTTTAATTTTCTCTCCGAAAGATGTCATAGAATATATGCCTTGATTGGGCAAAAGGTTTTTTTACAAAAACGATCATTTGCTCATTTTACACCAAAATTTCTTATTATGCTTCGAAATGATATGTCTACGTGAAAGCAACCCATGAAACACAATGTTTCATTCGAAATACATGATTTTTGACGATTTCAAAATTTTGTGACGTCATAATTTTGTGGAATTTCCCCCAGATAAAGCGTCATTTTATGTCACACAAACGCTGATTACGACAAAATTATAGACACAAATAACACCAACTCTTTTCCTCCTGCTACCTGTGACATGCTGAACGCGTTTAGCCATTTCGATATATATGTGGTTAGAAGAATTAATCCTTTAAATTATGTAAATTTGGGGTGAAAAGCAAATTTTTGCTTAAAGACATCAATTCCCGTAAATTAATGTTTTACGACAAAATTAAAAGGTGTGCCCAATCAAAAAAGTATTCACTTTGTGTTTAATAGTATGGACATTACAAATCCAAATTTTCCTGACCTTAAACAACCCCGAACAATAACCAAGCGCCCATACACTGTAACGCATTTGTGGGGTAAATAATCGATACTTTTCGATATGACTAATACTACATCTGTCCCCCATAACTACAATTGTATGTATTGTATCTAATTAATAACTAGAGAAAGAAACCAACCCAGCTCTAGTTGTCGCCGGGCATTACAGTTATACAATTTAAGTTTTCAAAAGGGGTCCATTGTTTACAGATGAGGAACAAGGGGTCTTCAGATAGCGCCAGCCCTGCCGCATGTTCTAAAATGAGTATTTATGGTGTTTGTAGGTTGTAAGGTAGGTCTATTTTGATGTAATTTTCCATGACTCAAACCCTCGGCCTATTTGTCTGCTAACATTATAACTTGACCTTTTACCTTATCTAATTAGCATATTAATGTGAATACTAATATTTCCTGGTATTTATCAGTTGAAATTATATTTACAGAATTATAGAACCAAATCTCACATCAGTTAATGACTGGACCGTAAATATATAGAGAAAACGAGATTTTTAATAAATAGAGGGCGCCCTTTAAACTGTTAAAGTAAAAATGTCGCAGAAAAGCCCGGATATGGCCCGTATACCCTCGATTTTCGGAATCAGCGACCTAAAATTGACCAAATCCACTTGGTTTCATAAATTTCGCTTTCAGGTGACGATAACCCCCCCCCCTCCCCCCTTCTCCGCCTGGTCTATTCTTCCTTAATCCATCCATCCATAACATAAGTAAGGACATCAAGTCTGGTTTAGTGCAGTGGAGTTACAACTCACACCTCCTTTGATTAACTGGGGTGTTTATGTTGCTTTCTCAAGAAGGAAGGTCACGGCATGGACTAGTTGCCAAAATGAGGTGAAAGGAAAATAGTCGGCCCTCTTCCCACCGCAAAAGGGTTGGTTCGAATTTTTATACAAAATAGAAATATTAGATTTTTTCCGAAGAAATTTGGTGTTTAAGGGAATTTGAATTCTTTAGTAAGCAACCTGCTTTTCGTATGAGTGCAATCATATTGTCCGGTCGACGGCTACAGGGATTTTGCTATTACATATGTTATCTTTAGGAGTAAGGCTCTATCATCACGAATTTGAAAAAAGGGCCATCACAGGGCACAGTCTGCCCCAACGGAGAACTATGGCCCTCTCCCAGTTTTTCTGGATCGACCCCTGACCTCGAGCCAAAAGACAGTTTGGGGTTACAAGTAGCTGCTTTTATAAATTGCGTGTAGTACTAAATGCATGTACGGTTATTACACCGCACATCGTTGGCCGAACACCGACAAAGGAGTGTTAAAGGAGCCTTATCAAGGCGGATTGGGGGTTGGGTCCTCCCCAAGAAAATTCGAATTGTAGATGCACTTCGATGATATTTCCCCGGCCAGTCTCTGTTAAGCATGTTTTCCATGTCTAAATATCAAAATCGTTCAAAATCGTCAAAAATCGTTGGTCATTTAGAGAGGGGCGTGTGCCAAGTGCGTTTCCACCTGGATCCCCGCCAAAAATTACGACGTTTAGTCCTCTACTTGACCCAGGGTTGTCTTGAAAACCTCATTACAGTCTTTACTCTCCAAAAAATTGTGTTTTGTGGCATCAAAAAAGTTGTTCATGACGGGAAAGATAGGAGATTTAGACGTGGAAATGACAGCAGGAATTTCACACGACACTGAGTCAATTATTTCTTTTTGATATTTTATTTTATTTTTTTAGTTTTATTTTTCATTTTGATTGTTATGATTTTGAATTTTATGTTTTTTTCTTTGAGGGGTTGATTTTTATCGAAGTTAATTCCATACAAAATTTTAAAGGCAGTTATTTATTGATTTATTTTCTTTTTTCTTCAAGCAAATACGGATACAACTGATCCAGTACTGATAAACTGCCCGGGTGATTTTGTAGTTTATGTACCAAATGGTCGTAACTTTGCGAATGTCGAATGGTCACCACCAACAGTATTCGATGATAGCGCCTACACCTTGACTCAGAGCCATACATCTCCTGCAGAACTGAATATTGGCACTCATAATGTGTTATATACTGCAACAGACGCAGCTTTACTCACTTCCACTTGTGGTTTTACCATTACCGTTACAGGTAAGAAATTAAATTCATAAACTCTGAAAACAACCCGGTTGAGTTTAATTTGAAAGGAGTTATAAAAAGCACCTCTCTGGTTGAACCTTGATCTCTATTCCCAACCCTATCCGTGTAAACGTTACTGTGAAAAGGGTGTTAAACCAAAATAGCCTTATTTTGGCAGGGAGGACTTTCATAAGATAACCCATGATTCATAAGGGACCAACGCGAGAAAAGCCCACATGCATTTGTGTTATTGACACTTTTCCCTACACTTTACCTAACAGTTGGCAACGTGAGTCATACAGGTTATGTGAGCTCGACCATATACAGGCTCTTAAACAATCTTGGACCCAAATTATACGGAACCCGGGCAATACGGAGCCCTTCAGAGTCCCATATGAGACTGCACCGAAGGAACGGTGGCCGTAGAATTCACATGACAATTATGTCAAAGATAATGACCCACGTCCATACCTGGGAAGTGGACTCACTTTGGGGAATGAACTGTTCTCCAGAAAATTTTTTAGCTGACCTGGATTATGTTTGAGTACCCTATTTCGAATGCATTATGACACATACGGCCGCATAAAAATAATTCCTAAGATAGAACCAATCTCTCCCCCTTCATGGCATTGTCTTGCCTTCAATTTCCTGAAAAGCAGCGGTGGTGCTACAGTGGGACAGAAAAGAGCACTCCCCCCCCCCCCCCCCTTCAGATTTTGTCTTCTTCTACTTGCCCCACCAAGTTGGACCAGTAGGAGTTAGGTTAGGAAATAAAATAAAGAAATAAGTAATATACTTCTCTAGAGACGTAATTTTTCATCCAAAGATGTACTAAAACCTAAGAGCTTCAGAGGGCTTCTCTCCCTGGACCCCCCCGCTCCGGGCTCGGTTTTGAAGCGAACCGGATATTATTTGTCCCAAACATTTTCGTTTGCCTTTACTTTGCCCACCCTCCCAATTTAACGTCACTGCTAGAAGGTAACATTTTAACAGGAATTAATGCGAAATAGTTTCTGGCTCTCTTCACAAAGGTTCATTATTCTCTAAATGAAATCATTGCATGTCTCTCAAATTATTCACTCAACAAACAAAAGAGTGAGCTTAGTCACTCTCTAATAGTGTGAGTAGTGTGGATTCACTCCATTAGAATTTAATTCACTCCACGAATAGCGAAATTCACTTCAAAAAGAGTAAAATTTACCCCCAAGAGCGAAATTTCACTTCTGAAGGAGTGCCTACAGTGATCACTCTTCAAAAAGAGTGACCAGTGCAGGCACTCGTGAAAGAGTGAGTTTTCACTCTTTTTGGAGTGAATTTTCACTTTTCTTGGAGTGAATATTCACTTTTCTTGGAGTGAAATTCACTCTCTTTGGAGTGAATTAACACTCTAATGGAGCGAATTTACCCTTTTCATTCTTTTTGAGAGTGACTTAGTTCATTCTTTTGCTGTAAGAGTGTTCATTTTCTTTAATCGTTCTTCTTTTAGAGGATACGATTCCACCGGTTATAGACTTTACATTTGCCGATATTACCCGTTACGTGCGCGAGGCTGATCGATTTGCGCCTGTAAGTATTACTTGGGATGAACCAACCCCACTAGCAACTGACAACTCCAACCAAGTTTCTGTCGTAAGAACCAAAGCACCAGGGAGTCTGTTCGTGCCAGGTGCCGCAGAACCAGTTCGGTACATCGCTACGGATGGCGCTGGACTCGTGTCCGAAGCTTCCTTCGTGGTTTCAGTAAAAGGTAAGTAGGACAACAAATGAAGTTATATACATGCAAAAAAATTAAATCTCAATGTGTTTTTCTTTGGGTCTATTCGATGGTCCTAGGGTTCAATGTTGTCAAGGTCAGATCTTCCCGGGGTTCCATGTTCCCCGTTTTTGTATTATTTTAATGGTCGAAGATGATTACAAGGTTTTTATTCCCAGTTTTCAACGTTCCCACCAAGGTGTTCACTGTTTCCAGCCTGGGAACATTGATCATTGGGAATATTGAACCCCGGGAACATTGAACTTTGGGAACAGTGATATAGCCCCGTTGATTAAAAAACGCTCAGTGTGTTGTGGCCAGGATTTTTCTCACGGGTTAGGGAAGACAACGTGTTTGGGGTTCCCTGGCCTGGGAAGAGGGCTCCTAGTAATGGTAAGGCGGGACATTGTAGTCTCTTCTGTTACATAATTTTGTGTAACATATGTTCTTACATAAGGATGTCAAGTGATGAAAACAGGCGACTTCCAGGTGGGAGGAAGTTGAGTTCGATTTCTGGGCAAGTGATACGGAATACTTTAGAAATGGAACGTACTGCCATTATGTTTGGTGCTCAGCATAAGCAATGGAGCAGGTAACACAAGCTGGTGAACTACTTCTGGAAAAAGGCTTTTACCGGCTCAACTTAGACCAAATTGTTATAGAAACTGAGCTTTAAGACCTCATTTAACTAACTACATCCGTGCGCTGACTTTCACATTTTATGATACACGCTGGATTCCATCAATAATGCACTTGATGTTGTTCTACCGCAATTTTCAAATTTTCGTTTTTTTCCATACAGTGGATTCTGCCCCAAGATTTCAGAATTGCACGGATTACCGTCGTGCGACAGATATGGATTCAAATACCGCTAGTTTTGTGTTGCTAGAACCAGTTGCTACTGACGTAGATCCAGAGAATCCAACAGCCGCTCCTACTGTAAGAGTCACTTTCTGTGCTCACAATAAGCGAGTTCGGTGCTTTGTTTTGGTCGCTGGGCACATGCGCACATCCTCCAAATCGTCGGGACAGAATCAATCACGCACCTACCTCACGTGGTCCAAAAGTTCAGTTTACATGAAAGTTTGATATCATGCCTTCGTAATCTAACCACATCATTAGGTAGTCTTGTTTCAAGACTCTGGTTAATTTGCGTCCACCACACATCGGCTTTGAAGCCCACTTAGCATTGCACCCTCTATCTGCTTATCTTTTGAGCAATCTGGTTTGGAGTGTTCAAAAGATAAGCAGATAGAGGGCGCAATGCTAAGTGGGCTTCAAAGCCGATGTGTGGTGGACGCAAATTAACCAGAGTCTTGAAAGAAGACTAATCATAAGGAGGCATCATAGGTGCGATAATGTGCAGTGGACTTTGCCTTACTTTCCTGCATTTTAATCTGCTATGAAGTAGGACTGAGTCACTATTTTCGATCGGGTTGGCTACTCAGATTTACGCTTAGTATTGTATACGTATAAACGTGCTAAACGAAAACAAGCGAACTCTGTACACTATGTGATGAGTACGGTTTGTGTATCCCACGCTGGGTCCCACAATTTATGTGCCAACCAATTACCGAACTATCTTATACGTTCAGAAGATAATGCACATTAATTGTCAGACGCAGCCTCTGACCCTCATGCATGGGTGAGACAAATGTGCGTCATGTTTCTTTGAATTTTGACGCAGGGTGCGTCAAAGTTCTCTTAAAGATGTCAAAATAACCTTATATGTGGGGAAAAGGTGAGTCATATTCTACAACAAACGTGCGTCAAAGTTTATGAAATGTTGAATCTATTGCGTGGCGGAGGAGTGCGTCAATACACAATAATGTTTCACGCTCCTAACGAACATTGACTTACATCGCCCGGGTCAAAGGGTGCCTCTAACAATTGATTAGTGCAAACACCTTTTTAAGATCTATACACGGTTTTGTTTGAACCTCATGGTATCTAAATTTAGTAACACAGAATGTTGATTATTTTCGGTCAAAATACGTGACGGATCTTAGTCAATACCGATGCAAATTTGCTCTATAGGCGAATTCAAGTGTGACACTGGACCGACTCAAATTTGACGATAGGCTGACTGAAATTTCTGAAAGGGTAAAAGAGTTCCTTCAGTTATGAGCCTAAGTTGAAACTGAGTAACATTCTGTTCATTCAGTTGCAAGATTCGATTATAAAACATCAAAGTTTTTTAAAGCTTTTTGACTTACAGTACCTGTGGTTAAGTGGTTAGAGCATCCGACTTGCACTCGGGAGGTGTGGAGTTCGAAACATGGCCGGGATATATACCAACTGAACGAACTTTCTGGAATAAACTTGAAGAAAGTAAAAAATGGAACCTTCTGTCGTTGTGCTTGGTGCTCAGCATAAGCAATTCCAGAGTTAGCCAGTGAGCCACAACTGGTAAAATGCCGTGGCCGACCCGACATAAACCAATTGGTTAGAAACTGAGACGTAAACTTCATCTCATCAACTACAGTATGTATGGATACAGGCTGGAGAAAATTATCATAAAAACGATTTTCATTCTTTTACATTTCACTCCTTTTTGAAAGTTAGTGTCAGAGACGATGAACTTGCGTCTCAATTTGGCATCACTCAATATCTTGGCCAGTCAGTATTTAAAAAAGTAAGTTGGGGACAAAATGAGGGCAAATGGAAATATTGCTGATTAGGGAAAGAATTTTTTTCGCGTAGTACAAAACCTCTTGAGGGTTGGGTTCAGGGTTTGCCTTAGGGCCTCTTGAGGGACGGCTGAACACCACTTACTAGTCCAGGGGGGAAGCCCCGTGGAGTTCCTGGGGTGTAGCATATTTTGAGGGATGAAATTTTAAGTCTCAAAACAGGTTATATTTGCTTCATCAGATGGCGCCCAGTGCCATTTTAAAACCTTTGATGTGACAAAGCTCTGGTTGACAACCGGTCCAGGGGCCAAGCACCAGGAAGCCTAGGTTTAGCTGCAGCGTATATCTGTGTAAAAAATACCATCCGTCGAAAGGTATATTTTGCATTAGAAGTTTGAGTCTCGAGGCCTACTAAGGACATCTAGTGTGCTTCTTATGGGGCAAAGCCATGGAGTGATTCCAGGGGACGATATCAACAAAAGCTCTGGGTCTTTAGTAGTCACGTGGGTGGAACATAGTTTGAGGATATATAAATTTTGCTGAATCATACAGGGTTCCATGTTTCCCGCTTAAGGGTTAAAATGTGTTCCACGGAGAAAGGCCAAGTGGAAATCCAGGAGAGAAATTCCCCGGCAGAATTTTGAATGGGGAGGGGAAAACACCGCGGGTGTTCTTAACTGGGAGGAATACCTCCCCCCCCCCCATCCTACTCCTGGTGTGGTGCCACCACTGACCGCGAAGAGGACAACAATGTCACATGTCCGACTAATGACACTATCTGATGAGTGAATTGCACTACGGAGTTTGCTCTCAATGTGGACGCCAGTCTTACTTCATGACACGTACAATTTAATACCTAAAAACTCGTCTTCAGCAAATACTATTAGCGGATAGTAGTGATTGCATTCAGTGACCTATAAACATTGCGCATGCGTAGATAAATGTAAAGATGACCAACAAGAATGAAGTTTCATTGGTTAACTGTCCTCATATGATTGTTTACCCAATGCAAATGGACCGATTTTTGCAGATTTGGTGAGATTTTGGACAGTTTTCCATATTTCAATGTCATTCCGCTCTTCACAGTTTTCACGATTTTGCTAAGAGAAACTGTTGGTTTTGGAAGATTTTACCAAGTAAAGAAAATCAAGTTTCCATACCAGCAGTGTCTCAAAGGCGAAAGTCGAAACTGGATAGTTACTTAGTTAGATGGAATTTAAGCCACACCAACACGAATGTGTTATACAGTGTCACTAAGAAAGGAAAAAGTTACATTGTTGAGGTAAAATGTAGTTCAAATTGGATAAATTTGTCCAAAATCTTCCAAACTCGTCCAAAATAGTCTCATTTTCTTCACTGGAGTTACGTTATAGTTAAGTGCATGGTGTGAAAAGTGACTTCTTTTTGTATAACTGTGTTTTAACAGATAGCTGCACCAAGCTCTATACCGACCCAATTCCCCATTGGTACTACTACGTTGAGATGGACGGCAACTGATAGTAGGGGTTCTGTCTCCGAATGTGTTATCAACATTATAGTTACTGGTGAGGACTGTAGTTGCATTTTATATGTTTCTGTACTTGATATTCGTATGCACAAATTCGGACAGCAAGTGATGGTCTGATTTTAGTCGGCCATAACTAGGGTCTATCACCTTTAAATATTTCGATTTCCTGGATTACTTGTACTATGGATGGTTGTACACTGAATTGTATCTTGATTCCCTCCAGTTTCACTGAATGTGAGGGTTAGAAATTCATGTAGACAACAATGATAATAATAATAATAATGCTATTTATAAAGCGCTTTTCAAAAACACTCAAAGCGCTGTACAAAGAAAAGGGTTAAAAATTACACAGATAAAATCAAAACTTAAAGCACAGAAAAGAACAAAAAAGCTTAAAATACAAAAACAGTGATCAGTTTAAACAATTAAAAAAATAAGTTTTCAAATTCTTTTTAAAATGATTAAAATTAGTTAAAGAACGCACATTAGAAGGCAGGCTAATGATGATTTAATGATTGTGGGCCCTCTAAAGGAGGCAGCGTGTATCAGTTATAAATTTCACAAATAGCTTGCAGGTGGCCGATATTTCCAATGATCGGATATTTGTGTATATCATTCTTTATCCGCATACGCCGTCCGAGTCGTTTGTTGCATATGTATATCCTCCGAAATGACTTCATGTAACGTCAATAGGCCTACTTAAGGTCTATTACACAAGCATGCTCCACATAAAAAATCTCTACAGAAATATAAACAGGATCGGATTTGCGATTTCTACTTTAAATTGTTTTATGGTAACGCTTGTCAATAAAGGTACTACACTACGTTCTTCATGGGAATTGAAATAATTGTTTCTAAATAAACGTTCTCTTTGAATCATGTAAGCTTAGGTAGCCTTTATGTTTACCTGCGTAGCCGGCTGTATACGGCGTGTTTCTTGTTCAGTCAGTTTTGGAAGTTGAGGACCCGAGAAACAGCGTCCACTCAGTAGGATACCTTTACGTAGGGGTAAACAAAACGATTTAGACCAACACAAACTATCATAAAAAATTGGAACGAAACACACTGAACGTGTCGTGGACGCCCGCAACTTATATTCGCAAGAAAAGGTAAAAAGAGAAGGAAAAGAAAGGTGTAAAGAAGAAAATGAGCAACCAACTCATACTTTGCCTTCTATAAAATCACTGGCGCCTTCTCGTGCACGTGTAATTATTGGAGTGTCAAACGTCAACATAAAAACATGTAGACTACGATCATAGGCGGATGGGGCAATTTTTTGGTTTTGCTCATGGGCTAAAAGAGTTCGTGGCAAAGGATACAACCTCCCCCATACCACAAGTGATGGCAAATAACGTTGGAATTATGTTAGGCCAATTAAGACCGATGTTAGTAACAGTTGGCATTGCACTGCAATCACTCGAAAGCAAAGACTGATGGATACGATTACCTGGAAATCTCAAATTCCTCGGAAACAATACTTCAAAGGGTACAAAACGTTGCAACAATTGCGTCTCAGTCACAATGTACCCACGGCCCAGGATCACTGAACTCATGCTCCCTATCAGAATACGTACCCTGCCGACGCCCCTGCTCATGACGAAAAGAGAAACCGACTCTTTCCACAAGAATGTAAAATATAACAAAATTTGTGATCCGATTTTATTTCAATTTCAGATGGACAAGCTCCTGTCATTCTGGCTTGTCCTGACAGTTTTGAAGTATCGGTCGAGAACAGTACTTTTCGTTCAGCACTAGTTACCTGGGACGAGCCACAGGTCCAAGAAAATAGTGGTCAAGATGTCGACTTGAGAAGTACGATATCACCGGGTAGTATTTTACGTCCTGGCAATTATACAGTCCAATACACGGCTATAGATGGATTTGGCAATGAGGCAACCTGTAGCTTTCACGTAACCGTAAGAGGTAAGATCTGTTTATGCTTATTCTACGGGTAGCAAGACCCTCGGTACCCATGCACAAGAGGCACCGAGGACTCCCAGACTCCCAGATTAATGGTGTAACAAACCCAATTTTCCTAAAACACATCCAATCTCCACGGGAATCGAGAGTTAAGAAATCCCGGGATATCATGAGACCTAAGAGTGGGAAATAACTGTTGTACCCAGGTGCGAAGCTATAGGGATTTGGTCAGAGGGGACGGAAATGGCCTTCAACTGTACGTTATAAAGTAGGCCGCTAATTGGCTAAAAAACTGCCAGGCGGTCTTCTTACTGACCATATGGACGCCCACCAATGTTTACATTTGACACGGGTATCTCGGTCACGTATAACAAGTTATTTCAAGAGGGAGCTCCATTTTTGTAGTAACTTTACGTCTGAGGGCTTATCGCAAGTTATCACCTTTTTATTTTGCAGATTTACCAGGAGATACCACCCTTCCTCAATTGGAGGGATGTCCGTCAAATATATTCGCAGTGGCGTTACAAGTAAGTAAAAAAAGGCACGAATCCTACCGTAGGGGGGGGGGGGGTTAATCCACGCCCATAAATCCAAAATAACAGCTTTCCCACCAAGCATATTTTGTAATTTTGATACGGGACTGAGAAATGTCATGCCAAAATATCCCTTGTCTACGTTATCCTAACGCTGTTGATAACCCTTACCGTGATTTTCAAAGGCACCATTTTTGGAATAATCGATTTTTGGGGGGGTGGGTGGTCGGGGGGAATTATCGATTCTGGAAAAAAGGTCTGGATTTGTGTTAATGTTAGTTGCAATGATATAAGATACATCTGTCCACGCTTTCTGTACTGTGATATCATTCGCATGAAGTCGTTATCAGTGGTTTCACAACCTGTCCAATAGTGGCATTATTTCTTAATATTATCTTAAATTAAGACTGACCTTTGATGTAGAGAAATATAGATCATTCAGGGAGAAGAACTAATCCGGGAGTATTTGCTTAGTAGTTTCGCCCATATAGTTCTTTATCCGAGTCTCCGAGGTTACTTTGGGATATGAAGCATCTTAAAGGCCTAATCCTCTCACCCCAAAAAGTTTCAATTCTCCTAGCCTACCGAAGCCCATCCCACAACTGTCTAAAATTCATCCTCACCCAGGCACAGTCACATTTTTTCATGTTGCGTATACAAGACCCCAACGTGTAATAAAAACACTCTCAGTTCGAGTCCTGGCTGGATCATACCAAAGACTTAAAAAGCGGCACCCACCACGACTGCCGCTGTGCCTGGTGCTCAGCATCAGCAGTAGAGCAGGGAAAACAAGCCAGTGTGCCACAACTGGAAAAAGGCCGGAGCCGGCTCGACTTGAACCAATTGGCTAAACATTGGGCCGTAAAACTCCATCTAGCCTAACCTCAGTTCAGTACATGCTGTGTTACATGAGCTTCAGTACTCTGCATTTAGTGAGGTGTAACTAATCACACCTCCCTGCTGTCAACTGGTCAATAGAAGAGTTGTGTCAACTGAGAATTTCTGTGGACTAACTTAACTACAAAAATTGTAGTCTTGGTGGGAGATTTAGCTCTTTAAGTAAAAGATCGTCCTTTCCTGCAAACGCTCACTTACAAAAACATTCTTTCAAATATTACTACAACTGTCAGGCGTGAATGAAGTTATTGAAATGAGTGAAGTAAAGGAAATGATAGTTTAAAAGAAGATGCACAAATAGCTTTATTTACTTTTCAGGAC
Source organism: Holothuria scabra (assembly GCA_037179385.1). Classification (NCBI taxonomy): domain Eukaryota; kingdom Metazoa; phylum Echinodermata; class Holothuroidea; order Aspidochirotida; family Holothuriidae; genus Holothuria; species Holothuria scabra. Next base: position 2,240,475 of record CM074199.1, read on the forward strand.
GTTGATTATAACGATCAAATTACTTGGGATCCACCTACTGCCACGGATAACGAGGACACAAATGTAAATTTAATAGCATCTCATAACCCATCTCAGCGATTTTTCATCGGAGAAACGACGGTAACTTACACTGCAATAGATGATAGAAATAACCGGCAAGCGTGTTCATTCCAAGTAATTGTACAAGGTAACTACCAGCTCTTACTCATGTCTAGAATATTTCACTTTCAGACCTGGCGTAGTCACGATTTTTCTTCCTTTTGTGGAAGGGTGGCCAACTGCGGGTCCTGAAGGCCTTAAGGGGAGGTGGTTCCCCCTCTTTGAGAAATATTTTGACTTTTAAAGTGATTTTTATACCCTTAAAAATAATTTGTTCAATATGTTCGAATTTCGAATTTATTTCATGTATTATCTGAAAGAAAATTTCCCATAATTGTAGCACAATTAAAGTTCATTTTTTTTTTCACAATTTGGGTCAAAGCTAGTTAAACAATGACAAGGTTTGGGTTCTCATCCGAAAATCAAAATGTTTTAGAAGGAAGAGGTATGTCGGTCAGTAGCGGAGACCCGAAAGGAGAACATGATATTAGGAACGTTAAAAGATAAGGCAGTCAATGTTGGTTTGATCAACTAATGATAATTTTGTTTATTTGAAATAATCCATTTCTACTGGCTTAAAAGGGAATAGAACATAAAATCGCTGCATCCAAAGTAGTAGGACGGCGTTTTTGTAGCATTATACACGAAGACCCATCCTAGGAGTAGTTCTGCTAAATGTTGGCCAATTATCATTAAAACCAACAACATACGAAAATCTACACTACATCCATAGTTTTCATAGTTTCGGCATTGACGATTACACAGCCGCACGGGAGGATATTTCACAGGAGGCGGGAGTGATTGCATGGAGAATATTGCAAATTACCCTGATTTCCCCTTTTAACCACCGTTAAAAAAGATCTCAGGACGGGGTGTTGATGTGTCCCCCCTTCACAAACTATAAGGAAGGATATTGTTTTGGGAGTTTTGTTTTTACATATACTGTACCAGTGACATCATTGGTTTTCCCCCTACCATGCTACTAATCCCCTGCCCTGAAATAGCCCTGAAATAAACATTTCCCTTCCCCGAGAGGGCTGAAGTCCCCCGACCTCTACCCCCTCCTGGGACGCCTATGTTGGCGAATAAATTGGAATATCCTTTGGTTTTTCCTCTATCTCGTTTACTACAAAAGTAAACACTTTAAGGGTTTGAATTGCATTACTCCCGGCCCAAAGCTCCCCTAGCCATATGACACGCGTTTAACAAACCAATTCATCTACCTAACTATGATTTTTTCCTATTTTTCAGACGACCAGAATCCAGTTTTTAGTGAATGTCCCAATAATGTCTTCCAATATGTAAGTCCAAACACAGTCATGACATTAGTAAAGCTCGACGACGTGCTTGTCACCGATAACTCTGGTACAGTTCAAAGGGATCAAAACTTTCAGTCCCGAGAAACGGTTGCCAATTCACCTGTAACAATAAACCTGGTAGCATCTGACCCATCCGGTAACCAGGCCTCATGTTTGGTCGTCGTAACAATCGAAGAAACAACAGGTAGGTTTGATTACAAATACATACACCAGTTACCCCCCACCCCTCCCAAATAAAAAATTGGGTGGGGAAAAATACTGTTTCTTTTGATCTTTGATTTGACGTTAAATTCAAAGGATGAATCGCAGCCAGTTTTCCTAACATAATCATTTAAAACGTTGTCCAAAGTCTTCCAAAATCGTTTCAATATCACTGGGTACACACTAACTTGATTTGGATTACCCAGCGCTTTTGAGTTGCATCTATGATTACGTGTTTTTCCCTCTTACAGTAGTCTATGTAGGCACTCCATCAAGTGTTAAACTTCGTCTTTTAGTGCACTTCAGTTTTCCTGGACTGAATTTCCGCTCTCTTGGAGTGAAAATGGAATTAATAAGTTTACTCTTTTGACGGGTGAAATTTCACTTCTTTTATATTAAGATTATGGTACTGGATGATCTGAGATATGAGTTTTCAAGGACAGAAATAATCTAAACATATTAGAAAAGGCCTTTAAGAAAGTTTTTCAATCAAAATCTATTTTTTTAAACCAATTAGTGATAATGCATACACTCTATATAAAACGGGTTTAGCAAATTAAACGCTTATTTTGCTGGAACTTTGCAAACACGTTCAAATGCTAAAACATGTGTACGTACTAAGCACTTTTTTAGCAATCAAACGTGTTTAAGACAAAGTGTTAATACACAGTGTGTTTAGCATCTGTATAAGGAAAACATATAAAGGTGCCAGTGCACAATAACTCACAATAAAGGTTCATAATTGATTTCATGACCAAAAACAATTTTTATAGGGGCAAAATTTGCGGTCGCCATTCAGTGTAAATGCAGTTAGTTGAAATGAAGAGTAGATATTGAAAGCTATCCGACAATTTTTCGGTCATATACGTCACCAACCTTGTTTTTATGCGTTGCAGTGAAAGGGAGTTACATTTCACTAACGAACCAGAGTAACCCTTGTCTTATTTCTTATTCCACAGAGGTATTCACATATCCTGGACATGCACGTATAACGGCATTTAGGGACCAGGCGACCGTCCCTGCCAATCTAGACACTCTACAAAGTGACGTAAGTGAAACATTAAAACTTTGTGGGCTGATACATTGCAGAAGTGTAGAAACTGTGTAAATGAGTGTGAGCAAAACTCGGACCAAGAGGGCCACAAAAATTAAAAAACTACAATTTCTCACTTTTGCAGTAACTCTCGACACAGATGCATGATTGTGGGCCGCCAATTCTCACCCAAAACTTATACAATTTTTGTGGTTGTCTACAGAGCTCCTCAACTGGCACAGCTATTTGATTGACAGCAAATTAAAAAAAATGTAGAGTACTCTCAACCAAACTTCCACAAGACCTGAATTTCGGGCAGAGTATGGAAAATTTTGGGCAACCATTCCTATGTAAACAAATTTTGTATGTATATTAACTACACAAAACTAATGGTGCACAAATCCTGTCGCAATTTGCTCGAAAAATGCAAAAAACCAAGTTATAGGTAAATTTCCATGAAAATTGAAAGGGATTACAAAAGTTTGTACGCATTTTAACAGCTTATGCATGGTAAAAAAATCCACCCGGCCACAGTTTATAGTCTAGCGCAACACTTTGCCCAGAATAATGGAATATTTGGTCGAAAGGTGCAGACAAGTTCTGGGATGTATAACTTTGTCAGAGAAAATTTTCTGTGAACTCCACGCCAACTGATGGTGACTCTCGGCTTAGTCTTAAGAAGCATGAAACATTTTCTGTCCCAGCCCAAAATGTCGCCCCTTCCGACCTGCACGTATGAGCTAGAGGCTGGATTCGCCCTTGGTCGAGGCCCTCTAAGATACCAGAAACGTCTATATCCAAATACATGCTGGTCATCTGACATGGACTCGGACGCCCTACCCCTTGCAAGAAACCATGGATATTGCTTTTGAACTTAGTAGAAAAGTGGGAGGGACTTGTACGGGGTCACGATTTTTGAAATACCATTGTTCGTTCATGTTTGAAACGTTGATTTGACCTGTTTGATCAAATATGGTCTCATATTTCAATGGACTTAATACTGTTTCAATAGAAGTATGTCTATTTTTCTTGCAATGATATGGATTATTCTTAACGGTAATACTTTTGCAAAGACTGTCCAGATAAACAATTTGAAATCGATACAAACAATTGTTTAGTAGCCTATAGTCAATCAAACGTGGTAAAATTTTCAACAGATGGCAACATTCTTGATAAGAGCTTGACAAACTGTTTGTGACGTCCAAATGATTAAATCTTTGCCAGGGCAGATAAATAAAAAGTAAGTTTGGTAAAGATATGGTTACAATAGTAACCAAAGGCGTGGTAGCTACGTTGGGTTTTCAAAATGTTGACCAAATTGTAACTTCTTTCCCAGCAATACGCTAACCACCTTCGAAAATATTTGCGGTTTCCTACTTGGATTTTCAAAATGGCGGCGACCAAATTGTTGCTTCCCTCCCAACAATACGCTAACCACTTTCGAAAATATTTGCGGTTTCCTGGTTCCTGTACAAATGGCTGCCGAGAGCGTGGTTAAACCAGGTAGAACAGTTACTTTGTGTAACAAATATTTGTTGTTATGAAGTTTCCCGCCACACTTTTAGGCCTATTTCAATTTTATGTAGTAGGACGTCTGCCAAGTATTAGCCTATTGAGAAATGGATCAATATAAAAATTGATTCACGATGATCAAAAAATAGTTTGGTTAATTTTTATCTTTTCAGATGGATGATTACTTTCGCTGCTCTTCTCTAGCCGACGACTTTGTGGGTATACGTTTGTTAGGGAACCCAAATTTTAATATATCTTTCGAGATCTCTTTCTACCGTGGGAGTGACAATAACCCTTACTCCGAGCGAGGGCGCTATATATCTCGTGTATTGGAAGAAGCTTTTGAGGAAGGATTGACTGGTGATCCTCCTAGAATTTTCCCACCTGGAAATGTTATTCAGACCGACCTAACTGAAATAGGTGAGATCTAATATGACAATATGAGTGTTGCAAATAATATGTGAATTATTTAAAGAACATTATCGTGGCACGAAACGGAGGCAGTAATGTGTTTTTAAAAGTATTCTTTTCTCCTTCGAGCATTCAAAACTGTTCCTGTGCCATCACTATTGAAACATCATGAGAAACGTCTTTCCGTTCCGACCACGGCCTTTGCAAAAACCGCAATCTCATTCTCATGGGTCAAAAAAATGAACTCCATTAACTTAATCTTTGGGGATACACTTTTAAATATGTCGTCACCGACCGGTGAGTCTTGAAACAATTGGTTGGAAAGTGGCCGTAAAACTCCATCAAACTTAATTTTTACAACCCCAAAGAACTAAGACATGCAACACGTTATAATCAGTTCACTTATAAAAATTATTTCTTGGTTTACAGATGTTTGTGAATTTCGCGGATCATTCACTCTGGTATCGTCAAGTGGCGACGGATCGGACCTCGTTGTTGAGCCCGTGCTTGTAGTTGGTTCTGCCGAGGAACTAACTGTGCGGGAATTGATCCACGAACAGGTAGGTACCATTTATTGTACACATAAAAGAGTTTTCGAAATGCTTGGATAATATAATTTCAATAAATTCCAAGTCAAAAACCTGCTCAAATTTCGTACCTCTAATGTATAGAACTTTGAAACTTAAACATGTTTAACAATGCCAGTCACAGCTTGATCGTAAGTCTAGCTTAATCCAGGTTGTTTAAGGTACCGTTTAAAATTTACGCGATCTTACAGGGTGTGTGGGTTTAGTTGACAGATCACCCGACTCTCTCGGAAGATCCGGGGTTCGATTCCACCAGCTGGCCAGTCATAACAAAAAAATTAAAAATAAAACCCATGCTCTTAAAACAGTAATGGGTAAAATATGTTCACCAGCCGATGGTCAAGTAAGTGACAAAACTGAACTTTGGTAATTTTTTCCAATAATTGGTTCGCCAAGTGGAGGGTTACAGAAGAAAATGGTATCTAACCAAATAATTCACCAGTAAATTCAACAATTTTGGACAATTGAAGTGAATATTTAATTAAGGAAAGTCGTAGCAGCTCAGAATAAATTATAAAGGTATTTTACCGCCAATAACGATGACGTCATCTGTGTCTAAGATACCGACGACTTTAACGGCATTGATAATGAAGACATGCAGGCACAAAAGCTATGGTGGCGGTTACGGCGAATGTGGAGAAAACTACTACGAGGGTACTTTGGGAGTGGCTATAATACCAATCATTATCACGGTATTGATGATAACGTCATTGACGTATCGATGATAAAGATCACGCCGAATATGCCGAAAACGCCGACGACATATACGTTGAATGAGTCTGTGAAGACGACGACTAGCATGACATTGGTGATGGCGTCAGTGACATGTCGATGATAAAGGTTACGCCAATTGCCGGAGAAGGTAGGCGACGGGTTCGTTGCTGTCATGTGATACAGGCGACTACTGTGTTATTGGTGATGATGACAGGGATAAAGACGACGATGACACCGACCGTGGCGACAATGACGATAACGAAAATGTCGATGCTACCGACTAGTATAACATTGGTGATGACGACAATGACAATAGCCAATGATGTCGGCACAAGGATTACGACTATGTCTAAATTGTCGACATTAATGACGAAAATGCGTCGTCGTTCTTGTCCCTAATTACACCGAGTACAACGAACACGTTGATTACGACGGGAATGTGGAGACGAAAATGGTGACCGTGATGTCAATGTAGGGACGACGGCGATGAAAATGGTGGCAGTAAACTTTTAATTAAATTCTTTTTTCTCTTTCTACAGTTGGACAGAACTTACGAGGGGGAAGTCTCCTATATCACGTCTGTTGTGCTACGTCCGTTCACACAGAGTTTATTTGTTAGCAATGCAATTGTAGTCAACTTCGTGTTAGTTTTTCAAGATACTGCCACAGTGACACCTCCAACAGAAAGTTCTGTTCAACAGCTATTTGAAGATGAGCTACGATATGATAGCACATTAGACAAAACACAACTAGGCACATCGAGTCTGTTTGTGTCCCCTACAGTAGCTTTTAGCCTTATCAGTAAGTCTGCCATTTTGTTCCCTTTTATTATATGCCCCTTATGATGTTGTGAATTTTTGCTGTTTCGTATATACAGCTTCATTGTACTGTATTTATGTATAAATTTTTTTGCATATTAGCGCAATAACTTACGTGTGTTGCAAAAGGTTACCTTTATTACAGCATCGCCTTTTATATAAATTTAAGCCAAACATTAATGTATCAATCAAGATCAAGTTTATTTTATTTAAAATAATTATTTTTATGCGCTTCACAACAAGAAAGTATTACAGCAAAACCACGAATTTGACGGATCAAGAATCATTGAAAGTAATAGCTTCAGAGAAAAGTTTTTAGCAAGCCATGAAAATGTTTCAGTCAGAGAGCCTGTCTAATTAAAAGGCTGTGGCAAATAATTCAATAACTAAGAACTTTGCAGAACGAGAAACAACATATTGACTCTCATATCGCCTTTGAAAATTATATTAGCTTTTTCACAAAAGACGTATAGATACATACTTAGACCTATCATGCCAAGCAGCCTACACTAATCTAGGTGAACTAGATTAATAAGTGGTCTTCTTGTGCTTAAAGAAGAAACTCAATTTTCAAGCAAAACGTTGAACATCACTTCAACACAACCCACTTATTATAAGCTTGCTACATTAACATTAACATTTAAGACATGACATGCATTATGAAGAAGCAACCCGCACCCAGATTTCCCTCCCAAATGTCCAGCCAAGGGATTTACATATTACGGCAACAAATACTAATGACGATGATATTCAGGGTAACGTAATTTACGAAGGAATATTTTGAGACAAATGTCCTCATGCCTGTTTTGTAAATATGGTTACATATTTTGCGGCTATGTCTGACGCTGTGGGACTTAACCAGGACCATGGGGTAGGGAGGGGGGGTTGTCCCCTCAAGTTTTTGTTTTTTTTTTTCTTTTTTCTGTAGCCATGTTGCAAACAGAGCTGCCATCTACAGAGATCACGATATAAAGTCTATCTTTCTGGACACCCTTCTATTTGTACTGGCAATGTAGCGTGATGAACTGGATCAAGAAAAAGTTTACCCCTGAGTGGTTTAGAGAAAGTTGATAAACCCACCCTAACAACAACAAATCACTGCAAATCTTCTAAAAGGATATTAATTGTTGCACAACAATTTGTGATATTTTTCTTATACATATCCCATGACCAACCTAGTAGAATAAAAAAAGATTACATGATCTCGAATGCTTCTTGCTTTCTTGCATTTGAACCGGGTTTATGCAGCAATGACATCACACTTTATTGGGGGCTTTATTGTGCAATCTACGTAAACAGTTTACACGGCTTAAAACTTTGTTCTTTGACTCATTCATATTTACAAAAAAATAATGATACGACTGCTTGACAATATAATCGATGAGGTGTTTTTTGCATTTTTTACCACAAAAAATGTCTACTAGATTCTGATTCGACAAAATTCTCATTGCAAGCGCAAGATTGCTGAACGAAAAAGCCTGACAAGCACGCATATGGGGATGCGCATGATCAATGACAACCTGTGCCAACTAGTGACGCAACCGTCGATAAGTCTACTTTTAATACACATTTGGTTTGTTTATCGACAGAAATATGTGGTGTTAATTATTGTCTTAACGGGGGAATCTGCAGTGTGGATGATAACTTCTCACCTCGGTGTCGGTAAGTCGAGTTAATTCATTCTATTGGTCTATTATATGGCCAGTTGACCACGACTCATCACGTGATAATCTCACGATAATACTCATTCATCTTGAGCAACTCCATTTTCCCAGGATTGCACTGGTTCACTCATTATTATCAAATCAAAATTGTCCTTTTTTAATTTTGTCAATCACTATATTCTTGTGTATGAATAAACAAATTTAAATAATTCTGGTCTTGTGCATTACAACTGGATAATGCCCTCTCACCAACGATATAGACGAAACCGGACAGATTGTGATGGGCTAATTTTAGTCGGCCATTGCTGGGGTCCATCACCTTTAATTTTTAAATTTCCTTCCTGACCTGTTCCATGGATGGTTGTACACTGAAGTGTATCTTGATTTTCTCAACTTCACTGAATATAAAGACTTGAAATTCACGTAGACAATAAATGAAGACGATTAAAGGCTGATGGACCCCACTAATGACTGCCTACAGTCACTAAAACAAGCGGTAATCGGATTTGTCTATACTCATACTTGGTGCTCAGTATAAGCAATGGAGTGGGGAAAACAGGCCAGTGAGCCACAGCAAGGAAAATATATTGAACCTTAGGTATTCACTTAGATTACATATCCTTTATTGACAATTCAGAAAAAAAGATGGTCCCCATTTTCATAGAGTGAGTAATGGTATATACCTATTACAAATTTGCTTTTAATTTTGGCAATATTAGTATACGTAAGTATAGCATTACGAAAATTACCACTGAAACACTATTTGAGTAAAATTCCATCACGAGTACTTTAAGAAATTAAAAAATAATATCTCAAAACTTCAATTTTTTTAATAATAATCTTTGCAAAAGATAATTGAATGTTCTATTCACTGCCTTTAATTTTTCATGATATGTCTAATTTTGCAGATGTGCATTTGGGTTTACTGGTATCCAGTGTGAAACTTCAACGTTAACCGCTGCTCCGCCGATAACTATCGCACCGCAAAGAAGTATGTATGAGTGATCTTTGCATAGGCTTCTGAATGAGCGAGTTCGGCCATTTTACGGGCTATGCACATTCGCACGTCCTCCGAATCGTCGGGATAAATAAACCAGTTCCGCATCTACAATGCGTGTTCCAAAATGTTGGGTTTACATAAAAAAAAATCTTGAAATCATTTTTTCTTAATCTATTCACCCATAGCAAAGGGAAGAATCTTACAGTCTTAAGTGTGGTCATGGCCGCTCCGGACTTTCTCTCAGAAGGGTGATTTTTTGCCCCACTCCAGGTCCCCAACTAGGGCACCACCTCTGCCCGAGTTAGGCACCCAAGCCTGCTCGATTCCACAAGGATTTGTGGCCGGTGCTGCAGCCCTTCCCACGATCCCCAGTCCGGTAGAGCCATTAGTAAGGTTATGTGTAGTGGACTGGGTCTAAATTGCCTGTTTGGTGTAAAAATTGGAATTTTAATCTGCGGTAAGGAATGGGATCCATATTTTCGTTCGGGTTGGCTAGCATTTAAATTTATCTATTTGGTGAAGCTTAGTTTGTGTATAGGCCCAAGTTGTGCCCCACGATTCCACGTCGCAACAGATTGCCACACTCGCTTGTTGGGGTGGGGCAGAAAGTTCGCGGGACAGGACTATTACCTAAATTGACCCCCTTATGCATTTCCCGAATTGTCTCGTTTTCCCGAGGAGGGGGGGGGGGGGATTCACTGGAACAGTGTTTGTATTCGGATTTGTACTACTTATGCTATCCAAGAAGAAATATTTGTTCAAGTATCTTTGTTAAATTCTTGCGGTCATAGATGGAAATCTCGGGGAGCAAAAATCAACCATCTTTTATTATTATTATTATTATTGTTTTTTTATTATTATTTCGAGTTGCGCACCATACAGAAATCAACCCTTTGTGAAGTTTGAAAATTGCAACCAAACTCTTTAAACAAACGAACTGCAATTAAACATATATCATTTAACTTATGTCCATTGATTTTAAGGAACAAGACAGGTTTAGAGAACGTTTCCGACGGAAGGTTCAAGTCCCCAAAAGGAAGGAGGAAGGGAGGGGAGCAGGGAGAGAGCACTGGGGCAAAATAGAGAACTTCAAAAGGAGACAGATTGCCCGGAGTGCTTAAAGTATTCTGTTTGTCATGCAATGAGAAGTAGACATGTTGGGTTAAGTAAGGTTAAACATGCTGGGTATTTTTCTGAAAATACGAATTGAAAAATTCTGGGTTTTTATTGGGATGATTTTTTTTAAAAAAATTGGTATTCTGTGAAAAATGGGTTCTCCTTTGCGTTTTGACTTGCTTAGAACACTCTGAATACTAGCCTGTTATGAAGTTTTGCCGACGTGTCTATAGACGAATCCGGAGAGCAAGTGATGGTCTGATTTCAGTCGGCCATAGCTGGCCAGGGGTCTATCACCTTTTAATCTTTCAATTTTTTTCCCTTTCCTGTATCATGGGTGGTTGTACACTAAATTGTCCCTTAATTCCTTCAATTTCACTAAATAAAAGGGTTTAAAGTTCACGAAGACAATAAATAAAGACGATTTAAGATTGATGGACCCCACTTATGGCTGCCTACAGTCACTAAACACAAGCTTTGTTCGGATTCGTCTATAGTCGAACCCGAACATTAAAGTGATGGTCTGTGATGTCGAACATAAATGTGGGTCCATCAGCTCTACTCTTTCAAAATATTTGCTTCACTCTAATCATGGGTGATTGAATACTAAAAGTTACTTAATTTTCTCAATTTAACCGAATTTGAGGACTTTGCATACAGGCAATAGAATTAAGATGATTTAAGACTGATGGACCTCACTAATGGCTGCTTTTACTAGCTGCCCAGATTCCTCTATAAGGGAAACTGTAAATGGCATTTCAAAAACTATGTTAAGTCGTATATTTTTCAGTTTTTAATATTTTTGTAGACCTGCATACTGACGTTATTAGAGATAGGCCTATTTATTCGGTTGTTAACAATCAAATGACGTCACGGCTAGGGGTCAAAAGAATTGGAAAGATGATCTTACACCGTTGTCACAATGATAAGTATATTCCAATTAGTCTAATGTATGTATGTATTCGCGCAAGCGTTTATACGCGGAGCACCTAACATGCAAGCATGTGTTCTTGCGCATACTCTACAGGTGTGCCAAATGAACCATTGCCAAGCAGAGCCGTAAGCGTGAACACTCTAGTGGGCTGTTTAGAGTGTGTGAGGGCATGTGGTCACTCTCTTCAGAGAATGCCCGAAAAGTTCATGTGTGTCGCCAGATTTATGCATTGGGAGTGATTTTGGGGATGTGATATGGGGAAGTGGTGGGTGTCCCTTCTCTTTTGGAGAAATGGATTTTGAGGTCTCCATATGCGATATATTGCAATATCTGGGCTTCAGACTCAATGACATTAGAAGTGATCGACCTTTTGACATTCTTCTCCTCCTACTCTTTTCAAATTTTGGACCCCAGCTTGGATTCGGGCCCCTTTCCATCTGTTAATGATCTCGAAGTTTTAGCAATCATATCTTTACTTCATTTCTTCCCTTTCATTTATAGGTGGTCTTTCTCAAGCAGCCATCATTGGTATTATTGCTGGAGTAATTGGCTTTCTATTATTGCTGTTGCTGTTGGCTTGTTGCTGCTGTTTCCTGCTCTTTGCGGGTCAACCTAAGCCCGGACCTATCGTTGGCCCAGTAGGCCCAGTAGGTCCAGTAGGTCCACCTGTGCCTTATGAAGAACCAGTAGCATTTCTTCCTCCTAGAAGACCCAGAGCTATTGCTTACTCTGCTCCCCCTCCCTATGCACGAGAGGAACCTTTCGTGGAAATGCTTGTACCAGAACCAGTTTCACCATCATCGGTAAGTATGATATCATACTAATGACATCACAGAGCTGAAAGTGCCCCCTTCCGGCAATAAACAAGTGAAGCCCGTATCATGACTGCTTCCGCCAACTGAACAAATTCAGAGAGACTAGTTGTTCACGTGTGTATTCTCCTGCACACGAATCTGGGACAGCATCAACTTGAGTGATCCTGACATTTTTCGGCCAATACTGGGGTAACCCGTCTTCCCATTTCTCTCGTTCACCTGACTGTGCAACGAATGGTTGTATTAAATTCAAAAGCTGAACGCAGCAATTTCTCACCATGACCTGACTACCGGGTTCCCACTGGCATATGAAAATTCTGAAGCCAGTTTCTGTTTTCTCTCCGACGCGGCTAGGGCAACGAAAAGACCCGGATAACCGGCCCACCCCATAAGTCGCCCGTGCAGTATTCCCATTGTTTTGCATCAAGTTGCGTTAAATCAATGCATTAAGCGTTTTCCTTCGTTTTTCCTGTAATGTTTACCCCGATATTCCCGACTGAAGGTTTATGAAGGCTTTCGTTCTCATAAGATTTTGGAATAGTCTAATACTTGCAAAAAAAGACAGCCACTACTACAAAAAATAAATAAATAAATAAATAAATAAATAAATAAAATAGATAAAAAAAATAAACAAATAAAATAAACACCACCACAAATTTTACAAGCAATAGCATGCTTGCTTAAAATATGAAGTTGCTGTCAACAGCATTTACTTAAAGTATTTCACTCGTTGAGTCCCCGTCCCCCTTCCCTTTAGCAAATTTTCGCACCCGTGGGAAATTTTTGTCTTAGTCCTCAGTACCGTTTCTGACTGCGTGGTAACGTGATTGTGGGAGATTGATAGGGTTACGAATTTTATGGTATATCGAGGCGTTGGTAATAACTTGTCTTCTCAAGAGCAAAATTTCCTCCGCACAACTGTTTTATCTGTCCTTTCGTACAATCTGCTTGATTCCAACACATAACGTTCCCTGTGGAAACACTTCGCCTATAAGATCTGTCTTATATAAGAGAATGTAATTTGTCCGAACATACTGAAGAGAGGGAAAATTTGAAGGTAGAAGAAACATTGAAGCTTTCAAAGCGTTCAATAGTTTCGTTTTGTTTGTTTTCTTTTTTGCTAACCCTTACAGGAGTAAACTTTTAGCAGTCTTAAAACGTGTATCCACTGCGTTTTGTGGGCGATTTTTGCCCTATGTAACAAATTTATTTCCCCCATTTACTCTATAACAAAAAATGTCGCGTCCTACCTTCAAACCGCCACAGGTTTGTTATGAACGCATTGTAATGTAATATTTCACTAGACAGGGCCGAGGCCTGCGAGGATATGGTGGGCAACTACACCTTTGAAATGTACAATTCGTTCATGCCAAAGGTACTAAATGACGTTGGCGCTTAAAGGTAGTGTGACACCAAAATGACAAAGTTGGGTATTTGATGTAAAAAGCATTAAAAATCAAGAAAATTGCCGCAATTCCCATCAAAATCGGTTAAAAATTGACCATTTTACAGGTTTATTTCTGATTTGCACTTAAGCATGCATAAATATGAGCTCAATATGTAAATCTTGTGATGTCATTGGAGGGACATACCATATATGGCTAATGTTATCCTTTGTTTTTGCAATCTTCATTTCAAGGACAGTCGTAACATTAGTGTTTCCTGAAGGGTTTATTTTGAAAGTTGAAATTGTGTCCTTGAAAATCATCAGTATCAATTACCAAACCATAAACTATCTGATGAGTAATTAAGAGATAATTAATATAGGGTTAACAAGAGAAATGTTAACACTGTGCAACACTCAACATCACTATTTTTGCATAACCACCAAGTTGCTTCAGAAACATTCAAACTTTGAAGAAGTATATCTTGAGAATAGTAAAAGATATTTACATTATTCCAATGGATTCTTCCTTAGGAAACCTTGCTCCTTAACTACCAATTAAATTCAGGGCTTTTTGCTGACATGTCACACTAACTTTAACGTACGCATTGTTTGTACCGACTGACTTCCAGGTAGAGTTTATTGTCCAGGCTATGACCCCGGAGTTGTAATTATTCCCCTTTCTGTTACCTGTGAACTCTGTTACAGTACCTGTGAACTTTTGATTTAATATTGTGATTGCAGTTGGTCAGCTATCATGGACCCGCCTACAGGAGTGGACCAATCATCGAAGAGGTTGAATCCGTAAGTACTCTCCATCTGTTTGTTTTGAGAACTCTTTTCTTTGTATGGACAATTTAAGGTTTAAAGGGAAGGTGTAATTAAGTTTAAATAGTTAACTCCAAAAACACTCGGGTTAGGGGGAAACCAATATTTGTGTCAAAAATTTTACCCCAAACTGGGTCATTGTTAAACGTACAGTATATGGGTCAAAATTCGGGACCATTGTCATCAGGTGCACATTACTGCTGAAAATTTCAAGAAGTAATGCTGGTTTGTAACTATTAATACATTTTTCGTTAATTCTGGAACACGAATTACCTATTTGAGGTGTTTTTTTTGCCAAAGATCAATAAAGTTACAGATTGGTTTGGAAATTTTTAATGTTTTTCCCGATTTTTTTTTTATTTCATTTTCTTCCATAACTTCACCCAATTCGAACCGATTTTAATGTTTCGAGAATTTTTGGGAAACCAATTTAGCCACTGAATTCGATTCTAGTCACATTATGTATGGAGATACAACCAATCCTAAAGAATCTTATGAAGGTGGATGCCAAGTTTCCTAAGGTTAATCGCAAAAATACCCAGTCACTGCACTCAGTCTGTTAGATTCCGAAAGCAAGGTCAAAGTATAAATGTCCACCGTTCAAGGGGCAGAATTTTCTAATGTCCTGACAGAGACGTATCCATTTATCTTTTTATTTTGTTCCCAGTACCATCCATACAAGAGGCCATACCTGGACCCATACTTCTGAATACCCTGCACAACCAAATGGAATCTTGATGTTGTCAACAAGTTGTATAAGCCTCTACCAGTTGTTCATATAGGCTACCAAAAGAGAACTGATATTTTGCATGATATTTGCATTTTTAATATTGTTGTGGAATATGCATAATTTTATGCAAAACGTTGACAAATCCTTATTCAACTTTTAATTGTCTTGAATAAAAGTGCTTTAGGCAATTTTAAAAGTTTGGTGATATGAAAAATTTTTGATGTAAAAGAACAAAACGTTAAGATCCCAGACAAAATCCACAATCAAAAGTAATAATAAATTGCCCATTTTGGGTGATTATTTTGGTTTTGCACATGAGTAAATATGAAAAATGCAAATTTTGTGATGTCGAGAGAGAGAGAGAGATGTCATAAATGGCTAATATTATTCTTTCTCAGTTTTGTAACCACCATTTCAATGACATTTGTAAGATAAGTGTGTTTTGAGATGTGTGTGTGTGTTGCAAATTGAAATTGGTTGCAGTGTGAAATCGAATTTTTGAAGAAATCTGTTATAATTTATTAAGTTTTATCGTTGCAAATTTTTTTCATATGCCATGAGTAATCGCTTTGGTAAATTGTAAGTTAACTGTAAAAATGTAAAATAAAAGAAAATTGAACTGTCCTAGGGACTTGAAAAGGGGGCTTATGGTGAAATATTGCGTTTCCTTACAAACAAATATTGCTTTGATTTACCAAAAATTATACTTTCAAAACCAATGTTTATTGACGCAATGGTAGATTGTTCAAAATGCAGAACGGGATCTTCCTTTTCAAGACATAACTTTCTCGCACATAGAAGTACAGGTGGTCGTTCCTCCGGAATAATTTGCTGAAAAGAATTCAAAAGTTTTAAATGATGCACACTGTTGTAACCATTCTGAGTTCTGATGGATAATAATTTGATCAGATGAAGCTATTGTTCTCTCTGTCTGACGGTCATCGGGAAGATAGTGTCTTTGAAAGATGATACATCTTAAATTTGAACTCATTGACAACAAAATTATTTCAGGAATTGAGACAAAGGTTGTTTATATTTTTTTATCATTTTTTTTTCATTTTTTAAACGTACCCGTAATGGAAACATTTTAAATGAATGGTGATTATTTATCAGAATATAAATAACAGAGTTACAAAGCACAATACAGGTTGAGATCTTTTGGTAAAATTCCATTCTCCGCCGTAGAATTTAATTCACTTTGCACACGGAAGACAATGCAAATGAAACCTACTGCCATAATGTGCTTGGTGCTCAACATAAGCAACAGATTAGAGAAACGAGCCAGTGAACCACAACTGGAAAACAAACAGGTCTTGTTGGGTCTAAAGCCAATAAGTTAGAAACTGAGCCGTGAAACCTCATCCAACTTGACGCCATTGTACAGAAAGAGCGCCCTCCGTGGAAACGGGTTCCCATAATTGCAACTCCCATCAGCAAATAATATTTAAATAGCTGATTTGTACACCGGCCAGACACACGTGTGCGAATTAAAAGCGTGATCATACAGGGGAGTAGAATGACGTGCTTGAGTATAAGTTTTATCTATAGTATTTTCAATTTTATTATTAAATGCTGTGTCTTTCATTGTATAAATGGCAACATCTCCGGTCAATTAAAAGACGATTCAAAACTTTTGTATTATTTATGATGACTATTTATGTTTTGTTTTCTTTCTGGTTTCAATGTCACCCTTAACAGGTTTTCTTACTTACCTAGATTCAGTCCCAGTTGTAGAACTGATGAGTGGAATGTCCACGCCGCACCCGCCTCCGCCCCTGGAATATTACCCATGTTGTTAAAGTGATGATTTATTTAATGTGTGATGTGTTTAGGGGGCGAAAGAAATGAATGAAAGAGATCAAATTCAAAATATATTTAAAACCATTTTTGACATAATGATATCACTCGGTAATGCAAGATGGACCTAATCTAAATGATAAAGTGAACAGCAGCAGGAACAGGCATCTCATTGCACAAGCACTCCTAAGTTAAGAAGTCCACGACCAGGGTATACAAATATAAAAAAATAATGAAAAAAATTATGAAAGGCCGAGTGCGTTTTTCATATGAGTGATGCGCAGGTAAAGCCCGCCCCCAATATTCATCGCGATGTCCGCCTTTTTCTCACATGCAAATTCCCAAAGGTACTGTGGCCCGGATACATTGTCAAAAGTACAGTATCGTCGGGGCGATGCGCACTGTTTAACAAAAAATTCCTTACTGGTTAACGATAGCTCTAATCCTAACCCGAATCCTAACCTAATCCCTAACTCGAACAAAGAATACAATTGATACAATATAATGGCAACAGCCAATCAAGAAACACCTTGTTAAACAGTGCGCATCTACCTCCAAAAATTATAATTAAAAAAATCCTAAAGTGACCTCTGTTTATTATAAACTACTGAGCCTTTATCTACTGATAAGTAAGAGAGGGTAGGCGGTGCCACTATCTGGCGTCACAATCAGTCGGTGAACCTGGCACCTTTTTAGGCAAGGCCAGAAATCATTAATCGTGATTTAAAGCGAAAGATTGGTTTACTTTTATTTTTTGCCGGGTGTGAATATTTTTAAAGTTGGTTCTTATTTTATAATATCAGGTAGGTCCATGATACGCCACCTTCTGCTGTCATATCAAAGGGGTGTCTCAGTTGTATACAGTTTATTTGTGAAGGGGAATAAATGAGCGCATTAACTTTATACGTTCCTAATGGAGGTGTGATGTCCGATTATAAAACCACACTTTCAATATTGAGGGGCCTTTGGATCAGAGATTCATTGATCTCAGTATGGAGATTTAAACTTTCCAGTAGCCACCAACCCTTGAGTCTCAAGGTAACGTACACCTCTGACAAGGAATATGCGATCGGTGGGAGCACCGGGGGATGTGGAATTTGCCCCTCATTCATAGCCTTCCCCCTCTCCGCAATGACCTCCAGTTTTGAACCATGTATACGACTATAAAATGCGCAAATAAGACCGTTATTACTCATCTCATGACTGGCGGGTTGTCGGCGACACAAAACCGAGCAAGTACCTCAATGATTGTCTCCCTGTGGGCTGGAGGTTGTAGAATATGCCCACGGTATTCCGTGCCTGTCGTAAGAGGCGACTTAATGGGGGGGGATAGAAAAAGTATAGAACAGTAGGCCTATGGCACTATATAACACATTCGTGTTGGCGAGTGGTTAATCTTGACTGACTGACTGACTGACTGACTGACTACTCAGGCTGGTTCAATCGCGTGTGCAATGGTAGGCCAGGGGCTATGTCACAATTCCTGAAGTTGTCGGGGGTAAACCAGCTAGCCTGGGGAAATAGGAAGCAGTCTGATAGAGTCAGGCTTCGCAACGATTCGAAAAGTTTATCCGATTCTTAATCTTGTCAAGAACTGTTATCAATATCAATTTGATGCCCATTCAAGCATTTGACAATAGCCCTAAAGGTTGTTATTTGATAGCAGTTTATCTGAGAATAAACTGAAAGGGGATCTAACCCTTCAATGCACCATGCGTATATTGATCCCATTTTTGCCAGCAATTAATTTGGCAAGCACTTACTTGAACCCCTAAAGTGTAATCTCTATTGAACAAGAATGCAAAGCTGTTGCCCATTGAAGCAGCTAAATGGAGAGATGAACTACTTTAATTGGGAACCACAGTTTTTCCCTAAAAACTGTGGAAGCTATTGCGGACATCCTTAAAGGTAAATGTAGCCCCTTTGCTGTCATTTCCAAAAGCAAGTCTCCCATAGGAGATGGTGACATCCCTTCCCCTAAGGACCCATTATGTAGATTGTACTGACTTTCTTTTGGATACAAAAACAATGGATGGAAGTTAGGAGGGGGCAGAGTGAGGGAATGAGTGGGGTGGGCCTGGTAGGATGGCATGAATGTGAATGTCAAAGACAACCAGAGGCACAGACAGACAGACAAACAAACAGATGTCTTATTGTCATAGGCTATGAAATAAACAACACAACAATATTTTATGCAGAGTTCACAATTATTTTATTTATGTTTTTCATATTTTAAGGTTTTATAGGCCAATTCTTTCCACAAATTTACAACAGAATAAGGACTAGGTATAAAACATTAACTGGCTATGTTTAATCACTATTTACAAATCATATTTATATATTGCAAGTAATGCCCAACCCATGTCAGGTTTAACAATCACATGCTACCAACCTCAACCATGTTGACCAATCAGGACAGGAAAGATTCAAATAAAAGATGCATTATTTATGATAGGCTGCTGCATATTTATTACAGAAGACCAACAGTACTAGGCTTTTGACAATGTTACCCTATTAATGCTCTCAGCATGGCATGTTATGTTCATGATGAATATTCATTTATCATTCATTCACATGACAATAACTGGTAAACTTGAAATAACAAAAAAATCAACAAACCTTCACAGAGCTACAATTTCTCCTTCTCTGCAAAATGGAGGCACATTTTGAAATTTCCAATTGAAGCTGCTTCCACACAATGTCCCACCACCCCATGAAGACTGGGGTAGACATTGGGATAATCTCTGTGTTTTACATCAAATTTAATGCCTCTGGTACACACCAAAACCAACCTCAGTGAATCATTTGTACCTTTATCACAATGTTTCGTGAGTTGTAGACAGTTTGAGGTACAATTGTGGTGTACCACACTGCCAATCAGTTGACCAGCACAGAGGAGTTGTTGGGACTGATAAGAGTATGACGTACGAAGTGAATGCACACAATATTGTACAGACAAAGATTTTAAGTAGACTAGCGCACACAGAAGTTTTACAGACAGGTCCTTTGCCATGAGAATCAGGGGGCCAAGCTAGTCTGAAGCCACATAGACAAAAACCCCATTGAATATAGAAATTAGCAAAGAATTAATGCAGTATCTCCTACTGATCACAGACAATGCATTCTATAGTATTTTTCACTCCTCGTGGGAAGTACCCCTGCTTATTTTATTCCCCCTCCCCTTTAAATGACTTGTTTGGCTTCAAGCATGTCTACAGCTCCACAAACATTGATATATGTCAACTGAACCTGACACAACATTAAGGCAGGGCCATAGCCTGCTGGGCGGGCCACCTCGAGATTTCCGATTCATAACTACACCACATGCTATGTGATGTTTGCACTCTACGTAGGCAGTGAGTGTTTGAACTGCCCATGTAGGGTATTTTGTGCAGGCTACAACCTTGGAAGAGGGTCTATACCAAGGGTTACAGCCCTATATTCTGACACCCTTAAATTCCAACACCCTGATATTCCAACAAATCCATTACATTCCAATACAGGCTTTGTTCCGACGCCCCTATGTTCCGTCAACTCGATCAAATCTAGTGGTTGTCGGAACACAGGGGTGTTGGAACATATGGGCATTGGAATACAGGGCAGTCACCAGTGTTGTAATCGAGTCACTAGATTAGTGGCTCGAGTCACCAGTTTTCAAACTTTTAAGTGACTCGAGTCAAGTCATTGACTAGAGTCACTGTACTATTTCAATGGGGAAATGAGGGGGGTCACTATCATTTTGAGAGGAAGTGACTCGAGTTGTGACTTGTAACAACACTGGCAGTCACCATACCAAGAGCCTTCCGACAAACTTAAAAATTGATACACTGTAAATCTCTCCTCTGGTCCTCAAGTAAAAATAAGCATTCTTGTATACATTGCAGGTATTATGATATTTTAGAGAATACATGTTCCTCTAATATTTAATAAGCATGCTCTGATACATTTTTGGATATATCATTCAGAATTCTTCAATGGATCATAACTTTCATGCAAAAGCCTTTAAAAGATAAAATAAGCATATTTCTAATGTTAAAAGGTTTCTTGAAATTTTTGAAAATGTGTAAGTTGCCAAGCATGCAGTCACTGATATGAAGTTTCAAAGATACAAGTGAGTCAAAACTGGAAAAACTTGAAGGGCATGGCCAGCCCAACTTAAAACAATTGGTTAGAAACTCAGCCACAAAACTCTAACTAACTCAATGGCACATTATACAGATTTCTCTCTCAAGAGTAAAAGAGAGTTTGATCCACAAATAGTTGCAAAGTGTGGACACATTGCTATTAAAACTAGTTACCATGTGTTAGAAGTCAGTTGCACAATGTGAAAAGAGTCTCACCACAGAGAGTCAAATCGCATAGAAAGGACAAGCCTGAATAACAGTCAAGGAATCACAAGTGATAGCAAGCTTTGGTTGCAGTGTGGACAAACCAGCATTAGATATATTCATGTAAGCTAGTTAAAACCAATGTCCAAATAATAGCCCATCCTAGAGATACATCCTAGCGACTTCTCCCAACTCATACCAAAGATTTTCAAAAACAAATCCTACTGCCATTGTGTTTGGTGCTCAGCAATGGAGTAGGGAAGACAAGCAAGTGAGCTGCAACTGGTAAAGAAGGCAATGGCCAGCCAGACTTCAATCAATTGGTTAGAAACTGTGTCATAAAACCTCATTCATAATAACTAACCTCAAGACATTCGCTCCAATAGACTGCAGCTACATCAGCACCAAATCATGTCTCTCAACTTATACCAACTTAACTAGTGATTCACAAAAAGCAATAGAGAAAAAAGGATCTTTCCCTCAGACATTAGGATGAAAGCACTAGACTTGAACCAGCTCCCTTCCATCACAAGCTTGACACCTTAACCTGCTGGTTGCAAGTTGGGCAATCAGCATTTAATATAAATGTTAGCTAGCTAAAACAAATGTCCACTTTATACCACACCAATATAAAAAAAAAATGTAAGGTTAGAAGTATATACTCTGGACTTGTGACCAATATACATTTTTGGTATGTAACTTAGCACATTAAATTACGAAACATGAAATCCTCGTTCTTCGGCAGAGACTGTAAAATTTTGTTCATACAGAGGCAGAAATAGTAACTTAAATCTTTCCTTAAACAGGTGAATTATTGTTTTGTTCCCTTGCATCCATAAAATTTGGTAGTATCCAACATTTGTGTACAAATAGCTGCAAGCTCTTCTCAAGACCCCCTGATATAGGGAGATAAGACTTTATCAAAAGGTAGTCTTTACCCCTCCTTATGCCCTCTAATCATTATATCCTTTTCTCCTCCCCCCCCCCCCCTCTACACAGGCACCTGTGTCTTCAGTCTAGATTTTTAATTTTTTATTGTTCAAATAACCTATTCCTATCTATTGCAAATGTGGTTCAATTTTCAAATTCCTTTACCTCCTCAACCCCACACTAACTCCTTGATCCATCAAAAAAAAAAATCTCAAGTATGAAGCTGCTGTAAATCTCTTCCCTACCCCTCCTTCAAACCCACCAAATTTTCATAGAAAAGAATTAATTTACCCTGTCTGTATATTATGATCATAACTGGTGCTCTCTCAATATTTCTTAACAGAATTTACTGATATTACACACTTCAAAATATCAAGAGTGTTAAATATCTGAAGAAAACTTTGCCACAGTGGGGATTTACTTATGCAAGTTGTACTTTTTAACTCAATCTGCAATTGTTACAATTCACACTACAACAAATTCAGATCAGATTCTGGTGTGACCTTCTTGAGCGTTTACTTAAGTCTGCTTCTGCTGTCGAAAAGAGACAACAAAAACTTGCCAACCAGTTTAAATATATAATTTGCATTAAAATGCCTATGAAAATGACAGTGTGACTGAGTTTTCACGATGTTACACCGACAGACAGCTTTAACAGAGATGATGCATGTGACTTCAGTGTGTTTCAATTTGGCATAAATGATCTAAGGCAGTCGTGTTACCGAAACGTGTGCACAACAGCACCTTAGTAACAATTGCTGTAAAATGGACGCCTGGATGGAAAAACAGAGAGATGTAGTCTGTTTTATGGTCCTTCAAAAGCCATCAGCTGATATGATGTCAATGCATAATTAGTATAAATTGAATTTTTTATCCTGTCACATATATCAGATATTTACACAGTTTTACAAAATTTGGATTTTTTCAACCATACATGGAGAAACTTTTGATAAAAACTCACAAAAATCCCATCAGAATCCAATCTTAAGTCACTATGGTGTGACTGCAACTTTAAACTCAACCAAACCTATGATAAAACTGCATGAATCATGCTTTGGCACAATATGTGTATACAGTATATTCCCCCAAAATAATACTTGTCCCATACTGGTACTACACTCATGAAAGACTAGCACTTTCCAACCAAGACCTACCTAATTGACGCATACTTTATTTATGCCAATATATCATTTCCTATGTACCACTTGGGGTAGCAATTAGTAACCTAAGTTTTGCCATGCCGTAAACTCCTTCCCAAAATATTTGTACCAGCCAATCGTAACTCTTAAAATATTTAATAGCATTAGTATAGGATATTGTTTACATCAGCATAACCCCTAGTGAAAATACAGTCTTCTAATCCACAGGACCAAAATTTCAAATCTACCATCAGCAACAAAACCATTCCCAAACCAGTCCTCCAACTGAAATCCTTGCAATGGCAGCAATGTATAAAAAAAAATAACACATTTGCAAAATATCAAAGTAGATCCTCTGTTATATTACAGTTATATATTAAATGTTTTTATTTACATAGTACGATTTTCATTGACGGCATACTTGACCACTACTAGCGAATACAGCACATACCACATAGAAAGCTCAAGGCTTCTTCTTTCAATATAACCTTCCATTGGGTGTCTAGCCAGGGAAAACTCTGACAAGCTGACATCCCCCTCATATGTCTCATAAGTTTTCATAAGTGTCATAAGTGTGGAACCCTCCCCCCCCCAACATTTTTATAAATCATAATCGCCCCAAGAATGTACCATTATGGAAGAAAAAGGGGAATGGCCAGCTCTGACCAAAAGCAAATTAACTCTCTGGCCACTCGAAAATTCACCACCTACCTATTAACTCACCCTACCCCCCTCCCCTTTCCTTCTCTGTAAAGCCTGTCCTAAATCTTAAATTCACCCTCATTGCCCAAAATTCAGTGATTACAATTGAGCTTTGAAAGTAATGATGATCTGAGTCAAGCAAATTCAAGGTCCTGTCCTGTGTACGTTTTACTTTGGAAAAAGATTCTACAGAAATACACCATCTATGCACTTAATTTTCAAAGGACTTAAGAAGCATTGCAATTATACTTCCAATGGCAAGGGCCTAATCACAACCACTGAATATTAAAATAAAATATTTATGAATATTTATTCACAGGTTACAACTTTAAGAAACACCTCTAAGCCTGCAGTTCCTATTTAAGACAGTAAATGTGGTACCACACTTGAGCGAGATGAGCACACTGTTTGGATTAGAGAATGATTGAATGTCAAACATTTTAATTAAATTAAGATTAATTAAAACCATTTCCTAGCATTGTATTTCAGAGTAAAATAGACAATGTAAAGAGTGACTTAGATATGAAAACTACAAATTTGTGTGTTTCTTAGTGAATACAAGTTAGTTATGTTGAGAAACAGCTCTGCTTCAATATGCTGGCTTCATAAACTTGAAAGGTTTTCAGCCTTGCCTCGTGTTAACAATCAAAACAATAGTCTACCTTCATAAAAAAAAATTTAAATAAAACATTTTTGCTGATGAAGAGGATGAGACAAACAGGTTGAACTGGACTGAAAGGCCTAATTCTCTCACCACAAACAGTTCCAATTCTCCTACCTACTTAAAGGCAGTCATTTGTTACCCTAAACTACAGTTTCAGTATGCATATATCAAAACTCTCAATTGGTACAGCTCTTTGATTGGCATCACATTCAAACAATGCATCATAGCTAAATTACACAGCATTGGCACTGAGAGTGTCTTGATTACACATTATGGACTTGTATGGCCCCTGGGACAAGCCATGAAGCAATAAACTAGGATTGTGTCTGGATAAAGATGAGTTTTAGATAAATGTGGGAGGGGCTAGAAGTAAGTAGGTTGGGAGAACTGGAACTGTTTGGGATGATGAAAATATGCCTTTAACCCCCTCCCACAACTGTCTAGAACTTATCCTCATCAAGACAAAATCTCAGTTTATTACTTCAGGGTGAGTATACCAGATCCCAATGGGTAATCAAACCAATCTCCATACAATAATGCTGTGACGTATGAGCTACAGTACTCTGCACCT
This sequence comes from Holothuria scabra, assembly GCA_037179385.1. Taxonomy (NCBI): domain Eukaryota; kingdom Metazoa; phylum Echinodermata; class Holothuroidea; order Aspidochirotida; family Holothuriidae; genus Holothuria; species Holothuria scabra. The sequence goes on from CM074199.1 coordinate 2,265,771, forward strand.
TTTGAACTTGCTGTCAATCAAAGAGATGGTCAATTGAAAATTTCTGTGGACTACTAACTTAATTGTAGCTTGTGGTTAGAGGATTAGCCGTTTAAAGGGCATGAGCAGGACTCACCCCAACTTGAAGTAGTGTAGTAGACTACTCTGTTTCATGATTGGCTGTTGAGAGTCAAGTGACAACAAATGGGAAAATTACTTGAGGTAACTACTTGTTTTACCTTGAATATGCAATATTTAAGTTCTAAAATATTATGAAAGTTACTTTGAAGTGTGATATGAAATTGTGATAGTTAGCTGTTACTTCAGAATAAGTTTGAGGAGGTGGGGGGGGGGGGGGCTGCTGCTCTTGACCTTGAAAGGGTAATGTTGCATTTAAAATGAACCAAACTTGCATGCAAAGAAAAGCCATTGTTCAACCAGTCAGTATCAACAATAAACTGTGAAAGAAACTGTCCTCACAAAACATTATGAAATAGAACAATATAGAAATTGCATCATTTGAATATTTGAAAACTTGGGTGAACAAATTATTCTGAAGTAAGAAACAACTGAATTTTTGTCAATGAAAACCTCATTTCTAGTCATGAAGACTGCCGTTTTGCCTTGTTTTGAATAATCTATGATTCTATGGCTCAAAATTTTGCTTTTAAATATAAATATGTATGTAAACCAAATGCAAGATTTCCATTTAAAATACTTAACAAGACAAACCATAAAGAAATGCTTTTTTAGCACAGTAAATATAAAGTAGGAGAAAACAACTTAGTAACTTTTCATACGCTGTATGCAAAGATGTATATGTTGAAATAAGATTCAACTTTAGTAATCAGCACACGTTAAAACAAGCCAGGCTATTATAAAAGTTTCCAATAACAGTTAGGGCAGAGTTATTTATCTAACAGGCAGTTATTGTCAAGTCACTTATGTGCCCAACTGCCCATACTGGGTGGTTAGATAAATGGCTCTCACCTGAGACACTTTTATCAAGTATACCAACTCTAACAAGCTTAAGTGATGCAAGGGGGCATTTTCTCTCAGATCTTGGCCTTGTCCCCCTCCCCCCACTTAGGTACGTCAGCCATGAGTTGGGTTAACTGAAGAAAATAAATTATTTACCTCTCAAGGGATGTAATTTTTCATCCAGAGCATCTAAACCTCAGAGCTCTGCGGGGCTTTGCCCCTTAGACCACCATGCCCTGCTTTGAGGTAGGTTTCACCCTGCGTCAAAAATTCCCCTACCCCCCGGACATTATCCTTTGCCCCTACCCTAGTTTGCCCCCTAATTTTGACATTCTGGTGCTGTCATTGGGTACTTACTATCAATTTAGGAATTTTCAGAGGAGTGAAAATTGTAAGAAATCATTTGCAAATGGAGAATTCTGCAGCAAAATCTAATACATATGATAACATCAACCACCGTCATATTATGATTTGATACCAGACCAGATGGAACCCAAAACAAAGTGTCTCGTTGGCATATTTTGCCAATTTGTTACTATGACTTGCAGCAAGTCCAAAGGCATTGGAATATCTAATAGACTCATTCATGTTTACAATCAAATGGTGTCATGACTGCTTGACAACATAGTTGATCAAATGCAATTACATTTTTTTCACAATAAAATGTAGATTCTTACTGGTCTATACTTTCTTTGCACAATGATGAGATTGCTACTGTACTAGCCAAAAACATAACATTGATGCATATATTTCTGCACATGCTCCATGGCAACCAGTGCCAACCACTGACGTAAATGTGAACAAGTCTATTCAGCCCATATATACTTATATAATCTTGCTACAGTTTAATGTTGCAATTTGCTCTTAACTTGCTTTGCAGTATATTGTTTATACACTTGATGTTATATGTCAACTTATTGTCGCGTTTCTAAGGTGTATATGTATATAATATATTAATCATCTTTCTTTAATGCCAAGGTAAATATTTCTGGATCTAGTATCTTTTGCATACGCTGACGTCTCTTCAGTAAATTTTAAGGTGGCAGTGAGTGCACTCATTGCTGGAATCATCCTATCTGTTACAAAGCTCAACCTGGGACATTCAGCTCCCTTAAACTTTCTTGTCTATTATTGCACGCCTCTATCCCGGCTCTTCCTCATTCAAATGGCCATCTTGAGACAGCGAGGGGGTCAACTTTCCTGAAATAAAAAGATGAGAAGCAAACTGTTGTTTGTTTTAATTTATTTTGAATTTAAAATGAATACAATCTATTCAGCATATTCTAACCCCAAAACAGAATAAATTTCACATCAAAACTATACACTTATAATCTCAGGACAACTTAAGACAGGAAATTTTAAATATAACCCACAGATGTTGGTGGAGTTTGAAAAACTTGTCTCCCAGCAACAAAATTCCCTTTGAGATCTTCTGTCCAGATTACATTAACCAAAGGGTTTCAATGAGTTCTAAATCGTTCATAAGGGTTTCAAAAGGGTTTGGTTTAAGTAAAGGGTAATTTTATAATCCATTAATTCCTTCTGTGTTTTGTATAATTTCCATCAACACCCAAAGAGAGCCCTTTGAATGGAAGGAATTTTTCCAAAGGATACAATTTGAAACCTTTTGGATTCAAAAGGTATTACCTCAAAGGGTTCCAAAGGGAATCTTAGCTGGGATCATGGGAGGAAGATACTGGAATGACATATCCTGGCTAATGTGCAAAATATAGCACAGAAAATAATGATATGATCTTTCAGAGTTGCCATGACAACAAAATAAATTGAGATGAGGTAGGATGGGGACTGGGTGATTCATAATTCTATACAGAAGGCTAACTTAAATTGGAAGTTGGCTGAAAAGCCATTTTCATGCAGTGCACTATTTTGGGAGACAGTTATGCAGTGCACATGTAGGCATACACAAGTGACCTAAACTCAGTTAGTACAATTAACAGGTTTTCTTTCACTCCAAAGCAACTGAAGGTGTACAAAAGGATGTGCAAACTTTGATTTGGTCACTAGATTAGTCTACAGTGTTATTACAAATTAATTTTTAAGACCTAGAATTAAAAAACAACTTCCTACATCTATAAGAGTGACCTACAGCTAGCACCACAGTGAATGTAGACATAAAAGCTTGTACCATCATTCTTACCCATATCTTAATGATTAAAATACTGAATGATTAAATGTCTACAAACATAGGCTACCTTTCTTGTTAACTTCCCTTTGGTCAAAATATTTAATGATTCTAAACATATACTTTAATTAATGAAAGCAGCTAGTCCATTGACACTTTTAAAACATTTCAAAGTTAATAACGAGATGGCCGAGTGGCACATTATGTTATTTATTGAGGGGCCAAAGCTTCACAGTTAAATACTTTTAAAATTTTACACATTTTGGCAATAATGAAAGCAAATGGTTAAGGGTATGAAAATCTCACTAGGGGCTGGGTCTGCCATTGAGTTCATCTCAGGATTAAACAAAGTACACTCAAGGCAGATTATGTTGCACCTCAAACTTGGTTCAACCTCATTTTCATTTTGTTCCATTTTTTCATTTGGCCAGAACTTGTCATTCCTTATTTATTCAACAGAAAATTGGATGATGCTATTCAATTTTTAACAGAGAGACTGCATGGTCAGGTGCTTAGAGTATCACGCCTGCAGTTGGGAAGTTAGGAGTTTGATTCTTTGCCGGGTCATACTGAAGACTTTAAAAATGGAACCTATTGCCATCGTGCTTGATGCTCAGCATATTAAGCAGTAGTGAAGAGTATTGAAAACAAGCCAGTGTGCCACAACTGGAAAAAAAGCTGTGGTCAGCTCGACTTGAACCAGTTGGTTGGAAACTGGGCCATAAAACTCCATGTAACTAACTCAATTTTCAACATGTCTTTTTAATTGTTTGATATTTTCTTGCCAGTGCTTATTATTAAGAATACCAATGACATATTGGGAGATGATGACTCTGTGAAATTAGGAAAAATTCTGATAAAAAATTAACTTTGAAATACAGAGACTTATATTATTTCCAGTCTGTTTGCAGCTTGTATAGACTGTAATGACATATAACAAGTTACATCCAGTGTCAGATAGATAAGAAAGAAAAGTTCAAATATAGTTGCAAATATGTTTCAAGTTAAAGTTTGCTTTCAAATATGGCTCAAGTAGGGTTTACATCCTCCCATTTAGTCACCTCTTATGACAACCTGGGAATATCATGGGCATATTCTTCAACACCACAGGTTAAAAACTGAACAGTTAAAACCTCATCTAATAAACTACAACCCCCAGCCCACATGGTACCCAACCTGTCTGGTATGCCTTACATTAGATACATGCTTAACACATGCTAAATGCAAAGCTGTTCATAAGATCTCAATATATTCTTTAACTCATGCAAAAAGGTGAGCCTGCAATGCATTCAAGTTGCATACTAGCATTACAAGTATAAGGTGCTTTTTTGAAGTATCTTGTGACGATCATAACATTATGACAACACCATGAATTACCCACTAAGTGCAAAATCATTAGATGCAGCTGCCCTAGCTAGGCTGTAGCTGTCTCAGATAGGTTGCAGCAACCTCAGATAGGCTACAGCTGCCTCAGCTAGGCTGCAGCTGCCTCAGCTAGGCTGTAGGTGTCTCAGCTAGGTTGCAGCTGCCTCAACTAGGCTGTAGCTGTCTGAGATAGGCTGCAGCAACCTCAGATAGGCTACAGCTGCCTCAGCTAGGCTGCTGCTGCCTCAGCTAGGCTGTGGCTGTCTCAGCCATTCTTTGTTAATACACACATCACAATATCAGGAATAAGCGAGATGACTAGCATATCAAGTGTAGTAACAAATAATGGCTGCAGCTTGACTGACAGAGCTGCATCTTTGCTTTCTTGGCAAGGTGCCTTTACATAGGGTTATAATCTGAATCATGCCATGCTAACACATTGTTTCTGGGTAAAACCTGCAAAGTCCACAACAAATGTTGAAGTAAAACTTTAGTTTCAGTTTGAGAAAATTGAAAAATTGAAAGGCTAATCAGTTCACAAGCCAATATGCTTCAAGTTTTACTTTGAGAAAAAAAATTCCCTTTTCTTAATATCATTACATGTGACTCTTTTGTACAATATCTTGTGGACAGGGTTTTGGCCACAACTGTGCACGGCTTTCTTTCCCACATTACTAAAACCCATGATCCAACCATAAAATTTCTATTTAGCTTCAGTAATAAATAGAAGCCCCACTGAGCAGTCATCATTGGGGTAAACCGAGTGCGTTATTAAGAGAGAGCAAAGAGAATATTTAAGTTGAAAGGGACAATCTCCTATGATAATCACCTAAACTAGCTATGATATAAGTTTGTCTTGATTACTGTGATTTCACCTCACTCCTTTCTCATTTACCCCTTCCTCCACCCCCTATCCACAATACCACACTGCTTCAATATACAACCTTTGCATTTTACCCAGTGATATATATTTTCAAGAATCAGCAAGCAGCATACATGAAGTATACAGGAGATTAAAAAAGGCAGCAACAACTTCAATATTGCATTTGTTAAGTGTTTGTAATTAGTATAAGCTAAGAATATGATAGATTAGTAGAGAAATGCGTTTCCTTTTTTGGGGGTCAATAGTTAATATACTGCAACAAGCTGTACTAGGATAGGTCTAGGACACACAGCACAGATTAAAGAATACACATAAAATGACTTCTACTTCAGTGTGCTTTAGAAAGACAGTTTCCCCAAGTCCATCACATCAGTCAAGTACAACCATCTGTCTGTCTGTTAGTCTCTCTATATGTATCTGTCTGTTTTCCTGATCTTTCTATCTCCACTCTATCTATTCTTGTCTGGTATCTGTTGGTCTGTCCATCATATCTGTCATTTATTCAGTTTGTGTGTAAGGGTCTGTCCCTAGTCTGCCTGTCTGTCTGCTTGTCTATAACTGTCTGAAGTCCCTAGGAGTCTATATGTCTATTTCTTGTCTCTTCTTGGGTCTGCCTGTTTGCTTGTCTAAATTATGTGTCTTTTGTCCCTGGTCTGTCCGTCTATTTCTCAGTCATTCTGTATGACTGCCTGTCTTTGGGTCTTCTTTTTTTTTTTTAATTTTTAGTCTATTAGTTCATGCACTTATCCATCTCTTGTATGTCTGCTTGCTCATCTGTCAGTTGGTTAGTCTGTCTGTTTGCCTGTCTGTCTGTTATTCTGTCTATCTGATTGTCTGCCTAACTCTCCAAATGAGCATCTACTATCAGTCCAAGTTTAAAGTTAAACACCAGCATCATTCTTACCGTCTTTTCCTGAATGTTACAATGCTTCTCAGCTGCTATTCTCCCTGATCCACTTTCTTCATTCACCGGTAACAATGGTGTAACTCCACAGCTTGACCTTCGACCTCCCAGGCTTCCTGGATACTGGGCTACCTTGGGACCATGACCTGGACTCACAGCAAGCTGCATGCTACCCGGATGTTCATCCGGGCTGTGCAAATCCCCAAACATGCCCAAAATCAAACTGTCATTTGAAATCAAAGAGCGAGGACGGGTGGGGCTTGAATAAAAGGGTTTACTGGGGGAGCTGCCGGGGCTCAAGTTACGCAGGCTCTCTGATCTGAGAATCTGTAATGCAATGGGGGTCAAATGTTACAGAGATGGAACAGCTTACACAAAGTAACAGAAAAAGCAGCCTATAGAACCATACAAGCAAGCATTTCTGCAAAAATGGGGGTATTAATGATACTTTCCTATGAATTTTGGAGACAGTTTGCAAGGTTATCAAGATTTCCCACGAATTTTGACTAAAATGTAAGACCATCCAACAGTCCATTTGTTAAATAACAAGCACCATTCCTTCAAAATAGCAAGCTTAACCAGTTTAAAGTATTATCTTAGAAGAGGAAAGAAATGTCAACTTTGCATATTTTTGTAACATTTTCTCATAAACTGGAGCACCCTCAACAGGCAATAGACAAATTTATCAAAGTTTGTACAGATATTTGGTTCAATTTTCACTGGTGGCAAAACGATTCTACAATTAGTAGAACATTCCATATGGTGGTAACTAAAATGATGAATAAACATAACATGCAACATTTTCACCAATATGCAAATGTATGCAAATAAGCACATTTCATCACAACATGCAATTCCAAAAGCAAGCAATGACAAAAGTAAAACAAATTTGACATATTTTTTGTTTCCCATGTAACAAAGTATCAAACGTTGAACATTTAGAACAAACAATCAGAACATAAATAGCACCCCACCAAAACACATCAAAGTATGAATAAATAATTCCGAGAAGCAAAAATAGGGGAAAGAAAGAAAGAAAGTTTAAAGTTACTTTTAAGTAGAAATAAATATTTTATGCATATTTCTACTACATCAATATATGGATTGTCTACCCAAAGGCTTAATATTTTTCCATCTATTCCCTTTCCATTAGCCAGTCACTCAACCATGCCTTCACAAAGGCCTTCCCAAGGACACCCTCCAAATAATTTTCAAGATTTCCTTCCCATTACTATCAAAATTATCTCAAACATATTGTACATATCATCCAGATCAGTTGTAGTGATCATTAGGGGGAATGTTTAACACCACAAAGTTTTTTTGCTCCCTTCCCCTCACTGCCTCCAAGTCCCATCCCGCCCAACCCACCCCCCCACTCCAAAAGAATAAAAATACTTGCAAAAAATTTTACACCGTCTCCGGTATGTTTACAGATATTTTCAGAAGAAGCTTTCTACCTAATTCTTGGATAGAGAAAAAAATATTTCCAAAACCTATCTGAAACTTCTCTTTTCACCCACAAAGAACAAATCTGAATAATAACAATTTTCTTAAAAACATTCAATCTTCTCCTATTTTTGGTTTTTGTTTTTTTTTAGTTTTCAAGGAAGAAATCATCAATGTCAGTACAATAAATTTGCTATGTTTACTATTATATCCACATGACCATGAAACATGAATCAAGAAAAAGAGACAATTGCATGATTCAGAGCAAGATGCTAAAGAAACATGTGAAAAAGGGAAAAAAATTCCCCCTTCTACAGATGACATCAGCAAATATGAGAGAAATCAGAAGAACCAAAAGCAAGTCCTTAAAGCAAATTTGAATGACTGGAGGCTCCTAATTCCTATTTTTATATTTATTTGTGTGAATGACTGAATTTTTCAAATGACTAAACATTTAAGTGTTAGTTACGCTGGTGTTTTAAGATAGGCATATTTATCATTGCAAATAATAGGTTAAAGGCACTGCCAGCTGCTGAGAAGAATTGTTAGGCTGTATGAATAAAAACCAACTTTAACCTAATTTCATATTTTGGAAACAGTACTTGGTTGGGGAAGGGAGTACGGGTAATAGTTGTTGAACATGAGAATAGTTTGGTCCAGAAGGTAAATGCCCTCTGTTCGTACCCAATCATATAAATTTTGGACAAGAATTACTATAAACATACCCTAAAATCTTCCTCTATAAGGCTGTTCATGGAGGGACTAGATTCCATTCCTCTGCTTATGGATCCCTGAAAGACATTTAAAAACAGATATATATTGATCAAAATATTCAACATCACATGTGATGAATTGTATCACATGGCCTGGAATCAAATTAATGATCTAAAGCCAAATCTCTGGTGGGAGTGTCAGGATTTTTTCCTCATGTTGGCACTGCAAATCCGATGCTTAAAATTTTGTAAAATAAAACTAAAACCATGAGGAGACCTGAAAAGAACATTAGAATGAATATGAACATAGGTAGAGATGAAAGCAAAGATAAGGTTTTTTCTCCTGAAACTTTGTTGCTTAGAATAGTTGGTCCAGGGTCAGGGATCTAGGAGTGGGATCCTTTTGGGGTAACTTTTCACATCAGCAGGGGGCCTGATGGAATATGATGCTATCTTTTTGTTTTTTATGTATGCTCATGCAGAAACAGTTATAATTCCAGGTGCAAAGATTGCCCCCCAAAGCTTCAAAATTCTCCTAACCCTTGGAATTCTACCCTCTTTTCAATGCCCCCTCCTTCCCCTGACTCACACATACCATCAGAAAATATTACTTACAAAGTTGGGTACACTAGATGTCTTCCTCATTCTCCCTTTTGAGGTAAGCTTTTCTTTGATAATGACTTCTTGTCTCAGTCTATCTAAAGCTAGTATACTTTCCACTGCTGACACACCCTTGGTGTACTTCTCAATGTAAGTTTCACCATCTCCTGATCCGTTCTCATCATTCCCTGATGCAGCCATCAAGGCCAATGTTTCTCTATCCTCAGGGTCTTCTGATGCCTGTAGAAATTATGTAATATTATGATCAATCTCATGCTATAGTTACAACCGAGAGTCTACACTCCATGACAAAAGTAAATGAAACAAATCACCTTCCCGGCTCCCCCTTTTAATTTTGGCTACAACCTTTCAACTTTCAGCTAGGACACAACATTGAAAGGGGGAGAGGGGGTATCAAGAAAAGTTTGAGAGACCGTGAGTGCATTTTGTCACCATACCAGCGATTTTGTTTCATTTGTTATGTAGGGGATTGTAGGTTCTCTAGCACAGGGTGCCAAGGGGGGTCATTTATAGCGCACAAGTTGCAAAAGAAAATTCAGAGCCACGTATCTATTGAGAGAAAATACTTCTCATCTACATGGAAGTGGTCCCAAACCCCCACCACCACTTGAAATGGCTACCCTAGGGTAGAGGAAAAAATTAGTGCAGGGAAGGGTTCAGTTGAAGTTAAGGCCAATATCTGTTGTGTTTGTTGCATTTTTTTTGGGGGGGAGGGGGGGGGCTATACCACACAACAATGTGGCATGTTACTGTTACAACAGCTGTACCAATATGAAGTTGACTGCATAAATCAAGAATTGGATATTTAAAGGGGAGACGAAGCAAAAGAACAAACAAGCTAAATAAGGTCACCTCTTTGTATTCAAGTGATCTAACAACTTATTGCTCCAATTTTATCCTTTTATTGAATGAATGAATTTCAACATTTTATTTGTCAAAATTGAGGTAAGCTTTGAAAAAAGTACTTCCTTGATAAAACACATCGAAGTCATGATATTTCCTACTTTTAACTAATAATTTTTTGTGAATTTTAGATCTAAAATAAACACATTTTTTTTACCTTTGGTATATTTGATACAATCTCATATGTAACACCACACATTTGTATATGGTCTATTTTTCCCATTCTCCTTCGTAATGATGCAGCAAAGCCTTGTTTCTTGTAAACATTTAAACAAATCCTTTTTCTTAAGACTAGTTCCATGGAAGCAGGATGACTAAGTTGTACCACAGCTTTAACAATCAGATAAATCTTCTCTTCCGGGCTGGTGACACGATTCAAATGTACAGAATCGTGGAGGGATGAATCCCATGATGCAATAGCAGAAACCTATAAACAACAAAACAAAATATACACTCAGTTTTATCACATTCAACTACTCAGAAAAAAGAGGTATTTTTATGCACTCTTTTTTGTAATTTGCCTACTTAATATATAATTGACTCATGATGAAGTTTTCCTTCCTACTTTTTGAAACATCCTGTTTTTGCCCTGATCACATCCCATCACCTCTTGAAGGAAATGATGCACACTACATACAAACTTGACAAAGTCAGGAATTGCTTGTAAAAATGAAAGCATATATCACTTGAAGGGACAGATCATGTGAAACACTCAGATACCAGTTGCACCCCACACTGCCTTTGATCTACTGGGGTGTCCTTGTGGCATTCTTAAAAAAGGCTGTGGCCCACTGGACTTGAACTAATTGGTTGGTAATTGTGTCCTAAAACTCCATCTAACCTAACCTAACCTAACCTTGTGTTCTCTAACCAGGATGCAAAAATGTATTGAGGTTTCGATGATACATACATGCTCTTTTTAATAAAATGCTACATTTGTTGTAACGACTGGTGACCCAAAGTGACCTTTGACTCAACCTGTAAGTAGCTGGTTTTTCTTTTAACCAAAACATTTCTATATTGAAAAAGCCAAATTTCTATTGTGCCTTAAGATATTCTGCAAACAAGGTTTACAGAGTTTGATGCCAGGTGATACCAGATGGCCACTGAACTCCACCAAAAACAACAGGTACAGTTCTTTCAACTCACCGTAACTCATACACACACTAATTGTGAAATATATCCAAGTTTCGTACCTTGAGCTGTCCTATACAAGTATTCGGAGTTTGACCCCCTTTGACCTTTACCAAAATCAATAGGGTTCTTCTTTACATCATAATGCATTAACATATCAAGTTTAAAATCAATCCAAGCTTCCTACCTTGAGATATTGTATTAAAAAGTTTTCAGAATTTGTCCCCTTCTGACCTTTGACTTCCACCAAAATAAATAGGGTTCTTCTTTACATCATAACCCATCAACATACCAAGTTTGAAATGAATCCAAGTTTCCTACGATGATGTATCATGTAAACAAAGATTTCAGGGTTTGACTCCATGTGACCTCAAATGACCTTCGACCTCCACCAAAATTAATTGGTTTTTTCCTTTAATCAAAACCCATTAACCTTAACCTATCAAGTTTGAAAGGAATCCAAGTTTTTTACCTTGAGATATAGTGTAATTAAAATTTCGGGGTTTGTCCCCATAGCACCCCATGTGACCTTAGACCTCCATGAAAATAAATCGGGTTCTTTCTTACATCATAACGCATCAACATACCAAGTTTGAAATGGATCCAAGTTTCCTACCACAAGATATTGTGTAAACAAGGATCTCTGGGTTTGACCCCATGTCACCCCAAATAACCTTTTACTTCCATCAAAATCAATAGGGTTCTTCCTTACATCATAACACATCAACATATCAATTTTGAAAAGAATCCACGTTTCCTACCTTGCGATAAAGTGTAAACAAGGATTTCAGGGTTTGACCCCATGTGATCCCAAATGACCTTTGACTCCCACAAAAATACATCGGGTTCTGTCTCACATCATAACACATCAACGTATCAAGTTGGAAATTTATCCAATTTTCCTACCATGAGATATCGTGTAAACAAGGTTTTCGGGGGTTTGACCCCCTGTGACCCCAAATGACCTTTGACCTCCCCCAAAATTGATAGGGTTCTTCCATACATCATAACGCATCAACATATCACGTTTGAAGTTAATCCAAGTTTCCTACCTTGAGATATCATGTAAACAAGGATTTCGGGGTTTGACCCCCTGTGACCCCAAATGACCTTTGACCTCCACTTAAATCAATAGGGTTCTTTCTTACATCATAAACACATCAACGTATCAAGTTTGAAATTTATCCAATTTTCCTACCATGAGATATCTTGTAAACAAGGATTTCCGGGTTTGGCCCCCTGTGACCCCAAATGACCTTTGACCTCCACCAAAATCAATAGGGTTCTTCCTTACATCATAACGCATCAACATACAAAGTTTGAAATTTATCCAATTTTCCTACCATGAGATATCGTGTAAACAAGGATTTCGGGGTTTGACCCCCTGTGACCCCAAATGACCTTTGACCTCCACTTAAATCAATAGGGTTCTTCCTTACATCATAACACATCAACGTACATAGTTTGAAATTTATCCAATTTTCCCACCATGAGATATCGTGTAAACAAGGATTTCGGGGTTTGACCCCCTGTGACCCCAGATGACCTTTGACCTCCACCAAAATCAATAGGGTTCTTCCTCTCAGTATGGGGTATCTGTGAACCTAGTTTGAGAATTGTCAGATCTTCCCTTCTCAAGATATCGTGTAAACAAGCAAAGTGTCACAAACACACACATATGCACCCACACACATACACACACACGCACACCCACACATACATACACACGCACATACACGCATACATACACACACACGCCATCATGAATGCATAGGTTTCTCTTTCCATCAAAACCAAAAATCAATGTCACAGTATGTTGAGACTCCAGACCAAATGATTTCCACGATATCATCCTTGCACAGATGTGCCATTGGTGAAATATTTCCAACAAAATATGTTCAGTACTCACATCTTTGTCGCAATACTTCACGATGGGTAGCAGCACCTGTTTATTACTAATTTCCCTGAATATGGAAGAATGATAACCTGCAGCATTTACACCTTCTAGTAATCCACACGTCCCCATCTCATCAGCTGTAAAGAGAAATGTAAGATAAATATAACATTAGCATAAATATGATGCAGTAGATGAAGAAAGCTGTAGTCAATGTAACATTCATTTATAATACTGGTGACATAAGTTAAATTTGAAACTTCTCATATTTCAGCTACCTCACATTCAACTACAATAAAGGAATGCCTTTAATGTTAAAACGTCAAAATGTTCTTAAACTAGAATACCTCATTTAAGAAGAGATACCAAATGTAAACCCAATACTATAGTTGATTCCCCTGCAATATATAGCTGTTCATCTAAAATGTTTTGGTGGTTCTCCTGGGGGGAGGGGGGGGGGCAGGAGACCTTACTTAGAACAAGTTTTCTACTTCTAAAAAACATTGAACTGCCAACCTTCTACAATCCAATTCAAGATTAACGTTGCCTGTCCTTTCAAAGCAAAAGTTCAACTGTGAACTACATTTTTGTAGCAAATTAACAAACACTTAAATGATTTAGCTTGCCAACTTAAATGAACACTTAATAAAAATACAAACCATTTAGATCAAGGAAAAGTACCGGGATATGTGCCTCCATCCCTTCAGGAGGATTCCAATGGGCTGGTGACCCTGGCACACCACTATTTGGTGCTGGTACCAGAACGGCATTGCGTTCTTCTGTCAATGAGACCCACTGGTTTATGAGACTGGCTTCTCTCTCTATGTCCTTCTGGGATTTGCCTGCCAGGGAATAAGTCATGAATATGTATGATAAAAGGAATTTCAGAGTAAGATATTGATGCACATCTGGCTCATATTATTCTGCCTTTGTTTACATCTTCTGCTACCTCTTTCTTATCAAGCTTGTGGTTTTTTAGAGCATGCTTGAATGAGTTAAGCAGGAAGTCAGGTAAAATTTGATTATTCCACCAAATCTTGCTTTTGTGGGGATTCCAGTGAAATATCTAACAAGGTAAGAAATTCATTATGGAATGTCAGAATAATACATTGATGCACTGGGTGCAAGGACTCAGCCAGAAACTAAAAGGAGGGGGTTTTACTACTACCAAATCTTAGTCCAAATTGATGGTACCCTGGGTCAATGTGTCATGTGTGTTCAGAGCTACAAAAGCTTGTTTCAAGGACCCTAAGTGCAATCCGAAGAGTTTAGGGCTATTTAAGATTGAACATTGCTTCCAAAAGGGGACCGGCCTTACCTTTTTTCTTCATTATCATATTAATCTGTTCATCAAGGTACTCTCTTCTTCTCATCAATGCTTCTGACCAGCGATCCCTTAATTTGTTAAGATCATTATCCTGGTAACTGTCTAACCCTTTCTGAATCTTCTTCCGGTCACATATGCTACCGACGGATATTGATGTGATGGATTCACAGATGATAGGAAGTGTTCCCGAGTTCTGGACCGGATTGACACTCACATATATTCTTCTTGATTGTCCCTTTATTGAGAAAATTATATATAGCTGTTGGATGGAGTAACGATTGTTACAACTCTGTAGACTGCAGTTTTCTTATGCTTCAAAGAATTTTAATATTTCAATATCTCTTGACTGGCCACACCCAAAGGTAGCAAATAAACATTTCATCTAAATAATATTAACTTTGATCCGCTTCAAACTGATCCTTCAAAGAACAAAACAATGTCTCAAGTCTTTTGGCCAGAAAAAATGGAATGACAAGGGTGCTCTTTATTAGACTTCTTGACAATATCTTTAGAAACTCCTCGGCTTTAAGATTCAGAAACTATTTTTGCAGCCAATTACACAGTCCATCTTTTACTTAACCCAATTTAACTTGGTCTTTGACTTCCTGTGATTACCACCCAAAAACAAATTGAACTGTTCAATGGAAGAAAATGTCAACAGTTTTTCCGTTGTGTAACCAACTGGATAAGAAGGATTCTTTTACACCCAACCTCCCGTTTGTGAGGTCCGGTAAAAGTGTTCAAATTTTAAGGAGGAGCACTCTTAAACATTATCACTTTAGGAAACAAGCCAAGTAGCACATGATCAAGAGAGAAGCAAACATCAATAGTCCAGGGTCAAAACTCCTCTTTCCTTCACTCAGTGTTCTCGAAATGTTGAAATCAATTTCAGTGTATGCAAAAATTGATGTTACTTTTGTAATTTGCTGATCATTTGTTACTATGACTGTATTTTTAATTCTTAAAGTCAGAAAATCAGAACACTCTGGTATTTGTAGGCTTTAAAGCTCAGAAAACTGAACAACTCTGCTTCAAACAGAATAGTTGACAAGTATGCTACTGCATTAAATAAAAGTAGAAGGTAAATTTACCTGTCTTATCTGAAAGGTTCCTCCTGTCCCAGTATCTGGTTTTGGAATACATGCTACCGGAGCGTATTCTCCTTGGTCATTTAACTCTTGTATCTCAACCCACATCTCAATCTTGCGTATTAATTCACTCCACCTGTAAGAGAAACAACCAATCAAAGTTTGAAAGATTAAAAGGTTATCTACCATACCCTTGTAATTGATGCCCTAATATCACAAAATTCACAATAAAGGACAGATATTTGGTATACAGTTCAGCACAAACCTTCAAGTGAGGGACTGATGATAATAAGGAAAGCTATAAGGTGTTAAATTAGGGGTCAAGGCAACAAAGGTCTACTTCTCATCCAATAGAATGTGATGAACACTGGACTTCAATGGCCAGAGAGCCTTCCAAAGAATATTTACTAACCTGTCAGCTAATGTTCTTGACTTAGCACTGATATTGTCCACTTCCCATCCATTAGAATGTGGTGAGTTAGATCCTCCTATCCTATGTCCCCAAACTTCAATAGCCAGGGATCCTTCCAGAGCATGTTCTATAAATTCCTCTGTCACACTGACAGTAAATTCCTGCAAGTTGAGGAAAATACACCTTGTTTAAAGAAATTCATCTCTACAAGGCAAAGAAGTCACCCAAAACATTTAAGTCTCACAATTATCTTTCAATATCTCTGCCCAGGCATCTTTTGTGGTATCTCAGGACTTAAAAGCTTAAAATTCATGTAGGGTCATTCAACTAAACCGACACAGTTACTCCCAGTAAATTTCACAATTTAGGAGGTAAAATATTGTCACATGATTTTCAAGAGCAATTCATGAAACAGGATAGTCTTCTATACTAATTCAAGAAATGAGAACTGCATTTTCCATCCAAATATGACCATTTATATTTCACAAATCATTGCACAACTTATCTTTAAAGAACCCACCCCCTATGTTTATTTTTTCTGAAATAACTCCAACTAAATACCACCAGCAAAACACCATGCCCCCTAACTTTCCTTAGAACTATCATTACGTACATGTTGTTTGTTCTCCTGACATTCTTTATGTGAGGCTGCTACCTCACAGATCTTGGCCACAGAGAAGATTGCTCTGTTTGCCAGATGCACTATAGTTTGCTATTTAAGAAGTTACAATTCTCCTTCTTCGTTGGTGTCAAAGCTGGCAACATTTTATCCCATGGACTAGTACAACCTCACAACAGCTAAAACACAATGGCAACCAAAATTAATGTAATGACTTTAAGTAAAATGCAACTCACCTTGTTGAGATAGAACCTTATGGTCCCTTTAATGCTCTTCCCTAATCTAGGTGATATTCCTCTCGGTCAGGGTGAACTTCCTACCTATCCTTTCCCATCGGGTTTTCAACATTACAGTGGAAATTTAGAGAGTGCTACTCGCTTTACTATGTTGGAACTTCATCATCCCTTTAATACCCTCCACAAACCTAGAGTGATATTCTTCTTGGCCAGGGTTACACCCCCTCTCTTTTTTCCAAACAGTCCTCATCAATTAATGTGACTGTGGAAGCTTAAAGAGGCTCACTGAGTTGATATCGATAACTTAATGAGAGTCTCAAAGGGTCACTATCACATAACAATGCTTATACAGTAGTTAGCATAACAAGTCGAGTTTCAAGTACAAAAGTCACAGAAAATGCTAAAATTTTGAATTTTCTTGTGTCCTGACTTGTAAGGTTTTGTACATAATTTGAAAAAGTGTCTGGTCTCGAATTTTTGAAAACCAACTTCAACCATTAAGTACTCACTCATAAAACAGTTATTTGTGTGTAGGATATAGGAATTGTCTAAGGTAGACCATTTGTCAGTGGTATGTGAAGAAAACTGAATAGGTTTGGAAAAATTTGTTGAATTTCATGAACCAACTCAATGAGCCGCTTTAAAAAGTGCTACTCGCCCTACTATTTTGGAACTACATCATTTCTTTAATGCTCTCCCTACAGTGATATTTCTTTTGGTCAGGGTGACTCCTTCCCTTGTCCTCCTTTTCCATAGGGTTCTAAGAAATTGCTGACTGTGGGAACTCACAGAGTGCTACTCACCTTACTATGTTGGAATTTCATGGTCCCTTTAATGCTCTCTCCTAACCTAGAGTGGTATTCCTCTTGGTCTGGGTTGATGTAGGGTGGGACCACTGTGGGACCATCCTGACCCCAGAAGGTATACTGACAGAAGACAAAGTGGGCAAGGGCATGAGGAAGATTGACAGCTTCTTTGATTTGAACCTGGAGAGAAAAACAAAACATTTCATCTATGACTATAATTAAAAGTTAATCAAGAATGGACTTTGCATTATAAACTGGGGGATAATGCACGATCAGTTTAACGCAAGGGATGCACAAGAGCATAGCTTGCATGCTGCTAGAATTCAATAGGACATTTTAGCCAATATTACCCGAGAAAAAGGCTTTTTCCCGGGTGAAGCTTATCTCTATAATTGCATCAGTTAATACCTTTTACAACCAAACTTGCTCCATTGACCAATCAGTCTTTAAAACGGTTCAAACCCCTTTAATATTTTTGATCTCAAGACACCTGAACAGGAAGTTCTCTGATAGATTCTGGATTAAGAGTGGTCAACTAGAGATGGCTAAAACTTGCTATTCATTTCTAGCGTCATGTGAGTGCATCCAGAGATACAGCATGAACCCTAATGAGTCACCTGACCACAATGGACCAATAGGAGTTGAGAATTATTACCAAGTATGAATGAATCCTTTGTTTATAAACTGTAGTGACCTTTAAAGAAATGAAACAGACTACATGGTCAAGTGGTCAGAGAATCCCATTTGCAACTAGGAGGTCTGGAGTTCAACTCCCGGGAATCAAACCAGGTCTTTCCAAGGGAGTGTACAACTGAACCACACACACAGGTAGGATGGGAAGTCAAGTAAACTTCCCCTAACTGAACTACTTCCTCCTAAGTTATTCAGACTTTTGCTTAATTACCCAACAAAGCACATACAAACATTGTAGAACAAGTGAGGCCAAATGCAAGTCTCCAACCCCACCCCCATCCACACCACACCCCCATCCACACCACACCCAATGTGCACAAGCAACTCCCTAATACTGGATACATAACTGTTACCTTGCAGGTTAATGGAGCACCAACTGACAATCCTTCTGGTTCTAAATCTTCTTGGTTCTCAGATCCTTCATTGCTACTAACAGAGAAATGATCCTGGGATCTCTCTGGTAGGTTACAAATTCTCTGTATCTCCATGTGTAACTTGCCTGCGACCTAATACAAAGTAAGGTAGTGAAGACAAATGTACATTTCAATTGATTCCAAGAACAATAATCCACAATGGCTACAATGTTGTAAACGAGGGGTTATCAGTACCAGGATGCGTCAAAGTTATGTTCACCTCCTGAAAAGGTCCCACTACTTTAGTCATCTGAAACCACAAATAACAATGTGAACTGTGAAAGCAAATGGGAGGCAAATTTTTGCCATATATATATATATAACTAAAATGTTGCATAATGTAACATATTTCCCAGGAAGGGAGTAAAATTTCCCACAATACTCCCTTTATTTTCAAGTTAAAAAAATCCATAAATTTATTGTCTTCCAGATTCACAACTTTCCCAGGAAGGAGCTTTTCAGTTTCCAAACTTTTTCCACCTGTGGAAATGACTATACAACAAACAGGGCTGTGAAAAATGTTTGTTTTCCAGGTAGGGAGTGAAATTTGCCACAATTCTTTTTGCATTTCCATGCACGAAAATGGGGAAAGTTCTCCAACTGCGAAATATTTCTTCCAAACAGCTCAATTTCCCAGGAAGGAGCCTCCCAGCTTTTTCCAGTTAAGTGACAATATATCTGTGACAAGCACTTACCTCTCCCTGCTGACTAATGATTGGTACAGCATATTCCAAACTAACATCATGAAACAAAACTTCCAGGAAGATATTAGCAACACCAATCAGACAATGACTCTCCTGTGACTCATAAAATGGGTCAGAATTGGAGTCCATATCCTGGAAGAAATCACATCGACTGAATGTTAGAGGACTGTTCAATTATGGAAATAAGAAAACTTCATTTATAGGGAAGACAAGTTTATGTAAGTCAGAATATTAGCATCAAATTTGCCAAATAATCAGCCTAGGTCCAAGTGACCCTGGTTTCACTGAAACAATGCAACACTTATTCATGATGACTTTAAGGTAATTTATAACACAGGCATTTTGATCATATATTTATAGGTAACATGGTGGTCAGATTTCAGTGGGTTCTAACTCTCCAAGGATTTCTAGTCATCCCTCAGAAATCTATAAATTAGGAATGCATGGAAAAGAATGGGTCACAATTTTCTCTCATCTTGCAACACACAGTAGAGGGAGAGTCACAGTAATCACAGAACAGGGAAGGTTATGGATCTTACTACATTACCTATCAAAACATGAGTATTATGCATACTTTACAACTGTTCCATTTTAAGTGAAACTGTTCTGTTTTCTTAGCTTTATAAACTCATAAAAATTCAAATATTTCAATTTTTCTTACAGTATTCGAAATATAGCAACACCAAAAATGATTAGAAAACTGCAAAACAACAGCTTGGCTCTGTCATTTCAATGTTTGCATACACTAAATTGATTTCTAAATATACTGCAAAATTACAAATATTCCCACTCCACCACCCCCCCCCCCCTCCTTCCACAAAAAGTAAAATAGGTATTTTGTCCCCTTGGACCACTGGGGCCACAGAAGTAAAGGCTTTGCCATATTCTTTGCATGCAGTGGTTCATGTGCTACATGTTCTGTTTTCTGAAAGGCTTATGTTGGAAAATATGGAATATTTCTGATACCTGATATTAATATTACCACTTGACAATTCATTAAATTAAATAGTTAACATAATTATTATTTGATGCATGGAGTATTTTATGGGAGCAAATGTTTTCTATTGAAAGCCAAGTATAGATTGGGGTTGTAAAATTATACATGATTTTGTCCACATGAGTTATGGGTTACAATATGATTTAACTGAATCTGTAATATTACATTGATGAGTAAATATCATCTAATTAGTCCAGTAAATATCACTGCATCTGTGATTGATATTATGATGATATGTAAGTATCTTTTAGTTTTATCAAACATGCTAGATATTAATACTGCATGCAGTTTCCATTGGTAAAAGACTGTAATATCTTTGCAACAATTTTATTAATTTTTCATAGGGTGTATTATGGAGTTATTCCTTAGGTTACATATGAATTTTTAACAGATGAACTGTCTGTTAGCAAATGCAATGGATAATTTCTGCCTAAAGATCAACCCTTTCATATGAGCTTGTAACTGATAGTGCAAAGGAATATCCACTGATCTTGAAGCAGTACTGACACTAATACTGCAAACCATGCATGCAGTAGGCCATGGCTGAACTCAGGGGATGGGATGGGGTGACCTTTTACCCAACTCCAGACCCCCAACCAGGGCATAATCTCTTCCCAACTGAGGCACCAATGTCTGCCCAATTCAGCAAAGATTTTGACAATGGGGGGTGGGGGGGGGGAAGGGTACAGCCCCCAATGGCCATGCAGTAGGCCTAATAATTTAGTATACTCAAGTATACTCAGATCAACAATCTGGATGCAGCTAATTAAAGAAAGCAGCTTCCCCACCCCAACTATAACTCTACCCTTTGTTTACCAAAACTCTCAATGAGTACAGCTCTTTGATTGACATCAAATTTAAACAATGCAGAGCAGCTCATATCACACAGTATGCACTGAGAGTGTTATGATTACACATGAGTCTTGTTTGCTCACCAGGGTGTGCCTTGAAGCAATAAATTAGTGCTGTGTCTTTCTAAAGATTTGTTATCAACAGCTGTGGGAAGGACTCAAAGTAAGCAGGTTGGGAGAATTGAAACTATCACAAATCTTCCTGTCCTTGCTTCATGTGTCCCACTCACAACATTTTGAACATCATTTTGCTACTTAGACATGTTGCGTTAATTATGCCAAAACATACTCCAAGTCAAAAATCTATGGTACTGACTTTCCAAATTAAGCTGATGGCTATGAATGAAGGTGAAAATTGATGAACATTAATTTCAAGGAATATTTGAGATGAGGAGGCATGCCTTATGTCAAATTCTAGAACTCTAACTTCTGCAAATCAGGTGTTTAAATAGCGAGATGCTTAATTTTTGTGTCTTGGTATAAAAAACAATATCGCTAATTATTTACAGTTTTCCACATTTATACAGCATTTCACCATTACAGCTTATTGTTCCTGAAGTAAATTTTATTAAACTAATCATTTCAGAGCCAATTTTATTAATCTTTCTATTTGTGAAATGTTTACTGTAGACTTCACAATCCATTCTGGTACTGTATGTTACACTTAAAAACCCCTCCTCACACGCTATCACCAGACATCCCATCCTTCCCACCCAAAGGTGAAAACTTTAGGTATGGGCTACCTATCCAAAACCATGATGAAGAAAATTTTATTCCTTTCATAGTAAATCAACACAGATGCAAGACATCATGACTGATAACAAAACTGTAAAGGATGCGAAAAAAGATGTCACACTACAACCAAAAGAACCCGAGAGTCACATTAACAAATTGAGAGAAAACTGCAAAGCACAAAATTGATCATAAGGTCGAGAATTTAACCATTTAAGGCATGCAATCTTCTGTAAAATAAAAAAAAGAAATCAAAAAACAAAGAAAAAATGAAAGACAAACCCAAGAGAGAAGAACGAACCTTGAAACACCAGCAAGAAAAGGAAAGTTAAAGTCAAATTTTTAAACACTTTTAAAATATTGCTAACTTTATGAGGACTTTGATTCATGTTACAATTGGTAGACAGGAAATCTAGTCATTACACGAAGTTAGATCTGTCTTGAAAAATTTTGCAAGGTTTTGAAAGGTGAAAACATTTTCTGCGAGGAGAGTCTGTGAAAGATCTCATGAAAACAGAACGAGTAGAAATCTTTTAGACAAGTCCCAAACTACTTGAATTCTAGTATACCTTTAGTATAATATCCCTAAAACTTAAGCATGCAGGACCCCCACCGCGCATACTTGTTAAATACATTACACCTCTTACATTAAGTTACATACAGTGGTTTCTATTATAAAGGAACCTTATAGTACTATATACTCAATTCTCTATTACGTAGTTTTCCTTCCCTGTTTGTTTGTAAAGCTCTTAGGCAGTATCAATTGATAGTGAGCACCCTCGTTTGGTTTATATGACCTACTAACCTCCTGCATGGAATGACACAATCTGACTTGGCCATTAAATTGCATCTTACTTTGTTTTTCAAACTATCCTATTTTTTATATACATAATTTTTATTAAATGTTGCATTATAATTCAAGATCTTTTATAGTTTCATATAACCAAATCTGTATAAAGTATTTTTCATGGGCTGTTTGTTTGATAGAGTTCTTAGCCAGTACCAATGGCAATTGACAGTATGCATCCTGCTTTAGTCATGACCCACTTATCTCCTGCACTAAAGTGGAAGTTTAGGCAAACGATTAATTTTACGTAACATGTGAAATAACCAAATCTACAGTGAGGTGAAATTTTCATTCAAATCAGACATATATTTCTCGAGATATCAGCAAATGAAGTTACTAGATTTGTGTTCAAAAATGAGACTGAGGGCAGCAGGGATTATTTCACTTCCTCACATTGACAAGGAATGCTTTGTTTCCCTTTGTTTTTCGGACTGTTGTGTTGACCTTGGCACTAATAGGAATATGACCTCCCCATGGGGATTACAATGTTTGAAAAGTTCTCATGCCACTTGAGCAATCCTATTTTGATAATATGGGACTGTTGAGGAAAAAATAAGCTGTAAGATTTACAGAAAAACAAAAGACTGTTCATTAATGTGGGGATATGATATCATATGTGCTTGCTTCAAGTTAACTGTTTGTTGAAAAAGTGCCAACTTTACTTGCTCATATCTTGAGAACCACACATTGGATTTCAATGCAAACTTCACCAAAATGCATAGAAAAAGTACCCATCTAAATTATCAAAACTTGATATGACTTTAAATCCTTCTTTTAAATGGCACAGTGGGACTTTGCCAATATTTGTATTTTACCGTACAGTATTTTTAAACTATCCTGAAAACTTTGAAGTATAATTATGTTCACCCTTACATCACTGGTTGGCACTGATTGGCATAGAGCATGTGCAATAGCACATGCATGTATGTTAGGTGTTGTGAGTGTTGTGTTAATGCTTACCCGATTGCACACGAAAGTGGACGAAATAGAATTTACCTTTCATTGTGGCCACAGAGTATGCCACTCTGTCTACTCTTTTGTGGCCCAGCCCGATTGCATGCCAAAAGTAGACAAATTAGAATCTACCATTCATTGTGACCACAGTGTATGCCTATCTTACCTACTCTTTTGAGTCCCAGCCATGACAGCATTGTTTTTTAAACACTGAATGAGTCTATTGTTTATAAATTAATTGTTGTATCATGACAAAAGGTCACTTAGAACCAATGGTGTAGACTTTTACAACTGCAAGCTATGGTGACAATTACAATAGGATGATTGTTATACATACAGAATGATTGGTATACATATTTTGTAAATTTAATTTCCATCTAGTTACAAAAGTTGTTACAAGAGGCAGAAACAGCAGTACATAAAAGTCAGATTAAGGGAAGAAATGGTTGATCACACAATTATTTTGGAAAGTTGTCAGTTTGAGGGTTGGGAAAGTTTGGCATTAGTTGGAATGCATTTGAGTATGTACCACCTTGACTTTGAAGAACTCTCGTCCAAATGAAGATGGCATAACGCCAACTAGAACAGGACTCAGCCAGTCCTTAAAAACAGAGAGGAAGGAAAACAAAAATAAAAATATCCTGAAAAACTGGCAAAAAGGACAGGCAGTAAACATGAAGCAAGCATGGTAAACCCCCATGACTGATGTTATGAGAAAATAAGAGACAAGCAAAACATAATATCAAACATAAAGTATATATTTGAGGCTAGGCACACACTATTAAGCAATCATGATCACTGACTATTAAAGCTGTATTACACCATAGATGCAAAGTTTTAGACAAGCAAAGCTACAAAGCTCAATGACAAACCGAGGGCAGTGTATATGAATTGTTACCAAAGGCAAAAAGAAATACAATGTACATAAAGTGTGTCTAATTTTAAAATCATGAATAGGCCTATTTATCTGGGTAGCACTGTTTAACAAGGTGTTTCTCAACTGGTTGTTGCCATTGTATTGTATCAATTGTATTCTTTGTTAGGGTAAAGGATTAGGTTAGGGATTAGGGCTATCATTAGCCAGTTAGGAAATTTGTTAAACAGTGCCCATTGCCCCATTTATATCACAGAATAAAAAAAAAAAAAAAAAACAGGAAAAGCAAGTTGCCCCAAATTTTCCAAAAATACCCGCCCCACTTCCATTTTCTCGTCTTTCTATTAATTCGAACGTCAAAGTTGGTAAGCCATTCAACATCCAACGAAACACACATTTGATGTAAAAAAGCTTTAAAGACATGCTTGATATTGAAATTAATTTGTCACAGGAACCTATTTTCTGTTCTGAACTCGTGATTTTTCGCTTATTTTTAATCACAATATATACTCAAAAACTTATGATAGACACTTCAACTGCACATTTTCTGGAAACAAAACATGGAAACAACATTTCACTGGGGAGGTAGTGATATCAAGGGTTGACAATTTACTACATGACTCATATACATCCATCAAGTCACCTTTAGTTTTAGAGGAAAAAGCCAAGAAGGGGATGCCAAAGATTCCTGCAGTATAGCAGAAACAATTACAAAACTGAGTAGAAAACTTCAAAAATTATATTATTCAATTTCTTCTGAAAAAAAAATGCTAATTAAGTTAATTACTACATTTCTACAAACTTTGATATGTCCCTGCCTGCTGGATTACAGGAAGTCTCCTTTATAACTGTCTAATTATTGCTTACTTAAAATCTCTGCATAGTGAAAGACATAAGCTACTACAATTTGAATGTGCTGACATGAGGCTGTGTACTCCTTGTTGTCCCTCTCCGATCAACTTTTTCCCCTTCTCCACCCCTTGTTGTCCTAAGGAAATGTTGAGTCCCCCCTTGGAGAAACTTCCCAACCTTTTTTAAGGAGAATTGCTTTTGAGACAAGTCAATGATCTCAAACAGCAACTAGTTGCCCCAACAATTTATAGTGTCCTAGGGAAAATTCTGCCCAAATGAGATATTGTTGTAAATTTTTGTCCATGCTAAGATACAAAATGATTGCAAAAACATAAAAATGAAACATTATTTGTAACTTGAAATGAGGACACAACCAACTAAATATACCCTGTTCATGTATACTGGAAGACAATGGCCTCTATACAAATTTTTACTTTTTTTTTTTTTTGAGGAGGGGGGGGGGGGAAGGGCTCAATTTAATGTGACACTCCCTTGACTTTACTGTGTCAACCACATCATTTTGGATGTTTGCAGTCTAAAACTTAAATCATATGCAGCATATCAGAAAAAGTGTATAGCAAAAAACTTTTGGCTATTGTTACTACTACAGAACACCTACAAAGTGTCCATAGAGTAATAAAATAACTCGCCAGACTCGCCTGAACACAAAAAGAAACTTTTGACCAGATTTGACACTTTTAGTATAATTCATGTAAATTTCAACACTTTCAAAAGAATTGAGGCAAATGTTATGTGCAGGTGATTAGATACATAATTTAAAATAGGTATAAAAATATAGTAAACTAAGGAAGTTAATATCAAATATATATATATATACATATAGAAGACAAAAGAATGTTATTCACCTGGGATTCAAAAAATGACATTTTGCGTAGAGGGTCCTCATCCTCCTCGTCCTATGCAAAAATTGATGATAAGTGATGGGGTTGGGTGAAGAGTAAAATAAAGAGTAATGAAAAATATATATGAGTGGTGAAAATGACAACAAATAATACATGTGTCACATAACAAAATGTGCTTTCAAAGTTTGATTGAATTCCTTTTTTTGTTTGCTTTTGATTTTTTTATTTCTTCAAGCCTTATTCTGCCAAATGAAGGGCCAACAAAATTTAGAGCTCTTCCCTACAAAAATCTTACAAATGAATTTCTGTTTTATTTTTAACAAGTCAGCCACTCCAATGCAAAGTTATGAATTATTAGCGATCAAGGAACTTTAAACAGTTCTTGCAAAGCATTGATAAGCAACTGTACAAATTAAAACAAAATTTTTCAACCCTTTCTGTTCCTATTCTTATAATCTGTGAGATTTGCCTAAAGGCTTTTTTTTCATGAGAAGCACAACTTGTAACTGCCACCAAATATTAAATTAAACCTTTTACTGCATAAGAGCTTGGATGATGTTCTGTTGGATTTATTTCCAAACAGCAAAAACAAAGACCTGTGGGATACAGTTTTGGTATGCTTTTTATTTGGCTAAAGTAAAATGACATTGACAAAAGCAACTCCAACTTAAAATCTGTCCCAAAGTCCTTTGTAATTGCTACTTGGAAAATGGCCTATGATAAAAGCTTCTGTACTTATAAGATCCCGAAATTAATGTCCGAAAACAATAATTAATATTATCACGTTAAAGATAGTACTTTCGATGGGTTAGTCACAATGTTACCAAAGCAATGGCCCCCGTGTAACTATTACAGACATCATGATAAGAAATGTTTCCAGCAAATTTGAAATTAAAATCAAATCCCAAATGATTAATGATTAGGTGGAGCACCCTTACAAAGAAAGGTGCATTGACCTGTGTTTGCAACCATGTGTGATCACACTTTGAAAACAAAAGAAGTCACACATGTTCTTGGGTGGCAAACCTGCATTTTTGAAACCTTCTTCTCACAGGTTTGATGCAGATTTGACACACCTTTCCCTGCCTTTAATATCAAGCCAAAGGTTTTGTAACAGAATTCTTTGTTAACACTAGTTTTAATCACCACACGTTAAATGTGAAGGGAAAACAAAGGTTTTCATGCAAAAACCTGTGATAAACCCTGGAAAAAACATGTGAAACCCTGAGGATTTGGAATGAATTGCCTAACCTTTTTTGTCAGGGCATTCAGTAAGGCCACTGGTCACAGACTAGTAACAGCAACTGACTGAGCCAATTGCCTTTATATTAACACACATGGCGTGTGCTGAGTAATGCTAGCCACCTAGTATATTCTACAACAGCTCAATAATGTAAGCTGGTATTCAAACCAGGGCTGTAAAAATGCTTATTTCCCAAGGAAGGGAGTAAACTTTTTCACAATTAAAACACAAGTTTAAAATGTTTAAAGAAAATGAAATTTTGCTCACATTGCTAAAAGCTTTTCACAAATACTCATATTTCATGGGAAGGGGGCTTTGCAGTCTCCCAAATTTTTTTAAATCTTGCTGTGTTCACTATTGTTCATTCACTGGTTCCTTGCATTTGAAACACAATGTTACATACAGAAAGTATTTCCAATTTTCACATCATGTTACAACTCCAGCATTTAAAGGTCCAATTCTCTCAACCCAAACAGTACCAATTTTCCTACGCTTCTTACTTAAGCCCCTCCCACAACTGTCTGAAATTCAACCTCATCCAGATACAATCTCAGTTAATATTGCTTCAGGGTGAGTACAGGCTATAGAAAAGCTCAATGTGCATAATCAAACCACTCTCAGTCCAGGCTTTGGTACTCTGCCTTTTTTGGATTAGCAGTCAATGAAAAAGCTAAGCAAATTGAGAGTGTCTGTTTCCCCCTACAAGAAGTGTAGTTTGGGGTGCGAGGACTGGCCCTTTAAATTTTCCAAATTTCTAGGGCTTTCAACAGCACAAAATTTACAATGTTCCTTAATTTGTGAGCATGTATTCTAATGCATGAAAAAGTTGAGAATACAAAGTCTTTCAATGACATTATTTTTTTTCCATTCATAGTTAAGTTCCAGTACAACAAAATTGATCCAAAAAATCTAATGATCTAAAAAATTTGAGTTTTTATGAAATTGTCATTCCAGTAAGCAAAGCAGAGGTCTATTTCCTGAAATTTAGCAATCAAGGATCACTGGCCTGAGGAAGGAGTCTATGGGGAGGGGTCTACAGGGAAGGGTCCCCCTTTGAGAAAACTTTGCACAAAAGAGGTCCAAGTGCAAAATGGTGCTACTGTATCTTTTTCTATCTTATGAGTATTTTCATACAGTAGTAAAAATCACATTTATGTAAAATATTCCAAAAAGCCCAACAACTCTCCTGCCCTTTGTCATTTCAAAATCACCATGGCACCCAAAGCAGCACTTTTTTTCTAGCAAAATGGATTTCTTATGAAATCTGCTTTTTGTCTTAGAACAAAATTAAATTGTCACTTATTATGTAGTCCTATATTATGAAAATGTTAGATTTTACCAAATCACCACACCTGGTAGCTTAGTTCTTCCCATAACCAAAACAATAATACACATACAGCATGTTAATGTGCTCCCATTATTATCAGTGAATGGGGTGAACCTCGAAGCTCATCTTTTGCCTCTTTTATAAGCACAAAATAAAATAATTCATGAAGTACCCCAAAGCATGTAATTCTTCCTTCATGGATAAGCAGAAGCAAAACGAAATGCAGGCAACTTAGATTCACTTTT
This sequence comes from Holothuria scabra, assembly GCA_037179385.1. Classification (NCBI taxonomy): domain Eukaryota; kingdom Metazoa; phylum Echinodermata; class Holothuroidea; order Aspidochirotida; family Holothuriidae; genus Holothuria; species Holothuria scabra. Next base: position 2,294,820 of record CM074199.1, read on the forward strand.
CGAGCTTAGAGGAAATAAGAACCTACCTTCATTGGAAGACCCTTTTCTTTCCGATCGTTGTACATATCCCTCATGTCAATAATTTTGTTCTCTAACTTCTCAACTGACCAAATTTGGTGGGAATGATCTCTACGATTAACTTGAATTGCTGGCTCACTCACAATGGATCCTCTCTGGACAAGGCAAATTTTCAAAATAATTTGTTACTAAATCATACGAAATGCAAAAAAAAAAAACAAAATCAGAAATCAGAGTTGCAAATTGCATTATTTCATCACATAAATCTACGGCCCAGATTTTTCAGTAATCAATTTCATTTGTAGAAAGATGCGAACAATTGATTAAAATAAATGTTGACCTTCTAGGGGTCTAAACTTTGGGAAAAACATCTTTAAAAATAAATGTCTAGGACATTTTTGTGCATTGAGAAGTTTTTCCATCACCCCCCCTAATCAACAGCTTTGTCTTGAAATATCATTTGCATATGGCATACAATGACTGATGTATGAGTGCCTTCAATATTTTAAACTCAACCAAAACAGACTGCCAAACAAAATTTTTTGTACTTTCAGTAAAAAATGAGCAACATAATGTAAAGTTCAGTATTAAATATGTAAACAACAACTCCTAAATCCTGCAGTAATAGAGAACTTTGACTATCTCTAGAGTAAAAATATGACAAATTCAAATAGTTCCTGCTATGTATAAAACCAGGTTCCCTATCCCCCTTCCCCGTCCCCACCCCTGCCCGGCCCCTTCCCTCAGAAAAAGTGAACTAAAACTCACCCTTCTATTTGCTGATAAATTGCATGCTGGAATTTGTAAAGTGACTCGGAATTCTGTATGCTTGCCCATCTCTTCAGCCAAGAAATTAGCCTCTCGTACTAGAGCATTGGCTTTCACGACATCTTCTCTTAATTTGCTTATGCCTTGACGAAAAAGTTCTTCTCTGTAAGGAATGAGATAGATCAATAGCTTACATTCTAATTTGTAGTAAATCTTTGGGGAATGAATGGCTATAATTATGTTAACAATCTTTAGCTGACTGTTATCTTCCAACCTAGTGTTTTCACTCTCCTTAAAAGAAAACTATGAGGTTGGCATGCTTTCAAAATCCATCTCAATTCCAAACACCCACAGGTCTCTGCTCAACCACTGAGTACCATTTATATACACTACACTGAGAGCACATGGACATTTTCTTTTCTAAGTTCTTCAGATGGACAACACTACAAAAATTGGTGAGTGTAATGCACCCTTACCCTCAAACAAAAATCCTAAATTCATCCCTGATCCCCCACTTTTGAGGTTCTGGCAGAATCCCTGACTATGTGTGCAAATCCATAAACATTTCCCCCAAAAGACTAACTTAAACACAATTTTTTCTCAAAACCAAAAACCAAAATCACCAACCTTTCATCAGCCCATTTCTTGTAGCCCTCTTCACCCTCATCTTCCTGTTTGTATCCTTCATTGCTTTCAACTTTCTCACTATACGACATATTGCTGAAGAGTTGTTGCTGGGGCAAGATCTGTTTTCGTAAATGTTCAAGCTCTCGTTCGTATTGCTCTCTTTGTTGGGCAAGGGCGCCCTCTTTGTCCTTTTGATGCTGGGATTCAAGATGCTGCATGGCAGCTGCCACAGGGTCTAGAAGTAAAACAAGGAAACAAATTTTTACAAAATCTACCTATCAACTCTTTTTCAATCTATTTTTATGATACATTTCATATATACCTGTTTGATATTAGCTTCACCATTGACTGCCGATTCCTCAGAGCAACTGACACTCAAATGATGGAATGATGGAATTCCCAAGATAATTTTCCACAGAATACCTCCCACTCAGAAAATGCTCACACACAGAAGCCATTTGACAAGTTCCACAGACTACCCTGACCAGAATACTTGGAATTACAGTATCCTTGATAAGATTGTACAGACGTGGATTTTGCAGTCAAACCTGAGTTCTGCACTAGATGCAACTAAAAAGAATGCAGATCTATGTCTTACTTTTGGTATGCTTCACTCATCATGCAAACATACATCTATCATATACTGTATGTAATACAGAATATCCCTAAATGAAATGTGGCAGTCATCAAAATTTTCAAAATCACCCCTCCCTAATTCCTGTATACTCCCCCAGCTGGCATAAGAGCTAAAGCAAGTAATATTCCACATAAAGGTATATTTCACACTGCAATCACCAGGTTTATAAATTTATGGTCGTGAGACAAATTCCCTCTTTCTGTTAAAATTGTGTGCACCATCACCCTTTCCGCAGAACTGAATTTTGGGTTTGAGAACAATGCATCAAGAAGAAATTTGCATACCATGCATATGCATACTATACATAAATTTGCATCCTATATATTTGCATATGAGTATCTGAGCACCTTCACCAGAATTGCAATTAACAGCTGACACACTTTCCAAAATGCATCAGCAAATTAATTATACCAAATACCAGGGTTGTTGATTTCTTTTTTTCAAAAAATCATGATTTAAATCAGCAATTTAAATTAAATAAATCGATTAAAATCAAATATTTGCAATTAAATCATGATTTTTTTCAATTAAAATCATGATTGTAATCATGATTTTAATCACTGTGATTTAAATCAAATGACCCTGCCAAATGACCCTCAATGATGTATGCAGATGAGATAGATTTGGTATTACAGCCTTCTTGCACCCCCCCCCCACCATCCCCTCAAAGTGGGATACCTCTTCGGGTACACTAAAACATTACAATTTACAATGTGTTTTGTCATTCCGAGACATTACATTAAAAATTAAAAATTCCTAGGACTTGATATGTTGCATTTTTTATAATTTTGTTAATATCATTACATGTTGTTTTGAGGATTGTGGTTAAGATGAAAATTGCACTTAAAGCAACATATATTGTTACTCTGATGGCCATGATGGCTAGGGGATTGAAGCAAACTTTCAAGGAAGTACTGAGAGGGTCAAGTAGTTAGAATTAAAAGCACTTAAAGCAGATGTTATTCCACATTTCATGGGGAGAGGGTTGGGAGTGCAGGTTGAATCAGTAGAAACAGGTCAGGTACAGCAGGTAGAAGCAAAATAGATCAAAAAGGAATCTCAATCATTTCAGAGCATTTTTCCAAGGAGGGATAATGGGGGTAGGGAAATAACACAAGATTACAAATCAAATTATCTTTCAAAGTTGATGTATTACTGCAGATGATTCGACTCATTTCTGGTGACAGGCTGCACAGTCAAAAGGTTAGAGCATCTGACTTACAGCCAGGAGGTGTGAAGTTCCAGTCCTGGCAGGTTCATACTGAAAGCTTTAAAATTGGAGCCTTCTGTCACTGTACTTGGTGCTCAGCATAAGCAATGGAATAGGGAAAACAGACCAGTGAGCCACAACTGGAAAAGGGCTAAGGGGAGGACCCTAAACTGAGCCATAAAACTTCATCTAACTAACCGACTCACTTTTGATGAAACTAACTTTTGGGTAAATACACTTCTTTAACCTCTAAATAATATTCTCATCTCTCCTATGGTAGACATACATATTAGAGGGTAGCAAACCTTGATCCCAACCCATTTTGCTTACAGCCCTACATTTCCTATAAAAGGGTAATTGACAAAAGAAACCATTAAATGTATTTACATAAGCTGAGCACCCCCAGTTTTTAGGGAGCATAGCTTTTTCTAGTCCACAGCAGTTGGCAGATTACTACTATATTTACTGTTCTCTTACTGAATATTCTGAACAGCCCAGTGACCACAAGCAGTCCACTGGGCAAGTTAATGAGGCAGCCATGAGTAGAGACTACAAGCAGGGAATAATAACCTTTCAGTTAAGCATAGATGTAAAGCTCATTTCCCTGTCAGTGCACAGAGTTAAAGACGCTCATTGAGTTAATATCGATAACTTAATGAGAGTCTCAAAGGGCTACTACCACATGACAAGGCTTTTTAGTCAAGTTTCAAGTCCAATAGTCACAGAAAATGTTAAAATTTTGAATGCTCGAGGTTCCTGACTTGTAATGGTTTCGTACATAATTTGAAAAAGTGTCTGGTCACAAAGTTTTGAAAACCGACTTGAACCGTTAAGTACTCACTTATAATACAGTTATCTGTATGTAGGGTATGAGAATTGTCTAAAATTGATCATTTGTCATTGGTATTTGGAGAAAACTTAACATGTTTGGAAAAATTTGTTGAATTTCAAGAACCAAATCAATGAGCTGCTTTAAAAGTAGCCATTGTTTCCTTGTCTGTTGACTGCTGGGGACTAGAAACAGCTATGCTCCCTCGGTGGCATAAGGTCAAAGGTCTTCACTAAGCCAGTCCTTCCATAAAATAGGAAAGTAAAGTTAGTATTGTGTATTTAGGTTATTTTAGCTATTAAGCATGACCACATTTCACTGTGGCAGCCTGGGCAATGGTACATAAACTAGATATTTTAATGGCACACATCATGCTTTGTCCTACAGTACATATACTGTCTCCAGTTATTAAGGATGTATAAATTGTTAATAATGGGGTTTTTGTTTGTTTTGTGGGGAATTTGCTGCTTCCTTGGTATAAAATACTATGAAAAAAAAAAAACAATGCATGCTCCCCACACTGTAAGTGATGTCAATAGTAAAAGGCAATGTTAGAAAAAAAAATATATACCAATAGCTTGCTTCTTTACGTCACATGCAGTAGAAATGAGAGGCCAATGTAGCATTAGCCACAAAAACCTCCTTGAAGAATGAACATTGATGGATAATATTAACGAGATTATCTTTGATCATTGCAACTTGCTGGGGTTAGAACTGGTGCCATTTCACCATGAAGCAAATGTATACAGTATGCATAGATATACATATAGAAGTGAATAATGTTAAGTCGTATATTAGGGCAAGGTGGCCAATTAGACAACCCAACCGCATTGTTTGCTATCTACACTACAACTAGTTGCACATATGCTCACAAGCTGTAATCCCAAATACTTGAGAAATGTCAAAATTTTTGAAAGTTTCACAATCATGTCATGAGTTCACTACTACCTTTGCTGACTCTATTGTGTAACTTTGGTTTCCTGATTTTCTCAGCAACTGTAGGATAAGGGGTAGATAGCAAAACAAATTACCAAATTAGGAAATCCTATAAACATAGGGTATGTTTGTAAGGATTTTGTAATTGAAGAAAACACTCCGACTTACACAGACAGAACAACCTCAAGTGACTGATTCCCACAATTTCCAGAAAAAATTGGAATATTCAAGTTTACACGGAGAAATGATAATAATTAGTTTCTAATTCCCCCAATCTCTGTACAACTAGGTTACTGGGGGATATAAAAAGTACTTAAAGAACCTTTTGGAAAACATTAATTGTATTCAACTATTCCTTCACCATATTTTATGGGTCCATGTTTCACAGCATAACACATACTGTAGCCATGCAGGCAGGGCAATCTGGGAATCATGGTTGTAGAATATTGCCATGGTATTCCCAAACTGTTGTATGAGGCAACTGAAGGGGAGGACTTGAACCATGTTAAACACTTGCAAGACATTTAAATTTAACCTGTCTATGTAGATGACACTATAAAACACATTCATGTTAGTGGGTCAAACATGCATCAAACTAGCTAAATAATTCATGTAGGCCAAGCCTATGAATATGCATCAACTTTCATTATTTCTACACAGAGATTTCCAAAGTAGGTTAAGGTCATTAGAAAAATTTTCTTTTACATGAGATTCTTCAACGCTTTTTGCTTGTCAAACTAGACTTGATAACTGCATCTCTGCTAGATGACTTGCCAATCTTAACAGGGGCACAACACCTACAATGACATAAAAAATATGCCACAGGAGCATTTATCTCAGCAGCCATCAAATGTTGTGATTCTATGAGTCATTTGTGTTTGGAGATACCATCTAGACAGGTTTACCGCATTAAACAAAACTGGAGTCATTAAATGACTCGGGGAGAAAAGTGGTGACTCGGATGCAAAGTCACATATAGGGCTCAAAAATAGCCTCTCAACAGTGAGCCATGATCAGTGTTTTCAGGGGATCCGGTCTACATCGACGGTCCACTAGAATTAATGAAACGGGTCATTACCCAACTTTGTGAGGGATGTTACGACTCTCAAGTGGTCATGTTAGTATTATCAACACTGATTAATGATCTGTGTTAGGACATAACACCTACACCAAAGGTTCATTAGATTACAGGACACTGGATACACTTCCAAATTTTCTTAAGTTCTGAAAAGAAGTTGTGGCTTTGAAGGAGTCAGTTAAGTGGCCACAGACTACTCTCAACAATTAGCCAAGATCAGTATTGAAGGTACCATTTAAAAAAGGTTTTTTAAATTAAATGTTCACTAAACCAAAGAAAGACCATGATACCTGATAATTTACTTCCAGTTAGGAACAGGGTTAGCATTTGAATTTGATACGTGATTAGGTGTAAGATTTCAATAAAATTAGCTTCAGGTTACAAGAGTTAGAACCTGTGTTAAGATGATGCATAAGGTTAAGATTAGTCCAGTAGATATATATTCGGTGAAGTAGATCTAATCTTGTAAAACTTCAATATAGTGAATGCTGCCCTCTATATTCACCCACTTCACTGAAGTTGTGTGAAAGGAAAAGGGCAAAGTCTCTGACCAAAGTAATGAGATATTGTACATGATGTATATAGTGATGAAGTACTTTAAGGAGCTGATGAATTGATGGTCACATCTTTATAAGGATTTTGGAGGGTGATACAATATAACAAAGCTTATATGTAGCATAATAAGTCAAGTTTCACATCCAATAGTTACGCAAAATGTTAAAATTTTCATTTTTTTCTTTTAAACATTTATTTCTATGTAGGATATGGAGACTGTCTAAGTTTGACCTTTTGTCATTAATTGTGATTGGAAAACAACAGGTTTGGAAAAACTTGGTGATTTTCATGAGCCACCTCAGTGAACCTCTTTGATCACTTTCCTATGCATTCAATGACTTTCTGATCCACTTCAAGTAATTTTCCATTATTTTAGCTCCCACTTTCAGCCTACGTTTATTTTCAACTCTTTTGGCCTCATCGTCCCTTAACAGCCACACTGGCAAAAGGCCATTGCCAATGTTGGGCGAAGACCACTCTTAGACATAAAATGAATTTATACATAGCACCACTAATTTGGAGTTAGTTAGATGGAGTTTTACAGCCCAGTTTCCAACCAATTGGTTCAAGTCAAGCTGGCCACAGCCTTTCTTCCAGTTGTGACTCACTGGCTTGCTTTCCCTACTCCATTGCTTATGCTGAGCATCACCCACAACGGCAGTAGGTTCCTTTTTTAGAGTCTTTGGTACCACTAATTTGGAGGCTGCATTCTTCACATACTCCATACTTAGACCTACTAAATGGTGCACAGTACATTGCTGTGGAACCAGGAATCAGGTCCTAACTAAGAAGCAATAAGTACAGTGTACACACAATAATGCTTGTTGCTGTGAGGGGTTTTGGCCAAGGCTTGCTTTTGTCCCTAAAGTTTATAAAAGGTAATAAATATACCATATTTTTAGTACTTAATGAAAGATTTTCCAACTTGGAACAAAATCTGTGTTTACTACATTTTTGTTGGAAGGTTATTTCTTATAGAAAAGAAAAACTGAAATAGCGTTCCCATATTCAGTAGTTGGTACTAGGGTTGGGCGGTATACCGGTACTGAGGTCAAAACCCGTACTAGAGGTTCAGGTAATGAAAATACCAAAGATATTTTGTGTGTTACTAATACAGGTTCTTGATAAAATACTGGTACTTGAAAAAATTACCGGTACTCGTTATATTCGCTGAAAAAAGTAACTTTTAGGATGTGTGGATGGTTAAAATATTTAGACCTAGGATACACAAACATTTAGAGCAGAACTTCCTACACGGTAATAAACCCAATCAAACACCCAGATGCATTCAAGTGCAAGACAACATGGGGGCCATGCGTGGCTAAGTTTCCTTCCCCCCGCCCCCCCACCTTCCCTACCCAAGAGTTGAGAACCGGTACTGCTCAATACCTGTTCGGTGTGTTTTATTTTCACGGTACTGCCCAACCCTAGCCAGTACCACACTGTACAAGAATGTCAGTCTTGAGATAATGGTAGCATGCATGGGCGTGGTCCTTTGAGAGTAAACACTCAGCTTACCGTTCATCATTTCTTGCATAGCCACTTCATTCTGAGCATAATCAAAATCATAACTCTTGACAGTTGTCTCTGGAGTCTGTGTCTCTACATCTGGAGTAGTTGTCTCACTGCAACCTAAATTCAAAATAAAAAGACAACATTGGTGTCTCAAGGCAGAGTATCCTGAAATACCTAACAAACATACAAACAAGCAAACATTCATTGTAGCAATATGACATGTTTTTAAACAGGTGCCTACCTGATACTTCAGTGTGGTATAAGGTAACACTGACTCTTAAATCAAGATAACTTAATGAAATGAATTTCCAATCTGCTCCACTTCAAAATGTCGCAAAATAAATCCGGGCATCCACACATTTGTGGACAAAACATAGTCTCTGCAAAGCCAGTTGTTTTCAATTTCCAGCTGCCAACCATAGATGGTAACAGGCCAATGACAAAGTGATCCCAGCAAAAATCATATCTTCTTGGAAAAGAACTTGACTTTCCCTGCAACTTTTGAGAATACCTGTCAATATGCATCACACTAACAGACCAAATTAAGCCTGGTGATGTGTATAGCATTTAATCATGGCTGAGGCAGCTGCAACTATTAGATAGCTACAGCCTATGGTTTTGACTTGGTGCCCCAAGAGAGTTGGACACTGTTCAACTGTCTCCACTTAATCTGCAAGAGTGAAGAGTGACTGCTCATCAGCAGGCCTTAAGTTTTAAAATAACGGTGTTGGCTACAAATCACTTTCATCAAGAGATTAAGGAGTGTGGTAGGTATGCTGTTTTATTTTAACCTCAATATATTGATATGAGCTAAGATTCTTCACTAAGGTGTGCAGAAAATCACACCCCTAACAGTTATTTGAGATGAAAATGGTGTAATGTATTCAAAATTCAAGGTCTGCATCAAGAGTTCAATATCTATTTCTCAACGTTAGCCAATTTTCCAAGAACAGCCTCAGATCATAATTCACTAAATAAACCTTAACCAGAACCACACTTTCACATTCGCCATTACTGTTTCTAATGTAAAGGCTGTGCTGTGGTTCCATTTGACTTTGAAAATTAAATCACATAGCATGTACAAGCATTACTTTACTCCTTTGCCTGGTTAAGTCTGTCATCTCTATCAAAACACATTTACCAGATAAGTGCTATTTATTTTTCGATCCGGTAGCGACAAATTTTCAAATGTTTTGCAACTAGTTTGCGACCTCACAGTAAGTCCTTTGAAACCCATCAGGGTTGCATGGCAAGGTTGGAAAATCATGCCATTTATGGTTCTTATAGCTTAAAATGGGAGAAGATTTAGAGATCAAAAAATTAACAAACAAACAAATTGCACCTATGTGATGGACTGACTGTACTTCAAGTACTTACCAACACCTGGAGGTCTTGGACAGTTGATTCTGAAAAAGTGATAGTTTCCTAAAAGAATTCTATCCCCATGTCTAAGTGGTGTCTTCCCTTGTATATGAGTACCATTCACACATATTCTGAAAAAAAATGAATTCACCTTTGGTATACATCAAAAGAACTTACACAAACTCCTTGATATAAAATAAGAGACCCAAAATAAAATCAGTGATTTCAAAATCATCATCACTGTTATTTTGCAATACATATCCCAATTGATCTGCATTAGTCTCAGCTTGTCCTTGTATTCCCCAAAACTCACTGGTTCGGGGATCTACGAGCCCAGATACTCACCTCCTAATTACAATACGTAACCCAACTTACCTCGGGTAACCCTTTGGCAAGTCAACAGCATGACAGGATGGATATCTAAATAGGAGGTGAGGAGGGGCGACGTAGATTTCCCAATCCTGTCCCAAATAGTCCTTACCAATCCCAGTAAAAATGCCCCTACAAATTTCCACTTATACCCAGACAGCCCCAATCATCCAACCTGTCACAATTAATTCCAATAAAATCTGATCTGCCTCTTGTCCTTTCCAATGTAACTAAAACTTTGGTTGAATTTTGCATAGGGTTGTTTAATGATAACAAAGCATTACCTTCCCACTCCCCCAGCAAACATGTTTATACCTTATGGTCAATCTTTTAAAAATATTGATATATCCCTACATGAGGACAAATGTTGTAATGTCATTATGTTGAAACCGCAATAGATTCATAGAACATACTGTTAAAACTTTAACGTTACAATGAGTGCCCACTCTTCAACATTGTATTGTTCACAGCAGTTAGAAAAAAATCCTATTAAAAGTAGCCTTACAAAAATTGACAATACTGATATTCCCAATATTGTAGTGTTGATATTTGGCAACATATAAATGAGTGAAAATTGCAGTGTCTGCACATCCCTCCTTTGTACAGCCAAGTACAGTTTCAAAGTAACTACACCAGGTTAAAGTCTGGCTGAAATGTCCAAATAAAAACCTGAAACTTACCAAACCATTTCCTTTAAACAGACTTAAGTAAAAACCTCTTTTGCTGTCTTAGCTCCCTAAAATTTGAATAACTAGGTCAATTTAAGATGACTTGTCCTTTTAAAACTGTTTTTACATTTCCTGACTTAGAATGTCCATCATACAATTAAGTGATTTGGGCTGATTTGCTGCCAGAAACTAAAGGGCTAGAGCAGTCATCCCAACTTGAAGTAGTGTAGTAGACTGTAGACTGTTACCTTCTATGGAGGGTTAATTCTCTAGGACTGGCAACATAAGGGAATATGAGTTTATTTTCAGTTTCAGAAATTTACACACTTGAGAAAGCACTTGCCAAGCTGAGTATTTGCTAAATATGTCACTCAAATGCAAAAAGTAATGTGCTTTGAGGATTTTTTCACTGAAATGAATGTGAGCCCACCTCACCAACACCCTTCACCTCATACCCTTTTTTCTGTACCTGCCATTTTCAATGGGAATAAAGAACACATCAAATACATTGGTCACTGAGATAGAGCAGAGCATTATGAGGCCCCACTACCAACCATTACCTCACCCCCCACCACCACCCATCATCTCCCCCACTACTCATCACATCATTCATACCTGCATTTCTCGATGGGTGTAATGAATACATCTAATACATTGGTCACTGAGATGGTGCAGTGCATTACAAGTCCCCAACCACCACAAATCACCCCCTCACACACCTTTCTCCAAACCTGCCATTCTCAATTGGATGAATACATACAAAAGATCGAAAATTGTGATGGTGCAATGCATTGTGGGTACCACACCACTACCTATCACATCAACCCTCCAACCAACCACCCACCAACCTCATACTCCATTCTCCATTAATGCCATTCTTGATAGAAGTAATGAATACATCTAATACATTGGTCACTGAGATAGAGCAGAGCATTACGTGGCCCCACCACTAACCATTACCTAGCCCCCCCCCCCCCACCACTTATCATTTCCCCCACTACTCTTCACATCATTCATACCTGCCATTCTCAATGGGTATAATGAATACATCTAACAGATTGGTCACTGAGATGGAACAGTGCATTATGAGGCCCCACCACCAACCATCCCCTCAGAACCCCCACCCTCACCCCCACCACCACCAACACCTCCCCCTACCACTCCTCACGTCATCCATACCTGCCATTCTCGATGGGAGTAATGAATACATCTAACAGATTGATCACTGAAATGGTACAGTGTAGTGGCATGATTCCAAGACCAGTCAGCTGTATGTCAGGTGGGGGGTCAATATCTGGACGACCAATCACAGTATGTTCCTGTAAAAATAATAGATATATTATTTTAAGTACAAAACTTTAATCAAATGCACTTTAGTTGAACATTTGAGGCATAACATCAAAGGTTTACAGCTCAACATAGCCATTCTTGCACTATTTCATTCAATCCATGGCAAAGGATCAAAAATCATTTTACTTTGGGTCATTATGAAGCAAATATTGTTTTAAAAACACATGACTCCTTAAATTTCCTTAAATTGGATGCTGATGAAGAGCAAACAATGATGAAACAGAAAACTCTTATTTTCATTTTAAAAATCATAAAAGTCTCATCTGGGCCTTACACCAATTATATTTTCACAGGCACAACAAAGAATTTACAGATGAAACCTTCTGTCAGTGTGCATGATACTGTACTTTGAATAAGCAATGGGCTAGGGATAACATCCTCTGCCCCACAACTGAGAGAAAGGCTGTGAGTACTGCAAGATTAAACCTGAAGGTTAGAAGTTGAGGTGTAAAACCCTATCTAACTTACCTTACCAGTGAATAGTTTTATAATATTTAGCAATCCAACATGTTCCCCCTGTGGGCTGGGGGTTGTAAAAAATGCCTACCGTGTTCCCCACCTGTCATAAGAGGTGACTTAACGGGAGGACTTGAACAGTATTTGAACAGTATGACACTATATAACACATTTGTGTTGGTGTGTCGTTGAATCTTATCTAACTAACTAACTAACCAATAATGTAGGATGAAAACGTAAGGACCTACATGTTGCTGCGCAACTTCAATGCAAGTAGTTTTCATTAAAGGGGCTCACTGAGTTGATATCGATAACCTACTGAGAGTGTTAAAAAGTCACTACCACATGACAATGCTTATATTAGCCTAATCAGTCAAGTTTCACATCCAAATTTTATAGGAAGCATTAAAACTTTGAATTTTGTGGTGTCCTGACTTGCAACTGTTTTGTACATAATTTGAAAAAGTGTCTGGTCACAAAGTTTTGAAAACTGAATTGAGCCCATTAAGAACTCATTCATAAAACAGTTATTTGTTGGTATGATATTGGTATTGTTTAACCATTTGTCATTGGTATGTGAAAAAAAACTGAACAGGTTTGGAAAAATTCGTTTAATTTCATGAACCAACTTAATGAGCCGCTTTAAAGTTAAATTTGCAACGTACTCAAATTATTAAACCAGTTTAGACTTAGGATCTCAAAAAGAAAATTGTGATGAAACATACTCATTACGTCACCAAAACAAACATGAATTTCTGACCACACTTAATTACTTCAAATACAACACAACCTTAGCATCTTAAACTGTTAAAAATTTTCTTAAACATTCTTACAGTCTTACTGTTTGTAAACCCTACTGTTAAGATTCAATCAATCAATCGATACATCAATTAATCAATCAATTAACTGATCAATTATTCCATATCACCTTTAAATAATAGACAAGGAGTTCGTTTAAGGATGGATCCGAGTTGAGGTTAACTAAAAACGCACGATCTCTCTCTACTTTTATACCAGATGTTTCTACTGATATGCCCATTTTCTCTAAAGCTGTTTGCCTTTCCTGTAAAGATGAAAAAAGTGAAAAATTAGGATATCATGCATTATTTTAAAACAAGGGAGGGAAAAGAGAAGAAAGAGCTAGTGGAGGCAACTGAAACAGGTGTAGACTCACTTTGCATCCCCAAATGGATTTTCGCAATTTGAAATTAAGATGAAACTTTTTAACTAGGTAACTTCATTTCAAACTATCTAAATGGACACCCAACCTACCAGTGTGATTATCCAAAGTGATAGCCAACTTTAAGGGAAATAAATATCGCACTTGTTTCACAGAAAAATATTATACTTTTCAAACCAACACTTATGGACAACAAAGGTTTAATTTACATACTTCTGAATAATGTAGAAGAATTTAAAAAAATTGAAATCTATTTTGAAGAGTCCTTTTTACATAAAATAAATAATAAAAAAAAAAAAAAACCCAAGAATAAATTGAAGAGAAGTGAAGTGTACGATCATGCTTCTGGCTATGGAATACCTCTTGCAAAGCAATAAAACCTACTGTCCCTGCAAAAAAAAGTTCAGGAGGTGCATTTTACCTTGTGAATTTTTTCTGTATTTTGTAGTTTTTCTTCCCAACTAAGAGTCATCTCTTTAATCAGTTTTTCTGACTCTGCTAACCTCTCTTTGAGATTATCTGCTTTCATACTCTGTGAATATAACATCAAATGAAGAAGCTTTAAATGAACACATGTGACCAATCATTTACAATAGAAAATACCATCTTAGATCTACAAATACACCTGCAGAATGTTTACAGTTCCCAAGTAGTGACGGGAGAGGGTTCAAGTTTAAGCTGCCTAGCTTCACTATAGGTAGCATCTGAAGAACAGTTGGAAATTCTTTCATAATAATTCATAATAATTGTATTATTTTTTGTCTTTCCTTGTGAGAGTTGTCTTAACCCTTTACCATTGTGCTCCAACTGGGGCATATTTGCGCGTCTCGGGAGTGGGCAGAAAAGCGGATGTAGCACGCCCCGCATCAGCTTCCGTAGGCTATTGACCCTGTGACCTTAAACTATTGTCTCTCTTGTTGTTGTGGCTGAATTTTCGGGTAACTACTCGCAATTTCGAGCTCCGTGTGAAACAGTAAAGATGGGTGACAGCCAGGCTCTCCGTATGCGTCCAAAAGGACCCAAACAACGGTAAAGGGTTAACAACAAAATGTCTTTTTGGATAATCGGTTTGTTAGATGAGGTGTAATCGCTCAGCGTCTAACCAACTGGTTCAAGTCGAGACAGCCATGGCCTTTTTTTCTAACCAACTGGTTCAAGTCGAGATGGCCATGGCCTTTTTTTCTAACCAACTGGTTCAAGTCGAGATGGCCATGGCCTTTTTTTCTAACCAACTGGTTCAAGTCGAGATGGCCATGGCCTTTTTTTCTAACCAACTGGTTCAAGTCGAGATGGCCATGGCCTTTTTTTCTAACCAACTGGTTCAAGTCGAGATGGCCATGGCCTTTTTTTCTAACCAACTGGTTCAAGTCGAGATGGCCATGGCCTTTTTTTCTAACCAACTGGTTCAAGTCGAGATGGCCATGGCCTTTTTTTCTAACCAACTGGTTCAAGTCGAGACAGCCATGGCCTTTTTTTCTAACCAACTGGTTCAAGTCAAGATGGCCATGGCCTTTTTTTCTAACCAACTGGTTCAAGTCGAGACGGCCATGGCCTTTTTTTCTAACCAACTGGTTCAAGTCGAGATGGCCATGGCCTTTCTTCCAGCTGTGGCTTACTGCTTTGTTTTCCCTTCTCCATTGCTTGTGCTGAGCCATATCTTTCCAACTCACATGCAAATCAAAATCAGACAAGATTTATACACCTTAGATTGGTTTAAGTGAAAATATTTCACCACATTACTTAAGTTCTTTCATTTCTTCTTAGGTGGTGGACATTTAATAAATCCTTCCAAATGACAACACCTTCTTGATGTTCCAAAGCCCCTTTACAGTAGTACATTCAGTGAGATTTAATGACACAGCAACACGAATGTGTTATATAGCGTCAACCAGATAGAACAGTAAAGGTTTGAGTTCAAATTCAGTTTCAAATACAGTTCAAACACCATGGAAGTCTTTCCTTTTAATTTCTCTTAAGACAAGAGGGAGATACCAAGGACATATTTTACAACACCTAGCCCAAAGGGGTTTATAGTAAGCACTCATATCCATGGGTCAAAAGATAAACTACATTGCTCCTAACCAAATTTTATTCTTTCCATATTTTATGATTCTGTTCAAATCTGAAAAGTTTCTACATATCAAAAGTTAAAGTATTTCCCACTTCAGAAACTTGAAAAAAAATATCCACTGCTTTACATGAACAAGATGTCAGTTTTAAAAACCAAAGTGCTCCATACAGACCTTGTACATTGACATCGTACTACATGATGTTGACATGTTTTTAATTACAATAAGAGCATGTTGCGCACATCACATTGATTTTGCAAACCATAGACCAATGAGAATACCCAAGTTATCACACAAATTTGACGGTCCACCTTGCAATCACATGCAACTCAATTGCTATATGGCATATGCAAAAGGTGTATTAAAAATATTAAGACCATAGTTTTCCTAACTTTTTTTCTCAAGGCAATCCCATTTCAGGTAACAGCACCAAACTGCAACCACAATAGACCAGTCTGAAGTCTATTCAAGGAGCAGTATTACACAATAGGTCAAAGGTAACACCTTTATGTGAGTTTAGAGCTGATGGTGGGATGTTAATCACAAAAAAGCAATATGCTATATGCGGTCAAAGCAGCACTCAGATGTTTTGTTACCAGTTGACCCGAACACAAAGATCATGTACCCATGCGAGGATATAATCTTTGAACTTATCAATTAATGTACACCCAAAGAATCAAGATAGTTGCTTCCGCAACTTACTGCTCCTAGAGTGACTGCCAGAGTTGTGCAGCTGTCATTGTGTAGAAATTGCATTTAACTTTACAAAGTGGTCTGTGTTCATGCCTGATCAAGCAAGTATGTAGTCTCTAGCCAACAGAACAGCTAGAGATAGATAGCTTCATGATAGATAATGGAGTGACAAATTTTCAAATTTTTGGAACTAGTTCGTGACCCCATGATTGGAAAAATATGATTTACAGTGATCTTTTGAGGAATTGTAGGGTTCATTTTACTTGTTTAAATTCATAAAAGGTCAAAAATAAAAGAGACAGTTGTACTTGTAAATGTCACTCACCTCTGCTTCTATGAGCTGATTCCTAAGAGTAGTCACCTCCTCCCTCAAGTCTCGGATTATCTGAAAGACAGAAACAAACAGAAGACTGTACAGTGGTGCTATCAAAAACACACTTAGAAGCAAATTGACAACTTACATATAACTATCAATCTGAAAAATAAAAGCTGTCTCACGACAACAAATTGGGATGTTTATGTTTGCAACTATTAAATTTTTCAAAACACTCTTCTTACTAACATTTAAAATTATACAATGATAAATTTACACTTTCAGATTTGCACAAGAGTCCCCAAAAGATACATGCCAATTAGAGAGGGGATCTCACATGAGGATGCGAATGTCAAACAGGGACAGAATATTAGCACTAACTTCAAACTTACTAATCACCTATGTTGTAAAAAATCTGGAAACCACCAGAGACCATCTCATCCTGGGAGGTGATCTGCATATGCAATGGAATAGAGATATCAATCTAGTGCCCAACAACTGGGAAAAAGCAGTGGGTGCCACAAGATTAAATCTGGTTTTTAAGTTGGGGCATAAAATACCTTATTTAAACTAACCTAATCTGGGAGGCATTTTCTAACAGATGCAATGATAGTCCATACAAGTGCTCTATTAGTGAAAAGTTCATGCTAAAACTTTCTCTCATTTGGCACTCAATACTTGCAAAATCTTCAAGGAACATTTTGAATACCTTCAAGGAACATTTTTGAACAGAGGGACTGATGGGGAGGGAGGGGATGGGGGGGGGGGACAGTGGGTGACTAGTTTCAGCATGAGCAAACCAGGGCAGACTTTTAAGATTTTCTTTTCCTTACCCTTGCATTAGGATCTTCATTGATGACAGCGTGGTTGACGATTCTCTTTGCTCGGTCAGCATACCGTAGAGTTGATAACGTTTCATCATAATTATCATAAGCTGGACTGACTGTAGCTACCATAACAGTTTTACTATTTCCTCCTAAACTATCCTGTAAGTAACAATGAAGAAACACAAGAAATATCAGTCAGTGGATCGAACTGATCTAACAAACATTAGTTTTCTGCAAAAATACTCACAATCTGAAGATAAAAGCTGCTGTAACTGACAAGGCCCTAGAAGAATGGAAACTCCCCATAGCAAAATGCATGGGTCAAAAAAAGTTGGAAACAAGGGAGGCTTCTTCCCAATTTTAGGTGCTGGAAGGAAATTATGACAATCAGGGGAAATTTCCCTTTTCTGGACATCTAACTATAGGGAGAATTATGCGAATTTTTTCTCTTTACCTAAGAAATATGGTAACTCCCTTCCTGGGAAAGAGGAATTTTCCAGCCTTCCCACCTGTTTTATTCTGTGTAAGGCTGCATGGAAGTTCAAAAATCTGTTTCATTTTAGTTTGTTTCAGGGTGTAGTTTCCTGACGTAAAGGTTCTATCTTTTATAGACAAATCTGAGCAGCTAGTGAAGGGGCCAATAGTGGGGTCCTTTAGCCTTAAACTATCTTAATTTCATTGTCAACATGCAATGCTAAACCCTCACATTCGATGAAATTATGGGCATCAGAATGTATTTTACTGTACAATCATCCATGATACATTAAAAAAAGAATTGGAAAGATTTAATTTGACGGACCCTAGTTATTGACGACTTAATACACCACCGCTTCACTAATCGCATTCGTCTATAGCAAAATGTACTTAAGTCCATAGTCTTCCTTCTTTACATTGCATTTGTGAAAAGACATTTAACTTATCAGCTGGATTTAAGACCAATTCAACAAAACCATATCACCCAAATAGCCTAAGTGACAAGTGTGTCATACGGCTTGAAGGAGTCACATCGAGATGAGCCTCTTTTGCTTTCCTCAGGTGTCTGAAGTTGTTATTTCAGCACCATAGCTTACAGCAGCTGCTTTTACTTTCCTTTCTATTTTTCTTTCTATTCCTATGAAATACTGCTAAAGGCTCCAAATTTATTTTGCATTTTCTGTGAAGGACAACCAAATTTCTGATACTGGTTGTCCAGAGGACAACCAGATATATTTGCTAAACGATCATTCCTGCTGCATAATAATCTAATTTGTTAAATACTTCACTACTATGTAAAACATTCCCTTCACTAGGATAAACAGAAAACACAGACCTCTCCCATCAAATTCTACTGTACCTCTCATCCCAATTTCACAATACCCCCCTTACTTCTTACCTAATTACACTAATAATTCTGGCCTGGAATTTTGAGCTAGTTCAATCACACAAGATTAATCACCTTAAATTAATGTAAGGAGTGAAATTATTGCACATAAATCTACCAAATATATGGATGAATCTGGACAGCAAGCAATGGTCTGATTTCAGTCAGCCATAGCTGGGGTCTATCACCTTTTAATCTTTCAATTTCTTTGCTTTCCCGTATCATGGATGGTTGTAAAATAAATTGTACCTTAATTCTTTCAATTTCACTGAATATGAGAGTTAAGTTCATCAGACAATAAATGAAGAGGATGTAAGATTGATGGACCCCACTAATGGCTGCCTACAGTCTTTAAATACAAGCACTGATTGGATTCCCGTATAAATAAACCCACATTCATCACACTTGTAAAAATTCAAAGGAGTGTGATTTGCAACACACCAGGAACTAAAAGGCCTGACACTTACCTTAAGTAACCATGTTAAAACAGAGTCCCGGTAAGGCACAAAGTTATTTTTCTTCTTGCCTGCTGCCTGGTCAGCAAGGGCTGATATAACCAGACCCAGTGTGGTCAAAGATCTGTGACAGAAAAGATGATGATCAAATAGAAGAGTATAGGTACTGATTCAAACTGGTAGGCTGCATGAACAAACATGTTCAGTCACATATCTGAACAACCTCACTGATCTGAACCATCTCATCCGAAGCATCTTATTTAGTCACATAGTGTGGAAGGCCTGAAGGGTCTTAACACACAATGACTTTTTTGGCATGTAAATGAGGTGGCCTGTTAACTCTCACACCATATTAATTATTGAAACAGTAGCAGATCTTCAGCTCTAGATCTTGGGACCTGTTTCTGAGCTTAACTGTTATTTCAACTGCAATGGCTGGAGAGGAATGAGCCATAGTTACAGCGGCCTTAAATCACCATGTTATTTGTTTGTCAGACAGTAAGTATGGGTGTAAAAGAAATCAACTACTATGCCCATATTCCCCAATTCACATACAAACAAAGGTGCATACACCTGTACATGAAGTCAAGTGTATCTTAAAGGGGCAATCAGAGTTTGATGGAAAATATTAACATTTTGTTCCAACAACACATTTCCCCTTTTTTAATTGATTGTTTATCACAATAAAGAGACATTAAAGAGGTCTTTCAGGTTAGAAGAGTTAGTTAGATGGAGTTTTACAGTCCATTTTACCATCCTATTGGTTCAAGTCGAGCCGGCCATGGCCTTTTTTCCAGTTGTGGCTCACTGGCTTGTCTTCCCTAATCCATTACTTATGCCGAGCATCACGCACAACAGCAGTAGGTTCCATTTTTAGAGTCTTTGGTATGACTCGACCTGGGAATCAACTCGGGCCTTTTCACATGAGAGGCGCATGCTCTACCGTTAGACCAAGCACGTGGTTCTTCAGGTTAGAAGAGACTGTTACACCAGGTTAACTACTGTTGAATGAAAATCTCTGAATATTTGTTGGGTAACAAAATTCCACACAGATGGAAGACTATACAGCATCCACTACATTACAACCAATCACAAGATTAATGTAAGACTGACCAAAAATTATTTTTATCAGTTTAAAGTCAATGTACACATGTAGCGCAGAATCAAAGTTGTGTAAAAATTGTAAATAAAAACTCTTACTGCCCCTTTAAAGAGAACTTCCATAATGATGACTGCTTGCTCTGCATCAGACCAACCATTCAAACTGCATTTTTGGAACTGCTTTGTCATTTCCACTTTTCAAAATCATGCATCGATCTAATCCTTATCTTGTCACCCTCAATCCATTTTTAAAATCTTTGGTATATCTGGCAAGGACTTGAATTCCAGACATCTCATTGTGATTGGTCCTCGAAGTTAGCAATGGAGTAGGAAAACAAGCCAGTGAGCCACAACTGCAAAAAAGGCCATGGTCAGCTCGGCAGAATCAATTAGTTCAAAGCTGGGCTGTAAAACTCGGTCTATCTAACTTATTCATCTCACTATACTGTATCTTTCAAATTTGCAACCACTTACTTGTTAATATTACTTCCTTCCCTTAAACGATCCCCCGTGGACCCTGTTTTCTGGACTCGTTCACTTCCAGCCAAATCAACTAGACTAATCTTGCTAACCTTCTCTCCCGACACCTGTTTGAAATTAACCAAAAATAAATTTCATCATGCTAATAATGAAATTCATTAGTAATATTTAATACCAGATGCTAGACTTCTTTGGCAATCCCTATTAACAGCTCATCTTTAATTACCTATAGAAAACCACAATCTGTCAAAATAGATATTTTAACTGCTGATAAATGACAGTAGTTTTCCAAACATACCCAAATGAAATGAAATATACAGTACTGTACTTAACCATAAGTCAGGGATAACATGTCAAGCTCAAAGACTCCATCCTTATTAAATTAACCATACTCTAGCACTCTCTCTTTCACTTGATTTTCTGCCCCCCCCCCCACCACCAACTTATTCCTTCTTAGCACCCAGAGCAACGCTTTTGGTGGCTGTGAAGTAACTTCACGTTAGGCATTTCACAATTATTCAAGGGAAATGTTACAGAAATTTTACTTTAAAAGAGAGGTTATGACCAAAACTTTCCCTACTGGAATTTATAAAAAAAAAACCACTGATAATGTTCTCCATCCCCTAACCCTTCCTCATCCCCACCCCCGGCCCTACAATCCTAATCTATACAGTACTTAACACATACACTGTGCAAAAATGAAAGAAAATAAATTAGAAAATGCAGTCAATATATGATGACACATAGAAAACATTCTTAGATGCAGTAGATACAGTATCATTCCATAAGGGTTGTTCCACATGCAGAACAGTAAAGTGTAAAATCAAATTTCTTCAGGCAAACTGAAAACATACAAAATGTTGTCATGAACATACTGTACGACACAAATAAATAGCAGCATCAAGAACACTTACAAACAGGCTTTGAGTTTTAGATTCACCAGGTGTGCTACAAATCACACATGTACAGGGAATTAAGGAGTATGGCAGGTGTGTTGTTTAATATTTGAGTTAACATTTTTCACCTAGATGTGCAAAGATATGCACTCTACACAGTGATTTCAGATGAGTAGGGGTATGTGATTACAACCACACACCTCAAAATCAAAACCAGCAACAAAACATTAGCACCCATTCAGTTGGGTTGCTGTCTGTAATTACCAACTTTCTTTCCTAGTCATCCTTTTATTATCACATCTTGATTCTTTCCTACAATGTTCCTGTTTAGCGCCCTCAGTTACAAAGTAATAAGGCCAACCTTTTCCTCTCAATGGTCAAACTTACTGTAACTGTTTGGATAGATACAGTATATTGAGGCATTGGCTGATGTTTATGGCAACTGGTTGCCTGACTCCCTTCATAAAGGAAACAGGCCACACAAGCCCTATTTACAGGTATTCCAATTTATTTTGGATCAGAAACTTGAGCAGCTAATGAGTCGCCTGAGCAAACAAATCAATTGCTATGCATACGTGGAAGCAAAGGTGAAAAAAGATAAGCTCCTTGAGATATCATTAGACCATTTCATTTTCTTAAAAAAAGAAGAAAAAAAAAAAGATGTGTTTGATATGTGTTTCTCTCCTCTATAGATGAATGATGAATCTGATCAGCCCTTGTGTTTACTTCAGTGACTGTAGGCAGCCATTAGTGGGGGTTGATCAACCTTACAGAGTCTTGATTTATTGTCTACATGAATTTCAAACCGTCATTTTCAGTGAAATTGAAGGAATTAAGATACAATTTGGTGTAAAACCAAATTGTATCCATGAAACAGGTAAGTCAGGAAATCGACACAAGACAGATTACAAGGTGATAGATTCCAGTTATGGCAGACTGAAATAAGCCCATCACTTGCTGTCCGGATTCCTCTTTATATCATGTTTTGCTGTTCATGCATGCCTTTGGTGCTTTCTGTTAGCCACTGTTTCAAAATAGCAAAGCTGCAGCCCCCTCAGGAATGCTGCAGTAACTGCAGCCATGCTTCATTTCTATACAAATTACAATAGCATAGTTGCCTAAGCATGCTACTGCAATGTTAATACCAACAAAGCATGGTTGAGGCAGCTGCAGCATACTTGAGGTACTGTTGTTGCAGCATAGCTGAGGAAATTGCAGCCTAGCTAAGGCACGAGGTAGATGTAGCATAGCTGAGGTACTGTAGTTGCAGCATACCTGAAGTAATTGCAGCCTAGCTGAGGCATGAGGCAGCTGCAGCATAGCTTAGGTAGCTCTGCAGCCTACAATTTTGGCATGGTGCCTTGACAAAACCTCACTATGATATGTATTTGGAAAAACAATTGGAAATAGAGGTTATAACTACAGCACTGCCTGCACTTTAGAAAAACCATTATGTTGTCATCAAAACATATTCACTATAAATGCAATAACTGACTCCTCTGCATTATCACCTAGCGAGTTTAAAATTTAAACTTGTGTAAATTTATTTTTCTGAATCCTTCACCATACTGTCACACAAAAACAGTGGGACCTTGAACATTATTAGTTAAAGCCTTATTCACGATACTGAGCGTGGTCGGGTCTATGATAACAGAATAATTTTGCAAGGAAGTTTAAAAAAATTATGTCAAATGAACCATGAACTGTTCAAGTTTCTTTTATTTTGCAATGTCTGTCAAAAAAGTTAATATTGCAAACCTAGAGTAGGGAAAAGTACAGGAGGTTTACTTTTCAAGGCTTCCATATTCTGTTAAACTAATAAATGTTTGTTCACAGAGAGCTACAACAGGAACTCCTAATGAGACAAGAAGGGAAATTAATACCCTTTGACATCAAGTTTTTTTTTTACTTAATGACATATAACAGCCAAAACAGTTGTACTCAATATTAAGGAAGCAAAGACATATATGTAAGTTTCACGGTTGTCATAATGTATAACATCATAGTTTTCCCTATCAATATAGAAGCTTACGTGATCAGGAAAAAATTATGTCACACAGAAAATGAGACTGATTCAAAAATATATAAATGATGTAATTGTATAATCAAGAGATGACTGTCTAACTCTAATAAGAACAATCAGATGATTCATTGCTGCTATTCTGAGATTTCGGTTTCTATCAGTCTTTATCATTGGTCTGCAGTTCAAATTCTTCATTTTATCGAAACCCATCCCTTGCCATTTGCTTTCATTTTTAATGTTTTTGATCAATTTTCAATTAATTTCCTCCCTTACTTTTCCCTCAGCTGAGATGCAAGCAAAGCACCGTATAGATCCATCTCCTGTAGCTCTGTGGTCCTGGATTGTCATCCTGGGGTAGGGGACAGTTTTCCTTTGAGAAAACTTTCATATGAGGTCTAGGACTATATTTTCTGATTTTTAAGTAGGTTTATGCTATAAAAATTACATGGCAAAGCTTTTTGTTCAACACATGAATTCCCGGACAAGAGCGCTCAAGACTTCCAATTTCTTGAAAATCAGGAAATATTACGAACTCTTACATCTTTTCCTGGGCTACATCACAGGTTTTATCCTGTCTGATTCTGAGAGCTTAAAGAGTCAATGGTCTGACCATGGCACATCTATTCTGGAACATATGTTAATGATATTTTTAATTAAAATGCAACACACTTTTATCAACCAACCCATCCAATGAAATTTGCTCCCCTTGTCCCCCTTAACCCTTTACGGTTGTGCTGCAATCGGGGCATATTTGCGCGCCTCAAGTGGGCAGTAAAGGGGACGTAGCATGCCCCGCATCAGCTTCCGTAGGCTATTGACCCATGACCTTAAACTATTGTCTCTCTCGTTGTTGTGGCCGAATTTTCGGGTAGTTACTCGCAGTTTCGAGCTCCACGTGAAACAGTAAAGATGGGTGACAGCCGCGCTCTCTGCCTGGGTCCAAAACGACCCAAACAACGGTAAAGGGTTAAAATCTAAAAGAATAACATCCTTAGAACTTTGCCAACAAATGTAATGTTTTACTGGAATCTGAAGCTCCAATAAAACCTCCAATAAAAATGTAAGTACCAAATCTGTTAACTTTTCTGTTTGTCCATCTAGAAATCTGAGGAATCTGCAGTAGGTCAAACCCTCTGATCATCCTCCCCCCCCCCCTCCTTAATCCCCTGCCCCCATGAAAAAGTGGTAAAGAGTGGGGCTTTCTGGAAAAAATTCTGGTTGTTCTTTTAGCCTGCCATAAAATTTTTATTGAAGGGAATTTTTAGAGAAAATATGTTGTATGAGGTAAGGAAGGGAGGAAGAGGCATAAAATTCCCTTGAGCACTATGTTCTATCTAGACAAACACCTCTTGAAACTGAAAACCCACAAACATTTAGTTTGCCAAGTTTATGCCTCCATATTTCATGTATCTGAAGGCTATTTCCTGCATCTAATGATCTCATTTTCAAAACAAGGGCTTGCCCATTATAAGCAAAAGTAATGTACATCCACTTTGCTAGGCAATTAATTCAGTTATGTTTCCTGTTGCTACTATCCATGCCAAGCTTCTTCCTAGTAACATACTGGATTGAAAACATTATATTGACAAAGAGTAACTATTGCACAGCGTACAGTATCACATGAATGAGTATAAAAGACTGGTGAAATGGCTGATTTCACAAAATGCTGTGGCATTTGAAGTGCTCGAAGGGGTTTCCATAGCAACTGCACAACTGCCAAAATGAAAGAATGATACTAAAAGGGGAACACCAGCTTTGATCGTGATAGCACAAAACTCCAAAGGGTGGGTCCAAGAACCTGCCTAAGGGCCCCTAGAAGGCAAACTGAGGCAGAGTGTCAGGCACTGAATGTCTGCAAAACTTTTGAGCCCTAAGTTTCACACCACATCTAGAATGTCTACCAGCCTATCAGATATCAAAACCCACCAAAACATTGAGGACCTAAACTGATTTTACTCTTCAATATGCATACATTTTCAACATTAACATTTTCTTCAACAGCCCTGAGAAAATTCCATTACTTCAAGAAATAAATGGAAACATTGTGGATGATCACGATTCCAGCTTCACTGAAAATCACAGCATGACATAGGAAAACTGGAACACAGCATATTTTGGTGTGAAAGAGCAAAACTGTTCCTCCCAAATAAGAACAGTTGGTAGCTTTGCAATTGGGAAGTCAAGGGCATGCTACAGTACTACAAGGGCCCTATGTGTTTCTTGAAGAGCTACAGTAGGATGAATCCTTTGTTTAATTTGTCATGCAATAGGCCTATGATTTGTTTGAGTCTTTTAAAATAATATTAATTTGTCTTCTTCATTTACAACAACTGGTGTAATGTCAGAGTGCTAGAGCACCGTGACAATATTTACAAATCTTTTAACACCCAGACAACAATGTGCCACCTGAAAAACATGTTGAGCCACCTCGACAAGCTTAACACCTCAATTTGAAACCTTCAACAGACCAAACACACCTTATCTATGGTGTCAGAGAGGAAAGTATGGATGAAAAAAATAGTTTGTAGGCCTACATGTAGAACAGCGATGAAATACACGGCAATGACTTCCAATGTAGAAAAAGTCAAACTCAACACAAATGCTACATCCTAAACCTATGTTTTGTTTTATTTTTACTAGATACCATTTAACTCTTCAGTGGCACTTTATCATGAATTTCAAAATCATGGCTCCCAAAACCTTTCAAAATTTCAAACCTACAGTATGTATAACCAATTACACATACAAGGTGAATCATCTACACAGTCATAAACTAAAAAGGCTGAAACTGATTACAAGTCTTTTCTTGTATTTATTTGTTTTTTGACCTAAATATACTGCTATATTTGCTGCCCTATTTACTACACAACTGGATAAGCAGTAATTTGAGCAACAATTTTTATCTAAACTGGCAAAACAACAAGTCATCTTGACTGCATTACAAGTTTCAATTACCCCTATGCAAAGAAAAACATTAAACAAATCTAAAAACAGTTAAATTCAAGCAAATTCAAAAACTGGGACAGGTTATGACTCATACGAACCATTAATATACCAGTGATGAAGCATTATACCCTCTTTAAAATATAACAAGGAAACATGCTTGAAAATTCCTTCACTTGCAATTTTTTAAATTTTCATCTGGTTATTGCTTAAGATGTTTTATCACAGTCCTGGAGGTATTTTTTTTCAGGCACAGAGATAGAGGTATTTTTTTTCAGGCACAGAGATATCTGTCTGCCAGCACACGATTTGGAATCAATATAGAGGCATACTGTTTAGTGGTAGACACATCATGCTCATTATCATCTTAGCTTTCCACATGGCTACATACATGTTCCTTTAACATACTGGTTCTAATTAATTTTATCAGTTCATAAAAATACATGTACTCTTATAATCTCACAAATTTTCACTATTATATGAAGAAGCAATCTACATTTCTGAGAACCCCTTGTGTATATTTGCCTATATGATTGGACGTGATTAAAGCAGCTTATGCTGTTATTTTTACGTTTCCATTGTTCATCAAATGTATGGGCTGTACTCCATACAAATGTAAAAAGCTTTAAAAACTAACGAACTTTAAGTCTTTTCTCCGAAAATGAGCAAAAATTCGAAAAAATTCGAAAAGATTTCAATGGTTTCCAAACGCTATTCTGCCTTATTATCTTGTTCTAGCTCTGCCCAATGAATTTGATGCATATTCAGAAGGTCATTTTGAGAAGGAGTCAAGCAAAACGTAAACAAAACAAACAGTGAAATTTCATTCAACTGATACATAAGTTATTCAAACGGCCTTTACGTGTCCAATTTGCACATCGCATGGAACCGGCTGCGCAATTCATTCGTTTCATTTGTGAACCCAGATTCAGTGACAAATTCCTATTCACTTGTTTCGGCTCCATCGTTCAGTTTTTAATTTTGTCGCTGATTGTGCTATTTGAATCCGTCCCAAGTTTCAAGATAATGTTCATTTTCTCTTCGATTTGATGCTGTGGCTTGGCATTCAAAAACAATCTTTGGGTTACATACGTGTGAAACTAACTGTCATTCTGTGTTGGGCCCGAACGGTTGTGAAAGGACTCCTGTAATGCATGTACACAACATGTGTGATATATTGGCAATACGTACATCGTTGTGTCAAAGGGTAGGCATAATTTTACGTCATTCATTTCTTGCATTGTGATTGGTCAATTTGAGATAAGAGCCCGTTGTCTTTGCATAAGCGTTTAGCCGAAAAAAGTAGATGAAGTTTTTTTCTATTGTGATTAGCGCTCTAATTAGTGAAATTTCACCAGAAAAAAACCTGGCGTGAAGGATTTCTATCGGGTTGGTATCAAATGGAAGAGCAAGATTGAAGATTAACGATGAAGGTTATTCTTTTTTCATCAAACAGCATAAGCTGCTTTAATTACATGATTTAAATGTATGTAGCTCTTTGTAGTATTCCATCTGCAATATGGATGCTTCTGAAAGGGAAACAATACAGGAACAAAATCAATGTCCAACAGTGGTGTGTTATTGTGCAAAAAATTTGAAATACAGAATGTGTCTATAAAAGGCCAGTTTTCAGGGATGCAGGTGAGTCCAATGGCTTTGATGCACACGTCCAGAAATTTTCAATTTTCAAGGACTTGAGTCAGAACCCAGACTCCAGTCCCTGTACTTTCTCAATGGGGAAAAAATCAACCCCTCTGGAGGAGTCCTTCAAATTCTGAAATCACAAATCTGAGTCCGGGCTCAACTACATCACAGTAAGTTTCTTTCCTTTAAATGTGTCTTCAAAAGGCCATT
Source organism: Holothuria scabra (assembly GCA_037179385.1). Classification (NCBI taxonomy): domain Eukaryota; kingdom Metazoa; phylum Echinodermata; class Holothuroidea; order Aspidochirotida; family Holothuriidae; genus Holothuria; species Holothuria scabra. The sequence goes on from CM074199.1 coordinate 2,323,392, forward strand.
TTCTTCTCCCTTCAATGTGACTCCTAAAATTCTGGAAGATACAGCTATCAATCATATGTTGAGACACTGGCAGAGATGCCAACATTTACAACCAGAAATCAGGGAGGTTTCACACAGGAATCAGGGAGCTTTTTCAGAATTACATGCAACTTAATGAGGGAAAAACTTTCCTGAATCAGGGAGGTTATCATATTTGCTAGCTGGAATGGACAAAATCCTTGAATTTTCAGGGAGCCTCCCTGAGAATCAGGGAGAGCTGGCACCTCTGCACTGGGACAGTGACTGTCCAAACTCTAGGTAAAGCCAATTCGTTGTGCAACATTTATCTATATACCCTACCTATCACTCGTCTAAACATGTCCTTAATTATGTAAAAGGCTTAAAGGGGCTATGGCCTCCTCCTGAACTGCAGAGAGTTGCTAGTAACTCTCTACCCAAACACATTTGAGCATACCCCTAAATACAAATGATGACTACAATTTGATTGACATTCATTCAAAATTTGATTCACTTTCACTGTAGCTGGTTCACAATGAACATAAACTGTGGTACCCCCACTTACTGTATACATCAATTCTGTAGACAGCCCTAGAAAAAATTGCCTGAAAAATTTAAAACTCACTGCAGGCTACTACCCTTCTATCTCGAATGTGTTCTCATGGTTTGGTTTCAATCAAAAGAGGAAGGAGGGGGTGTGATTATTTAGTTGTTAATGAGAAGAGAATTGTTTACGCTACGATGACGAGCAAGAAGCCTTAATATAATTAAATTATAATAAAATATTGAAATGCTGAGGATCTCCTTTTCCCATAAATTTACCATTAACCTAACTTAATTTTAAAAAGGGTCATGCTGCCAATAAAACACATTTATTAAAAGTAATCATTTAAGAACCAATGAAAGAAACATAATAGTAGAAGCAACTGATTAACACAGAGATGTATACAAGTGACAACTTAATACCAGTGTATTCTTACCACACCATCTCTCAATAGCAGCTTGGGGTCAAAGATCAGGGGGAGAGAAAAACAGAGATTACAAACAGAAGACAATTTACCCAGCATTAGATTAAGTTAAAGAAAGGAAGTACTCTACACAGGGAAGGTGTTAAAAATAATAGACTGAGTCTTTGATTGTATCAACAAATGGTTTCAAGGTATTTTCAGAGAAAATTACCTATTCTCCGGCTACATTTCCTGACAATGGCCAGTCTAAACACATCAGGTTATTGCTACAAATCAAAATAAACATACTGGTAGATATTTGCAACTTCCTTATACTAGACTACAAAAAGGTTGTAACTATATGGCAGCGAGGTTGTATGAAAAGTGAAAATTGATTCTTTTTCACAAGATCAAGGGAATTATTCTTTGATGTTCACTGAAAAATCATCCCATTTAATTTATGTCTTTGAATCTAGGGAGTGAGGTTGTACTTAAAACTGCACTATGTGTGGTTGGCTAATTCCCACATTGAAGTCACTACAACACTATAGCTTTTTCACCTTTCACCTCACCAACTTCTCTGGGACCCTTCCTCACATTAGAACATGAATGCATCTCCCCTTTCCTCTGAGTACAGTATATTAATGGGGGTTTGTAACACTAGAGTTACATAACTTGCTCTTAAATGAGTTCACTACAAAATCATCTGTCCCATAGTGCCTTCTTAATGTTACACCTATCAAATGATACATGTTCATCAAGATGTCTTTTCTTGTCTTCAGGTATTGCAGTTTGCTCATAATTAGGAGAGCCTTATTATTTAGTGACAAAATCTCTGTCAAGATCAATGATTACAGGTTGTCACAACAGATTTTGGTACCAATCCATTTATTGCTGAAGGTCTATTTCTGCATCATTTTAAGAATTTGAGCACAAATATAAAATCATCCCTGCCTTTATTCTCCCCCCACCCCTTCAGCTCCTTTCATGGTTTTTTTTTGTTTTTTTTTTTTGAAGATAGCACAAGAGAGTAACCTTCCTACAAATTTTCCTTTGTGAATTAAAGAGAAGGTTATAAATGAGGCAGAAAATGCCATCTAACCCTAACCTAAGACAAGGCAAACTCAGCCTTCTATTTGAATATGATGGCACGAAATGTAACACTTTTCCTAAAGTCCTTCCAACTCTGCCAAAGAGCTGTTCGGCAAAACCAAATTATAACTGCTTCCTAAAGAAGCTATATGTCTACTGAAGGACAACACTTGACCAACCTCATGGCCCTCAGACCATTTAAATCATTGGTCTGTCATATATGGCTCCATACTAGACTGGCTAAAAAGAACAAATACTACACATGATCTTAGCCAAAGGCCCTAAAGGGTCCATGTACAATATTATTTGCAAATGATATTATGACTGCCTCTATCATCCTATCTTCACAATGACAAGGTAACAGGTTGTGAATCTACCAGGACTGATTTTTAACAAAGTATTTACATGTTATTCTAACTTGCCTGAAGACCATCACATTACAATGGCAGGATAAAGTTTGTCGGCATTTGTAATAGTATAGTAATAAAGCCTGGCTGCAGCTGCTGCAAGATGGCTGAGTTAGATGAGTTTTCTTCTTTTTTTTGAGGGGGGGGGGGCACAGTTTCTAACCAAGTGGTTTATGTCAGGCTGGACACTGCTTCTTTTACAGTTGTGGCTCATTGCCTTGTTTTCCCTTAAAAAGTCTGAGAAGCTGTAGTTTGGCTGTTTTGACATGGTGCCTACAGTAATACATACTGTTCCATTCCATCCTACAATTTTTATCTCATAAAACTTGAAATACAACTATCAAGGACAGAAAATTTACTTCCTCTATCCCAAGAAAGAAAATTAATATACAACCCTACAGTAGTATGGAAGTTGGTGGTGACCTTCCCTTTAAATTATGACTTATTTTCACTCTCATAAGTCATAACCATGGCAAGCCTCTAAGTAGTAATATGGAAACCTGGTGGTCTAAGATAGAAGGTGCCCAGTCTAGTGCTTACCTGTCCTAAGGACTCTACATAGTTTGAACTTCACAAGTTAAATATCACTTCTTCAACCCCAAAACAAATGTCTCTTCATAACATTCCCTTCATTTTAGAACCATTCCCTTCAGTTTGCATATTCAACAGCTAGGTAAGGCATGCACTGAATATTCAAAATCTGATATCTCACTGAAAAAAGCAAAGTTATGGATGCATTCTGGATGGAAACAGCCCCATCTAAAAAGAATCCTACAGCCAGTGGTCAGTCTGTGGTTGAAGGATTGCCCCATTGTAGTAATGAAGGAGATAAGTATAGGAGTAAAAATGTAGTTAAGAGCTTAAACTTACATCTGCCTCCAGATCTGTAAGGGTCTGTGTTACTGTGATGTTGAATACTGCATGAGATCTACTGCTTTCAGAATTCATGTTTGTAGCTGCAACTGTCCTTGACTTGTTCCCCTCTGACATCAAATCATCAATATTCTAGAAAATAATTAGTAAGTGATGAAAATATTTCTGATCTGAGTAAATGATAGCAGTGTCTCAAAATAATCAACATTTATGAACAATTAGTGGCACAAACATGGATTGAATCTTGCAGATAGCTTTTACTCTGAATTACTTTGTGAGTTGTATCAATACAAATGATTTAATTGACTTGATCTAAAACCTATATGTAGACACTACTATTTGGGAGACTCATTTTATTGATTGAAAAGTGGTCAAACTTGGATTAACAAAGAACTACCTCCGTCATCAACATATATATGGGAATAATTAGATAAGGAAAGGGAGGGGGGAAACTTTATGCCCCAATTTCTGTGCCAAGTCGCTGCTTACAAAATCTTTTCAGCATAAGAAACAATGGGTCAACTTACACAATTCAGACACCCTACTCACATCTTAGCAATTGAGAAAAGAGTCAGTAGTGGAAAAAAACTCCATACATGAGGGAATGCCATTGCCACCATGATATGGGAGCATTTGGATTGGTACTGGCCGAGGGGTACAACATTACATGGTCAATTTTCTGGGCATATTTTGACAGGTTTGGACCAAGCAATATGAAGTTTGGCCCATACAGCCTTTTTTTCTACAAGAAATGGTGTCTAACCTTGGAAAGTGATAAATCTCTGAATGCTGTACTCTCTTAAGCCTTCTATACTATTATGTTCCTTCATTCTTCCTCTAAAATCTACAAAGCTTCTGTTTAATACCACAAACCTTAAAAGATGACACAGCCAGTTTTGAAAGCCCATCAACATATGGACCGTAAATCTTGTGTTCTCTGACCTTGAGACTTTGTTTCCTATAAACAAAAAAAAAAGGAACACAATGCATTGTAAGGGACACATGTCAACACCACTGGTAGCACTTATCTCAGCTAAGCTACAGCTACCTCAGCCATGCTTTGTTCCTACCAGGAATGTAGCTACAGCGGGTGGTGCTGGGTGGGGACAACCAGTACTCCATATTCCCAACCAGCACTCAAGCCAAATACATATCTCCCCTCCCACCACAAACCTTCCTAAGTAGACCTAAAACTAGCCCCAAATTCAATCTTTCAAGTAAAATGAGTTAAACAATGAATGTTTAATGGCTGAAAAATGGGGTAGATGCCAATGGGGTGGGGAGAGGTACTTTTCCCACATCAGACGATTACCTGGCACTCAAATTTGGCAACCTACATCCCTGGTTACTACATACATTACAATGGCAGGATAAAGTTTGTGTGCATTTGTAATAGTATAGTAATAAAGTCTGGCTGCAGCTGCTGCAAGATGGTTGAGTTAGATGAGTTTTCTTCTTGTTTTTTTGAGGAGGAGGGGGGGGGGGGCACAGTTTTTAACCAAGTGATTTATGTCAGGCTGGACACTGCTTATTTTACATTTGTGGCTCATTGCCTTGTTTTCCCTTAAAAAGTCTGAAAAGCTGTAGTTTGGCTGTTTTGACATGGTGCCTACAGTAATACATACTGCTCCATTCCATCCTACAATTTTTATCTCGTAAAACTTGAAATACAACTATCAAGGACAGAAAATTTACTTCCTCTATCCCAAGAAAGAAAATTAATATACAACCCTATAGTAGTATGGAAGTTGGTTGTGACCTTCCCTTTAAACTAAGACTTATTTTCACTCTCATAAATATTACCTATCTGTACCCTAATCATCTAAAGTTTCCATAAACAAAGATTTCCTGATTATAAATCACCTGACTCGACCACTCATGATGTAAATTTAACACTTTCCTTGGAATAAATGAGGATCGTTAGTTGTTTCATAACTGCAACTGATTTGGAGAGACACTTCCTGAGCTCCAAAGGTATACAACACCTAACTAATATCTACTGCAGAACAGCTCAGTGGAGTAGCCTCGTGGGGTGGGGTAGGGGTTGGGGGTTCTGACCCCCCCATGACCCAACCTTGCATTGTAAAAAACTCTTAAGATAACAGTTTTTTCTCTCCATTCTTAGGCTTTTCCCTCATGTCATGCCCCAAACCCATCCCCCATGATGCCAAGCCCCCATAATGCCACCCCCCCCGACACAAGGCTACGGGCCTGGACAAGACACCCTGCATGTTCAACCTTAAACTCTACTGAAGACTACTTAGAGCAAAGTGGTCAAAAATTTGTTAAACTAAAGCTATTTATTCAGGATTTGTACACATCCAAAATGACAAAATTGCAGGCCTCTTCCATGACTCTCAAGGACATTGACTGTGATTTCCGGAGCTTTTAAAAACAGTCAGATCCCATACTTCCATCTTTTGGCCACAAAATAATGTACGTACTTCAAAAAGAAAAAAATCACAGCTCTTAAGTCCTTTTCCAAAAATTTTCTGACTTCTCCAGGATGTTTTGAAAATGCACTTATTTTCCCTGATTTTCCAGGCATGAAAATTCAAATTTCAGTTTTCCCTACTTTTTCATAATTTGCAAGACCTGTTTGGACTCTGATATTACTTCCTTTGAAGCAGCAAAGGGGAAGGGAGCAATATTCATGTTGTAAATGTCCCCAAAGTTTCCATAAACAAAGATTTCCTGTTAATAAATCACATGACTCACTCACTCATGACATAAATTGCAACAGTTTCACTGGCATACAGTAAATGAATTTCATAACTGCTGCTAGTTTTGAGAGCTATCCTGAACATTTAAGGTATGAACTGTGAAACAACTACTCGGCAAACTTCATCCTTGTGTTCCACCACTGACTCTTTTCCAAATAGCAATTACAAAGGATTGTGGGATAGGGTTTTGGTATGCATCATTTATGTCAATGGCATTTTACTGTGGCCAAAAATGACCCATACCAAGATGCTATCCCACAAGTCTTTGTAATTTGTATTTGGAAATGGTCAATTGATTCAAATCCAATTCCCACCTATTTTTTGTGAGTATTTATTAGAATTTTTTCAATTGTTGATCAAATAGACATAAAATTTGCCAACCTGTGTAAAAATAGAATTTGTGTTGCAGGAGTACAAAAATTAAAGGTTTACTAAAATCTGTAACATCACATCGACTGACAGTTTTTTATCCGACTTTGAGTGTCCCATAAAAGCTGTCTATTGGTGTGACGTCACAAAAAAATCAGTTAACATTTGATTTTCAGAGACATCTTAATGCAAATCCTATATTCACAATGGGCGGCAAATTTTTGGCTCTTTCTGACCAGAGATGGAGGAGATTTTAATAAAATTCACAAAAATTGAACTTGAATCAGATCAGAATTTGTTGTAGAGTGACCACGGCTTTGCATCCTATTGATGAAAAAACATGGTGGTGGACAATTTGTTAAAGTAACATTTTCCTGGATGTAGCAAGAGAAAGGAAGAAATGATAAGAGAAGTAAATGTCCCTTTATTAATAAGGGGACAGTAACAAAAGCATATACCCTTGAGATTCAAAAATGTAGTAATGCCCTTTGTACTAAGGTGTGTTCAACAGCTATATAACCTTACTTCCTTTTTAGGTGGTTTTTTTTTTTCTTTCTTTTTTGGCACATTAATTTTGAAAGACTTTTATTCATAGATTGGCTCCATGCACATGCTACCTGCACAAAACCTTCCCCCTTCCAAAACAGTACTGAGAAACCAGTTTACATACCCATCTTGGTGATCGTACGTCTAACTTTTGCTAGACTAACAGCAATAAAGACATCATTCCATAATTTAATTTAAATAGTAAACTGAAACTACATGCATATATCTGATTTTAAGGAGTGCTCACTGCATTCCACCAGATGAACTTAATTATCAACCAGACAAAGTGAGTAATTAACATATGTACTGTACACAATCCCCACTGGTATGTACATGTTACATACTTACTATGCAACTTCTAAGTTGCTTGTGATATCGATACAATACATTTGAGTATGCATACCATTGAAGAATAGGATTTGCCTTAACATATTTAAATGCACTAAACTAGAGCACCAAGTCATAACTATAGACTGCAGCTGCCTCAGCTAGGCTGCAGCTGCCTCAGCTACAGTAGGCTGCAGCTGCCTCACCAATGCTTTGTTCTTACTCACAAGTTCATGACACTTACATGCAGATACCAAAAGCAGCAATTATCAACCAAAGAACTCCTCTTTAATAAAGAAAGATAGCTAGATAGAGTTTCACAGCCCAGTTTCCAACCTATTGGTTCAATTCAAGCCACTGCCTTTTTTCCAGTTTTGGTTCACTGGCTTGTTTTCCCCACTCCATTGCTTATGCGGAGCTGTAGTCTTTGGTATGACTCGACCTCGGAATCGAACCCTAGCCCTCCGCATGAGATGCGGAATGATGCTCTTACTGTTAGACCAAACACGCGGTTCCTCTGTAGAAAGAGCTTCCAACTAACATTTCAAGCAAAGCATCATATTGGTATACAGAAAGCTGTACACCTACAAACCTTACATGTTATATTTGGACTTCTTATTCACTAGTATGCCAGCAATTCTAATGGAAGGTTTAGTTAGTTACAAGGGGTTTTACAGCTCAGTTTCTGTTCAACTTGTTAAAGTTGGGCCGGCCACAGCCTGTTTTTCAGTTGTCCTCACTGGCTAGTTTTTCCTACTGTACTCCATTCCTTAATGCTGAGCACCAAACACAACGGTAGACAGTTCCATTGTTTTACTCTTCAGTATGACCTGGACAGGAATTGAACTCCAGACCTCCCAGCTAGGAGTGTTGAATATGACCACTTGATCATGTAGTCAGTTCAAAGTATAGCAAACTTTTACCCCTGCTCAATGATAGACTACTTCTACCAGAGACAACCCCCTCCAGGGTAACAGCAGTTTTAAAGGTACACTGATAAATCTACCTCACAAGTGCCTCTTTGCACCTCTGAGTACATATGGACCATTGGGACTACACCTCTAGCCCATAAACAGTTCAGAATGACACAGACAGGGACTGGCAATCCTTGGGTCACAAGTCCAACAGCTAGCGCCCCACACTGTCTTGGACCATGTCCCATTTGAGTGAGCATGGTGGACCATGTCTGTTTTTGTACCAAGACTACCAATTAATTTGTCCATACTTGAATAAGTGAGGTAGATCAATGTGGAAACAATGCACAAGCGTCAATGTTAACATGTCAGGTTGCCATTCCATCAATACACATATTTGATCCACACGAAACTCTGGGAGGTCAAGCAAAATTGCTGCATCTTTATCTTGAGTGAGTGAGAGTTGTTGATCTGTTCCAATTAAATTTTGATTTATGGCAGCAGATCAAGATCCATCATGCTCACTTTATTCAGAACACTGTCATGCTTAAATCCGCTCAGAGTTTCCATCAAGGAAGGCGTGGAAATGGAGATTCCCTGTTTCTTCTTCACTCACCCTTCCAGAACCTTCTCAGAAGGAGGTTAAGATCCTCTTCTCTTTCACTCCCCACTTTCATAAAGGAAACAAATGTCAGTATCTTGAATTTATATTTAAGAGGTCACCTTTGCAGTAATGGTTAAACCTTCATAAATAAATTGCCTTTAACACCGATCGGGTTGCACCTTATACAGTTGGGGCCCAAGCAAGCTTTTGCTGCCCCCCTTCCATATCCACTTTTAACTTTGGCCAAGGGCAACATCAGCTCGGACTTGGGGTTTGGCAACAATAAATTCTGCCCCCCCCCCTTCTCTAAGCTTCTGGTAGATTCTCCGTTTCTTCTTCACTCACCCTTTTGGATAGAGTAAATCCTTCACTCTTTCATTATATATTTCCATGTAGGATACCTCTACTTTAAATGATACAGATTCATCGTCTCCTTGGACCTTCTCGATCCTTTCAAACAGCGCATCGCATAACTTTGGAATGATTCCCTTGTCTAATTCTGTTCCCATCATTGTGTAGGACTTGCCAGACCCTATGAAAAGGAGTGAAAAAAGTAATATTACATAAAGGAAAGTATTGCCTTTAAAATGCTCCAACATAGCATTAAAAGTTAATAGCTCCAGTCATTTTCAAATCATTCCGTCTCAACAATAAACCCCAACAATAGCTTTATCTCCTCGATATATTATGCAGAAGAAGTATTATGGAAGTTGCATCTTTTGAAATGTTGAAAGTTTGGGTGAACAAATTATTCTTGAGCAACAAACAACTGAATTTCTATCCGAGGGAAACTTATTTCTTGAAAAGAAGGCTACCATACCACCTTATTGGTAGTCATTTATCACTCTTTGCAATAAATGTTTTAAAAGGATGAAATTTCCTTGTAAAACAAATGCACTATTTTCCTTTACGTTCCAGCTAAAAGTAGTAGCTTTGATGTAGTGAACTGAGAAGGTTCATAAAATGTGAAAAATTTTTCCAAACTTGAGGCTGCAAATTTTCCTTCACCAGTATAATAATGTAAGCATCGACATTTGAACTGTTAAAATGTATAGCAATTAGGCTGATGGGGACTCCATTTTAAGTGTAGGAAAGTGTCCATGTATCGACCACATTGTCTATACAGAGATATGCACTGTTTTTGAGGGAAGGTATATAATTAGTTGACTAGCTGTTGGTAGTTGTACTGGTCAGATATGATTGTGTTACCATTTTCTTATCTTGTCATGTTTAATTTTTTGATCTTCAATGCTCACATTTCACATCTTCTTTATATGGTTCAAAATGGGGCACATTGAATTGATATCCATATCTATACCAAGGTATTGAAAGGTATTACTACATGACAAAGCTGATAATAAGTATAGTAAGTTAAATTTGGTCGGTCAGTAATGCAGTTCAGGGGAAGTCAATGTCAGGCAAAGGTGAGCCACTTGCAAGCCTAAGTTGTACTGTACATCCAGTGCAAATGAATGTTTCACACACAAAGCAGAAATTGATGCACCCCTCACCCGGACCAAGGATGCTCCATGCAATTCATAACTGCATAAGCACTTGTGACCCACTCGACACTACTCTACAAAAAGGGAACGTAAACCACATCAGAACTTCACAACATCACCACTTTTCACAATAAGGCCACATTCAACTGAGCTGCCTTCCTAACCCTGAACTTGAACTAACTAGTTGGATTGCATGTCAAGCATATACTAACCAGTCTGACCATAAGCAAATATACAAGCGTTATAGCCTTCAAAGGAGTTGTCCAATATATCCGTACCAAGACAGTTGAATACATCCTGTTGTCCTGATAAAGGAAATGAAGAAAAATGTCAATTTAAGATGAAAAGCAGTCAATCTGTGTAATTAACGACTACTGTTTGATTCATCGAAAGAATTAGCGTCCCTGTGATTCAGTCCTTGCTCAATTAGAAAAGGAAGTGATAGCACCAGATAATTGTGACAAGGGACACTATTGGTAAATTGATAACAATGCATTCTAGCATGTGCTATAGTGTCCTTTAAAAGCAAGTCCCCTTGTCAATGAGAAAGTTTTTGAGGGTTGTAAAAGTGCCAAGAGAAAATGGGTTCATGGTTAGGGTTGCAGTCTGGGCAAAAGCCATAGAGTGACAGTTCAAACACTGCTTTGTGGAGCGCCACCACCACTGGGCACATGATTTGAATACCTCTGAGGGCAGATGTCATCATCTCCGCCCCTGCAGCCCCGGGGATATCAGACAGAGGTGAGGAAGGAGAGAAAGAAGAGAAGAACATTTCAGCTTGGGTCTTTATTCATTTACTTCTTGAGTAGCCGAAGATCGGGAAAATTCAAACAATGCAAAAAGGGGCATTTGAAACTTAAGATATCTCGACCAACAAGAGTTTACTTTTGTAATGATACACTTAACATCATGACAATACTCTGATAGCAGACGTCACCAACAGATATTAAAACAATTCCTAGATAAGATGAAAGCAAACATATCCAATACGGTCAGGAGATGAGTCAAGAATATTCTGGTGGAACAAGAAGGCAGATTTGTTCCAAGAAGGCTTATCACCAACAGATGATGTACACTTGGTACTTTTTCACTTGTACAACTTTCACAGTGAACAATATTCAGCTCTGAGCCCCACTTCAACACGTGATCCTAATTTTCATTTTCCTCCAATTTATCACATTTTGTGCTCTATGATATGTTTGATTTCAAAATTCTGATGCCAGAAGGAGAAAAGAGGATAATGCTGTAAAAGGGACGCAATGACATAGTACTATAAAAACATACTGTAAGCATGATAATGGACACTATTACTGCAGCAGTGAACTCTAGAAAAGCAGTATGATATGTCACAGTATAAACTCACAAATCTGGGGCAGGCCTTCTTACAGTATGGCAGGCCTTCTTACAGTACTGTATGTTAATTAAGTTATAACTGTAACTTACCAGCAAATTTTTTACTGTTGGCATCCATAGAATAAAAGCAGTGATCAAATGCAAATGTCTAGAAACAAATAAAAAAAGTATGTAATCAATGGATGTCAATTTTGCAAACCATGTGTGGGCAAACTCAAAGATGACTTGTAGATCATACATACTTGCACTTGCACATGAGCTGTCATACTGTTTCTTAGTCACCCATGCCTCCTCCTGTCCCCGCCCCCCTCGAGCATATGCTAGCTCCAAATTACTGATAGCAATGAATACATGCACTGTACAGTATATTACATGTCAAAGCTGTTGACCTTGTGCAACTATAACAATAGACATGAAAATGCATGTCAATCAATCAACTGCATCTAATAAAAATTATCAACTTTTATTTTTTGACAAATTGAACCTTGATGTTGATATCAAAGTAATTTTCATAATTAGGATCACTTTCCTTTCAAAATTCCATCACTCAACTGTAACCATATTTTGGCATTTTTTCATCTTTTAACAACCTGGAACTTTCATAATTTTGAATATTCTTTGAATTAACTATATTCAGTTTCACGGTCATTTTGATTTCATATTCAGTAAGCCAACTTCTAAATGACCGCAGCAAGCAAAATGAAGTTATTACTTAATAGTTGAGAAAATTGGTGTTGCCTTCATTTTCACAATGAAATGCTTGACGTTGGGAGCAAAACAAAACAAAGAGCAAGAAGCATACAATTTAACACTACAGTACCAACCTAACCTTATGAGTGAAGGTCTGAATATAATTTCCAACCATTTAAGCTGTTAGGCTTGGTCAATACAGTGCTCTCTTAAAACTTTAGAATGAAAAATCACTCCTTTTAGATGGAAACTAGGGAAGGATCTAAGTCGAGTGAAAAATTTCAATCGAAATAGAACCATTTTCACTCTTGTAGAGTGAATATTCCATCTAAATTTTAGATCCATGTCTAGTTTCCATTTTTTGGATTAAGAGGTTATATGTCATAATAAACAGTTCCTAATAATAGTCAAAATATGTATAAATTTATATTCTTTTGTACCCAGCATATCTATAAGGCAAATGTCAGCGTGTTCCCCAGAGGTGGGGGGGGGGGGGGATTTTTCCCTCTCCTTCCACAAGAAGGTAGATAAACCCACCCCTTTTTCATTTCCTTAAAATATAAAAAACTGTCAATATCTTGGTTGCTTACTCACAAAGAGGACATGTTTGCAACAATGTTTGAACTTACAGTACATACTGTAAATAAATGGCCTTTAAAGCCCATCAAATTGCATCTTACAGCCTTCAGGGGCCTTCAAGCAAGCTGTTGTCCCCCTGAACCCACTTATAACTGAAGCCTAGGACAGCATCAATTTGGACTTTGGGTTAAGCAGGAACAACCCCCCCCTCCCCTCCCCCCTTTGTTTTTGGTGTTTCTGGCAGAATCCCGAAGTGTTCGACATTCTTTGAGCTGTCCACTGCAATTTCACCTTGTGAATGCTGTTGTGCATGACCTGCATGGTACATTGACATAGCTTGAAGTCAGACAATCACTGTACATTGTACTGGTAGCCTATACAGTAATATATTATGCTGCATGTGAAATGATTCTACAGTAAATCTTGCAGACTGTGTCTAGATAGACTGAGTATCGATGACAAGAAAATTTATATAAACAGCAGATGAGAAATCTTATATCTTTAAAACAAATAACCTTATAATGAATCTTTTCTACAGTATACCTGTAAGGACTCCAGACTTTCCAATTCTGTCAGTACTGTACAACAACAGTGTATATCTGCATGTACACAGTTTCATGTTGAGCACTCATGGTTTAGGTTAGGATAGTTTATTAAAACAAGATGCTAATTAAACTGTATAGTGACAGGACTTAACATGCCACATATGATGTTGTTTCTTGAAAAAGCAAGGTACAGTAGATACTGTACCCCAGTACATCAAAGGCAGTGTGGGGTGTAAAGTTATCTGGGTTTGTTACAAGATCTGTTGCCCTCAAATGAGCTATGCTTTGTTCATACTGAAAAGGAATTCAAACATGCTTGACTGCATGGCCTGTTAGCTACAACCCCAAATGTTAAATTTAAACACTTTGTGTATTCTAATAGGCTGTTACTGTCAATCAATTAATCGGGCCGAGAAGGAGGATGTAACAAAAAGGAAGAAAAAATATTTCTTCATGAAGGCCACAAGGCATCCTTTAAAAATGGTACTTGGAATAGGAATCTTGTTCATACCTGCAAATCTTTCGGCAATAGATTTTTATCACAGGAATACCCACGCTAGAGATATACCCACAGTACAGCAGTAAAGATGATCGACCCATCATCTCTTAAAAATGCAATAAAATCTATGCCACATTTTATGCCAGATTATCCAGAAGCATACTACTTTTAAGTTTCCAGGCTGTTTTCCATTGTTTTCAAGAAAACTTCAGTTTTGCATACATGTCTTGTATTTAATTTTTTGTTAAAGGGGGAAGTTTAAGCAGAAATTTAATTTTCATACATGTGAAAGAGAAACCAAATCTACACATTATGGTGAAACATCCATTCACATCAGAAATGTATTTCTTTAAATGAAGTCACTAGATTTGTGTTCCAAAGCGAGTTTGAGGGCAGCAGAAGTTTTAACACTTCCTCGTTTAACAAGGATTGGTTTATTTTTCCCTTTGTTTTCCAGATTATTGTGTTGACAAGGTCTTGAAGTTTATAGGAACAGGACCTCTCTGTAGGAACTGCAAGTTTACAGTAAGTTCTCATGCCACTTATGTAATCACTTTTTAATAATATGGGATTGTTGAGAACAAAATTGGTTGTAAAGTTTGAACAAAAACAAAAGACTGCCCATGAATGTAAGGATATGATGTCACAGGTGCTTGTTTCAAGTTCATTTTTGTTTGAAAATGCAAAAACTTTACCTGATCATATCTTGAAAATCACACAATGAATTTCAAAGCAAATTTCATCAAAATGGACCTTTAACACATATCAAAAGTTGATGTGAGCTAAAATTCTTTTTCTAAAGCAGTTTAATGCCACTACAGTACAATATGTACTGCAACTCAGAAATGTTAAACCAAACTAACAGTGACTCTAAATGTACTCATTAAAGTCTGACATTCATCAGCACTCCGTTGGTCTGTAGTACATTCTACTAATAGAAATTAAAAAAAAAATGATAAAATAAAAATTCCATACCTTGGCTGTCTTCCTGTTTTGCATACAAGGAAATGTAGAGTCATCATGCAAGAAACGAGAAAAGAAGAAAGAAATAACATTAGCAGGAGGTATATGTGTCATTCAGGCAGAAAAAATCTGTGAGGTTGAGAAACTTATTGACAAGTACTCAATGCAGAAGGCACCATATACAACTGTAAAAACAGATATATGTCATACTGTAAGGTCTACAATTTAAGACACACTGTTCAAGACAGCAGCCTCCAGGGGAAGGTAGTGTAAGCTTCAGAGCAAATATCATGGAATGGTGAATGGTACATTAATTATACAGGAAATAATTGACAAAAAGTTGACTACTGTAGGTAGGTCAATCAATCACTGATCTGGTGCTCAACAGACAACACACTAAGTATGATCTGTACTTTTGGCAGAATTAGGCAAAGGAAGTCATCATTTTAATGGAATCATCATTACCTCTAAAGTCCTGTACATGATGCAAAAATAGCATTCAGCACCCATTTTGGCTTCATTTTTTAAATTCACGCTTCTGAATTGAGCTGACACAATTTTGTTAAATGTTAAAATATTTATGCCCAACTGAAAAAATGCCAAAATACAATTGCCAAACTACACAAAATAATGCCACCTATGATTCCTCAAGTAGACCTAAAGCTTGAACCATCAGTAGTTTATAGACCTGTAATGCTATAATGTCCACGTGAAGGGGGATTGTTGAAAAAAAAAAAAAAACTGAGTTTGTAAAGTTTGTTGCCAGAAATCATATAACAGATATCACATTTTGGGGGAAGAAAAACTGGCTTTGACAACTTTTACATGTGAAGTACAACACTGAAAACAAAATGTGTCATTTTCCTTGCTTTTGGGTAAAAAAAAAACCCCAAAACTGTCAGTCCACTGACTTGCAAGTTTCTGCCACACACATGGTTGAGGGAGACATCAGGGTACTGCTATTAAAATCTTGGGAGTTTGAGTCCTGGCCAGGTCATACCGAAGGCTATAAAAATGGAACCTACTGTACTGTACTTCATTCAATGTGTTATGCTGCTCTGCAGGCATAAGCAATGCAGTATAGGGAAAACAAACCAGTGAGCTACAACTGGAAAAAAGCTGTGGCAGGCTCGACTTGAACCAATTGGTTGGAAACTGGGCCGTAAAACTCCATCTAATCTCACCATGCAAACCATTATGAAAATCTCTCCTTTTCAACAGTATAGTACCCCCTTTTTAAAATGGTATGTGTATTTATAGAGTGGGTCGATAAATATCTTGTACATGAATTCCTTCACATTATGAGCAAATTAACAAGAGTACACCCCAATGTACAGTTTACTGCACTATACACTGAAGTACAGTACTGATACATGTGTACATTAGGGTCGCCTATATGCTTACAGTGCAGTACAATTAAGTCATAATTCCTGTAGGCATAAAACTTACATCACCATTGAGCAGAATTCTGGGAAATGAGGTCATGGAAACAGCTGTCACAATGACAACATGACAAAGTCACTTTAAGAATTGATGCAAAATGTACTGTATGCAGCATGCAGACCAGTGTGGATCGTATAAACAGATCAGAATCTTGAATCTGAGATATTCATCATAGCCTTCACCTCCTTCAAGGATGTACAGTATATACAAAACAGCAAATCTGATGACCTCTGATGGTTATACTGTAAGTGACATTCAAACTTTTTCAAGTGAACTTGCCAATTGATGGTAAGTCAGTATGCTGCTCAACCTACCCAAGTGCTATACCTTCTAATGAAAAGCCATACAAGCCAACATGAACAACAAGGCCGCACAGTAGTGCACTGGCCAATGTTCATGGTACAGTACCACTGAAATACAATACCATGTGCCGTACTTCCCCGGCAGGCATACAGTTCCACATTACCCTGGGGGTACGCTTCTGTGCTAGGAGAGGCAAGGAGAGCACGTTCCATACAGTATTTAAGTAAATTATTACACAACACTCAAAATTTGGAGACAGCTTCAATAATTAACTCAGAAAGGAAAATGTACGGAGTGCCCTTTCCTGCCATGTGGGGACCATGCTTCGCAAATTTGTATGCTCCAGACCTACTGATTGTGTTGTTATGGGTACCTGGTTAGTCTACAATGCAATTTGCAGGCCAGATCTCTCTGGCTACAATCCTAGACCACGAAAGAAGCTCAAGAGCAAACTGTCATGACCTTGCAGAGCTCTTTTTTCTTCTATTCAAGGTATCAAAACCTTCCTGAACTTTTGTTTACAATTAAATATTTCCAAATGGATGTTCCAACCTGTGTGATTTGAAATAAATATTTATTTTAGGAAAGTACATATTATCTTAGTGTCCTTGGTCCTCTCTATGTGATTTTTTTTCACTATAAAGCTGTTTTTAATCCAGATTTGTGTTTGATTACAAACTGTAAATAATCAAATAACCTTTACATGACCTTTCATACTTGACTCTTTTTATCTCACTTTTTTGTGCAGCTTATTGAATCAAGCACTGAGCTGTATCTCTTCAGGTATGCACATCAGGGAGAGTAAGCTAGTAGGCTTTTGCACATAGTTAACTTCCATTGTACAGTAGTAAAGTAGTCCAGTGTGTGGGTATTAAACTGTATGTCACCCAGTAGTACACAGCAATGCCATAGAGTACAAACCCACTTTGCTGGTACTGTAATGGTAATTTATACTACATGTACTTTACAGACTACTTGTAAAATTACTACTTATCTGTGGTCTCTTGTACAGTCATAAACCACTTGGCAGTTGGCACATACTGAAGTCTAGGCTACAGTACATATTTAAAAACTAATGTTTAGGCCTACTTTGTGTTTGTTTTGTAGCCACAGGGGTGGTTTTGGAGGTTGAACGCCCCCCACGACTCACCCTTGAAATGCAAGAATCACCTAAAATAGCAAATAGCGTTTCTCCCCCTTCCCTTCGACTTTTCCCCCATGTCAGGCTCTTACCCTGCCCCCATGACACACCCCTGGCTATGCTACTGCTCAGTTTATTGCTTTATTGGTGCGTATATCAGACCCCAATGTGTAAATTCAGAACACCACATGCTGTGTAATATGAGTTTTTAAATTTGCTGGCCGTTCAGTTCATTGAATTGTAGGCCTACTGCACAGGATACAGGAAATTTCATACTGACTGTAACACATACATATATGTTCCCTCTGGGCAGTTGAAAAGGATAGTGTCAAAACCAGAAAGCCAAAAGGCATGTGATTCCTTGCCGCTGAAATGTAAGGCGTTTTTTCACATTGACATTGCTTTGCAATGTTTTTCAATTAACAGGGTTCCATAATGTGCCCACAAAGTACACATGCAAGGCATCCAATCTTCCTACATTGAGATCCCCCTTGCCCGTTGTGAACCCAAATGACCTTTTTTGAAAGACTGTGCAGGAAAGCTTGTCAGGCTTTGAACAGCTGACTCCAAATGAACTTTGACCTTTGGGAAAATCAATGGGATCATCTACTCAATATGACCAATCCACACATCAAATATGAGCACAGTCACATGTACCATTCTTGAGCTATCGTGTTTACGAAGTTTTGACCTTTTGACCTCTCATAACCCCAAATGACCTTTGAACTCCACCAAAAACAAAAGGGATCATCTACTCAATATGGCCAACACACTCACCAAATATGAGATTAGTCACACTTACTCTTCTTGAGATACCGTGTTTACAAGCAATTTCTAAGGAATTTACCTATTGACCTCTTGTGACCCCAAATGACCTTTGACCTCCACGACAATCACTAGGGATCTTCTACTCAATATGACCAACGCACACACCAAATATGAGCATAGTCACATGTACCGTTCTCGAGATATCGTGTTTACAAGGTTTTGACCTTTTGACCTCTCGTGACCCCAAATGACCTTTGATCT
This sequence comes from Holothuria scabra, assembly GCA_037179385.1. Lineage (NCBI taxonomy): Eukaryota > Metazoa > Echinodermata > Holothuroidea > Aspidochirotida > Holothuriidae > Holothuria > Holothuria scabra. The sequence goes on from CM074199.1 coordinate 2,342,238, forward strand.
CCACCAAATACAATAGGGATCATCTACTCAATATGACCAACCTACACACCAAATATGAGGTTAGTCACACTTACCCTTCTTGAGATATCGTGTTTACAAGCCAAAGCGTCACATACACACACACACACACACACACACACACACGACATTACCATCGCATAGATTCCTTGCCTGCCTTCGGCAAGGAATCAATTAAGAAATCACACATATTTTTATTTTTATCTTCGAAATTTAGGGAACTCGTCTTTTAATTGCTCACTTTCGCCTACACTTACAGAACTGTTGGGTTAAGTTTTATGGTGCGTACAGCACATACTATGGAACATCTATACTGTGTGCTGTGAATTTCTTTCTACTCCAGTACTATACATGAAAAACTTCCAAACAGCTGCAATTTCTAACAGATAGCATACCGATTGATTAAGTTTTGTGATCACTGAAGGAATGACTGACCCTTACAAAATATGACCTAAATCCAAAGACTGCACATACTGTACTCCATAGCAATATACTGTACAGTATGCCAACTGTAGGGGAAGAAGGAACACAGAACACACTCAGAGAAAAGGAAATTAAACTTAACTGCCTCTACTGTGCACTGCCAGGGAAGAGGAACTTCTAGGTAATGTATTACATATACAGCACAATTTCAGTTAAGTATAATGGGAAATGAATCTTTGGTCCAACCACTCAGTCCCTGTGGCCTACTGCACTGTAGGGGCTATAAAATAGGCCTCCAGAATTACGGACCTGTAGTAAATCAGTAAAAGATAACTATGACTAATCCTCTCACCCCAAACTAAGCCTACATTTTTTGTAGTACTTGCACCCGTGGGCTGAAATTCAAGATTAAAACAGTTACAGTACATGAGTTCACCATGTACTGCTATTTCATGAAAGTACACTCAGAAGCAGGGTTCGCGTTTTAGTGCGTCTGCGCGTCATAGACGCAAGGTTCTGTCTCTGGACGCGCAGTTTATAAATTAGGCTTCTTCCCGCGCGTCCAGAGAAGTAAGCTTGGACGCAAAGAAATTTGGCTTCAGCCAGCATGGATATTCCCTGTTACGAAAAATTCTATCAGCTGATGCACGAGGCTTCCTTTTTGAAAGTTCTGGTTTCAATTCAATCTTTTACTAAAGACAGTTTGGCTCCCCGATATCCCTACAAAAACACATAAAAACACTGTGCAGTGTGCACATATATACACATGGCCTCATGCCCCATATCAGCACGGAGTTCACTGACAGTCAGAACCAAACGCTATGACCCCAGCGTAACCTGAAACGGAACTGTATTGATGTTATACTACAAAGAAGGCAACCTGCAAAAAATATCGCTTGTTGCGCTGTGAAGGGGCTGGGCTTATTGCTTCATTCACAGTGCACCGTTCCAACGAACGCTCTCTCAGAAAACACATTGACTTTACTGTGTGGTTTTATCGCTTCAGATCCCTGTACAAAACTAACGTACTTTAACGAAATGACTGACCACGTGTTGTAAACACTTTCCGTAACAGACGAAAATGTACTTAAATCGAAGAACGATCCCTACCCCTGCAATGGGAATGATCGTTTGACATTTTCCGCCACAACGCGGTAGTATTAAATGGAATTCGATTTAGAAAAGCACTCAAGGTGTATTCCTTGCTGTCTCGCAGAAGGAGCCGCGTAAGTTGCTGTACAAACTGTTCTGCACAAAACACAGTGCAGACTATCTAGCTGCAGTGTTTCGCCGATTTTTCAAATCCCCAAGCTTTGCATACATATCTGTGCATGTTTTGTACACTAATCACCTAGAATCTTGTGTAGTTCGATGGTTATTATCTTGCATAAATTAAGTCATTCCCAGCATTCCTTCCGTAATACAGGACTTAAGCAATGTCATATGACGTCATTGCAAACGAAAACAGTAATGCACGTGGTCTCTTGCAGCAAACTTCTTAGCCCATGCATGCAATAGACTTACGTTTTTACCGCCAAACAAAGCATCATGTTTTGCTGGGTGACATCATATGCATAAGATCCATTGCAAAATTTAAATTAGCCCCGGCATCGTGAATGGTTAAATTGCGCTGATTCTAGGCAGCCAATCACAACCCGCGCCTTTGCCTATGTGATTTAGTGTGTGAAAATACTCAGTCTCGAGACAAGTTTTCCCGTTGAGTTTGTGTTATATACGACGATCGCGCTTGTAATGCCGGCCAGCTGGCAAAGCCGGAGAAGCCCCGCGCTAAATCCACCTAAAAACGGCATCACAAATCTCTGCATGCGTGGATTTTTCGGGGATCGGACTTACGTGCATTTCAGTTGCAGATTCTTTTTAAACATGACGTAAGTTTTGGACGAGAACTGCTAAAAATATCCGGGAATATTTATATCGGAAAAAACCATAAGATACGTTATACGGGTGCCCAGAACAGCTAAGATTACTTTGATTGCTTTACATGGGGTTCGTTAAAGCGGGAGAGTAGCAGCTACTGTACAGTATATTAACACAAATACAACCCAGTACAGTAAAAGAATGCAATGTTCCGACATGATTGGGGGATGAAAACTAGACAGAGCATGATGTTGGCCTGTGAACTAAATTATCAAAGGGCATGTGACATGGACTGCAAACGAATGTACTGTATTAAGGGTTGATTTGTATCTCCAATTTTGAAGTGAAACTATTTCGCCTACAAAAATGATATCCGTTCGTCAAACGAACGGAACTATTCCCAGTATTTTCCATCCTGAACTGGTTACGGTAATACGATATGCACGAAGCAAGGGCGGGCGCGTACTAAAGGGACAAACGTGATTTCCCTCTTTTTAATAATCTGTTATAGGTAATCGGCATCGGGCCGATTGTTTAATAAAAAAAATCGGTAATTAGGTATTAACTATTAGGCTATAGTATAATCGGTCGATACAACAAAAAAAAAAAAAATACAAAAAAAAACAAATTGAAATTTGTGGAATTAGCACCCTTCACTCTACAGTATTACTAGGAAAGCAAACAGAAGCACTGATGTCACATATTTTTTCTCTGAGATTATTGTATTCACTCTTACTTAGCACTATGGACTAAACTTTTAGCACCTAAACATTGTAGTATTAACTCAAGTAGGCTACCTACAGGGGAAAATAGGGTTGAACATGAGGAAAAGTATAGACGGCGGGGAATTGGACCCTTTAAAATTCCTGGTGGACCCCTTAAATTTAATGTTTCATACTTTTAAGGGGTCCAAAAACCAAGGCTGGGACCCACTAAATTCGGAGCTCAGCGCTAACCCTGCTCAGAAGTACAAGTCAAGGGGAAATAAAACTCATAGTCCCTCCTACCTAGAAGAACCAAATTGAAAGAATTATGATGTGTGGGTACAAATGTCAAGCACAGATCTGAGGGTTAATATCTCAAAAACAACCTGCTCACCAAATATCAACTGAAACCAGTGGGTCAGAAGGTTATTTTTTAATACACAGTGGAGTGTCTAGCATTGCTGTTTACAGCCTGTATGTGGTCATACTTTTACAGACCTGTATGCATTCAACACAAACAAGTGCAGTTCTAAGCATGACTACTTCACAGACCCCAGACAGCAGGTGGAAAGAATCCTTTAGACTTGATAATTGGATTTCCATTAGATTCCTTTGAAGATACTGTAAAGTAGTGCTTTATGAGTGTCTGTCAGTTTAGTCTATTAGCCTCTCTTTGATGGACTCCATCTCAAGCATAGCCTGATGAAAGGCAAAAGAAGGTAGAGTGTTAAAACTTAAAAGTGATGAAAACTATCTGTTGGAAGTCAATCCACGGTGAAGAAAAGAGACCTTCTAACCTTGTTCTTGAGATATAGTCCATCACCAGGGTTGTCACCAGACCATTTTGAGGGCCAGGTAAATTGTGATATCTGTCCTGGGGTAGCAGTCTAAGGGGTAGGGAGTGTAGTGTCCCCTCCTCTTTGCAAATTATGGCAGATTTGAGAGTTCTAACAAAAAACATGGAACTATCACTGAATTCTAACGAAATCTAAGAATTTTATTTAGTCAGGGCAAGAAATTTTGGTTGAGGGGTGATGTTGCAATTGATGGCAAGTACCGGGCGGCCATTTTCAGAGCTGGGCAGCACCGCCCAGTGTGGTGACAACCCTGTCCATCACATCAATATAAGCTTCCAAAACAAGGGACAGGAGTGAGGGGGAGGGACCGTAAGAAGACCGTCTGGCAAGCTTGTCCTCAATTCCCAGGTTTGATGGCATATTCCAGGACATAGGCCTAAATAGTTAGCATCTTTCATCCACAAGACATTAACCCTTTACCGTTGTGCTCCGATCGGGGCATATTTGCAAGCCTCAGGAGCGGGCGGAAAAGCAGACTTAGCCCACCCCGCATCGGCTTCCGTAGGTCATTGACCCCGTGACCTTAAACTATTGTCTCTCACGTTGTTGTGGCCGAATTTTCGGGTAGCTACTCGCAGTTTCGAGCTCCGCGTGACACAGTAAAGATGTGTGACAGCCCAGCTCTCCGCATGGGTCCAACAGGACCCAAACAACAGTAAAGGGTTAAAGTAGACGAATGTGGAAAATTTGATTTTGCAAGTTTGAGAGAAGTGGGAGGGACATGGGAGGTATGGGAAGGCAGAGATGGATGTTCTTCTAATCATACAAAATCTATCTGAGTCAATTGTCTCACTTGTTAATGCATTTCATTAATGGTATCAGGGTACAGTTCTAAAGATTTAATTGCAAAATCCCCTCACTACATTCATAAGGTACAGTACATGCACATAAACCTAGGCCCTTTATAAACAGTTATAATTCAATATTGATGGTGATACCAAAATAATGATGCCAACCAGTTAATGAGTGTCTTCATGAACTAGTGTAAGGTTACAATATTTCTCACGATTAAAATGTGGCTCATCTGTTGAAACTGTCTTGAATAAATATTAATAACATACAATTATGAGGGTAAAGACATACAGTACTGTATGTACCAGCACTTAAATTACAGTCTATTGACTAGGTATTTAATGACAAAAACAAAGAAAAAGTACTTGGACTTTGAATCTTAATTGTGTACTTTACAATGAGGACCACCATTGTCATGTTGGAACAATTGGAAATGTAAATATTTCTTTTTCCATGATTGCAAAGTTGTGCATTGCAGTAAATGCCTATTCCCTACACAGCATACGGATAACCTTGGCATACAGTACAGTGCATACGTACAAAACTTCAAAAACCAAAAACTGCATATCATCAGTTCTGTACTATACACTCTAAACTCATGATACACCCATCAGTTATCACAGCTTTGATGCATGAATGTTTTTATACCATACTGTAAATTCTCTCAAAATTGCATCCAAAAGGAAGCTGGGAGGATACCCAATGCCATGAAAATCATTCTCCCTCTCAGACCTGTCCTCTTTTGAGTCCTACTGGAGTCCTATGCTGAGGACCCCAAAATAACACTTAATTGTGAACAATTAAAAGAATATTCCTAAAAACTTAGACTACCTATGTTTTGGATTAGGCATTAGCCAATGGAGCACTGTACAGTAATATCAGCAGCACTGGGCCACACATGGCAAGAGGCACTGTCCTCCACTGTTACTTTTAATAGCACAAGTTAATGATAGTAGACTAGAGTACTGTACAGCGGCATAAGGAGGTAATTGCAGTAAGAGGGGTGTCGTTATGCAATGGGTCTATTAATGGGTAAAAACGGGTCATTGTGAAAAGTTGAAAGAATGTTGAGTTGGACTGGACTATAAATTTCCTGCACTACAGAACTGTTATAATTGCACAGTGTGTACAAATGTGCAGTGAAGTACTCTTCTTATTTTTATTGTCCTTTGATCTGAATGGTGTGGGACTGTGGGACATAACTGTGATTGAACTGAAACAACAATAACCAAATCATTTTTACTGAAGGTACTGTAAACTGGTATACAGTATGTACTGTAACAGCGTTGCTTACAGCAATCTTTTCATGGACTGTATTCCTTTCACAATATAGAACAATGAAGTGCACTGTTTTATTATGCAGGCAAAGTTTCCACAGTCAAGAGTACATATGTGCAGTATGGTACTGTATATGTACGAATACAGTAACTTTCCTGTACTGTACATGTATACAACATCAAGGCAAGCTGAACATGCAGTAAATTAGTTACAGTACAGTACCTGCCTTTTGGTATTGAACACAATATCACTGACAGATCTGTAAGATTATGCCTTCAAGGCTAATGGATATATACCTTAATTTGGCATTTAACTCCACATTCTTTAATGTCAGGCTGTTGTAAGTACAGTACTCTTGGCTCACATAATTGGGTTACACAAGGAAGCCCTACAATCCATAAAACAAATCTAATTCCAATTTGTGTTTTTGTAACATGCTAGCATCTAGTAACCTGTACAATGCATTGATCAGTACTACAGGATATCAACCTTACTACAGATCCATTCTTAACTTAACTAGCCTTGAACCATTTATTATTGTTTGCATACATTCCTACTATACAAGTAAAGCAGTATGAAGACCTTGAAATGTATCAAATTTAACAAGTCTGTTGAATCTGCAAAGCACCAACTATTGTGTAACACATTACGGTATCCATACATGTGTACGGCTGAAAATGACGACACAGTGAGTTTGTTTGCACACATCAGGCATACAGTGCTATACAAAGCACACATATGTACAATGACAACGACATCACTTCTTGCTGGGTTAAATTTCAATGAAGATTGTCATCTGCCTGTAAAATTTATTTGAAAATAATTTTAAAATTGCTGTAAATAACTAAATATTAAAACCGCTGCTTGTTGCAGCTTGGTTGTACAGAACAGTGCACGTTGTCTGTCCTACCACAAGTACAGTACAACGTTCACTACTATGCTAGTATCTTTGGTAATTATATCAAATGCTACATGGCATACACACCTTTTAATAGTCACTCTTAAAGGGCAAAATCTCTCAACCCCAAACTACAGTTTTGGTACGGGGTTACCGAAATTCTCAATTGGCTCATCTCTTTGATAGGCAGCTAATTCAAACAATATGCACAGTACCAAAGCTTTACACAGTATTACAGAGCATGAACAGTACTGAGAGTGTTTCAATTATATAAATTGAGTTTTTCTATACTAACCTTGAAGCAATAAACTGAGATTGTATCTGGATGAGGATGAATTTCAGACAATGGTGGGAGGGGCTTAAGTAAGAATGTCAGGAGAATTGGTCCTGTTTGGGGTGAGAGAACTGGGCCTTTAAGGGTAGTCCAGGGGTTGGCTGCTGTAATTTTATATATTGTAATCAGGTTCATACATGACACAAGCAAACTCTTACAGCAACTTGAAGAACAAAATTCTGCACATGTACAGGTTAAGTCTTCTACAAAACATTTACTGCAGGTCCAGATATGCAGACTGCCAAAAAGTCTCAAACCGTCTAGTTTTGTACTTATCTTTTCAGTTTGTGTGTGTGTGTGGGACACAGACTTCCTACATACATGGAAAGAGCATGTAACATGTACGTCCTATCCATAGATTGTTGCCACTGCCTGGGACAAGAAAGGCAACCAAGATGACCGCTGTGAATCTTTATGATTTAACAAAACTTGAATGGCAATTCCTGCATTACATGTAGTAATTTTGCCCTTACCTGGTATAATTTCCAAAATATTTCAACTTTCTTACAAAATTTGTTGATTAAATTTTTTTGAGCAAGTCAAAACTTTTACATAAAACCATGTAAGAAGGCCATCTTGGTGCACTTTTCCTCACATACATGTACAGTAGGGTAAAAAGTGACAATCTACCATGCAGTATGTTCTGTCCAAGTACAGGAAATCAATGGTGTGGGAGGGCGGGGGGAGTTCAATTTGATCAAACCAGAACATAGCTACAGTAGGCCTAATACTGTACATGTGCAGCAGTACCTCATACATTCCCAACGCTCATCTTGTTTCTGGGCATGCATTTAGCAATGTTTTCCAAATGTCCTTACTATGCTCTGTTATCAGATTGTTTGGACAAACTGAATAAATAAATGTATAATTGCATGAATCACAGCTGCACACAGCAGACACTTGACATTTCAAACAGCAGTTTTATGTGTTCATGCAGTACAGAACTCTGCTGTGGTGTCCCTCTGAATCAATCCCACCTTACAGTACATGAGCTGCATAAATGCCAGTACAGTAGGCTATGTGTAATGTTGCAATTTGAACAATCTCTGCTTGACTGGTGACCTTTGACCTTCAACTTGGTCTACAACATCAATTTGACCTTTTGTGTTCTTTAAAGACTTCCATCATTTTACATTTAAAGCTTAATGTCAGATGACTGGATGTACACTTAGTGAGGCTATACTGTAGTAATAAAATTCACTGTACTGTATAAATGTACACATAAAAGCACAATGCTGACCAATAGACAAGTAAATTTTAATATGAGGCACTGGTTTTGACTATACAGTGTACTTTTTGATGAAACTGTTCAGACCGCAAGAGGTACAGTATACAGTATAGGGTACAGGTAGATTGACCGAACATTTCAAATACTGTACCCTAGCTGAAACAATGTACCTTAATGCTACAAATCATTGGTTTAAAATGTTATAAAGTTCAATTCTTATGGATTCACCTTCTACCATACTGTATGTGACAATATAAATACTGTACACTCAAAGCATCAAAGTGGGACCAAGCACTACAGTAGTACTGCACTGTACTACTAAAGGCAGCCATTCATTGCTGCAGACATTTCCAATTTTCCCAACTTAATTTTCTACCCCCTCCCATAAATGTCTTTTAAACTCATCCTAATCCAGATATAATCCCAGTTTACTACTTTGGGGCAAACCGTGGTGAATAAATATGCAGGACCCTGTAAGTGTGTAAACAAAATATTTTGAGTACATGTATGCTGCGTAAAATGAACTACAGTTCTCTGAATTGTTTGAATTTGATGTCAATTAAAGAGCTACCAATTGAGGATTTCTGTAGACTACTGGTCAGTGCATGACTGCCTCTCAGCATTCTTCATGAATTATGCAATTTTCCATGGGAGACTACAGTAGTCATAAAGAGACATTGAATGAGATTATGCAGGATTAGGAATTATTCAAATCAGGGGGACTTTACAGTGTACCCAAAAACTGGGTGTTGGGGAAAATTGCTCAACAAAGGTCAATTGTTCACAAAGTACAGTTAGTTCAGATGGAGTTTTACAGCCCAGTTTCCAACCTATTGGTTCAAGTCAAACAGGCCACAGCCTTTTTTCCAGTTGTGGCTCATTGGCTTGTTTTCCCCTTATGCGGAGCATCATGCACAATAGCAGTAGATTCCATTTTTAAATTCTTTGGTATTACTCCACCTGGGAATCGAACCTGGGCCTTCCGCATGAGAGGCGGATGCTCTACAGCTAGACCAAACATGCAGTCACATAGTACAGAGGAAGTAGTCTATTTGAGTTCACACAATGATACAGTATATGACTTTATACTACTGTATACTGACGTATGCATCTATCAGATTGCCCAGAGTATCATGGTCAAAGACGATGGTTTACCTCCGGTGAGATAGTGAAGTACGATCATTTCCTGGAATTTTTGCATGCTCAAATAGTTTTCACTGCCAGGCACAACCTCTCAACATAGCAAACTGTACTGCAGCAACATGAACATAGCATACAGTAGAACTTTGATAGCAGGCTATGTAGCCCACACATTGGCAGGACTAGAGGTGGAGAGGATTTTGAGATCACTGAATCTATAATGACACAGTTTCCCCTGTCATTTCATTTTTTTTTCTTCCTGTGAGGATGCAACCTCACAGTTTTTTTGGACCATGGTGCAGAAAATAGGTCGCAGGTGTTCATGGAGCTACGTAATGACCCATTTTTTTTTAACATTTTATAGTATGCACTACCCAATCAACCAAACTCAGGGTACTGTACGTGAGAACACACCCTGGAAAACAGGGCGTTAACCTGCGGTTTTGTCCTTTTGCAACAAGGGGTAACACCAACCGTCCCAGGGTATGTGAGAAGAAGCCTCCGGACTTCTTATGTTAACATTAGCAATACAGTTCATTTGGGATATTAGTGCTAATGAGCTTAGACCAACAAGATATCATGCCCTTCAGTATGTAAAGTTGCTTTGCATGGTTTAAAGTATGTGCTTTCAGCACACAGTGCTCATGCAGAATTTGGACCCTTGAAGTAAAACCTTTACTGGTATAGTACAGTACATGTGCATGCTCACTATCTCTCTAGTTCCAATATACTGTACCAATTGTAACAGACATGATTCAATATTCTGGGTACCAAAGTTCACATTACCTTTTTTTTCCACCTGTACAGTTCCTACAGACCTACATTTAACACTACTTGTGCACTATTGTCTAAACTAAATTAGTAAGTACTGCACATTCAAACTATAACTGTACAGTATGGGTGCCCCATGGAAGGACATTACTTAGCTTTCAAGGTGGTGTTTGACAAACTGCATGGTCAAGTGGAATAGAGCATCAGACTTTCAGTCAGGAGGTCTGGACATGGATCGGAGTTTGACCCTTGGCTAGGTCATACGTAGACTTTAAAAACAGAGCCCACTCTGATTGTGTCTGGTAGTCAGCATACAGTTAGCAATGAAGTAAGAAGCCAGAGAGCACCTATATACTGGAAAAATGGCCTTGGACAGCAAATCACAGCCGACTTAAGCCCACAAACATGACAGCAGTAACACCTCATTTAACAAACTACTGTAATGCAAAGTGCTGTTGCTCTGTACCATGGCACCTTCTGCTGTAGCTGAATCAACTTGAACCAATAGGTTGAAAACTGGGCCGTAAAACTCCATCTACAATAACTAACTAGCCATGGTACGTGTACCTCCAAGCATGTGTAGATCAATTCCATATTGTAGGTAGACTGATGCACTATGGCTTAAAAAATGAGGTAGATGTGCACTGTTTAACAAGGTGTTTCTTGATTGGCTGTTGCTATTGTATTGTATCCATTGTATTCTGTGTTAGGGTTAGGGATTAGGTTAGAGATTAGAGCTGTCATTAGCCAGTTAGAAAATTTCTTGTTAAACAGTGCCCATCGCCCCAAAAATGCATAGTAAGCATGACCTTTGCCACCAAAAAAAAGTATTTCTTTTACAGTACAGCTGACACTTCAATTGAAAGAAAATGTGCCAAAAGGACTGACTGTGAAACACAGGTACAGTTATTAAACTACTAACATACTCATCTGAGAGCTGCACCTGCCTTGCATTTAACCTACTACTGTTTTAGGAGTGTTTACATCCCACTAAAAAGAGTTATCATTGACATTTGAACTATTGTGCAATGCTGCTCCTTGAAGAAACCTCAAACTGGTCTATAGGGAACACACCTGGAATTTTGTCAAAAAAAGAAGCATGTAATGTCTGAACCCTTGTAGACCTCACAACCACTTCCTAAAATGAAATGGAGGAGGAAATAGCCTCCACAGTTTGAGGAATTGAAATTTATATCTAGCAAGAAGGTGGTATTCATTTTTTGGCATGACAACCATCAGACTGCTGGACACAAGCAGTGAGAAAATAAAGTGACAGTTTACAGGAAAGGCAGTTTCACAGAACAATTGCCAGGCTGTACTGCAATAATGACCTGACATTTTTTAACTCACAGCGAAAGCTGCTTTTCCAGTTAACCCTCTGATTTCATTCACATGTCAGTTAGAGGGAAAAATTCATAACCATTTTTTCTTGTTTGAATGCAGTAGCAAAATGTTTCTTTTGGTAAACATTTCCTGTTTAATGCATTATTGTAATTCATAAATGGTAACAGTTTTGTTACACTAAGTACTAACATTCATACAATTGGCGTACAGTACTTAAATCTAACCCATGTTTTGAATTTTCAGTGTTGAATCTATACATGGAGGTCTGAATAACTTTGTTCTTGTTTCACTAAAGTGATGTGCGTAGGACTTGGAGCCTTCAGGCCCTGAATTTTGAGGTTTGCGAGTGAGATTGCACACCATCACTCTCCTCAAATCACTGTGAGGGGTGTGAATTTTTGCACACCTAGCTGAAGATACACGTAGCAGCTCATAAAATGTATTAATGTTTAATAAAAAAAAATCCCACCACCTGCTGTACCACACTCCTTAATCTCCTTCAGTGCAGTAGGTAATTAAAAGCACACATGGAAATTATAGAACTCAAGGCCTGCTTTGCAAATGTACTTTCCAGTTTTACCTGGATGCCTCTCAGTCAGTTACTTAATACAGCACCAAAGATTTTACTGTACTACTACCATATTCTCTTGTTTCAGTCCTATAAGTTTTATGCACTCTACAGTACTTCCCTCTATTTTACCCTTTCTACATACAGTATTGTACCAACCCTTTCTAGCTTTCAAATTTCCACACAAGCCTTGAAAATGTGACTGCAAGACTGTATATATAATTTTTGCATAAAGCATGAGAACAATTTAATTCCAAATAACAAATTGCAGGATATTTTATTACCCCAAAAATTAAAAATTAAAAAATATGCTCCTATAGCTACAATACAATCTTGAGTACAGTAGCTGCAGTAGGTTTCCAGTGATCTATTCTCCACACTGTTCCATCAGTAATATTCTCAACATGGTTTTGTTGTTAGCCTGACCAACTCTTCAACATCACAACCCACTACAGGATCCTTGTTTAAAACAGCATTCCCATCACTATGCACAATTTATTAAAATTGTGACCTTTAAAGACTTGTTCAAAGGAAGTAACTTTCACCACATTCAAAAGCCACAAATTACTTCTGCAAGTGTCAAAAATCATCCCTTTAAAAGTGATTCGTGAGAAAAATGACTTAAGGGATTTCCCCTTCTGAAAACTTTCCAAGTGAAAGAAGAATTCCTTAATGGAGGTTCATGAGGAACAACTTTCACCTTTTAATGATTCCAACAAGCTGACTGCATTTCATGGGAAAAGTTGACTCATTCCTTAAACAAGACTGAGGAGTGACATCACTAAATATGACAGCAACAATTACAGGACACCTACATTTCCTTCCACACCCAATCCTATTCAGTCAGTTGCTCTCACAAATACAGTACTTCACTGAAAGATAAGCAAATTTTAACCTAATCTAAACAAAAGGTGCAAAAACTGATAACCACATTAGTGCACACAATAAACTTGTCTGTGTCAAGCGTGAAAGAAGAAGTTTTGGCAAATTTAAGTCTTGAAACATATATCTGTTGACGCAAGTTTTATCATAATCAAGTAAAGGCATATTACACCACTATATTTCAAGTTGATCACAAGGACTGTATAATTAAAGTTGTGCAAGGTTTAAAATCCCCTTGGGGACCCTGTTGCAAATCACAAGGGTAGCTTCACAGCAAATTTTGCTTGAAGGAGAAATGCAGTCCCCCCAATTTGAGTAAATCCAGTAGTATCCTACAGCATTTCATGGATGGCTCTGATGGTGAATCATGGGACAATATTTGCCAGGATGGCAAGCTATTGGATTTGGGCAACTCATTTCTTTAAATGTTAAATTTAAACTACAGTATATAAAATATATAGGATTGGCAAAAAGAAGAAAATAAGTAAGAACTTAAGTTTAGGGCAACAGTTCTTGTCCTTTAAAGGCTACCATTAGCACTACGGTATACAAAGTGTACATACTGTACAGTGTGACTAGCACTGGTCCCTAATACATGTAGGATATCCTTTTTCCTTCCCTTATTATTGATTTGGAAAAACTTGGCGTTTCTTCCATGTAGTGTGACATCCTGAATTAAGTGACACAGAACTAATAACAAGATAAGCACACTGTGCATGAAGGTATTTAGTTACTTTCAGTTTAAATGGTGATTAAAATTCTTACAAGTCATATACATGTATGCACAATTAATTATGAGAGCAAGTTGTCCTACAACTGTTACAAAGTCTGGTTCAAAGTCTATTTTGTATCTCAGGGTTAAATACTGACTTTATCAATGGTGAAAGGTCTACAGTACACACATAACATGTTCAATACATGCAAACAGGTGCAGGGAATAATTTATCAGACCTGTATCGCATCGCAATTTGCTACACAAACAGGCCACGTTGCTACACAAATGAAAAATTGTGTAGCAATTTTTTGTCTGCGTAACCCTTGCATTTTCACAACAATGTGTGAAAGACCTCAAAAATCTTCAAAACTGCTATGCAAATTTGAATGCTAAATTATTCCCTGAGGTGCATGACCAGGATTGTGTTATGAGAGTCTTACATGCATTTTTGAAATGCGACACAGGAATACAGCATAGTCGGGAAGTTGGGAACCTGGAGAGCTCCTTTGAAGTACTGTAAAAGTGTAAATTTGGACATCTGGAGGGAAATTTCGATAATTTGGCATTCCAAGGGAAATAATTACTTTCTTGCACATGAAAATATAAGAATTATGGGAAATGCTACTCACTTCCTGGGAAATAATTTTACCACCTTCCTGATTTTACTCTCTTCCTAGGAATTACATTTTTACAGCCCTTCATACAGGAGGGGTCAACAGAGAGGGGGTTCCTCACCTGTTGGGAAAAAATAATTTTCATGTCTACACATGCCAAATGGTGTGACAGTATTTGTGTCTCACTCTTCGTTGCTTACTTGACAAATGGGCCATTCTCAAAAAATGTCAACCAAAATGGGTAAAAAATAAATATCATGGTTTTGTCATTTTTTTACTTCTTTTGATAAATGAATGCTTGAACCATCATTTTCTAGAACACTGGCTTTATTTGATGAACATAAGTATTTTTACCCCCTTCACAAAATGGAAAGGTTATTGTAACATTCAAAGGTGCAAACTATGTAAAACTAGCAATATGAAGTTTGTTAATTACAAGGGAGTTTCATTCTTTACTTTTTCAACCAAATAAATCCTCAAACATTTTATATATCAAAACTTATCAACATGAACATCTTTAACAAACTTTTGTATGAAAACTTCATCTTTTTGTTTTAGAATTATTTGTGTCACGTACGTCACGCTGTAGACAATAAAGTTTTTCTCACATGAATGGCAATGCTCAAATTTTAATTTGAGGTTTATTTCCAAAGTTAAACCATATCCAATAATAATAAAAACATAATGTTTCATATTGAAGTCCTTAAACATTTCCACAATATTGGTGGTAATATGTGTCACGTACGTCACGTGACGTACGTGACAAGAACATATGGAGGCAAGTAAGTAAATTTAAAACAACAGCGTTCTCTCATACTGAATTCAAATGTTGATTCTTTCTTTTTTATCAATCCTGGAATGATTAGCTCAGGGTTCAAAGCTGTAAAACCCTCATGCATTCAGCATTGACCCTTCAACTTGTTTCAACTCATTTTGCTGCCTGGAATCCAAGTCATTTTCATTTAAAGAACATAGAAACGGCCAAGCTTCTCAAAATAATTGATCTCTACTTCATCTCCATAACTAGCTCCAGTAACTACTGCATAGTAATCTTTGAATGCACCAGATGTAACTTGTACAAATTCACCACTTTTGAAGCTGCCCTGGGAATTCTGGGACTCTGTAGGATTAGTGCTAGAGAATGTGACTACTGTGAGTGGAGGAGCATTGACAACTTCTTTGCTGTCATGCCATATTTTGAGGGCTCCATCTACACTCATGGCTGCCACATGTGCCTTTGAAATGCCCTTTACTGTGGGAGAATTGCTCCACAGTTGAAGTTTCCCTACTTGGTCCATCAAGTGAGTATTCACATTGGGCATTACTTCAGCAGAAACCGAGGCAAAGTCCGAGGCTGACTGCACAACAACCTTCTTTGTTTTGCTCAAGACTTGCTGACGCACCATGCACTTGGCTTCACCTCCAATACCGTCAACAACCCCTTTGCCATGCCCAGTGGCAAAATATTTCCAATGGAATGGAACTTTGTATTTCATGCTCAAGTGGTGCAAAAGTTTCATCATAAACTTATTTTTAAACTCACTTGATGGACAATCACTGTAAATAACTTCCTCATTTTGGATTGTGGCACCACAGTAAAACTCACAGAGGCAAGCTAAGATTGCATCCTCATCTTTCTTATAACTGTCAAGAACCAACAGATGGCAGGAAACTTTTGTGTTAACAAATCGAGCAACTGTGAATAAATTCACTGTTGCTCTTGTCCACAAAGCACTTTGAATTTCATCTTGGTATTCACAAGAATATGCCATAGCAAAGTCTATTTGTGTGACACCAGTGTCTTTCTTTTCTTTCTCTGCTTGAAATTCATGGTCTTGAACTCTTTTAACCCGTACATGACTCTGAAACTTGGGAAAATCATCCAAGACTGTTAGATGAAGTTCCTCTGCTGTGCAGCTTTTGAAGATACAGCGCTTCTGCACTGAAAATAGTTTGTCGTGAAACTAGTCCTATACAGGAGAATTCACAAAATTGTACAATGCCCCCTGCCCCAGGAAGTAGGTTCGTGACCCCCAGTGACCCAGCCAAAAAATGCTGGCCACACCACCGCACTGAAGCTAGTGTGTAGTGAAACGTGAAACTTGTCCTGTAGAGAAGGATTCACAATATGTTGGCATGTTTGCTAAAAATATTTTCATGTTTTGATATTTGTAGGTTGCAGCTGACATGTAAATCTTATCACCTAACTTCCAAGAATGAAAACTTTGTTTTTACCAATTTCCATAATTTCCAAATGTTCATGGCGAATGTAGTGCTTCAATATGCGTACATTAATTATGTTCTCTTCTGTGTATGTAAGCATTTTTCTATTTAAATTGTAACTGACAGTTTGAAAATGAATTTTTCTTACAAAGTAGCATTAATTATAAGTATGCAGTGCAGAAAACTTGCTTTGTCCAGCCTCATCACCCCTTGCAACTTTTTGTCACGTACGTCACAAAATTTGTGTCACGTACATCACAGAGGAAAATTGGGGATTAATCTAGTTTTCACTTGATTAATAATAAATACTCTGTTTGCATTAGGAACTACCTTTCAAACACAAATTGCATAAAGAGTATGAAAATGTGTATCTTTACAGATTCACAGGAATTCAACTTTCATTTCTACATGTTGAAAAAAGGCTTTTGTGCACTGTCACGTACGTCACGCAAGTTTAATCTTCCGTTCAAAAGGTGGAGAATTAACTGTCTTGATTTTCTATCATGTGGAATCACATATTGGGTCAGATGATTAAATACATCTATCAACATAAAAGATAAGTTTTCTTATTAAGCAGAAAACTGAGGTTAATGAGAGAAAAAAGCCTTCCAAATGTCACGTACGTCACACGAGAATGGCCCAAATTCTGACCTTCAGTCTCTATACCTGTCAAATCTTTCCATCTTCAGACAAGTTTGTCATTTGTCAAGGTCATTTTAAGAATATCAAACAAAACCCAACTTCTTCAAATATCTTCATATCATAAAGATGCATAAAGATTACTATAGTGTTGCTAACTTATATTTACTTTAAATTTTTAAGCAGTTTACATCTAGACGAAACACAATTCACATACATCAGGAATGCAATTTATTTTTTGGTTATTACTTAAATTGCAATTTTTTTTCTCTTGAGCACTTCAGACTTGGCAAACATAGGAAGGCTGACACCATGTACTTATAAGACTTTACCAATGGTTGAAAAGGGTATGCAGTAGCTCTGACAAATAAATTGTGCATGCTGTCCAGAAACAAGTTCAACTACTGTAGTTCAAAGGTCGAATACCAACAATACACCAGAACAAATACAAATTTATCAAACTACCCTTTAGCTACTGTACTGTACAGTCAGGGTGATAATTGCTAAGTCAAACCAAGGAAAAAGTTGTGAACAAGAAATAGAAAGGTCAAGAAGAATGACTTGCTTTCCAAACTGAATTAATGCTGACACGTTTCCTTGATACAGAAAAAAATGTGTTTCTGATAAAAGGAACCCCATTCTCCCTGAAGCTACTGATACTTATTTTTACTGTGTAAAGGCATGTATCTGATTTGGGATTCATGCATCTTTTGGATTTGAGAGTTTGTGTTCATGAACATTTTTTCACATAAAAACTAAAGGTTCATGTAACTTTCTTTGAGGAACATTTTCCTTGAAAGTAATTTTAAATTAAATGATTCTTGGTGCCAATTTAATGACTGTTCAGAAGGTAGTGTATACCAAGCATATACTGTGACATCTCCACAATACAGTACCTGCATATTCCCTTATACACAGCATACTGTACTGCACAAAGATTTGAAGATAAATTAAAGGACCAGTTCTCTCACCCCAAACAGTACCAATTCTCCTAACCTTCTTACTGAAGCCCCTCCCACAATTGTCTGAAATTCACCCTCATCCAGATACAATCTCAGTTTATTGCTTCAAGGTGAGTATAGAAAAATCAAAACACCCTCAGTACCGTTCATGCTGTGTAGTGTGTAATATAAGCTTTGGTACTCTACATTGTTTGAATTAGCTGCCAATCAAAGAACTGAGCCAATTGAGAATTTTAGTTTGGGGTGAGGGGTCTGGCGCTTTAAGTTCATAAATTAGGAAATCAACTCTTAGGGGATTTTGAACTCTAATTCTACAATGGAGGCAGTGTCCACTTCATCTGCAATGGATCTGTTGATGGGTACCTTTACTGTACCAGCAAAGGAGTAATTTATTATCAACCAAAGATTGTGTCACTGGGTTAGTGTGGTACCTTTTCAGCACAAAATGCTGACCCTTGCCAAGTTTGACATATTGTTGGGGGAGGGGGTGACTATACCTTCCTGTACTGCATGTATGACAAGCAGTATTGACTGGGTCCACTCTGACTCTGTGATGACAATATTCATTTGACACTTTCTAAAAATGGGTTAGTTAGGTAGTTAGATCCATTTCAGTTGAGTTATATGACCCAGTTTCTAACTCTAAGTTGAGCTGACCACAGCCTTTTTTCCAATTGTGGCTCTATACATGGGTAGAAAACTTGTGAAAAGGGTAGGCTCCTTCATCCCAACTAAAAATTGTGACTACTGCCTAAAAATATTTCTATATACTATACTACATTTTTTCTACTACAAGTAGGTCTCAGATTGTCTTCCAGTTCCAACATAAATTTCTGTTTAACCACCCTACCTCACTGTATCTTATTAAAGCCCACCAACATTGGGTAATGATGGGTCATAAGACCATAGAAGACAACTAGGCCTATTTCTGGCTTGTGATATAAAGCTAACTCCCTTCTTGGTCAACAGACATGGTCATTTACGGGGGGGGGGGGGGGAGGGGAGGGGGGGTTGAACATCAAAATACTGTACCTTTCAGCTGATTTGGCACCAGCTGGCTTCAAAAAGGTTTGGTTGGCTTCCATATCCACACAGCATTTTGTCCCCAGATCAATTTCTATGAGAAGTAAAATAAATAAAAAACTTATGTCATAAACAGCTCTCGTATTTTACTTGTTCGTCATTCAAACTGAAGTCACGTATCCTAGGGTAAACTGGAGGGTTTTTGTCAACTTGAGGGGTTTGGGTTTTAAAAATTAAATCAAGCAAAGTCATTGAACCAACTTACCATTGGTCAAAACCTCCAATGCTTTTACTTTTAAAGTTATATATTTTATTTTCATCCTTTGCTTTAATAGTTTTCTCCTTTTGGGAAATGAAATGATGACACGTTTGACTCCACCAGGAGTGTTGTGCAGTATTTTTCCAGATCCAGACAAAAGAGGTTGAAAATTGTCTTTTTTCAACCCTGGCTACCTCACAGGTCGTCCTAGCGTTATATAGTATATATAGTACATATATAAAAAGGAAAAGGTAGGACACACCGCCTAACACCAACACAGTGCTTCGCACAAAACTGTTTATGATTTCTCACCTCGTACTACATTTACCCCTTCAGATCTCTCGAGAACCTTCCCATCATCTTCTTCTAAAGAAACACAACAAACTTTAAGTTGTCTTAAACAAAAAACCTCACATCAAATGCAAAAATCTTCTCCTCCGATTCAATTTTAACAACGGACTAGATCACTCTTCTCCAATTCATGACGTCACATTATGTAATGGGAATTGCCCTGTACGAAGCGGTTCTCCCATCGTTGAGCCAGTGCATGTAAATGCTGAGAACGCCTGTTGTATGCATGCTGTACGTGAAGTTTGCACATATGCCGCATGCAAGGTTTTTTTCATAGCACAGCTAGGGGAATTCTATGGTACAGTACATACCTGTACGTGTTAAATGTACTTACGGCAGGGCACACGTTTTGGTATGCTGGGTTTTCTGATCCGCACGTTTTCACCGTGCAGAAAAAAATTAGAGTCTGGTCGTTTTTGAAAGCAGATTTGAAAGCAGTTCGAACTATCCAATGGGAGAACCGGCTTTGTACAGGGCAATTCCCATTACATAATGTGACGTCATGAATTGGAGAAGAGTGATCTAGTCCGTTGTTAAAATTGAATTGGAGGAGAAGATTTTTGCATTTGATGTGAGGTTTTTTGTTTAAGACAACTTAAAGTTTGTAGTGTTTCTTTAGAAGAAGATGATGGGAAGGTTCTCGAGAGATCTGAAGGGGTAAATGTAGTATGAGGTGAGAAATCATGAACAGTTTTGTGCGAAGCACTGTGTTGGTGTTAGGCGGTGTGTCCTACCTTTTCCTTTTTATATATATACTATATATACTATATAACGCTTGGACGACCTGTGGGCTACCTTAGGGTATTCTCAACCTCCCCATTGAAAACCATTTTTGCTCCCTTCATTTGAAGAATGAATGGTCAAGAAAGCTTAGGCCTAGGCCTAGATCTTGCAATAATGAAGATCTTTCTTGGCAAGTTCGATCAGTGAGGAAACCTAGACCTAGGCCTAGGCCTATATGAAACAACATAGCCTCAGGCCTAGCCTAAATTAGGCCTAGGCCTAACGTTAGGTTAGGCTAGGCCTGGGCCTAGCCTAGGCTACTGTGGTAACGTCAATAAACATTCATCAGCCTAACTTACCCCTTTTGTTGAAAGGCCTCACTCGAACGGCCACCTGCACTTTACTGCTACCTTTGGCGGCCATGGCCTAAACCAATTATCGATGAGCATTTACAGATTCGCTCAAACAAATTTCGCTGAAAGTCTGTTTCTTTTCATCATTTTGTTAAAATCCGACAAGTTAGTCCACTGTATCCACTGTGTGAAGCTTGATGTATTTCCAAGTAACTAACGTATACTATATAGTGTACAGAACTAGAATTGACCGTACGTATGATAAAATGCTGGCTGTAGCAATTTCACAAACCCACCAAGCAACCCACTTGTGTTATGACCGCTACGTACACCTGTACAGAGATATTGTAGCATGGCAAATAAAAAAGAGGTATTACCGAATTACCGTTAAATGCATACCACGTAACGTATGTATTATTATGGTACGATAAACTTGGTGATGACGTTTGCCTCAACATAGCTGCAATGGAGAGGGGCGTGCTCCATTTTTGTGTTCCATCTGCTCTGTTGCAGCCTGCCGGTGTACAAACCGCATTTGCCAGGCGGGAGGCGAGACTTCTCGGCCGGGGCCTATACGAGTGATGTTGCAAGACTGGCAAATAAAATCTCCGGTAGTTTGGTTCCTGGTTAACTAGGTGGTGTGTGACAAATTAATACATCCCTGGATGAAATTGGAGTTGCCCAATAGTTGAAGTTCCTTGGTGGTGAGTAGTGTTTCACGTTTCATTTCTTGTGAAGGTGCCGTTTAAAAACGCCTAAGGCAGGCATATCTTATCGTAACTTATAGTTAGTTTTCATCATGCCCTCAAGTTGAGGTGACCCCAGTCCTCGGCATTACAGTAGTTCTGAAATGTGCGAAAGTAAAATAAAATTTGAATTTAGGGATATGTGGTACCCTTTTTCAGTAGCCACGAATAAAGGGCGGGATCCAGCCGGGGATCCCCAAGACAAGCAAAACTGGTATTTTTTTTTCTTTTATAGTAAACGTATTTAAAAATACGGAGCTTACATGATTGCATTTAAAGTTAAATGTTATCCCATTGCTTACGCTGAACCAGTAGCGTAGCCAGGATTGTGTCATGGGGTGGGTTGGGGCACGACATGAGAAAAAAGTCTAAGGATGGAGAGCACTGAACCGCTATAGGTGTTTTTTGCATTGCAAGGTTGGATCATGGGGTTAACCCCCCAAACCACCCCGTGGCTACGCCACTGTGGTGAACACCAAGCAAAATGGCAGAAGTAGGCGTACATTTATGAATGAGACATGACCTAGGCCTAGTTGGGTTCAGCCTGTGAAGCACGCACGTCCCAAAAGTCCAGAGTTCGGACTCTTTTTGGCCTACACGATTAGATCTGGGGTTTGCCGGCAAGGATCCGGCAAGCTGCATTTACTGGGGCCCGTTACTAAATTGGTTATCAGGTTCCAATTATTTTGATTTCCACGACTTCAAGCCCGTACTACAATGAATCATGCACTGAATTAAAACTTAAAGAAAATGACCTGTCATCCAGGCCTGACGTTTTGATTGGTTACTGTATGGATCAGGCTGTAATTAAGTTGCTCTTACATCTGAATGGAATTTTGTTACCCGAACGATATTACAAAACTTCAACAGCAATGGACGCAGAACTATCGTTTATCTTTACTTGAACGACCTTTTTAATGTCTGTTGATTCTGATAAATAATTGGCTAAAAAGGAAAAAAAAAAAACAATTGCTGCAACAAAAGGTGACCGTGTATTTATTCGCTATCAAACTCTGATTGTCCCTCTGATTGTCAAACTCTGATTGCGTCGGCCAGTGCACGGACTTCCATGGACAGAGCATACTGCGCGGTAGATTGTCGCTACCGTACATGAGTACATGTGAGCTAGCTAGTTAGAGTTTTACGGCCCAGTTTTCCACCTTTTGGTTCAAGTTGAGCCGGTCACGGACTTTTATCCAGTTGTGGCTCACTGCCTTGTTTTCACTACTCCATTGCTTATGCGGAGCATCACGCACAATGGCAGTAGTTTCCATTTTTGCAGTCTTTGGTATGACTCGACCTGGGAAGCGAACCCAGGCCTTCCGCGTGAGAGGCGGATGCTCTTACCGTTATACCAACGTGCATGTGGGAAAAAGCGCACCAAGATGGCTGTCTGCTGTGGTTTTGTGTTAAAGTTTGGACATGCTCGAGTAAATTAACAGATTTTGCAAGAAAGTTAAAATATTTTCAAAATAATACAAGGTGAGGTCAAAATCCTACACTCTAAAAACACCGGGGTTAAATTTAACCAGGATCGGTGTTCTATTTACTCCTACATAATCCTGATTAAATTTTAAGGCAACTCCTGGTTAAACTGACCCAAATCCTAGTTATTTTCACCAGAATTTGTGTTATTTTAACCAGAAGTTGTGTTAGTTTAACCAGGATTTGTGTTAAAAGTTAACCAGGATTGTGTTGGAGTAAATAGAACACCGATCCTGGTTAAATTTAACCCCGGTGTTTTTAGAGTGTACACGTATTACAGGAATGTGATATTGTTAGCAATTCAAGTTTGACTTTTGTTTAAAATATTACAGAGTCGTGGTTAAAGCATACAAATTATAGCTTCGGGGGTGCGCCTTTTTTGCCCCAGTTGGTGGCGACAACCTACGTATACGGCGTACGCGTTACATGCTCAGTGGCGTAACCAGACCTGACTGTCCGGGGGCAATAGCATACAGGTTTCTCGATTTTGTACTAGTTGAGCTGTGTTAGTTTGTGGGTGTCTTAGTGCCTTAAGGGAAGTGTTGGGAGGGGGGGGGGCAATTTCGGGCCATGCAATTCACCCTACCCCATTGACCAAAAGGTACATTTTTATTGCTTAATTTTTGGGCTTTTTCTACGAGCAGGAACAACTTTTTTTTTTAAATAGATCTGATTTTTTTTCTTAAGTGTGAACACTACTAAATAAGGTACGTACCGAAAATTTGGGTCCTTTTACACATTTGTAAACATGGAGCTTGTATTACAGAAAAATATTAGATATAGGGTTTCCTGTAAGGAAATTTGCATATTTGGGGAACTATGGAAGAATCTGCGTTTCCTGTTAGCATTTATGTGAGATAGCATGTCGACTGAAGATCGTGTTATATAAGGAGTGCGGATTAAGGCTTCTCGACACCGACATTAAAAAACTCTCGAACCTTTGTTGCCTTTTTTAGACAAAAATGAAAGCCTATATTGACGAACTTGATTTTAGGGAAACGGCACTTTAGCGACTAGGAAAAATTTTCCACTGACTGCTTTATGAGCGATTACTGACAGCTTTAAGGCTTGCAATTTAAGGTGCGCCAAGCGAGCGGAAAATTTTACCTTTTTAAAAGTAATTATTTCAAATATGGAACTTTTATAGGGAAGAATTAGGAATTTCATGAAGGAAAACTTGAGAAAACCGCACTGTGTTTGACTGGTGTCTCGAATGGCAAATTTTCGAATTTTTCACTTATTCGAGCTAGGGCGCAATCGCCCCTGCCTCCTGCAGCAACGCCACTGCCCTGCATCATTGAACATTGATAAAATTTTTACATTTCAATAACTAAAGAATCCATCTACAAAGACTACACAACTGACAAGGTTGAAAGGTATCCGATTGCAGGTGTGTATGAGGGCATTTGAGTACCTGAGTACGGTAGGCCAATGATTCCCCTGCGTAGAATATGAAGTCTTGCTAGAAAGATTATCTTCAGTTGGCGCAGAGCGTACAGAAATTTTGAAAAATCGCGACCCCTCAGACAGCGGGAAATGGCTTGTCTCGGGGTTGTAAGTAGTAGTTAAGTTTTCCGATTTTTCTTGCAAATGTGACCACCACTGTATTAGGGATGTATTGGGGGCACGGAGCTCGTCGAAATTTCTGCCCTTTTGAAACAAAAATTGGTTGATATCGAGCTTACATTGCAGTAAGCTTTGGATTCTGGGTTTCTTGTGAGGACGTTTAAAGAGATAGGGGGGGGGGGGGGTTCTGAAGAATATGCACTTTCTTCAAATATTGGTGGCAAATCTGAGAATGATTGCTTTTTCAAAGTCCTCCCGACTACCTGGCAAAAAGCAAGAGAGGAAAGTCTGTCCTCTGATAAAGTGGACCTCAAATATTATTTTGTTAACTTTAGGCGACTAAATGAATGTTCATACAACCAAAATGCAGTCATCAGCCGTATTTAGAACTCTGGGCGACTTCTTAAACCTTTCGGCTGAGATGATGTGTAGTATCTGATCTGTCATTTTCGTCCATTCTAGAATGGAGCCATACATGACAGACCCGTAGTGATGTAAGTGGTCCGCTGATGGTCATGAGGTTTGTCATGTGTTGACATTCATTGGACGCAGCTCCCTTTGAAAACAGTGGGGGAGGTAGGGATTTCGGTAAGAGGGGGCGAAAATGGTCTGCAGGGGCGCTTCGAAGAATTAAAGACTCTGAGCCTCAGCACGATAGAAGCCACGGCTTTTCAGGCTTTCCATTTGATTTTCCGCACCTGATAGAAGACTACCTTGCAATTTCTTCTCAGCAAATTTTTCTATTAAAACATGTTTAAAATTTCTATCCATGGACCTCCGCAAAAGAAAATTCGGGGGGGGGGGGGGCAAAATTCTTTTTGGGGGAAAGCTCCATGAGTGGGAGCGGAGCGCAAGGAAATGTTGGCCCAAAATGCCTCTCAGATCGTTGGAAATGGCATTTCTGAAGCCTATTTACTGCATTTAAATAGGGAAAACATTGAATAAATTATAAAAAGTATTGATGTTAATTTGTCTCCGTCTTTTTCTTCATGTTTTCTTCGTTTTTTCAGTCTTTTTATTTTCCAGGGGAGGGCAAGTTCCCCCCTTGCCCATACCTGCGGACGCCCATGTTTCTATCCCGCTCTTTCACATTCCAGTATGAAGGCGGTTATTATATTTTGTATTATTGGCAGGTCTCGATTTAAGATGTTAATGTAATAATGGGCTACTTTGTGAAGATAAAGATTAAACCTGCTAGAACCAATAGCAAGCAATCATACATGGGAAAAGTTTTGGCAATTAATAACCGTTAGGTGTACATTTTAGGCATCTGAAAATCAAGATAAGTACACGGAGAAACATTACTTGACGTAATTTGCATAGTGTGACCACTCTGACCTAGCCTTTAATTAAGTACTTTGCAAGATATGGCCAAGACAAAAGGTCCGCTTGGCTCTCTGGATACCGAATTCATAATGAATAAAAGTAGCCTAAACCTGCCTATTAGATGCAATTTTCTGGCTTTTGAGACCACGAAAGTACAGAAATGAGCATTTTCACGCGATTATCGTGCAGTGTCACAGAAATAACCATTTATCATGAGAATGGTCACTTGAAAAAAAGCAAAATGGAAACTGCTCGTTAAAACTCTTCAACCATTACCACTATGATAACAGGTTTTATTTTATTTTAACCTGAATGTTCTCTTTAAATGATTTTGAAAAATGTTGTGAAAGCTGTTTTGTTATCTTTAAAAGCTCTTTTAATCGTCTATGTTGACAATTATACCCGACAACAAGAGGGCCTTTTGCGCTACAGTTATTGTTGCGCCCTTTGCAACATCTTTTATTGGCCGGGAGTGTGAATTTAATGTCAGTCTGTGTATTTTGTAAGCTTATAATCACGTCTTTTGTGGAAGCAATTAACTTAGCCCATCAACAACACTCATAGACCTATTTCCAAATAGCAGTTACAATGAATTGTGGGATATAGTTTTGGGTGTACGTCAATTTTCACCACAGTAAAATGCCATTGACAAAATGACAAACACCAAAACTCTATCCCAAAATCCTTTGTAATTGCTATTTTATATTAGTACGTATAAAGCATGAAGATAGTACGGCTCGGCAAAACTTACCCCTATATTACAGAAGATTACCCTTTTCATCAGAATAAAGTGCAGGTACTGTAGTCTGGTGGCTGTTTGAGCATTTTGTTATCTAGGCCTTAAAAATATGCTATTTAATTATGTCTTTTGCCAATAATGGTGCAAGAGTAAATTATGTATAAAACCTAAAAAGGGCATCGACAGACGATTTTGGTCCATCGGGGAGGGGAGGGGGCGACGCCCCTGACCATATGGCAGCTCCGCCACTGTTTTGAAAGAGTGTTAAAGTTCGGTTTCGCCGACGGAACGACTCTTTGCTAGAGAGTCGGGAAGATATAGGAAAGGTCTTAAAACATTTCGGTAGGGATCTTTTGCACTATATCCCTTTTAAATCGTAAGATTTAAAATACTGGAGTTTAAATCTAAAAGAGTGGAATTAGTGACCAATTGGACGTTTGATTGGTCACTAATTCCATTCTTTAGATTCATTTTAACTGTATTAGATTTAATTTAAATCTATTGAATTTAGAAGTTAAGAAGTTGGTATTTCTATGAATAACGACTTCCTGGTTGCGAGGGGTTGCTGGCAAGTAGATAGAGTATAATGTCTAAGAGTTCAAAATTAAGCTTCGAATTGGTTTGACATAGTGTCATGTTGGGACGCAAGACATTTTTGACGTTGACCCGGAGACGAAAGTCTTAATTTTGGAATACTAAACTACGGTACCGGTAATAGAAATGATAATTTGGCCAATAGTCAATAATACAATAGTAGGTAATCCCCTTTTTTCTTGGAAGGTTTATAGACAGAGCTATATAGTACAGATGATGCATATTCATCTCTTTCCTCTTTGTTCATAAGGTCACGCCCTACTTCAACTCCTTAATCTCATTAATTTCACTTCAAGATACAGGACAGAAGCCCTTTCAGTTTACGAAATTTGCAGTGTATTTTCCCCTGTTTCTACTCTTGTTTCCTGGCCCAGCTAAAACTGTGAGTTATGTGTTACATTTTACGAGGTGTTTTCCAATTTCAACCAGCGTGATGATGTGTAATGTTTGTTTCTTTTATGTCAGTTTATAGCGCCTTTTCACAAATGAAATTAGTTTTCAAAACACTTCACACAAATATAACCATGTTAAACGGTTGTCATTCTAAGAGCTAGACTAACTATCTAGTATAGAGATTCTGAACTCGACAGCCTCTCGAACCAGAAATCCTTGGACCGCAAGTCCCTTCTAACCCGTGGCCAGTAGCTGGCCCACAACGATCCCTGGTTGGGTCAAGGGAGAGACCCCAGAAATTTTCCCTGTAGAAAACTTCAAAAGAAAAATTTCGCCCTTGGAAGCAATTTCGCCCTTTCAGAACCTTTTGTGACTTGTGGCTTGCCAAAATAATTTTACAGACACTTCCATCGTCATAGGCTTCATACTGTAAACAATCACTAACCATAGTGCCTGAATCGACTAATCACGTTAGTCAACAATATTGACTAATGTTTGACCCAGTTGAATTAGTTTCTAAGCCTCCTTGACTAAGTCTTGACTGATATTTTTTACTCCATCACTACAAAATTAGTCAGATATCATCAAATGAGTGACTAACGTGGTTAATCAATTCAGACACCACTTGACTAACTTGTGTCTATAGTACATAGGATCCAGACATAGATTACATCAACGATCTTTTAAAATATACTTGTGTTTATTTGTGAACATATGGCGTAAGTACAAATGAATATGAAAAAATTATTATAATTATATAAAACCATATTTAGAGCAAATGCTCGTAAAAACGTACTTTTCACAGAATGTCTTTCAGCCTGCAGGGCAACTTTCGTTGGCTTTGGTCAATCTTATCTAGGTACAGCATTATGCCGAAAAGCGATGAACTCAACGAAAATAATTGCCGGCTAAGCGGGCTAAAGTTCCTCACACTAAAGAAGCCGAAAGAGCTTTCTCAGGTTTGTTCAAGCTTTCTATATTTCTTACAGCTCCTGCCCAGAATCAGCATAACTAGAATTGTCTCACACGAACTTAAAGGGACTGGTATATAACTAAATGACGCATTGTTATATAGAGAGCGTTTATTGGATTGTTATGGGTGTTCAAAGGATCTTTACCTCAAAGGGGAGTGCAGTTATAACTATCCTGGTCCATGATTGGCTCTTGAGAGTCATGTGACAATTTTTTAGGCGTATACTGCTTTGCTTGCTTTGACTGTCCGATATTGAAGTGCTCAAATATTTGAAGACTTAGAAGAAAATAGAGGAAAATTGTGAAACTTAGCTGTTACTGTTGGTTTACTTAACTATCAAACATTCATACTTGGTAAAATCATCAATTTCCGTTTATCATCGGTGAATTCCATTAAAAATTTTGTGGCCTCTAGAAAATGTTCAAGTTGCCATTTTCTTGATACATTTTAAATCATTTGACTCAACTGAAAATATTTCACCCCAAGGAAGCAGGATCGTCCCTCCCTGTAGTACCTTGTCTGACTACCGTCCTATTAAGTTGTCCTTCAATATCGTTGGACACCGACAAATGAAAGCTTTAGCCAGAGTAGCCAAATTTGAAGGGGCAAGTTAACATGACTAACATTGTCCGAGAACAGAACTTGTCCTGAGAAGCTTTGGATCATTTCAGATTTTAAGGTGCATGGTGCAATAATTTGAGTGGTATTCCATTTCTCGGGTATATTTTTTATGTAGTTTCCCTAGGGTATATAGTCACCTACGGCAAAACTTTCATTGATCATGTGTCTTCTCCGTCATAACCTTGTTTTAAAGCTGTTTTCATTTTCTATTTCTTTTCTGATTTAAAGCTTTTATAGATTATACAAAAGTTCAAAATTTGCTCACTAAATTAAGAATGCAGAAAAATGTTAAATGAGTAAAATGGAAAGCAAACAGTAAATCATAGTTTTAAATATAGCTGGAAAGATATATACTATGTCCTGAGCAAATATGAAAGGGTTCCAGAGACAAAATCTATGACCAAAACTACGAAACATTACAAAGGTAAAACAATTTAAATCTATGAAGTAAAAACGATTGCCTTTTCTCTTGGTGAACGAAACACAAGTTGTGGTTAAAACAACCAGGATTTGAGTTAGTTAAACCAGGATTTGTGTTAAAATTTTACCAGAATTGTGTTAGAGTAAATAGAACACCAATCCTGGTTAAATATAACCCAGGTGTTTTTAGAGTGTATTATTAGAGATTTAGATAGGAATAAGGGCTGTCGTTTGCCAGTTAGGGCTAAGAAGAAATTTCTTGATTAACAGTGACATCGGCCTGAAGAATATCGCACATATGTGCGATTGCATAAGATACGACAGATTTAGAGAATATAAAATCATTCATTCAGTTGTAAAAGATGTCATAACTGAGTAAAGTTTTTTTCGATTGTCAATAGTGAATGTTTTTAGACACTTCAAAGAATGGTTTCTATTAAACTCTTTTCAGTTCTATCTCCATCTACTTGGACCTCTTCAGAAGGGCTTTCTCAATCCCCATCATTGGGCCTTCCACCAGCAGAGATAGGACGAATGCCCATCCGTACGAGATCACTATATTTGCCACGCAAAAGAAACCCTTCAGATCAAAGAAAGAAAAAAGTAAATTAAAACAGAATGATTTTAAGAAAAACATTTCTTAAGATTTTTTTAGAATTAAGATTTAGTAGATTTGAAACTTTGTGAAAATTTGTCATGCTTTTTTACTTAATGTAGGCTAATTCGTTACTGAATACCAATATAATAAGGAGCTGATATCCGTATTCCGACTAATACCATCACGGCGGTACACTCACCGTTTCCAATACTGTCCAATGGAAAGAAGTCTTCTGGTTTGTAAGGAAGAGAAAAATGACCATTGGGTGGAGTAGATATGCTCCAAACGTCAGTCTACTAAGAGGCTGCCAAAAGCCCCATGAGAGGAAAACATCAACAGGTCCTAGAAAATAAATAAGAGAATTTTGACAAACATTTGACAAAAAAAAGGGACGGATTAGTTTCCAGGGTAGCGGTAAGGGGATATTACATGAGTCAAAATGTATTCAAACCAACAACAACTTCAAACCTTTTAGAGAGGCAAAAGATTTTTAAAGAAAGCTTCGCCTCCTGTCCTGGCTACTGGCCTGAGTCGATCACAGCTAGTTCAGCATTTATCCTTTTTCAATATTTGTCAAAGGCCGTCCTAAGTATAGACGAATCCTACATGCTCTTGGCCGCGTGTTTGGTCTAAAGGTAAGAGCATCCGCCTCTCACGCGGAAGGCCCGGGTTCTATTCCCAGGTCGAATTATACCAAAGACTGTAAAAATCGAAGCTACTGTCTTTGTGCGTGATGCTCCGCAATAAGCCAGTGAGCCACAACTGGGAAAAGGCCGTGGCCGGCTCGACTTGAACCAATAGGGTGGAAACTGGGCCGTAAAACTCCTTCTAACTAACTAACTAACTAACCAACCAACCCATCCACCCATCTAACTAACTAACTAAATAACCGACCCACTCACCCACCCACTTACCCACCAACCCATCAACCGACCAACCGACCCAACGACCCACCGACCCACCGACCGACCGACCCAACGACCAACTAACTAACTTCACAAAGAGCAAACATAAGGCATACTTCTTCTCTTGCAGAATGAAGATAATGATATAATAAGCTTTCCCAAAATAACAACAAAACATGTTTATCAGTAAAAGACCTAGCAGTCGATATCCTATTCTTAGGACCATATTACGCCATGGCCCATATTCAGACTTGGTACTGAAGGGAGACAAAATGCACATAGAGCGAACATCCTGAATCGAGTTTAATTGTCAACTTCCCCTTGTCAATCACAAACTAAATCTTTCTGAAAAGTAAAATTAAGTTTTGCGGATAAAGCAATCATTTGTCTAAATGATATCTTCAATGCAGGACACGGCAACCACAATCAAGGGTCCGGTGCCCACTATTTAACAAAAATTCCTAGCTGGCCAATGATAGTGCTCATCTCTGAAATAATCACTAACCCTAAAAAAGAAAGCAATCTATACAATACAATAACAGTAGCCAATCAAATAAGCCCTGCTGATTTTTTTCCATTTCAGCCTGGACAAGAAACTTGAACAGCCCATCAAAATACAATAGAGGCACAGAAGAGCCAACAGAAGCTCCCGGGATTCCAAAGATAATTCAGAAATCCCGGACTTGTCAGCTTGCTCATGACGTGTAAAATACAGTCAGGTTGGCCTGACGAATTTGTACACGCCATTTTAGACCGATGACAAGTTTAAAGTTTTCTAAAGTGCCGTCTTGGCCTTTGCTTTGCTTTGCGCTATCACTTTAAGGTCAAGAGCCAAAACTTTTTGGTAGGAACAGCTAAATATTACATTTTCCCTCTAATTTCTCTTCAAGGCATCTTTCATCATATTGCATAGTAAATTTTTAAGTTGAAGAGAAAAATTTTGTCACATGACTCTCAACAGCCAATCATGAAACAGGACAGTCCACTATACTGCTTCATATTAGAGTGACTGTTCTTGTCCTTTGAATGTTGTAAAAGACGAATTGGGGGAGTTTATGCACAATGCATCATGGGGAGGGACAAAAATAAAGTGACACATTAGTCTTCGCAGTAGCTGTTAGAAACGGACTTGAACTGAAGACTTGAAGACAAGGCAGCACGTACATTAGAAAAGTCCATCGGACAGTTAAGTATACGATGGGCACGTGCACGCTGACGAAACAGACTCCACGGTTCACCTGAAATTAAAAGGTTAGCCGGAAAGAGGCGTCTAATTACTAACAATTACAATACTATGAAAAAAATGACTTTTTTACCTCCGTTGCCAGTCAAGCAGGCGAATGCAACCCAGCCGACACATGACGAAAAGATAAATCTATTGAATCCAAGCCAAAGAGCAGCAAACCAGTTTGGAAGAGGATCGGTATCACTGGATCCATACAATGAAAATATTAGTGAGAACATTATACCAAACGTGAGTATCCAGCCAGTCAAATTCCAAATCTGCATGAAAGAAAGACAAAAACTGTTGCAACTTCCTTGTGGGTGAGTGTTTTTCTATTCTGGTCGAATCTAGAACTTTTGTTGGGGGATGGGGGTGGGGATGTGCTAGATTCACTCAGTTCTGAAGAGTCATCCACGGGCATGGCGCAATGGACGGGGTCCAAAATAAGTCCGTCGTACACAGAGTCTACCATCTTATCAGTGGTAGACTAGTTCGTATTGATTGACAGAATATGGTCGCCATTTCGGGTCTCAATACGTAAAACGTTTAAACCTAGTCTATTTTCCCTTTGTAAAATTCGTTGTCCGTATGTACAACTTCATGCTCTCTTGCCACACATATGCTACCTTTTTGAAGTACATTATGTGTAAAAATATTTTACGTAGGCACATTTAAAGGATTAAAAAAAAACAATTTTTTTCAGTGATGGGAACGTGGTCCAATGTCCCCCTCCCCCCGATTACGTCACTGAAGATAATTCTAATGAAGGCCGGGGTTTGCATCAAATTTGGTTCACTGTGCTTTTAATAAACCCAAAAGACTTAATTCAGCAAATAAAATTAGGACTCAATATTTAGTCATAAAGAGAGAGAAATAACTCCTTCATTTTTAGTCCACTTCCTTATTATTATGCATGATAGTGGTGTCCAAAAGCAAATTAAATTTAAAAGCAAATAAAAGCCTTCCTTATTGCGATAGGATGTCTTCGTTATAAAATGTTCATTTTTAGTCCACTTCCTTATTATTATGCATGATAGTGGTGTCCAAAAGCAAATTAAATTTAAAAGCAAATAAAATTAGGACTCAATATTTAGTCATAAAGAGAGAGAAATAACTCCTTGAGAGTTGTTTTTCATTTCAATTTTAGATTGGTTCCTAATTCAACTTAAAAGAGTGATTTTGCATGCTAGATGTTTCAGAGAGTCCTTACCAATGGTATCTTCATCTTCTGATCCTTGACCCTGTATAGAAGGTACCCTACGAAAATACCAACCATGTAAGACTGAATGCGACACCATGGTTTAGCATATATACGGTCAGCGTCAGAAGGTTGTGTTGCTGTGCGGTTGTTAAAAGGCCTGTCAGAAATATTAGAAGAATTGGCTAAGCAAACGCCACTCGGAGCGTAGAGTAAGTCTCAATTATAGATTTCTTTTTCGAGTTCTTGGTGTTATGTTATTATTTCTCTCTTTCTTAGAGCAATCGTCACACCTAAGACTTAATTAGAGGTCTAAGGATTAGGTATGTCCCTAGCAGTTTCTATTGAACAGATTAATTCTCCATCCGTCTTTTCACAGGCAAAATATTCATGCACGCTAAAGAGTATTTGTCCAAGAGACTAACGAACAATCTATGGAATTATTCAATTACATTCCACTGCGCCCACCTTGCCAAAAAGGGAAAACTGTTGATTCTGTCTCATAGTATATTCATGCCAAATATGGAGCTAATCAGCCTTCCTTATTGCGATAGGATGTCTTCGTTATAAAATGTTCATTTTTAGTCCACTTCCTTATTATTATGCATGATAGTGGTGTCCAAAAGCAATAGACTTTATGCACTGACGAAAGGCTGACGTCATTTTGGCGGAATAATAACGAAGCACGAGCTATAGGTCGATCCAGTGAACTTCGTGTAGAACATATCAATGGGCTGCAAGCAGTAGTATTTGTCCTACGTGTGCTGAAGATTAATGCATATATTCGATTAGTTGACCAATCAGCTCTTTGTATTTTTTGATGTTTGTTTGTTATTCCTAAAAAGGAGGACGTGCGTTTGACATTGTGAAATCGTGTGCATAAAGTCTATAGACGCAACTTAACGGTCCTATGGTAACATGACTACTAAAACATGTTGAACTGAGAAATTGCGTAGATACACTGTAAACAATGTCTGTACATTTCAAGAAAATAAAATAAAGAAAAAGAAAAGAATACATAAAAAGTGCTGTCAACTCATTGACAGCAGTTTTTATGTATTCTTTTTGTATTTCTTTATTTTTTCTTCTGTAATTGTACAAAAATTCTGTAACATTACATTTATTTTTTCAGTGTACAAGCAATGTCAGTCAATTAAGGTAACAAAAAGCTCCAACATCTACTCATGAACACAAATGAAGATAATTACTTCCCTGAAAAAATCAACATCCTACTGGTTTTTAACATATACAGATAAATTCATAAAGCTTATAGTGGAACCTTACTGGGAAATATTGAAATTTTTGTTTTTTGAAAGATAGGCTACCAAACATCCATTGAGCTAGGCCTGATATTAAGACCGAAAACAACTTAGTTTCACAATCACCAAATAAGAAATTACACACACAAACACACACTCAAACACACACACCTACAAAAAAGTAAGAAACAAGAAGCTTACACCGGATAATTGCCAACAGGATATCCCCAGTATCCAGCTACAATAGCCGTAATTAGACATGACGTCATCGCCACTCCAATGACTGATCCAATCCCAATCCTCCTCCACTTAGCTCTGCAATAAAGTAATATTCATTGCTTTCAAATAAGTAAGGGCATATTCATTACTCCGTTAAAATGTAAAATCTCAAAACTTTATTTGGTTGAAAAATGAATCTCATTTCTCCAACTACGGAGCTGTTGGCCTATGCGCCCGAGGGCGGGACAGACTGCCTCTCCAAAATTTCACAAAGTTTAAAATTCGGACAGAAATCTAGGAGAAATTCGGGTAGATGCGAACTGTTTAACAAAGTGTTTCTTGATTGGCTGTTGCCATTGTATTGTATCGATTGTATTTTTTGTTAGGGTTAGGGATTAGGTTAGAGATTAGGGCTATCGTTAGCCAGTTAGGAAATTTCTTACTAGACAGTGCGCATCGCCCAAGAAATTCAGGCAGCCATTCGACTTGTAAAAATTGACATGGGTTCAACTGCGCAAAAAAACTTCGGAATTTCTAATGTACCTGGTCTTAAAAAAGATATGCCCGACAAAGGTATAAAAAAAAGAAAAAAGTAATAGTCACGGTAAAAAATTTCCTGGAACCTCGGCTTTTTGGCTAAGATCATGTGTGGTATCTTTTCTTTTCATCCAGTCTAGAATAGAGCCATGCATGATAGACCAGTGATGTAAATGGTCTGATGCCGTGAAGTTGGTCCAGTGTTGTCCTTCCTTTGAGGTATAGCTTCTTCGGGAAGCAGTTTATAGTTTGGTATCGCCTAACGGCCCTTTGCCAGAGGGTCGGAAGAACGTTTGAAAAAAGTACAAAACTTTGCTACCCAAAAGGTATTATTCGTGAGCTTTACTTTGTAGACTTGCGCAACAAAATATCCCCAAAATGGTCGCATATCCGAATTCTTTCCCACATATGCCCATACGCTTATGGCTCCCGTCGCGCCCTGATCCAACTTAAGTTATAGCGTACTTCGGGCACAATCGAGCTCTCAAATGTCGTAGATATTGCTTTATCTTAAACGGTCAATTGTGAAATAATCTTTTTGTCAGTCAAGTCTTGTAACACTTAATTTATTTACGTCTGGTGATGATACGCCAATACGTTATATATAGACAACTTTTTAGTACGAAAAGTCACACTTTAATCTGCATACTATACGAATTTGGTGATTAAATGTTTAGAGCTGGGTTAAGATGTTTTAATTCAAAGTGGGAAGGGGGGTTGTTAGAACTTCCCTGGAGAGTCCTGAATACATCCAAATTTTCTTGCTTTTATGAAATTATGATAAATGGTCAGCTTTACCAATTTAGGATCAGGTAAAGAGGGTTATGACCCCCTCCCTCTTTCGAAGGCATAAATTCTCATTGCTCAAGAGATTGATTGGAGAAATTGTGAAATGTTCCCATTTAGTTCCATTTGGATCAATGACAATAAATGAGAGGGAATCAGAAAGTACCGTATAATTTCTTCCAGTAATCTTATTGAATGATGAGAATTTTCTATTAAGATTGCCTGTGTTTTTGAACTTGTGTTGAACAAATGTTTGTGTAACATTGGGGTGGGGGGATATGTCTTCCCCAGCATGCCCAGTATTTCATTAAAGTGTCAATTGCCTATCCCCGGATCGATGACCAGTTTTGAACGACGAAATAATCGCACTTACCTCGAAAGAAGGATCAAAAAGATAGGAGATAGGAGAAAAAACTGCATATCATTTGCAAGGTACCATGACCAACCCATACACTGTAACACAAGAGAAAAAAAAAACGTTAGGTGGGCTCGCTTTGCGATCGGTTTCCCTATGTCCGCAATGATGTTTGCCCCATTTTACTTTGCCTCTAGTTCGCCCCATCCAAAAATGGCATTCTGTCTTAAATTTCAATCTAGATTACAGTCTAGCATGAAAAGTGAAATCAAACAGCCCAATCCCATCTTCGCTGGACATTCCTGAGCCAAGATGTAAAATGTTGGACTTAATTCACTTTCAAATGGTACATTTCACAATAATTTGTGATTTCATTGTTGTACAACTTAAATTACATTCTTTGTATTTCATTGTTTTCGGAAAATTACTGCACCTCCTACCAATGTGATAACACTCTTATTTATTGATGTAATTAATTAGCTCTCTTTGTGCAACATGGTGTGAAAGCAAACAGAAAACATTCACGTTCATAAAAGCATTTCTATTTCCAAAAGGAAACAAAGCAGGTAATGCATGGAATACCGTTTTAACATTTTTTAAGGAATTTCATTTTTCTCTAATTAACTTCAGATATCTAAAATTTTGCACTAGTTTAGATATCTGAAATTGAATTAAAGATATCTAAAATTGAATTAGAGATATAGATATCTGAAATAGAATTAGAGATATCTGAAATAGAATAAGAGATATCTGAAATAGAATTAGATATATCTGAAATAGAATTAGAGATATGTAAAATTGAATTAAAGATATCTGGAATTGAATTAGAGATATCTGAAATTAATGGCAGATATCTGAAATTCCTGAATAAATGTTACAACGGTATTCCATAGTAATGCGAATAATACAGCAAGAAAAACACAAGTCATTGCGCAATGGACGATTTTGTTGTAAGTAATTAATTGCAACATTCATATTCTCAATGATGGAATTAGCTATGACAACGAGAGTTACATAAATATGTCTTCATTCTGCAACCTCTGAAGTATATAGTTTTAAAATTCTAGATTTGAAGTGCACATTTTAAACAGAGGTTCACTTGGCACCTGGGTAATAGGTCCCACATTGTAAAAACTGTTGAATAGACTTCTACCCAAATTGGGCCAGTTAGTAATGTCAGCGCATACACTTTTGTATAAAAGCCTATACCGAATGTTCAGGTAGTATAAAGGTACTTCTACTGAGTGTTAGATGGTCATTCCAGCGATAGTATTATTTGACAGTACACACCATTCGTACGGAGTTACTGAACACACGTCCTCTCCCATTCTTTCCAAATTTCTTTCGATGCTATATGTTAGTTCTGAACGAAACATCGAGTAGGTACAGGCCACGGACTTATATACATGGACAGGGCATGTAACGTGTACATCCTATCCGTAGATGGTCGCCACCGGCTGAGACAAAAAAGGCGCAGCAAGATGGTCGCCGTGAATCAGTATAAATCGTCTGATTTGACGACGACTCTGTAATATTTTAAGCAAAAGTTTAACATGAATGGGAAACGATATTATATTTCTGCAATGCGTGAAGTGATTTTGACCTTACCTTGCCATATTTCAAAAATATTTCAACTTTCTTGCAAAATACGGTGACATACTTGAGCAAGTCCAAACTTTCACACAAAACCAAAGCAGACGGCCATCTTGGTGCGCTTTTTCTCACATGTAAGGTAGCGACAATATACCGTGAAGTATGCTTTGTCCATGTATAGGAAGTCCGTTGTACAGGCCAAATGGCTAGCGCACAAAGTTTATGAAAGCATGTGTTAGTAAATCGGTGTAAGCGTTTCTGCGGGAGGGTTCAAGGGGAAAACCTAAATGGGGTTCAGGGGGTGAAACCATTAAGCTATAAGGTTTTAGCATATCTTTGGGTGAAAAAGTAAGTCTCAGGAGAGGTACATGATTTAATTTTTTCTAACTGATATAACTTGAAGGACATCTGGAGACGGAATCTGAGGGAATAAATGCCCCCTCACGGGCCCCATGGCCCTTTGAGCCAGTCCACATGATCCACATGTAATAATGTAAAAGTCCTAAATTTCATTGCGGCGACTGAATTGTAGGTAAAGTATGGGTATTCATTATATTCCTCATTCATGCATTGCTAACCATATAACACCCTGATCAGTGGCGTAGCCACGGGAAGAGTTTGGGGGTTAGAACCCCCCTCGCCCCGTGACCCAACCTTGCAATGCAAAAACACGTAAAATAGCGGGTTTTTCTCTCTATCCTTAGACTTTTCCCTGAATTCGTGCCCCTCCCCCATGACACCAAAACCCCTCCCATGACACAACCCTGGCTACGCGCCTGACTCTAATGAATCTTCGGACGGTACGAAATGTAAATAGTCCCGAATGCGTTCACCCATATGGAGCCAAGACATGCTTGCTGTACCGGGGTTAAACTTAAAAAAGAGGACCTCAGTATTTACCAAATTGACACTTCCGGGGTACGGTACGAGATTGTTGATATACAGAAGATTGGTCCACCAATACTTGGCACACTGCTCTCGAGCACCAGAATAGAATTGTTCCTTGTCCGGCCCTGTGCCAATATGGACCAGTAGCGATGACCAGATACCGATACACACCATGTATAGTGGGGTGATACGCCAAAAACGATGAAATATGAAAAGAACCCAGTTTAGTTTACCCTCACTCTTTGCTAAATGTTTCAGCGTCAGATATGTCAGCAAGAGACCACTGTCAAGAAAGGAAGTATAAGAGAATTGTTCGGTAACTCAAGCACGTGGACATCTCATCCAGCATCGTTACACCACAGAAAACGCTCCCCTCACACATTAACTATACTTTTTTCACTTCTCGTGGAATGCTTCGCGGCAGAGGAATTTAACAAACATTCCAGGGAGCTGTAAAGTAGGTCTCTAGCTAACACTTCCAGTTCTTTTTTTTTTCAAAAACGCGAGAGTGGATAACTTAGTCAACAGAAATAAAAAACAAACAAATATCCATAGTGATAAAAGGCATGTTCAATATTACTGCGAATGCTTAAATTCTCAGAATCGAGGTAATAAATTACACAATGCCTAGAAGACATGTTTCAAAATTTGAACTAATTTAAGAAATGTTGGAATCATTCTTTTTAAACAAAAAACGATTTTAAAAGGATTCGCGTCCCGGCGTTACGCGTACTTTTCATCCGAATGCTAGCGAGAGAAAATGGATAATTATGTAGGAAAGGTTTTAAATTCATTTCATTACATAAAATAATAAGGACCATAAAGCTGGCCGCACTCTACACGACTTTGCACGCCCAAACTCAACTAGATCGTCGCTACAACTGTGACTGGCAATGTTAACACTAGTTTTAAGTCGCACCGACTGCAGTCGGGGAGAACC
This sequence comes from Holothuria scabra, assembly GCA_037179385.1. Taxonomy (NCBI): domain Eukaryota; kingdom Metazoa; phylum Echinodermata; class Holothuroidea; order Aspidochirotida; family Holothuriidae; genus Holothuria; species Holothuria scabra. The sequence continues at coordinate 2,382,581 of CM074199.1, forward strand.
AATGTTGGTTCTTCCCGACTGCAGTCAGTGCGACTTAAAACAATGTCTTGCAACTGACAATCGCAGTCGTAAACTCACGTACATTATACGACTGTTGGAGATCCGACGATCGAGTTGAATTGCGGTGTGCAAAGTCGCGAAAGTGTGCGGCCAGCTTTAAGATTATTGGATCAAGTGATATTTGATATGAATGTTCCTATTTCGAGATCAGAATTGCAAAACGGTCGGAAAGTAGCTCCTTTGGGTAAATGTGTGTGACCCTATTCCCAAGAAGCTGATGGTCCGAATGAATGAAGTTCCCCTTTCTGGTATAAAAAGACAAAAAACAACAAACAAACAAACAAGCAAATAAACTCGCGATCCGCACTACTTACAGGCTGGGGCGATGCGCATTGTTTGAAAGGAAATTTCCTAACTGGCTACCCGCAGCCCTATCCCTAACCATAATAACTTGTTAAACAGTGAGCATCTATTTACAGGCTGATTCTTTGGAATTAATTTCGAAATATAACTTGCCGTTAACAACTACTTTCGTGAAATTTGGCCGGTCAAAGGATATGGAGAGAAAAATATAAGTAATGCAAAAATATTGACTGTACATAGCGTACGTGGTACAGTTTGGTTATCCCGTGTGTATTACACAATGTCATTAGGAACCAAAACGCTCTTTAGACCTGTAGATAGAGGGAAGGGGGTGAAACTCCCCTGAAAATGTTTTCGCCTCATAGAATTTTTTTAAGTTGCCATATACAATATTTTAGGTATTTCACCCCTCAAGTTTCTCATTCATCCTCCCGGAAGCGAAGGGAGTGCCTTATTCTGGGCGACTGGTCCGACGCTTCTATAAAGAGGTGGGACCTCCATATTTGGAAAAGGGTACCGGAACGTCGAATTTTGCGACAACTCTTTTACCTCAATACGAAGAATGTGTCCACAGAGAAAGTGGCCTCTGTTGTAATTCGAAACCAGAATTTTCCCAAAACGTTCTCTAGCACATCGAATGGATTGTCTGAGGAAATAGAAATGGAAATATTGATTGAACATTGTAGTTAATTAAGAAAGAAACATACTTGAAACCATAAGAGGAATGATTACCACCCTCATATTGTCTAGCATATGGGTATCGATAGATAAAACCAAGACGCTAGAGTTCGAGGTATAAAACTGAAAAAACCAAATCCCACTCAATTATATTGAGACTCGCAATACCGATATATGAAGAGTGACTTCGTATCTCCTTCTTGCCTTTCATCCCCCTCTCTAAAAAAAAACCCTTTGCGCTGACAGGAATTATGGGCAACGTTCAAACGTGTGTTATTACCAGGGGCTCGAAGATGAGACTTTGTTATTTAAAATGGCTAACTCAGGACTCCCTTCTTTACTCTACAAATCTTCTTGAACGAATTCCGAGCTATGATTCTGGTAATTGTTTCAAAGTTGCGGTATACCTCCAGTCTAGGGATCAAGGTATATACTGTAAGTTGTTTTACTGACGTCACAAACCCCATCCCTTTCTTGACTGTCGGACTAAACCGTGTAGTACGTATAGACTCATTCAGTGTTTACAAACATCGCCACGGCTGTCAAAAGAGTCAGTAAGGCGCGCTTACACAGTCGTTACAGTGAAAGGTAGATTCTGATTCGTCAACTCTCTGCAAGTAATCGCGTAAGGGTTAACACGCGCAACACCTCACATACATGGTGTCTTTATACAGTTATATAGGCTTGTACTTAAAAAATATGTTATATACATTTGAACGTGTAATATGCTGCTCTACATCAGCGTGCTCTGAAAATGTACCTTAAGTAGACACGAAATTGTAGCTCAATACCTTATAATAAATTAAATATTTAATTAAAACGTGTGCATACTTCATACATATTAAGTATACCTTACATATTGTTGCGGGCGCTGTTTAAATTTATCATGATATTTTTCCTGAATGTTCCAGTGGCCCTATGTAGAGATATGTAAAAAATCTTGACTGTCGACCTAAGGTCGCATTTTAGACGGTGACGACCTAAGGTAGAATCCAGAGTTATACCCAAAAGTAATGTCACGTGAGTGAACCAATTTTGTCAGATGTATGCGTTCTTGACGAAAGTTGACCGACATGACGAATCTATAAAGAGAACTGAGCACCGGAGAATTTTCACCATACTTGAAATAGATTATTAGGCCAGCAAGGTATTTATTTATTTTTTTCAAATTGGGCTAACTTTGAAATATCTTACCTAGCCTCCCGAAGAGAAGAAACTGATTCGAATGACCCCAGATGATCCAGAACATACTAATGACTCGGATACCATTGAGGGCGCCCAAATTTCCGGCAGTCTTTTCACAATTCAAGATCTTGGCACCATTGCTGACACAAGAAAACGACATGAATATTCCGTCTAGAATTCCAGCCACTAGATGTTTTCGAAAATTTGTAGAAAAAGAAACATATATGTACAGAGTCATAACGCAAATTAATACTGTAAAACTACAGGGAGGTCCTAGATGCCAATACTGAATAGATTTGTCGGTAATGTTTTCCCTCCTTCTTTTTGTTTTGCAAGATGGCCATGTAAGATCTATACCTAAAGACCAACCGGCTTCTTGAAAATAGGCCCAAACGAAGTGTGTTAAAAATATGAGTTTGCGGGCAAAGACATACAAATGATTAAGCTTTGCAGGCACTGGTGGCACCAGGGGCATGGGGCAGCATTTGTCCCCCAGGTGGAGCCTTTTCTGTAGATGTGCTATACTTCTTAATAACCAAGTATACTAATCATTGTGATATCTTAAAACTTCAGAGACCCCTCTGACATAGGTCCCGGACCCCACCGGGACATTAAGGAAAGCCCGTGATCTCCCTGGCAAGAGTTCTTTTAATCTTTTTGGTTTCGTGCTACTGACGAGCAAAATCTACTCCGGACCCTCTCATTTTTCTTTTTCTCCAATTGGTTCCTGCTTTAGAAATTTTTGCCATTAATATCAGGGAAGAGTTAAGAGACAACATACCGTATTTACTCTATTAAACGCCCCCTCTCTAATAAACTCCCCCCTCCCCCAACTTTTTCGTCACATTGCATAAAGTGAAATTGTTAATTCCAAAGACAATATGGTAAAAGGAAAATGAAATAGTCCTGCTTTGAAGCCACGAAATCTCTTTAAGTCCCATACTGTATCCCGAAGTAAAAGGCATGTTTCTGCAACTAATTTCTGTTGATATCCATCACGCTATCACATACCGCGAACCTGTACTGCTTCGTTTGCGGTTCGAAAGTGGTACTGTACATACCGTAGGTATACAAATATTCGCTAGCCTATCCGAACAACCTAACATGAAAATCCAAATTCAACACAGGAAAACTGTTTAACAGTGAAATGCTGTGAACGCGTATGTATTGCTAATGGTACTACTCACGGTAACTATTATGCAATTACTGTATGTACGTGCGTATAGCCGGCCGGTCAGTATGGTACCGTGAGGCCTGGCTGTATACTGTTCACAGGATGCATGAATGCATATGCAGCGGGCACTTAAAAAAGTCACTTCTGTGTGTAACGTTACATATCAAGATGTCGGCGAAAGTTGATCACACTTGCAAAGTTCAGAGTGCTGTTCGTGGCTACCATATTTACAGTATAGGGAATTAAGTTTGGTTACCGATCATTGGGAAGGAGCTCACAGTTGATTGTGAAGCTGACAACCAAATGGACAAATATGCCATATGTAGCAGTTTATCAGAAGTCACATAAATTTGACTCTAATAAACGCCCCCCCCCCCCCCTTAACGAAAATTTCACGCCCCCGGGGCGTTTAATAGAGAAAATACGGTATACAATAATGTACTATCTAAGGAGAAATTCAAGTTCGTTTCGCCGAAAAAACAGTTCCTAGTACTTAGTAGGGCCGATTGCCATGATTTCGAGGAGCCAAATAGAGAGAACGCCGCTGACAAAAGGCCAATTAATTGTCAGATATTTTCCTGGGTTAGAATACTGCTTACTATACCTGCTATAGGTAACGAAATAAGTAGGATCTCCGCAAACCTGCAGCACCGAAAAACTATTACTGTGCGCATACTTACACGTTCCTCTCCGCCGGCCAGACGGCTGTGCCTCATCCTTCGCTACCTCAAACGTATCACCGTTTTTCTCAACAGCGCCATCTGTTTTGTTTGACGCATCCTCGTCTCTCTTTGCTTCTTGATCGTCATGTCCATTTTCTTCGTTCAACTGTTGTACTTCATCAACGTTGTGTTCTTCCGTCTCATTTAATCGATTGTGCTTGCTGCCATCTTTCGGCGTCGTTTTCAGTTTTAAGCGATGGCAAAATACATCGTAACTGGTCCCGATAAACACGCATGAACCAAAGAGGCACAACAGAAACCTACATGCCGAAAGAAGTAGACAGAGTCATCAAATAATTCATGACAACATAATTGTGAGCTTTACTTAAGGACTGGTCAGGAACTATATTGTTTTGTCAAGTCTAATGTAGGCTATATCGAATTTGTTCGAATGATACATGTCAGGGGATACATAGGTGAGGAAGTAATTAACCCGTTATGTGCTTGTCTCGAGGTGATACTAATATAGGTCCGAACACAGCGAAAACTCTTTTAAATAGGATGCATGTAGTACAAGACGACGAAACAATACTTACAGCACAAATATGGCGTCCCCCGTCCATGGTATGTCCGTTATACATGTAAAGTATATACCGGCATTTATACCAACCACGGCGAGACCTCGGGTACAGAAAGAAAAATCAAGAAAGTTAGGAAAGTAAAAATTAATTCTGAAGTGCTAAAATTAATAAGCCACATAAGTCAATTGGTTGGAAACTGGACCGTTAAACTCCATCTAATCTAATGTAACCTTTGTTTTCACATGATCTTCATTTCAAGGATAGTTGTAACATTAATTTGTCCTCGGTGGTTTATTTCAGAAATTGTGTCCTTGAAAATCATCAGTATCATTTACCAAACCATAAAATATCTGCTGAGTAATTAAGAGATAATTAATATAGGGTTAACAAAAGAAATGTCAACACCTTGCAATACAAGCATATAACGAATGAGGCGTCATGGGCAGATAGACTTCATGACTGTTATTAAGCTGTCCCGAAGAGTCCGGCCCGCTAGATCAAAACTCAGCTAAACAGAATTATTTTTGCATAAACAACAATTTGCTTTAGGAAAATCCGAACTTTGAAAAGGCATATCTTGAAAACCGTAAAAGATATTGGAATAATGTCGACGGATTTTTCCTTAGACTGTTAGAACAGTTCACTTAGTAACTGCTTAGTGAAGTCAGGTCATTATGCTAACAAGTCATACTACCGTTAAAGGTGGAGACGAAGAAAAGCAAAACTTACCATTGTTAATTAACAAATGGAGATCCACGTCACTGCATGAGGCCGGAGTACAAACACCCATGGACACGGGAAACTACAAAGAAACCATGTATATTTGGTTAAAGTATAATACAAGCATACAACGAATGAGGCGTTATGGGTAGATTGACTTCGTGACTCCAATTAAGGCTGTCCCGAAAAGCCTGCCCTCTACATATACTCAGCTAAACAGAGCGTTCTCTTACGAAGTACAGAGTGTCAACTCCTTTTCAATAATCTTGCAATCAGGTAATTCCACCCGTGACTCAAACCCTACCGTTTGCTACGCGTTATCCTTTCTCTAATCTTTTATACATAACCCTAATGTAGTCATGTACTTCTTTCGCGCTTCAGTTTTCTACCCAGCGGATCTTTGGTCTTGTAAATCTTTCTTAGTCACTCTCTTATAGAGTGAAAAGTGTGGAGTGAAATTGTGAATTCATTCCATTAAAGTGTTAATTCACTCCAGAAAATGAATTTCACTCTACAAAGAGTGAAATTTACTCCAAAAAGAGTGGAAATTCTTTAAAAAGTGCCTCCAAGGATCACTCTCTTTAAAAAGGGTCCATGTAGGTATTCTATCAAAAGTGAATATTCGTTTGTTTGGAGTGAATTTCACTCTACATGGAGTGAACTTTTCGCTCTTTTGGAATGATTTTTAAAGTTTCACGCTTTTTTATTTTTAGAGTGAGTTGGATTCAAGGCCTAAAAGTGTACCGGTATCTCAAGTCTGGAATTCATCAAATAAACAAACAAACAAACAAAGGAAAAACCCAACTATATTATTACAAAGCATGAAAACTGAATTTTATTGGTCCAACCCCCATCTTCACGGAACCACGGTAAATTCCTGTGCTAAAGTATGAAATATTGAAATTTATTCCCTCAATTAAAATGGTAGATTGCGAAATCACTTGTGATGTTATTGTTGTAGTTTGTTTTTCGAAAGCCACCATGTGCCAAAATGTACCGGGGCCTGCTTTGTGGATTATGCCAAACGAAAAAATCGGAAGCGCTCAAGAGCATGCAAACAAATTTGATTTCAAAGGAAAACGAAACAAGAAATACAGCAATAATTTCACAAATTATTGAGCATTAGACTGTTTTAATTCAAGTGAATTACTTCCAACGTTTCATGCCTCAGCAATGGAATAAGCTATGGCAATGGGACATGGGCGTCCGCAGAATAAAAGTCGGGGGGGGGGGGGGAAAATTTCTAGGGGGAGGCAAAACCTCCAAGTCACCATGAATTGACACAAAGCATGCGAAAATTTCAGCCCAAAATGCCTCCCAGATCGCCAGAAGTGGTATTTCTAAAGCCAATTTTTCGCATAGAAACTTGGAAAACTCGTTTTTTTCAGGTTTTTGCTTTGATACTTATACGTTTTTTCAAATTTTTGATTTTACGGGGGGGGGGGGTGCCCCCCACCCCTTGTCCATACCTGCGGACGCCCATGCAATGGGAGTTTGATAAGTAAAACTCATTTTGCAACCTCAATATATATGTTTTTAAAATTCTGCACTGATAATACACTGTAAAGGGGCCTACTGAGTCAATATCAATATCGTGACTATATTATTTGGCTGGTGCAATTACTACCCTTAGGCAAAGCTTAAAATTTGCACGATAAGTGAGGTTTTACATCCACAAGTTGCGCAAAAGTCACAATTCTGAACGAGTCTGTATCTCTTCTTGTAAAGGTTTTGTTTATAATTTGAAAAAAGTAACTGGTCACATTTTTTTTTCAACAAATTGAATTGTTAACTTCTCCTTCATGTAGCAATTAATAGTATAATATACGGGATTCTCCAAGTTTGATTATTTGTTATAACAGGTTTGTAAAAAGTTCCAGGAATGAACCAACGCAATGAACCGCTTGAAAAGTAGTTGGATTTCACCGTACCATGGGTTCCCTAGTGATAGCTTAATGTTTCCATAATAAGTTTCTGCCGGCCAGTCAGTCAGTCAGTCAGTCAGTCAGTCAGTCAGTCAGTCAGTCAGTCAGTCAGTCAGTCAGTCAGTCAGTTCCGGTTCAAAAATTTCGGTATGACAAAGGCCAGACGTCGACCTTTGCGCCCCAGTCATGTATCAGGTATTACTTCCAGCATTGTATGATGGCATGATGACATTTTTTACGTAGAGGTCTCAGCGTGACAAACACCTCCCTGCTATAATGTAGTAACCAGGCGCGTATGCAGCCAGAACCTGTTAGCCCCTCGAACACTTAGGAAGGGTATAAGGGTCAAGGTATGCTTGCCTGAAAATAAAATAGGAAGAGGTTTGCGACCCCAAAATAAAATTCCCTCTCTATAGACCGATATTGTTACGAACATCCCTCAAACTCTCGGTCTCGCGAACCTTATCACATTTTTGGTTTCGAAAACGTTGGCTCATTTTCATTTTCGGTCTCTAGGAACTTCGCTTTAGTGGGATGCAACCATTTTTTAAGGTCGCACGCGTCGCACCTTATGTATGTTTTAATTTCAAAATGAAACAAACTCAGGTAGATGTGAGTTGTACATGAACGATATGATGATTTAAATTTATGATTTACATTTTCCAACGTCTGAAAGGCAATGGTAGATATTCAAATAACAGAAAAAACATTTACTAACGAGAACTCTCCGCCCCAATAACTTGCATGGTAACGATATGTTGTGGCGTGCCTAATCCTCTAACCCCAAACAGTTCCAATTCTCGTAACCAACTTACTTAAAGGGCCAGTCCTCTCACCCCAAACTACAATTCTTGTACGGGGTTACCAAAATTCTCGATTGGCTCAGTTCTTTGATCGACAGCTAATTCAAACAATGCAGAGTACCAAAGCTCATATTACACAGCATGAACTGTACTGAGAGTGTTTTGATTATACACATTGAGCTTTTTTATACTCACTCTGAAGCAAAAACTGAAATTTTGTCTGAATGAGGATGAATTTCAGACAATTGTGGGAGGGGCTTACGTAACAAGGTTCTGAGAATCGGTAGTTTTGGGGTCAGGGAATTGGGCCTTTAAACTCCTCCAACAACTGTCCATCTTCATCCAGAGACAATCTCAGTTTATTGCCTCAGGGTGAGTTTACAAGACCCCAATATGAAATCAAACTCTTTTATCAAAGTGAATGCTGTTTGATATGAGTTACGAATCAATCTGAATTCTTACATAGCTGTCAATCAAAGCGGTGTACCAATTAGAAATTTCTGTGGACTACAACATAAATGTTAGTTTGAATTAGAGAGAATTAGCCCTTTAAACTTACACTTCCCTCAATCGGAATATAGAGTTGACAAAACTGCCCGTCAAATGGTGTTCCGTTATTGACAGATTTGATACCATCACAAAGTTCATAAATTCCATCGTATTTCAAACGGTACGTGAACTGGATCCCATTCAAGTAAGGTATCGAGGCATAAGCCGTTCTCACTGAAAAACAGATTACACAAAGACATAAGTTGGATCGAAGTGTTTATTTTGAGACAGGGGTGCATTTTTAACGAAATTTGAAGTATGTTATAAAGTAAGTTATGACAATGAACACTTTACGCGTAGGCGGAGGTAAGGGAATGTATGCAATATTATTTTAAACAGTACCGAGGGTACCATGCACAGGTGCGTGGTTGTTCAACTGAAATTCTAAATAAATACGGTATTACACGTTATAGGCGTCGACTGGTGACATTTTGAAGGTGTTCTATGTAAAAGAATAGTCAGCTTTAGATTTTACGATGCGGACTTCAGCTGCAACGTTATGACGTCCATAGGCGTACGTGGCGGGGGTGCGGGGGGGACTCGCCCTCCCAATTCGGGCAAAAGCAGTTGGTCTATTCGGGCAAAACATGGGCAAAACATGATAAACGGGGACATTATTCGGGCAAAAAAGCTCTTGCCCCCTCATAGAAAATCACCCCGTACGCCTATGATGACGTTACAACCTGCGTTTCCCCTGTCATTTAAAAACAGAGTGTAGCGTTATTTCGCGTTGCGTTCGAAATGGTATTGGTAAAAATGACGTCATTTCGTTGTAGATGAGGTCCGCGTCGTGAAATCTAAAGCTCCCCCATGCAAGCAGCTTATACGCGCATGTCTAGTGCAAATCACTACTGACGACTAACTCTATTTAGCTTTCAGTATTTACCTTTTTGAGAACTTTAAGGTGAAACTTTCTTGTACAGTTCCTTCTCATTTCATTGAAAGAAGGGTTTACGGTCATATCAAGTTTTGATATGTTAGAGGGGTACTTGGTCTAGGCATTTTGGTTACTTTGTATTGAAATCTCAAGATATGGACAAGTAGAGTTGTCAAATTTTCACCAAAAGTGAACTTGAAGTAAGCACATGTTACATCATATCCTCACATTAATGGACACTCTTTTGTTTTCATTTAAACTTCACCGCTCATTTTCTCACCAACAATTGCATATCATAATATCATTGCATAAGTGGCATTGGAACTTTTCAAACTTTGCAATCCTCATTGGGAAGTCTATTCCTATTAATGTCAAGGTCAACACAACGGTCTGAAAAACAATGGGAAACAAATCATTCCTTCTCACGTCAATGCTGGGAAGTGATATAATCCCTGCTGCCCTGAACCTACCCCGCGGAGCAAACTCGGTGTGTTCACTCCCCCTTTAAGGCTTCACAAACCTGGTAGGGATATGACTGAACAAGGAATATGCCCTACAGTTTGCTACGCAGGCAACCCTGAAGCTCACTTTGGGACACAAATCTAAATTTAAATGGGAATTTCACCACGATATATAGATTTGGTTCCTCTTGCACTTATGGAAATGACATTTTTGCTGAAATTTTTCCTTAAAATTTGTTACCCACAGCTGTTATACTGAAGATTGCAGCTTTTCCAAGTCGGCCTTTTGACGAAGAACATGTGTTAGTATCTGATCTGTTATTTTCGTCCAGTCTAGAATGGAGCCATGTATGACAGACCAATGATGTAAATGGTTTGAGGGCCGTGAGGAAGTTGGTCAAGTCATGTTCTCCAGAGGACGTGTAGCTTCTTTGGGAATTCGAAGCAGTTTGAAGTTTGGTTTAGCCGAACGGCTCTTTGCCAGATGCAGAGATTATGGGGACTTTTGAAAAACCTGTACTTTTTAATTCCTTGTTTAGCAATAGGGTGAAACTGGACCATATCCAGTCCTACCTGACATAAAGGAGATACTGTACATACGGCACAAAAACTTTTGCAAACTTTAACTGATCAAACGTATACGCCTCCTCTGATGCAATTTGTCAATTTTACGATAGTTGTCAATGTGGTCATTCCCATCGTCACTGTACATCATTGGACATGAGCAGACGCAACAGACCAACAGATTAACGTCAAGTTCTTATTTGTCTTTCAACCTGCCGAAAATGAATATTCATGTTTTTGTCAAAGGGACTTATGATACCAACGGTGTGCCAACAGCTGGCTCTCACCTGCTTACAGTCGGGAAGTCGGGAGTTCGAGTCTTGGCCGGGTCGTGACCCGAAGACTGTAAATATCGAACCTCCTGCCACAGTGCTTGGTACTGCACTCAGCATCAGTATAGGGAAAACAAGCAATGGAGTATAAGCCTCAACTGGCCGGCTCGACTTATATCAATTGGTTAGAAATCAAAACCCCATCTAACTAACTGACTCTTAAAAGTCTGGACCTCTATTACCAAACCGAGTCATATCAAAGTGTGCGTGTTGGCATAGACTAAGTAAAGGAGACGGGATAGCGAACCCGGCCCGGTGTCACACTGATAACTGAACCTGACCATACTGTAGAGGCCGATAGCAGAATGTAATGACTTATAAGTTGACTGCACATGGTCCGTACCAACCCAAGATCTCATCACCTGGAGAAACTCACGGCCCAATTTTGCTAGATGCATGGTCGTCAGAGATTTTGATATTCAGCTTGTCCTGGGGCTCGAGTCGTCTGAACACATCGGTTGATCTACCGGCCACGAAATGATAGGTTTTAAATAGGGAAGAGATGACGAGGTGTTAAACGGATTTTCCAGGTAATTAAGTAAACCTATCATGTGGACGTTTGCCTTTTGATATTTTGACAACTTTGTCTTAATATTGGGAAATGTTTCTCATTTCAAACAAATTAAAGTGTAACAAAATCAAAGTCAATGGGGCGATTTCTCAAATATCGTGGGAACTGTCCCCACTGTCACCCTGCGTCGCACACCGGGTATTTTGATACTTACTTCTTAAAGCATATTCCTTGGAATCTATCAAATCTTCGATGAACTTCTCAACGTCTTTCGTACAAGCCTCTGATGGTTGCGGTATTTCTGCTCCAGAAGTGAAACCATCATCACTGCTGGAAGGGCCCCCGTTTTCATCAACAGAAGAATTTGATGCTTGCAGGAATGAGAGGATGGCAGTGATGATGTCCGTTTCTGACAGATCGCCAAATATGGGAGCAACAAGCTCGGACATTACCTGATCGCGATCGAAATCATTCTCAGCCGTATCTTGAAAGCCTTCTTTTTCTTCTTCTAAAGCGGCCACAACATTATTCCCCTCTACGTTCCCTTGCCCGAAACAACAACACGCACACATACCCACCGTTAAAAATAAAACCCTTAACAAGAAGAAGCCCATTTTGCTATTTATATGTAAGAGTAATCGTCGTATTCAGCGGTGCAAGACAGAACTAATATCAACGAAAACACTCCGTCCTTATTCTGCTCGCGGCTTGTGCCGTCATAAACTAAACACGTACACGGCACAGCTCCTTACTTGCCCAGCGACACCACTCTACCTGACCAATGAAGTGACATATAGCTGCCACACCTTGATCATGGAAGTATGATGACACCACTACTCGCTTTCAAGGACGTCTTCGAGAAAGTCGTTGTGCACAGTTCACATTTCACCGGCTACCAAGAGTACAGTCACAGCACTATGGCAAATCATCACCTCCGAAGAGCACTGCCCTTTATAGGATTAGTTCATCGAAGAAAAGTAAACGGCTTGGCTTCTGATATAGCAGTAGCCGGAGTCCAACTCAGGCTGGATTATTGGGGAGCTTACTACTAATACTGTTCCCAGTAACTTTGGTCGTTGTAAGTTGGTTTAACTGTGCCAGTTCATGTGAAGAAATTCATGCATGGATAGTTAAATGCAATGTGGTAGGCGTATACAGCACTTGTCCAGTGATCCCTACGTTTCCCGTTAACCCGCACGACCTTTTATATACTGACAACTGCAAGTGATCCATGGCTGTGTTGAACGGCTCTACAATAAAACCAACTCCCTGGTAAAATAGCTGCATCCCAAAGGACACTTGACTTCGAACAACAATATCCCAGTCAGTTCAGGTAATGTAAGATTTAGTGTTCAAATTTGAGCCTAAGGATATGCATATGATCTCTGAACCTTGTTTTAAGAGCAGAAGAGAGGCGGTACTTTTCAAAATTACCAAATTAAAATATTAACCTTGAAACTTCACTTTCAAATGACCAAGAACAGAGACCCAAATGATTTCCTCGAGGGGATTCTGCTTCCCACGGAAGCCCTCTCCGAAAAAGAAAACAAAATTCAAATGACCAGCTCTTGACCTTTAGACTCAACGTAATGGGTCCGTCTGTCCCGGTAACTCCCTGGTCTGCCATGCCTGGCCTGCATTCTTGAATGGTTGTACAGATCAGATACTACGTGACCTTAACCAAATGCTGAGAATGTGTTACAAATAAAACAGGAATGTTCCAATCGTTGTTACCAAATTCACCCCTCTCACAGTCATACTGAGATTTAAACGTACGGCCAACAACATCTCAGTAATTTTGCTGCGTTTGTGAACCAATAAACCCATCAAAATCTATGCTTAGTTAACGGACGAATAAAATGCCTGTGTATAACCTAAATCATATTTATATATGTATTAGCTAGGCGACGTCACAGTTGTTGAATGAACAAACAGTAAGAATGAGGTTAAAATCACGCCATTTGCCTTTGAGTGCACCCTAATCTACACCAAAAGCGAAGGTGAAGAGACATTCGTTATTACATTGGTTATAATTCTTCTATACACCCCATTGCGGGCACGTCGATTTGATTTTGAAAGCGGGCCCGGTCATCTGTCCTGAAACCTAACTCCTATCCTGGTTAGGAGTCTAAAAGATGGAGCCAAAATGAGAAATGGTGACAAATATTTTAATAGTTGGGGAACTGTGAAAACTGGGGAAACGTAATTCCTCAAAAGAAAAACTTGCATGCATCCAGGCTCAACCAGGGGTTGCTTCTTGGATTTTGGATTTGTCGATGATGGGGGCCAAGCAACCTGACTGGTGCCAGCTACTCTCTGACTCTTAAACCGGGAGATGCAATGGTTTGCAGAAATTATGCCCCCACTCCTCCAGAATTATGCAGAACTAATAATATAAAGCACGTGAAATGCGCCAAAATATGAGGTTCATTGTGAAAAAGTTTAGGTCTTTTGTTTTTATCGAGAAAAAATGACAGACATTTTTTCAACAAATCGGCTCTACTTAAGAAAACCCCAGATGTTTGATGGGGCTACAGCTTGGTCTCCGAAGGGGAGTACACGCTTTATCTTACCCATCAAGGCTTTCAGGCAAAACTAAACATCCTTTTTCGTACAAAGTAGCCTATTGCTTCATATTTGTCACGTCGGTAAGGTTGAAGAAAGGATCTTCCGAGATATAGGAGAATAGGTTTGAACTTCTCTAGAATCACAACTACAATATTTGAGTAACCTTAAATCTTGAAATCATCCAATATGTTTGCCAAATGGCGGACCTGCCGGCTAGATAGAACTGAAGGCGTATGAGGGGGCAGCGCGAGAAATATTTTGAAGAAAAAGTACACCAAAGAATTGATACAGGACTTGCTGGCTTGGAACTGATAAAGAGTCATGTGAAATACTTTTTGAGCATAACTATGTCTTCATGTTGTTCTTGGTTACTTCACTTTCAATTTTCATGTCACCAAAAGTGGGGGAGGGGGGGGGGGTGGGAGGGGAAAATGTGTTAGCGTCCCTCCTCTCAAAAATGTGAAGGGAACATGTCCCCCCTACTTATTCGACACCCATATCCTATTGGGCAAATCATGAACCAGACCAACATGTTAACGGATGGCAAAAGATACTCGAATTAAACACCCAGTGTGCATCTTGGACATCATGTTAAAATAAAAATGGGAATCCAAGCCTTTGGAGGCATTCCAAGGAGTCGTAAATCTACTGTCCTCATATTCTTGAAGCGAAAAATTCTTTTTCAATAAATTTACAAAAATTATGACAAAACCACTTTAAGCTATTTGGAAAATGATTGTTTGTGAGCAAGTGCTCTTTTGTATAATCACAATCTGTTCATTACTTCGATTTGGAGGCACAAAAATGACACGCTCGACTGCGCAACCAAAGTGAACTAGGCACGCGCGCATAAATACACGCAATGCTTAGTCTGTGTTTATTAGTAAAGGTTTTTTTTAAGCAAAGGAAAAACAAGTCAATTAGCCGCAAACCTGACAACTGAAAAAAGAGGCATTGGCGGCCCTACAGTACTTAAATCCGAAACTGTACCGTTAAACTCATCTCACTACATAACTGTAGGAGGATGTTGTAAAGATGGGTTGCCATCTATTCTATAGAACATCTTTTTTTGTAATGCCTTAGGCCCAGGTCACGCTACAGCGATATCGGATCGGATAACTGTCCGATTTTTGTAAGCTTTAGTTAAAATTTCCTCCATTCATTGTTGGAAATCATAAAAAATTTGCCATCCTGTCTCAATATATGACTGGTATGAGAATACTACGGAAATGAAATATAAACTACCCGTATTTATTTCGTGACGTCACATTGACAAATAGCATTTACCGGACTACGGGTATCCGATAAAAGCTTTCTGCGGATGTGACGTCATGGGAATAATTGGTATAACTTAACATTTCGTAATCCTGCGATACAATTCATATATCTCCACAGACAGACAGGTTGGCGAATTTTCGTTTCTTTTCGACCAAAGATGGAGGAGATATTTATAAAGCTCACAAAAATCGGAGCGAAATATGAAAATCCAGATCATTTTCAAGAACGCCTGTAGCTGTCACATTAGTTTTGTCAAAATTACATTTTGTTCTCATGAAGGTCACAGACTGTTGTTTAAGTGTGCAAATCCCCCCCCCCCCATTCCCTTTCGGGGGCGTGACCAAACTTTTTTATTTGGGGACTGGGGAGAACAAGACATTGTTCAGTTGGCGGAGCAAGAGGAAATGAGTAGACACTTAGCGGACCGTCCAGAAAATTTTGATGAAAAATCGCGACTCCTCAGGCAGCGGGAAATGGAATTTCCCAGGCTTGTGTGAAAAATCTAAGCAGTCGTTATTTTCAGCTTAATTTTGCAATTCACTTGATTAAAATAAACAAATTGTAAAATGATCAGAAAGTTTACAAATAAAATGCACCACTGCCGTTGGATGAAAATGAAACTATAATTATTGAAAAATGAGTGTGGTTTATGATTTGAGTGGTGCCGAACACGGCCACTTTTCCAGTTTGTGACTCACGACTCCATTGATTATAAAGACATTGGCAGTAGGTTCCGTTTAAAATCCGGTTAGATAAATGTCCTATCAGAGACACATTATGTCAATATGTGACGCCTATTCCTTGATCATCGCGGAACCTTTTCTGTCTAAGAAAGTCCAAAATTTTGCCCGAGAAATGGAAGTGGTAAATTTTATCTGGTATATTTCTGAATTTGCTAGTGATTTATTGAAGTGAATATTTTTCACTTTTTCGTAAACTTAAGCTCAAACCAACGACTGATTTGATACTGCTTCCCAAGCCTGGGAACTGTGACATTCCCGGCTATCTGAGGCTCAAGATTTTCAAACTTTTCTCCACTGTCCGGGCCAACTAAGTGGTGGCGCTCCGCTTGAATAGTTTTCCGGGCAGCATAAACCATTTTTCCCCCTAGCCAAAAATTCCTACCCTTTTCAACTGTACATTAACAAGAGGGTTGCATCCACCCTTGATCTGGTTGCCCACACTGGGGCATTGATCAGTCACAAATGGCTTCATTCTATACTGGATGGAAAGACTTTCTCTGAAGTCCTCTCGATTCTCTGGCAAAGAGCCGTTAGGCGAAACTAAACTGTAAACTGTTCCCCGAAGAAGCCATACGTCTATATGTCCATTCTAGACTGTATATACGAGAAGAAGAGATACTTACTACGCATGATCTTGGCTAAGACGTTTTACTGGATTACGATGGGTCAGAACATTAATACCATATATTCCCTCTGCCACTTATTTGGTAACTGATCTAAAATTCATTCATGTTTGGTGAGAATCCTCAACTTCTGTTAGTCCATTACGGTCAGATGACTGTGCGTTATCCCAAGATAAACTCGCGGTAACGGATGAATATCGACTTACCTAAAACTAGCCTATTCCACTTTATAAGGGGCTGGGCTGTTTTGATGTGGTAATTTGCACACAAAAGTTTGTCACTTGATAAATGCTTTTGAATTAAAATCTTGTTATGTGTGAAAAAACAAGGTTAAACAATGGACCTGTGCAACGGAATAGAATAACACACCATCAGGGGTTAATGCAATTACTTGATGTTAGTCCCATCGCTGGGTGCTCTCGGGCTCTGCATCACTTGCATATACACCGACCGTGCTTTATTCTGTGCTAATACACATTTTTCGTTGTTTAACAAGTCGGTTGAGAAAGGAAGAATTCACTTCTTTGAAAACAGACCCGTTTAGCTGAATCCCGTGAAAGTTTTTCCCGGCGTCCCTTTGAAATTTTAAAGGTGCAATTTTTTGACTCATTTTTACTCATTTGACTCCTCTGGAAATATTTCACCCCGTTGTAGCTATTTCGTCCCCTCAAGAAGTCCAGTACCTTTCTTAATTACGGTCCTATTAGTTGTCCTTTAATTAGGCACCGATAAATGATAACTGTATGTCCCCGGTCAGAGCTAGAGCCAATTAGGGAAGGGGCAGTTCTATAGGACAATCATAATCCCGGAGAAGGGGTGTGAGAAGTTACGGATTATTGCACGTTTCAAAATGTATAACGCATTAATTTTCATTTTCACGAAGATTTGTATTACATTTCTCGTAGCATAAACTTGTCATAGTTATATATTAGTGACTACGGTAAACCTTTCATTGATAATCACCTGACCTATTCTTCATTAAACCTCTTTAAACCATTGCATATTGCAGTAGTATTTTGTCTTATTTAGAGCAATTTTAGAAAATATAGAAATTCTAAATATATCCACTTAATCAAGCAAGCATACAAATGAGAAAATCAGTAAAATAGAACGAAAATGGTAAAGCATAATTAAATAAAGACAGATGGGTGCTGTGCCCAGGCTAAGCAAATATGAAAGTGTTCCAAAGACAAATTACTTAAACTACCCAAAATTACATAAAATACATCAGATTATGCGCATTGTTTTAGAAGGAATTTCTTGATTGACTGTCAGTCATATTGTTGTATGGATTGTATGGATTGTGCTCTTTATAAGTGTTAAAGATTAGAACAGTTATAAGCACTATCGTTTACCAGTTGGGATTTTTTTTTTGTAGTAACGGATGACAAAATAAAAAAATTGAAATTCACTCATTCATTTATAAAAGGTGTCGTTTTTCCATTGACAGGAGTCAACGTCTATTAACCCTTTACCGTTGTGCTCCAATAGGGGCATATTTGCGCGCCTCGGGAGTGGGCGGAAAAGTGGACGTAGCACGCCCCCATCAGCTTCCGTAGGCTATTGACCCCGTGACCTTAAACTATGGTCCCTTTCGTTGTTGTGGCCGAATCTTCTGGTAGCTACTCATTGTTTCGAGCTCCGCGTGAAACAGTAAAGATGGTTGACAGACGCTCTCTCCGTCTGGGTCCAAAAGGACCAGAACAATTCAACAACGATAAAGGGTTAACACTCTTCAAAGAATGTTTCCATTAAGATTTCTTCATTAGGTTCATCTCCATCTACTTGGACTTCTTCAGAAGGGCTTTCTCAATCCCCATCATTGGGCCTTCCACCAGGAGAGATAGGACGAATGCCCATCCGTACGAGATCACTATATTTGCCACGCAAAAGAAACCCTGCAGATAAAACATACGACATCATTCAATGAAAAATAAAGGAAAATCCGAACTGATGAAAAACAATCCCTGAGATGTTTTAAGTAAACTTAAGATGGAAAATTCTCCAGAGTTTACATGTTTTACATTAATCTTTACTGATTACCAATATTCATAATTATAATATTCACCATTTCCAATATTGTCCAATAAAAAGACGTCTTCTGGTTTTTTAGGAAGAGAAAAATGACCATTGGGTGGAGAAGATATGCTCCAAATGTCAGTCTACTGAGAGGTTGCCAAAAACCCCATGAGAGGAAAACATCAACAGGTCCTAAAAATAAAGAAAGATTTGACAAGTATTTGACAAATTATTGAAGGGGCTTGATGGCTTCCAGGGAGAAGGGACGGGGGAGGGGCGGTAAACGAGTAAACATGTATTTAAGTCAACAGCAACAAGAAACGTTTAGAGTAGAAGAACATTTTAAAGGGAGCTTCGTCCCTGCCCTTCTGTCTACGAGCCTGTGACCATCCATAAAGGTTAAGCATTATCCTTTTGTCGTCAAAGGTCGTTTAACGCTCCCTTGCAAGCTATTCTCGTCCCTCTGATTAAAATCCCTCGTTCGGACATTAGCAGTCAATATCCATATCGTAGAACTTATAAGCCAGGTCTGTATTCAGACTCGCTACTGCATGGATAAAATATGCATTTAACGGGGACGAATTTAAAATTTCCTAAAATTACCTCTTGGTTATTGGCTCGGTTTGCACTATCAATTAGACATCATCAGTTTTGTAACAGACGCGTAGGGTAAAGTTTATGCACAGTGCATAAGGGTGCTTTGACACATAAATCGACCGTGTGTTTGCTCTTAACGGTAAGAGCATCCGCCTCTCACGCGGAAGGCCCGGGTTCGATTCCCAGGTCGAGTCATACCAAAGACTCTAAAAACGGAACCTACTGCAGTTGTGTGTCATTCTCCGCCTTAGCAATTGAGCAGCTGAGTGGGGGAAATAAGCCATTGAGCTGCAATTAGAAAAAAGGCCGTGACCGGCTCGACTTGAACCAATAGGTTGGAAACTGGGCCGTTAAATTGTAAGTAACTAACTTGACAAATAAGTCTTTTTACCAGATGTTCAAAACAGACCTCAACTGAAGATACTCAAGCGCAGACTTAATAACCATCTGCTGGACAATGAAAGGGAAAATAATCCCAACTTGAAAAAGGGTAGTAGACTACACTCTTCAATGACTGATTTTTTCTCCTTAGTTGCAGTATACCTCAAAATGCGTCAAAATACTTTAAAAAAAATAAAAAATAAATATAAAGCAGCATGAAAAATAAATTGTAACAGTACAACTCTCACCTTCTTTGGACATTCCTGAGGCGAGATATAAAATGTTGAAATTTATACCCTTAAAAATATTACAGTCTATTACGCAATAATTTGCGACTTTCTTGTAAGTTGTACAACTCACATTGTCTGCCTTGTTTCCCTTTAAAATTACTAATGTTTTCCTGACCTGGAACAGTTCCTATTTGCTTGCATAACATGTTGTACAGATGGGGCTTTATCATAGGAATATCTATATGAAGACGGGACTTGAACTGTTAGAATTCGTCTTTCATGTTGTTTAATATAAATTTTTGATTTTTTTTTTTGACTAGAGGTAAGTTAAGTAATTAAGTAATTGCTTGGTTTATCTTCAATATGCAATATCGAAGTCCTGAAACATCACGAAAGATATTTGAGAAAAATAGAAAGAAGAAGGAAATTGCGAGATTTAGACGTTGGTTCAAAGTAAGTTTAGGACGATTGGCTGGCAAAACAGACGCCAAGGTACACTTGACATTGTGAAGTAGCCGGAAAAAAACTTTAAAAAGACGTTTAGGAATTGAAGGTTTCTTGAAACACTTTTTTGCCCTCCACTTTGTGAAAACGGTTCCATAGGCTAAACACACATGTCGAATTCCTTAACCTGTTAACACACCGCTTTCAAACACGCTTAATTGCTAAACATGTCGTGTTTAATATCTGAACATGTTTAGAATTTAAACGTGTTTACAAAATGTTTAATTGCTAAAGACTTGTTTAGGGTAAATATAAAAAAGTAAGTATAGTTATACCTCCGTTGCCAGTCAAGCAGGCGAATGCAACCCAGCCGACACAAGACGAAAAGATGAACCTATTGAATCCAAGCCAAAGAGCAGCAAACCAGTTTGGAAGCGGATGGGTATCACTTGATCCATACAAGGAAAATATTAGTGTGAACATTACACCTAACGAGAGTGTCCATCCAGTGAAATTCCAAATCTGTATGCAAACAAAAGTAAAATCTAAATGACGTGGTGCTCAGGTATTCAGGTTAAAGATGACCTTCGTCTCGTGAAAATGAAATGAAAATTATGATGGATTCTGGATAACGACCCCAAATACCCTGCTCTTAACTTCTTTTGCGTGATGCTCCGCATAAGCAATGGAGTAGGGAAAACAAGGCAGTAAGCCACAACTGAGAAAAAAAGGCCGTGGCCGGCTCGACTTGAACCAACAGGTTGGAAACTGGGCCTTAAAACTCTATCTAACTAACTAACTTAACTTCTTTAGCGAACTGATTCAATGCCCCGTCGATAATGCACACTTTTACTATACGCTATCGATTATGTGTCATCATCGATAGTGTATAGAATCGGTTCGCAATCAAAGTTATACGACAAGGGCTATAGGAGACGTCGTCATCTTAAATCCAGCATAGATTTTATTGCATTTTCAAGAGATGACAGGTCGTCCTCAAGCAGTGAAAATGTCTTCCAACAACCAAGCGGGTTGTGGAAAGGGGTTTTCGATCCACGGCCTTGGAATTATTATATGTAGGATGCATGCAGGAACGTACAGCATGTATACGCAAAGCCTATGTGGGTACCTTTCTACTTTGGGCGGATTCCGTATTTTTGTTAGAAGGCACTGGATTTACTCATATTGGAGTGTCCACATGCAAGGCGTCATGGAACACGGGTACAAAACAATAAAATGAATACATTATACACTTTACATAACAATATACATAACGCAAGCCCATATGCACTGATAAAAATTTCTGTAAATCTACAGACTTTTTTTTTAACTTAAACTTTTTGTATTTTACTTTAAATCGAGATTTTCTGTATCTTTAAAGACACTTTGTATTGCTACAATAAAAAAAAAGTTGTTTAACATGTATTTTCTATTTATTTGAAAAACCATTTCTGTCTGCTTTTTTAACCAAATTTTACTGCTTTGTAAAAAAATTCTGTAAATTAACAGAAATTTTAACATTTTTTTTGTATTTTTCTGATTTCACATAAAAATACTGTCATTTAACAAACATTCAGTTTTTTGTTAAGCTGGAAAAGAAACAAAAACAAGCCCAAACAAACAAATAAGAAATAGCCAGAAAATTTTCAATATATAACATGCATCGTTCTGCGAAGTTTCAGTTAAAAAAAAAACATTTTTGGCAAATTTATGGCCCTATTTGAAAATTAACTTACATTCATTATAAAAGCATACTTAGTTATTACGTTCTTAGTTATAAATATCATACAACTGGTGTTTTTCACACATTTTACGTACAACGAAATTTTAAGGCCCTAATTTCAGAGCACTGACAATTGGTATACCGATGTCAACTCATCGCCACGGGCGCTCATGCACTTGATCGGAACAAATTAAAAACGTTTCACAAATTTACTTGGAAGAGTCTGTGAATTTACCACTTTATGAAGTAAATCTCATTTTGCATAAATGGGTGGAGCTTATTTTGTAGGCATTTTCCTAACAAAATGATTGTTGTTGCTTTGAATAATATCTTCTTTGGCGTTTTTTAATCAGGAAGTGATAAACTTATTGTTAACCTTGTCTGAAAATGTTTGCAACCAATGTATTTGCATTCCTTGTCATATTTATTTTAAAAACAATTACTATGTTGTACAAAAAATGTGACTTTCCAATTACAAAGTTCCTAGAGATAGCAGTCTACTTGACAACAATATGACAACAAAGCAATAGTCCTGGGCATGACGTTAAACTGCATCCAGGGTGTGGCTTTTGTTCTATTCAGCCAGTCTAGAGCAGGACCACACATGTTTGCCCTTAGAGGGCGTACTTGTCCATTTGGGACGTTTAGCTCCTAAAGGGAGCAGAACTCCTTCGGGAGTAAATGTTTGGTTTTCGCCCCGTGGCTCTTCGCCAGAGAGTCGAGGGGGCTTTTAGAAAAAAAAAAAAGGCGTTAAACTGCCAGTCTAGAGCAGGACCACGCATGTTAGCCATTTGGAGGGCGTACTTGTCCAATTGGGACGTTAAGCTCCTTAAGGGAGCAGAACTCCTCCGGGAGTAATCGTTTGGTTTTCGCCCCTTGGCTCTTCGCCAGAGAGTCGTGGGGACTTTTAGAAAAAAGATTGAAAATAACTTCGTAACGACACATTACGTTGATATGCAAATATCTGATCCATGTAATCGTGAAGTGCATGTAACGTAATAACATATGAAAGGTAATAGAGCAATATTATAATAAATATTAAAACGTCGGGAATGAAAACAGTAGGCTGTAGATTCACATGAAATTAAGGTTAACAAAACAGAATAATTCTGTAATACGATTTTACAGTAGACTTTTGTAAACTAATTTACATGCAAAAACTGTAAAGAAAAAACAAACCCTTAATGTTTTTTCATGATTACAGTCTGGCTGTAAAAAAACATTATTTGGTTGGAAAAAAATTTGCCATAAAAATTATGTAAATTAACAGAAAAATTTTTTAACAGTGTGATACTCATTTTGTATTTAATTAGTGTCAGTAATTACAGTAATTAGGACTCGGAATATGGTCGCTGTGTCATAATAGGCCTTTGGGAAAAGCTTAGCCTTTTTTTTGTTTCCAAGCTATTGGTTCAAGTCGAGCCGGCCACGGCCTTTTTCCAGTTGTGGCTCACTGGCTTGTTTTCCCTACTCCATCGCTTATGAGAAGCATCACACACAACGGCAGAAGGTTCCATTTTTAGAGTATTACTCGACCTGGGAATCGAATCGCACGTTCTACCGCTAGGCCAAACACGCGGTCGAGGGAGGGCTTGGGAGCGTATACTTGGTCCCACGATACCTTCTGGATCTGCCATAGCTTTCTACAAATAATTATTTTAGGGAGGCGTTGGGAAAAATTTGATAAAGTTAATTTAGACATGTTATAATTTAAAAACTGGCTTTCATAATCTTTTAGCATTTTACATGGTCATAAAGCATTCAGGAAGGTTCCTACACAAGTTTCTCTCATCAATATAGGTCATACAATATTATTAATTATGTGAGTACAACTGTCCAGACTCGATTCAGTTTTATTTAAAGCAGACAGTGTTAATTTCGTTCCAGACCCTTATGCCCACTAAAGCATCAACCCTTATTCGAATGTGGGCAAAGGGAAAATCATAGTCACTTCTGTCAAAAGTTCACTGTGAGAAAATCTAAAGACAATGGTTTTTTTTTCAAAATGTGTAGGGGACGTGTCCCGACTGCGACCCCGTACCCATGGATTGACCGCCATGTTTACTAAGCCTATCATTTTCCTACTTTTAAGTTTTAATACTGCACACTAGCCCAAAGCATGAATAATACTTAATAGCACAGTTCCCCCTTTTTCATTTTCTTTGCTGATCGGGCGCCCTCTATTATTGCGTAATTCAGAAACTCATTTCACATAGCGAGTCCTTAGGTTTCAAAAAGTAGTGGTAACAGCAAGTGCATGAGAAAATCAAAATTGACGTGGACTATCAGGAGCGGGTGCAGGCTTTCTATTAAAAGGTAATTAGGGTATTCCATAAAATTCACAAAAGGCGGTTCGGGGAGGGGTATAAGGCGGTACCCCCTTTCCTTTGGAAAATTAAGAACCCTTAAAAATTTAAAAGCCCTTATCTACTACCTGCAATGATGACTCTGCCTTTTGGAGTAAAATATGGGTCAACTTAGTTTTTTAGGAGTCAAATGACATAGGCATCTTTGATGAGGTCATGCATGATCCAATGTCACCTGATTACGCCACTGAAAATAGTGTTAATGCCGACCGAGCTTGACTGAAACACTCGTAATCCAAAAGAGTGAATTTAGGAACAAAAATGAAATTCAGACTAATATGCACTCCAAAAGAGTGAGGATGAAGCTAACGTCCCACCACACTTAGAATTCGGATCGGATTCCGATCCGATTTTTGTGGAATGTTGTTAAAATCTTCTCCATTTCTGGTCCGAAACAGCCAAAAATTTGTCAGCCAGTGTGAGTATATGATTTTGCATCTGATGCCATTGAAAATAAAATTGCCACTGACTTTTTCGTGACTTCACACCGAAATATATTGTTATCAGATAGTGTAGTCCGATACAATCTGTCTATCGATGTGACGTCAAGAAATAATTAACATAAATTTAATTTTCACAGTAAGACGGTAAAACTGATCGATTTACTGTACAGGTTGGAAACTTTTTGGCTCTTTCCGAAGCTCTGAAATATCAGATCGGAATCCGACCTGAATTCGTTGTAGTGCGGCCGAGGCTTTACTCTTTTGGGAGTGGAAATATATAGGCCTACTCTTAACTTAGTTAGAATGGTCACATTGTTCACTCCAAAGAGTGAATAAGCATGCTAGATGGTTCAGAGAGTCCTTACCAGTGGTATCTTCATCTCCCGATCCTTGACGCGGTATAGAAGGTACCCTACGAAAATACCAACCATGTAAGACTGAATGCGACACCATGGTTTAGCATACATACGGTCAGCGTTGGAAGGCTGAGTTGCTGTACGGTTGTTAAAAGGCCTGTCAGAAATATTAAAAGAATTGGTTAGGTAAAGCTATTCTTAACATTGAAGAAAGAAAAATTATACTTTCCTTTTAACACCCAACAGCTAGTCCCAACAGTTTTAACACATGTTATGCGACTGGTCTAGTCTGGTGAACTTCCCCCCGTGGGCTAGGTGTTGTACAATATGCCCACGGTATTCCCCGCCTGTCGAAGAAGCCACTGAACGGGAGGACTTGAGCAGTATTTGAACAGTATGACACTATAACACATTCGTATTGGTGTGTTGTTAAATCCTATCTAACCGACCGGCCGACCGACCGACCGACCGACCGACCGACCGACCGACCGACCGACCGACCGACCGACCGACCGACCGACCGACCGACCGACCGACCGACCGACCGACCGACCGACCGACCGACCGACCGACCGACCGACCGACCGACCGACCGACCGACCGAGTCTACTGAGCAGATTCATTCTCCATCAATTGGTTCACATTTAACATACATTTCTGATGTGTTAGCAGCAATTATTACAGTTCCTGCACACTCGAAGGTGTGACTTGTGGAAGTATTTAACTCATGTAACAAAAGTTTTTCTAAAGTCATCCCGACTGTCTGGCAAAGAGCAGGTCGGCAAAACCAAGCTCATATACCCCGTCCCAAAGAAACCAAGCTCCTATACCCCTCCCCAAAAGAAACCAACCTCCCATACCCCGCCGCTTAAGGGGAACAAATGTGGAGCTGATTAGCTTTCCTTATTGGGATATGTCACTGTTTTAAGATTTTGACAGTTGCCACCGGTCTTTGCTATGTCTGATATTGACGAAAAGGGCAACACGCTCCGAAAACAAAAGGGTGAACTTCGTCACCCTCTAACTGTCTAATAGAGTGAAAATTTGAATTCACTCCATTAAAGTGTTAATTCACTTTAAGAATAGTGGATTTAACTCCAAGAAAAGTGAAAGTAACTCCAAAATAACGAAATTTTCACCCTTGATGAAGTGCTTGTGTGCAGTCTGACAGCGATTGCTCTTAAAAAGAGTGATCATAACGAATACTGATTGAAGAATAAATTTTCACTCCTCGTGGAGCGAATTTCAATTTGTTGATGCGAATTTCACTCTTCTTGGAGAGAATTTCACTGTCTTAACACTCTAATTGAGTTAATGCATATTTTGCGCACAATGGACAGTTACTAAGTTCACTTCTATTTTTAAGAGTGTATAGGTTTTATAACTAGCATCCCAAGAAATTACACATGTTCAGACAAAAAGAAACAAGCATGCGCTATATATACTCACTTAGGATAATTGCCAACAGGATATCCCCAGTATCCAGCTACAATAGCCGTAATTAGACATGACGTCATCGCCACTCCAATGACTGATCCAATCCCAATCCTCCTCCACTTAGCTCTGCAATAAATTAGTATTCATTGCTTTCAGTTAGTAAATGCATATTCATTTTATTTTTGAAGATAGGAAATGCATTTATTTCTAGCATAGCACAGTGAAATATAATTCATTCCTAAAGGTACCAAGCTTGCGCGACACACATCACGATTTAGAAGTAATTCTTCCTAGCTTAGATGGGCTAAATCTGATACTCGCACACAAAAAGAGAATTTCAGAAAAATGGAAATTGGAAAATAAATCTCATTAAACCCAACCAGTGGATGCAAGAGCGTTCCAACTTACTCATAGCTTATACTTCAGTCATCACTAAGCTCTAAAATGTCGAGTTAGTTCAGGCGCGACCAACTCCCGTGGTTACGCCACTGAGTCAGAGGTTTACGGAAATGTGGAAAGATATCTTTTGTACGGAAAACAGTCCATTATGCGTGATGACATATCAGTTCTTTATAAGTAAAAGTTCCCGTAATTAGTTTGGGGTGCTACGTTAAATGTAGAGATAAATTCTTTTGGGGTTAACAAAGCTACCTCCCGGACTACTGCACAAATATGGGGCGATTAAACTTGTCCATTTGGGACGTTTAGCTCCTAAAGGGAGCAGAACTCCTCCGGGAGTAAATGTTTGGTTTTCGCCCCTTGGCTCTTCGCCAGAGAGTCGAGGGGACTTTTAGAAGAAAGATTAAATCTTAACAGCATGGTAGATGGTCGACTTACCCAACTGAGGAACGGGGGAATTGGGGCCATTACCCTCGGAAGGGAAAAATTGTCATTATTCAAAAGATAATTTGGGGAAATTGTGAAATATATTCACTCAGTTCCATTTACACCAATAACATTAAATGAGGTGGAATAAGAAAATATTCAAATATCCTCAATCAATCTTATTGAATAATTGGAATTTCCTGATGGGATTGTACATGCATGTTTTGGAATTTGTGGTTTGCAAATGTATGCGCAACATCTATATTTGAAAGATGAAGGAATCGCACTTACCTCGAAAGAAGGATTAAAAAGATAGGAGACAGGAGAAAAAACTGCATATCATTTGCAAGGTACCATGACCATCCCATACACTGTAATACAAGAGGGAGAGAGAGAGAGAGAGAAAAGAAAAACGTTAGATGCGATGTACACCGATGCGTTACAAGCTATCATTGCCTAGTATTAACACGTGTTTTACTGGTCTACGTAAATTCTAGGTAATTTTTTGTGTATTCTCATATATCTGGTAATTTCAAACAGCCAAAAGCGAAAGCTCACTGTATCAAGTGTGTATGTAGTGTGCTTTATTTCTTACCAACTTACTACGCATTAGGTTCCCCGCGGAGCGGACTCGGTCTGTTCAGCCCCTGTAAGGCTTGGTGGGGATATGACTGAATAAGGAATATGCACCACAGTCTGCTACGTAGGCAACGCATTAGGTAGCTGGCATTATTAATTTACCTAATTTGGGTAAAAATGAATAAAACAGTTTAACAATGTAGGATCTATTACCCAGGAATTTACCCCATATAGGATCCTCAGTGGGGTAAGGCCGTACATGGGTAAACATAGAAAACCAATATAACTTCGCACATTGGATTATTATGGGTTCCACATGAGCCAGCCCATATGACCCAAATTGAATTATGGAACCAATGCTGGCAACCGAAATGTATGTAATAACATGGGTAAAATGCATAATATCCCTCATCAATATGGGCTACCTGTATAATCCCGTGATAAATATTACTATTCGATAAAAAAAATATATGACCCCATATGCGACTAATGATACATGTTTACTTCAAATCCTTTTCTAAATAGCCAATTACCAAGGATTGTGGGACTTACTTGGGACTGTGCATCATTTGCAAACCTTTGTCAAAGAAAATTAGTGTGGCACGGTAAGACTGCAGTAAAATGCCATTGAAAAAAAAGGGCAAGAATTTTGTCCCATAGTTCAGTTGGTTATTGCTATTTAAAAAAGGGTTAATAGGCCTCTCTGGGGTTGGCTTACAAGAGATGATCTCAGTATTTACCAGACTGACACTTCCTGGATAGGGTACGAGATTGCTGATATACAGAAGATTGGCCCACCAATATTTGGCACACCTCTCTCGAGCAACAGAATGGAATTGTTCCTTGTCCGGCCCTGTGCCAATGTGGACCAGTAACGATGACCAGATACCGATACACACCATGTATAGTGGGGTGATACGCCAAAAACGATGAAATATGAAAAGAAACCAGTTCAGTTTGCCTTCATTTTGTGCTAAATGTTTTAAGGTCAGATATGTCAGCAACAGGCCACTGTAAAGGAAGTAAGTAGAAGGGAGTTGTTTCGGTAACTTAATGGCATGAAATGCTCATCTAGCTTCATTACATCCAACCAGATAAAGCTCTACCCTAACACATACGCAGAGCGTTTTACTTTTCGGAAAATACTTTCAGACAAAGACGTTTAAAATTCATCTCACCAACGACCCGTAAAAGTAGTTTCTTACAGATCACTTGTCATCTTGAACGGGAGAGTAGATAACTTTTTAGTAAAAAAAGGAAAAAAGGATACAAAAACAGAGACATGTTACTTCCATCAAAAGCAAGTCCAGTCTGACTGCAAATGCTTAAATCCGCAGCCTCAAAGAGATACAAATGGTACAAACTGGTACTACATGTTTCATGATTTGAGTTAATTAAAGAAAATAGGGGGAACATCCTTTTTTTTAATTTATCGTTTTTAAAAGGTTTCTCGTCGACGGTAAACCTACTTTTCTTCCGTAGGCTAGCTAGGGTAAATGGATTTTTAGAAAAAAATAGATTTGTTTCAAAATCATTGTAAGGGTTAGAAATACAGCGGGGGTTTCTAAGGAATAATGACCTTAGACCTAAACCATCATCAGGTATCACAACTACCAAACGGGGTCGGAACGTTTCTCCTTTCAAACATGTGGTGTGGCCCTATTTAAAAAAAAAAACTCGGTGGTTCGAATGAGTAAAATTTCCCTCTCTTTCCCAAAAGAAAGAAAAAACTTCACGTCTGGTATTCTTTATGAGCTGACTCTTTGGTGTAAATCTGTTTTTACTAAATTAGTTATTTGGGTGGGCTTTTACGGCCCAGTTTCTGAACAATTGTTTTCAAAAAGTCGGACACGCCACGGCCTTTTTCCAGTTGTGGCTCACTAACTTGCTTTTCTTCTTCCTTGCTTACTACATTTATTATGCTGGGCACCAAGCACAATACCAGTAGGTCGAATTTTCGAATTCTCCCGCATGACTTGGCCAGGAGTCGAAGTCCAGACCTCTCGCCTCAAGTCGCAAGTACGATGCTTCAACCACTTGACCATGTAGTTGGGGGGGGGGGGGGGTAGAGACCACTACTCTCTTTCAATACATTTCGCCAAAGAAGATGGAGAGGAAACAATAAAGGCAATGCACAAATATTGACTGCAGCTTCATCCATTATGTCTTAAACTCAGTTAGGTTATTCTTTTTGTATTATAACATTTAAAGCGAATAGATTCTCTCTGTGGTCACGGACAGATGGGCAAAGGTCCCCTGGAAATATTTTCGCCTCCTAGAAAATTTCATGGTGTCATAGACATATATTTCCAATTTATATATTTCACCTCCTGAAGTCTCTCCACTCCTTCTGGAGACCATTTTAGTGCCTTATATGGTAGACCGAACGGAAGGCCTTATAGACCTTACGCATTGACGCCACACTGGCGTCATTTCGGAAGAATAACAACAAATCACGTGGTCTCATCACTGAACTTCTGTGTAAAATATGGAAAACATGGTCTCACGAAGCAGAATTTGTCCCAAGTATGTAGAAAATTACGTGCGTGCCTCATTAGTTGACCAATCAGCTGGCCGGTTGCATTTGGTGATGTTGGTTTGTTATTTCTCTAATGATTCACAGTGACATCAAATGCATCAGGTATTATATAACTGTAAACTATAAATTGCAGAAACGTTCATATAATACTTCTCCGAACTTCAAGAAGGGTTTAAAGTCACAATAGGATTTGGCATGTGTAATGGTATCATCACTTCAATTAAGTTTATTCTTATTAACGCTCAGGGCTACCATAGACTAGACGATCAGAAATTTCTGGAATCCCTTTCCACGTGACCAATCCGTTAAGTTCTTGTAGAACTTTTCTCATTGGCGGATGCAGTACTCACATACAATAGTCTAACGAAGGATTTTAACGCATAGCTAACAGGAGATAAATAAGACGTACACAAGACGTTGGGGAGAACTGACATGTGAACCCGATATCAACATGCAGCACTTGGCTAAAATGCTGTGACTTTGTCAGAGAATCATCATGCATTATTAGACATCTGCAGTTAAAATGTGAGAATGATCTGTTCTCAGAATGTTCCAACGTCATCCTAGTGACAATTCGTCAGCCATCTTTCAACAAGGTATTAACATGTGAGTAGCAAGGCTGAGGACTACGTTACTGCCCCAACACGTCTCCTAGGGGCTAGCCTATGTCGCCGCCTACGCAATTTATCTTAAGCTCTGTGCATACAGCACAATAAGCATGACATCATTAATGTCTGGAACGGACAATGCCATTTAGCCTAGTCTACACTTTGATCACCATACAACCTATCTTGGTAAGATTGTTACTTCAATCCTGGAGGCATAGATACTCGGTCCGAGCGTCGATTTATCGCTGAATAGCCTACCGCTGTCATCCTTATTTATCTACGGACACTCATTCCTCTGTCTTGCTCCGGTTCTGGGACCCGTGTACACTATGTAGACTAGCCCGAATATTAGCGTAATAATAGCCTAGTTAATTTAAAGCCCTTGTTATCCAGTCTTCATCTTGCGTAGTCGATGCCAGTGACTTACCGGACAAGTGCACTGAGGCCTAGGCCTAAGTTTACTAATTTTTCTTTACTGTTTACAGTATAACTGTTATTAACTTTAGATCCTTGGGTTAATGTGTTATTTCTTTTCTGATCGCAAGAACGTAATATGAAAATTGGGGGCTTATCCGGGAACAAACCAATTTCAGGCAAAACGTCTAACGTTAAGTGACAGTAACTAACTTACTGCAGATAGTATAGTGTTTATCTAAAATGGAGGTTACTGAATTTGTTAAGGCACTTTCAGTTGAGGCTCTGGACCCACTGAAAAGGTCAGAGTTGGTTGAGATTTGTAAGCACTATGGTATTGAAGTTACATCAAGTGACCGTAAACCTGCAGTAAAAAGATTGATAATTGAGTATCTGATGGATGAGAATATCCTTCCAGAAAGTGTGTAACCTGCACCAGAGGTTAATCAAAATCCAAGTGGTACTGACAAAACCTTAGATGTAAGGAGATTAGAATTAGAATTCCAAGAGAGAAGAGAAAGAGAAGAACGGGAATTACATCTCAAACAAAAACAGCTAGAAACTGAAAAGAGGTTAAACTTAAAGAATTAGAGGTTGGTTCAACAAGTAAAGAAAAAAGGGTTTAGATGTAACAAAGTACCTCAAGCTATTGTCTACATTCCAAGAAACAGAAGAAGAAAAATACTTTCTTCATTTTGAAAAATTAGCTAGTTCACTTAAGTGGCCTAAAAAAAGTGGGCCTTAACGCTTCAGAGTGTTTTGATAGGAAAGGCACAAGAAGTGTATGCTTCCTTATCTCTCGAAAATAGTTCGCATTACGAAAAGGTTAAAGAGACAATTCTGAAGGCTTATGAACTGGTACCGGAGGCGTATAGAAGTGTATGCTTCCTTATCTCTCGAAAATAGTTCGAATAGTTCGTAAGAGAACTAATATTAGTTGAGGAATTCAAAAGATGCTTTCCTTTGGAGGTGAATACCCACTCGGATGACCATAAAGCGTCATCACTGGAAAAAGCAGCAACCCTTGCTGATGATTATTCACTTACACATGAAACTGTGTGTGATAGGATAAAAGTAAAGTCCGGGACAAAGAGTCCACAAACAAATTTCAAGAAAGATAACAAAACTACTGATTAAGAATCCAAGAAGGATGAAAACCTTAGTTCCAAACAAGGAAAACCTAAGGGTGATCAATCAAAAGCCCTAAAATGTGTTTTTTGCAAAACATTAGGTCATAGTATGTCTGAATGTTGGACGTTGAAAGGAAAGTCCCTTTCAGAGAGCACCAAAACGGTTGCTTACAAATGTGAAGAGCCCACGTTAAATATCTCTAAAATGTGGAAACCTAATGTACAGAGCACTGAAAAAGTGGATGATGAGTTTTAGCCTTTTATATCAAAGGGTTATGTGTCATTATTAGATGACCAGGGTACACGAAAACCTGTAACTATTTTAAGAGACACAGCAGCAAGCCACTCAATTTTAATGGAGAATGTATTGCCAATCTCTAAAGGAAGCTGTGAAGAGTCCCATATTACATTGAAAGGTATAGAGTGTAATCCCATTGATGTTCCCTTCCACAAGGTCTACTTAGAGTCAGGCTTTGTTACTGGGCCATTTGAATTAGGTATTCAACCAACTCTCCCTAATAGATGTTGAAACGCTACTTCTAGGGAATGACCGAGGGCACGAAAGTATTCCTTGACTTAAAACTCACTAGAGAACCAAGTGCAGTAAATGAAACAGAGCATTTGGAACAGGAAATTCCTGATTTGTTTCCAGCATGTGCGGTGACAACTCGGGCAATGAAAAAGAAGCAGACTCAAATGTCTGACAGTGAAGTGAATTTGTATGATACATTTATGGGTCACTTGAGTAATTCCGCTGTAGAAACTCAGACAGACAGTTAAATTTTACAGACCCACAAAGTAGATTTTGTGAATGAGGTTAATGAAAGGCCTGTTAACAAGGAGCAGTTGAAGGTAGAACAAGAAAAAGATCCTGAAATACAGCTTCTGACAAAGAAAGCCCTGAGTAAAACTGAAACTGAAAAAGTTGCAACTTGTTTTTATTTACATTCAGGGGTATTAATGAGAAAATGGAGGCCACCTGAGGCCCCAGCTGATGATAAGCATCAGGTTATTCATCAGATAGTTGTTCCTAAGGTATATAGGAATAAGATTTTAGAGTTGGCTCATGAAACTCCATTAGCTGGCCACCTTGGGGTCAACAAGACATATGATAAAGTTTTGAGTCAATTCTTTTGGCCAATGTTAAAGCAGGATGTTATCAGTTTTTGCAAGACATGTCACACGTGCCAGGTAGTGGGAAAACCTAATCAAAAGATCCCACCAGCTCCACTGAGGCCAATACCTGTATTTGAAGAACCCTTCAGCAGGATAATAATTGATTCTCTTGGTCCTCTCCCCAAGACAAAATATGGGAACCAATATATTTTGACAATTATGTGTGTAGCTACTAGATTTCCAGAGGCCGACCCCCTCCGTAATATTAAAACCCCTGAAACTGTCAAGGCTCTGGTCAAATTTTTCACTTGGGTAGGACTTCCTAAAGTCATACAGTCAGACCGGGGGTCCAACTTCATGTCAAACTTGTTTCAGCAAGTTATGTATCAGCTAGAAATTAAGCAACAGAAGTCAAGTCCTTATCACCCACAGAGCCAAGGAGCTATTGAGAGATTCTATCAGACCCTAAAGAATATGATAAGGGCATACTGTTTTGAATATGAGAAGGAATGGGATGAGGCTTTACCCTTGCTCAGTTTGCAGTTAGAGAAGCGAAACAAGCTTCTCTCAGATTTTCACCTTATGAGTTAGTATTTGGGCATATGCCAAGGGGACCACTAAAGTTGTTGAAAGAGAAGTGGTTGGATGATATTCCTGACCAAGCTCTACTTAAGTATGTATCTAGGTTTAGGGACAGACCGAAAAATATTGAAGAGATAGCTAGGAACAATTTGGTTAATTCACAAGAGAAAATGAAAGACCAATATGATCTAAGGGCAGTGGAAAGACACTTTCAGTCAGGGGACAAAGTTCTTGTCTTACTCCCAGTACCAGGGAACACATTACAGGCAAGGTTTTCAGGACCTTATGTAGTAGATAGGAAGGTAAATGATGTTGACTATTTGATCCTTACTCCTGATAGGAGCAAAAATAAGCAAATGAAAAAATGAGGTACCACAGAGTTTTGGTAAGGAAGACCTCGAAAATAAATATGTTGTACCTAAGTTGAAAAATTCAGAGGTGTTAGCAGATTTCGACAGTAAAATTGATTATTTAGACTCAGAACAACAAGTCCAGTTGGCTAAGTTATTAGATGAGTATGCTGTGTTATTTTCAGATACCCCCTCAACGACAGATGTAATTTAACATGATGTTGAAATAGGTGATGCTGTACCTATTAAACAGCACCCATATAGAGTGAATCCATTAAAGTCAAAAGAAATGCAAAAAGAAATTCAGTACATGCTGGATAATGATATACTTGAGCATAGTAAGAGTAAATTGGTCATCGCCATGTATTCTTGTGCCAAAATCTGATGGCACATTTCGTTTCTGTACAAATTATAGAATGGTCAATACAGCTACAAAGTCAGATACATATTCCATACCAAGAGTGGATCACTGTATTGATAAAGTTGGAAAAGCAAAGTATGCTTCGAAATTTGATCTTTTAAAGGGATATTGGCAGATCCCATTGACAGAAAGGGCAAAAGTAATTTCAGCCTTCGTTACTCCCTATATCCTCTATCAATATAAAGTTATGGCTTTTGGAATGAAAAATTCATCGGCCACGTTTTAAAGAATGGTTAATGATCTCATCACTGATCTCGATAATTGTGACGCTTACATTGATGATTTAGTGGTGTACAGTGATACTTGGAGTGAGCATTTAGGGCATATCAGAAAGTTATTTGGCAAATTGAGTTACCCCAAATTGACTGTGAACCTAAACAAGAGTGAGTTCGCAAAGGCCCAGGTGGAATTGTTGGGTCATTTAGTAGGTCAAGGGAAGGCGAGACCTATTTGGGTGGGCCAAAGTTAAGGATATCATTTAGTACCCTGCACCCAGAACAAAAAGAGATTAATGAGACTCCTTGGTACGGTTGGGTATAATAGAAGGTATTGCTCAAATTTTGCACATGTTGTCACTCCGTTGACAAACTGGAATGCTAAATATGTGTGGGATGAAAATTGTCAATCATCCTTTAGGAAAGTTAAGCAAATTTTGATGAGTGAGCCTGTTTTGATTGCACCTAATTTTGAAAGGCAATTTAAACTCAATGTTGATGCCAGTGATGTAGCTGCTGGTGCCGTTTTGTTTCAAGAAGATGAAAGTGGTATTGACTACCCCATTTGTTATTTCTCCAAAAAAATTTAAGAAGCATCAAAGAAACTACTCTACTATTGAAAAGGAGGCTTTAGCATTGTTGATGGCTTTACAACGCTTTGATGTTTACCTGAATGTTGTCAAGTTTCCAGTCCTGGTGCCATATGACCAATAAGATTTATACAAAGAATGAAGAACTCAGAGGTTAATAAGATGGAGTCTAAGTTTCAAGAGTATGATCTTGTCATTTATCACATTCGTTGTAAAGATAATATTATTGCGGATACACTTTAAGGGATATCCTGACTCAAAGTCATGTGTACAGTTTTATTTGTGTTGAGGTTTTTATATTTTTGTGATCATATTGATTACAGTGTTATATGTTTTGATAACGAAGTTCTGTAGGAAAGGTTACATTACATTCAAACTTTCTTCTTTAAAGGGGAGGTTATGGAATGATCACTTCAATTAAGTTTATTCTTATGGACCCTCAAGGCTACCATAGACTAGACGATCAGAAATTTCTGGAATCCCTTTCCACGTGACCAATCCGTTAAGTTCCTGTAGAACTTTTCTCATTGGCGGATGCAGTACTCACATACAATAGTCTAACGAAGGATTGTAACGCATAGCTAACAGGAGATAAATAAGACGTACACAAGACGTTGGGGAGAACTGACATGTGCACCCGATATTAACATGCAGCACTTGGCTAAAATGCTGTGACTTTGGCAGAGAATCATCCTGCATTATTAGACATCTGTAATTAAAATGTGAGAATAATCTGTTCTAATGATGTTCCAACGTCATCCTAGTGACAATTCGTCAGCCATCTTTCAACAATGTGTTAACATGTGAGTAGCAAGGCTGAGGCCTACGTTACTGCCGCAACACGTCTCCTAGGGGCTAGCCTATGTCGCCGCCTACGCAATTTATGTTAAGCTCATTGCATACAGCACAAGCAGCATGATATCGTTAATGTCTGGAATGGACAATGCCATTTAGCCTAGCCTACACTATGATCACCATACAGCCTATCTTGGTTAGATTGTTACTTCAACCCTGGAGGCATAGATACTCGGTCCGAACCTCGATAAATCGCTAAATAGCCTACCGCTGTCATCCTAATTTATCTACGGACACTCATTCATCTGTCTAGCTCCAGTTCTGGGACCAGCCGCATACACTATGCAGACTTGCCCGAATATTAGCGTCATAATAGCCTAGCAAACTTAAAGCCCTTGTTATCCAGTCTTCATCTTGCGTAGTCGATGTCAGTTACCTACCGGACAAGTAACAGTGCACTGAGGCCTAGGCCTAAGTTAACTCATTTTGCTTTACTGTATATACAGGGCCCTTTTTGTGTTTTTGTTTGTATACATAGCAGTGAGCAATTGTAACTGTTATCAACTTTAGATCCATGAGTTAAAGTGTTTTTTCTTTTCTGATCGCAAGAGCGTAACACATGTAAGAGGGGTACTTATAGAGGCTTTGCAATTGCGTCACGGAGCCGCCATGCTGGAGGACATTCACGCCAAATACACGTGGTTTTGTGCCGAACGCACTGCAAAGTGTGCACTGTGATATGCACGGTGTGTACAAATTCAACGAGCAAGCGCGTCCCGTATGGTTTACTACGTAGTTACATGTACTCCAACATGGCCGCCGGAGAGTATTATGACGTCATGTGAAAAGCCTCTATTCTGAGCATTGTGGTGGAATTTTTATTGAAATCCGATGTGTGGTTCTCAAAATATGAGCACGTAAAATTTTTACATTTTTAGCAAAAAGTGAACTTGAAACAAGCATATATGACATCATATCCCCAAATTAATACACAGCCTTCTTTTCCTCTTTAAACCTTAGAGTCGATTTTCTCCTCAACAATCCTAAATTACTAAAATGTGATTGCATAAGTGGCATGAGAACTTTAAAACTTTGCATCCCCCACAGGGAGGTCCTACCCCTATTAGTATCAAGGGTAACACAACAGTCTTACAAAAACAAAGGGAAACAAAGCATTCCTTGTCAATGTGAGGAAGTGATATAAGTTCTGCTGCCCTCAAACTCAATTTGGAACACAAATGGTTAGACTTCTTTTCCTAATATCTCGAGAAATATTATGTCCTATGTGAATGGAACCTTCATCACAATGTGTAAATTAGTTCCTCTTTCATATAATGAAATTAAAATTTTGCTTAAACTTCCCCTTTAACTCTTTATACGTAAAGGCGAAGTTGAAGCAAAATTTAATTTTCACATAAGAATTAGGATCCAAACCTATAAAATGTAGTGAAACTTCCATTTAAATCGGACATGTATTTCTCGACACATTATTAACAGAAGTCACTATATTTGTGTGTCAAAGTGATGTCGAGGGCAGCAGAACTTATATCACTTCCTCACATTGACAAGGGAAGCTTTGTTTCACTTTTTTTCAGACTATTGAGTTGGCCTTGAATTTCATAGGAATAGGACCTGCTTATTAAGTTCTCATGCTAATTATGCAATCACATTCTGATAATGTGGGATCGTTCATGAGACAAAAATGGCTGTACAGCTTAAAGAAAAATAGTGTCCATCAAAATGGATGTGATGTCATATGGGCTTGCTTGAAGTTCACTTTTTGTTGAAAATATGGAGTCTCATATCTTGAGAACAACACATTTGATTTACAATCAAATTTCCCCGGCCCGAAATGCTAAGAATAAATACCCCTATCAACATATCAAAAGTTGATGTGAACTTAAACTTTTTTTCAACTGTTTTACCTCAATACGAAAAATGTATCCACAGAGAAGGTGGCTTCTGTTGTAATTCGAAACCAGAATTTCCCCAAGACATTTTCAAGCAAATCGAATGGGTTGTCTGAAGCAAATAGAAATGGAAAGATTGGGTAGACATTATAATGAAAAAGGTATACACTCTTAACCGGGAGAGGAATGTTCAACCGCGATATGTTTCGAGTATATGAAGGTTCTGGACTTAAAATTTGAGAAAATGGCACAGTCATCAAGGTCTTTCACTCTAAAGAATAAATGAGTTTATTTACCCTAAATGGGTAGATGTAAATCCCATAGCTACACTCCTAAATGGGTATTTATAAACCTTAAGTTTACCCACATGTGTATATATTAACACAAACTTCCATGTTTCAGTGGCCCTTTGAACAAGTGCACATCCGCATGCGTGTTTGAATATCGTATAAGAACATTTACTGTTACATCACTGTCGCAGAGCAGGCGCAGGAGCATAAACGTGCATATTAGGTTTTGTGAATGAATATTCAGAATGCATTTTCCATTGTGATGAAAATTTAAGAGCACCTTATCAACTCTGCTGTAAACAATTGTGATGCCTCAAATTTTGTCTGTAAAATAATTTATTTAATATGAACGACTCTGTTTTCATATATATAAATACCTTGCCCATGTAGGAGTGTCGCTGTGAGGGATCTACAAATCTATAATCCATTAAACGGTAAATCAACCAGTATATTTGCATGGGTCTTGGCTCAGATTCCTAGACCGGATCCATTGGTAGAACATCCGCCTCACACCCAAAAGATTCGGGTTAGATACTCCCAGATAGAGCCGTACCAAAGACTTGAAAACTTGAATCAAGTGCGGTTGTGCGAAGTGTTCCACGTAAGATATGGGGTAGGGAAAACAATGAAGTGACGCACAATTGCAATCTTGCTGTAGGGGTCGCTAGATTAAACGAGAAGTTTAGAAGATGGGGAGTAAAACTCCCCCCCCCCAAAAAAAAAAAAAAAAAACCGAACCCACCCTATCAGCCAATTCGGTAATTCGTTTTGGTGGCGGTGGATATGTGCACATTCTCTAAATCGTCGAGATAAACAAACCGATTCTGCACCTATATCTTGTTTTCCAAAATTTGAGTTTATATGAAAATTCTGTCATGTGTAATCATTTTTTCTTTATCCATCCATGACATAAGGAGGCATCTCAAAGTTTGCATGTTATTCTGCCGTAAGGTAACACTCAGACCCTATTTTCGTTCGACTCGGTTGGACACTTAGATAGAGTTGTATGCATGTACTGACGGAGACAAGGGTACGCTGTACTCTGCGTCGTGCTGAGCTCGGTTTGTTTATCCCAGGCTGTGTCCCACAATTCCATGGGACAACGAATTACCGAACCAGCTTATTACATTTAGACAGACGACTGATATATGAAAAAATCGGAAGCAGAACACATCAGTTAAACGGTTTTAGTGGAAGAGGTTAACCGAAACCCATAGCAACCAAGGCCATATCCATTAATCAGTTTATAGTTTATAGTGTCTGCTTTAAAGTCAATCAGTTTGGTTAGTTATCTCAAAGTTAGAGCTATGATTCGGGTTATTGTTTCACAGCCGCGGTACATAACTTTCCGTAAGGGGCTCAAGGCTATAAGGCGTTTTCATTTAGGTCAACGGCTCCGCTCCTTCCTTGACTGACTGGCAAAACTGTGTAGTACGTGTAGCTAGCTTGGAAACAGTTTGCATTACGACTAGCGTGGTTGCTGTTGATTTTTTGCATGGCAGTGGGCTTAGGTAATCGATTATGTCGTCAAGTGAAAAAAAAAATCTTTCGTAGACCTTCGATAAGTTGACGTCCGTTCATTGGGCGCTCTTCAAAGTATCAAACTAACATTATGGTAATAATGGGTGGGTGCATTAATTTTTCCAGATGAATGCGTTCTTGCCTGTCGAAAGCTGGACAGCATTACGAGTCTATAAAGAGAACTTTCACCAGACAATTTGAAACATACTTTTTCACGTCTAGCAAGAATTTTTTCTACTAATACTAACTTTGGGATATCTTACCTAGTCTCCCGGAATGAAGAAAGTAATTCGAATGACCCCAGATGACCCAGAACATACTAATGACTCGGATACCATTGAGGGCGCCCAAATTTCTGGCTGTCTTCTCACAACTCAGGATCTTAGCGCCATTGCTGACACAAGAAAACGACATGAGTATCCCGTCAAGAATTACAGCTATTGAACGATAAAAGAAAAGTATGGTAGTCAAGGAAATATATAGTTATATCATTAAGGGATGTTAAAAGGGGAATTAGAGGTTTTCACAGAGGATAATTACCTACCTACCTACTAACCTCTCTGTTCCAGTATCTCATTTTACCTTATGAAGGGGCGTCTACCAGAATATAGAAACATTGAACAGGTCTTCCAGGTCAAAAACGTTTAATTTCGTTTTAATTACTGTTGCATGAAAACTTCTGAATATTGTTTGGGTAAAAAATTCCACAGAGATGCAAGACTAGTCAGCCCCAAGTATACTGTAACCAATGACGACGTTAGACCCTGATCACAAATTATTTCTGAAAAATTAAAAAAATTAAATTAGTTCTGAAAAATGTAAAATGAAACACCGCTGCTTTTTAGGGGTCATTTCACAAAACCCATATAAAACAGTGGGAGAATTGTGTTTGAGGAGAAACTCAAGTTCAGTTCGCTGACGGAGAAAATCATTTGGCGTTCCTAGTTGAGATGATCCCAAAAAACGCCACCTACAACAGGTCAGTCCATCATGTCAGATGTCTTACTGGGTTGAAAGGCTGCTAATTACATGTTTTAAGTAACGATATGAGGGTGGCCGTAAAACTGCAATGCCACCAAGATAATCTTCCTACTTACTCGCTCCCCTTCTCCGCCAGCCCGACGGATGTGCCTCATCTTTAGTTTCCTCAAAAGCCTCGTTGTATTTTGCCACAGCGCCATCTATTTTAGCTGCCGCATTCTCGTTTCCGTTTGCTTCCTGATCGTCGTGTCCATTTTCTTTGTTCACCTGTACCTCATCAACGTTGTGTTCTTCGGTCTCATGTAATTGATCGTGCTTGCTGTCATCTTTCGGCTTCGCTTTCAGTTTCAATCGGCGATAAAATACATCGTAGCTGGTCCCGATCAATACGCATGAGCCAAAAAGGCACAAGAGAAACCTACAGGCCGAGAGAAGATGGGTCATCTAATGAGCAATGATAACGGAATTGTATGCTTCAGTTGCGTATTATCAGTCATCAAAGATATAAGTCGATCGTGACTATCATTTTTTTTTTTTGGATGTTGTAGACCTGATTTAGGGATACTTAGACTGGAATCAGCTAAATAATATTTCTAATTAAATAAGGAAACCATTAACTCAGTGTGTTTTGACTCCAAGTGATGCTGATAGGGGTCCAGGAACACCGAAACTTCTTTGAAATAAGTTGTGTGTACTAGAAAACGATAGAACAATACTTACAACACAAATATAGCGTCTCCTGTCCATGGGATGTCTGTTATACATGTAAAGTATATACCGGCATTTATACCAACCATTGCTAGACCTAGGGTAAAGGAAGAAAAATCAAGAAAATTACGTACTAAGTAAATTTTAAAAAAAAATGCCTAAATTGCTTCAACAAATGT
This sequence comes from Holothuria scabra, assembly GCA_037179385.1. Taxonomy (NCBI): domain Eukaryota; kingdom Metazoa; phylum Echinodermata; class Holothuroidea; order Aspidochirotida; family Holothuriidae; genus Holothuria; species Holothuria scabra. Next base: position 2,424,927 of record CM074199.1, read on the forward strand.
CACGCACAAGTCTGCGAGTAACTAATCCCACACCTGCACATAACCTCATGTACTTAAGGGTACAATCAGTTCCCAGCATTACATGCAATGACAACGGGAACTTGATTGAGGGTCAAAGGCAGAGATCATGCCCTGGTTGTGGCTCGGGATCAGGATTTAGCCAACAGTTCACCACCCCACCCCCACCTCCGAGAGAAAGAGTCCCGTGTAGCGATTTGTTCTGCTGTCAAAACATTTGAAATTAGGTCAGTGTCGTTTACGATTCTCAGGATAAACATGTTCAAAGTTTGAATGTTTCTGAAGCTGCTTATGCTACAACAATAATGTGGAGTTTTGCCCAGTATTGGCATTTATTTGGTTTACACTATAATAACTTTTTCATCAGATAGGTAAGTGGTTTGGTAAATAAGAAGTAAAAAGGAAACCTCGAAATAAACAAATGCTACAATTGACCTTGAAATGAAGATTACAAAAACAAAGGAAAAAAATTTATGGCATGTCCCTTCCAAGACATCACAAGATTTGCATATGAGTTCATGTTTATTCATGATTAAGGCAAATCAGAAAGTTACCAACTTTGTCATTTTCATGTTTTACGACCTTTAAAATTTTGAATATCAAGTGGAGACATAACTAAGTGACCTTAATTGAAATAGTCATCTGTAATCATGTGTAGTGTCTGTTCTTTTCATCCAGTCTAGATTGGAGCCATACACGACAGACCGATGTTGTGAATGGTGTCAAGGTCGTGGGGTGGGTCAAATGTTGTCCTGCAGTGGACGTAAAAGTTTCTTCGGGAAGCAGTTTAAATTAAAGTTTGGCTTCGCCGAACGGCCCTTTGGCACAGGGTCGGGAGGTTATTCAGAAAAAACACACCCTTTAGAAAAAAGCCATACATGACAAACCAATGATTTAAATGGTGTGACGGTCGTGAGGTTGGTCAAGGGTTGTCCTTCAGTGGACCTATAGCTACTTTGAGAAGCAGTTTTAAGTTTGGCTTCGCCGAACGACCCTTTGCCAAAACGTCGGGAGGACTTTGGAAAATAGTCTTGTAGTTCGCTTTTCGGGCTTTTGAATAAGATCATTTGTAGTATCTGTTTTTTTTATCCAGTCTAGATTGGAGCCATACACGACAGACCAATGATGTAAATGGTCTGAAGGCCACGGCGTGGGTCAAATGATGCCCTTCAGTGTACGCATAGCTTCTTTGGGAAGAGGTTAAAATTTGGTTTCGCCGAACGGCTCTTTGCCGGGAGCACTTGAGAAAATGAATAGCAGTGTAAAAGTTCGAAATTGTCAACTTTGTTACGCTACTGTTTTATATTAAACGCATATATGCTAACCAAAATACACACTTAGAAGTATTATTTTCAATTTTCCCTTGTAAATTTCAGAGAGCCGTGATTTTCTTGAAGCGCACGATCTTGATATCTGGCATGAGTTTCTGCATTTTTTAAAACTGATGTTACTCAAAGAGTAGTCATCAATTGAGATTTTCAAGTAAAAGTCATACTTGGTTTGACGAGTTACTGCCTTTCAGGTATGAAGAACAGGAGGTTTGCGCTGCGTTGCTGGAAGTCTTGAAAACTTTAACATTCGAAAAAATGATTTTTCTGGATGAAGATCTGAAAAAATTGGGGCCGTACTGAGGAACGTGTCCTCCCATGTGCGGATCCAGACATTCCAAATAAGGGGGAGGGGGTTGCTGACTTAAGAGAAAGCAAGGTTGTAAGGGAGTCGCACTGCTAATTCTCGTATGTTTTATTGCTGATGTTGCGAAAAGGGGGGGGGGGGCTGAGGCTGTAAAACCCCACCCCCCTAGGATCCGTGCCTGATTCCTACGAGCAAAATCAACCATATGTGGTTGAGGAGGGGGAGGGGGCTGAAGGTTTTTTTTTTTTTTACTACATGACTATGCTACTAATTTTAGGACTCTGAGGAAATGTAAAAAATATTCCCGCTAGGATACACTAGCCTTTCCCGACTGAATCCATGCCCCCTAGCAGTCCCCCGACTGGGACCGACCCTCATTTCTGATACGACTATCTATCGTATATAAATGGGGAAGGCAAAGAGAACCAAAACTTACCATTGTTAATTAATAAATAGAGATCCTCGTCACTGCACGATGCTGGAGTACAAACGCCCGTGGACAAGGGAAACTACAAAAAGACAGTATATAATGTCGTGAAATAAACGCAATCATAAAGAGAATAAGGAGCTATAGGCAAATGGGTTTCGTGATTTCTAAGCTGCCCCTCTAATTCAAAGCTAAAATAAACAGGAAAAAATCCTTAACCAAAATTTAGTTTGCTTAACCCTTCCAATAATCTTCTATCTTTGATCCTGTAATCAGCCTAATCCCACTACTCAAATCGAGTTCTACCTGCATAGAGTAAGTTAGATACTGTAGGACTTAATGAAACGCAGCCTACAGTATGTATTTTAAAGGGGAACCAAGAAAACAATAAGTTACAATGATGAGGTAAACTTACTTAAGAAAAAAACAAAACAAAAAAAAAAACCTTGGTAAGTTTCCCGTAAAAAATATTGCAAATGCGGGAGTCGTGTCCGAAATTTCTATAAAGTATACTGTCCTTAAGAGAACTAAGAAAAAGGGAACACTCTGTCTGTTCATATAGAGTTTTTATGTGGGGCACGGTGTGGTATTTCTGTCGAGTATGAAAGAACTCACAACAGTCAATAAGAATGTGTCTGAACTCAATATTTTATATCGATGTCGTGACTAGGGGACTGAACGGTACTCACTGCCTCATGACGAAGCTTAAAATGAACATTTTAAATTAAGTCTCACATCCAATAGCTATGCAAGGAACTAAAATTTTGGATTTGTTTGGACCCCGGCTTGTAACGGTTTGTGTTTATCATGATTTGAAAAGTGCCTGGTCCCAAAATTAAAAAAAAAAAAACAACTTGAACCGTCAACTTCTCACTCATGAAGTATGTAGGATAAGTGGATTGTCTAGCGTTTGAACTTTTGCCACAACAGGTTCGTCAAAATTAGGTGAATTTCATGAACCAACTCCATGAGCAGACATTGGCTTTACAACAGGTGGGTGTGGGGGTGGGGGGTGCAGAAGACTCAAGCTGCGCCCCCATGCTGAACAATTGCCCGTGTCTGATGTCATTCTACACCCAATTTGTCGAAGGGCTAATGCTACTCGCTATTTTTCCCCCACTTTCTCTCAAATATCTGACATCTATTTTGGCCACAAAATTTCTTTCCAAGCAAACTCATATTTTGCGCCCCCTGGAAACGCAGGGGGTGCAGCTGCCCCTCACTGACCCCCCTGTGACGCCACTGTGAGTAGATTAGATGGAGCTGAATGTCGGTACCATGGGGTATGCAAGTATTAGCTCCATGCAGTTAGTGTGCAGTAAGGGAGGAGCAGACGTACTTCATTATGCTAGGTGGGCTTCCTAAAATTTTGCATAGTTACTGATAAATATTGCATAATACACCCGTCTGATGAACCGTTACACTCGTTTGTTAAAAAGGTTTAATACATCTAGTCTAACGTTTTACAGTGCGATTGCCTACGGTCTTCGCAATTTCGCGGAACTGGTGAGTGTGCTTACTGGGTTACTGATGCTAGCCCAGACTTCGATTGTCCCGCTATTTTAGTTTGAGCACAGTTTTTTCTCGATTTACGGCCGTTCTAATTTAAGACAGAAATCGTAATCAATTCCCTTTCGCAATAAGTTACGCTGAGTTGAAGTCATTGCAGTTTGATAATTGTTCACAAGAGACTCTCGGAGAAATCAGTTTACCCTGTCCGCATATATACAGTACGCATGGAAAGTTCGACAACAAGACTCTCGTGTATTATCAACGTCACGAAAACCGGAATCTCAACATAAGCAGTCAGTTCGAGGAGTTTTCAAATCAGGGAAAGGTAAAATAACTATGGGCAGATCTACAAACCGCAACTCTCGGCCCCCGTCACGTGACATGTGACATGTCACCCTTTTCTCAAAAGTTAAAACTTACACTTTCCTCCATCGGAATATAAAGTTGACAAAACTGTCCATCAAATGGTGTTCCGTTATTGACAGATTTGATCCCGTCACATAGTTCATAAATGCCATCGTACTTCAAACGGTACGTAAACGGAATCCCATTCAAGTAAGGTAGCAAGGCGTACGCCGTTCTCACTGAAGAAAAGATTACACACAAAATAGACACGTTTCCGAATAGTCTAGCTGAAAGGATTGCAGGATAGCATTTTGGTAGGTGTAATATTTGTCAGATGTCACTAAAACAAATCTATAACACAATTTTATGTAATTGCTATGTGAAAAGGGGTCTATATAAAGGCATACCCAGCCAACATGCCCAGCTGGGCCCCAACTGGGTTTCAGCTTGGCTACTTGCTGGGCCCCAGCTGGGGCCCATCCGTGTTTGTCATGTGTTCCCACGTGGGGCCCAGCTGGGCTAGACTTTCCCAGCTGAAACCCAGCTGTGCCCCGCTTCAATAACCTGACAAACAAGGATGGGCCCCAGCTGGGACCCAGCAAGTAGCCCAGCTGAAACCCAGTTGGGGCCGAGCTGGGCATGTTGGCTGGGTATAGACCAAGGTGTTTACTTGAGATAAAAAAGGTTCATGACTAACCACTATGTGCGTAGGCGGAGAGAGGGAAGGTATAAATTGTTATTTTAAACATACCCAAGGTAGCACATAAGAATGTTTGTTTAGATAGAGAATGGTTAAATGTAATTCTAAGACGGGAAGTGATAAATTGTAATCCTCCGGCAACTATTGATATTAATAAGTTGATACATCATCTTTGAAGTATCCATAAAATGATGCCAAAAGGCTACTTATTAAACAGGAACCGACAGTTCCTTGTGAGCGATCGACGGCTGAATCTGGGTTTGACACTCCAAAATGGTGCATGCTAAGTGTGAAATTGCTCTGCTTTTGGAGGGAATTGTCAAAATATAACATCACTAATTGAGACAAGGTTCAAGTTGAGAAGGGAACATCGGCTTCTCGGCCTTTTTGGCTAAAATCATGTGTAGAACTTCCATGCTAAAATGGTGCCATACATGTCAAACCAATGATGTAAATGGTCTGAAGGCCGTGAGGTTGGTCAAGTATTGTCCTTGAGTGGACGTAATAGTTTCTTTGGCAGTTAGGAAAGCAGTTTAAAGTTTGATTTCGCCGAACGGCCCTTTGCCAGAGGGTTGGGAGGTCTTTAGAAAAAGAACTCAGGCAAAGCATGTCATGTGTATGTAACGACTGCTCTGGAACTACAACTAGCTATTTAGTGGCACAAAAAACAAACAATGATCATGAAGAATGGAGGATAACTTGGAGAAATCCCATGTGATCTATGAGCACTCCAATGATCTGAACTCAATACCGGAAATGTTGTGGGTATATGATGAAGTTCAAGCATTATCAGTGGTGACGCCAGAATGTGAAAATTGAGGGGAGCAAACTCAAGGCACAGGATAATGTTGGGCCAAATTTTTTCGGGCGCAGCACGAAACCGCACCCACAGCGCCCGTTAATCGGGTGCGGGTCTGAAGGAAGCCCCCGGAAGCTCTGAGGTTTTGACATCATGAGGCATATCTCTGGATGAAAAGTTAAGTCTCTGGAAAGTTATATCACTTTTCAGTAAACCCCACTCCTAAATGACCTTACTTGGGAGGAGGGCGGGGCAAGTGGGGCAAGGACAAAATCTGGGAAGGGGGAATGCCCCCTTTTCCCCGCCCCTAGCGCCTCCACTGGTAACTACTCTAGGAAATCCAGAGCGGGCTTCGGTGTCACACTGAAGAGTGAGAATCCGGTTGCTTCATCTGCAAGGCCACGTAATTGTTGCCTAAGGCTTGGTTTGGCACGTAGCTAGGCTTAGGCTTAATTGATATACTTACTCTGTGGGTCTTGAAGATAATGAAAGGCCTAAGGTTAGTTTGGTATTAATATGCTACAGTGGCATAGCTAACCTACAGAGGTACAAAATGGCACGTGTCCACCACAAGAGAGCCGTTCCCCTCCCATCCCCCCCCCCCCCATCCGCCTTGGAAAAAGTTGGAATGTATATAAGGCCTAGAACCGTGCCTCACTCCCCCAGAATAGCCAATTTAGAGAATTCAGAAAATGTCACTGATAATGCTATGGGTACAAGGCCTACTGAGCTGGAAGACAGTTCCCTGCATGGTCCATAGACGTGCAACTCAGTTAAAGCATACCGGTAGGTCAATTTAATTTATCCTTTCCTTACAACTTTGATTGATTTGTTTGTGGTTGGTACAAGTCGCTGTCTCTTTAATATTTGTAAGGTGTATGTACAATATGTTATTTTGTATTTTGTTCGTAATATTGGACATTTATGTGAAAATTGACCCATCTTGTAATGCCGTAGCGATATTTTAAAAATTCCCTCAAAAGTTTGGTTTTTTTCATATATCTAAATAATCTTGAGCTTATGTATTGAAGGAATATTATGGCAGAGGACTCACGAAAAGGTGTATTTATTTGTAAAGGGAAATGAGAAACTGGAGTCTTCATAGAAGATCAATCTCCCCCAAAATAACTGAAAATGCGTGAGGTATCATATTTTTTCGTAGGATCAAAATGAAAATGTTTTAAAAATCGAGAGCTCTTATTGGAAAAAATGGATTTTTGTAAGGAAAACTGAGAATTTGAGTGTCCTTGACGAATATGGTCTTCTTTTTAGCAAAATCAAGATTGTCAGGGGTAGGGGGAATGGGCTGGAGACTCAAGTTTATCGGTCTTACTTTTATATCACTTGGATGAAGGATCCGCCCCACTAAATTAAACCTCTCACGTACGGGAGTAGCCTTCCTCGACGGGGACCATGACCCCCGTCCCTCGCTGGCGCCATCCTTGGGCTGAAGGTGAACGCATTACAAATCAAAATAATCTATTACCTCCAAAGTTGTCTGTATCTTAATTTTTTCTAATTTTATCATTGTCTAGAGGTACGGTGTACTTACTTCAGAATAGAAAATGAAGGAAGACAATTTGATTTGGAATTATGATTACATTACAATGTAGTGGAAATGGTGGTAGCTGACTATCATCTTTACCTGGCATTGTAGTATTGCAGACTTATCGAAAAGCCTGAACGGATCATAATCGTAATGGACTACATGACTGAACTAAGTTTGTGATGTTCATCCCTTTTCACACCAGGTGATTTTTTTTATGATTGGAAAACCCCTTACTCTTTGGTAAATCATTATTCATGAAATTTGATGTCTATGAGCAAAAAGGCGTTAAAATCAAAAGAGGGAACTTTTTTCACTCTTTAAAAGAGTAAGAAGTGTGGATTCCTCTCCACCCATGAGAGTGTTTATTTACTACAAGAATAGTGAAGTTCACTCCAAAAAGAGTGAAATTCACTCAAAAGAGTAAAGTTTCACAATTGATGGAGTGCCCACAGTTATCATTCTGTAAACAAGAGTGGACATTGCAAGAGTGAATTTTCACTATTCCTGGAGTGCAATTTACTCCTTTTGTAGTGAATATCACTCTTTTGAGGTAATTTAACACTCTTAGGGAGTGAATTTACACCTTTCACTCTATTTGAGAGTGGCGAAGTTTGCTCTTTTGATTTTAGAGAATATTTCATCCCACATTTACATAATTCCGAAGTTAAAAACTTCCCGATATATATTTACATGGCTAAAAGTGTTTCGGGGACGAGCACAGTACATTACAGGTAGCAGGGGGAGAAGAATTCAGTGGTAATTTTATTTTGGTTCTAAGGGTTTGTTGTAAACAGGATGGGTAGGTGTAGGCATAAAATGGCTCGTTAGGTTGGGGAAATTCCCCCAAATTATGACATCAAAAATTTTGCAATTGTAGTTTGGAGTGAGAGGAATGGTCCTTTAAAGTTTCAGGTTAGGAACAGAAATGCCCTGGATAATAAAATGCACTTTACTTGCAGCAGGAGTAAGCAAATATATGCTGACTCATCAAACGTTACAGGTTAGAAAAATAAATGCCCTAAATAATAAAATGTGCACCACTTGCAGAGAGAATAAGCAAATATCTGCAAACAGAGCCTTTATCCATTTTGAACAAGTCAACTAGTAAACAATAAACAATCATCCTCTCTACATATTTTCCACACAATGAAGTCGTTTAAAACATTGAAATCTTTTGAAGAGAGTGACAGACATTTTAACACACAGAACTACATTAGTTGTAACCAAACTTCATGGGTTGAGCTGAGAATACTCCCTGAAAGTTAGAGGGCAGAAAAGTACACGCCCTGGATAATAAAATGCACATTACTTACAGAGAAAAATATATAAATATTCCCTAAAGTTACAGGTCAGGTACATAAATACTTCCCAAAAGTTACATGGTGGAAAAAGAATTGCCATATATATCTCGAGGTATGAGCAGATGAAGTTATTAGATTTGTCTTCCAAAGTGAGTTTGAGGGCAGCTGGGATTATATCACGACCTCACATTGACTGGGAATGCTTTGTTTTTTTCAGACTGTTCAGTTGACATTCACTTTAATGATAATAAAGAAAAACAAGAGACTGACCATTAATGTGGGGATATGATTCCATACATGCTTGCTTCAAGTTCACTGTCTGTTGAAAAGACGATTCTATTTGTTCATTTCTTGAGAAACACACAATGGATTTCAATGAATATTTCCCTAAAATCAATAACTACTCATCTAACATATTATAACTTGATATGACCTTAAACCGTTCTTTTCAAAGTTAGAGGGTAAAGACAAAAATGCCAGGGCTGGATAATAAAATGCACATTACTTGAAAGGTGAAATAAAGAGATACTCATCAAAAGTTACAGGGGAGAAAAAGAAGTGACCTTGATAATGAAATGCACATTACTTGCAAAGGAAATATGGCGATACCCCTTAGAAGTATCACTGTTGGAACAGACATGCCCTGGATAATAAAATGCACATGACTCGCAAAGGAAAATATGGATATATACTCCTTAAAAGTTACTTGGTTGGAACAGATAATTCTCAAAAGTTGCAGGGTAGATAAAGAAAAGCCCTGGACAGTAGAATGGACATATCTTACGAAAAGTATGGAGATACTCCTTAAAAGTTTCAGGGTTGGAATGCACATTACTTGCACAGAAAATTATGGATAATAAAATACACATAAACTTCCAGAGAAAAAATATTGAGATTCCCTAAAAGTTGCAAGGCAAGAATAGAAATGCCCTGGATAATATAATGCACATAAATTGCAGAGAAAAATATAGGGAATTCTTGAAAATTACAGGGTAGAAAATTAAATGCCCTGGATAATACCATTCACATTACTTGCAGAAACCAATAAACTGCAAAAAAAATGCACACTCCCTAAAAGTAACAGGGTAGAAAATTAAATGCCCTGGATGATACCATTCACATTACTTGCAGAAACCAATAAACTGCCAAAAAAATGCACACTCCCTAAAAGTAACAGGGTAGAAAATTAAATGCCCTGGATCATACCATTCACATTACTTGCAGAAACCAATAAACTGCCAAAAAAATGCATACTCCCTAAAAGTAACAGGGTAGAAAACTAAATGCCCTGGATGATACCATTCACATTACTTGCAGAAACCAATAAACTGCCAAAAAAATGCACACTCCCTAAAAGTAACAGGGTAGAAAATTAAATGCCCTGGATGATACTATTCACATTACTTGCAGAAACCAATATACTGCCAAAAAAATGCACACTCCCTAAAAGTAACAGGGTAGAAAATTAAATGCCCTGGATGATGCCATTCACATTACTTGCAGAAACCAATAAACTGCCAAAAAAATGCATACTCCCTAAAAGTAACAGGGTAGAAAACTAAATGCCCTGGATGATACTATGCATATTATTCTCAGAGGGCCATAAATTCCTTAAAAAATGCATACTCCCTTAAAGATACAGGGTAGAAAAGTAAACGCCGTGGATGATACAATGAACATTACCCTCTGAGAGCAATAAACTCCTCAAAAATGCCCTGGATAATTAAGGGCATATTTCTTGCAGAGAAACATATAGAACTACTCCCAAAAAATTACAGTGTAGAAAAGAGTAAATGCCGTGGATGATACAATGCATTTTAATAAAGTGCATATTACTTGCAGAGAGATATGTTGAAAGAATACTTCACCAAACTTCATGGGTTAAGTTAAGAATACTCCCTGAAAGTTAGAGGGTAGAAAAGTAAATACCCTGGATGATAAAATGCATACTAATAAAGTGCATATTACTTGCAGAGAGATATGTTCAAGGAATACTCCCTAAAAGTTTTAGGGTAGAAAAGTAAAGGCCCTGGATGATACAATGCATATTACTCTCAGAGAGCAGTAAACTCCTAAAACATTCTCCCTTTTAATTACAGGGTAGAAAAGTAAATGCCCTAGATGACAAACTGCACATTACTTTCTGAGAGCAATACACTCTTTAAAATGCCCTGGATTATAAAGTGCACATTACTTGCAAAGAGATAAATAGAACAACTCCCCAAAAGTAACAAGGCAGAAAAGAAAATGCCCTGGATGATACAGTACCATGCATATTTCTTTCAGAGAGCAGTTAACACCCAAAACATTCTCCCTTTAAGTTACAGGGTAAAAAGTAAATGCCCTGGATGATAAAATGCACATTACTTTCTGAGAGCAATACACTCTTTAAAATGCCCTGGATTATAAAGTGCACATTACTTGCAAAGAGATAAATAGAACAACTCCCCAAAAGTAACAAGGCAGAAAAGAAAATGCCCTGGATGATACAGTACCATGCATATTTCTTTCAGAGAGCAGTTAACTCCTAAAACATTCTCCCTTTAAGTTACAGGGTAGAAAAGTAAATGCCCTGGATGATACAATGCACATTACTTTCTGAGAGCAATACAGTCTTTAAAATGCCCTGGATAATAAAGTGCACATTACTTGCAAAGAGATAAATAGAACAACTTACAAAAAGTAACAGGGCAGATAAGAAAATGCCCTGAATGATACCATGCACATGAATAAAGTGCATATTACTTGCAGAGAGATATGTTGAAGGAATACTCCCTAAAAGTTTCAGGGTAGAAAAGATTATTTGCAGAGAGATATGTTGACAGAATACTCCCTAAAAGTTTCAGGGTAGAAAAGTAAATGTCCTGGATGATAATATGCACATTACTCGCACATAGCAAAAGGTTCTTCAAAATGCCCTGGTTAATAAAGTGCATATTAGTTTCAAAGAGATATAGAAACACTCCTTAAAAGTTAGAGGGTAGAAAAGTAAATGTCCTGGATAATAAAATGCACATTACTTGAAGAGAGGTATGTGAAGTGACTCTTCAATGCATCGAGAGATATTAAAAGATCCATTTAAGGTGTACCTCAATTCAAAAATTTCAAAAATATATATTAGACAGCTTGAAAAAGAATTCCAACAGTCCAATTTCCATCTTCAAAGGACATTCTTGAACTGAAATACTAAGTGCTAAAGTTTACCTGTTGAAATTACAATGGTACAATGTTCCATAATTTGTGATATCATTGTTGTACTACTCAAATTGCAATCTCTGGATTTCTTCATTTTTCTGAAAGTTGCTGTAACTTATACCAAGGTGTGATAGCACTCATACCCATATGGGGTGATGTAATTAACTAAGCCCTCTATGTGCAAAACACTATGCAAACAAACAGGAAGTGTTCAAGGCCTTAAAAACATTTTTCATTTAAAGGGGAACAATGGAGGTAATTTAAGTTGTTCAATGTCACAAATTATTACACAATGGACTAGATTGATTGAAATGAATAAGTTTCAACATTTTATATCTTGGCTCAAGAATGTCCTATGAAGATGGGAGTCCAGTTAGAATTCATTTTTCTTGCTGTTTAATACACATATTTCTCATAGAGAGATAAAGATAAAGTAGTTATGTGGATTTTATTACCCAGGGCATTTCTGTCCGTACACTGCATTTTTAAAGGAGTTCCTCCATATATGATACATAGGCATTTATAATCCAGCATATTCACTTTTCTACCCTGTAACTCTTAGAAAGTATTTCTATTATATCTCTCTGCAAGTAATATGCATTTTACTATCAAGGGTGTTTTTCCCTGTAACTTTCAATGAGTTGCTGAATACATTTCTCTGCAAGTAATGCACATTTTATTATAAAGGGCATTTACTTTCATACTATATATTTTTTTACGAGTATCTCTATATACTAAAAGAACTGGTATGGATAGTACAATGTACATAACTCATGAAGAGATATGAGAAACTAAATAAGTTATGTTTTTTTCATATATTTATCCAGTAAACCCTTTGATTGTCCCCTGTTGTCTCCCATACTTTCCTCATTATAACCTCCATTGTCCTCATCTCCAGTAGTTGCTCTACTCTCTCCAAATCTTCATGGGTATGGCTCTCATGGAGTTCTACATGTCCATCACCATCAGCAACAACATCATCTTTTTCAAAAGACTCCTCATCACATTCTGTTGTTTCCAAAGAAACTGCTTCACTTTGCTGCATCTCCTTAGAGTTGCGCTGCAATATTTTCTTTTTTATTGATGAATGGGAATGCTGCCACTTCATAACTTAGAAGGACAGCATTCTGTTCAACGCTGAGGGCACTTGTTAGGCCAGTTCCTGTAAAATAGAGATGAAAAAGAATTTAGTTAAGTTGTTCCTGAATTTGAATGCAATTTTTCACAGGAGATTACATCTGAATTTCTTTTTCACAAGTTCTCCAATGAATGGATGTAGCCAAACATGTTGCCAATAGAGCTACAGTACTAGCAATGGTGACATATATCGGATGCCATGTATTATTTTGCACTTGTTTACTGCCATACAGTCCCCTTAGAGTACTTTGCCAACTTTTACTGAAAGTAGCCATAACTAGAGCACCAACAGTGCAGAAGCTCACACCTTCAAACTTGAAAGAGTCCCTGGGCTGTCTGTACTATTTTAAATGACCTCAATTGACACATAACCACAATTACACTCTTTCACCCTTTTAAGAATGTCACCAAAATGTTCCAAGCTGTCTTCTGTGTGTATATTGCCCTTGGAAAGTTACAATAAGAAATAAAACTACAATAGGGAATAGAGTATAAGATAATTACACCTTAGTAATCAGTGATATTGACCTGCACTAATTCTTAACATCAAACAAATGATTAGCACTCTGAAATGTAAATATTACTAATACTCATGACTTCCTGTTTTAAATCCTTGAAATGACATGGCTAGGGGTAAACTTCAAACGCGCTCTAAGCAAGTCAGATACTCTATCGGATTCTCTATGATATGCAGTCCATGAGCTCTGACAGGACTTTGAACCAAAACAAAATATCCAAAATAAAATAACCGAGCATCATGAACCAAGCATCATTACAACAAAATGTCAACTCAGTTTAACTGAATAAAATGAACAAGGGGAGTAATGTCTTTGAAGTTTTTTATTTTACAAAATAGAAGGAACCATAATATTTGTCTCTTTTAATTCTGCTCTAATTGTGACATTTACTATTAAATTAAGTGCTGAGATAACCATACATGCAATACCTTATACATGAAAAATTCTAAAAGATACTGTAGGACTACTTAGTTGTACTACATTGTTTCAAAATACATTGAAAGCAACTGCCAGGGCCAGAAGAAGTGACATAGGGGTTCATAATCTGCCCTGCCCAGTGTTTTTAGAGAAGAAAGGTTTGGTCAGCAATTAACCAAGCAGAAAATAAGTTATGTAGGATGTGACAACAGAATAAAAATTTGCCTTACTGAAGACAGTCAGAGACATATGATCCACACATTACTTTCACAGGCAGATACCAGTTTGAAGCTGTGTAGCCAATACTTATGCAAAAAGTTCTAAAATTTTGAGCTATTGACTTTTAATTTAACAAAATGGACTCTTGAGCCACATCTTGGACCTTTGACCCAAACTTCCAGTTAACCTTCCAAGGTTGTTCTATAGAAAGCCTTTTGATCATTCTCATTGTGCCCTCCAGCTGTGTGGGATGGAAGTTGGTGACAGTGAATGTAAAAGGCAGTCAACACAATTGATTGGAAAGTAAAGTACTGTAGGATAAATATACATCTGTTTGGGACTGTCTCTCATATTCTGCAATAGCACTGTAATATGTGTATAATTGCCCACTGGGTCAGCAACCTCTTTGAAGGAAGGCCTCTGCCTTTAAAAATCTTCCCTGGTAACAAGTTTACACCACACTCCTCTCAAGTGACCTGCATTTGCACATCAAAACCTGCTGACCAGCCCAGCCCTTTGAAAAGCCTGCATTTCAAATCTCTTTAGTATCCTTAGTTAGAGAACTATTGTACACAAATTAACATATAATTCAGCTTACAGGAACAGTAACTACAAATTCAGTAAATCGTACAGTATCTCACAGCACATTCAACTGCTCGCCCTGCTATATTACAGTATATACAGGCCTACAGAATCAGGTATGGAATACGGGTACTGCATATCCTTGCCACTGCGTAAAAAGTGTAGTAACATCATGTAACACGGCGTTCAATAGCAATAAAGAATGCCCACTTTGCAGGTTAGATACAGGCTTGTGTCAGAGTTTCCAATCAAATGATTATTAGGGGCTGTCTTGACAGTTCTAGACATGACTGTCTCTTTTCATGGCCAGAATGGCATCTGAGATATATAAAGAGTACAGTACTGCTTATTGGAAATCACTTACAGCATCAGGGTTCAACCATTGGTGACATTTGACAAGTTGACATTTGCAAACTGTCCTGGTACGGCACCAAAATTTACAGCAACAACGATTGAATATTGTGTTAAGGAGAGGTTTTAATAATTGTGCATAATTTGTGAGTATCTGTAGGCTATACAATATTATTTTGGCAAATCTCGTAATACAATTTTATTACGTTACTGCAAAAGTACCGTAGGCCTACTGATGTGTTTTGGTGGTAACCTAGCGTAATTGTGTTGACTGATTTGACAAAGAGTGCCACCACTTTGCAAAAAGACATTTCTAAAATAAAAAAATTCTCAACAACACATCGATTGCTCCTCGATTTAATTTCATTCTTACCCAGAGACAATCTTAGTTTATTGCTTCAGGTTGAGACTTATAGTAAAGCTCAAAGTGCACTTTCAAAAAAATATCAGTACAGCTTATGCTTTGTTACTTTGTTTACTTTGTTACTTTTGTTAAGCTTTGTTACTTACTGTACGCTGCTTTGCTTGAATGAGCTGTCAGCCAAAGGGCTGAGCCAATACAGAAGTTCAGTTAACCATATAAGAGTTACAGTATGGAGTGAAAGGACTTGGCCCTTTAACTGGAACATTTGGTCGTGGAGACTTGGACCCAAAATCCCTGAACATCCTGAAGGAAATGCTAACCAATTATCATTAATAAACATTAAGTTGCTATTGTAAAAAAAAAAATCAATCTAACATTTTGCTGTTTTTCACTGGTCATCTTTGGTGCAGAAGTTCAGACCTGTTCAACTTCTCACTCCCAACCTAATGCTGGCTCAAGAAAGGTAAAGGTTGTATATTGACGTATCTATATTTTATTCATTTAGCCCAAGCAAAAATTGAATCCTGAGGCAAATTGGATTACTTCTTGCATGTTTGACCCACATTTGAACCCACCAAAAACCCAATTGAAGCACTCAACCTAATAATACTAATTTTTTTGTACAGTAACTGCAAGGCTACTGTATAACACACAAAGAGTATATTGCAAAGTGTTTACTGTAAAAGTAATGAGTGCTTGTGTTCTGTACATTGTTGTGCCTTGTTCACATCATTCCTGGTATTCCCGCTTTGAATAATGTACCTGGAATGCATAAAAAGAGTCAAGATAAGTTCTACATGTCCTGCATGACATGACTGTGCTGTGCAGGGATGAAAAAAAAAAAAAATCTACTTTACTCTCTTACTAACTGTTCCTACTTTCTTCATCACACCCCCAATAATTTCCCCATGACTGACCCCACAAAGGCTTGTGAGCCACTGTGTATGTTTACTACATCTGCTAGACTTCATTACCAGTCTCCTTTTCTTAAGAGTCTGTGACTATCCGGAAACATTTCCTGGAACAGTTTATCATTACCAGCACATGAACGATATGAATAATGTGCATCAATAACCTTCAGAGACCACAAAATTTCAGCTTTCAGCATCTGTTCACAAGTAACAAAGGTTTCTAGAGTTGAGCTGTGAGTGGTACTACTGCCAATAGCAGCCTCTGCACCTGCAGTGGACTTCATTTGGTTAGGTTTCATGAAATCCCGAATGTTTGCTATTTGTCTTCCACTAGCTTTCCAATTATCAGCATGCTTCTTCCCCTTCAGATGACTTGTCAATGCTGATGCCCCCATACTGGAAACATCTATTTCCTTCATGCAAATTTTGCACCTTGCTTTACTTTTGTCAGTACATTGTTCAAGCCAACTACAGTATTTTGGATGTTTCAACCATAACAGATTGAAACGACATTTACCCATGTTTGCAACCTTCAATCTGGGCCTAGTAACAGTGTGACAGTAATGATGTACAGTATACAAGACTATCTGCCATCCACTTACGTATTTGTCGATAGCCTATCATGCTAGCATTACGATGTTCAGTCTAGCCTAACGTGAAATTACCGTGACCAAAATCCATGCAAACCCAGTCTGATCCAGCATTAACACTTCAGCAGTAGGTAAACACTATTCCAACTATCACAAATGAAATATATATCCCGATATGGTGCAATCTTTCCGATGTTAAGTGGATGAAACTTCTACCGTGCCAGAGCTTACTAACACAAGTCAGAACAAGTATTCAATGCTTAGCCTAAACCCACCAATTGCCGGGTGGTAAATTCATCACAGATATACGCAGAACCAAGTCAAACTAAAATTATATCGATCAACTGTAATCATTGTCAATACGGCCAATATTGAAAAAAAATCAAATGTGACGGCGAATGTGTTTCATCTTTTTTTTCGCGAAATTTTTATCCCTTGCTACAACCAGAATAAGAAGCGAGAGCAACTGAACTGTTACAGTTTCGATCTTTTTCAATCAGCCAGAGTGACACTGCACTAACATAGCATATGCTCTCAGTTTGAGCTGTACACGCTACTTGCAGTGGATGAGCACCCGAAGTTCGATGCGATAAACACTTTAGTCAACACTTGACACATTACTATACATACAGTATGGAGGAATGCGTGGCCCGGCACGGGCCACTTATGTATCTTTGGTGCAATTTCACGATTGATTTTCAACAGTACTATTTTCAAAAAATCTGATCAAAAAAGATTTCCTGAAATGAATTTGAAGTTTTTGCGATCGAATGTTTATTGAACAATTTTCAAGCACTCTTCACAGTGTTTTCAAGGACTTTTGTAAAAATTCAAGAACTTTCAAGGCCTTGAAAAACAAAAATGAAATCCAAGTACTTTCCAGATTTTCAAGGCTGCCTGTGCAGTCTGCCCTTTCCTAATAAATGATGAAAAAAGCATGGGATCTCTGCAATTGGTAGAGAAAAAATCTTTTGAAAATTCTCAAAGTATCGATATTTCAAACATTTTTATACCCTCGAAGTACACACAAAACGGCATATTGTGCCATTTTCTTGTTCAAATACTGTATACACCTGCTCTATCAAGATCCCATTTAATTTTTTTCATGGCTGGCTTATTTGGATGTTTGTTAGAAGAAATCAGTTGGAAAAATAATGGGACCAAGCTGGCGCATGAACTTAGGAATGGTCAAAGGTCATGCCAGCTGCCAACTCTAAGTAGTTCATGGTTATTTGGGCACTTTTCTACACATTCCATGTAAAATCAGAGTGGGACTTACTTGGCACTGAACAATATCCGGGGTCAATGGTCACAACTTGGCCTGGAAATGCCTTTCATAGACTACTGTATAGCACAGCATGCACTATTTCCAGGGGGCTTTGTCTTTTTAGCTCATTTTTCTCCATACATGTGCCAATGAGATCCGATCAGTTTTTCACTTGAAATTGATTAGGGGCTTTGAGTTCTATCGTATAAAGTTGTTTAGTCCACATGATCTTGTTGGGGCATCAAGTTATGAGGTCTTGAAAACATCACGAGGGCGCTGTTTGTCACATACTTATGTCAATTTAAAGCAACCAGATCCCACCAATTTTTTTATTTATGCTATGTATCACATTGGAGGTTTCAAAATATGTTTTCTTTTTGTTGGGATGTGACTGGCGCACAACATTACACCTATGGGGATAATGCAAACCACAAATTTGACTTTTTGTGCACATTAAATTTCAGTGTTTTTTTGCAGCCACCCCCAAAATGCTGCTGACCTAATAATTTGATTTTGGAACTTTGGTATGATGATGTTTCTTTGTAATTTTTTAGAAGTTGATCTGAGGACCAATGTATCCCAACCCCCCCCCCCAAAAAAAAAAAAAAAAAATTGGTACACTTTTACAGGCACACACTTTTAAACAACTTTAAATTACTCTGACTTGCAGATATAAAAAACTTGCAGACTTACAGACTTACATTTAAAAAGACTGCATGCATGGCTCATTTCCAAAAGTGTGACCTCATGTACTTGGCCCAGGATCAAATAGTCCACACCATTGTTTCATTGATGCAAAAGAAAGTACAGTGTAGATCAGCTTGAGTACTCCTGCACAGCAAGCTGCCACAGGATGATGCATTTAGAGCTGGTTAGTTGGAATGCATGTGTATGTTACAGCATGTTACTCTCCTTGCAAATCTGCTACCAGTCAAATATATCTGCAAATTAAATAAAGTTGAGTCAGAAGGATATAGTTGGCTAAATTTAGGAAGAGCAGAATTTTGAAAGAGGTAGCGATGGGTCAAATGGGACTTGAAAGAAAAGAAAAAAAAGATTGTTGTAGGGTACATAGGACATAGGCCCCTATTACTGTAGCATGAGCAGACACACCATGAAAGAGAGCACTGGACAAGGGAAGGGGTGGGGGTGAGGAAAATGTCATCATGCACCATGCATTACACAGAAATGCTGAGAGGTCATTAATAACCTCACATTAGTTTTAATCAGAAATTCATAAATACTTGTATTTATTTCCTGCATTCTGATTGGCTGAAAACCATTCAAGACTAGTCTCGAATGGCATTCGAAACCGGTCTCGAATGGTTTCCAAGAAGTAAGGAGACTTGAATTGAATGTGATCACTATACACGTACAATATTTTAAGCCCATGCTAGGTTGCCATAGCAACATGCCATATTCACCTCATAGTTTGCACAGCACATGTAGGCCTACTGTAATGTCATACAGGTAGCCAAGTACATGTAACTAGCAAGATAAACAGTAACACTGAGACACTGTGTCAAGTTGATACCCTAACTTAGTCTTCAGAGTTACCATTCCAAAAAATAATAACTGGCAGTGACATATAGACATAGGTCAGCCAAGGCTTAGGAATCATTGCTCCCCACAAATGGATATTTGATCACACACACATTCTGTTTTATAGGTCTAGGCCCAAGGCTAGAACTGCACTGAGCTGCGATGACTGACACTGTTGTTAACGTGTTAATCCAGTCCTAAATTTGGAGAGGTCTAATAAAATCTGAATTCAAGCACTAAGCCTATAACTATAGTTACTTAAGTGTCTAACGTTTGCGACAATATACACAGGCATTGGAACAGTAACAGTGCTGGGGTTACTAATTCCGCCAAGCTGACAAGTTTGCCCATCATGGTACTACAAAATTTCCATACCAAGACTACTGTATTTAGATTTTGAAGGACTTAAAGTTTTCGTAGGGTACAAGTACACCCGTGGAGCCTTAGCCTCCTCACCATAACGGAAAACCATGGCCATTTGACAGCAGTTTTTAAACAGTCTAAAGTCACTCTCCATATTACTCAAATTTTCAACATTCACGCTTTGACAAGTTCTTTTACATATTCATGGACTTTCATTACCCAATTGACAGGTTATCCTGACAACATTTGGTCTAAGCCAGAGTTAAAAGAACTACTTCTTTGAGGGTGTGCACTACTTGTACTTGGCACTGTACAACATTACCCTCATGAAGTAGTGAGGCCACTGTACAGTAGTACTTACAGTATCTACATTACAAAAATATACAGACCCTAACTTCTAAGACCAGCCACTTAAAAATGATATAATGCATAAGGCCTCTGAAGAGCTTCACTTCTTTAAAACGCATTAACACTGTAAAGAGAGAAAGGACTATTCCTACAGTGTTAAACATACTGTACTAATATGAACAGTTGAGTTTGACAGCGTTGATTGCTGGGGTTACTTTCATTTTGTCCTACAGTTTCTCATGTACTGTATCATGTGGCAGATCCAGGTTTTGCCAGAAAGGAGGGGACCAGGTTAGTTTGTAGCAGAATGGAAATAATATGGGGTACCAGCCAGTCTATACATCCAAGCCCAGCACCACTGGTCTCTGGGTTGGCTCACACTGTACAAAAAATTTTTGTCTTTCCAAAACCTCCAGATGGTCGCAGTCAGCCCTGCTTCACAAAAAATATGAAAAATGGTGCAACTTTTTATGTTTGCTACTGTACATGTACAGTTTGCAATGACTAAATAAAAGTCTCATTTTGCGTCTACTGTACTGTAGCACTTACTGTACAATTCTGTCCCTTTCTCCTCAAAAGAAATAACCCAACTTTCAATATTTTGAGTTATGAACAATGGACCAAACATGTTACAGTATGTACCTTAAAACCATTGCAACAGAAATGCTTGCCACTGTATTTGTCACTTTTTAGGTAACCAAACAATTCATGACTTACTATTAACATCAGATAATCCTGTGTTTTTTCCTGAAATTCATTACAAAAGCAGACTAATATGGTCCACTTTGTTTTGTGAGAAAACCATACATCCATGTCAACACATACACCTTTCTGACAATTATAGGTACGTATGATCTTCAACTTTAATATTCTGTAATTTTCAAGAGAAAATACTTTGTTTTGTTTTGTCTTACATTTAGATGTAAAATTTGATAGTAAGATTGCACAAGTACAGGAACTGGCATCTTTTGATGAGAACAAAAAAATCAGTTAAAATGCATCTCTTTACATTTCTGACCTACAGTAATGAAGTACAAGCAACTGCAGATCTCTTTTCAGAAACAGTTTGGTGAAAATAACACTGTACCTGTACTCTCTGACTGAAGGAACTGCCATTGCTTCTTTTTGTCTGGAAATGATGCAGTTTTCCATGTGGGTTACTTTCCTTGGCTTGCTGGGGAAGTATAGACCTCAGTTGAGAATGCTTGGTATCTGAAAATTTAAGTGTCAGTTAAGGAAAAAAGAATATGAAACACTGTAATATATTTTGACAAATGGATGATTATTTCTTGTTAGAAATGGGCATATTTCAGTCCTATACTGATGTAAAAACTTTAATGAGAATATATTGACACATTGTAGTAATGATACACAGCTACTGTACTGTCTGCCAAAGAGGGAATTTGAAACTTAAGCATGAAAGTAGTGACCGAGGGAACAGCTGCAACACCTTTAATAATCGCATCCAAGAGGGAGGCTGTTTTGCACTTTTCTACACATTCCATGTAAAATCAGAGTGGGACTTACTTGGCACTGAACAATATCCAGGGTCAATGGTCACAACTTGGCCTGGAAATGCCTTTCATAGACTACTGTATAGCACAGCATGCACTATTTCCAGGGGGCTTTGTCTTTTTAGCTCATTTTTCTCCATACATGTGCCAATGAGATCCGATCAGTTTTTCACTTGAAATTGATTAGGGGCTTTGAGTTCTATCGTATAAAGTTGTTTAGTCCACATGATCTTGTTGGGGCATCAAGTTATGAGGTCTTGAAAACATCACGAGGGCGCTGTTTGTCACATACTTATGTCAATTTAAAGCAACCAGATCCCACCAATTTTTTTTTATTTATGCTATGTATCACACTGGAGGTTTCAAAATATGTTTTCTTTTTGTTGGGATGTGACTGGCGCACAACATTACACCTATGGGGATAATGCAAACCACAAATTTGACTTTTTGTGCACATTAAATTTCAGTGTTTTTTTGCAGCCACCCCCAAAATGCTGCTGACCTAATAATTTGATTTTGGAACTTTGGTATGATGATGTTTCTTTGTAATTTTTTAGAAGTTGATCTGAGGACCAATGTATCCCAACCTCCCCCCCCCCCCCAAAAAAAAAAAAAATTGGTACACTTTTACAGGCACACACTCTTAAACAACTTTAAATTACTCTGACTTGCAGATATAAAAAACTTGCAGACTTACAGACTTACATTTAAAAAGACTGCATGCATGGCTCATTTCCAAAAGTGTGACCTCATGTACTTGGCCCAGGATCAAATAGTCCACACCATTGTTTCATTGATGCAAAAGAAAGTACAGTGTAGATCAGCTTGAGTACTCCTCCACAGCAAGCTGCCACAGGATGATGCATTTAGAGCTGGTTAGTTGGAATGCATGTGTGTGTTACAGCATGTTACTCTCCTTGCAAATCTGCTACCAGTCAAATATATCTGCAAATTAAATAAAGTTGAGTCAGAAGGATATAGTTGGCTAAATTTAGGAAGAGCAGAATTTTGAAAGAGGTAGCGATGGGTCAAATGGAGACTTGAAAGAAAAGAAAAACAAGAGCCCAATGGGCACTGTGGTTCCTTGCTGGATATTATAAGAACTAGTACACAGCCAGTCTTCGAAATAGAGCGAAAGGAAAGCTCATACTCAATGTTTGTTACATCTTCACAAGGGGTATTTTAGTACTTATATTACATGATATCAATGATTAAATTTTTGTGGCCTTACTTACATTCAACTTGTATAATGCTTGGTGATCCTTTAAAAACATTTCCACATTTCCATATGTATTTATGCTTGTAATCAAACTTGATATTATCACCAATAAACAATACACAATGTGGTTAGAGAGAGAAAAACACCCCCTTGTACTACTCTCATAAGTTATTTTTACTGGCTCTCAAATAAACTTGCTATTACTTTAAAACAATCTACCATTTGTCCTGTTTGCTATCTCTGCACAGAAAACAGGGTTTATTCAGCAGTTAAGCAGAAAGCAAGTGATTAATGAGGTGTGATAATAGAATGAGGATTAGGTTACCCCACAGAGCACAGCAGTATTAAAGAGACATACTGTATAATCCATGCATTACTTCCACTGGCAGAGAGACCAGTTTAATGCAGTGTGATCTGTGCTCATTGAAATCTACAGATTTCAGTTGTTGCCCTCTTACAACTTTGAATGATCCAAAATCTGTGTACAACACGAGGTAATCATTACTGAACGAATGCAAAGGCCAAATTTCTAAGGTGTTTGAGTGTGTAAGCATGCAAAACCAGGTTAGATAAAAAATCTATTGAACCTATCTTTATCTAGCTAACAACATTTTCTAAATAACATTTCCAGTGGTTGACCTCCAATGATCTTGATGACCTTTAACCTTAACCAAACACAGATTGATTTGAAATCTGTCCTTTTTACCTTAAAATACCGTGTTAAAACGTTTTTCAGTGTTTGACCCCTGGTGACCCCAGATGACCCCTTGACCTTCACCAAATATATCAGATTTCATCCTTACACAATAACACACCCACACACCATGTATGACATCTATCCGAGTTTCCTACCTTGAAATATCATGTTGAGAAGGTTTTAAGTTTTTGACCTCTGGTGACCCCAAATGACCTTTGACCTCCACCAAAAACGATAGGGCACACCTTCAAACTATGACACTTCTATATACCAAGTTTCAATTTAATCCAACTTTCCCTTGTTGAGTTACAGCGTACCCAAGCTACCGTCACAGACGCACAGACACACACACACACGCCAACCTGACTACATAGGTTCCTTTTGCTAACACAAGGAACCAAAAAGATTGTTGTAGGGTACATAGGACATAGGCCCCTATTACTGTAGCTTGAGCAGACACACCATGAAAGAGAGCACTGGACAAGGGAAGGGGTGGGGGTGAGGAAAATGTCATCATGCACCATGCATTACACAGAAATGCTGAGAGGTCATTAATAACCTCACATTAGTTTTAATCAGAAATTCATAAATACTTGTAAATCTGGGTTGTAACCAAAGTTCTTATAAAACACAAAGTTTAGGAGTTGTAGGTCCTTTGGTTTTTATTTATCACCTTGCAGTTTCCTCTTCGTACAAAATTATGCACCTTTGGGGTAAAAAAGGTGAATGTGGGTTTAGTTCAAAAATTCTGAAAATATTTTTTGGGGAAACATCTGTCCTCATATGATATGGATCTTGAAGTCTGTAAGTTTTTATACAGTTATAAAGGAATAATACTGTACAAATGTTGGATCTCCTTCCCTGACAACTCCCTGGTTAAAGTGCAGTACAGTACTGTGCTGTACAGTAGCCTACAGTACTGTACCTGTACAGGTCTGCAAGCCCTCTCTCCTCTGCAGTTTCTTTAAAAGTACAGGTACAGGCATGAACAGCAACTTCCCTACACCAGACTTCACTTTCCATGTGCAGTACTACTGCTTATGTATGATTAAATGATTTTTTAATTAAATATGCAGAGGACTCCCATTGTGCCTGTTAAAGTGCAGTTCTGTATTGTACAGAAGCCTACTGTACCTGTACAGTTCTGCAGTTTCTTTAAAAGCAAAACAATGATGGGTCAGGGTGTACAAATACTGTACCTGTCAAGAATCCATGTGTACATACAGTACAAGTAAGGTTGGTCTTTTAACTGGACTTGGACTTCTAGCATACAGTTACAGTAAGTACTGGTGGAACTTACTCCTGTATATGTGTCCTGTGAGTACACTGCAGTGGTCAGCAATCAAGTTTGGTCCTTCAGTATACAGTAATACAAAAGAAAAAGAAAAAGGTGCAGTGATACATGGCAGAAATTGGCAGAATAAACAGTAGAGCAACTACTAAATGGTTAAACAAGGTTATGACTAGCATATGATACTGTATATCTTAACAGTCAACTTTTGTATGTACCTGTACAGGGTGAAGATCACTTATTGTACAGCAACTCAGTTTCTTTGGTAAAAACCTGACAATCAACATTTGTTTTGGCGAAATGTTTCCTGCAGAAACACAGTCCTTAAGCATTTTGATAAAAACAATGTTACAAAAGAGACTAGACTAGCATGTAAAGGCTGTAATGAAAGTTCAACAGACCTTCAGTAGTAAAACCTCATCCAGCTATATAATTTCTATACATACTGTACAACAAAGTTTGCCCAGATCTGTTAACCAATACAGCAGTCATGATCATGTACATTGTACGGTAAATACCACAACACTGCACAGGACTACTTTATGTTCTAAAATGCAAGAAGGAAGACCTCAAAGTGAGAAATGGAAATTACTCCCCCTCCCCTCCCCACCCAAAAAACTGAAAAAGTGATATATTTTTGTTTAACCACTGTTTTCTTTTATAACTTTACCCCTCTCTTGCCCTTACAGGTCGCTTCTGCGAGTAGCTACCCCAAAATTTGGCCACAATAACCTGAGAGACAATTCTTTAAGGTCACGTGTTCAATAGCCTAAAGGAGACCATGAGGGGCGTGCTATGTACAGTACGTCCACTTTTTCAGATTAAAGCCGGGTGCCAAAGGGTTAATAAACTGTAAATAAGTACTGTGCTGAATACTGTATGATGGCGGGGGGGGGAGTACTTTCTTCAATATTATATATATATGCCAACAGTGTATATCATGGTTTAATGTACTAAATTGCCTTTGTTTGTCTTTTTGTGAAAAGATGTTCCCAGATGTACAGTTAACACATGACAGGAATAAAATATACGACAAACATCATACAGTACAGTACACAGGTCTGTACACAACATCTCCTATGAAAGTTTACAGAAATTGCTGGTTTTGCATGTCTCTACAGTATGGCAAACAGTAGTAGACCAACACAGTACTGTACATCTCCCTTCCATCCGTACTGGTATACTCAAGCAATGAAGCATACTATAGCATAATCAGGGCTGATTTCAGTTTTAGGCAAAATGCTTTACCATGGAAGAGTTAATGCACAGTACTGTAGTATACAGTTTACACTACTTCTTTTTACTGCAACAGTTCATGTATTTTGCTCTAAAGTACACTCACACTGGACAAGTCCTACAGACTAGAAACAATAAAAGCCAAGACTTCCTGAATTACTGTAGCTGCTTGAAGATCACACTGGTTGGGTTGTCATGGTGACACATAAGTACAGGGAAATTTGAAACTGTGAGAGCTGTCATTACACAAAGGGTGCTATTGTGCCACCAAGGAATTGTGTAAAGTGAACTCCAGGCCCATCTCTCCTACCATGGAAGTACAGTACAAAACCAGGGAGTTGCCATTGACAAAACCATGTTCATACTTTTGTACAGTAACTGTTGCTTTACTATTGTGGACTACACTCAGGTCACTTCACAGTACACTTAGTTACAGTACCTTGTGACTACAATACTGTGTAAGTACCAGTGACTAATAAGACTGCATACTGCACAGTTATTCAGTCTCACAATTGTAATATGTAGGCCTACTGTACGTACCAGCCTAAGGCCTTAAAATTTAGAAAACAAACCGAGGGAGGGGGTATGGGACTGCTCTGAAAATGGAATAAACAGTACTGTACTACAGTATATACACGTCTGTTCTGTGCAATTACTGTATACTGTATGCTGTCCCCACTGTACAGTACCTGTGCTGCATACACATGTACAGTACCTACAGTAGGTTACCGCCCGGGAGACGGAAGGTCCGGGAGGCCGAAGGTCCACCAGACCCAAAGTGAATTAAGGTCCCCAAGACCAAAATTTTGAGACAGCAAACTTTGGGCTCAGGACACGTGTTGACCAAAAGCAAGTGACGTTGGAACATATTTATTTATGAATTTTTATTTTCTGCAGTCCCATAAGTTCATTTAAAGTACCATAGGTTTACTATGGCGGTTTCCCATAAGTTCATTTCAAAAGTCCCATAAGTTAAAAAAACAGAAAATTTCAAGAGTCCCATTAGTTCATATTAATGTCCCATAAGTTCAAATGAATTTCCCATAAATTCAGAAAAATAGGTCACAAGTTCAAGAAAGGCCCCACACAATCAAACAATTCTAGGTCTAACCCTAACCCCTGACCCTTAACCTTTTGCACACCCAATCAGGCTTCGATAAATCCATTTCTTATTACTTGTCCATCGGGCTAGAGATTCCCAAAGTCTACTTGTCCGCATGAATATGCACTGAGTCCATATCTAATACAGTAACTAGCCATTGAATTCCTGTGTGAAGAAGACTTCTGTGCTGCTTGCACAGCGGGCTATAATATTGAGCAGTTCACTTACAGTCCGAGTAATTTTTTACTTGTCCCGGACTGTTGGGCGGGGGATTTGTCAAAGCCTGCACCCAATTGACTTTCGGTCTCGCAGGCCTTGGGTCTCACAGGCTCTCGTCTTGCGGATCTTAATTCACTTTCAGTCTTGCGGACCTTCGATCTTGTGGACCGTAAGGAGAATACGATCACACACCAAACCAGAACTTTACAGCTTTGTCCAATTCCTTCAATGCAATTTCGACCTTGTGGACCTTCGGTCTCGCAGGCCTTCCTTCTTGCGGGGAAACCCCCCCTTACAGGAAATGAACTTGAATCTCTCAAGACAAACTTTAACACCAAATGCTCTTTTAATTTGTTCAAATGAAAATGTCCAAATTGGTTGCCTTCAGTACTAATTTTAAAACTTAAATAATAGACATGTGTCATTCATTTTATTTTAATTTCACTTCTCTGATACAGTACTTTCATTATATGTATGGAAAATTGGTACACTACCTTACAGTAGAGCTATTATTCTTGTTGAACAGTATATTTTCAGAATTTCAGTACGTGCTATTTTTACAGTGGGTACTGTAGTGAACTGTTAATCTTCAAAATTTGAGCAATTTTTAGCTTTTACCTCACAATTACAACTTGTACCTTACTGTAGCTACTGTACAGTCTGTTTGTGATACAGTATAGAACTGTGTAGGTTTCAGAGCACTGAAAACTGCAATTGCTGATTAGGCCTATCAGACAAAAAAATCAAATGTGTGAAGAGCACATTGAACATTCTGGACTGTCTTGACAGTTTTGGATGTTCTTGTACAGTATTTGTTTTCATGGCTAGAACACCATGCAAGATGTATTGGAAATCCCTTTCAGCATGGAATGATACTGTACATGGTGACATTCTGTACAGTATGAATTTGATGTTTGCAAACTCTACCATGTGCACAAAAATAGCAACAACAGCAATTGAGTATTGTGATTACTGTAGGAGAGGTTTCATTGCGCATTTGTGAGTACTGTACTGTATGTATAATATCATTTTTGCAAATTTGAATTTAAAATTTTTCTACAGTAGGTAACCACCAAAAATTCAGTACCGTCATGGACTTTTGGTTGCTACTGTACCTACGGTAGCAATATTTCCAGCAAGAACTACATACAGTACTGAATGTTCCTAAAATTCTTAAATTTTAAACTCAGTTACACACACAGTTATAGTTAGGTTGGATTTTCTATATCTTGGGCCTAAATATTTTTGTTTTCTGGGGAAATGGGGTGAAAAAATTGACCCTTTGGTAATAACAGATTTAAAAAAAAAAAAGCCATTGAATCCAAAATACTGTACGCAATTGCGCCTCAAAAAATGTGATCGAGCATTAGTCCAATCCCTACATTAAAGTACTGTAACATGCATGATGCACCCATGAGTCCCTTGCATGGCACACCATTTGTGGATTCAGACTTGCCTTAGAAGAAAAATGTAACGCACCACTGGCAGATTTTGACTTACAACTACTGTAAATGTCGCACATCCATAAGAAGCACAGACTTTTGGAAACTTGTGCATTAATTTTAATTTTGTTTCATGAAACCTTTTTTTAAAAATATTTAGTAATTATGTAAATGTTGTGTATACTGTACTTAATTTACAGTAAGCCTTCATATAACATGTATATTTGGGTCATTCCATGCCAATTCAGCAATTGGTCCCCAGGTGACCATCTCAAACCACCACATTCAAGGGCCCATATCTTCACAACCAAACAAGATGCAGTACAACTGTGGGGCAAAGTAGCACTACATCTTTAATACCCCAAAATGCACAGGTACGTATAGATGAACTGGCAATTGATTACACTACTTACAGTAGTAGAACTTTATGGTATACTGTATGAAATGTAACAATTTACACTGTACGTTTATTAATCAATCCATCAATTTTCAATATTTCTTTTACAGTACTACTTGGACTTGGTAAGATCTCATTGGGCATGGTATGGGTCCTGATATGAGGGTTGGTGAAACATTGTTTCCGATAAAAAAGATATGGTTCTGGGTTCCAAGTGTTCATATAACATGGTAGTACTGTATTTTGTTCCTTCAAATGACTAAAGAAAACTAGCCAGTAGTGGATAGTTTGAACTGCTTTCAAATCTGTCAACAATGGGAGAACCGGCTTTGTACAGGTCAATTCCCAATACATACAGTACTGTAATGTGACATCATGAATTGGAGAGGAGTGATCTAGTCGGGAGTTAACACCTACTGTAATAGGAGGAGAAGATATTTTGCATAACATTTGATGTGAGGATTTTTGTTTAAGACAACTTAAAGTTTGTTTGATTTCATCTGAGAAAGATGAAGGAATGTTCTCGAGTGATTTGAAGATTTAAATGTACTGTAGTATAAGGTGAGAAATCATTAAGAGTTTTTTGTGAAGTACTGTAGTTACGTGTAGTTAGTTACAGTTGATGGGGTTTCACGACACACCAATACAAATGTGTTATATAGTATCATCAAGTTAGACATAGTAACAATGTTGGGGTAAAACTACATAAAAAGAAACGGTAAAAAAGAACGGGTGGTCAATTCCTACTAAAAGGATAGCAAGGCAGGAGTCATGTCAGGAATTTCTCCCTTTCCTCCAGAAAGCCAAGAATACTGTATGGGAGGAATCGGTTTGTTCAAACAATGTTTTAAGGTCTGGTGCGGTGTAGTATTTCTGGCAAATATGGGAGTATTCATAACAGTCAAAGAGAATGTGACTGGCGGTGAGAGCACAGTCACAGGGTATACAATACGGTCTTTCATCTCCGTGAAGTAAAAAGGCATGGGTAAGGTACTGTAAGTGTGACCGATGAGGGCCCTAGTACGGACTAAATCATTCCTGCGTTTACTGGGTTTTTTTTGTGAAGTACTGCGTTGGTGTTAGGCGATGTGACCTACAGTACCTTCTCCTTTTTATATAGGCCTATACCACATTCAGTATAGGGCTCGGATTACCTGTGTTGCAGGGGTTTTCCGTCCTCGCTACTTTCAGCCCCTCAAAAACGGTGTTTTCTGCCTCTTTCATTTTTAGCAGAAAACATCTTTTTGGGAGGCAGAAAGTACTCTAATGGATTGGAATGTGATATCAGTGGTACTTTTGTCAAATGAAGATTTCATCAACTTTTCCTTAAAGTTTCAAGCTTCATTGATGTCTTCTACTATTCAATGCGACACCTGTTACTGCCATGTTGACGTCTTTCCAAGCAACATTCTCACTGTAGACTTCAGTATACTGTATAGTGGTGGGTCTATGAATGGCGGTCGTAATTTTTGCAAAGCTAATATACACAATGAGATAAATCCAAATCCTTTCCTGTTTCCATTTTCAAAATGTGATGTTACTGATGGATAAATTGCTACCGATAGTTCCTATACCCTGATCCAGAAATACTGTAAGTGAGAGAAAGCTTGAGTCAAAATTTTTATTGATGTTAGTCATAAATAGCCCCCGATAGTGGCGTGTTTGCCATATGCTCAGTGTGCGGCTATTTTCTCTGACTTTGTACAGTTATGTACAGATACCTACGTAGCAAGCTAGTCCTTGCCGCCTATCAATAGGGAACTACGGACGTAGTTAGGCAACTGAACCTGCTCTGTCGGAGCGGCGTTTTTTAGTCTGTCATACAGTACAGTGCAAAACTTGTTTCACTTGTTGACTTAACCTGCCTAAGAAAGACGGAAAGTTTGGTCAAGTCACTAACAAAGCAAAATAACCAAATAACATAGGTTGTGCCCTCAGCACACCATACGTAACTTACTGCATTGTATGGAGTAGTACTTCAGGGCAGTGTACACCATAGCAAGGTAATTTTCATTGTTTTGGTGGAGTATGTTTTCAGTTGTGAAATATACACGAAACAGTAGGATGTAATTAGAAAAATCTTTAAGACTGATCATATTATTGTATGCACCTACCTGAAATGAATTCATTATCGTGAAAAATAAAATGCTGGATGGGTTCAAATTTTCAAAACAGTTAGGTTTGTTAAAGTAACGTTATTACGGTGATAGCGAGAGATTTGTGACAGTGAGCCAACTTCGGGGTCCCGCCAACTTCGGGGTCTTTAGTATACAAATACATACTTACCTACAGGTATATGGTATTCAGTGCTGTGAACAATTGTTCACACATTCAGCATAAGCCTACCTATAGACAAGTGGAGTACTGTACTTGTACATAAAAATATACGAGTCTGTGACTAGACTTGCCGTTTAGCAAACAGGCCATACAATTCATTCTTTTCGTTGAGGATACTGAAAACGTTATACAGTAGGCCTAGGTCTATCCACAAATTTCATTGTCTTGTACTTGGATTTGAAATTTGAAGTTAACAGTTATTTTTAACACATGTATTGTAATTCAAACATTACTTTCTGCCCTAAGATTTTTGGGGGCAGAAAGTA
The DNA here is from genome assembly GCA_037179385.1 of Holothuria scabra. Lineage (NCBI taxonomy): Eukaryota > Metazoa > Echinodermata > Holothuroidea > Aspidochirotida > Holothuriidae > Holothuria > Holothuria scabra. The sequence goes on from CM074199.1 coordinate 2,456,737, forward strand.
ACGGGCGGAAATTACCAATGGCAGAAACTAGAAACAGACCCCTGTAGCAGGCAGTTACAGTTAGTTTAGGTTATACCCGGTCTCCCCCGATGCAAGTTCTGTCTGGAGTTCTCCAGGGGTCTGTCCTAGGACCGATTCTCTTCTTGGTTCATATCAATGATAACATCGATGGTGTTTCTTCCAAGGTTCGCCTTTTTGCAGATGATTGTGTCTGTTACCGTATTATTGAGTCCGATGAGGATTGTCATAAACTTCAGAATGATATCAAGCAGTTGGGGCTGTGGGCTTCCACGTGGGGAATGAGATTTCAGCCCACTAAGTGTAGCGTTATTACTTTTGCTCGGAAAAAAAGTCCCATACTTTTTAGGTATGTTCTAAATACTGTAGGATTGAGCTCCCGAGGGTAGATAGTATTAAGTATCTCGGAATTACCATCACTAAAGATCTGAACTGGGAGAAGCATATTCAAAACATCTGTAACAAGGGAAATAAGATTCTTGGTATTTTGTATAGAAATCTATCTTCCTGCCCTGGTGATGTCAAGTTAATGGCTTATAAAGGAATCCTTCGGCCTGTGCTGGAGTACGCCAGTAGTGTTTGGGACCCCCACCAGGTTTACCTGCTCGACAAGCTTGAGAGTATACAAAAACGGTCTGCTAGATTCATTGCCTCTGACTATTCAAGGGAGCCAGGATCAATGACCAGGCTCCTTAAGGAACTAAACCTTCTGCCCTTAACTGAAAGGCGGAGGAAAAGTAGATTGATCCTTTTTTCCAAAGGTATGTTTGGCCTGGCTCAATTACCTGTTGATTGTCTCCAGCGGCCTACTCGTAGAACCCGTTTAATGCATGACCTTCATGTCTGTCTCCCACATACTAGTACTAACTGTTATAAATTTAGCTTCCTGCCCCGAACCATTAAGGATTAGAATCATCTCCCCCTGAATGTAATGAGGGTTGCCTCTGTCCATAAGGGCCCTATTACCAATATTACTGGGCATATTTAGCCTCTCGACGCATGCGTGGTGAAAGAATGTCCTTTGGATGTGTCACCTTTATTGAAGAAGAAGTTTCCACCCTGGCTAATTTTCGCCACTCAAAAACGCCGGGTGTTTTCCTCCCCTTTTATTTTTAGCAGAAAACATCTTTTTGGGAGGCAAAAAGTAATGAAATGGAATATGATTTCAGTGGTACTTTTGTCAAATGAAGATTCCATCAACTTTTCCTGAAAGTTTCAAACTTCATTGATGTCTTTCACTATTCAATGCAACGCCCATTACTGCCATGTTGACATCTCTCCAAGGAACATCCTCTCTGTAGACTTCAGTATACTATACGTAGGCCTACTTACGTACAGGTAGGCCTATACAGTATTCAGTGCTGTGAACAATTGTTCACACAATCAGTGTTAGCCTACCTACAGTTTAGACAAGCGGACTACTTATATGTAAAAAAATATGAGTCTGTGACTAGACTTGCCGTTTAGAAAAAAAGGTCATACAATTCATTCTTTTCGATGAGGATACTGAAAAATTTTTAGGTCTATCTACAAATTTCATTGTTTTCTTGTACTTGGATTTGAAATTTGAAGTTAATAATTATTTTTAAAACATGTAAGTTCAAACATTACTTTCCGCCCTAAGATTTTTAGGGGCGGAAAGTAATGGACGGAAAATAGCGAGGACGGAAACTAATGGACCCTGTTGCAGGCTTGGCCCAAGTGTCAGTGACTGGATAAGTGGATGAGTTAATCAGGCCTAGCCTAGTTGCTTCTTTTAACTATTTTAGGGTTTGGACTTCATGGCATCTTTTGGGACCATACCCTCCTTTGCCCTTCAGCAGTTAACCCGTTAACTTACGCTTAGTTTAGGTCAAGGGTTGTTTAACGTTAGGCTACAAATTACAATACAAATTTGCCTAGGTAACCGAGCCAGGCTTAGGCTACACTAACGTTCAGTCTAACGTTCCAGTCAATACGTTAGGCTATTGTAAAGTACCAGTTCTGCTATTTGATAAATAACAAAGGGTAGTTTAAAATTAAACTTCAAAAATGACAAAGATTTCTTACCTGAACGTATTTCAAACCGTACGCTCTTCTTTCACCGACGATCTTAACTTCTCCATAGCTTCCCTCCTTTGACTCCACGGAAACAATCTCAAAATTTGCGATTGCTTGTTGAGTTTGAATCGAATTTCGAGATTCGCTTTGCTTGTTTATGAGTGTAACGGTAATTCCCAGGCATGCGTTATGCATAAACGTAAAGTCCGTACTGTACTAGTACTGCAATGCTTGCACATGCATCGGAGAAGATTAGTTGTTTCATTGTGCGACTTAATTCATCATTCATACGGACCAATAAGGTTCTTTGAAATGCTGGGAAAAACCAACAAAAGGTTCGACCATTTTCATCCATTTCACCAATGTGCGTTAAACCATGGTTTTGGAAAAATCTACATGTGTTTCAACTGGAAATCACAGTGGCGACTGGCGACTTTGGCGTAACCACTGGCAGAGGGTGCACGCAGGAGGGGATTTGGAGAAGGAAAGTTTCCAGTCGTACGCCGACGTGCCCCCACTTTATTGCCCAAGTATGAAATTTGAAGTTAAAGCAATATGGGCCTTTTGAAAGCGTGTTTGAGACAAAATCTTCAACATCCAGCTCGGAAAGCGAAGGCGGCAATCTGTTCCAGATGTGATGTGGATGAGGAGGGGGTTGGGGCATTTTCGCAAAGGTAATACAGAAAATTTGGAATTAATGACAAAAAGCACTCTATTAGTTACCGGTGTCACATGATGATCTGTGTACGTTACATATGGCAAATTTCCTATTCTGTCATTGCAAGAGTTCGGAGAAGTTGACCCACTGGCACCTGAAGGCATGAGAAAACATTACCGCATTACATCAGGAATTGCAATTTGTTGCGCGCGAGGAGTGCGGAAAATTTTGTTTTTACTTAAAGAAATAATGACAAATATGGACCTTATATTGAAAAGAATTTGGAATTTCATAAAAGAATAGTTGGGAAGCCACAGTGGCGGAGGAAAAGAATTCAGTCAGAGGGGGTAAGAATGACCTGTAGGGGCGTTTCAAAGTTTGTAGGGCAAGAAGATTTAGTCAGAGTGGAGGGGAGGGGTAGGCTGTAGGGGCGCTTTTATGTAGGTCGATAGGCCTACATATGTCTCAATACGGTAAAACTAGTAAAAAGGGCGCTGATAGGCAATTTGAGCCCGTCAAGGACAGTGGCGTAGCTACTTGGGGGGGGGGGCAGGGGGAAGTTGCCCCCGGAAAATAATTGGGGAAATTTCATTAATTTTCTTATTCTAACAAAAAATTTTCAAAACTTTTGTTAGAATAAGAAATTGTGAGACATTTCTCATGCATAATTCGTTTAATCTTCATCTTCACAAAATAGCCCATTACATTCAAATTTTAAAGCTAGACTGGACAATAACACAAAATATAATGACCGTCTTCATACTAGAATGTAAAAGAGGGGGGTAGAAACATGGGTAGAGGCAAGGGGGAACTTGTCCTCCCCGTGGAAAATAACAAATCTAAAAAAAAAACGAAGAAAACATAAAGAAAAAGACCAAAATAAATTAAATCAACATTTCTTAACAGTTCACCCGGTGTTTTCCCTCAGTATTTAATGCGGCAAATAGGCTTTAGCAATGCCATTCTTCGCTTGTCTGCGTAGCAGACTGTAGGGCATATTCATTGTTAGTCATCAGGTTACTCCTTCGAAGGGCCCCTGGAGACGATTTCTCCCGCTCTGACCGAAATTCCCGCCACTGAGAAGAGGCATGGACGTACTCCCTCGGATGGGGGAGGCAAGTCGGATTCTTCGCTTGCCTGCGGAGCAGACTGTAGGGCATATTTCTTGTCAGTCATCAAGGTTTGTGAAACCTCAAAGGGGAAATGAACAAACCGAGTCGGCTCCGCGGGGTAATTATCCGCCGGATACATGTATTTTGCCCGAACGACTTTCTAAGCGGGCGGCGACACGATCATAAAGAAAATTTTGAAATAATCATGAACAAGCAGACAACCGAAAATGGCATTTCCCAGCCTTGGAAAGCGGCTAAGCAACCGTTATTTTCAGCTTTCTTTTGGAATAAAATTTTCACTTCATTGAAAATGATGAGTAAATTTCAAAACGATTAGAAAACTGGCAAGTGAGTACACTTATTACCATTTGCTGAACGTAAAGTTAGCTAATCATAAGCATTCTGCAATCTTTTTGATTTGCCATGTTGCTTTTATTATACCTGGCAAAATTTCGATAGAATTCAGGCCAGCCAGGCAGCCTGGGAGCTATCTGTGTAATTAAAATCATGCTGGATTTTTTACTACCCAAAATGCTACATTAAATTTTCCGGACCCTTGTTGAAATTCGGGTCATGCGGATTTTGGCAGTGGAGCAGTCTTTCTCTGACTTGTATGCATATAATCAGTGGCGCCACAACAGGTGGGTGTAGGGGGGTGCAGAAGACTCAACTTGCGCCCCATGGGGAAGAATTCCCCGTGTTTGATGTCATTCTACGCCCAATTTGTCGAAGGGGCTAATGCTACTCGTTATTTTTTCCTCCACTTTCTCTCAAATATCTGACATCTCCTATTTTGGCCACAAAATTTCTCTCCAAGCAAACCTATATTTTGCGTCCCCTGAAAATGTAGGGGTGCAACTGCCCCTCCTGACCCCCACCCCTTGTGACGCCACTGCATATAACAATAACATCAAAAAGTTAAGAATTGTAAAAACACAATGTACACGTAAAAACGGTCAACTGACCACTGGCAGGATGCAAGGCATGTTGATGCAGTATTTTTGGACAAATGCAAATGTCAATGAAACACAGCGAGGCTCTTTGACTTGGTCATGCGTTACAAAAATTAGTACAGGGTCGGCAAAATCGTATGAAATTAACGGAGTTGGTGAATTTGATTAAAACTTTTCTGATGTCGTTGGAGACTCTCAATCGGCCAGTCTTGAATAAAATTTGTCCAACAACAATCATAATTTTCAGTTGCAATGCAATATTGCTAATCGAAAGTGAAGATTCTCAAATAATCCCCAAACGTTCAAATTTCCCCTAAAAGTTTGCAGAATCCAAAATTTTCTGCTATATGAGTTCCATATTTTCAGTTAGTCGTTTAAGAAGACAAAAAATTCGGCTCTCCGTTTTCACGCCACCATACCCAACCTGTACAAGTTGTGGATAGCGGGGTTTTTAGAGATTTTGTAGGCCTATATGGTGTTTTCTAAAACTCATATTCGAACGATTTTAATGCCTGTCCCGAATATATCTTTTAGTTTTACTATACATTACTGGCATACGGTGATATTCAACCAGCGACTCTGGGAGTAAGAGAAATTTGTGTGAGTGATTAAGGCCGTGGGTGAGAGGGTCTCTGAGAAAAGAAAACCGTATTCAAAGTAGGCGCACATCCAGAAATTCAAAAGGGGGACTAACTTAAGGGGAAGCAGGGAGGTGAGGTGCTAATTTTCCTATGTTTTATTATTGATCTGGCAAAATTGGTAGGGCTGAGGCCATAACAGCCCCCCCCCCTCCCTGGATCTGCACTTGCAAACGTATCATGGTCTTTTCTAGGCTTTCTTGAACGTCGGATTATTTACGACGATTGTACTTACTAAGTGACTTATCCGGGGGTCTAACTTTATGCCGAATGGTGTCTGAGTTTCTTGTTAGTGTTTCAGTTTTCCAAGGAAAGAAGGAAGGGGAAAGAGCCAATTGCTCTTTCCATAACACTAGCAATTAGAAAATTTCCACTTGTCTCAGGCGTCTGTATAGCCCAGAAAGTTTCCACACAAGTACCGGGCCCCTTTGTTCAAACTAGGTGCGCACCACACATCTCATTTTATGGAAACGATTGAAGCGCTAGTCTATAACACTACTTCACCCAAGAAGGAAACAAATGTGTCGTTTGGTACCATAGCCTATGGTCAGACTACTTTATTTATGCCACAAGACCACAGATGTGTCTCAAAAAGAACCTCCTGGCTAATTATGATTATCACCCCACTTATTAGATGGTCCATTCTGTTGAATGACTTGAGTAGATACTTTTTTAACCCTTTACCGTTGTGCTCCGATCGGGGCATATTTGCGCGCCTCGTGAGTGGGCGGAAAAGCGGACGTAGCCCGCCCCGTATCGGCTTCCGTAGGCCATTGACCACGTGACGTTAAGCTATTGTCTCTCTCGTTGTTGTGGCCGAATTTTCGGATAGCTACTCGCAGTTTCGAGCTCTGCGTGAAACAGTAAAGACGGGTGACAGCCGAGCTCTCCGCATGGGTCCAAAAGGATCCAAACAACGGTAAAGGGTTAAAGGTCCTACAACCACATTATTTCAGAACAATGTTTTTGTTGCTGATTTCTTAACTTATTTCAGGGGTAACAGCTCAATGCATTGCCCTCGTTTCGGATAGTTCTAATTGTTTTAATGTTCAAAACATCTCTAGAGGTTGTAAATATAAAACAACAGCTGTCTACTCCCATAAAAATACATGAAGCTGCCAATACGGTCCAAACAAGGTCATGGGTACTTTTTGATTTTGACATGTCACTTATTCGCCGACGTAAAGGATGGACCCCTTTTAAAGGTCAAGAGCAGCCTACCCCAATCTTGTTTTGAAGAAAAAAGCTAAATATTACATTTTGTCATAATTGTTCTTCTAAGTAAATTTCATCATATTTTATCAGTATTGCTATTCAAAATAAACCAAACAGTTATTTGTAGTAAATGTTACACATGAAGAGAAAAGTTGTTGTCACATGACCCTCAGCCAATCATAAAACAGGACAATCTACAGCTGGAATGGCCGTTCGTGTATTTCAAGCCAAAAATGTAATTGGTTCCAAAATAACCTCTCTTAGACCTATTGGTAATATCTTTCTGTGTGATATCCTGAGTGCTTATTGTGCACCCCTGCCCCTCCTATCAACCATAATCCTAAATTCTATGACCATGGCCCTGGTCCATACCCATTGGCCTGTAGAACTAGTGTTCGCGTTTCCGTAGTGCGGTTTCTGTGCGATCTTTTGGATACACTGAATAATTGAAAAAAACGCTTCAGGTGCCTCTCCAGCCAGCGATGATATAAGTACAAATTAGATGATGTATTACAGATACAGAAGAAACAGACTAAAAGATGCAATTTCTTCCGACGGAAATCAATGTGAATTGAAGTTACAATACACCGACACAACTTTAGCTTGCTGTAAGGTCATTTCAAAGCTACCGTATTAATTTTCTTTCACTTGGTTTAACACTGTATTCACATCCGGTTTTATTTTAGTTCTTACTGCTCGGAAAGTTAAAAGGCAATAACTACGGTACCTTTTAATAGACATGCATAATATCTAAGGTTTTTTTTTTTTTTCAAAATTAAGCCAAAGTAGGCCAATACGTACGCGCCTTTCATGAGATGCTGTTTCGTATTGTACGAATTTAATATTTTTATTTATTCATATTCATGTTTTTATTTATAGGCCTATCTGAGTTCTGATTTATTGCTGACATAGTACGGTACAAAGCCTGTGTACATATGGGCCACTTTAGTGATTAGCTCCCCACCGCCACTTCAAAATTCACCCCGTGGCCCCTGTAAAGGGGACAAAAATAAATGTGGAGCCAGAGTTGTATCAAAGATGGGGCAGATGAATATGGTAAACCTGTTGGTTCGATGACAGGTAGACACTTCCTAGGAGAAGAATGGAAGGTTTTAATTGGGAACGTCACCCATTGGCACTCAGGTTATGAACCGGGATCCAACTAAGAAATATCCGATATTATTTGATAGTTAAAGTTAAGAATTAATCTTTTCCTCCATACATATAATTGTGAAATAGCCTTTAATCGATCCAACTCCCCCCATGTTTTATACAAAGCGGTGTCCGAGAAATTTAAAGGCTTAAATAACGAAAATATTACGTTCCTTGCCAAATAAAATAGGCAACGTATGAGTATAACGCGATATGTGGCAAACAGGGATAACTTGGGAAGCACGAATGCTTTCGAAGTGTACAAAATCATCGTATAGTCAACATAATTTTTTCATTAAAAAATAAAACAGACCAAAATCGGGACGGTCGGACAGATTATATTCCCAACCTCCCTCTTACCCTTGCCGAAGCATTTCTTTGTTAGAACACAAATATAGGATATATGATTAAAGTTAAGTTGCCAGTAAACACAGACAGGCGGGATGATGTGTAGTGCCTAAAAATTTTATCCCCTCTCATTGGTGCTGGTAGTGCTCATTTTATCTAGTAGTTAGTTAATGATTTGGTTTTCACACTTTTTATTACCCGTAGTTCTATCAAATCTCAGACGAACTCAAAATAACGACTGATTCCAGAAATTCTACTAACAGGCCTGTGAAGTGAGAATGCCCCTTTTCTGACAAGTTGGCGATTTTTAACATTTTCGACGATACGTCGCTCTGCCTAGCTAATGACGGAGTGTCCGTATGAGAGGGTGGGGTCGACCGCTCCTGGTAGAACAAAAGTACCTGCCTGCAACTTTTTAGTACTTTAGTTTTAAAGCCTGCTTTAACATGCCCTAACTGGCAGATCATTCTCGCCCCTCTCGGATCAAAATCCGCATCTTCGCCATTTCGCTACGCATGTGAAAAAATTTGGCGCTAATTCGCTTAGATAGTCATTTTTCTTCCAGAAAATCCTCTTCCCCCAACTGTAATATTCCCAAGTGCACAAGTGAGGCTATTTCATGTATTGGGAGACATTTTCACGAGGGACCTGACGACAGGCGAGTTACCAAAAACTCTGATAAGGGGGAGGGTCATCGTTGAAGGGTAACTTGTAGTTAATACTGGTACCACCATGTGAAAATCACTTAGTTATAAGAAAATAACAAGATATCTTAAGCTTGCTATAGACAGATAGATCGCCTAGTGGTCACGATACTGCTCACGGTGTTCAAGTTTTTCTCATCTTGTGAGAACTTCGACATCCTTTTGAGACACCGTGGGACTTTGAGCAGGACATTGAATGGCAAAGTCAGTCTTGAGTAAAGTATATTTTAAAATAAATTTTTGGTACAAGCATGACTTCAAAATCAAGTACTCAAGTGAGAGAGTTTGGCATGTTAGTCTAGTATGACTCACGGAGGCTGCTACATGAAATCCCTAGTGGTGATGAAACGTACTCTAACTTTGAGCGTTTTTCTAACCCCTGGAAAACGTCACTGCTAAAAGTTACTGATGCCGCTAGGATATAAGTTGGTTCAACTGCCTTTATATACATTCGACAAATGCCGACATTTTGCAAGCAATTCATTAGCCATACAGTCAAATCCAGCTGGCAGCACCCAACAAGGGGTCATGGAAGAATATACCGTACGCGACAAATTGGCAAGGCAGCTCTATCCCGTTAAGAACCCAAAAATTCGCCAGAAGTGGGGGCTTTCCGAAACAATGTTCAAAATTATGCAGTTTGAATAAGCATAGAGGGTCAAAAAATTAGTTTCTTTTTTACTCAAGGATTACTGAATTTTTTTTTATATGTTTAAGACCTGGAAACCCCTCACATCAAAAAGTTCCAATTGTACAACCATGTGGGCCGTCCCCCAACTGAGTAAAACTCTTTCTCACCCACACATAATCATGGTATTGCTCCAGGGTGAAAATACAAGACCTGAATGTGTAATCGAAACACTCTTCACTCTCAGTATACCTGCTGTCTAATTTGAACTACAATTTTCTACATTTTTAATTTGATGTCAATCAAAGAGCTGTGCCAAATGAAAATTTCTGTAAACTTACAACAAAAATTATACATTTTGGTGAGAGTTGACCACTTATAAGGAAAGGGAAGAACGCCAACAGCTCTCATACCAAGCAATTCCAATTTCTCCGACGAACTTCTTCCTATAGCCCATCCTACACCCGTCTTGTGCTCCAAGTTCCTTGTGAAGGTGCAAATTCCTTTACATGGTTCACAAATTATCCTCATGGATTGGGAAAGATGGAGTTTCACGGCCCAGTTTCTAACCAATTGGTTTAAGTCGAGCCAGGGCCGGCAACGGCCTTTTTCGTGGTTGTGGTTCACTGGGTTGTTTTCCCTACTCCATTGCTTATGCTAAACAACATGTACAAAGGTAGTAGATTCCTTTTTTAAAGTTTTCGGTATGACACGGTCAGGACTCGAACCCCCAACATCCCAACCGCAAGTCTGATGTGGCATGCAAGCCCGTAATCACTAATCAGTGAACTTCATGTCTCTGTATCATTTAAATAATGCCAGCTAACCTGAACATTTTGAAGTATGATAATAAAAGATCGTTCAGCAGTTAAGTAGTTCCCTTCCTTCTAAAATTATTTGAGGCACTTAAAGCTTTATTCACAATATGATGCGTGTCAGCCTAGCGTGATATATTTTTTGTAGCTGCAGAATAGAGTCCGCATGGGCTACTAATAGGATATTTGGGAAAATTAAACCGACATCAAAGCAACGTATCTGCAGCTCGTGTTATACTTTAAAAGAAGGGGTTGAGGTCAAAACAGATTTCGATATGTTGGAGCGGTATACATATTCCAAGCATTTTGGTGAAATTTGCATTAAAATCTGATGTGTGGTTCTCAAGATATGAGCAAGTTAAGTTGTCACATTTTCAACAGAAAGTAAACTTGAATCAAGCATATATGATATCATATCCCCACATTAATGTACAGCCTTTTGTTTTTCTTTAAAATTTACAGCCCATTTTCACCTCAACGATCCCATATTTTCAAAATGTGATGCATAAGTGGCATGAGAACTTCCCCAACTTTGCGTTCCCCACAGGGAGGTCGTATTCCTAAATACTCCAAGGTGAACACAGCAGTCTAAAAAACAAAGGGAAACAAAGCATACCTTGTCAATGTGAGGAAGTGATATAACCTCTGCTGCCCTCAAGTTCACTTTGGAAGACAAATCTAGTAACTTCATTTAGTAATATCTTCAAGAAATGTATTTCCGATTTGAATGGACATTTCACCACAGTGTGTAGATGTGATTCGTTCCTCTTTCACATATGAAAATTTAATTTTTGCTTAAACTTCCCCTCTAAAGCAATTGTAACTATAGCTAAAAGTGCGTATTAAAGAACAAAATGCTTCAGAAATTGAAAAAAAAAATGTCGCATCAATTGGTAACGGGGGCCGGTATTGACTTAAATTGGAACAACTATTACTATGAAAAAAGTGATTCGGATTTATATTCCTTCCCCCTGCATCAAATATAGGGAGGCATTTCACATAAATGATGCCACCAAAGAAAAAAATCGGGAGAAATGTCCCGAATCTTTTTTTTTCTTTGAGCCTCAAATATTGGGAGACATTTAATAACAATGATGCTACCCCAAAGAATATTGGGACACATATCCCCACCCCGTGATGCCAGCCAATGTATGTTTGTACCTTATAGCCTAGGTTCAAATAACTTTTTCATAACCAAAGCAAATTATGTATATACGTCGAGACTTTCCCAACCGTATGTGAGGTGAAATTTCTGCGAAGAAATATGCCCTTTTCCCTCTTCACCCTCCTTTCCCCTTCACCGAACGGTCGTGCCCCCCTCCCCACTACCCAGAAATTTCAAAGTTTGGGTTGAGCAGCGGGTCAACAAAACCAACAGGTGAGATCGTATAGGCTATCTTGACTGTAGATTCGCGGGTATTATGTAACATGATGCCCGATTCATGAATTGTAAAAGCGAGCTTAAGGATTCACAATAAAAGTGTGCAAGGACGTACATACCAGTTAACCTTTGTTGTGCTGAAATGCGACTGTTAAAAAAAACTCAACTTATAATTCATCAATAACTAAAACTTTCACTGTTTTAGGACAAACGGTGACTTTCACATGACAGTGAATTAAGTCAGAAAGTCCACCTTTTTGCATCTTACCCCTCTCAGACAGGCAAAAATTATCCAAAGGGGAGGGGGTAATCCCCTCTCAATCCCCTCTCCCAGGAGATTGATCATTAATCCGTTGTGCCCCCCCCCCACCGCCGCGCCCTGGGTAGGGACCTGCTAAGCAGGTTCACTTTGTAGAACAAATAGTTCCAAACATAGTGATACCATTTAACACTGATGTAAATAAAACTATAACACGTATTTTTCAAATCATTGCCTGACACGCCCGTAGACCCCTCAACTTTTCCACTGCATAGCGTTTTCAAAACATTTGAAAATCAACATATTACTGTCAAAACGAAGGTCATTATTATGAATTTAAAATATTTCTAACAGAGGTACAGGCGAGTATATTGATTAATACAATTAAAGTTGTATATTCCTATTTGGTACTTGTGCCGTATGTTATTGATACAATGAGTGACTCATATAAGAGGGCGTTTATTAATTTCTATCTTGCGAAACAAGTTTTCGCGGCATTTTTAACGCTAATTGCAGTTACAGCGGCAGGAAGATTGTTTACGTAGGCGGACGAACAAGGTGTTCTATTACGCAATCACCGGACGAGTAACCGAATCTCGTGAGAGCAATATTCATTGAATGACAGTACTGTGCTGTACAATCAGACAATGCTGTTGTTGATGGACTTCACTTCAATAAGACAACACTGATAGAGTTATATTCTCAGTTCCAGTTTATTCTGATGGAGTAGTGCCAAATGAAACCAAGGAGTTCCAACAGATGAAACACCATATTGAGCATGCATCGTGACACAAAACAGGACTGGATTATTCACAAGCAAGGTTCCTGTATGACCAGGTTAACTGAAGCGAATTCGGTGTTTGCAGATATTTAGCTTGTTGCTCAAGGTAAGTTTTACGTTTTGGTTCAAATATTGTAGATGGCGGTTGCCTCTTAAAATACGAAAGTTATGGAAATGAACGCCAGTGGTATATACAAATCTGCTAACAATGATGTTCCTGAGTGACATCTACTATAGGCCCACTGTATTTCCTAGCAATTCAAGCATGCTAGCAATTATCAAACTTGGTGTCTCGTTTACTGACTGTATTGTGAACTCAGTGTAGGACCAACTCTTGAGTTTTTAGTTTTAGAGCCTGTGCGGTGCAATATATAGGCCTACGTAGTGTGTACTCTGTTTTTTCCTCATTTAAATTTGGATAAGGCTATAGATATTGATACACTTTGTTGGAATTTTCCTTTCATCATCTGCTTTCAACAATGTACCTTCTGTTGGAGAAATATTTGCTTTCTTGTTAAAACCTGAAATTTTCAAATTATTTGTTGATAAATTTGTCGTGTTTACACTTACGATGAAGCTACTGCCAGCATAATACTATACTATTCTGTATTGCTTTTGAGTTTTAAAGTCATGTCGGTCTCCCTTTAACCGTTAATGTCACTGGGATATTTGCAATGTTTATACTCTATTTTCCTAATTGGAACGAAAAAAAAAGATGATAGTCGTCTCCCATTCCCCTCTTCAGCGTATTTGCGGTGGAGACAATGTTGTGAGGGTGGAATATTGCCCAGGCTGTTTAATTTTTCTTTTTTCTAAAAGTCCCCTCGACTCTCTGGCGAAGAGCCAAGGGGCGAAAACCAAACATTTACTCCCGGAGGAGTCCTGCTCCCTTAAGGAGCTAAACGTCCCAAATGGACAATTACGCCCTCTAAAGGGCAAACACTGAGTGGTCCTGCTCTAGACTGGCTGAATAGAGCAGAAGCCAAACCCTGGATGCAGTTCAACGTCATGTCTAGGATGTTTGATCCTTTTTTTTTTTTCTAAAAGTCCCCTCGACTCTCTGGCGAAGAGCCAAGGGGCGAAAACCAAACATTTACTCCCGGAGGAGTTTTGCTCCCTTTAGGAGCTATACGTCCCAAATGGACAAGTACGCCCGCTAAAGATGTTGGATCCAAATAATAAAACAGTAAAAAATGCAACAGAAATAAATGCATTGTTCATTATGTTTCATATCATATATACGCCTGTCTTTTTCGCAGCCGTGGTACTTTAGAGCCTCCCCTCAATCTATGAAAATGCATGGGAAAGGAATTCGAAGCTACAACGATCATTCAGGGTACTAAATTGTTCTTTTTTGTACAACAAGAGCTCGTACCATCGATCGCCGCCGTGAATATTCTCAGTACTAGAAATGTTGACAGTTCTGCAACTTTAAAGCCAGTGTACGCAAGATTGACCCAATGGTTTTGCAGTCGGCAATAAAGAGGGACTCACAGATGTCTCAGACTGTCAGATGTTTTAAACCTCACTAGAATCGACGATGATCTTCAAAGCAAAGTGTATTTATGTGGAAGCCACGTGCATTGGGCAAACTGCGCAGTTCGGTGGTTGCATGTCCATCGTTTCAATTGTACTGCTGAAAACTCCGGGAAGGGGTGGGGTTGGAGCGAATTTTTGCTGATTGTTGCCGTTATTTCTCCCAAGAAAAGTCAACCAACTGACTTTTTTCTGACGTCCGTATATCCAAAATTCAGATCCAAGAAACGACCCAGCAGCCCCACCCCCTCCTTCCCCAGTGAACAGGGGCTCAAATCTACTGGCTAATTTGTGAATACCTATCGATGGAATAGTCGCTTGTCAGCCTGTTTCGGGTCCTTTGAAAGGTGGTATAGGCTGTTTTCCACGGTAAAATATTTTACTTCTGAAGGGAATTTTCACTGTTTATTTTCCCCGTTATACAGTAGTGGCGGTATATGATGTAACACTGATGTCCACAACTGAGGTAACTGCTTGGACTTTTTCTCAGTTTTTTTTTTTCATTGTAATGAAACGTATAATCGAAGACACTTAGTTGATGGGCTTAAAATGACCATGCAGCACGTTACCTCAATTGTACTGAGTAAGTTCGGGTTGGTTTTACAGCGCTGTTCGGAAAAATTAAGAATTTATCTCACACGCGTGATAACAGTATTTTTGTCTGTCAGGGATTTGAAAGTAGATAATTTTACACCCGTGTAAAAAATGTTTTATCTTATACTGATTGATTACTATGCATAATACTAGAGTATACTGTCACTTCATTATCGCAGTGGAAGGAGGATACGAAGTTTAAAAATAGTGAATTTAGCCATTCTCTAATAGAGTGAGAAGTGTGAATTCACACCCCTGGAGAGTAACTTCACTTCAGAGAGTGAAAATTCACTCTTTCAAGAGAGTCTCCAAGGCACACCCTTTTCAAGAGTTGTGACCGTCCCTGTAAGCTCTCATTTATAGTAAAACTTGACCTTTCTGAAGAGGATTGTACTCTTCTTGGAGTGAATTTCTACTCGAATGGAGAGGATGCATTTAATCTTTTAAACGAGAAAATATTAACTCTTTTTATTTTCAGAGGGTAATTTTTCTGCAAAGGTATTTCTGGTCATTTCAAAAGTGGTATTATTCATTAAAGGCCGAATTCTCTCACCCCAAACAGTACCAATTCTCCTAAACTTCTTACTTAAGCCCCTCCCACAATTGTCTGAAATCTATGCTCATCCAGATACAATCTCAGTTTATTGCTTCAAGGTGAGTAAAGAAAAACTCAATTTATATAATCAAAACACTCTCAGTGCCGTTCATGCTGTGCAATACAAGCTTTGGTTATCTGCCCTGTTTGAATAAGTTATCAATCAAAGAGTTGAGCCAATTGAGAATTTTGGTACCCCTGTTCCAAAACTGTAGTTTGGGTTGAGAGGTCTGGCCCTTTAAACATAGTATACAATATTTTACCTTCAATGGAAATGCCCCTTTATACAGGCTGATATCATGTCATATATTTAGCGGTAGGATATGTGTATAAAATAATTTACCTTTAATGGAATCACCTATTTCTCCCCTAGTCTGTTTCCTGTTATTTCCATACAAGGTAAAAAGTATTTTACCTCCAAAGAGCACTTTGTCGTGCGATTACTTTAATATCGGTAATATACGGGGTATAAAGTATTTCACCCTTACTGGAGGCACTTATTTCTCCATTGTTCTGTTTCCAGGTATAAAAATGTTGTGCTATACATGATTAAAAATATTTTACCGCCAATGGAAAGGGTACTTTTGTTCGGCTTAATATGATGTTACGTAATTATATCTGCATGATAGTATACGGGGTATAAAATAATTTTCCTTCAATAAAAAGACTTATTACCCCTTAATTTGTTCCCCGTTACTTCGGAAGCGATGCGATACAAGGTAAAACATATTTTACCTCCATCGTGAAGAGGATAGGAGTATTTTTGCCCACTAGTCTGATGTGGTAGCGGAAGTATTTGGAGCATAAAGATATTTAAAGTAACCCTCAATGGAAATATTTTTCCTCATACTGTTTCCTCTCATTCAAAGCCAGTGCAAAACAAAATAATTTCTTCTATCTCCATGTTCTTTGGCTCTTGAAGTAGTCTTACTTCCATTAGCCGTATTATACGGGGCATAAAATAAATTACCTTTGATGAAAACTTTTACTATTCCCTTAGCTTGTTTCTTGCTATTTTGGAAGCAGTGCGATAAAAGGTAAGAATATTTTACCTTCAATATGAAGAGTTGGAGTATGTTTTGCCCCTCAGTCTGATGTTGTGTGATTACAATCGTAGCGGTAATGTATGGGGCATAAAGTGATTTACCCTTACTGGAAACAATTCATCCTCGAACTGTTTACTGTTATTTCTAAACCGGTGCGATACAAGGTACAAATATTTCACCTTCAATGGAAAGCTTACTTTAGCAGTTTGGCTGTTATTCTAACTTATATCAGTAGCGTTGTAGTATACGGGGCATAAAATAAATTACCTTCAATAGAAGCACTTATTACCTGATTACTCCCTTAGTTTGTTTCCAGTGTGCCGGCAACTGTGAGATGCAAGGTAAAAACAATTTTACCTCCAATGTAAAGAGTTGAACTTTATTTTGCCAATTAGTATAATGTCGTGTGATTATAATCGTACCGGTAGTATATATGGGGGCATAAAATAATTTTCGTATAGTGGGAACATTTCTTCCTCAGATTGTTTATTGCTGTTTCAAAATCTTAGCCATACAAGGTAAAAATATTTTAACACCAATGGCAAGAGTATTTAACTTCTTAGTCTGTTGTCGTTCGATCGTATTAGGGCTGTAGTATATACGGGCTTTAAAATAATTTACTAAAGATGGAAATGCTTGTGCCTCCTCTAGTCTAATTTCATTTTATTAAGAAGGTAAAAGTATTTTACCCAAATTGAAAGAGCATTTTGCCTTCTAGTATGCTGTGATATGATTATATTTGTAGCGAAGGTATACAGGGTATAAATATTTTTACCTTCAATGGAAACACTTATTTTCCCATTGTCTGTTTTCATGCTATTTCAAAAATTGAATCATATGTGTGAAATGTGTTTTAACTTTCAATGGAAAGGAAATGTTGCCTCTTAAACTTTTGTGATGTAATTACGTTAGTAGGGGAAGTATAAGGGATATAAAATAATTTACTGTGAATGGAAGCACTTACATTATGGAACGTATTGTCTGCAATCAAACAATAATTGAACTTTCGGTTTGCGTTATGAAGTGAAATATCTGTTTAAGTAATTGTACGAGTAGAATTATACAGGGTAGAAAATATTTCACCTTTAATGAAAACAATTATTCATATATCTCGCTCTTTTTTTGCAAATTTCAAAAGATTTTGCACCTTTTCCTTCCATTTCTGAAAATTTCACTTTTTTTAAACAATTTTGTAAATAGAAGTAGTTTTAACTGATAAATAACCTGAAATCTTAAAAAAAAAGTCAAATATACGAGAAATGCGGGGAAACGTGAATTTTTTCTTGTAAAGTGCCGTTTATTTTCTTCCTTTGTTGTTTGTCATAATTAAAATTTTGCTTTTTTCTTAAAAAAAAGCCAAAAGTGCGTTTTTAAGGTCATTTATGAAAAAAATCAACGAAAATGAGAGATTTTTAAGCGATGTGGTTGTTGCAAATTTAACTTTTTTTTCGTGATTTATCTAAATATCTGCATCTGCTTTGAAGAAATACAAAAAAATCTCCAAAATATAACGTTCAAAACCTGTGCTCTTTACAAATTCGGCAAAATATCACTGAAAAATGCAAAAATGCAAAAAATAAGCGTAAAAAATTGATTATTTTTAGAAAAAAAGTGATATTTTCCAAATATTATTTTTGGGAAGTAGTTTTAATCGTGTTACTGCTACCTTCATCAAGGACATAAGACGAATCTGATGCTTGCAGGAATGAGAGGATGGCATTAATAATGTCCATTTCTGATAAATTGCCAAATATGGGAGAAGCAAGCAGTGACATTATCTGATCTCGATCGAAATCATTTTCAGCCGTGTCTTTAAGACGTTCTTTTAATCCATTTAAAGCGGCCACAACATTATTCCCCCCTTGCCCGAAACAAAAACACGAACATATCCCCACCACTAACAGTAAAGTCCTTGGCAATAAAAAGTACATTTCACTTATTAAAAAAATCAGTGATGGAAGACAACACTCTTCTCCAAGAATATTCTCCGCCCTTATTCAGTCCCTATGGCGTCCAAACAGAACGTCGAACAGCTCCTTACTTGCACAACTGACAAAACCCGATCAATGGATAAAAGCAGTAACACCCAGACTGCTGATCACACAACTCGCACTTAAGGTTCTCGAGAAAGCGGTAGTCCCAGTTCTAAACTTAAGAAAGAAATCCAAATTTTACAGTCACCTTAGGGGCTCTGTCTGCATGCATAAGAAAGTTGTCACTGGCGACAAATGTCCTCCTTAGGACAAATTTGTCGAAGAATATTGACACCCACTGTACCGCAGAAACTCGGACCACCTTGCCACAGACTCTCCCTGCTTGGACTTATATAGTCGCGGTCTAACTCAGACTGGGTTGGTGATGACTTTGTCATCGGGGAATGTACATGTGCTCCCAATAATTTTGGTCGTTGTAGGCCAAGTCACCTGTGTAATGCATGTAAAGACATTCATGCGGTAATTGTTCACACAACATCCGTCCAGGAACCTCTTCTTTATCCTACATGACCTTTCATACACAGAGCACTTGGCCTAAACCAACAATTCTTCAGTCTCGATCTGTAAGATCGTTTTCCATGTTGAAATACATAATCTCTAGTATGTTCAAAAGAAATATTTACCAACGCTAACCAAGAGAAGAACTAAGCATAGATGAAGTAGTTTTCAAAATAAGACAAGTGTGAAACCAACTAATATTTTCCCCGAGGTTCTCAACTTTTCGAACGAAGAACCAAGCACAGAAACAAAACGATTACTCCCGAGGGAGTAATCAATTAAACAGCGCTTGTCCTTCAGACCAGGGATTTGTTGGTGGATGGGGAGTCAAAGTAAATCTTCCTAAAGCCGGAACCCTTGACCGTGTCTCTTTTTGGATTAGTCTACCAGCAATCAACCCACACGAACGAGAGCGCACACGTGTACGCACACAGATAAACACGCACATATAAGCGTTTGCGGCACCTATCGGGGACACGCTCATTTCACTACTAAAGTGGGGATTTTTTATGTTCCTCCTAGTGAACCGGGGATAACCACAAGTTTCACACCAGGAAACTGGGGATACAAAAAGACTTTACACACACATATACGCATGAATTAAAACTTAATTCATTGAATAGTAGTAGTATATATACGAAAACAGCAGGCAGAGAAACAGTGCAAAATTATTTTCAACATCTATGGGTGCTAACTTTACTAACCAGATGAGCATGTAGTAAGTTAGTCGGTCAGCTGATCAGCCAGGCAGCCAGTCAGTCAGCCAGTCGGTCAGTCAGTCAACCAGTCAGCCAGCCAGTCAGCTAGTCAGTCAATAAGCCAATCAGATAGCCAGTCAGCCAGGCCAGCCAGTTAGCCAGTCATTCCTTCCTTTCGTCAGTCAGTCAGTCAATCAGGCAATCAGTCACTCACTCAGTCTTTGGCGTTGGTGAAAACGGGGTATTCTTTTAACAAATGTAGGTAATCTTTAAACTAAGTGAGATATCTTGAGCACAAACCATTTTTTGGCCCCAGCCAAAAATGCCTACCCTAGTTTTCAACTGTACTTTTTCCAGAGATTTGGATCCACCCTTGATCGGGTGTCTCACACTGCCACATTGGTCAGTCATAAATAGCTTCATTCTAGACTGGATGGAAAGACTCTCTCTAAAGTCCTCTAGAGTCTCTGCCAAAAAGTCGTTCGGCGAAACCAATCTTTAAACTGCTTCCCGAAGAAGTCATAAGTCAATACGTCCATTCTAGACTGGATGGAAAGGACATATAGTACACATGGCTCTCAAAGCAGACCCGTTTAGCTGAATCCCGTTAAACTTTTTCCCGGCGCCCCTTTGAAATTTTTAAGAATGCAATTTTTTTGACTCATTTTTACTCATTTAACTCCTCTGGAAATATTTCACCCCGTTGTAGCTATTTCCTCTGCTCCAGAAGTCTGTACGTTTCTTAAACACGGTCCCATTAGTTGTCCTTCAATATTGCTGTGCACCGACAAGTGATAACTGTATGTCCCCGGTCAGAGCTAGAGCCAATAAGAGGAGCGGCAGTTCTATACTGTAGGATAGTCATAATTTCGGAGAAGGAGTCTGGAACGTTTTGTATTATTGCACGTTTCAAGATGTATAAAGCATTAATTTTCATTTTTCACCAAGAGTTGTATTCCATTTTTTCGTCATAAACTTGTCATAGATGTATATCAGTGACTACGGTAAACCTTTTCACCTTTCACCGTTGTGTCCTATCCTTCATTAACCCTTTACCGTTGTGCTCCGATCGGGCAAAAATATTTGCGCGCCTCGGGAGTGGGCGGAAAAGCGGACGTAGTCCGCCCCGCATCGGCTTCCGTAGGCCATTGATCCCGTGACCTTAGACTATTGTCTCTCTCGCTGTTGTGGCCGAATTTTTGGGTAGATACTCGCAGTTTCGAGCTCCGCGTGAAACAGTAAAGATGTGTGACAGCCGAGCTCTCCGCATGGGTTCAAAAGGACCAAAACAACGGTAAAGGGTTAAACCTCTTTACAGCTATTGCATATTGTATTATTATTTTTTCTTATAAAGGGCTATTTTAGAAAATATAGAAATCCTTAACTTATCCACTTAATCAAGAATGTATACAAATGAGAAAATCAATAAAATAGAACGAAAATGGTAAAGGATATTTGAATAAAGGAAGATGGGTGCTATGTCCATTCTAAGCAATAATGAAAGAGTTCCAAAGACAAATTACTTGAACTACTCAAAATTACAAAAAATACATCAGATTATGCGCATTGTTTTAGAAGATAATTCTTAATTGACTGTTGTCATTTTGTTGTATGGATTGTACTCTTTATAAGTGTTAGAGATTAGAAAAGTTTTAAACACTATCGTTTACCAGTTGGGAAATTTTTGTGGTAACGGATGACAAAATAAAAAAATTAAATTCACTCATTCATTCTTAAATGGTGTCGTTTTTTGATTGACAGGAGTCAACGTCTATTATAACTCTTCAAAATATGTTTCCATTAAGATCTCTTCATTAGGATTATCTCAATCTATTTGGACTTATTCTGAAAGGCCTTCTCTATCCCCATCATTGGGCCTTCCACCAGGAGAGATAGGACGAATGCCCATCCGTACGAGATCACTATATTTGCCACGCAAAAGAAACCCTGCAGATAAAACATACGACATCATTCAATGGAAAATAAAGGAAAATCCGAACTGATGAAAAACAATGCCTGAGATGGTTTAATCAAAAATTCTCGAGATTTAACATGTTTTACATCAAATGTTATTCTTCACTGATTACCAATATTCATAATGCTCACCATTTCCAATATTGTCCAATGAAAAGACGTCTTCTGGTTTGTTAGGAAGAGAAAAATGACCATTGGGTGAAGTAGGTATGCTCCAAATGTCAGTCTACTGAGAGGTTGCCAAAAACCCCATGAGAGGAAAACATCAACAGGTCCTAAAAATAAAGAAAAATTTGACAAATATTTCACAAATAACTGAAGGGCTTGATGGTTTCCCAGGGAGAAGGGACGGGGCAGGGGCGGTTAACAAGTAATGTATTTAAGTCAACAGCAACAAGAAACGTTTAGATTAGTAGAAGATTTTTAAAGGGAAATTCGTCCCTGCCCTTCTGTCTACGAGCCTGTGACCATCCATAAAGGTTAACCATTATCCTTTTGTCGTCAAAGGTCGTTTAACGCTCCCTTGAAAGCTTTGCTCGTCCCTCTGATTAAAACCCCTCTTTGGACACCAGCCGTCAATATCCATATCTTAGAACTTATAAGCCAGGTCTGTATTCAGACTCGCTACCGCATCGATAAAATATGCATTTAACGGGGACGAATCTAAAATATCCTTAAATCACCTCTTGGTTATTGGCTTGGTTAGTTAGTTAGACATCATCAGTTTTGTAACAAACGCATAGGGTAAAGTTTATATGCACAGTGCATTAGGGTGCTTTGACACATAAGTCGACCGTGTGTTTGTCACAACTCGGCGGGAAAAGCCTACCTACTAAATTACTAACAAGTTCCAAAGAAGAACCACACGTCCGATTTTAAGTTTCTGGTGCGTGTATTTACAGTGCGGTTAATGCGAAACAGGTGAAACTGAACAACAAACGAAAGAAAGAACCCTGCAAAAAAGGGAAAATAAACTTACTTAGAATATTCCCTTGTTATTACGAAGGCTATACACTACTGCTGCCTTAAAGTCCTTTAAGTTCATAGTTTACAAAAGAAACACAAGGGGTCTACCGGCATAAGAGACGAAAAGGAAACCCACGCACGTACCTTAAGTATGAAGAGTATTTCTTTTAAATTAACTTAATTTTGTGCATACTAATATCCTACAGAGCTTAAGAACTCATAAATTTCATTGATTGATGAGCATTGCTCTTAATTTTGACAATTTCCTATTAACTTAACGCAGGTTTACAACGTTACCTGCAAGCTACATTTTAAACATAAACACTTCAGTAATACTAGATAGCCTTAATTCACCTCCACATACTACAAAAATACAATTTTAACTTACAGATTATGCCTCGGCGCGTAACCTGGTTCTTTCTAAACCAATTTGGGGTTTGATAGCCCTCAGCGGCTAAGCAAAGTCCTCGGCGACTTCCCCATTACTTGGGTGTGGCGATTGAGCCTCAGCGCTCCTGCGCCTCTTCGTTCCCCTTTCCGACTATCACATTTTCCTGGCAGTGATCGCCCAATGGCT
Organism: Holothuria scabra; assembly: GCA_037179385.1. NCBI lineage: Eukaryota > Metazoa > Echinodermata > Holothuroidea > Aspidochirotida > Holothuriidae > Holothuria > Holothuria scabra. The sequence goes on from CM074199.1 coordinate 2,479,917, forward strand.
TTCGCTTGAATGCCTTTTACGTATAAAGCAGAGGCCTTTACTTGGAAATCTATTATTTGACGTTACAGAATTACCCCGCATTAGAACCATTAGAGTATGAAATATGCAAATGAGCGTGCCTCGGTATTTCATCGAGCAACTGCCGCCGAGAGTTAACCTGATTAGCGAGATTTAAGTAATAGTTTACCACAGTCCGTGACACTACTCCCCCTTTTAAAGTTGCAATTTCTGTTGCAAACTTTTTACAAAATTACTTAAAGATCAACCAAAATCAACAAAGAGTGCAAAATTCGAACTACAAACGTTTGAAGCATGTACACATCATAATATTTTCTTATTCACCACATCTACTCAAAAAAGTCTGCACCATAATTTTCTGTTCCTTTCACTGCTTTAATAACGAATCGAAACTCTTGAAGGCACATCGCCCACCTCATTATTCGACTGTTCTTGTGCTTTGCCCAGTTCATATAGGTCAACGGGTAATGATCAACTTCTAATATAAATGGTTTTCCGTATAAATATACATAGAATTTGTTTACCGCCCATACTAAGGCTAAGCATTCACGCTCAATCGTGGAATATTTCGTCTCTCTTGGGAGGAGTTTCTTACTTGCGAACGCAATTGGAAATAGGTTATTGTCAAACTCCTGCAGCAACACGGCTCCCACTCCCGTATCAGACGCATCGGTACGCAGAGTGAAAGTCTCATTTACATTTGGCAAATGCAAAATGGGAGCTGAACAAACTCGTGATTTGAGTGTTTTAAAGGCTCGTTCTTGGGTCTCTTCCCACCTTAGCACTTTAGAACTACCGGCCTTTGTCATATCAGTAAGAGGCACGGCGATTGAAGCAAAATTTGGAATGAATTTCCTGTAATATCCTACTAGACCCAAGAAGGAACGAAGTTCCTGTTTGGTTTTCGGCCTACTTGCTTTCATTATCTTTTGAACCTTATCAGCCTGTGGCTTAAGTAAGCCTTCACCCACCACATGCCCCAGAAAATTTAGACTTTGATACCCGACAAAGCATTTGGACGGCCTTGCTTTTAGTCCTGCCTGTCGTAAACGTGTCAGTACATCAGCCAATGCTAAGATATGTTCTTCAAAGGTAACGCTAAAAATCAAGACGTCATCAATATAGTTGACAACTGAAGTGAGCCCTCTTAATAATTTCCTCATCATACGGCTAAATGAAGCCGGTGCGTTCACCATGCCGAAAGGCATAACCAAAAATTCATACATCCCTTCCTGTGTGACAAAGGCTGTTTTAGAACGGTCTTCCTTGGCCATGGCAATTTGCCAATAGCCCTTCGTCAGGTCAAGTTTCGTGAACCACTTCCCTTTAGAAAGGGTTGCCATCAATTCCTCTATATTAGGTATGGGCTCTGGGTCTACGATTGTCACTCTATTCAATTTTCTGTAGTCGATACAAAATCGATTAGTGCCATCAGGTTTTTTAACGATCACAATAGGACTTGCGTACGGAGATTCGGAGGGTTGTATGACCCCCATTTGACACATCTTTGAAATTTCATCTTTCACCGTTTCTCTCGAAGCAAAGGGTGTGGGGTAAGCCTTTGACCTAATTGGGTCTGCGGTTGTCAAGTTCACTTTGTGTTCCACTAAGTCGGTACACCCAGGTAAGTCAGTGAACACGTCGCTGTACTGTTGTAATGTCTCTTTCAGTTTCTCAGTTTGTCCGTCTGATAGATTTTCATTGACGTTTACGTCTTTTACATGCTCCTTCTGTTCTAGAGGCAACATGTAGTTATTTAGTCTGTCATCTGTGAAATCGTCAATGTAGTCAATTTCATCTGAACTAGTAACCTCCATAAGCATTCCAACATCTTCAATTTGTAATTTTGACGTTTCATCTTTCTTTTCACCTTCATCCCTGGAATAAAACTTTTTCAACAAATTCGCATGGAAAACTCTACCTTTTCCATGAACATCAATACGATAATCATTCTTCCCAACTTTTTCTGTGACTTCAAATGGTCCTTTCCATTGCATAGTTAGTTTATTAGATTCAGTGGGAAGAAGTAGCAGGATCTTGTCCCCTTTTTTGAATCTTCGATCTTTGGTTTTGCTATCAAAGTATTTACGATACCTATCTGCATTTTTGAGCAAATTCTGATGTGCCAATTCACAAGTTTCTTCTAGCCTGTTTCTAAGGTCAAGCACATACTCATATGTACTCTTAACACTATCTTCCTGTGTTTCCCCTGACCACAAATCCCTTAATATGGTCATTGGTCCTCTAACACTCCGCCCATATAATAGTTCAAATGGGGAGAAACCAAGGGATTCTTGTGGTACCTCGCGGTACGCAAATAATAGCGCAGGGATATAACGATCCCAATCCTTTGGTCTTTCTGCGGCCATTTTCCGCAGCATGCTTTTAAGGGTAGCGTTGAAACGTTCGCATAAGCCATTGCACTGGGGGTGGTAGGCAGTGGTATGTAACTGCCTAATTAATAAAAGGCGGCTTACCTCCTTCATTACCTCTGAGGTAAACTGGCTCCCCAAGTCGGTTAAGATTTCATCTGGTACACCCACCCGTGTAAATATAGAAAACAGTGCCTCAGCAACGCGTTCTGCTTCTATTCGTGGAAGAGGGATTGCTTCCGGGTACCGCGTTGCATAGTCAACGACTGTAAGAATGTACCGGTTTCCACTATCCGTGATTGGTTTCAGGGGACCAACAATGTCAATTGCAACCCTTTTAAATGGCGTGTCTATTAAGGGCATGCACCCCAATGGTACTTTCTGGACTTTACCTATAGGAATAGTCTTCTGACAAACAGTACACGACATACAATACCTTTGAACATCACCTTGAAGACCAGGCCAGTAAAACGAACTAAGTATTCTATCAATGGTCTTTTTGGCTTTCAGGTGACCCGCCATTGGCGAATCATGAGCCAACTTTAACACTTGCTCTCTTAGCTGTTTCGGTACCACCAATTGTTTGAATATTTTCCCATGTTCGATATACGGAGAAGCATACTCCCTAAAGACTAAATTTCTTTTCCCTCTAACAAATTTTGATTCATTTCCCTTAGGAGACACATGAACCCTTTGTTCCTCAACCCATCTCAAAATATTTTTCAAGGTTGGATCTTCCTTTTGTAATTTGAGAATTTGATCTGAATTACCTGTTACTGAAATTACATCACACGTCTTCAAAGGTTTAATAGCTTTTTCCTTTTTAGCTAACTGTCCTCGAGTTTCCACAGCTAACGTGGGTAAGTCTTTTTCCGATATAGGTTTCCAATCCGGGTCTGAATCCCACGGATTTCTCACGCCTTTAATATTTCCTATTACTAAACCATATAAAGGTTCTTCCATACATAGGGCTTCAAGTTTGCCCGTATAGTAGGGAGTATCGACGTAAATTACTGCTTCTGGGACAGCCCTAATCGTTCCATCTAACAAAACACATTTCCTTGTCTTACCACTCAGTTCACTTTGCTTAACTAGGTCCTTTTTCACAACAACCGTACTACAGCCAGTATCACGTAACACTTCTACCAACTGACCTCCAACCAATCCCTTTCTTACTGGCATCTTATGACAATCAGTAGCAGCTACACTTATCATAGGAATTTCATGACCACATGCCAATTTTAAACTAGTAGAACCATTACAATGCAAAGAATCACATTTATCAGAGCATACCTTCATACAAGCACTTAGTGACACCTCAGAATGTTCATCCGACTTTTCTGCATCAGTTTGAGATAGATTTAAATCTGTATTCACATTTGTATCATTGATAACTTCCACAGCAGCACCCCTGTTCAGGTTTGTTTTGCTCTTGTCACTACTCTGTCGAAAACGACTGTTACAGTCGCGAGCTAAATGCCCACGTTTTCCACAGACAAAGCATACAGAATTTTGAAATCTTTGACTCTTACCAGTACCTTGTTCGGGGTTGGGTTGATTTGAATTTTGATCTGACCCACGCTTGAATTTACTGTCTTCAGGCTTCTTATCAAAATGCTTGCCATGTGCTCTTCTATACCTATCCCCTAGAGTAGTTAATTCCAGTAAATTTTTCGGTTGCCTCTCTTTAATGAAGATTGACATGTCTCTTCCACAATGAGAAAGTATTTGATCCCGAACAACAAGATCGGAGAGATTTTCATAACTTTTCTCAACATTCGCAGATTCCACCCATCTGTTAAGATAGCCTCGCAGGCGCTCTCCATATTGAACATATGTCTCACCCGGCTTTAATTTACTATTTCTCAGCTTATCTCTGAAGCCTTCCTCTGTTAGGTTGTATCTCTGAAGTAAAACTTTTTTCAGTTTCTTGTAGTCTTTTGCATCAGCCGAAGACATCCTAGAATAAGCGTCCAATGCTTTCCCAGACATAAGAGCCCCAAGGCGAACTGCCCAATCCTCTCTCGGCCAGTTTGCAGCCTCGGCGAACCTCTCAAACCTGCAAATGTATGCATCCAAGTCGTCCGTTGTTTCGACAAATACTGGAAGCTTAGGTGACCGCATACTATATTGGTCTTTCTGAGTGTCAGGTTGAATTTGTTTGGCACCATTCAAATGTTTTGCATTTTCTTCAGCAATTTTAAGATCATGTTCTTTCATTAATTTTTCATGTTCTCTTTCTTTTTGTCTTTCCTCACGTTTGGCATTCTCTGCTTCCCTTTCCTTATCAATGTTTTCATTAGCAAATTTTTGTAAGTCTGGGCCACTTAACCCTAAGTCTTTACCAATATTTATGTACTTTTCATACTTCTCCATTTTCTTCAGAGATCGAAATTACACATTCAGAGTTAACAGAAACAGTGTTGAGAAGTGACTTTCACCCCGAACGTTCCATCGATAAGACATCAATAAATTTCCCGCCTTTAATTTGAATTGATTGCTAAAAGCCCGCGGTCCTGGCAGGGTCGCCAAAATTGTCACAACTCGGCGGGAAAAGCCTACCTACTAAATTACTAACAAGTTCCAAAGAAGAACCACACGTCCGATTTTAAGTTTCTGGTGCGTGTATTTACAGTGCGGTTAATGCGAAACAGGTGAAACTGAACAACAAACGAAAGAAAGAACCCTGCAAAAAAGGGAAAATAAACTTACTTAGAATATTCCCTTGTTATTACGAAGGCTATACACTACTGCTGCCTTAAAGTCCTTTAAGTTCATAGTTTACAAAAGAAACACAAGGGGTCTACCGGCATAAGAGACGAAAAGGAAACCCACGCACGTACCTTAAGTATGAAGAGTATTTCTTTTAAATTAACTTAATTTTGTGCATACTAATATCCTACAGAGCTTAAGAACTCATAAATTTCATTGATTGATGAGCATTGCTCTTAATTTTGACAATTTCCTATTAACTTAACGCAGGTTTACAACGTTACCTGCAAGCTACATTTTAAACATAAACACTTCAGTAATACTAGATAGCCTTAATTCACCTCCACATACTACAAAAATACAATTTTAACTTACAGATTATGCCTCGGCGCGTAACCTGGTTCTTTCTAAACCAATTTGGGGTTTGATAGCCCTCAGCGGCTAAGCAAAGTCCTCGGCGACTTCCCCATTACTTGGGTGTGGCGATTGAGCCTCAGCGCTCCTGCGCCTCTTCGTTCCCCTTTCCGACTATCACATTTTCCTGGCAGTGATCGCCCAATGGCTTTCGCTTGAATGCCTTTTACGTATAAAGCAGAGGCCTTTACTTGGAAATCTATTATTTGACGTTACAGAATTACCCCGCATTAGAACCATTAGAGTATGAAATATGCAAATGAGCGTGCCTCGGTATTTCATCGAGCAACTGCCGCCGAGAGTTAACCTGATTAGCGAGATTTAAGTAATAGTTTACCACAGTCCGTGACAGTGTTTACTCTTAACGGTAGATCATCCGCCTTTCACGTGGAAGGCCCGGGTTCGATTCCCAGGTCGAGTCATACCAAATACTCTAAAAACGGAACCTACTGCCGTTGTGTGTGATGCTCCGCATAAGCAATGGGGTTGGGGAAATAAGCCAGTGAGCCGCAATTTGAAAAAGTCCGTGACCGGCTCGACTTGAACCAATAGGTTGGAAACTGGGCCGTTAAATTGTAAGTAACTAACTTGACAAGTAAATCTTTTTACCAGATGTTCAAAACAGTCCTCAACTGAAGATACTCAAGCACATGCTTAATAACCGTCCGTTGGACAATGAAAGGGAAAATAATCCCAACTTGAAAAAGTGTAGTAGACTACATTCTTCAATTATTGGCTGTTGAGAATCATGTAAAAATATTTTTCTCCCTAGTTGAAGTATACCTTACGTCAAAAAAAATTCCAAAATAAATATGAAGCAGCATGAAAACTAAATTGTGACAGTACAACTCTCATCTTCTTTGGACATTCCTGGGGCGAGATAGAAAATGTTGAAATTTATTCCCTTAAAACAAATTACAGTCTATTACGCAATAATTTGCGACTTTCTTGAAAGTTGTACAACTCACATTGTCTGCCTTGTTTGTACAACTCACATTGTCTGCCTTGTTTCCCTTTAAAACTACTAATGTTTTCATGACCTTGAACACTTCCTGTTTGCTTGCATAGCATGTTGTACAGATAGGGCTTTATCATAGGAATGTCTACTTGAAGGTGGGACTTGGACTGTTAGAATTCGTTTTTCATGTTGTTTAATATATATATTTGAATTATTTGACTTGAGGTACACTTTAAGAAATTAAGTAATTGCTTGGTTTATCTTCAATATTGAAGTCCTAAAATATCACGAAAGATATTTGAGAGAGATAGAGAGAAGAAGGCAATATCGAGATTTAGACGTTGGTTCAAAATAAGTTTATGACGATTGCTTTCGCCCTTTAAGTATACCAAACGCATGCGCATGCTGGCAAAACAGACGCCAAGGTACACTTGACATTGTGAAGTAGCCGAAAAAAGCTTTAAAAAGACGTTTTGGAATTGAAGGTTTCTCGAAACCTTTTCTTTGCCCTCCACTTTGTGAAAACGGTTAGATAGGCTTAACACACATTTCAAATGCTTAACATACCGCTTACAAACATGCTTAATTGCTAAACGTGTAGTGTTAAATTACTAAACATGTTTAAAATTTAAACGTGTTTAGAAAATGTTTAATTGCTAAAGAATTGTTTAGAGTAGATGTAAAAAAGTAACTATAGTTATACCTCCGTTGCCAGTCAAGCAGGCGAATGCAACCCAGCCGACACATGACGAAAAGATGAATCTATTGAATCCAAGCCAAAGAGCAGCAAACCAGTTTGGAAGAGGATCGGTATCACTGGATCCATACAAGGAAAATATGAGTGTGAACATTACACCTAACGAGAGTGTCCATCCAGTGAAATTCCAAATCTGTATGCAAACAAAAATAAAATCTAAATGACGTGGTGCTCAGGTGTTCAGTGAAAGATGACCTGTCGTCTTGTGAAAATGAAATAAAAATTATCAGGGATTCTGGATGACGTCACAAAAACCCTGCTCTTAACTTCGTTTGCGTGATGCTCCGCATAAGCAATGGAGTAGGGAAAACAAGCCAGTAAGCCAGAACTGAGAAAAAAGGCCGTGGCCGGCTCTACGTGAACCAACAGGTTGGACACTGGGCATTAAAACTCTATCTAACTAACTTAACTTCTTTAGCGAACTGATTCAATGCCCCGTCGATAATGCATACTTACGATACGCTATCGATGATGTGGCATCATCGATAGTGTATAGAATCTGTTCGCAATAAAAGTTATACGACAAGGGTAATCGGTGACGTCGCCATCCTAAGTCCGGCATAGATTTTATTGCATTTTCAAGAGACGGCAGGTCGTCCTCAAGCAGTGAAAATGTCTTCCAACAACCAACCGGGTTGTGGAAAGGGGCTTTCCGTCAACGGCCTTGGAATAATCACATGTATGATGCGTGCAGGAACGCACTGCATGTATACGCAACGCCCGTGTGGGTACCTTTCTACTCTGGGGCGGATTCCGTATTTTTGTTAGTAGGCACTGGATTTACTCATTTTGGAGTGTCGTCCTGCAAGGTTTCCTGGAACACTGGTACAAAACAATGCAATGAATACATTACACACTATACATAACAATATACATAAGGCAAGTCCATAAGGTACTCATTTTGTATTTAATTAGTGTCATTAATTACAGTAGTTAGGACTCAGAATACGGTCTCTGTGTCATAATATAGGCCTTTGGAAAAAGCTTGGCCTTTTTTTTTTGTTTTCAAGCTATTGGTTCAAGTCGAGCCGGACACGGCCCTTTTTCCACTTGTGGCTCACTGGCTTGTTTTCCCTACTACATTGCTTATGCGAAGCATCACGCACAACGGGTAGGTTCCATTTTTAGAGTCTTTGGTATGACTCGACCTGGGTATCGAATCGGATGTTCTACCGCTAGGACAAACACGCGGTCGAGGGAGGACTTGGGAGTGTATACTTGGTGCCACCGTACCTTCTGGATCCGCCATAGCTTTCTACAAATTATTATTTCAGGGAGGCGTTTGGGAAAATTTGATAAAGTTAATTGAGACTTGTTATAATACTGGCTTTCATAATCCTTTAGCATTTTACATGGTCATAAACCAGTCACGGGAGATTCCTACACAAGTTTCTCTCATCACCGTAGGTCATACAATATTATTTATTATGTGAGGACAACTGTCCAAACTCGATTCAGTTTCATTCAAAACAGAAAGTGTTATTTTCGTTCCAAGCCCTTATGCCTCCTACAGCGTCAACCCTAATTATTCAAATGTGGGCAAGAGGAAAATCATAGTCACTTCTGTCAAAAGTTCACTGTGACAAAATCTAAAGCCAATGAATATATTTTCAAAATGTGTAGGGGACGTTTCCCGACTGCCACCCACTACCCCTGGATTGACCTCCATGCTTACTTAGCCTATCATTCTCTTACTTAAAGTTTTAATACTGCACACTAGCCTAAAGCATGAATAACACTTAATAGAGCACAGTGCCCCTTTTTTTCATTTTCCTTGCTGATCGGGCGCCCTCTGTTATAGCGCAATTCAGAAATTCAGTCATACATTTCACATAGCGAGTCCTTAGATTTCGAAAAGTAGTGGTAACAGCAAGTGCATGGGAAAATCAAAATTGACTTGGACCATCAGCTGCGGGTGCAGGATTTCTATTAAGGGGTAATTAGGGTATACAATAAACTTCACAAAAGCCGGTCCGGGGAGGGGTATAAGGCGGTACCCTTTTTCCTTTGGAAAATTAAGAACCCTTAAAAATTTAAAAGCCCTTATGTACTCCCTGCAATGATGACGCTACCTTTTGGAGTAAAATATGTGTCAACTTAGTTTTTTAGGAATCAAAAGACATAGGCATTTGTGATGGGGCCATGCATGATCCAATGTCACCTGATTACGCCACTGAAAATGATGCTAACGCCGGCCGAGCTTGCCTGAAACACTCGTAATCCTAAAGAATGAATTTAGGGAGAAAAATGAAATTCAGACTGCCAAAAGAGTAAGGATAAAGCTGCGCTCACAGCACACTAAGAATTCGGATCGGATTCCGTTTCCGAATTTTGTGGAATGTTGTTAAAATCTTCTCCATTTCTGGTCCGAAACAGCCAAAAATATGTCAGCCAGTTCGAGTATATGATTTTGTATCTGATGCAAATGAAAATAAAACTGCCACTGACCTTTTCATGACGTCACACCGACATATATTTTTATCAGATAGTGTAGTCCGGTAAAATCTGTCTATCAATGTGACGTCATGAAATAATAAACATAAAATTAATTTTCATAGTCCGAAGGTAAAATTGATATTTTTACACAGGCAAACTTTTGGCTCTTTTCGAAACTCTCAAAAATCGGATCGGAATCCCATCTGAATTCGTTGTAGTGAGACCGCGGCTTAACTCTTTTGGGAGTGTAAATATTTACTCTAAACTTAGTTAAATGGTCACATTATTCACTCCAAAGAGTGATTTGTCAGACTAGATGGTTTAGAGAGTCCTTACCAATGGTATCTTCATCTCCCGATCCTTGACGTGGTATAGAAGGTACCCTACGAAAATACCAACCATGTAAGACTGAATGCGACACCATGGCTTAGCATATATACGGTCAGCGTCAGAAGGCTGTGTTGCTGTGCGGTTGTTAAAAGGCCTGTCAGAAATATTAAAAATGGTTAAGTAAACGCTGTTTGGGACATCGAGTAAAGAAAAATTATACTTTCCTTTTAAGTTACTTTGTGTTATTTTTTTAGTTTTTATTTTAAAATTTAAGAGTCACCAGTTTTGTTATGACTCTTGTCTAGTCTATTGAAGAAATTTATTCTTTATCCGTACAGATAACATACATTTTCAGTCTGTTAGCAACATGCAATTATTTCACTTCCTACACACTGACGGAGATTTGTCCAAAAGACTGACGTACAATTTGCGGAAATATTCAACTCATTTAACAACAGTTTGCAAGCTCTCCTGCCCCCTAAAAGATTAATTTACTGTTCCTAGGACGCACTAACACTCTAATCGAGTGAGTTCATACTTCTCAATCGATTAGATAGTGGCTAAGTTCACTCTAAGTTGTTAGGGTATACGTTTGATTATTACCAAATAAGAAATTACACACTTACAGAAAAAGAACCAAGAGATGGCATGAGCTGTACTTACTCCGGATAATTGCCAACAGGATATCCCCAATAACCAGCTACAATAGCCGTTATTAGACATGACGTCATCGCCACCCCAATGACTGATCCAATCCCAATCCTCCTCCACTTAGCTCTGCAAATAAATGAACATCCATTGCTTTCAGTTAAGTAAATGCATATTCATTAAACCATGGAAGAAATACCAGTGGTGGAGCTGCCGTGTGGTCGGGGGCGGTCGCCCCCCCCCCCCTCACGGACCAAAATCGTCTGTCGGTGCCCTTTTCAGGTTTTTAACATACTTCACTCTTGCACCATTATTGGCAAGAGACATAATTTAATAGTGTTCTTTTAAGTCCCAGATAATAAAATGCCCAAACAGATACCATTAACTTCACTATCTGCACTTTATTCTGATGAAAAGGGTCATCTGTAATAGTAATAGATTTTGTGGAAAAGTATCTTCATGCTTTATAAGCAGTAATGTATGTTCCAAACCAAGCGTGATTATCAGTTTGCAAAATACACACTGAGACTGGCATTAAATTCACCCTCCCGGCCTATAAATGCTGTAGAGGGCGCAACAATAACTGTAGCGCAAATAGCTTTCTCCTTGTTGGGGATAATTGTCAGCTAAAGGCCTGTATACACGAGCAACATTTGTAAAACATTCTCACAAAAACACTTCACCTGCAACAAACCCAAAACATGCTTGTTCTCGGTTTGTTGCACAGTGTAGAAAGAATATATACAATTTGAAAAAAATTTGAAAATGTTTTAAGAATGTTTTGAAAATAATTGAAAGGATATTTCTTTTGCAACATTTCCAAGACATTTTCAAAGCATGCGGTATACCCTGTCTACACTGTGCAACAAACCGGAAACAGCTTGTTTTGGATTTGTTGCACAGTGGATGTTTGGGAATGTTTTCGGAATGTTTTGCAAATGTTGCTCAAGTTTACAGGCCTTAAGACGATAAAAAGAGTTTAAAAAAATACCAAAATAGCTTCCACAACATTTTCAAAATCATTTGAGGAGAGCATTCTGGTTAAAATAAAAATGTTATCAATCTGATCATAGTAGTAATGGTTTAAGAGTACTAATGAGCAGTTTTCATTTTGCTTTTCTTCAAGTGACCGTTCTCATAATTAATGGCTATTTCATTCCGTAAATGCAGAGTATGATCATCTGACACTGCCAGGTAATGTCATGAAAGTGCTTCTTTCTGTATTTCCGTGGTCTCAAATACCAGAAAATTTCATCTAATAAAGTTAAGGCTACTTTTATTTCTTCTGAATTCGGTACTTAGACAACCAAGCAGACCTATTGTCTTGGGTATTTCCTTCAATGTACTTAATTAATGAGTGGTCACATAATGTAAATTATGTTAATTAATGTTTCTTCGTGTACTTATCTTGATTTCCAGTTGCCAAAAATGTGCACCTAACGGTGATTAATTTCCAAAAATTTTTCCCTTGTATGATATTGCTTTCTATTGGCTCTAGCAGGTTTAATCTTTATCTTCACAAAGCAGTCCTTTATTACGTTAAAATCTTAAATCTAGACCTGACAATAACACAAAATATAATGGCCGCCTTCTTACTAGTATGTAAAAGAGAGGGAAAGAAACATTGGCCTGTGCATGTAGGGGCAAGGGGGGAACTTTCCTTCCCCTGGGAAATTTAAAAAAAAACTTGAAAAAAGGGAATAAACAATAAAGTAAAGGACGAAGAAAAAGTAACATTAACATTTGTAAAGAGTTCACTCAGTGTTCCCCTATTTACATGTGGTGAAAAGGCTTAAGGAGTGCCATTTTTGGCGATCTGGGAGGCAATTTGGGCCAAAATGTTCTTTCGCGCCGACTCATGATGGCACGGAGCTTTTCCCCCTAAAAATATTTTTTACCCTTGAATTTTCTTCTGCGGACGCCCATGGATAGAAAATTTACTTGTTTTAATAAAAAAAACTTGCTGAGGAGGAATGGCAAAGAGGTGTCTTCTACCAGGTGAGGAAATCAAAAGGAAAGTCTGAAAAGCCATGACTAGGATCTTACTGAGACTCAGGGTATTTACTCCTTCGAAGTGCCCCTGCAGACCATTTTTGCCCCCTCTGACCGAAATCCCTAGCTCCGCCACTGAGTACTACCTCCGAGGTAGTACTTCCATGATTAAACTGTAAGATTCTAGGGTCGCACTTTATGTGTACTGGTGTCAGATTTCGTCGTTCTTAAGCTAGAAAGAATGTATATCTCACCCGTCAAAGTCATCGTATCAACTAAGGCTTAATACCTTTTAAAATGTATCATATTTGACGGTACTAAGCTAAGATGCAACCCAATTTGTAAGATGGGAAATGCATTGTTTTTAACTTAGCACCGTCAAATTCGAAACATTCCTTAAAGTACTAAGCTTGGACAGTACATATCATGATTAATTCTCTCTAAGTTACAGGTTAGAGTGAAATCTTGATTTAAAAAACCTATTTTGGAGGTTGGAAAATGAATCTTTCTTAATCCAGCCTGGAAGCTTCAAGAGCTTTCCAACTTATTTATACCTTGTACCCCAGTCACTACTGAGCTCTAAAATGTGAGAAAATTGTCTTCTTATCTGAAAAAGTTCATTGTGCAATAATGTGTGATGACATTTCAGTTTTGCATAACTAAAAGTTCACCTAATTAGTTGGGAGATACAGGGATACGTCATATGTAAAGAAAAATTCTTTTTAGTAAATAAAGTTACATTCCGGACTACTGCACGAATATGTTGATTAAATCTAAAAGGCATGGTACCCAATTGAGGAACAGGGGAAGAGGGTCATTACCCCCTCCAAGGGAAAAAGTGTCATTATTCAAGACATAATTTGGGGAAATTGTGAAATGTATTCATTCAGTTCCATTTACACCAATAACATTAAATGAGGTCGAATAAGAAAATATTCAAATATCTTCACTCAATCTTATTGAATAATTGGAATTTCCTCATGGGGTTGCACATGCATGTTTTGAAATTTGTGATTTGCAAATGTATGCGTAACATCTAAATTTGAAAGATGAAGGAATCGCACTTACCTCGAAAGAAGGATTAAAAAGATAGGAGATAGGAGAAAGAACTGCATATCATTTGCAAGGTACCATGACCATCCCATACACTGCAAGACAAGAGGGAGAGAGAAAAAAAAAGTTAGGTGGGCCGTACATCTCTGCGTAACAAGTAATTATTGCCTGTATTGACACATGTTTCACTAGTCTGCGTTATTTATACGTACCTTTTTATGTATTCTGATATATATATCTGGTGCTTTCAAACAGTTAGCCAAAAGCGAAAACTGACAATGCCAAGTGTTTATGTAGTGTGCTTTATGTCTTTCTAACTAACTATACATTCGGTAGCTGGCATCATTACTTACCCAATTTGGGTAAAAATGTATCAAACAGTTTAGCAATGTAGGACCTATTACCCAGGAATTTTACCCATGTAGAATCCTTAGTGGTATAAGACCTTTTATGGGTAGATATATAAAATCCAAGTAACTTGCACATTGGATTATTATGAGTTCTGCATAAGCCAGCCCATATGACCCAAATGGAATAGTCCTGGGACCAGTGATGGCAACTGAAATGTGTGTAAAATATGGGTAAAATGAATAATATCCCTCGTCAAAATGGGCTACCGGTGTAGGCCCCTGACGAATCTTACTCTTAAGTAAAAAATATAGATCGCCCCGTATGCGCCTAAACATGTTTACTACAGACCCTTTTCTAAATCGCAATTACACAAGATTGTTAGACATAGTTTTGGCGTGCATAATTTGCAAATATTTGTTAATGGTATTTTGTTGTTGCATGGTGCCATAGTAAAATGTCGGTACCATATGCATGGTGGCACAAAAATGCCTTCGACAAAAACTGAAGTGCGCCAAAATTCTGTCTCCCGAATCAGTTGGTAATCGCTATTTAGATAGGGTATATAGGCCTATCGGGTGGACGGTTACAGAAGAGGACCTAGTATTTACCAGATTGACACTTCCGGGGTAGGGTACGAGATTGTTGATGTATAGAAGATTTGCCCACCAATACTTGGCACACTGTTCTCGAGCACCAGAACAGAATTGTTCCTTTTCCGGCCCTGTGCCAATGTGGACCAGTAGCGATGACCAGATACCGATACAAACCATGTATAGTGGGGTGATACGCCAGAATCGATGAAATATGAGAAGAAACCAGTTTAGGTTTCCCTCATTTTTTGCTAAATGTTTCAGCGTCAGATATGTCAGCAATAGACCACTGTAAAGAACGGAAGTATTAAAAAGTTATGAAAAGAAGAAAAGAAATGTTCATTAGGCCTCATTAGACCACATGGGCGCCCGCAGGTATGGGCAAGGGGAGGGGCACTTGCCCCCCCTGGAAAATAAAAAATTTGAATAACGTATAAAAATCAAAGCAAAAACAAGTACAAAACATGTTTTTCAAGTTTCTATGCGAAAAATAGGCTTTAGAAATGCCATTTCCAGCGATCTGGGAGGCATTTTGGGCTGAAATTTTTACATGCTTTGTGTCAATTCATGGTGACTTGGAGGTTTTGCCCCCCCCCCCAGAAATTTTGCCCCCCCCCCCCGACTTTTTTTCTGCGGACGCCCATGTTAGACCAATATTACCTGGGCCAGAGAAAACTCTGCCCTCACACATTTACAAAGGTTTTTTTTACTTTTCTGGGAATGCTTTCCGATGTATTTATTTTCCAGTGAGATATAAGAGTAGTCTCTGATAGCTCACACATTTACAAAGTTTTTTCACTTTTCTGGGAATGCTTTCCGAGGTAGTTATTTACCAGCGAGGTATAAGAGTAGTCTCTGATATCTCCCTTCTCTTCCCCCAAAACGCGAGAATGAGTACCTCAGTCAAAACTGGAACAATTTAAAGAGAGAACCGCAAAAAGAAGGCCCGAATCATTCAACTTCCATCAAAAGCAAGTCCAACCTGACTGCCAATGTAGATGTTTAAATCCTCAGAATCGAAGAGATAATGTTACCGTACCCTTTTGTACATTGTATTCATGGTTTAGTTAAGGCCTGTATACTCGAGCAACATTTGTAAAACATTCTCAAAACACTTCACCCGCAACAAACCCAAAACATGCTTGTTTTCGGTTTGTTGCACAGTGTAGACAGAGTAAGTACAATTTGAAAACATTTTGAAAACGTTTTGAGAATGTTTTGAAACGAATTGACAGGATATTTCTTTTGCAACATTTTCAAAACATGCGGTATACCCTATCTACACTGTGCAAGAAACCGAAAACAGCTTGTTTTGGTTTTGTTGCACAGTGGATGTTTTGGAAATGTTTTCGAATTGTTTTGCAAATGTTGCTCGTGTATACAGGCCTTTAGTTAATCGAAGCCACAGCTTCGATTGTAGGAATTGCTCGTTCAGTCACGTGTTTTCGTGCCTTCGTAAGCGGCAGGTGCGGATGAATATTAAATCATGTTCCGTTTGGATTCATATTGCAATCCCGAGCTGTTCGTTCGTACAATGGAACAGCTGCGCAGTCATGTTAAGTTGTTCCGTAGGGGGATTTTCAACAAAGTTTAACTATTTCTATATAAGGGGATTTGCTCGAACAACTCCTGTATAGTAAGGTGGTAATGTGCAAATAAAGAAGTACTAGTTCCACATTCAAAGGTATTGTTCTGCATTGAAGGCTTCCTCTCTGGTTGAAAAAAAGGTAAATATAGTTTGAAAACAATTTATACCGTTCAGGGATTTCAAAATAAATTTCAAAGGTTGCATTTTCCAACATATGCCACTTTGTTTTGTCGGAACTGCTTCATCAAGCAACTTCGTCGACCGTACTCATTTCAATGTAAGCAAGTCCACTAACTTACGTTCATGCAGAAACGCATGCAGCTAGCTATATAGTGTACGTACTGTGTCGTTAACGTGATGGCGACAGTAACCAAGGCCAGGGAACGATCCACCAATTTTAAGGTATTCAATTTGTCGTTCATTTCATCACCCTGTATGGGTTGTTAATGGCTTCTCTATTGTATTTTCAATGTTTGAAACAAAGGAAAAGACTGTCTACCCACGGTTGTCGTAGTTCCCAGTAAAGGACTAACGTTATGCATCGACGGTCGCGTAGTTGCTCCCAATACATTTGTATAGGAAGCAATTGCGCGACTCTCCGTACATACTCTAGTCCTTTAGGCTTCACTGAGGACAAAAGTTGTCGTAGTCTTACCCAAACACAGTTACGAAGGCCTAAAGCCAAACGTTGCAAAACAAAACAACTCTAACATTAACACTTAGTCGTGTCCAAGTGCAAAAGGTGCGCTCAGCGTATATAGGCCTAGACACTGCAGATACAATCTTGGACAAAATAATTGGTTGGGACACCCTGCTCCCCCTTCTATTCCGTGTTGGTTGACCACTGTTATGCAGTTCACGGCAAAGAAACATTCTTCTTGACACAACATTGGGAGGGGAAAAGGGGGTTGCATGTTAGGCTACTTCAGGCAGTTTCATGTTAGCCTACTTCAACTAAAATTTACGGATAACATGTGAAGTGTTCCAACCGGCAACGGTTCAAGATTGTCCGAGAATTTCGCGAAGTCAGATAGGCCTAGCCTAGGTGCGCTGCCACCAGTAAGAAGTTACGCTTTGCTTATGGTTATTTGGTTATTTTATGACAGGTAAATGATATGCTGGTCATTACATGGAAGTATTTCCTGGACCGGATTTAGCTTGTGGAGTCCTGGACCCAGATTATTTTGGACCCTTTTCACAAATGTTGGGAGGGACTAGCCCTTGAACAGGGCTGTGTGTTTCGTTACATGGCCTAAGCTCATTACACTCCACATCACCCTTGAACAGGGCTGTGTGTTTCGTTACATGGCCTAAGCTCATTACACTCCACATCACAGCCCTTGCCCCGCTAACACAGGGAATCCCATCACTAGGCGACTTAGGCCAGGGTCGTCATCTCTTACGTTCACAAATTCCAATGTTTTCTCACCAAATTTTACACAGCTAGATGACCTCTGGCACCGCATCCACCTTTCTGCATAAGCTGCTCACCCAGATTCGATGTTATAATGGTGTATTTTGCCTCGAAAAATTGAACGTAACACTAACTCAATGCGCCATGTTTGCAAGCTTTCGAACGACTGAATAGAAGGTCTCGTCGTCTTCGTGATATCCACTTTGGGGTCAAAGGTCATACCAGGGGTTTCCACTTATTCAAAAAGTTTTCACACTTAGAGAAATTTTGACAACGTTTCAACAATTTCAAAAACACTTAGAAGCTTCAAATACTAACAAAAAAGAATTTTTCATATGGAATTTGCATTCATTAGGTGGAATGATCGTTAAAGTTATTGATTTGGTGAAATGGTTACAACGTTCTAGGAATGATTTTTGACTATTTGCAAATTCATGTAGAAACACTTATTGTACGATGGCTCATTCAAACGACAGAGTTTCTAACCAGAATCGAAGTGTCATTTTGCTGCAGCTGCATTTTGACCTCAGACTGTCCATGGAAGCCGATTTATTACTAACTTTTCGATTCAAAGTCACTTGCACATCATTTTGTGGTAATATAAGTTCGATGTGTGTAATATTTACCAGTTTAGAACATATTTTGTTCTGAAAGCCTAATGATGGGATTCCCTGTGTTAGCCGGGCAAGGGCTGTGATGTGGAGTGTAATGAGCTTAGGCCATGTAACGAAACACACAGCCCTGTTCAAGGGCTAGGAGGGACCTACATGAGAGGACCCTGGGACTAAGCCCAAGCAAATACCACCAAAAATGGTCTGAATACTTCAATTCTTCTGCCACATCCTTTCTTTTGAGCAAAGGGACATTAATGATATTGTCCCACTTGCTTTGCCTATTTTAATTCAGAGATATGGTTGTTTCCGGCCTACCTGCCACCTTGACGAGGTTGGGGATGAAGGCTTAGTTAAAACCAAGTCTACCATTGGTTTGGAAAGCAACTTTCAACTAAAAATGTTAAGAAACTGCTTCGGTTGAAAGAAGGCATAACAAATTTGTTACCAGTTGTAATACAACATGAAAAATACAGCCTGAGGTGCAAAATTGGCTGCAAAATGTGTTCCAAACCAACCGTACCTAACAATCTACCAAAGTTATGAAAGAAAGTCTGGCTTGCAGAGTTACTTTAACAATCTTATGGTAGATCGTGGCCCCTTCTCAATAAATTTCTCGTCTCCAACTATCAGTTTGAAAAAGAATGACTCTTCTATCCAGGAAGAGAATTATTCCACCCGTTGCGATTGTTGATTTGTGCCTCTAAACAATGCATACTTTTGGTTTGTAATGAAATTTATCCTACGGTCGCCCTTAATTTGTTAAAAATCCCCAAGAGAATAGTTGGCTTCTGGAAAAGGTCTTAAACAACCTTAGCACACTCAAAAAATTAAACGTTTTTATTGAATTCGGTCTCAAGAATGTATCTCTTGGGACCCAGACAATCTTGGACAATAACTTGTTGGGACACCCTGCTCTCCCTTCCAATGTTGACCACTGTTATGCTGTTCTGGGCAAAGAGTCATGTTCTTCTTGACGCAACATTGGGAGGGGTAAAGGGAGTTTTATGTTGGCCTACTTCAACTAAAATTGACAAATAAAATGTAAAGTGTCCCAACAGTTTTGTCCAAGATTGTAGTCTACTGCTTGTTAGGAAAGTCAAGTAAGTCTAGGGTCAATACTTTTGCATAGCGATAGGTCTGTGTCACCACCAATAGTGTATCACACAGTCTCAGGCAAAGTGTAACTAGGTACAAAGGTTTTGGGGCAACTTTACATCCAGGATGGGCAACTGATTAAAAATAATAGCTTATCGATATTGTTACATCCAGGTGAATACTTTCATTTAAACATCAGTGTTTAGTAGAATATATAATGTTACTGCTTTATCTCACATAGATCTCCCCAAACAAGTTGCAAGGAACAATGCCCCCCTTCCCCTCCCCGGCAAATGTGGGAAATATAATTCCACTTTTGTTGGGGAACCAGTTCCAACAATATGCTTCATTTTGTTTATAAGAAAGTCCCAAGTGTGTACATTTTCAAGGCTTCGATTAGTACTTGCCATGCAAGTACAATTGTCTAGTTAGATGGAGTTTTACGGCCCAGTTTCCAACCTATTGGTTCAAGTCGGGCAGGCCACGACCTTTTTTCAGTTGTGGCTCACTGGCTTGTTTTCCCTACTCCATTGCTTATGCGGAGCATCACGCACAACGACAGCAGATTCCTTTTTAGAGTCTTTGATATGACTCGACCTGGAAAGCGAACCCGGGCCTTCCGCGGGTGGATGCTCTACCGTTATACCAAACACCCGGTCGGTATTCATGGTTTAATAATTGAGCTCACAAAAGAAATAATAAAGTTCTGGAATCATCTCTTCTTTAAATTATCACTTTTAAAACGATTCGAGCCCGGCACTTCCATTGGTTATCGAAGGGGAATATGAGTTTCAAAAAAGATTTAGATTATTTTGTTTCACAATCGTTGTTAGGTGTTGAAAAATGGTGAGGGTTTCTGTCACTTGTCCTTAACCTGATCTGTCATAATTCGGTATGAAAATTACAAAAGGGTCCAAAAGTAGAAAAGTTTCACATTCGAAATTAATGGAGTAGCTCTACTTTAAAAATTTTACGGTCCGAATAAGTGAAATTTCCCTCCCTGTTCAAAGAAAAAAAAAGTAAAAAGGTGGTTCCGACTTTCCTGTCAAGCTGACTCTTTGGTATAAAGCTGGTTATAAAATCTGCCTTAAAGTAAGAAAAAAAGATGGAGTTAATTAGGTGCTTGGATGGGGTTTTACAACTCATTTTCTAACTTGGTTTAAAAAATTAAGGCACACCACGGCCTTTTTTCGAATGGTGGCTCACTGGCTTGCTTTCCGAAATTGATTATGCTGAGCACGAATCACAATGGCAGTAGGTCCAGGCGCATAACCAGGATTGCGGCATGGAAGGGGGTGGGGAGGTTGGTGTCATGAGGAGGGTTTGGGGCACGACATGAGGGAAAAGGGTAAGGATAGAAAGAACCGCTATTTTTTAGGTGTTTTTGCAGTGCAGGGTTGGGCCATGGCGGGGAGTTCTAACCCCCCAACCTGCCCCTCCCCTGTGGCTACGCCACTGAGTAGGTCTTATTTTTTACGCCTTAATTGTGACCTAGCCAGTCGAACTCCAGACCTCCCTGCCGCAAGTAGGATGCTCTAACCACTTAAGACAAGAGCAGTCGAAGGTGACGCCAAAGTGACGGATTAAGAGAAAATATAATTTAAGCACCTATATTGATTATTGCATGGCACATTATGTCCTAAGCCCAGTTTGGTTTAACATTAGGTATTTAGGTAATACACAGGTACATACGAATTATCGAACTCCCTTCAGACCCTTAGTGTCAAAGGGGCTAAAGCTCCTCTGAAAATGTTTGTTCTTCCTAGGATTTTTTTTTTTAAGTTCTGACTTTCATACTTGGAAAAGTTCACCGAAACGTCGTTATATACTTTTCTGGACGTGGGACAAACTCTTTTACCTCAGTACGAAGAATGTATCCACAGAGAAAGTGGCCTCTGTTGTAATTCGAAACCAGAATTTCCCCAAGACGTTCTCGAGCACATCGAATGGATTGTCTGAAGAATGAAAACATTGATTGAAAATAGAAATCAATTAATTAAAGGACAAACACACTCCAAACATAGACACTGCGTCAACAGGGGGAGGGGACACGTGTCCCTGGGAATCCTTGTACCCCGTCCCTCGGGTGCCCCAACTGAGATTTGTCGTTTACAAAAAAAAAAATATGTCTTGAATAGTCAGACTGTGAATATCAGATTTCGAAAGACTTTTTTTTTCGTTGGAAAGGAAGAGACGGCAATTTTCATGTTCTTTAAATGAAAATATAGCTCAATACATTTTAAAATGCCATTTTCTGCTGTCTGAGGGGCTGTTGTTTTACAAAATTTTCTGTATGCTCCAATCTGGGCCGACTTTTCTGGAACAATGAAGCATAATTACATCTTAACTTGAGAGAAAAATTGTCCATCAGTTGCTTTCCCTTTACTTCGGCTCCTCCTGTTTAAAATGTCAGTCGGATCCGCTCTTGCCTGTACATTCAACAAATGTGTTACCTGTAATGGAATCTTACTTGAAGTTACCCTTAAAGAAATTTTTAAACTAGTGTTGAGTCATAAGAATAACCGTTAAATGAAGAATACCTCACAAATACCCCAAAACCCAAGAGCTCCGAAGACTTCGCTCCCTTGATTCCCACAAAGGCTTTTCCCCTGGACACCACAAGGGGTCCAAGAGTGAGCCCCTGGACTCCACATGATAGGGTCTCCTGCGCTTTGAGGGTGTTTAGCGATGCCCCCTGCAAAATCGTTGTTCCCCCAGTTACCTTTTAGAATGTAAAGTTTCGCGACCCCAGGGAGGAATATTTTGCCTAATATTATCGAGTTCATGAAGGTTTTGTACTTCAAAATGACAAACAAGGCAAAAACATCAAGGCAACTCTCTCTTAAGAATAAATGTTCATGCATTACAATTGAAAATATAAACGAAACGAAAAATATTGATTTATAAACCAAAAATGTATAAATTTCCCAGAGCAATACTCCTTAATGAGCATTTATGCGTCTGCAAATGTGATATTATAACCCACACGTGGTGTATATTTACACAAATTTCCATATTTCAGTGATAGGTTGATGATATGCACACCACACGTGGGTGTACATATATCAGACTTTTTACAGTTCAACACTGGTTGCCATAGAGCATGCGCAGAAACATATGCTTCATGTCAGATTTTGCCCGTGAAGAGCAATATTACGATTCTGAATGTAAACGAATTAGAACTAATATTTCATGATTGTGCCGAAATGTTAGCGCATCCTATCAACTCTGCTGTCAAGCAACCGTGACGCTTTTTGTTTCTAAAATAAATTTAACATAAAGATTCTATTTTCGTACGTATAAAAGTCGCTCCCTTCTAGGATTGTTGCTTTGATGGATTTACAAATTTGAGCTATTGTATGGTAAATTAATCAGTTCATTTGTTAGAGTGCTGGTTCAGGTTTCTAGATCGGGTCCAATGCGTTAATTCCCAAGAGAGAGCCCGCAAGTACCAAAGACTAGAAAACTTGAACGAACTGCAGTTGTGAGTGATGAGCCGCATAAGCTTTCGGGAAACGATCAAGTGAACCACAACTGGAATCTGGCCTTAGCCATTGCTAAATTGGATTAGAGGAGTAGAAGCTGGGGTGTTATACTTTAACAAGCTAAACCCACTCAATTATATTCGAACAGTACTGATTAATGAAAAAATGCGTATGGTGAACCCATTAGTAATTTATTAAACTATTAGTTAAAAATTGGCAAAAATGGCTTTTGAAGTGGTAGCGGTGACTTTTGAAGTGATAAATGCATCTCTCCTTGAGGGGTGATGTCCACTAACTAGATCGTGACTCCGCAAAAAAAAAAAAAAAAAAAATCAATCAGTCGCTACCACCTTTTTAAACATTGAAAAAAACGCAGCCTCTTTAATGCATTTATCAGCAAAATTTTCACTTTTTGCTTTCCATACTGAACACGCCACCTACATTACTGTACTCGGCTTTCACCTCCTCCTCCTCAACATATACTCTGCAGGGACAACAATTGTAAGTCGAAAGCAGGACACATTAATCTAACAAATTTAATGTAACCATAGTAACAAAGGCCACACTATTTCAGCTATTCGGTCAGTCAGTCAGTCAGTCAGTCAGTGAGTCAGTGAGTCGGTGAGTCAGTCAGTCAGTCAGTCATTCAGTCAGTCAGTCAGCCAGTCAGCCAGTCAGTACGTCTCAGTTTCTAAGCAATTAGTTTAAGAGGGCCGGCTACGGTCCTTCTTCCAGTTGTGGCTCACTGAATCTTTAAGTCTTCGGTATGACACGGCCAGTAATCGAACTGAGGACCTCCAGGCCGCAGTCCATCCATTCAAAGCGTTTTTCTTGTAAGGCATTGTTTTGACGTGAGCATTCGTCCGATCGACGCTATGGCCATAGCTTATGCGCAAAGATGTGTTATTGCCACACACTCACCCCATCGATTTTAGATGAGAAGACGAATGTTTGGGCTCGGTGTTCAAGATGGCGGAATTCGATTGAATCGAATGCTCACAGAAGCAGGTTCTTTACTCTGAATATCTTCTTGGACTAAGAAAGAGCTATGATTCGGGTTATTGTCACAGCTGCGATATATACCTTCAGTCTAAGACTCAAAGCTATAAAGCGTTCACTGGTGTCACACGCCCCGCCCCTTTCTTGACTGCCAGAAAAACCTGTGTAGTACGGTAAACTAGCTGAGAAACAGCTGATATGACGAACAACGTGATGAATGTAGATATTTTGCCCGGCAATGGGCGTGGCTAAACAATTATGACGTCAAGTGAAAACGCAATGTAATGAACCTTGACTTTCGTTCAATGGCCTTTTGACAGTATTCGGCTAACATCTTCCGAAGGAAATTGAGAACGGGTGAATAAAGTTCGTCAGATGAATGCGTTCATTCGAAAGCTAATATGCATAACGAGTCTAGAAAAAGAACTGAGCACCAGAGGACTTTGACCAAACAACTTGAAATAGCTTCAACCACGAATTTACTATTCAAAATGACTAACTTTGAAATATCTTACCTAGTCTCCCGAAGAGAAGAAACTGATTCGAATGACCCCAGATGATCCAGAACATACTAATGACTCGGATACCATTGAGGGCACCCAAGTTCCCGGCCGTCTTCTCACAATTCAGGATCTTGGCACCATTGCTGACACAAGAAAACGACATGAGTATCTGGTCTAAAATGGCAGCCACTACACGGAATAAGGAAGGTATGATAGAAAATGAAATCTAATCTATACAAAGCAGCCAAGTAATGGTTCGTGGTGACGGCCATTACTGGAGATATCACACATTAATAAAACATTTTCTTTGCAATTGCAGAATGGCGATGGAAGATCAGTGCCAATGGATCAACCAGCTTCTTTGGAAGTGGATCAAATCTCAGAGTGTTCAAAATGAATGAGTTTTGGGGTAAAAACATGGAGATGACAAGGTATAGCAGGAATTAGAGGCGCCAGGGGGCATGGGAAGAATTTGCCACCAGACGGAGCCCTCTCCCAGATGTACAAGACTACAGAACCAATTATATATATGATGAGACTGAATTCATTCCCACTACGTTATATCTTAACACTTTGGATCCTCCGCGACCTTTACCCGGACCTTCACCAGGACTCTTGTGAAGGCCCCTGCAGCCACCGGCAAGAATTCACGTTTAAATCCTGGTTTCGCGCTACGCGTATTTCCCTTTGCCCTCCACTGATATCCATACAAATGTGGAAGATCATTTATATGTCTAGGGAGAAACTCAAGATCGGTTCGCTGAGAAAACCAGTTGGCGTTCCTAGTAGCGATGATTTCAATCGTAACGAACGCAACTTACAAAAGATCAATATATCATGTCAGATATTTTCCCGGTTTGGAAGACTGCTCACTATGCGTGCAATAAGCTATGAAAGTAGGATAACCGTAAAACTACATTATCCCCCCCCCCCCACAACCCGAGACAATCCGCATACTTACACGCTCCTCTCCTTCGCCAGCCCGAAGGCTGTGCTTCATCCTTCGTTACCTCAAACGCCTCGTTGTTTTTTACAGCAGCGCCATCTATTTTACCTGTGACATCCTCGTCTCCCTTTGCTTTTTGATCATCGTGTCCATTTTCCTTGTTCACTTGTACCTCATCAACGTTGTGTTCTTCAGTCTCATGCAATTGATCTTGCTTGCTGTCATCTTTCGGTTTCGCTTTCAGTTTCAATCGGCGATAAAATACATCGTAACTGGTCCCGGTCAACACGCATGCGCCAAATAGGCACAAGAGAAACCTACATGCCAGGAGAAAATAGGGTCATCTAATGAGTAATGATAACGTAATTGTATGCCTTAATTATGTATAAGTGGTCATCAAAGATATTAGTCGATCATGGTTATCAAATTTCTCCCGATGATACAATTTAGGGATAATCAGGCTGCGTAGCTGGGTATGGAAACAGCTTAGCAATATTACTAAGTAGATGAGGGAGCCATTAACACAGTGTGTTTTGACTCGAAGTGATGCTGACTGGGGTCCGGAAGCACCCCAAAAACTCTTGAAAAATTTGTGTGTACTAGAAAACGATAGACCAATACTTACAACACAAATATGGCGTCTCCTGTCCATGGAATATCTGTTATACATGTAAAGTATATACCGGCATCTATACCAACCATTGCAAGACCTCGGATAGAAGGAAGAAAAATAAAGAAAATGACGTAATTAAATTCTAAAAAAAAATCTAAAATGCTTCAACACAAAGTCTGAAAGTAAGTTGTCCCACACATGCTTACAACCTCAAGTTACTTGAGGGTGCAATCGATTCCCGTTGTCATATGCTCGGGATCAGGAGTTGGGCAAAAGGTCACCGCCAACCCCCCCCCCCCCCGAGAAAAAAAGAGTCCCGTGTAGCAATTATGTCAGTGTATTTTACGGTTCTCAGGATTAAGATGTTCAAAGTTTGAATGTTTCTGAAGCTGCTTATGCTAAAATGATGATGTGGAGTTTTGCACAGTGTTGGCATTTCTTTGATTTACCCTGTATTAACTATCTCATCAGATAGGTTAGCGGTTTTGTAACTAAAACTGAAAATTTTCAAGGGCACAATTTAAACTATCAAAGTAAACCTTAAAACATACGAATGCTACAATTGACCTTGAAATGAAGATCACAAAAACAAAGGATAACATTATATGGCATGTACCTCCCAAAACATCACAAGATTTGCATATTGAGCTCATGTTTATTCAATATTAATGGCAAATCAGAAATTTTTCGGTAAAATGCTCAAATTCTGACTGAGTTTTATGTGGCAATTACCTCTATTTTATGCTTTTTACATCGAATACACAACTTTGTCATTTTCATGTTACACGACCTTTAAAATTTTGAATTTTAAATGGAGTTATAACCAAGTGACCTTAACTGAAATAATCATCTGTAATCATGTGTAGTATCTGTTTTTATCCAGTCTAGAATGGAGCCATATACGACAGACCAATGATGTGATGGTACGAATGCCGTGGGGTTGGTCAACTGATGCCCTTCAGTGGACGCATTGCTTCTTTGGGTAGCGGTTTAAAGTTTGGTTTCGCCGAACGGCTCTTTTTCGTGAGGACTTGAGAAAATTGATGGCAGTGTTAAAGTTTAAAATTGTCAACCTTGTTATGCAACTGCGTTACATTAAATGCATATATGCTAACCAAAATAAGCAATTAGAAATATTACTTTTCTTTTTCCCTTATTAATTTCAGGGGACCGTGGTTTTCTTGAAGCGAACGAGCTTGATATCTGGCATGAGTTTCTGCATTTTTTAAAACTGATGTTACTCAAAGAGTAGTCATCAATTGAGAGTTTTAGGTAAAACTCATACTTGGTTTAACTAGTGACTGTGTTTCAGATATGAAGAACAGGAAGTTGGCGCTGTGTTGCTTAAAATCTTGAAAACTTTAAAATTCGAAAAATTGATTTTTCTGGAAGGAGATCTGAAAAAAATGGGTTCGCACTGAGGAACATGTTTTCACGGGCGCGGATTCAGACATTAAAAAAAGGGGTGGCATTACTGACTTAAGAGAAGATATGGTTGTAAGAGGGTCGCACTGATCATTTCTCTTATGTTTTATTATTGATGTTCCTAAAAAGGGAGGGCTGATGCCGTAACCCCCCCCCCTTGCCTGATTCCTACGAGCAAAATCAACCATATGTGGTTGAGGAGGGGGATGAAGGTTGTTGTGACTATATGACTATCCTGCTAATTTTTGGACTCTGAGGAAATGTAAAAAAATATTGCTGCCAGGATACACTATCCCTTCCCGACGAAAGCCATGCCTCCTGTCCCCCGCCTGGGACCAACCTTAATTTCTGACACGATTATCTACCGTATATAAAGGGGGAAAACAAAGAAAAGCAAAACTTACCATTGTTAATTAATAAATAGAGATCTTCGTTACTGCACGATGATGGAGTACAGACGCCCATGGACACGGGAAACTACAAAAAGACCGTATACAATGTTGTGAAATAAACGCAATCATACAATGAATAAGGAGCTATGGCAAATGGGTTTCGTGATTTCTAAGCTGTCCCTCTAATTCAAAGCTAAAATAAACAGCAAAAATCCTTCACCAAAATTTAGTTTGCTTAACCCTTCCAATAATCTTCTATCTTTGATCCTATAATCAGCCTAATCGAACTCCTCAAATCGCGTTCTACCTGCCTACAGTAAGTTAGATGGGATTTAACGACACACAACCTACAAAGTGGAACCAAGGAGCCAAGAAAACAAAATGTCATAATGATGAGGTAAACTTACTTTTTAAAAAAATCCTTGGTAAGTCAAGACAGTAAAAACATTGCAAATGCGGGAATCGTGTCAGAAATTTCTATAAAGTATACTATCCTTAAGTAAACCAAGAATAAGGGAGCAATCTGTCCGTTCAAATAAAGGTTTTAGGTCGGGCACGAGATGGTGTGAACAGTCAATAAGAATGTGTCTGAACTCCATATTATATATCGATGTCGTGACTAGGGGACTGAACGGTACTCACTGTCTCATGACAACGCTTAAAATGAACATTTTAAATCAAGTTTCATATCCTGTAGCTATGCAAGTAACTAAAATTTTGAATTTGTTTGGACCCCGGCTTGTCACGGTTTGTGTTTATCATGATTTGAAAAGGGCCTGGTGACAAATTTAAAAAAAAATCAAATTGAACCATCAACTTCTCACTCATGAAGCAACTATTAAGTATGTAGGATATGTGGATTGTCTAGCGTTTGACCTTTTGCCATGATAACAGGTTCGTCAAAATTATGAATTTCATTAACCAACTCTATGAGCAAATTAAATGTTGCTGAATGTCGATACCATGGGATATGCAAGTATTAGTTCCCTGCATCAATAAGAGCTCACTGTGTGATGATGTAATCACATTTTGTGCTTGGATCTCAACTCTAAAGGGCAAGAGCAGTCGTCCCAACTTGAAGCAGTGTAGTAGACTGTCCTGTTTCATGATTGGCTGTTGAGATGCATGTGACAACATTTTTCCTCTTCTAATTTGAAATTAACGTAAAATAACTGAATAGGCTACTCTGAATAAAAACATACTGACGTAAAAAAATAGCACTAAAGATACTTTCAACAGAAATAAGAAGAAAATGGTGATATTTTGCTATTGCTTCAAAGAAGGTTTGGGGGACTGCTCTTCACCCTTGTGTGAATTACAAGACATGTTAATAAACAGGCACGCAGCCAGAAATCCAGCTAAATGAAAGGAAGGGAATGAGGGTCAAGATCTCCTCGGCCGAAAATGAAAACGAGAAAGGGCTTGATTGTCCAAAATTCCTCCGAGTCGGAAAAAATGGTACTATTACAGACACCCAGTGACAGAGCAGTGAGGGAAAAGAGGTGGCATTTTCCCTCAGATTTTGACCTTCCCCAGTTGCCCCCATCAGGTCAGTTAGGAGTTGGGTTAACGAGAAATGAATAATGTTCCTTCCCTATAATTAATTTGTCATCCTGAGATATGCTACAACTTCGGAGCTTCCTTTGGTCCCTCCGGACCCCCACCTCCAGGGACAAGCGCATTGGGCTTGGTTTCACCCTGCGTTTATAAAAATTTTCCCCAACATTTTCCTTTGCCCACCCCACGACCTACCCCATTTCAACATTCTGATGCCGCCCCTGCGGACATCCGAAGCTACTTCCTCTCGGACCCCAGAGCTTTTTTTACATTTTTGGTATCGCGAACACCCTCGCGAACGTCTTCAAGTTCGTAGACTCCTTGGACTTCTTACTCTCAAAATGAAATGCAGGTAAAATGTGAGTTGTAGCCTACATGGTTGAAGCAATATTATTTTACAAGTGACAGCTCCAGATGTGGTGAATAATTTTCAGTATTTTACTATTTTAAAGTTAGCTACGAGGAACTTATTTGCATGAATGGCATTGTTTTCCTATTTGTTTTCTGACGTATGAAGTATTCGGTCTTTGTAGTGATAGACTACTATCATAGTTAACAAAGGCAGATCTACTTACCGCAACGCTCAACCCCCGTCACGTGATATGTGACATGTCACCCTTTTCTCAAAAGTTAAAACTTACACTTTCCTCCATCGGAATATAAAGTTGACAAAACTGTCCATCAAATGGTGTTCCGTTATTGACAGATTTGATCCCGTCACATAGTTCATAAATGCCATCGTACTTCAAACGATACGTAAACGGAATCCCATTCAAGTAAGGTAGCGAGGCGTACGCCGTTCTCACTGAAGAAAAGATTACACACAAAAAAGACACGTTTCCGAATAGCCTAGCTGAAAGGATTGCAGGATAGCATTTGGTAGGTGTAATATTTGTCAGATGTCACCAAAACAAATCAATAACACAATTCTATGTAATTGCTATGTGAAAAGGGGTCTATATATAAGCATATAGACCACAGTGTTTACTTGAGATAAAATTAGTTGCATAACTAACCGCTATGTGCGTAGGCTGAAAGAGCGAAGGAATACTTTGCTATTTTAAACTTACCCAGGGTAGCAAATACGAATGATTGTTTAGCTAGAGAGTGGCTTAGCATAAATCTAAAACAGTTGCGACACACGTCATAGGCGTTGGCTGGTACGGCTGTTAAAACATACCGGGAGTAGCACAGGCGAATGATTGTTTAACTAGAGAGTGCATAACAGCTGAAAGTTTAAAGACATTACGTCACATGCCGCGTTGGCTGGTACGACTATACCAAAACATACCGAGACCTAAGTATCACAGACAAATGAATGTTTAGCTATAATAGAGAGTGGTTTCGCTGAAAGTTTTAAAAAATTACATTACCCTCCACACGTCACAGTCGTACAACTTTTTAAAAGGGGTCAGTATGTGAGGGGAAGATGGTAGCATGTATGCGCACGTCGCGTGCGTATCATTGATGACAAGTAACCCTGTTCATTACGCAATAATTTCCTCTTTGAATACTGGTTATGAGGTGAAAAATTCAGTATACAGGTTTGTCAATTTCCCTACATGTGACTCCTGTAGTGATGGCTATCATGAGTTTAACCTATGCTTTTCCAATTCCTTATCTGCTAAATGGACCATTTTAAATCTCCTCTCTGGCCACAGCGGAGATATTAAAAACCCAATTCTCTCATCCAAAACACTACCAATTTTCCTATTCTTCCTTCTCAAGGACCTCCGACAATTGTCTGAAATTTATCTTCACCCAGAGACAGTCTCAGTTTATTGCTTCACGGTGAGAATAAAAAAGCTCAATGTGTATAAGCAAAACACTCTCAGTGCAGTTCATGCTGTGTAATATAAGCTTTGGTACTCTTCATTGTTTGAATTAGCTATCAATCAAAGAGCTAAGCTAATTACCCCTACAAGAATTGTAGTTTGTAGACATTACCTGATAAGACACGCCCTTCTTTGATGAGAATTGTCAAATGTTTCGATAATTACCAAGGGGGTCAAATCCTCCCTGAAATATAGCCTATAAAAATCCCTAGGATAAAGTTAAGTCTGTTTCATTATGATGAAACTTTCCTTTATACTTTTTGTTTCTTCCATCCTTAACTGCCTGAATACCTCTCATCGCTTCAAGGAGGATATGACGCTTATTACACTTGATATAGTCAGGTGTTACATCTGAAGTTGGTTGGCAGTAACATATATATTTAAATACACAAAAAGGTACGTGACATTTTGGCTTAGCTAGCTAGCAGTTCAGTCAAGTATGTTTT
The DNA here is from genome assembly GCA_037179385.1 of Holothuria scabra. Lineage (NCBI taxonomy): Eukaryota > Metazoa > Echinodermata > Holothuroidea > Aspidochirotida > Holothuriidae > Holothuria > Holothuria scabra. The sequence continues at coordinate 2,511,460 of CM074199.1, forward strand.
AAAAAGTTGCACGCAGGTCACAGATTATCATGCTACAAACTCAGATAGTATCTGAGTTTGTTACCAGTTTCACCCTACACCGCCTCTCATCAACTGGGGTGTCCATGTTGCTTTCTCGAGAAATAACGTAACAGCATATCCAATTTTAAGTTCCTCTTTGTCTTTCATCCTGAAAATGAGCATTCTTTTACATAACATGAGGACTAAACAACTCCAAAGATGCGTCTATAGCTATATGGCCATCTGAACTGTAAGAAGTGAAAAAGTTATAACCTAAATCTGTTAAAGCCTTCAATTGTTCCCTCGAGGAATTCAGGACGGGGAGTTTTGTTATTGTTAGAGCACCCGATTCTCACCGTAGAAGTCCGCAGTTAGTTTGTTTGTTTGTTTGCTTGTTTGTTTGCTTGATTCATTTACTGTCAACAAACAAAATGATCAACTAAATTTTACAAGACAATTCCATAAATTTGGAATTAGGAGGGGTATAAGAAACAAGTTTATTAAGTTTATTAAACCAGGATGTAAGGAATATGTTGCCTGCATGATGCGATCCACTCCAACAAATCAAATCACCTGGGGGAACTCAAGGACCCTCCCAGACACCCGAGTAATATAATCTATGAACGGTCGTCAGCTTGACAATTGCTCTATTCAGCCATTGGCCTATAGTTCTGGTTAGTTGATTGCTCTACCCGAAATGTTAGCAAGGATTTTCGTTAGGGAGGAGATGACAAGGTATTGAACGGATTATTCTAGGTATATGTGACACCATGTGAAAATCCACTCCACAATGCGTACAACCAAAACTTTACGCATATTGGCTTGTCGTTTGGTATTTTACAAGTTGGGCTGCAATTTGTTCTCAATGTTGGGGGCCATTACCCTATTTTCCAAAAAATTAAATTTTTAACAACCTGAGCTGCGATTTGTTCTTAATGTTGCCAGTTAGGGGCCTTTACCCTATTTTTCAAAAAGATAAAATGATTGGGTATTTGAAACATCAAAGCCAATGGATGATTTCTCACTTTTGAGGGGGGGGGGGGCATGTCCCGGCCCTCTGTCCACGGGCTCGCACTCCAAGCATGTAATACTTACTTCTTAAAGCATATTCCTTGGAATCTATCAAATCTTCAACGAACTTCTCAACGTCTTTTGTACACACCTCTGAAGGTTGCAATACTTCTGCTCCAGACGAGGGAATTCCATAAAAACTGCTACCTTCATCAAGGACATCAGACGAATCTGATGCTTGCAGGAATGAGAGGATGGCATTAATAATGTCCATTTCTGACAAATCTCCAAATATGGGAGAAGCAAGCAGTGACATTATCTGATCTCGATCGAAATCATTTTCAGCCGTGTCTTGAAAACCTTCTTTTTCTTCATCTAAAGCGGCCACAACATTATTCCCCTCTACGTTCCCTTGCCCGAAACAACAACAAGAACATATCCCCACCACTAACAGTAAAGTCCTTGGCAATAAAAAGTACATTTTACTTATTAAAAAAATCAGCGATGGAAGACAACACTCTTCTCCAAGAATATTCTCCGCCCTTCTTCAGTCCCTATGCCGTCCAAACAGAACGTCGAACAGCTCCTTACTTGCACAACTGACAAAACCTGATCAATGGATAATAGCGGTAACACCGAGACTGCTGATCACACAACTCGCACTCAAGGTTCTCGAGAAAGTGGTAGTCACAGTTCTAGTTTTAGCCTTAAGAAAGAAATCCAAATTTTACAGTCACCTGAGGGGCGCTGTCTGCATGCATAAGAAAGTTGTCACTGGCGAAAAATGCCCTCCTTCAAACAAGTTTGTCGAAGAATATTAGAACCAACTGTCCCACAGATACTCGGACCATCTTGCAACAGACACTCCCTGCTTGGACTGATACAGTCGCGGTTTAACTCAGACTGGGTTGGTGATGACTTTATTATTAGAGAATATACTTTGAAGTGCTCCCAGTTAACTTTGGTCGTTGCAAGCTAGGTCAACTGTGCAATGCATGTAAAGACATTCATGCATGGACAGTTAAATGGAATACGGTACTTGTTCACACAACATCCGTCCAGGGACGTTTTCTTTATCCTACATGACCTCAAAGAAATCGCTTCGTCACGAAGAGCACTTGACCGAAACCAACAATTCTTCAGTCTCGATCATGTAAGATCGTTTTCCGGAATGAGATATATAATCTTTAGAAAGTTCAAAAGAAAAATTCGCCAACGCTTACCAAGAGAAGAACTAAGTATAGATGAAGTAGTTTTCAAAATTAGACAAGTATGTAACCAATTAATATTTTCCCCGAGGTTCTCAACTTTTCTGACGAAGAACCAAGCACAGAAACAAAACGATTTCTCCCTCGGGAGTAATCAATTAAACAGCGCTTGTGCTTCAGACCAGGGATTTGTTGGTGGATGGGGAGTCAAAGTAAATCTTCCTAAAGCCGGAACCCTTGACCGTGTCTCGGTTTGGATTATTCTACCAGCAATCAACCCACACGAACGAGAGCGCACACGTGTACACACACAAATAAACACGCACATATAAGCGTTTGCGGCGCCTATCGGGGACACGCTCAATTCATTCCTAGTGAACCGTGGATAACCACAAGTTTCACCCCAGGGAACTGTGATTCAAAAAAATTTACATACACATATACACATGAATTGAAACATGTAACATGGAAAAGGGGATGTACCTCAGATCAATTTGTTGTAAAGCTTCAGGCACTTATTTGGCACCCCACTTTGCATTTTTTTGGACATTGAAAAACCGGGGATATCAATAGTGCATATGGAACTCACACAGACAAGTATACACAAAAGGAGATGGCGCGTTATACATTAGGTGTTGTTACTTTTATAGGTATCAAATAGACGTTTTTGGAATCCTTGAAGTGATTTGAAGTCATCCGTTTATACCACACAATATTTTTGCTATTTTCCCTGATGTTCTGTAATATGTTGCAATTATTGGGGGCAACACCATATGTCTGTCCCCCTATATTTTCATTGGGGGCAATTGTCACCTGAATCTTAAGATCCCGATCTCTGCGTAATGATCCTTTTGTCATGTCTTGCCTCCGTTCTTGATTGAAAGGGATACCATATGCCACATATGATCCTAACCGAAATGCTGATAAAGTGTCACCAAATATCTTCCATTCGTTCTTGCAAACTTAACCAACCGCTATTAGCATCCCCTCACAGTGATACTGAGATTTAACACACTGCCAACAACATCTGTTATTTTGCTGCATTTGCAAAACAATTGACGCACCACAAGTTATGTTTAAACGAGATGAATAGAATGTCTGTATAGGCTTATTCATATTGAAATAGGCATTAGACGGGTCCCAGTTGTTGAAAGAGTAAACATTGAAAAGTGAGAAGGAGGTCAAAATCCTGTCATCTGGCTTTCCGTGCATTTTAATATATACAAAAACAGCACGCAGAGAAACAGTGCAAAATTATTTTCAACATTATGGGTGCTAACGTTACTAAACAGATGAACATATCGTAAGATATTCGGTCAGCTGTTCAGTGAGCCAGCCAGTCAGCCAGCCAGTCAGTCAGTCAGTCAGTCAGTCAGTCAGTCAGTCAGTCAGTCAGTCAGCCATTCAAGCCAGTTAGCCAGTCATTCATTCCTTCCGTCAGTCAGCCAGTCATACAGTCAGTCAGTCAGTCAGTCAAACAGGCATTGACTAGTCAGTCAATGGGTCAGTCATTCTGTCATTCAGTCAGCTAGTGGGTCAGTCACTCAGTCAGCAGTTATTGACAATAAAGCATCCAACTGTTATGTAATAAATCCATCGCGTGAGACAAGCTCTCAGCCAGTTGTGCATTTTGACCCTAGTTCATCTGGGTGTAAAAATATGCCTAGCTGGCATCTTAATTGCATATTGCTTTAAGAATTTTCAAAGCACTTTAATCTTTCTTCTATGATGCCTCTCGGTACATTTATTTCTCATTGCATTCGATTTTTTTGTGATGTTAATGCTGCAGCTCGGAATTTTTAGTATCATTGTTTGCTATACCCTACATATGGTGTAGGGTGATTCTAGATCTACTGGAAGTGATGTTTAAACATTCCAACAATGTCAAATCTCAAGGACAAATAGGGCATTCAATTGTAAGCTGGCAAACTGCGGGAATCTAAGACAATGTGCTTAAATAAGGGGACTGAAAGTGTACCTCAAGTCAAAAAATTCAAAAATATATATTACAGACCATGAAAAGTAAGTTCCAAGATTTCAACTCCCATCTTCAGAGGACGTTGCTAAGCTGAGATATAAAATTTTGAAGTTAATTCGCTCAATTTTAAAAAGGTTTATTGCGAATAATTTAATTTTCTTTTTTGGGGGGAGGAAAGTTATTAAGGTGCGATAGCACCATTACCCTTATATGGTGATGTAATTAATTAAGCCCTCTTGTGCCACATGCTATGCAAGCAAACAGGGAGTGTTCAAGGTCATCAAATATTACTAATTTTAAAGGAAAGGAAAGCTGGTAATGTGAGTTGTACAACAAGAGAGTCACATATTTCGCAATGGACTAATTTGCTTTTTAGTCAATGAACTTTAAGATTTTATATCTCGGCTAAAGAATGTCCTGTGAAGACGGATGGTAATTGGACTGGTATATATATATATTTATATATACATATATATATATATAAATATATATATATATATAAGGTCGAAATGCTGCGGAGCACTGTTGAAATGTGTAGGTCGAAAAGAGGTAGTAAAAAGTGCTTAAAAGTTTGCGGAAAACTCCACGACGTTTCGGGTATAAACCCTTCATCAGGCGGCAAAAACCAAACTGAACAACCAACAGTAACAATTTGACACGACAAACATCAAATCCGAAGCGATCGCTGTAAAAACAGAACCGGACGAAAGTGACTGTCAGCAAACATGAGTGCGAATGATGAAACACAAATCAAAAAAAGAAAAAGATGGTCCTGGATGAAAAAGTGCACGTACAAAACGAACATGGTCGGAAAAAAAGGAGAAAAAAGTAGATAAAAACTAGATCCGGAAAAAAAATGAATAATTAGGACTACACAGTAAAAAGAGAGCACGAACGGGTAAATGTAAAAGGAGTAAAAACTGGCTCAAGAAGGGGTGAATATTACAAAAGGTCAATTCTAACGTTAAGGCCGTGTGGAGAGTCATGAGGCTAGGTACTCTCGCTCCACACGTAAATCCAGGATAGGAATAAACTTTGTATCATGGAAAAAATTGTTATCTTAAATTCCTTCAAAATAATTTTATACTTCCCCCTTACTCCGACTTCAAAGAGAAAGGGAAAGGAAGAGAAACATAGAAACTAATAATTATAAAAAACATACACGCACTTACAATAAGAAAGCCATACACACACATCAACAAATTACACCAATCCTATTAAAGTAGCGCTTACTTTTGATTACAATATAAGCTACTTTTATTGCAGTAGTTTAAACTCCACAGATAATTTAAAGGGTGTCAAGAGGAAACAACCTTCAATTAATTTTAATTACCGTAAAATTGCAGTGGTAGGAAAGGTTGCTCAATGTAATGTTCACACACTGCTTTGTGTGTAGTAAGTGTGGATCTCACAAACTCATCATCACTTACTTACCAACTAGCATTAAGATATTGTCCAAATTAAGAAGAAGTTCAGATATTTCGAAAAATATGTAGAGATCCATTAATTATCTTAGTTGTAGATCGGACAGGTGTTAGTACCACATTTGAAAATGACAGAAGATATAAATACAACGCTATCATTTAAAATGAGTGAATGGACACATCTTGGTGTAATAGAAGTTTGATTAACCGATAAATGTGCATGGTTTTGCTATTAGAGCTATACCTATCAGTTTCCACGTTTCTTCAGCACGTCTCTTAATCAGCAGTGGCAATGCCAGTTGCCCCCACGTTAGATCAGTATGGAGTTGGGTCAATCGAAAATGAACATAATATACAAGTTGCGTTCTGTTCGCTCTGTGGGTGAAAACTTTTTCAACCAATGTCTTACTTTGGGATTCTAGTTTGTCTCTCACAATTTGACTTTCCCACGTTGCAGCACTGCTCTAATTGATGTGCTGGACGACACTGGCTATGTTCATAGAACGTGTGTTCTGGATATGAGCGCAAGATAACAACTTAGTAACTTAATAAGTTGTTGTACATAAACCACTGGCAATCAAAACAGAGGCGCGCATTAAGGTGAAATCAGTGAAATTTTGCTTCAGTATATAAGTAAAAGGCTACTGCAGGGTCTGCGAGATTACGAAGAGCCCATGTATGTCCGTAGTGGAAGAACACTTTGGCTAAAGCTTGTCTCATATACTCGGTTATCCAAGGCGCTATTATGGAGTATTAGTGAACGCTAAAGCAATCTCAGTTGACACAGTAAGTCTGTCTGTCTCCTTGTGATTTTCCTTGACAGAAAGGTCCTTTCTCGAGTTATGAGGACCTGGCTTGCAGTGACGAATACTATAGAATACACTATATTGTGTAACAATATATAGGCGTTAATAGATTAACACATGCGAATGATTAACGAAACATTGTTCACATTTTGTAAGTTATGTATTGCGACTTCTACAGTTCTTGACAGTTTGTTCGTTGCATGTCCATGGTATCATGAACGGCATCACGATCAAACATAATACAGCGTTGAAAGCAAACACATACCTAGCTGATCCCAATGTGTCATGGAGAAAACCTGGAAAAGGGAATGAAAGATTCGCTTAGTTTCTGTCATTGAGGTAAGGATATCACCTGTGACATTCTAACTCGAAAAAGGCGTCTCATTACAACGTCATCTGCACCTACTCTTCCGCTGCGTTCACAATAGATATTAAGAAAAGTTTACCCTACATGTGGATAAAAATTTAGTTTAAAATTACTAAGTAACAAAATATATATATATATATATATATATATATATATGTATAAATATATATATATATATATATATATATATATATATATATATATATATATATATATATATATATATATATATATATATATATATATGTATAAATATATATATATAGCGGGAGGTCCCGAGTTCGGATCCCGGTGGAGTCAACATCGTTTTTTCACCTCAGCCAGATTTTCAAGCTTTACCAATTTGATTTATATATATATATATATATATATATATATATATATATATATATATATATATATATATATATGCCTAAATCCTACCTTAGGTGGACACAAAGTCGTCTAAAACCGCACTTTAGGTGAAAATCATACTTTAGGCAGACATTTTGGAGTCCAGCTAATGTTTGCATCATAATTTGTCCCCTTGTGCTCATGCTAGTTAAAAAATTTCGATACCTATGAAATAGTTGTATAGCCCTTCGCATTGGGTTACTGTGTGAAAACCGTACACAAAACGCACTGCGTATAGTACACCACTAGAATATTAGTTATATTGTTAAAAATGTCCTGTAAGGGACACGCCCGTTTTAAATATTAAAGTACATATAACATGTAATATTTTGTTTATTTAATTTAATGTTCTACATAGGCAATTTACTTAACAGACAAATACTACAGGTAATGACCGTTATGCAAGACTCTTATGGTATTGTAATTATAAATTATAATATAATTATAAATAAATTATAATATAATTATACTCGTATATGCAAATATATGCAAATATGTGAATTTAATATGTGTCCTTCTAAGGTGTCATTTTAACGAATGTCCGCCTAAGGTATGATTTAGTGGTTTATATATATATATATATATATATATATATATATATATATATATATATATATTGACATTGTCTTATTTAAGATGATTCAAACTCAATTCTAATCACCCATCTGTTACTTAAATTCTTAAATCCGAAAACATATGGATGCTAAAACTGTCAATACATACCCCACGGCCTAAACAAAGACCTTGGTGTTTTGAGCGACATCCCTTCTGTGGTTTACAGGGAAGCCGGTACTGTATAACATTTTCGATAGGATTTCTTTTTTTTTCGTTTATTGTTGCTTCTATATTTTTCTTCACTCCGCATTGACGCTGATGACGAAAACAGGTGTCTTTAAAATATGCGTTTCCCTCATCCTGTATGTGCTCTAATATTGTCATATTTGTGGTGTTTTCTACTTATCATTTATTCTACATATATATATGTATATAAATATATATATATGTATATGTATATATATATGTATATGTATATATATATATTAATATATATATATATATATATATATATATATATATATATATATATATATATATATATATATATATATATATATATAGTCCAAAAAGACCCATCATATCAGGCACTTCAGATAAAGTAAAACAAAAACCCAACGCTCGAGGATTCAGTTTAATTTTTAATATATATATATAGTAGGTCGAAGTTGGTAGATTGAAGTTTTATTATTCATCCCGCTTGGGAATACCATGGTAACAAGGAGAGGAGATTCATTGCGGGGTATTTATAGCCTGTTGTCGCTTCTGTGAATCACGAGCTGTTCTAGCGTAGTGGTCATAGACTCTGCCCGGAAAGCGGAGGACGGTGGGTTCGGTTCCCCGTGCGGCTCAACTTTTCTCTCTGGTGTTTTACTTTAACCTTTCCTTCTTTGATAAGAGTTTATACTCTATCTTGGATCGGTATAAAATTCTTGATCGAATGTATTACTACAACACTTTCGACCTCTATATATATATATATATATATATATATATATATTTCACTAATTCGGCACTTAAGGGGAAAGTTGTTGTTGAAAAGTCGACCTAAAGGGGAAAAATTTTTTGGGGCGAAATATAAGTTTCTCCTTAACGTTTCTACAAACTTTTTCTATAGGAATACGTAAACGGACAAGGACGCCCTCCTAGATTTACAAAGTAAATGCAATTACTTCAAAGTTGTCAAATTTACGGACACCTAGCTGTTAACGCGAACGGATGGCTGGCCATTGAAATAACGTTGTTTATATTTTTAGACGTTAGGGCGAATTCTTTTCCTTATGTATTTTATTGTTATTTTTTCGCCCTATGTACGCGCAGATATAACAATTTCCCCCTAAGGTGGGAATTAGAGTTATATATATATATATATATATATATATATATATATATATATATATATATATATATATATATAAATGTATATATATATAAATGTATATATATAGATGTATATATATATAGATGTATATATATAGATATATATATATATATATATATACATACATATATTTATATATATATATATAAATCAAATTGGTAAAGCTGGAAAATCTGGCTGAGGTGAAAAAACGATGTTGACTCCACCGGGATTCGAACTCGGGACCTCCCGCTTTCTAGTGCGGACGCTCTAACCACTGAGCCATGAAGCCAAGTTGGTTTGGCCTTTGTTCAAATAACAGATGAAGCAACTCGCAATTCACCTCCTGAGCAGGCGCCTAATTTATGTAATATATATATACATATTTATGTAATACATAACCGCAATAGTAAAAATTAATAATGTCAACCAGGCAATGGTAAAGTGCTCAACCCTGTGAAGGAAGCTGTAATATTGAAAAGGTTGCAATAAGTTCTTACATCATAGCTTTTCAGAACTGTTTCGAAAGGGCCAATAATGTAGGTTCTCACTCCTCAGAAGCCTGAAGTAGAATGATGTCAATAACGTTGAATACGTATGTGTTCGCTGCTTTTGAACGTGTCCGTTTTAAAGCACGTGTTCGTTGTAAACAGACAAGAACGGTGTACAACGAGCCAAGATACATTACCTATTAGAATAATTACACAGTAGATGTTTGTTCCTGTGTCTACAAGAGCTTATCAGTTCGTTTCTCTTATTTAGGGCTGCTAAAGAAGGTTTGAGTATAATGAAGAACTTTTCTTCCAGACAGAGATTACAAGTTTTAGATGATGTGGAGTATGCAGTTGGGTTTCTGTTGTCTTTGTGTTTAAAGCTAGACTTGTGGGCGGTGTATCTTGATTTGAATGTGTTCTCTGTTCGACCAATGTATGTTTCTTCGTTGTGGTTGTCGTGGAGTGTTACAGTTGCTTGGTACACAATGTTGTTCGTGAGGCAGTTGCCTTCCAATGGGCACTCGCTTTGTTTTCTGCAATTGCAGTTGCTTCGCGTTGATGGTTGTACTTCCTGTTTCGCCAGTATGTGTTGTAAAACCTTCCATGATACAGGTAAGCAAACTTAAAAGACTAAAGGTATACTGTTATGTCCCACTAAAATCAGACCATCACTTGACCGTTCGTTCTCCTCTATACATCAGCTGTGATAATTAATATTGCAATAAGCTCTCCATGTTGCAGCAAGAAATGAGTGTATAGGCTGAAAAGATCAACAATTAACCAACCACCCATTGTTCACTGCACTAGAAGGACACAATCAAAATCAGAACAAAAATCTTAGGAATGTCCAAGTCATGCCAAAGTAGAGAACATGTATGTTTTAAAATTCTGTTTCTAGCGCCCGGTTTGTTATCCACTCTTTTCCAAAAACTAGAATGTTTTTTGTAGTTTGTTGTAATTTTTGAATCGTTTTATGCATTAATATTTTTGTTTGAAGATATGTTTTTGTTAACATTACCTTTTATCTCAATAGATCTTTCATTTTATACTTTAATGTTTTTAGATGCATTTTATTACTCCTTTTCATAAATCTAACATTTAAGCCCTGGCCACACTACAGCATATTCGGATCGGATTTCTATCCGATTTTTGTAGATTTAGTTAAAATCTTCTCTATTTTCTGGTTTAAAAGGATCCCAAATTCTCCAATCTTTGTAAGTAGATATGATTTGTATCCAACAACGAAAATTAAATTTGTACCAATTATTTTGTGACGTCACATCGACGGACAGCTTTTATCGGACTACGCGTGTTTAATGAAAGCTCTCTGTTGGTGTAACGTCACGAAAAGTCAGTAAGCATTTCATTTCCAAATTCATTTGATGTAAGTCGTATTTTTTTACAAGTTAAAATTTTTCGTTCTTTCTTACCAGAGATAGAAAAGATTTAATTAAAACTCACAAAAATCGGATCGCAACCCGAACTTTTTGTGGTGTGACCACGGCTTTAGACCACATTAAAGAAATAAAATGAACTATTGAGGAAGATAAAGTGTTTTACCTGAAAACAAACCCGACAGCTGTATTGCAAATCCTTCTATCAACATCAAAGTAGACGTGGCGAAGGGAAAGTGATATTTACATAGCATAACTGGTGCAATCCCATACAATGTAGCGGAAGATAAACCGAGGCTAAGTCCACTGATGAATGTCGATGCAGCAATCATAAAATACTTCTTCATAAAAATGACAGCAAGCATCGACAGGGCGACTGATAAAAATGGGTAGCAACATACTTGTATGTTGACTTTGTTAAAGTAAAACAAAACAATACCTAAAAGCCTTCCTAGGAACCCGCCGACTCCACCGACGGCAGAAAGAAACACAGCTTGACCATTTGGTAGGCCAAGGGAAGTTCCTAACGAAAGAAGAAAAATGAACCACGAAGTGTAAATATACATTGAAGCACTGGAAAAGATGACCAAGTATATAAAGTTAATGTGATGGTAGAAAGGCAAAAACAATGGACACCACTTTTCCAGAAAAATAAGCTTTCCCGATTCACTAGTCTCTTTCTCCAAATTTGGATTCGTTACTTCGTCTTCAACGGAAATATTTTCATCCATCAACTCCATGTTGGTCTTCTCTGGGTTTGTGGTTCCGTAACCGAATGGGATTAGATTAAACATCACCCCACCAAGGATTATCAAGGAATTTTCCAAACCATATTCAACTTTGAGCATGTTCAGTACAAAAGGAAGCGAAGCCATTCCTATAAAACGGAATAGTGATACGGCGCTACTAATTGTGGGAAAACTTTGCGGAAAATGCTCTTTGAGACAGAGATATGACGGTAGGGCTTGTAATCCGAATCCGATTCCTGGAGAGCAATTAGTGGAAGAAAAAGGAAATCATATAGTATGCTTTCAATGACGTCACAAACCCCTTTGCTATTGACGAGCAAAACAAAATCTATTAAAGTAAGCATTTATTGTATCTAGCTGGAAAGCAGCTGAGGACAGATGTATGAGGGTTGCACTAAATCCTTCTGTAAATTTTTTTGCCCGGCAGTGGGGGTGACTTACCGATTGTGACGTAACGTGAAACACCCTATAGATGAATAGAACACATTTAAGTGCCCAATCATTCGTGAACAGGCTTTCATGAATATTCATTCACCTTTGTGTCTAATATATCATTATTGTGCTGTTACTTAATCCGTGCATTATTTGACCATTCAGGAATCTTCTTACGTTTTACACCATGATGGAAAATTTGGGTTTTCTTCCGAACGAGAGAAGCTTGCATATTGATTTAATTGGTTGATCAACTGAATGCACCGATGATTGACATTTAATAGATATCACCTGTACTAATGTCAAGGTAGATATTTCCAAGACTGTTAAATAGAACATTCTTTTATTGAAACTGGGTGCAACATGAGAACGTAAAATGAAGTGTCTTAGGAAACACTGTGAAACCTTTACACTAGATCGGAAAGCTTTGGGCACATATAATATACTATCAATATATATTTGGTGAAACATTGAATTCAAAACAAAATTTTCTTTTTTGTTTTATTTCCGTCCAAAGAAGGAAATGGACATATTTCCTCTCAAATCATTTTATTTAACTTAATTTGTGTGAATCAGTAACAGACTTAGGCCTTAAGGTGAAACGGAAGGACGTTACAAACTTCCATAAACAGACAGTGGTTACTGTCTATTACGTTTACTCTCCTGAAAATATGAGAATGATGACAAATTGCAGTTAACCGCTGCAGTTGTACAGTTGCTGTTAAGCGTTTCATTTTGATCTTGGGTCTATCTGCAAAATGATCTGCTAAAACAACTGAAACATTCCGTCTGGTGACAATCGTGATGGCGTATTCATTGTTGTTCATCCAAAATGGTAAATGTATAAAGAAAAGTGTTTTTAATGTATTCAGATACCTACGAAAGTACCTGATAAACAGTATGTGGCAAAGATGTGCCAGATTTCGTTAGCATATAGACCGGTTAAGACGTAACTAAATCCAACCAAGAATCCTCCTGTGACACCTAGTTGTCTGTGACTGAAATGCTGCATAAGTTCATGGGTAAGAGGGGCTGAGGAAGGAGAACAGAATGAAAATTTATTTAAAGGCAACACAGTTTGTATGCATTATAATCGTTAACCATTTACCACATAACATTTTGGCTCACAGAAAATGCTTGAAAAAAAACTACTCATACCAAAGTTTTAACCTAAATCTTTTTGACGAAATGTTCACTTACTGAAGGTGTCTTTCATAATTGGTATGATGGAATTCAAGCCTACGAATTAAAACAGGAATGCTCCTCCAATCTTACACCTCACGTGTTCTTATTAAGACATTATCGAAACCTATTTAGGAACTTCCTTTGAGACTGTATGTCGGCAAGGAAAACTATTTCTTTTACTCTCATTTTGGGGGACAATTTCTCATAGCCAGTGGATAACAGCTACCATGGCCGGCCCGGCTTAAACCATTTGGTTAAAAAAGGGACTGCAAATTTACCTAACCGTATCTGATCTAACCAAACGTAACCTTACCTAACCTATCACTGTGAACACAATTCAGTCAAGTGATGTCTGAATTGACTAATCACGTTAGTCACTCATATTTGATTAGTGTATGGTGATATCTGTATTACTTTACTAATTTCAGAGTAACGGAGTTGCGAAAATCAGTCAAAACTTTGTCAAGAACGCTTAGAAACTAATTCAACTGGGTCAAATATTTGTCAAATATTAGTCAATGTCCTTGACTAACGTGATTAGTCGATTCAGGCACCCTTTGACTAAGTTGTTTTTACAGTTATAACAACTCCAGGCCTTGAAAACCTGCTACTATCAAGCGGAATATGACGCCAATATATGGCTACCGTTCAAAGTGATCGACTGCATGGTCATGTGGTTTGAGCATCCGACTTGCAGCCTCTTGATCTGGAGTTCGAGTCCTGGTGGAGTCATACCGAAGACTTTAAAAATGGAACCTACTGCCATTGTGCCTGGTGCTCAGCATAAACAATGAAGTAGATAAAGCAAGACAGTGAGACACAACCGGGAAAAAGGCCTTGGCCGGCTCAACATGAACCAATTAGTTGGAAACTGGGAAATAAAATAGGTAGAAGTCGTGTGGGACCGTGTAACATATTCCAGTGAATCCATGAGCTTTTTTATTTTCCCGGCGATTTGCAAGATGTTACTGAAATGTTTCCTTCATCAAGTGTGGTACAAATTAACAACGGTAACGAAAATCGCCTTCACACGAGCATCAACTTTGTCTCATGTATCCGGTAAACTAGGCACATATGATAAGTGGAAGCAAATCATGAGATTTAGAAACCTGCCAACCACATACCTACCGAGTTAACACGACCAGTGGCGGAGCGAACATATGGTCAGGACGGAGACCTCGGTGGACCGATATTGCCGACCGTTTTTACGTTTCTAACATCTACGCCTAAAGCGTTTTTGCAGGTCCCCCCTTTGACCAAAATCCCTAGCTCCGCCAGTGATCCTGACAGGGACTCTTTATTCAGTAATAAGGATCAATTGCCAAATACAATGTAAAATCACACAAAGATAAATAAAGGTAGGGGAATGATTGTTTTGCCAGCTGAAGCGAACAATCTTCCTGTTCGCTTATGGAAGAAAGTAAGTCGATAAATCATGTTTGAAAAATTCAAATGGGCATATCCCGCGATCTGGAACTTTTTCAAATTCCCTGTCTTCAGCCCCTTTGCTTTTAAATACCCAAAGTCATACACTAGGTAAAAAGAGCTTTTGATAGCAATATAACCAATTATATTCAGGTGGTCGGGCTGATATTTCAACTTGCTGCAGCAGGACATATACACTCTAAAACACTATTTGTTCAACTATGCACCGACCCAAGCTGTGGTCAACTACAGCCATTTCTAATGTTACCGATTTAGGGTCAAATTTTACCTTGCATTGGTCAACGGTGACCATAGCAAGTATACTATATTTTGAGTCGGCGCATAGTTGACCAAATCAAGTGTTACATTGACCATAGTGTTTTTAGAGTGTTTATTACCGTAATGGTACTTAATTAGAAACAATTGATATTACATTGGTAACACTTTTACAAAATGATTGAAAGTAACATGGAATGTTCAAATAAAATTGTGCAATCCTACTCACCAATTAAATAGTACAATCCGTTTTGTAGCGCAAACGCCCAAGCTACCAAAACGTGGTTCGAGTTGAGTTTCACAACAAGTTCGTCCAAAATGACTCCATTCGCTTTAAACGAACCACCAATCAAATACAGACGTATGCAACATGCGGAAAAAACTATCCATCTTCGTGAATTTCCAAATTTCAACCTTTTTAAAGAAAGAAAAGATGTGATGAATCATGAAAGTAAAATGCTTTAGGCACGCATCTTAGGAGCAGGTAAGAAATATTGGACTTTGGGGTTAAAGGGACACCCACTCACACACATACACACAAAAAGAGAAAAGACGTTTAGATAGCGGGATACATCCAGTTCGCCAATGCATGGTTTACTATAATATAGAATGGTACTGTGTTTTAATTTAGAGATAGTTGTTCGGTTATTGAGAGCTTTTACTGGCGTCATAACCCCCTCCTGTCATTTGACCGACAAACACTAGTGTATTACACATGCTTGTGTAGCTAGCTGGGAAGCAGCTGACGACCCACGAGTGACTGTAGTACTAGGACACTGTTGATTTTTGACCGGCAGTGGGCGTGGCTTTCCCATTGTGAAGTTACGTGAAAGCACTCCATCGAGTCAGATAGTGTATACGAACAAGTATAAGCTTCGATATTGTGCGATATTGAAGTACATCATTTTCGGAGTTCAAAGGAGCGAGGTTGAAAGTTTACCATGTAAAATTAAAAAATTAAAAGAAAAGTTCAGAGCCAGATATGTTAAAGAGGAAATATTCTAGCGTTCTCGTTTTTTTTCTTATGAATTTCCCAATCATGTTCGGGTCTCGAAACACTGGCAAATACAGTTGACACATTTTCTACAAAAAGTTGACGTGGGATAAGCAGGTGTGATATAATGGATTCATTTAGTGCTGGCCTTTCTTTGTTTTTTCTTTATTTTTCATCATGTTAGTTTGACCCTGAATTGATTAGAGATGCTATCTTGCCCTTGAGCCATATAATGGTTAAATTGTAATTTAATTTAATTACATTTAATTTTAAATTAATTTTAAGAGTCTAGTTGCATGGAATTGAAAATAAATTATAAATGAAAACAAAATATTTGTCAGCAATGTAGATCCATGACACCACGACTGATTGCCTCAAGCTCATTCTGTGTAGTATTTGTTTTGATCGGGATCCATTGCAAATCTTTTGAGAATCTCTCTTTGGTCAAAGAAAATGGTATATCCCTAGCACATCTTTATTTGAAAAGATTCCTCGAAAGCTTCTTTTGAATATCTTCTTTTGATCAATGCCAGTATCAACTCTCTGGTCCGTGGCAACTTTCTGGTCCGTGACACGTTCTGACGCACCTTGTTTTTATCAAAGTTCTTGACAATGCTCTCATATTTTGCTTTCAATAGGGGGTTGTAAAACAACCTGCTGCTTTGAGTGTTGTCCATTAAGACTCATCTCCCTCCCCAAATCACACTCAAAATACTGCTCCCATGACAAATTGACGGGATTTGATGGATCAATTTCAACCAAATTCTTCATCATAAGACCAGGACAACTTTGAATATTATCGAGTACAAAAGTTGTTATTGTACTATACGTAAACAACCCACTAACGGGTATCGGGTATCAATAAAGGAATTCAATCTAATTAAGGATTTTAGTACTTTTTAGTAATTTTAATGTGACAACCCCCTGACTGCTTAAACTGAATTCCCCCGACGTTCAAATTTCAGTGTTATTTTGAAGCAAAATGTAAACGGTCTAACCAGTAAGACAAAACATAAGCAATACTTACCAAGACAGGTTTTCTCACGTGCTCTTGTCCAGAAAAGTAAAAAGCCGCTTTTGCACACATAAATTAACTTCTTTCCATATTGTTGAAGGGGCTTGTGCAATTCATTTTCTCTGCATATCGGCTGGATGCTTCTACAATATGTTTACGGGACTGCATTATTTTACTTATAGTAAAGTTCGTCTATATCTGTTAAGAGTAATGCTTCGTTAAATTGTAGAATTGTAAGAAAATTACAAAGCATACACTGTCACGAAGGAACAGTAAGGAAAAATTAACTTATCCTTATTGTGACAAAGGACCTTGCAGAAAGTTTGCTGAGGTGGATTGTGCTTAATTGTCCATTGTAGCAATACATAAATGAAAAGTTGATAAAAATATTTGAAATTCTGCTGGTACTGTAACAGGTTGTCCATTTATGAGTGACTATACTGTTCAAGACATGTGTAATTGAGATTCACATTCCACCACAATTACCGGTTACATTCATATGCTCACCGATGTAAGACCCACAATGAATTAGGGAGATAATTACTTTCGGGTAAAAATGAGAATTCACCGGATCGTGAAGATTTTTACTATGAATATTTATGAGCACTTAATGTCTACTTCTTCACAGTGGACAAATTGTTTCATATAAAGATTCCAATAAAGAGTATTTGTCACCTCATAAAGCGAAGTCAAGAGTAATTTTAGCAACGTTTTGACAGAACTGGTACGTTTGACTTGCACAGCTTTCGTTTGAAAAACATTTCACAAATCTATGTTCAGTCTACAATTTAAGCTTAGGACACAAAAAGTTGCTAAAATGTGTGATATCTCAAAAAGGGCCCGGTGAACTACTTAACATGATCCGGTTCTTTCGTTCTCCAAGCAACATAGTTCCTAAACACGCCAAAATATCTCAAATTCCTGGAATCAATGAAATTTCCGGATGTTTTGAACGCTGTTCTCCGCTGAGTTTCCGCAATAGGAACACAAAACATTTTGAAGGAAATTTGACAATTGCGCCACTTATTCCAGGGTTTACCCCCGATTAAATGAAAAACCAATTTCCTTCGATAGCGGTTATCTCAAACTGAAAACTGACCAATACAAACAAAGTGAAGAAACTTCAAACATATACTCTTAGTACATATTTTAAGGGAAAAATTGCGTTAAAATGCTCCAGAATAGCATAAAACGTAAAAAGCTCTAGTCATTAACAAAACATTCGGTCTCAACAATAGACATTAACAATAGCTTATCTCCTCAAAATATTATACAAAAGAACAGTTATATATTAAGTTGCATCTTTTGAAATGTTGAAACTGGGTGAACAAATTATTCTTGAGCAACAAACAGCTGAATTTCTATGTGAATGAAACTTGTTTTTTGAAAAGAAGGCTACCATACTGCCTTAATTTTAATTATTCATCACTTTTTGCCAATAAATATTGGTTTTAGACGGATGAAATTTCCTTGTAAATTAAACGCAATATTTTCCTTTAAAGAGTCTCACAAACCTATTTTGAAGCAACAGCTAAATTTCACATTTTGCTTAATTTTGTTTCTTTCCAAAGAATCTGTCATGATGTTTTTGACTTCGATATTGCTTGAAAGTTCATTTTCCGATGATAATTGTTGCATTTCATACATTGAAAATGGTACATTTTAGCTGTTTATCTTTTGACCAGGTTATAATTTTCTCATTATTACGGTTAAAGTGAACAGTTTACTTAGCTCTAAACGAAAGCTCAAAATAACAACTACTAAGAGTTTCAATTTCTTACCAGCATGTAAAATTCTATTTCCGGCTGTCTGAGGGGTCTTCAAAAATTTCTTGTCGCTCCGCGCCAACCAATGGTACCACTCCGCTTATTCAAGGTAAACCAAACGGTTTGTTTCTGGTAAATTTCACATTTGAGGAGAAAAAAATTTGTCACGTGACTCTCAACAGCCCATCATGAAGCAGGATGGTCTACTATCACACTTCTTCAAGTCGGGCTGACTGCTCTTGTCCTTTAAGCTTGATCAGTAATTCCAAATGGTCTAACTTCTATCATAACAGAATGACTTTGAACTAAAATATTAAACATCGAAGTTAGTTTTCTCATTTCAAATGGCATATTACCATCTTTGAGCTACCCGGGTTTCAAAATAATATTCTATTTTCAAAAAGCCTTTGCACTTTGAGGTCTCTTGATTACTGTTACATGGTAGAGCAAAGAAGCACTATATGCACTTGCTATGTTAGAACACAGTGCGATTTTCAAATGAAATATGAACATTTTGATTCCAAAAGGGAAAAAATGCACCTAAAATTAGTTTACAAGAAAGATGTCAAAACTACTGATCAATTTCAGCTGTTCAAAATTACTCAAATATGTTTATTATGAATTTTATCATAATACTGGGAAACTACATAATTGCCAGCGCAATTGACATATCTAGTAATTGACTGCTCTAAGTAACTCAACGCCGCATTAGGCTACTTAAATCACATTCCGTCTGTAGACGAATCCGGACAGCAAGTGATGGTCTGATTTCAGTCGACCATACCTGGGGTCTGTCACGTTTAAATCTTTCCTTTTCCTGTTTACCTGTATCATTGAGGGTTGTACACTAAACTGTTTCTTAATTCCTTCAATTCCACTGAATATGGTTGTTTAAAGTTCTTGAAGACAATAAATAAAGACCATTTAAAATTGGTGAACCCCTTTAATGGCTGTCTACAGTCACTGAACACAAGCTCTGATCGCATTCGTCTATATACAAATATTTAAGAATGCATGGCTTAATTGGGAAATAACTTTTAGTTTGATTCGAGCCTTATTTCGTGCAGGCATTTGTTTTTGAATACATTTCAATGAATAAAGTAGAAACAGGACTTGACGTTTAAGAGCCTTTCTGAAACGTTTTGCAAAAGTTTCATGTGAAACAAAATCTATACGGTAATTCGGTATAGCGGCGATCAAATCCAATCAAAATTGGAACAGCAGCGTGGAAAGAGGATGGGGCTTTATATAATACAGGACAATACTTTCAACTTCATTTTGAGAATTTTTGTAAAGGCAACTTGGTATCAGTTGGGGAACCAATGGGGGCTTTTGTCACATTCGTCTTCTTTCACCCAGTATCCCCCTTCCCCAATCAGCTCTAAACTTTAGCTTTTAATTCAAAGGCGACCCCTGAAGTCAAATCGCTTTGAAGCCCCTTCTCTCACTTGGTTTCTAGCTACGCACCAAATTTTTCCAAAGTCCTTCCCAAACTTAGTCTTGGTCAAGAAGTAAGTACATTTTCCTCTTCTCATATTTTTCAAAATGAGGGCGCTTGTCATCTAGACTGTAAGTTTCGTTCTTTGATGGTGAACAGTTAGAATCAGAAATTTGAGTCAAGGCGGGCTGTAGGTATGAGATTTTACGATAAGTTACTGGAAGATACAACACCATCGTCTTAACACAAGACTACCCGAACCTTAACCTTGATATCCTGGCGCTACTTAGTAAGATCGATGGCATCTCTACTAGGCAGGATCGTATGAAACAAAGTAGCTTAGGGCGAAGTGATAGATGCAAGTACATAGTGCATATCGAAAGATTTTGCTGGTTTGCGTAAATGTGGGTTGTTATGGCTATTATGACTGAAAATTACTGTTCAGTTGTACCACCTACTCATCCGAGTTGGGGGCTACCCTTGCCAAAGTATGTCTCATTAATGTACTGCATGTTTTGCGAAAGATAATACCATAATCGAAGGAGCTTAAATCAGAGAACAATATTACGCATATGTCAAAAAGCAGTCTAGTTATTTATCACTAGTTACTAAGTTCTACCGAATTGTACATGTTTCCACATCCCCTCTACTGTTGCGCATTCTCAATACAATTTAAATAGTAATCTTCTTACGGAAAACACTTCTAAGTTTGCTGTATGAATATGATTCGGAGTTCATTTGGAAGAAGGGAGACTTAAGAACTTTAAAAAGCCTGGATTCACAATACTAAAGTTTATTTGAGAAAAATCAACTTCTATTTACACATGTTCGTCTAAACTTTTAAACACTTTTGACTTCAAATACCTAACAAATTTGAATCTTACTTTTACCCTTTATATATAAGACGATTTTGGAAGACTGTAAGTCCAAATCTAGACAAGGTATTTTTGATTTTCCAATTTCTTCCAAATCCTTTTTTGGCAATTGTATAAAAAACAGGAGCGGCGAAATCGAAATAAAAAACTATGGAGGGGGGAGGGGGCTGAGTGCCATTACGGAGCGCCACCATTATGGAGAACGATCGTACGAGAAAATGTTTGACTTTAAAAAGTTAAACCCCATGGCCGAAAACGGATCTTTTCGAGTGTTTTAAACTTCATGTGCCCACTCCTTGAAGGAGCACTTTGCAAATATTGGAGGAATGAACGTACCTTTACCCCGTCCCTCCCCTGCCCCCACACACTTTTTTAATGGGGCTGAGTTCGAAAACCCCTTCCTTTTCCCGCCTCTTGTAAAAAAGAATTGTTAGTTTGTTC
Organism: Holothuria scabra; assembly: GCA_037179385.1. NCBI lineage: Eukaryota > Metazoa > Echinodermata > Holothuroidea > Aspidochirotida > Holothuriidae > Holothuria > Holothuria scabra. The sequence continues at coordinate 2,533,046 of CM074199.1, forward strand.
TTCTTATACATTACGTTTTCATAAAGCAACAACTTTCCTCACAAAGTCTTCCAAAGTCTCGGGATGAAATTGACAGTTGAAACGTTAAAACCGCTTAAATTCTCCCCACATCTTCTACAACCGTTTCAAGTTTCACGATGTATTCAAGGAGACTAATTGATTGTTGTTTCTGTCATTTTTTGCCACTTTGAAATTGACCTCAGATCATTAGTCTTTTTACTCAGTCATGAACTGCAAGCACACTACAATATTCCTGGTTTGCTTGATTTTCGTTTATAAGGGTACACTGCAACGCCCCTGAAGATGCGTTTTAGGCCAAAAGACAGTGCAGTGGAAATTTTCAGAATTTTCATCCATCCACTTCCAGTGAAATGTTTTCGCGCAGGTCCTTGTTTCCAATCACAATGAATATAGGCTTCATGTTAAGAGTCTTCCGTAGACCCGGCCAGAAGTCGAACCCAAGACCTCTCGGCTGCATGCAAGACTGTGTGTTTTGTCAAGCGGTAGAGCATCCGCCTCTCACGCGGAAGGCCCGAGTTCGATTCCCAGGTCGAGTAACACCAAAGGTTTTCTGCCGTTGTGCGAGGTGCTCCGCATAAGCAATGGAGTAGGGGACACAAGCCAGTAAGTCACAACTGGGAAAAGGGCGTTGTCGACTCCACTTGAACCAATGGGTTGGAAACTCGGCCGTAAAAGTCCGTCTTACTAACTAAATAACTAACTCGGCTGCGGCAAGTCGAATGCTCTAACCACGTGACCATGCAGTTAGTCCATTACTTGTCTTAAGTCAATGTACAAAGATATCTGTAAACTAACAGGCAACTACGTTGGAGATCTTGAAAAGCAAAGGCGTACACAGGATTACTCTGAAGGGGAGCCATGAAGTATGCTGATTGATAGCTGGCCTGAAGGAAGGGGCTAAGGGGAGGGGATGCCTTCTTCTCCTTTGGGAAACTTTTGAAAAATTGGGTGTCCTTACATGCAATCCGGTGCTAGATAGGCCTATGCTACGCCGGCTCGACTCGAACCAATAGGTTGGAAACTGGGGTTAAAACTGTAACCAACCGACCGACCGATCGACTGTAACCAACCGACCGACCGACCGACCGACGGACGGACGGACGGACGGACGGACGGACGGACGGACTTACGGACGGAGGGACGGACGGACTGACTGACTGACTGACTGACTGACTAACTAACGAACTAAATAACTTACTAAATAATTAACTAAATAACTTACTTACCTTTGCAAGTTAAATTTGGAGTGTTGCAAAATGTGCGTATTTTCGCCACTGAAAAGTACTAACATCCGTGGCACATATGATACCTTTTGAAATGAAATTTGCGTCACTAAATTACGCATTTCTAGGATCTAAAAGTGGCATCGGTGAAGGGGGCATCCCCCCTGCCTACGCCACCGTTGAAAAGTCTTAGGTGACGTATTTATGAAAGGTATACATTTGTCTAGCGCAGTAATCCAGTGAAAACTGGGGAGATTTTGGGCATGAGTGATTTGAAATAATTTACATACGGATCATTTAGGTTGTTTATCAGATTCCAGAAATTCTTCTAAACGTAGACGAAATAGGCAAGTGGAGACAATTATCTTTTACCATAATTGAGACCGCCTGTGGGATTATTTACCTATCAGTTTTACATTGTCAGCCGCCATCGAGAGAAACATTTTTATCAAATTTTCCCTCCAGGTCCTACATTTTTATTATTATAGACCTTATGCATATGATGTCACATGGCAAAAAGTACGCCCTCCTCTGGGGCCAAACAAGCCCAACACCGACAAATGCAAACAACTAATTTCTACACGTGCAGGGTGAATTCTTATGGGTGCGGTCACGTGTTCCATTGCTTTGCCAACAAGGAAGACGTCAGTTTGTCGTCCATTCCCTATTTCAGGAACAATTCGGAATCGTTTGTCATCAAAGACATCTGACTCACGTTTGTTTTCAAATAGGTACATTTCGTTGTTAGTGGAGAAACTAGAATAACAATTAAAAAGTGCAACTTTAAAGTGACTGAAAAAGGAACGATCAATGACTGTGAAAACGTTTAACATGACTCTGAACACAGTGGCGTAACCACACGGGGACACGGGGCAATTGTCCCGGTGGCTCTGATAAATGAAAAATTCGGAAATTGCCATTTGTAGCACAAGATAGTCAACTGCAGTGTAGTTTTTCTAACTCTTCTTTCATGAAATTCTGAATTCTCTTCAATGGAGCCGCACATTTGTAGTGATTTGTTTCAAGAATGCAAAATTTCTCGACTGCCTGCGCGCCGCAAATTGCAGTTGCTAATGCAGTTATATTCAGTAGCTCATAAATCAGTTCGGCAAACTTTCCCGAGCTTTGGAATGACAAAATATAAGCTCTTGACTTTTAAAGTGAAGTCGGAGAGTTTCAATTCGTTGGCCTTATGTAACATTTCGTAGCAACAACTATTCTCGATCGCCGTGCAATCTCGGATTTGCCAATAAAAAATGCAGATTCTTCAGTAATCCTTTACAAGGTTCATTACGGAAACCCAGAATCGAAACTTTTCTGTAACACAAGCTCTGTTTATCCAAATATTCATTTAAGAATAGTTAAAAGTTTGGTGCGCTCGCGCGCAGCAATTACGTCCGTAATTTATTTTTGTTCACATGTTTTCCATAGAATTTAATATATTGATAAAATTATTGAATCGTTTTGAAGAAAATCTTGTATCAAAATATACCCACTACAGGCAACCTTGATAAGTCCTTAAAGTAAACTGATAGTGAACGACAAATCTCCCAATTCGTTGGCAGACTTTTCCAATTCATTGTCAACTCTGACCGTCAGTTATGAGGAATAAACTTGAAATGCCTCCTTCACTTAAAGGACTCAAGCCTCCCCCCCGAAAAAAATATCCAAGGTTGTGAATACCTTAATGTTGTATTTGCATATATTGAAAAACAAAATACGACAAGATCCATCCCCCCCCCCCACCTCCAGCCCAGTTTTTCGCAGGTCGTAGGTAGTTGAGTTCTATTCGCATAAATGACCGACATGCCTTTTCTTCAATTTATGAGCTCAATGCGTCATGCAAGTAGTTCCGTTATCTCGTTACTTGTAGGCCATGATCACGCTTCACGGTACGTTCATGGGCTACATTTTTATGGACTGCATGTACACAGTACAAGTCGACAAACCGCATTGTAGATACGGTACGGACACCCAGCCTGAGTGAGGGCAATTGCGTAACTTACCACGCTGTATTTTTTACATTCGATGCCATATGCACGCGAAATCTTAAGCGAAACAATCAGAGGGGTAGCTACCGATGTGTAACAGTAGGGCGATTGCCCCATGGTTCTGATTAATGAAATATCCGGAAAGTTGCTATCCTATATTTGACACCATATCATCATGTACCTGGGAACACCGGACACCTGCATTGTGGTTTTCCCAACTTTTCTTTCATACAATTAAGTATTACTTCCAATACAAGCATATTCTTTAAAGATTTCTCTATAGAAGGCGAAATTTTCGCCGCGCTTTGCGTGTTGCAGACGCTAATATGGAAATGTTCACACTTTCAGACAAATCTTAGTCTGGAAACGAGAATATGATATATGAGACAAGTGATTATCAAATTAAGACACTGGTCAACAGCATACCGTTTTCCTAAATTTTCTTTTATAAATTCCACAATTGCTCTATGAGTACTTGATTTTACAAATATTCGTCTACAGAAGACGACAAAGTTGGGAAAACATTTTAAATGCGGCCGGGGAGTCTTACTCCGCAGGTCCTACTTCTGACACCATGTTTCGTCAATCTCTCTACATGGATGTGATCATGAATAAATGAAGAACGGAGACTTGTAACTTCTTATATCATGTATTTACAAGCTTGATCTCCGGAGACCCCAAATATAAGGGCGCTAAAAGACAACACCTTACACCGAAGGTAACATTACGCAGCAACATCCATCCTTAGTCGCCGTGCAATCTTAGATCAGAAATGCAAATACTGAGGGCAGTAGTCCTCAAATGTTTCAAATTTTCTAACAGGAAACACATAATTTAAAGTGTAACCTTCATATTCTTAAATATTTGTTTAAGAAAAGAAGGGCAATATTCTCTCCTATTCACTCTTTTAACGCCTGATTAACACCTGAACTGTGAACTGTTAGGAGCATGATATTATTTCTCTTTGGTACAAGAAAACCATGATCCGGCATTTATCTGCAAGTGCAATAGAACTCTATATATTTTGAAAAAAAAAAAGATGTTTAAAAAGGTAAAGATTTTGGTACTTTGTGCGCCTCAAATTGCCCACCTACTTATCACGGAAATTTGCATCGGTGTATAACAAACTAGGAAAGTATATATGTGCTGGCTTCCAACTGGGAAAGAGTCTAAACACGTCACTGTGCACAATATTTAGTGATTCTCGCTTCGTGCGTCGCGATTTATTTCTGATGAATCAGTGAATCATGGCCTAGTGAAATCGTCGTCTAAATCTCCACCACGGACTTATATACATGGGCAGGGCATGTAACATTTACGTCCTATCCGTCAATGGTCGCCACCGACTGGGACAAAAAAGGCTCACCAAGATGGCCGCCGTGAAGCTATAAATCGTCTGATTTGACGACGAGTCTGTACTGCTTTAAACAAAAGTTAAACTTCAATGGTAAACAATATCAAATTCTGGCAATGCGTGAAGTGATTTTGACCTTACCTTGCCAAATTTCAAAAATATTTCAATTTTCTTGCAAATTTGGGGATATACTTGAGCAAGTCCAAACTTTTACGCAAAACCATGGCAGACAACCATCTTGGTGCGCGTTTTCTCACTCTACGGTAGCGACAATCTACTGCGCAGTATGCTCTGTCCATGTATAGGAAGTCCGTGGTCTCCACTCACATTACATAGATTACTTTTGTCCTTATGAAACTTGGATTCACATGCAGTCAGTGACATTTATGGAAGCAGGGTTAATAAAATCGATTTGACGGATTAATCATTTATTGGAAGTAAAAAAAAGTCTTCTAAATTGCAGACCCTTTAGTCAGATGCACATCAGTACAGACCTCTCTCCTATGACTGTCGATGAACAGCTGAAGAATAATTGCTCGTAGTCTCTTATATCGTTAAACTCTTTCTTCCTAATAGAACTGCGTGTACATGACATGAATATATAATCAATCATGCTGACATTCAGCCTGACAGTTCCGATTAAAACAAATTTTATACTGCCGTTTCAAGCCCCCTCTTAGTCCCCCTCTTAGTCAGATCACCGTTTTTGTAATTTTGAATTAATTTGATTCCCCCATATGAAATCAAAACACCTAAAATAGTTGTTTTCTCCCTCCCCTTGGACCTTTTACCTCATGTCTGACCCCTCCCCCATGGTACAATCCTGGTTACGCTTCTGGATGTAAGAATACAAACTTAAGATGAATTAAGACTTCAACAAAGGAAAATGACTCAGGGTAGACGTGGGTTGGAACTCATTCACCGTGATGTAGGCTGCGTGGTTGGTCTGACGGTATAGCATCCGCCTCTCACGCGGAATGCCCGGGTTCGATTCCCATGTCGGGTCATACCAAAGACTCTAAAAGTGGAACCTACTTTGTTTGTGCATGATGCCCGGCAAAAGCACTGGGGTAAGGAAAACAAGCCAGTGAGTCACAACTGGAAAAGGCCGCCACCGGCTGGTGAATTGAACATTTGGAAACTAGACCGTAAAACTCTATCTAACTATCTATTTAATGGTCATGCATGAGTAATTATGTAGTAAAAGAATAAAGGGGCTAGGTGACAGGTATATGTGAAAAATATTTGAGGCGCCTATGATTGACTTTCAACAATACAATCGACGACAATAGTGAGTATTTGCCTTGCTTTATGCATTTTGAGTGTTTACCATTCTCAGCTGGCGGAGAATAAGACAAATCAGCCCTTCTATAGGCTACGTTAAAAAGATATTCCAAGACGTGTCAAATCCCTTAAACCATGACATCATCCGCCATGGCTCCGTGCTTAAACTGTATACTTTAGTAAGCGAAGATTTACGGCTTAGTTTGTAACCAATTGATTTAAGTCTGACCTAATCTTCTGTGAATTTTGAGTGAAAACCAGAAGATAATCCGTATTTGCCAACGAAGGTAAGGATGTATTTCTTATACACAGCACTTATGAAACGATCTGTCAAATCATTCAAGCGCTACATAGAGCAGTTGACTTGACCCATACAACAAAGAAGTGTATTTGCAGTAGCCATATTGCTTCTATGTGTGCTGAACGCCTAAGCTAAAGGTAGTGCAACTTGTCAGCAGAAAGATATGACTTCACTTGACAGTTAGGGAGTAAATATTAAAAGGAAAAAAAAGGAGTTGAAATTATTTCAAAATCTGTTATAGTTCTTAAGATATCCCTTTTTAAAGTTCGAATCATTCTGAAGCAACATGTTATGGGAAAAAGAAAAATGATGTCGAGTGTTGTACAGTGTTGATATTTCTCTAGTTAACCCAATATTCATTATTCAATAATTACATTAGATTGTTTATGGTTTGGTAATTTATACTGATGATTTCAAGAACACTATTCAAATTTCCATAATAAAACCCTAGGACCAACGTACGTTACAACTGTCCTTGGAATGAAGCTTGTAAAAACAAAGGATAACAATATACGTATGTTACACGCCCCTCTAAAGATATCAGAAGATTTTCATATCAACATATAAAGCTCATATAGACGAATTCGGACAGTCAAGTGATGGTCAGATTTTAGTCGGCCGTTAGTTAATGGACCGTCAATCTTTACTCAAATTGATCTTTAATCTAGACGTCAATCTTTAATTAAATTGGTAGGGGTGAACGCACATTTCCACTTTCGTAAAAAAATGTGTAAAAATTTTAAATTCGGCATGATGAATCTTTCCTTTTTATTTTTTGTAATACCCTCCTCCTCTTCCCGATCTCACCTAATTGATTCAAGGAGAAAATAGAACACGCATCTACCAAATTGATTGACAGTAACATGTATAACAAAACAGACAAAAAGTTATGTAACATTTGGGGTTGGCTAACATGTCAGTCAATCATGTCTCATTTGCTTTTCACGCAGTATAAACACAATGAAAGGATAGTCTCGTTATGAGGGAACAGATCATGTGACAAACTGAAATATCAGTTACACCCCACACCGCCTTTGATCAAGTGGGGTGTCTATGTTCCAGTTTCAAGAAGCAACGTCACGGCATGAATAGGTGTAAATCCAAACGGGGAAGGGATTCCTCGTACCCCTGACCCCAATTACAGGCCAGTGCGTGAACCTAATGTAACTATAATCATATTTTCACAAACTGCGCATTGTAAATTTTTGGAAATGAGGAAATGTCCTAACACCCATACATACTACTCAGAACAAATCGTCGTTCATGTATACATATCCAGTGCATTACATGCTATTATACAGACCTATATTTACAGTATTTACAAGAACTGCACAAATCGAGCAAGTTATTTTGTTAATTTATCATTTGCAATATAGGTGGCCGACGGTGTTAATGTGATAGGCCTATGCAAGCAAAATTTACTGATGTGTTCATGATGCAGCAGATGACATGAATCTTAGTTTCTAACAGCGAATGATTGGAAGTAAAAAACAATGAGTGTGGTTGTCTCTTTCCTTTGTATTTCATAATGTAATTTCATAATGTATATATATTAGTTGTCCCAACAAGTTTCACAGACTTTCCCCGGTAACATCGTGGTCTCCAAACAGTCAAAGGGACCGCAAAATTATAAAACTCTTCCCGTTTCAGTAGGACAATTGTAACTTTACATCAAGCTTACATTTTAGAATTCACAGGCGTAGGAAGCTAAAAAAAGTGTGAAAGGGATGCCTTGGATAATTCTTGGGGTATATCAAGGCGGGAATCCTTTACATCGTAAGAGGTGGGATGTTTTATCCAGGGGTGGCGCCAGGATTTTCCCGACAGGGGGTCAAGCTCCCCGACAGGGGGGCCATCATTTCAAGGCCCCGACAGAGGCGACGATATGGCCCGGTGGGACGTGACTTGACAGAATTTGAGGCGCGCTTAGCGCGCCGAAAGTTTAGGTTTTTTGTAACTAATACTTACAAATCTGGAGTTTATTTGCAGAAAAAAATTGAAAGAAATTTGGCTTTTGTCATATTTTGGGTGTTCATTGAAGAATCTATCTTATCAACGTTATATAGGTGGCAGCTGAACTTCTTTTGGAGTTTCGCATTTTATCGTACTAGGCCTACGTACTTAGGCTTTAAGGCGAGACTAGAAGTTTGCCCGGAAAGTTTTCGCTCTTTGTAACGAAGATTTGAAAATTACGAGCTTATTATATCGGAGAAATTTTGGAATTTCATGAAAGAAAATTTGGTTTTTTGGTAAGATTAAAATGATCTTTTTTATTAGGTGACAGGCCTTTCTGGAGCAAAATTGGGTATGCCTGGTGATTAACAGAGTTGGCTTTGGTTATTTATTGTACGGAGTATCCATCAAAATTGGAAAATTTTGCCACTTTTAACAATCTGAAGCTTATATTGGAGAAAAATTGTAATTTTATGACAGTTTTGGGAGGTTTTTGAAAGAATCTTACCTTCTTACAAGAAAAATCAAGTAGGGGTGTAGGGCTGTAGTTTTGTTGGGATTACTGAATATCATCATGCACATTCAGACCCTCGGCCCATGTTGGAAAATTCTTCCTAGGGAAAAAGTTTGGCTTCGCTTATACTTGAAGTTTTGTATTTTATATATTGTCTCAGGCGTACGAGTGCGTTTCAGTTTGGGAGGGGAAGAATTGCTTTTTTTTCCGAAAAATGTAATCCTGCCCGAAAGACTATCTAAGTCGAGCGTAGTCGCTCTGCGCACAGAAATTTTTGAAAAATTGAGAACCCCCAGACAGCAGGATGGCATTTCCCGCGCTCGTAACTAGAATTAAAGGAGTCACTACCTTGAAATTTTCTCTTCATAATACTGCCCCAAAAAGAATAATTTTCAAGCATTCATTGTTCTGTTAAGTAAGCTGTTTGACCAAAACACTGTCTATGCGGAACCATCAGTTGGCGCGGAGAATATAGGAAATTGTTAATAAAAAGCTAATCCCTCACACAGCCGGAATGGCATTTCCCAGACATGTAACTAAATCAAGCAGTCGCTATTTTGAGCTTTCCTTTGAAATGAAAGTTTCACCTCCATAAAACACCAACTTGCTAAATGATCTGAAAAGTACCAAGTAAAAGGTACTGCTACAGTTAGATGTAATGGTCTTGCCTCTTTTCGGAGGAAAACTATGCAACGAATTGGAAACATGCTAATGTTTTTGACTCTGTTAAGATTCTTCTTTGTATTCAATTGCAAGGTCCACTAAATAGATGATTTTTTTACGTGAATGCCCGAACTCCAGACTCTAAATGGTTTTACTTCCAACGAATTTGAAAATATGTCACGTTACAAGGTGCCTTAAAATAAGTTTTCAGTCACTGACTACTGTTTATCACTATGTGTAGTTGAAAACGGTCTGGCCGATATTCATTACCGTTGCGAGAAATCGGCTGTCCGGGCAGGACAGATGGCAGACAATTAGGTATTGCATGTACATAAACAACCCCTCGTTGGTTTTTGTAAGGAGAATTCGGAATTGTGAGTTTCCTTGAAGAATATGGTCGTCTAGTAAGCAAAATCAAGAAGAACGTCCGAGTGACTGAAGTTTATCAGGCCCACATCTTTTATCGTGGGTCTGCATAGATGAAGGCTCCCCGACGAAACTGGATTTTCTCAGAGACTAGGTAGCCCATCCCCGACGGGGGGCATGGCCTTGCGCGCACGTATTAAAGATGGGATGAGGGATAGCAGAGCTAATAAAAATTGATTAAAACCGCTTCAGATATGCATTAAAATAGCGTTAAAAAGGAAAAAATAGTTCATAACGAAAAAATTCATGATCATCTATCCAGTAACTTCAGCCCTTAACGTTTTTTCATTTTAGGCCTCCCCCCAAAATTGCTATCCTTCCCCGACGGGAGAGCAGATAGGACAAGATACATGGAATGAGGTATGGAAAGAAAAAGTGATTTAAAATCGATTCCGAAATGTATTAAAATATTAAAAAAATGTCCTAGTTCGCCCATCCAGTAAATCCAGTCTTTGTAGGGTTTTTATTATTTCTTTTATTTTTAAGGCCTCCCCGACGAAACCGACGATCTTCCCCGACGGGGGGGGGGGGGCAGTGTTCCCGGACGGGGGGCCATGCCCCCGCCCCCCCCCCCCCGCTTGCGCCACCCCTGGTTTTATCATAACTAGGTTCTACAAAATTGTTGAAACATTTCTTATAATCATTACGCGATTAAATCTTTTACGTGGGCTATTATGGCCAAATCAAAACCTGTTTTGCAGGAAAGCTTGAACTCGATCTGCAGAAGCGGTTATAAGAGATCTGAGATGGGGTCTAAGATAAGAGGTTGTCCCGTCTTCCGAAACTGGCTTTTCCCTCAAACAAAAGTCTGCAGATTTACTTATTCAAAATCAGTGTCCTGAATATTCTTTCTGGACCCCCAAAATGGTTACCTAATATTAGTTTATATCGCTTACATTTAATTCCGAATGAATGAATTTAAAAGTTTTGGAGCTTAGAAAAGAGAAGTTGGAATACAGACGAATTCGATCAGCGCTTGTTTTAGTGACTGTTGGCCGCCATAAGTGGGGTCCATCAGCCTTGAATCGTCTTTATATATTGTCTACATGTGTTTCAAACCCTCGTATTCAGTGAAATTGAGGGAATCAAGATACAATTTAGAGTACAACCATTTATGGCACAAGTAAGAGACGAAATTGTGAGATCAAAAGGTGATAGACCCCAGTTATCGCCGACTTAAATGAGACCATCACTTGCTGTCGGGATTCGTCTATAGCTAGATGACATAGGGGCGCAAGTCCATACCAAATATCACAGATTTCTTTACTCGGCGTGTATTGAGTGTGTTTAAAACGTACAATTGGGAAAAGTCCTGTAAAAGTTACTTTTGGCGGCTTTCAACCGAAGCAATCGTGCTGTGTTTTTTTTTTTTCTATAATATATGCTAAAATACTTAGCTGATAAAAAAGCGGTTGTAAAAAACTAGGAAACTGTTGTAAATACAATCAGTTTAAATATTTAGCTAATTAAAAATAGTTGTAAATACTATTAGAGTGTGTTTGAAAAAAAATGGATGGCGAGATAAGTTAGCCACATTCTAAAAGGGGTACGCTAAAATGTTCACAGATTATATTCCCTTTCGCGAATTGAACAACTACCAAATCGCTCTTTCATTGCTTTTATCATGCAGCTTGAGTGAACCATTGTAAATTGATCTTTAAATAAAATCATTAATGTCGACGTTGGAATTCTGATGGTGTGTTCAATATTTTGATTTATCAATTTTGAATTCCATTCACAGTAAACACAGATAAGTAAAACAGTTCCCAAAACTGACTAATCACGTTCGTCACCATTGACTAATTTCTGACTCAGTTGAATTAGACAAATGTGAGTGCTTAACGTTCTTTTAGTCAATTCAGACAGTGCATTTTTGAAAAAAGTAGGGGAGGTTTTGCTATCCACCCCAAAAAAGTGCGGATGTCACGTCGTTCTTCCCCTCACGCATGATCCACGTTGAAAAGAGGGATTTCAACCTCCCAGCGCACCTAAAAGTTATTGCTTTAATGATGTTTATCCTAAAAACTTGAGACAGTTGCGGTACATTTTTAAGGAAACTTGATGTTTTTATTCAAGAACGTGTCCGTGCTATGAGCAAATCAATTACATTGACTGGCTTTCCGAAGGTTGTTGGGATTAAACACGCCACGTTGTATCTACGGATGAAGGATTCCAGGAGGAATTTACCAATGGGGACTGTCTTCCCCCACCGGAAGGAATTAGCGAGGAGGAAAATGCTTTAGTCAAACCAGGGAGGTGTTATTTGTCCAATTTCACCGGCGGCAATCCCAGAAAATTGTATGGGGGATGCTGCACACTAAATCCCCCCCCCTTCCCCATGATAACCAACCTTCAGGTTCGGAAACTAGGCCTATGTTAAAAGTAACGTATGGTATTATGAAATATTCTTCAGTACAACAGAAAACTAAAAGATTACAGAAATCCATGCTTTATATTAGGGAAAATTTGGACTCTGGTGTAAGTTCTTGCCTCTTATATGTTGTCTTACAGCAATCTATTTGTAGGTCTTAGATAAAACTGTGTATAGCAATAACGACCTTTAGTGGCTGTGAAATTTCAGACTTGCCAATAAGAAATACATATTCTTCAGTTATCCCGAACTTTTTGCATTTCCTTATAAAGGGAAATCAGAATAAAAATTCTCTCCAATACAAGCTCAAAATTTTCAAAAATTTATTGAATAATGGCAGAAATTCACCTCTCCAGAAATAACGTTCACAATAAATTAAAAGTTCGGAAAATTTGGGTGCCTCCCCCGGCTACGCCATTGCTCAATGATTTTCTTTTCACTCGATTCAGAAACTTAATCCCTGTTTTAGGGAAATCAGATGAATTTTACTTTTCTATACTTTTTACGATAGGTCTTTATACCTTTTTATGAAATACGCTTCTGACAGTTGCTACAGTATCACGTTTGATAACCCGGAAAGGGCCACTTTCCGGTGGTCTCGGACGTATTTTGGCCGAAATTTTCTTTGTAAGCTCCACGCAAACTAATGGTGGCGCTCCACGTAGATAATGACACCAACTATATCCCACTTTCAAAGAGGGATCGCCACCCGCGTCCAGGTTTATGTAGTGCCATTATGAACGCGCCAAGAAAACTTTGGTCAAGATGCATTCCAGATCCAAAATCCAAATCTAGTATATTTTGTAAAATTTCCAGCTATATCTCAATTAAAGATTAATGTTGTTTTCATTAATTTGATATCTTTCCATTTTTTATTTTGGGGAAGAGGGAGGCAAAGTGTCCCTTCCCTTTCCTGTGCACGAAAATGTTGAAGCGTCACAGCATGTATGCTTATCAAACTAATAATTTTAGGCATGTTTAAAACGTAACAGTCCCTCGCTGTCACAGTCGATCATTTCATAACAGCCTGAGGTCGCAGGGAATCTCAAGACCTCAAAGGCTCGGTCGGTTAGTAGGCAAAATGTTGCCGACTACCAAGCAAGGACTTAAAACCCAGATAACATGTCCAATGTGTGCTTCATTGTTTGAAGTCATTCGGTTCATGGTCCCAGATAGCTACTTAGCGAAAAATGCTGGTTCCACAGCTGTATAACGATCCTTCATACTCACACATCTCCTCATGCCTCAAGGAGGCCTATTCGAACCATATGTAAGCATGAAAATGACTTTTTCTGTCTTTCACAGTAGCATAACCAGGATTGTGTCATGGGGAGGGTTTTGGAGCACGATATTAGGGAAAGGTCTAAGGGAAAGGGAAAAAAATGCTTAAGTCTTCACAGGCAGAATGATGCAATGTTTTTGTCTCAAATGTAATACAGTTTATACAGAACATGTGTTTTATCAGTTATTTCTTTACAAGGTTGAGTCAAAGGTGTGGGGGTTCACTCCCCAAAACCCTCCCAGTGGCTACGCCACTGGCCTTTCAAGTACACTAAGTTTTCGATCATTGATCACAAATTCATCGAATTAGGGAAACCATCAGGGTTCTAGATCGACATACTTCAAGGAGGCCTGTTTCTGATCATACATATACCATGCACGGCTTCTTTTGACTTCCAAGTATACGAATTACTCGGTCGCTCACCGCAATGTCATTGACACTATACCCGTATCTTTATATAACCATGATATATGACTGTGGACTTGTCGAAGGTCACGTGAGAATTAGAGCATAAGTCAGGGGCGGTGATGTGTTACATTTATTCTTCCAGAATTATAGAAATAACATATGGTCATTTTCATCCTAATACCAGCTCTTCTCCATTCTTTCAATGGACCTATATTCCTCCAAGGCTTTGTGTTTTCGTTTAAATCGGTACATGGTATTCACCAAAGATTTCCAAACCTCTCGCTTTTTTAACACACTGGTAAAAATATATAACTGACCAACAGCATGACCAAGTGGCTAGAGCATCCGATGACCCAACTTGCAGCCGAGAGACCTAAAGTTCGGATTCCGGTCGGAACATACGGAAGATTTAAAGAAATGGAACCTACTGCCAATGTGATTGGTGCTCATCATTAGCAATGGAGAAGGGAAAACAAGCCATTAAGTCACAACTGGAAAAAGGGTGTGGCCGGCTCGGCTTGAACCAATTGGTTAGAAACTGAGCCGTAAGATCTCATCTAAGTACCCCAAATAAATGATCATGAACGAGTAATTAAAAATTCATTTCACTTTTTTTTTTGTAAAACGTGGTGACCAGGCACAAATTATACACAAACCTTAAGTAACAAGCCATGGTACCCCCCATCCCCCAAAAAACTATATTAATTTTAAAATCATGGTGCAACAACCGCCAATAAATCACTTCGAAGCTTCTCCAAGGAGCAGTATTGCGCAATAGGTCAAAGGTCAAAGGGTAACACTTTAATATGTTTACAGTAGATGGCAAGATGTAAACAATCATCTGCCCCCATAATTAGGGAATTAACATATAAATCCATTGTAAGTAGAGGTCAGCTTAGATGTATTTTTAAAAAGGGTTCTACACGCGCGTCGCACATTTCTCGGGGTGATGCGCACTGTTTAACAAGAAAGTTCCTCACTTGCTAAGGATAGCCCTAATCCCTAGCCTAAACCCTAACCCTAACAAAGAGTAAAATCTATACAATGCAATGGCAACAGCCAATCAAGGAACACCTTGTTAAACAGTGTGCATCCACCCGATTTCTTTGGCTTGAGTGACACGCACATTTTCGCGCTAGGAAACCAACGCACTCTTTGGCTTTCCGCCATAAGAGAGTACACTCTAAAATCAAAAGAGTGAACTTATTCACTCTTTGATCGAGTGAAAAATGTAAATTCACTCCATAAGAGTGATAATTCACTCCAAGAGGAGTGGAATTCCCTCCAAAAAGAGTGAAGTTCACTCCAAAAAGAGTGAAATTCCCTTAAAACGAGCGAAATTTCACTCTTGATGGAGTGCCCACGATGATCGCTCTTAAAAAAAGAGCGATCATTGCAGGCACTCGTGGAAGAGTGAATTTTCCCTCTTCCTCTAGTGAATTTCACTCTTTTTAGAGTGAACTCCACTCTTTTTGGAGGGAACTTCACTCCTCTTGGAGTGAATTATCACTCTAATGGAGCGAATTTACACTTTTCACTCGATCAAAGAGTGACTAAGTTCACTCTTTTGATTTTAGAGTGTAAGAGAGTAAACGCCTATAGACGAGTCCGGACAGCAAGTGATGGTCTGATTTCAGGCGGCCATAATTGGGGTCCATCACCTTTTAATCTTTCGATTTCCTTGCTTACCTCTATCATGGATCGTTGGTTACTACATTGTATCTTAATTCCTTCAATTTCACTGAATATGAGGGTTTGAAACTTATGTAGACGATATATAAAGGCGCTTCAAAGCCGATGGACCCCACTAATGTCTGCGCACAGTCACTAAAAACAAGCGCTAATCGAATTCGTCTATTAAATCTGTGCTTGTGCAGATACCACAAAAACTGATCAATCAGTAATTAAGTACATGAATTTCTCAAACCAGTCGTTGTGCTTTTGTTACCAGTTGACTTACAAAAAGGTTACTAACGCATGCTCCGACAAAAGCTTCCAACTATTGGACGTATTTTAGCTTCATTTGAGCTAACTCTCCTGTGAAGACTGATCCGTATCTGTTATTAGTGGCTTAGCTTGGCTTGACTTTTTCCAGCGGGAGAATGGCTCAAATATCTGATTTCTTCTAAAGTAGGAACTCTATTGTATTAGGGGCATAATTAACGGCGCGCTTAGCCAGCCTACGGGTTCTTTCAAACAAATATTTGTACACACGGAGCTTTTAGCAGACTTTTTTACTTTTGGGGATTCCTTTAAGGAAATTATGAAATTTGGGGTACTATGTTAAAGAATCTGCCTTTCCTATTGTTGATGTAACATAATGTTATCAAAGGAGTGCCAATTATGGCTTTCCGGTGATATTCTAACTTTGTTTCCGAAAGTCTAATAATACCCTTTTAAACGACGTATTTCAAAATCATGAAACTATAGGCTATTCAAGAAAATTTTGGCACACGTCACTGTAGCGGCAAGGGAAAGTAAACCAAACTGGTTTATCAGCGAGCACTCACTGCTAAAGACATAGCAATCTGGGACAATAAGCGCTTTTAAAAGAAATAATTGCAAATATGGAACTTTTACACTCTAAACTCAAAAGAGTGAACTTAATCACTCTTTGATAGAGTGAAAAGTGTAAATTCACTCCATTAGAGTGATAATTCACTCCAAGAGGAGTGAAACTCACTCCAAAAAGAGTGAAATTCACTGGTAGATACATACACTGATTCATTTAGCTTTTGAGTGATTGGAAACGGAACCTTTGAAATCCCAAACCGAAACTGACGTTACAGAAAAAGAGTAAGAGTATTTACAAAGACATTATACCACGGCGTCGATCTAGAACGGGCAAAATTGTCAAAGAGCTTGAACCCCGTAATAGCAGTGGCGTAACCAGCGGGGGACAGGGGGAAAACTGTCCCCGGACACAAAAAAAAACGAGAAGGGAAGCTTAAACGGGAAGGGAAGGAAAGGAAGGAGGGGAAGGAAGGGAAGGAAGGGAAGGGGGGACGGAAGGGAAGGAAGGGAAGGAAGGGAAGGAAGGGAAGGAAGGGAAGGAAGGGAAGGAAGGGAAGGAAGGGAAGGGAAGGAGGGGAAGAAGGGAAGGAGGGGAAGGAAGGGAAGGAAAGAGAGGAAAAGAGAGGAAAAAAGAGAAATGGAAAAAAAGAAAAAGGAGGGGAAGGAAAGGAAAGAAAGACAGAAGAAACAAGGAAAACGGAAAAGAAGGGGAAAGGAAAGAAAGTGGAGAGAAAAAAAAATGAAAAATGAGAAAAGAAAAAGCAAGATTGATCTGCATTCAGAAAACACTGTTTTGGTCAATATATGAACATTCATTTAGAAAAATATATGAACATTCATTTAGTCGCCTAAAGTTAACAAAATAATATCTAAGGTCCACTTTATCGGAAGAAAGATTTTCCTCTCTTGCTCTTTGCCAGACAGTCGGGAGGACTTTAGAAAAGCAATTATTCTCAGATTTGCCACCAATATTTGAAGGAAGTGCAGATTCTTTATTAATTCCCCCCCCAACTCTTTAAACTTCCACAAAGGAAACCCAGAATCCAAAGCTTTCTGCAATATAAGCTCCATATCAACAAATTATTGTTTCAAAAGGGCAGAAACAATAAATCCCTAATACAATGAAGTTAACATTTGCAAGAAAAATCGGAAAACTTAGCTACTTCTTACAAGCCCGAGATATGCCATTTCCGACTGTCAGGGGGGTCGCAATTTTTCAAAATTTTCTGTACGCGCTGCGCCAACTGAAGATAGTCTTTCTAGCAAGACTTCATATTCTAGGCACGGGAACCATTGGCTTACCGTACTCAAGTGCTTTCATACACACCTGTCATCAGATACCTTTCAACCCCGTCAGTTGTGTAGTCTTTGTAGCTGGATTCTTTAGTTATTGAAGTGTCAAAATTTTAACAATGTTCAATGTTACAGAGCATTCCCGTAGTAGTACAGGAGGAAGGGGCGATTGCACCCTTGCTCGAAAAAGTGAAAAATTCGAAAATTTGCCATGTGAGACACCAGTCAAATACAGTGCGGTTTTCTAAGTTTTCCTTCATAAAATTGCGAATACTTCCTAATAAAAGTTCCATATTTGAAAATAAAAGTTTTAAAAAAGGCCAAATTGTCCGCGCGCTTCGCACACCTTCAATTGCAAGCCTTAAAGCTGCAAGTGATCGCTCATAAAACAGTCAGTGGATAATTTGTCCTAGCCGCTACAGTGCCGTTTCCCTAAAATTGTCTTCAATGTAGACTTTCATTTTTGTCTAAAAAGGCAACAAGTTTCGAGATTTTTTTAATGTCCCCGAGAAGCCTTAATCCGCACTCCTTAGATATCTTCAGTCGACATGGTGTCTCAGATATATGCTAATAGGAAACGCAGATTCTTCCATAGTCGCTCAAATATGCAAATTTCCTTACAGGAAACCCTGAATCTAATCTCTTTGTAATACAAGCTCCATATTTACAAATGTGTAAAAGGACCCAAATTTTCGGTGCGTACCTTATACAGTAGTGTACACACTTAAGGAAAAAAAAAAGCAGATTTATTTAAAAAAAAAATGGTTCTTGCTCGTAGAAAAAACCAAAACAAATTAGCATAAAAATGTACCTTTTGGTCAATGGGGTAAGGTGAGCTTCATGGTCCAAAGTTGTCCTACCCCCTCAAAACTAACACAGCTCAACTAGTACAAAATCGGGAAACCTCTATGCTATTGTCCCCTCCCCCTCCCCCGGACAGTCAAGTCTGGTTACGCCACTGTTTAATAGGCATCAAACACACGTTTCTCGATACCCGAAAGTCATACCACGATTTTTTATTGTTTATTCTGCCTGCTTTTTTCTGTCTGAATCATTGGAAGGGCAAAGTGATATATTTGCCCCACTGTTTTTTATGGGGACTATTGTCTCCTGCCCAACCTTTTGATTTTAGCAACTGTGACTTTGTAGTTTGATTTGTGACTCAACATTTTACTTTTCACCCTGTAATTCTAAATACTTCATAAATTGTGAGGGCTCCCGTGCTATCATTTATCTTTTAGTTTATCTTTTGAATTGCGAGGTTGGCGACCTTGTGAGGTGTTTTTTAGTCAATAACCTGATTGTAGTTGATAACGTATTTTGTTGTTTCGAAATTATTTCGGCTGTCAAGCTTTAAACTTCCTACACACTTCTACAAAGTCAATCTCCAACTCTCAACTTTATTTCGCTCTTTACTTCTCGGGAAAAAACTTCGCATCATTGTGACTCGGTGTTCCCTGTACAGTATTTCACCAGGAAAATATTATTCTTTTCAAAAAAGATTTGAACCTCTCCATTGTGAAAGTGGGTTAAAAAGGGGTTGGCCAGTAATGAACACTTGATCACTAGGGAATTCCCTTTACGTAACTGGGCAGAAGTGTCCCAGAGAGGATCATCGCTTGTTACAAACATATAGCATTCACATCACCCATGGAAGTACTACCTTTGGCTCGATTCCGCGACACCTTTTATAATCCTTGCTGAATCTACTACCTCCAAGGTAGTACTTCCATGGCTGAATGCAGGCAAGGAATATATGTGATCGTGCTATCGTATGTGTGCGTGTGGGTTTGTGTTGTGTGTGGGGCGAAGTGGTTACTTACCTGTCAGGCAGACGATCTGAGCAATAGGTTTCATGTCTTCTATAGGAAATTCAATTGATTTCCTGAGTCCTCGCAAGTCTGTACGATAGACGCGGATCCAGGGGAAGGGGCTTTACTGGCCCCATCCCTCCTTTTTGCCATATCAGCAATAAAAGATACGGGAAATTAGCAGTGCAACTTCCCCACACCCATGCCTCCTCTTATAGGTCACCCCCCCCCCTTTTGGAATGTCTGGATCCGCGCCTGTGCTATGTAGAAAAGCATAAAGCGTCCAAAGTCACTTACTCTCTTCGACCTTTAGAGTGAAAAATCACTCTTCTTTTAGATAGAAATTAGGGACGGATCTAAGTTTCGAGTGAAAATTCAGCCGAAATAAAGCCATTTGTACTCTTTTTAGAGTGAATATTCCGTCTAAATTTACATCCGTCCCTAATTTCCGTCTTTTGGAATTTGAGAGTAATAATAAGATGTGGCTAAATGAATCGAACAAGAAGACCGTCATAAATAATTACGCAGTGGACAACTTCGTTTTACGTGCATCAGTTTCAACTTTTTTAAAGACATATTCTGCAGAAAAAATTCAGGGACCTCAAAACGTGCGAAAACTTTTTGAATTTCTTTCAGGAGATGAAAACTGCATTTCAATAGCATAGCCTGTGCAGAGCATATGATTTTCAAAAAAACTGCAATTTTTTCTCCAGATAAAGTGTATTGTGGGAAATCTGTGATGTCATCGGCACGTTAATTCGACATTGCTCTTAATTTCTAGAATTTCTGTCTCTTTCAATTTCTATGATATTGATGAAGCTGCTAAGAATATTTAGCAACATAGTTTGCTATGCCCTACAGATGTTGTATGGTTATGCTGCATTTACAAGGGACAATATCCGAACATTCCAACAGCATCAAATTTTAAGGAACTACAGGACTTAAAATTATAAAGAAAAAAAGAAAGAAAGAATTATAAAAGAAAAGCAAAAGGAATATGAAGCAATGTGCCCACTTTTCTTAACATCCTGTTACCGTGTTCAGAATTGGATGTATTTTTATTCAAAGTAAGCAATATTTAAAAGAAGATATCTTGGGTTAGTTTCTATAGAAGGTATATATTGCTGAAGTGTTTGGAGAACATGGTGCAGAATGATTTTTTTCTTTTTTTTTTTTCCTTTTTTTTTTGTTTCCTTTCGTACAAGACCCTAGGTAAAATTCACCATAGTATGCCTGTAGTATATCAACAGTTGAACTAGCAAAGGCGGATGGGATGGGTGGGGGGGGGGGGGGGCTAGGGGACCCCCCGCCTACCTCTTCGACCAAGCGAAAAAGAAAAGGAAGAACTTCTAAACAAGTCAAACCTAAACCACTTATTTTGTGAGGCATTTCAGGTACATAGGCTATAGTGAGGTGTGCACTCTGATCTTTGATGAAAACTGAATCCTCTCTGGCATAGACCTGACAACTGTAACTTAAATGGACGCTCATTAAAATGTCTGAATTATCTGTAAGGTAATGACTCTGATACTGAAGTTATACTGACAAAAGGTCCATAGCCAAAAATGGCGGGGAAACTTAAAGTTACTGTATGTTCCCCACACGAAGTACTGTGTACCCTTGGATACAACATCGATCAAAATAGGACAACGTTCTACCGAAAATGATCCTTTTGGGGAGTTTTTGTTTACGTTTTTATAAAATGAAAAAGGGAAAACAAACTTTCCACGTTATGTGCGCACTATATACGTGTCTTTATTGACATTTTTACACCCGTTTCCGATATGATGTCTTTTCAAAGGTAAGGTTATATATTACGTTTCGCGTTGTCGAAATCCAAGTACAAAGATGCACGGCTACTCACATTATACAGCTTGCACAAATTGTTCCAATTACACATAGCCTAATGACAACTTGCATTATGGCCTTATATGCCCACCACCACTGCGAAATAATTTATGACCTTCCAGTTGTACAACTCACATTACCTGCTTTCTTTCCTTTTGAAATTAAACATGTTTTTATGACCTTGAATAATTTCTCTTTGTTTTCATAGCATGTTGTAAAGAAAGGACTTAACTACATCAGCACCCCCATAAGAGTAAGAGTCCATCATATATTGGTACAAGGTACAAAAACTTTCACAAAAACAAAGAAATACAAAGACTGTAGGGGCGTCAATTTGATTTTCAAAGTGGGGGAGGGGGACATCTGGCCGGTATTTGTTTCTCCTGTTCTGGTAAGGTGTCCCCAGCGTCGTAGCTACTCACTTTTTGCTTAGGGAGGGGTGGGTAAGCATCCAGATTTTTACGATTTTTAAAGTGTGAACACCTCTGTACTAGGGACGTAATTTGTTGGGCGCGAAGTGCACTGAAACTTTTGTCCTTTTTCGGATATTTGAAAATATGGAGCTTGTATTTGCAAAAAAAAGTTTGGATTCTGAGTTTCCTCTAAGGAAATTTGAAAAGTTAGGGGATTACTGAAGAATTGGTATATCCTTTTGGCAAATGTGAGATTGAGCGGCGATCCAAGACTGTTGTCGCCACATAATGTTATCTAACGCCTACAAAATGAGGCTCTCAGATGAAATTTTTTTTTGTCAAGAGCTTATATTGGAGAAATTTGGAATTTCATGAAAGAAGATTGATAAAAATAGGACTTTCGTTACCGTTGTCACTTGATTACCTGGTGTCACATGCAAACTTCCAATTTTGTCACCTCCAGGGCTCGGAAAAGTTTACCAAATTGAAGATATGAGCGAGCACCTTTGCCCAGGAATTCAATTTGCGACGCGCGAAGCACGCGAAAATTTTGCTTTTTTGAAACAACTAATGACGAACATGGAGGTCTTATTGGAGAGAATTTGGAATATTGGAATTTCATGAGTTTCAAAACCACATTGTAGACTGGTTTCACAAATGGCAAATTTCCGAATTCTTCATTTCTTCAGAGAGCCGCCTGCCCTCTATAGCTACGCCACTGGGTGTCTGAGAAAAAGGGGGCCCAGCTGCAAAATGGTGCTAAATGTTTCAATATTTTGAGTAACTAGGAAATTCCAAAGTTTTCAAAATATAGTCTTGAAAGTGTGGGTAATAACTTCAACGGACTATACGGTCAATGTGAATTTAAATACCAGGTATACTCTTTAAGTAAATAGAATCACAACGAAAATTGTGATAGTTTGCGAAGGATGTGTACCAAAGTTCTTATAGTAAGGAACCATTTTCGATGAAAGAAGGTAAAATCCATAAACTGATCAAAGCAAACTTCAATCAGTACTGAAGGAAAATCTAAGATCGAGGGTGGATGGTACTCACTGGTTTTATTGAGACACCGTTGCATAGGCCCACCGGAGTAAGATTGTTGATACAAAAAAAAAAACAAAATATGTCCTTTCGAAGTTTAGAACGACACCTCGTCATACACTATCTGCAGACAGATGATGGAGGTGTACGGTACTTCTAATTCCAGATTGAAGTCTCTAATCTTGCAAAATCCCGAGTGATTTTACTTCTCTAATAATAGTCTAAATACGACATGGAGTCGCTTTACGAATGTGTGGTGCGCTCGTGTCGAAATTTTGCATTTGAACTCAGTTATTTTTCTGAAAAAGTTGCATGCAGACTGTACACCGAGGAATTTTCCTTAATATATGTTAAGCCTTTACTTGGCTGGTCATTCACTAAAGATTACAGATTTCATTAAAACTTAGTGGGGAACGATTCCTCTTCTTCAAATTCCTAAATATAGTTCTCCTTCATCACAACACCTTCTGCCCTATGAACAAAAACAACCGAAATAATCATAGAGACAAATAAATAATGTATGTTTGACATGCAAGTGAAAAAAAAAGAACATCAAAAAGACTGCAAGCGCGTGGAGCGCTCGAAAAGTTTGGGGATGTGAAAAGTACAAGCGTGTAATTATTGATACAAAAATCGATTGAAATCGGTAGAGCCCGTCTTCCATAAACTACTTGTATAGTATTTTCGGTAGTACCTAACTTTTAAGTTTCAGATCACAAAAAGTGTGTGTGTGGGGGGGGGGGGTGACTTTTTACATTAGTGTCCCCTCCACTCAAAAAAGGTGTGGGGCATGTCCCTTGCCCCCCCCCCCCCCCATAATCGACGCCCCTAAAAGACTGTTATTTGAGTAGTACAACAATGAGATCACAAATTCTTACTCAAGGTATACCGTACTAAATTCAATTCAATTTTTATGCTCTGTCATATATACTTAGGTTTGAAATCTTAGACCTGAGATACACTTGAACTTTCTTGGGCTTACATCCAATTTCTATTCAACCAAACCCCAAATTTGTCGACGCTGTTTGGACGCCAACTAAGGTTTTAGATTTTGAATTCTTTGGGCAACTCGTCACATCCGGTGGGATTTGGTGTTGCAGTGACCCTTGCGAAATATCCCTTCATGCTACTTCTCATTGATTCTGCATGCAGGTATAACCATTATAAATATTTTTAAGAAGTTCATATTGGGAACGAAAGGAATTAAAACGATTCAAGTTCATATGTAAGAGAAACCCCAATCCGGAGTAGTTTTGGCAAATTTTAGGAAGCAGACTAATGAAGAAGAGAGTAAGTATTGGTTTCAAAGAAATGTAATTTAACCTTCGGGTTTGAAAACAACTGAACAAAATAACATTTCACAACATACCGTAATTAAGGGTATCGGTACTTACAAATGAGTATAAGTTAACTTAGGCGCGCATGCAGATAGGAGAGAAGTTCTGTCACTGGTGCAGAAGCATAACGAAAGAAGCTGAAAATAAAAGACTTCTGGGCTGGTGATCAGTAAAAGAAAATCTGCATCCACAACGTGATTGATCGAAGTCTAAAGGAGGAGAGCCTGGGCCACACCTGCAGCAATTGACTTTATAGTGGACACTTCGTCAGACAGAAGGGCGTACACAGTAGCAAGTATTGTGTAGTCGTACAAGCATAGTATTACACTAATAAATTAACTTTTGAAACGGTGTCATGCCAGCTGAATGAAAACAATAATGACGAAAGCTACAAAGCTGTGCAAACTCACATAACCAAACAAAACATACTGCAGTCTCTCTGGCAAATAATTGTAACGTTCCTTGCCCACAGCAATATTAAACAAGTTCCTTTTTCCAAAACGTATTTCCCGAATCCATGTCTTCTCACAATTTCTATCAAATATGTGTTTTCTTTGAGATTCATGTCGAATTCCCCAAAATAGAGTAGACTACCAAAGTTGGTAAAAACCATTTGTCACAGGTGCGACGAGTAGTTAGTCCGTTTATCCCAACTACTTGTCGCACATGCGACAGGAATCTGTCCTTTTCTGAGAAAATTACCATTCTTAAAAATATTCCCCGACTCTTTGTCGCACGAGTGACGAGGAGTCGGTCCTTTTCGCTTTTCGCAATGGGGTATCAGGACTTCCTATGGGTTTAATTTTTTCATAAAAGGCAATAAGTTAAGAGCTAGAAAATCTACTTTGAAAATTGAATTTGTTGTTTTCCAGGCAATCATTCTGCAGCTTTGAGGCTGCATGGGTTCAGTTTTCACTATCGAGGTTTTATGACCAATTTTTGATATAATCTGCAGGGTTTAACCTAGAAAAAGTTTATTGCAACACTAGATCAAAAAACGGGTCCATCGTAACAAGAAGATAATTAATGTAGGACAAAGCTATCAAGAAAAGTTTACATGTTTTTGGAGTGATTAAAATTTGAGGAACTACAGTTTTAAGGCCCGACCTACAGATTGAATAATTCTCCCTGGACGTTTGCAAAGGTCCATCACTTTTTGATGTTTGCTATCCGTTAAAGGTACAACTTGTTCAGTTTCCCCACAGACAAATCCTCAGGGATCCCTTGTTCGATTCCAAATTCGGGGCATACCAAAGACATTAAAAATAGAACACCCAGCCTACTGCGATTGCGCGTGAGTAGTAGAGCACAGTTCGGGAGTACTAGGGCACAGTTCAGTACATTCCATCTGAATATACATGATGAAACGTTCCCTCTTTTTTTGTTACATCCTTTATTTCTGCCTGATTACCTCTTATCGCTTCAGGAAGGAAAAGTAGCCCACTACATGCAGACTTGATTAAGTCAAGTTTCATATCTGATTTATTGATTGACAGTAAAAGATGTATTTCAATACACAAAAAGTTACGTAACATTTGGGATCAGCTAACAGTTCAGTCAGCATGTGTTAATTGCTTTTCACGCAGTGTGAACACAATAAAAGCATAGCTCATTTGAGGTCACAGATCATGTAACAAACTCAGATTTTAGTTACACTCCATACCGTCTTTGATGTACTGGGGTGTCTATGTTCCTTTTTCAAGAAGCGACGCCACAGTATGAAAAGACGATGGGTACCTTTGGATTTAACGACAGAGTTTTAAGTTGAAGCGCAAAACCGTACTTTAAATATCCCACAGGTCATATAACTGCTTTGCAAAATTTGTCCTTCGTTCGAAAGAAAATACTGGCCTGTGATGGTTCGTCAAGAAAGTTGGTAAGAACTCACTGCTACCATCAAGAGGTATCAGTAGTGTTAGTGGTCAACAGAGAGCTTGTGTACCATCAGTCATCATGCGACTGATTGAGACACTCTATTGATGTGCAGAACCCCGCTTAAATGGATACTCAAGGGACCAGATCAAGTATCCTGCTAAGTTGTGATTGCCTTCATAAGTGATTCAACCTAACACCACATTTTGGTTGTGGGGACTTCAACGGGGATCCTTCTAGACCAGTGGTTGCCTTTTGAAGAGGAAATTTACTGTATTATATATTTCATATTACCGTTCAAACAACTTTTTAAATACTAGCTACTTTACTACTACTTTTCAACAACGTCATTGCGCAATAGGGAAGAAATTTATCACCCACAATTACTCTACTTGTATCTGTGCACGTGTAGTTACTTTGATACCACACCATATATGCTTTCACGTTACATCACTATCAGTAACCCACGCCCACTGCCTGGCAAAAATCAACAGTGATTCAGTGCAACATTCACACGTTGATCAGCAGATTCTTCTCAGCTACCTACACTTGTTAGCGTGCTTCACTAGTTTTTGCTAGTAAAAATGTGACGCTAGTGAAATCTACAAACACCTACTCCCAGCAGTATTTCCGATTTGATAGAAATCACTGTCATAGAAGAGATTGAAACAGCCTTCATGATGTGTCTTTTGGCTATCGTCTTCTAAAGTATAGGTAAAAATTCCTTGAGACCAGGTATTGAATTGTTTTGTTTTACCACTTATTTATACAATTAATGTGATTTAATTTAAAGTTTCGCACAAGGATAATTTTGACCGATATGTAGCATGTACACATGTGTGTCGCTTATGAGCAGTTTAAATTTAATATACTCTCCTATGAGAAATTCGAGAGATTCGGAAACACGTTTTATCAAAGGTATAATTTTTGGTTGAGTTGGATATGCCAAGACAAGCTATATAAAGTAAGTTGAACAACACTGATTGATACTGAAGGAAACAGAGGGTTGAAAATACTCGGTGGAAATGGGAAAGATATTGGAAGGTTTTGGGAGATTTGGACCCCATTGCTTCATCTTCCAACCTTCCGATTCATTTAAGAGGATTTAAAGTTTAAGGAAAAACCGTTATTTTTACTTTCTTTCAACATGAACGTCTTCCAAACTCAATATTTTACCTTTCAAATTCGGGGAAAATTCGTAGGACGAAATTTGGTGTTATAAAAAGCGTATATTACAAAATCTTCAAAGATCTCCCCGTATTGTCCCATTTTACTTTTTCTCTGAGTACTAACTTACTTAACTACACTAGTATGATGACATATCTTCTGTCTTCCATATCTACATGTCAAGCTGCAAGAGTAATCATTCGAAACTTACAGACTATCACGGAAACCCTCATTATCGTCATAATAATCTCTTATCTTTCCGTACATCCGACCACTGCGGCGTTTTGGAAGTAAACTCACAATTATAGTAAAAGGATACCGCAGATGTTGTGTTGTACTACTGTTAATTCAATTAGCTATATAGTACAACACTTAAAGTTTCATGATGGTAGGGGATCATCTGAAGCTTTCACGTGAGTGCTGCGTAAAATTTATGGAAAATTAAGTCTTTTGAATTATACAATTATGTAGTACTGAAAATAATAGCCCAGAACCAAATTAATATTAAGTTCATTAAGGAAGTTCATAATATTTTATGTATTCAACATATTTTATGCATCAAGGGGTTCTCAGTCTGATGAAATCTTCATTCATTCCCTATGTTTGGTTCTCAATATATTATAAAATTTCAGTTGATATAGTTTTTACGAAAAGTGAACTTGCAGATCAAGCACAGCTATGTCATGGATCCACATTGAAGTCAAATGTTTTTTCTTTATGTTTTATCCTATTAGTTTGGCCATGAGCTAATAAACAACAATATCTTAACCCAAAGGCATAAATAATTCTCAAAATTCAATTGCTCAGGATTCACTCCTTAACCTCCAAATTAATATAAGAGGCTTAAGTTGCTCGTGAGTTTGGTACATTTTAGGGGGAAAACAAAACATTGGCCATTAATGTGAATCCGTGACATTACACCTGCCTGTTTCAAGTCCACTCCTGGTAGAAAATGTGTCAACTTCAATTTCTAATATCTTGAAACCAAACATTAGAAATGAATGAAATTCCATCGGAATTTATAGACTATGTTCCCCTTTAACATTAACATATCAAACATAATTTGTTTGGCACCATTCACTGAAAGTAACTGAGTGTTTATCATGTTAATAAAATTATAATTAACTTGAAAGAAAAATCTTTGCAATTGTAGTTTCCAACTTAATACTAAGTCTTAATAAAAAAACACTTTTATCTTTTTCCTGCTAATATTTTAGAGCAATAAATTGCATCAGTAGACATTCTTTTGGATGCAAACAGAACACGACGACCTCTGCAAATACAGCTTTGGCTTCCCATATGTGAGATAAATATGTGGGGTGTATTTCCCCAGTGGCGGAGCTAGGGATTTTGGTCAGAGGGGGCGAAAATGTTTTGCAGGGGCTCTTCGAAGGAGTAAATACCCTGAGCCTCAGCATGATCGAAGCCACGGCTTTTTCGGACTTTCCATTTAATTTTCCGCACCTGGTAAAAGACTACTTTGCCATTTCTCCTCAGCAAGTTTTTCTATAAAAACAAATTTTCTCCCCATGGGCCTCCACGGAAGAAAATTCGAGGGGGGAGGGGGACTAGTTTCTTTAAGAGTAAAAGCTCCGCGCCACCATGAGTCGGCGCGGAGAGCCAGAAAATTTTGCCCGAAAATCACTGGAAATGACATTTCTAAAGCCCATTTACTGCATTTAACAGGGAAAACGCTGAGTGAATTGTTAACAAATATTGATGTTAATTTTTTTTTCGTCTTTTCCTTTATTTTCCTTTTTTTCAGTTTTTTTTTAATTTTCCAGGGGAGGTCAAGTTCCCCCTTGCCCGTGCCTGCGGACGCCCATGTTTTTATCCCTTTGTTTCACATTCTAGTATGAAGGCAGTCTTCATAGTTTGTGTGTTATTGTCAGGTCTCGATTTAAGGTTTTAATGTAATACTTTGTGAAGATAAAGATTAAACCTGCTAGGGCTAAAGAGCAAGCAATCTTACAGAGGGAAAAAGTTATGGGAATAAATCACCATTAGGTGTACATTTTTGGCAACTGGAAATCAAGAAAAGTATACGAAGAAACATTAATTGACGTAATTTACATCATGTCACTACTTTACATTATGTCACTACTCTGAAATAGCCAGTACATTAAAAGAAATAGCCAAGTAAAGAGGTCTGCTTGGCTCTCAAGGTACCGAATTGATAATTAATAAAAGTAGCCTAAACCTAAGCTTATTTGATCCAATTTTCAGACTTTTGAGACCACGGAAGTACAGAAACAAACATTTCAAGGGATTTTCGTGCAGTGTCAGAAATATTCATTTATCATGAGAATAGTCACTTGAGGAAAGCAAAATGGAAACCACCCATTCAAACTCTTAAGCCATTACCACTATGATAACAGTTTGATTTTATTTTAACCTGAATGTTCCCTTCAAATGATTTTGAAGAATGTTGTGGAAGTTTTTTTTGTATCTTTATAAACGCCTTTTATTGTCTATATTAACAATTATCCCCTACAACAAGAGGGCTGTTTGCGCTACAGTTATTGTTGCGCCATTTGCAACATGTTTTATTTGCCGGGAGGGTGAATTTAATGTCAGTCTGTGTATTTTGTAAGCTTATAACCACGCTTGGTGTGGAAGCAATGAACTTAACACAGCGACAACATTCATTAATGAGTACAAAGTATGAAGATACGTTTCCGCAAAACCTATCCATATATTACAGAAGATGACACTTTTCATCAGAATAAATTTCAGATAGCACAGTTACTGGTGGCTCTTTGAGCATTTTGTTATGTGGGCCTTAAAACAATGCTATTAAATTACGGTCTTTTGCCAATAATGTTGCAAGAGTAAGGTATGTTAAAAGCCTAAAAAGGGCGATGACTGACGATTTTGGTCCGTCGGGGGGGGGGGGGGGGCAACCGCCCACTGACCATATGGCAGCTCCGCCACTGTATTTCCTAGGTTAAGAAATTAGTTGTCTGCACTTGTTGGGGTGGCCAATGGTATCTTTAAAACACACATGAAATAAGTACCTGGGGTCACCAACGAAAGACAAGTAAATCTAGTTTTTCTTTGGTTTTTGCGTTATACTTCAAAACAAATAGGCAAAATTATTTAAATCATTTATTTATTGAAATTATTCAAAATATGTTAAATTGCAGTGTCAACCATTTTTGAGTGCTTAATTTTCATGAAATCAAAAGGGATTTTTTAATGTGTAGCGGTCATATATATCTGAACTATATAGTAAGAGGCCTAATCCTACTGGCCCAAACCACAGTGAATGTTTGTAGTTCACAGAAATTATCAATTGGTACAACTCCTTGACTGATAGCAAGTTAAAAAACAGTATACTGAAGGCAATTTGATACAACATGTACTGTAATGAGGGTATTTTGAAAACACATTGAGTTCTTGAATAGTCACCTTGAAGCATGGGCGTCCGCAGAAAAAAAGTCAGGGGGCAAAATTTCTAGGAGGGGGCAAAACCTCCAAGTCACCATGAATTGACACAAAGCATGCGAAAATTTCAACCCAAAATGCCTCCCAGATCGCCGGAAATGGCATTTCTAAAGCCCATTTTTCGCATAGAAACTTGGAAAACACGTTTTGTTCGGGTTTTTGCTTTGATTTTCATACGTTTTTTTTCAAATTTTTGATTTTCGGAGGCCCCCCCCCCCTTGCCCATACCTGCGGACGTCCATGCCTTGAAGCGATAAACTGAGATTGTGTCTGGAAGAGGATAGATTTTTGACAGTTGTCGGAGGGGCCCTAGTAAACAGGCGAGAAGAATTGAAACTGTCTGGGTCGAGAGGATTCAGGCTTTAATTTTAAAATTATTTAAAGGTTACACGACAGATTACATTTAGTTTTAACATCTCGATAAAATTTTAAATTACGGATACCGCTCCAATGAATGCGCACTATTAAAAAAGGATTTTTTGGTTGGCTGTTGTCGTTGTATTTTATTGATTGTATTGTTTGTAAGTGTTAAAGATTAGGTTAGATATTAGTGCTAACGTTTGCCTGGAAAGAAATTTCTTGTTAAGCAGTGCGCATCGGCCCTACCTTTCAGATTACACAAACGAAGTTGTATTTTAGACATTGATTCCGTATTATGACAGTTATACCATTAATAAGGGAATAAGATGAAATGTTATATCTTGTTTTTGTATAAACTTTTTCTTAATTTATTTAAAAACGGTTTCCATCTGAACGAAAACCAAAATGTTAATAAAAAGAACAAGTATTTAGGTTCCATATTAATTGATTCTTTTACTCTCTTCTATAGTTGAGGATAAACATGGGTGGTGCAACACAAAGATGGATCGTCTTTACAGCTTGCTGTATTCGTTTGTTTTTCGTAAGTGGATCTCTGAAGGCAAACGGTGTAATTTTGGACGAGCTTGTCGTAAAACTACACTCCAACCACGTACTTGTTGCCTGGGCTTTTGCGTTGCAAAACGCATGTTACTATTTAATATGTAAGTGCAAATGTAAAATTATCTTTTTAACAATAAGCACATGCACTAAGAACTACCTGTGTTTAATATATCGCGACCAGCATACGTAAGAAGTTAAAACCTCTTATTAGGCTGAACAAATTCTTTATACTGGCCAGCTTGTAATTCCTCCATTTTGAGACACTAATGAATCTCCGTCACAAATTTAGTTCGTTATTGAGTTAGTTATCTAAATCTACGAGATACGTTTTCATTGAAAGACGTACTAATTACCATGTATGGTATATCTACTGTTTTCTTGGCCATTGGTGACATTTTTTCAAACCGACGTCCATGCTTTGGGTACAATGTTACTGAATGCCTAGACTATCATTGACGAACCACATGTATAAAAGAAAAAAGCTATTTCCAAGTTGCTGAAGCAACAAATTTCAAAGACGTACCAGCAAATAGCGTCATTTTATCTTTTTTGTTATCTCGATGAAAAATAGAGTGGGTTGGGACAAAATGTGGGTAGCTTTTAAATGACATTTTCCAAAATTTCCAAATTTTCCAAATTTGTTCTAAGCATTTTGGACGATTTTTAAATGTTAAAAAGAACAGAGCAAGATCTCCCTGGCCAAAATCGGGCCATTTTTCACAAGAATGACTGGCACAGTGCATCATCAAAAGACAAATATTAGAAACGGAGTACGGGGAAACAAGCCAGTGAACCACAATCGAGAAAGGGCCGTGGCCCGCCTGGCTCAAGCCACGTGATTAAAAATTTCAGCAAGAGCTCCTGAAGTCAGTGGCGTAGGAAGCAATTTGAAAGTGGAGGGGGGGGGGGTGGCTGAGCAATTTTTGGACGTTTCCCCTCACCCTACCCCATTGGCCAAAAGTTACATTTTAAATGCTAAAGTTTTTGCTTTTTCTACCAGGTAGAACGATTTTTTAAAATAAAAACATTGTATGCTGTAAATCGTTTTTTCAAATGAAACTGGGCACTAAAGAAGGTAGAATTCTTCGTTTTTTTCCAGCCATGCTACGGTAGACAAAAATTTTCCAGTATAGCTATGCCCTCTGCACACTGAGGAACATTGATAACATTTTAATTCTTCAAGTTACTGAAGAATCCATCTACTCACAGACTATTCAACTGACAGGGTTGAAAGGTAATTACTGATGAAAGGTTTACACGAGAGCACTTACGGTAGGCAAATGATTCCCTGCCTGAAGTCCTGTCCGAAAGACTATTTAAGCGGAGCGCCACCGTCAGTTGGCGTAGAGCGTAGGGGAAATTTTGAAAAATCGGACCCTTCAGACAGTCGAAAATAGTATTTCTGAGGCTTGTAAGTAGTAGCAAAGCAACAGGGAGAAAAAGACGTTTTCAGGGGAATAAGAGCCCAAATTTTCCCAGTTTTCTTTAAAGTGTAAACACCATTGTACTAGGGACGTACTTTGCGGCAAGCACGCCGAAATTTTTGCCTTTTTGAAACAAATATTTGTGGCCATGGAGCTTGTATTGCAGACATTTTTGGATTCTGGGTTTCTTGTATAGGGGAAATTTGAAAAGTTGGGGGATTACTTATCGAAGAATCTGTACTTTCTATATTGGCAAATCTGAGAATGATTGCAGGGTGATCGACTGAAGAGCGTTAATTGTTGCTACATAATTTTTTGTTGAAGGTCTACGAACTGAAGCTCTCAAATTGTAAAAGTTTCCGAAGCTTTGTTGTTTATTTTAGACAAACTATTTTAAAGTCAAGAGCTTATATTGGAGATAAATTGGAATTTTATGAGAGAAAATTTATGAAAATAGCACTGAAGTTACTGGTGTCACTTGAAGATCTTGTGTTACAAATGGAAGATTTCCAATTTATTCATTTCCAGAGCTTGGAAAGGCTTATCAAGCTGATTCATATGGCAAAATTTATGGAGTAGGAATTGCACGTTGAAACGCTCGAAGCGCGAGGAAAATTTTGCTTTTTGAAACAATGAATTAAAAATTGGCGGCGCTTGTATTGAAGAAAACCCCAGATATCATGAGACAGAAGAGCTGAGAATATCACATAAATGAAAAAGGGGTAATCTGACCCGGGAAGTGAGGAGGCGGAAGCAGATGCCTCTGCCCTCTCATTTTTCACAGGGCTGTCGCCCCCGCAGCCCCCCCCCCCCCGCTTCCTACGCCTATGCCTAAAGTGACATTCTGAATGTCATGATGATGTGATAATTTATCTGACCAAGTTGTCATCTTTTCATTAAGAAGTCGACATGGTTAAATAATTTATCTTACCATGTCGACGTCCTTTGCTAAGGAAGTCGACATGGTGAATTTATCTTACTATGTCTACACCCTGGGTATAGGAAGTTGACATGGTGAGATAATACTTGTCACCATGTTGACATCTTTTGCTCAGTAAGTTGACATGGTGAGATAACTTCAACCACGTACATCTATGCATATGCACTCAGTGTCGCTGCATGCTGCATGTGGGCCACTGTGCATTCTATGTAAAGCCTTCCCCGGAGATGCGCCGAGGTTTTCGTGACCGTTCGCAAGGATTTTCTGTAAGTGTGCATATACAATGCATAGCAATTCGTAGGTACGCGTACATACCCTTACAAAAAAAGGTGCGTCAACCTGTGTCTGCACCATGTGTGATCACGCGTGGAAAAACAAAGGAAATCACGCGTGTTCTTGGGTGACAAACCTGCGTTTTTGGAACCTTCTACTCACAGGTTTGACACGGGTTTTGCACACATTTCCTTGCCTTTAATATCAAGCCACAGGTTTTGTGGAAGAATTCTTTGTTATCCCTAGTTTTTATCACCACACGTTTTGCACATAAAACCTGTGTCAAACCCGTGGCAAACCTGTGTCGAACCTGTGACAAATGATCAACCTGCGTCAATGTCAAGGGAAATCACAGGTTTTCATGCAAAAACCTGTGATAACCTCTGGAAAAAACCTGTGAAAACCTGCGAAATTGGAACCAACTGCCACACCTTTTTTTGTAAGGGTACGTACAGTATACACGACTGTGATACAAACACGGACACGTTACATGGGCAACGCACGTACATGATTATATGGTGCACTGAATGCTCTCTGGCATGTGAGCCAATGGCTATACATAGAGGTATATAGTTGATATTATCTCACCATGTCGACTTTCAAGTCAATAGATGTCGACATGGTGTCATAAATTATCTCACCATGTCGACTTCTAAGGGAAAAGATGACAACTTGGTAACCACCATCATAAAATGCAGACTGGCTCTTTAGGAGCTCCGTACAAACCTTGTCTAACTAATTCAATCCTATCAGAGGAACTTCAGGAAAAATATTAATGCATATTTACTTACATTTGGAGTAGCTGATATTATTTATGGAAATATTTAATAAATAATACATAGTTTTTTGCAGGAACTTGGTAGTAGAGATGGTTTTAACGGAATTTTTGAGACAGATTTTTAATAATGACATGGCCAATACAAAAGTTTAATATCACATGACGTCATACATTATCGTCATTGATTGCACCCTATCAGTGCGATAAATATCTATTTGTCTAGAACGAAATAAGACACAATGAACTTACTGTTTGCTATTACCTGTTTATTATTTGTTAATGCTTTACAATTTGATCCTATTAGCTCAATTTACTTTTAACTACTGTTTTCATACTTGTCAATTGATTTTGGCGTCACCATGGCATTTGTTATAGTTTTGTTAATTATTTCTAAATACGGAGACTTCTCAAAGAGCGTTAGTTTTGTAGCTCGCTTACATCATTACCAGCCTCTTAAATCATTGTCACGCTGTCTAATAGTTTCATTAATCCCTATTTATTTTTTGGTTCACTTCTCTGGGGTAACTTGTTTACAGGATTTGAATGCTCTCTATTCTCTAAGAGAACTCCCTTCGCCTAATTCAGCAGTGTTACATGAAACACACAACCATCTAAGACATCGATTCCATTTCTACTTCTTCCTTACTGCTTCTTCCTTTAAGCTCACCTCTTTGCAATAAATAGTTTTTTCTAATGTACTCACAGTTTGAAATCC
Source organism: Holothuria scabra (assembly GCA_037179385.1). Lineage (NCBI taxonomy): Eukaryota > Metazoa > Echinodermata > Holothuroidea > Aspidochirotida > Holothuriidae > Holothuria > Holothuria scabra. Next base: position 2,568,634 of record CM074199.1, read on the forward strand.
CCTCCCACTTGACATTGTTTTCAAAATCAGACTTTTCCTGATGAGCCCTGACTAGCTGACTGACTGATTGACTGACTTACTGAGTGACTGACAGACTTACTGACTGACTAACTGACGACTGAATGACTGACTGACTGACTGACTCACTGGCTGACTGACTGACAGGCTGACGGACTTACTGACTGAATGAAAGACTGACAGACTAACTCATGAATTAAATTATTTGACGGTTTTCATTTTCCCCTGTTTTTTCCTCGTTCTATTTTGGAATTATTACCCCTTTGTTCAATTGCATGTCGGCCAGTCAATCTACTTGTGTAACTTTTCAACTTACAGCACCAATAACTCAGATGCTAATGGACATATTTAGTTACAGGCAGCTGAGTATTGTCGGAGGGTTTCTTGTAGGGGCCGGTTACATCCTAAGTGGTCTCTTTGCGAACAGTATTTGGCACATCTTCATTACATATTCTTTATCAGGTAAGAGTGAAGGATTGCACAGGTTAATCATTACAGAGTCCGCTCCCTTGAAACGTGGACAATATCCTCTTGTCCTTGAAGTCCTTTCTTCCTAAGCAATTGAAAAAGCCACAATGTTGCAGATTGCATGGTCTGGTGAGCTCCTATTGTTGTTGGCAATTTACTATTGTTCAAAAATCGGCCAAGTCATGGCATATTGGCCAAGTCATGAAGTCCACTTTCAAGGGCAGAATTCTCTAATGATTTGTTCATTCAGTCTCATTAAACGTAATTAAATTTCATTGTCAAACCAAAGTAATGAAAATAACATGCTAATTGGCCCAAGCAGAATAACTATATCGAATCCATATGGGGACCATAAAATTTTCCACCATGAATAAATAAGAGACCCACTTTGGTAGTCCCCATTCATGAGGATGCGTGTGGGGTTTCTCACATATCCTTTGTTTACATGAACCGAAGAGCTATCTCATATGAGTCATATGGGTCATGTGGGCTAACCTATTCAGGCCTATTATTAAACTCAGATGCAAACTATATGGGTCCCTTCAGAGCCAAGATATAGGGCCCCTAAGATTTCAGTATGGGTTACTACGGATATATTTAGTAACTGGTTACACTTATGTGAAAACAAAGAAGCAGGATGAGACTGTGGAGAAGCAAATTAAGTTCCTCGGAGCATGGAAGTACTTCCATGCTCGGAGCTTGTAGAGGTTAACGCTCCTAAAAAATAATACATCACCCTGCCAACTCAATTTTTCAAAACGTAAAATCGTCACAGGAGGATATTTATGCATTTATAACTCATGAATAATTTGTTAGACTCAGACAAGTGATTCTTAAAACTTTTCAACCAACCCCTTCTACAATCTCGAAGCATCCACCCCCCCCCCCCTCGTTCCACGGTTCATGTCCGGACACTGACGTAGGTAGGAAGAATCCCGAAGACCTGTTCCCTAGTTCATGGAACTGGTTTTGAGGGTAGGATTAGTTTTAGTGGAGTTCGTTTTTGCTAAATCCTGGCTTTGTTGGGGAAGCAAGGAAAGAGTGCTGCATTAGTTTGTCCTATTTCGGGAAATTTTGTATTTCCCAAAAGAAAGAAACAGATGACTACAGTGTATCACTAGGAATTCATAAACAAATATAGCATTAGTAAGCAAAATTTCTACATGTGTGACCTGATGTCACATAATTATCAAACACTTGAAACTTGAAACGAGTCACTTATATCTTCTACTCCCCCGGACGAAAATCCTTTCTTCCTTTGTTTTTCAGTCACTTTTTTCATCTTGAACTTAAAAAGGAACATAACTCTACATGCCTTAAATCATGGTTAAATCTATTCAAGCCGTAACCTTCTTTTCACAAAAAGAAGTCAGTAATGACCTTCCTGGTCTTATCTGCACTTGTCAATTGTACGGCACCCACTCGTTGACCCCCCTGCAAGGTCGGTTGACGTTCTTTAGAAAAGTCAAACAATTTTGAGTATTGACGCACTCCGCCCTCAAGTCATTGGCCCAACTTTTCATAGAGTTGACGCACGTTTGTTGCTGAATATGACGCACCTATTGCTTTGACGGGAAGTACCCACATTTGACTCATCATTGTCCGGTTTCAGAAGGTGCCATTGTCTCTTACTAAAATTGACATGTGCACTAAGCTGTGGCTAAACACCAGTCTATACAGTAAAATTTTTCAAATTTCTCAAATATCCTACATGCGCCTTGTCGTTGGAACAGACAATCTTTGTCACAGTCTTAGCTTTATGTTTAATTGTACAGTTCTCTCCTTTCTCAACTTGCCATCACTTCAACTGCCTGCTTATGTCATATAGCATATTATATTTGGTTCTTCCTCTCCTTTCTCAAAGGATGCATTTAGGTTGAGGATGAATTAATCTTCAATTTTCCTTGTTAATAAATCGAAAATATTTCTTTCCAGGATTTGGATTTGGATTTCAAAGTATTACCTCATATCTTTGCCTCAAAGAACACTTTCCTGAAAACTTCTCCACGTTTACGTCAATGACGACATTATTCCACTTTGTCGGAATGGCAATACTCCCTTCTGTTTTGAACTGGTTTAAAGACGATTATGGCTTGGAGGGCTCCTTAATTCTGCTGGGAGGAATTATGTGGAATTTGGTTCCCTGTGGTGTCGGGACGATTCCACCAAAACGGCCAGAAAACAGCGAAATGATCGAAGAGGACGAAATGGAAATGAAAGTACACGGAGATAATTTAAGCAAGGGAACCGACAAAGATAAAATAGAAGATTTTATCACGAAGTGGTTCTCTATTCTGTTGCCTTGGTACCATCACATCAATTTTCGGTACATGCATATCTTTTCCATAGCCGGTATTTTTATATATACGTCATGGATTATCTTCCTAGTATCGTTGGGGACTTCCTTAGGATTGCCTTCTGAACAGGCAGTGTTTCTTTCAACAGCCGGCGGTGTAGGTGGGTTTGTAGGAAGACTGCTTGGTACTGCACTGTTTTACTTTGATAAAGTTAACGTTGAAGTTTGTGCTCTCCCATTCCTCCTGACTGCAGCTTCAATGATGGCCATTATTTTCACGAAGCATTATGCCATAATCGTTGCGTTAACTGTAATAAGTGGATTCAGCCAGGGACTAGTTAGTACTCTTTTGTATGGATTAGTACCACACATAGTGTGTTCGCATCATTTCCCTTCAGCGATTTCGTTGGTCTTATTTTCGGAAGGAATAACAATTCAGCTTTCAGGCTTGGTTTCAGGTGAGTTAATATTATTGCCTTTATTGTAAATTGAAATACCTCTTTAAGTATGAGTCCCCAAACTCGCTGTGTTGGAGAAGACTTCAATCTTTGTCTTTCAAAAGCTTTTTGTTTCGTCTCTGTCCGCTTCAAAATTTATTTGACAAAAAAAATCAGACAAGTAGATGGCAGAGTGGCAATTACCTGCTCAAGGGATTGCAACTTTCATGCCGACAACAGTGTCTTGACTGAAAATTTCATTCTCTGTGTGGGTGGGTTCAACCATCGGTACCTGCATTGAAATTTCCAAACATAAGAAAGGAGCAGATGCAACTCACAAGGCCAAGAAAGTGCCATTAAGTTATGCGAAGCGTTTCGCCTAACACTTCTCTTGGCGCTTCTTGCCAGACTATAATGAGACCGCTACCGTGGTTTGCCCAAAGATTTCTTTCCCGCTGGGAAGATTCTAGTTACATAAAGATGGTCTCTGGTTACACCCCTGTGACTTCGAACATTTAGCAACTTAGCTCTTTCTCTATGAAAGAATTTCCCTAATTTGATCAATCGAATTTTGTCTCCGGACATCCATGGGCTAATTTTGTGCCTCTACATGGCAAGAGATGACACTCAGGGACATTGTAATTCGTTTTGTTCATGTTATCGGACAAAAGAGGCAAACAAGATGGTAATGGATCTACAAATTCCTCTCATCATGCTTATACCTTTACTATCATGGTATCAATCAATCGAAAGCATGTACTTAATGGGAACCTCTTACCAGGGGTCCATCCCGGGGGAGGGGGCAGGGGGAAACAAATGCTCCAACAATAAAAACTTTAGGGGACACACATATCGTTTTGCCCTACAGTAATTCAGGCAGATTAAAAGAATAACACGCAGAATAAACTATATATTTAAATTGTGGTCACTATACATGCGCTTAAGAGCTTTGATAAAACGTTTCTTTGAGCCTATTTTAAAGTTAATAGAAAATTAAGAATGTATAAAAAGGAAGGCTCTGACTTCAAGACTCACTTTCAATTACTTGTGTCAAAGCTTCTTTAGGGCATATTCCTTCGGCTCTTTACTGAAGTTTTGCAAGAAAGACAGAAATGTTCCAGATCATGTCGTTTAAATTCTGTCGCCATATAGTTCTTTCTCAAGATATCTCCCTTAGTTTACAGATTCGTTATCTATGTTGAAAATACCTCCACTTTTCATTTAAAGGGCCAATCCTCTCACCCCAAACTACACTTCCTGTATGGGGTAACAGAAACTCTCAATTGGCTCAGCTCTTTGATTGACTGCTTATTCAAACAATGCAAAGTACCAAAGCCTAAATTGAACAGCGTGAACTGTGCTTAGAGTGTTTCGATTATGAACATTGAGCTCTTATACTCACCCTTAAGCAATAAACTGAGGTTGTGTCTGGATGAGGATGAATTTCATACAATTGTGGGAGGGGCATAAATAAGAAGGTTAGGAGAATTGGCACTGTTAGGGGTGAGAGAATTGGGCCTTTAAGCCATTGAAAGTTGAAAATGGGGGCACATCATGTCATCTTCCTTTCGTTTTTCTTTTTGATAAACTATGATATGTCCTTGAAATTTGATACTGTTGGAATGTTTGAATATGGTTTCCTGTATACCTAGCATTGGAACTACACCACATGTGGGTTATAGCAAAATATTGCTTACATTCCCTGCAGAGCCATCAAAATTGAACATTAATTAAAATTCACATTGAAAAAGATGGTTCAAAATCGGTGTAAATTTACGGAGCAAAAAATAAAAAAAAATAAATAGAACAAAAAACTTCTGGGTAATGTCTTTCCAGAACTCTTCTGTTATCCTTATTTATATCTTTATTGTGTTTTTTTTTTCCATAATGCACCAAATCTCAAGAAAAAGTCGAACAACTTTGGAAATTATATCTTCTAAACACCAAGATTGTGCTGTGGAGATACAAGTCTCACCCCCGAAAAATATGTTTTTTACTCAGCTTAAGAGCCAACGAACTTTGTCTCTGAAAATCAGCCGCTTAAATGGCGTAATTGCCACCATAGGCACCTAACAGGTCTTTCTGCCGCTTAAAACGTTTTATGTTAAATGAATGTCATCTGAAACAAACCTATAATTTTCACAGAATTTTATTGTTCGGAGATATTAGGTTCAAAAATTATTTTAAAAGTAGTCGATTGCATGCTAAGTTTTAATTAGACTCTTCCCCCTTTCTGGTAAAACATTCACTTGGACCTGAAGAATCCTGTTATGAAACAGCGGGGTAGCTCGTAGTTTTTTCTACGGAGGGGTGGATGGCCATACGAGACGGGAAAGGGGGCTTATCCCAAACCTTGCTAAATCGGGCAGACTTCCTTGCCTCATTCGGGAAGAGATTGTGCCCTGGTTGTGGATCGGGAGTCAGGCAAAAAGTTACCCAAGAGAAACAGTCCCGTTTTGGTGTTGTTCAAAGGCCATTTTAGGTATCTGAGGAGATGTGAAATTTCATGAAGACAATTTGAGAAAACCGAATTGCAAACTTGCAGTTCAGAGGTGTGACTCAATCTGGTGTCAAATATTGCATGTTCAGGCCGTTTTTAGGAAAGTGTAAAGGCCCAAGACGATAAACAAACTCCCAGTGCTTCAAGCCACCGTATCACGGTGGGTCGGAGATCCAGAACATTTTGGATTTAAATGACTCCAACATCGCTGGAAATAATAAGCTGCTTTCTTCTTTGTCCCTTGGCAACGAACCAGAGCAAGTCCCGTTTTTTTTTTTTATATCTGAGAGCCGGGATATTCACTCCGTGCACCCTGCCTCATATAACTTCGTCGCCACGTTTAAGAATTATACATCATTGTTCAGTGTTGTGCACGAAAGAATGTAACGATATTTTAAAAAAGGAAAAACGGAAAGCATTAGGGCTGTTCCCACAATCGAGTTCACCAAATTTCATCACAGATTTAGATTTTTTTTATTTTTTTTTGCCATTAACTCACAAGAACATTCTTTCTGTTGTCTTTTCAGGTTTTCTGTATGACACGTTTGGATCGGCTACGTATGTGTTTGCCTTCGACGCTGTTTTGTCTGCCGTTATTGTACCATTTATGGTGCCTTGGTCTTGTAACGACCAAACAGTAAAAAAATGTAAAGGCATTTAAGCGAGAAGAAGAAACAGCGAATCTGACTGTTCTACTTTTACTAATACATAAATCAGATAACCACAAATCTGTAGTACCATATGCGGGTAACTGATACCGTATGTACTGTAAGAAGAATGAAAATCCTTTAACAAAAATGCTGAAAAACTGTATAATTTGACGTTATTATCATTTCGCTTAAAATATAAAGTCGTAAACTAAAAGTCCTACACTAAAACAATGTCAGCCGCAAAAGAGGAAAAGAGAGAAACCTTTCTACTAATTGCAAAAAAAATGCACAAATTCCAAAAGAACTCTGTCTATATCTGTTTATAGGGTTAAAACTTTTGCCGTTCTATCCCAGAAAAATAGACTGAGCGAATTTGGAAAATTTTGGAAAACGCTGAACCAGGTTTTTCGTTCTCTATTTCGTCACAGTCCTGTTAGGCAATTTTGTTTGGGTAGAGGAAATTATTGTTTTACCCTTCTTAACATTCCTAAATTTTCAGAAAGCAACAATGTTTTCTTTTTCGAACTGACATTCCTTCGTTCTGGAGATTTTTCTCTGACTCAGGGCATGAACATTCCAACGCACTTTATATTTATTTAAAGACTAAGCCTTTACAATTTGATTTATGAGGTGTTGCATCACATTCATACCTCGAAACATGTATATCACGCCTGACAAATTTTTTTCAAGGTTAGGTTACGGTTTAAGGGATGGGATTGGGTTATAGTTGGAAGGAGGCTCAAGACTTATTGATTTAAAATAACAGCGGAAGATTCAAACGTCCTGGAAATGCCATTTAAGCAGGGGTGGCGCCACCGGGGGGGGGGGGCATGGGGGACACTGCCCCCCCCCCTTCGGGGAAGGTCGGCAATTTTTGAGGAGGCCTAAACATGAAAAACGTAAAGGACTGAAGTTACTTGATGGATGACCATGATTTTTTTCTTTTTTAACTACTTATTTTCTTTTGTAACGCTATTTTAATGCATATCTGAATCGGTTTTAATCACTTCTTACTAGCTCTTCTATTCCTCATCCCATCTTCAATCCGTGCGCGCAAGGTCATGCCTCCGTCGGGGACGGGCTACCCAACCCCTGTTCTTGAGAAAATCCAATTTCGTCGGGAAGCCTTCATCTTCAGACCCACGATAAAAGATGTGGGTCTGTAGTCACTCGACGACCTTCTTGGTCTTGTTTACTAGAAGACCATATACTTCAAGGAAACTCACAATTCCGAATTTTCCTTACGAAATCGAACAAGAGGTTGCTCATGTGCGCGCAGTACCCAACGGTCTGCCATCTGGCCTGCCCCGACAGCCGAATTCTCACAAATGTAATGAATATTCGCCATGTCGTTTTTAGCTACACATAATGATACACAGTAGTGTGAGAAAATCTCCCCATAAGCCTGACTGAGAATTTATTTGAGGGCACCTTGTAACGTGACATATTTTCAAATACGTTGGGACGGAGTAAAACCATTGTCTGGAGTTCGGGCAGTCACGTTAAAAATTTAATCTATTTAGTGGACCTTGCAATTGAATTCAACGAAGATTCTTAACCCTTTACCATTGTGTTCCGATCGGGGCATATTTGCGCGCCTCGGGAGTGGGCGGAAAAGCGGACGTAGCCCGCCCCGCATCGGCTTCCGTAGGCCATTGACCCCGTGACCTTAAACTATTGTCTCTCTCGCTGTTGTGGCCGAATTTTCGGGTAGCTACTCGCAGTTTCGAGCTCCGCGTGAAACAGTAAAGATGTGTGACAGCCGAGCTCTCCGCATGGGTCCAAAAGGACCCAAACAACGGTAAATGGTCAGTATAGTCAAAAACATTATAGTGTTTTCAATTCCGTTTCACAATCCCCACCGAAAAGAGGCAAGGCCATTACATCGAACTGTAGCAGTAACTTTTATCTGGTACTTTTCTGATCATTTGCAAGTTGGGGTTTTTCTCCATTGAAGTGAAACTTTCATTTTAAAGGACATCTCAAAATGGCGACTGCTTTATTTCTACCTACAAGTCTGGGAAATGACATTCCGGCTATCTTAGGGGTTAGATTTTTTTTACAATTTTCTGTACGCTCCGCGCCAACTTTTTTGTGGCGCTCCGCATATTGACTAGTCGTGTTTTAGTCAAATAGATAACTGAACACAACAATGCGTGTTTGTAAATTTTCTTCGTTTTGGGGCAGTATTATGAAGTGAAAATTATTTAATTGCGAAAGAAATCTGAAAGAAAGGATTTCTTTCATTCTAGTTACGAGCCCAGAAAATGCAATTTCCTGCTCACCGGAGGTTCTCAATTTTTCAAAAAATTCTGTGCACTCGACTAAATAGTCTTTCGGGGAGGATTACATCTTTTCGGACAAAAGACAATTCTGCCCCTCCCAAACTGGCACGCTCCCGTACGCCTATGACAATAAATAAAATATTACACTTCAAATATATGCGAAGCCAATTTTTTCCTCGGGAGAAAGCTCCACTATGGTCCGAGGGCCTAAATCTTCATAATGAAATTCAGTAACCTCAACAAAACTACAAATCACCCCCTACTTGATTTTCCTCATGAGAACGTCACGTCAGATTCCTCCATAAAACCCCCAAACTGTTAAAATTACAAATTTTCTCCAATATCAGCTTTAGATTGTTAAAAGTGGCAAAATTTTCCAATTGCGATGGATATTCCGTACAATAAATAGGCAAAGCCAACTTTGTTAAACACACGACATACTACATAATTTTGCTCCTGAAAGGCATATCACTTAATAAAAGAAACCAAATTTTTCATTATAATCTTATCAAAAAACCAAATTAAAGTCCAAAATTTCTCCATTATAAGAAACTCTTAATTTTCAAAGATTCGTTCAAAAAAGGCGAAAACTTTCCGGGCAAACTTAAATCTCGTCTCGAAGCCTTAGTTCGTAGGTCTTGTACGATTCAATTCGTAACCCCAAAAGAATTTCTGATGTCGCCCATATAAGGTTATTGATTTTTCCCTTATGAAGGACAGATTTTTCTATAAACACCCAAAATTTTTATAATACCAACAAAAGACAAATTTTTAACAAAAGTTTTAATTCTTACTTCAAATAAACTCCAAATTTTTAAGTATTTGTTAAAAAGAAGGCCCAAATTTTGGCGCGCTCTCAAATTCTGTCAAGCCACGTTCCACCGGGACATAACATCGCTTTGTCGGGGCCTTGAAATTCTGGTCCCCCTGTCTGGCAAATCCTGGCGCCACCCCTGCATTCAAGGCTGTTTAAGGGGTCGTGATGTTTCAAAATTTCTGTACGCTCGGCGCCAACTGGTTGTAACGCTCGGTTTTCCTGGCAGATTGACGCCCTGGTTTGGCTCCAAATATAAATTTACCTCTGTCAATTTATTTAAACAAAATTTTTTGTATGGCTGGTTTGAGTGTCAATTAACGGTAAAAATTCTACGGAGTTAAAATTTGACAGAAAATATCAATTTTGCAAGACGACATTCATTTGCAGGAGTGTTTTAAGTTGTACAAAACTGAAATAATTCAATTCCATACGAGTTCAAAATGTCATTCCAAGCCCATCTGGAAGGTATTTTCGTCAAAATAAAACCGTCCTGTGGCAGTCTCGCCTTCTGTTGATGGCAATCAATAGAAGGCGAGTATGTGTCCTATCATATAAATACCGCTATGCTACCTCTGTTCATTCCACCATCGCAGCAGCTTTTTCCCCCTCCATTTATTCATGAAAATTTAGCGTATAATAGTTTCAAGGAACAAGCTTGCAGCACTAGGTACAATAATGTTCCATTTTGCTAAATCCTGGACATAACACAATATAATGACAATCTTTCTGAGCTATAAAAAATGCATTTCCAGTACCATTAAAGGTACCGTAACACTTAAGATTTTACAGTGTGAGGTCGACAACCATTTACAACTGAACTGCAAACCCGTTGTTCAAAAATGCCCAATTGGCTCACCCCATATTCTCAAAAACCCTCTTACTTAAGCCCCTCCCAGTGTCCGAAATTTATCTCCATCCCGACACAATCTCAGTTTAAGTTGCTTCAGGGTGAGTATAGAAAAGCTCAATATATATAATCACAACACTCTCAGTAAAGTTCATGCTTTGTAATATAAGCTTTGATACTCCGCATTGTTTGAATTAGCAGGCAGTCAAACAGTTGAGCCAATTGAGAGTTTCTGTAACCATCGCAGCAGCGCTGTGCTTAAAGTTTGTTCAAGAAATGGAAGTTTCAAATGTATCTGGTACTCTTTTCTGAATTTGCTCATGTTTCATTAAAGAGAACAGTAATTGCAAAAGAAGAAAACTCAAGGTAAAACGATTGCTTTGATTCTACTTTCGGTAATGTTTAATTTCGGGTTGATGCCCACGGTTTAACAAGGTGTCTCTTGATTGGCTGCTTCCATTGTATTGTGTCGACTGTATCCTTTGTAAGGATTAGGGATTAGGTTCGGGAGTATAGGGCTATCGTTAGCCAGTTAGGAAATTTCTTGTTAAACAGTGCGCATCCCCCGTAAATTTCCCTATGTACGAGGTTTTGTGATTTCCAAACTTTCCTGTAAGCCCCTCGCCAAAGGATGGGGGCTTTGTGCTTATAATGTTTAAAGCTGCCTGAAAAAATTTCTCTAGATATTCTTTCGGGCATCTTTAAAAATTTTCTGCGTCATGTAATAATGACGGACGGTCCTTTTTCAAACTGTTATTGAGTTAGGGGCTGGATCCGCTCTTAATCGAACTCCTCTTAAACATTGGGAAAATCAATCTCAAAACACATGCTGATCATTCTTCACCTAACCACAAAAATCCCTCCCTGCCTGCTAGGACGAATCACATGTTGTTTACATTGATTCGACGTTGCCACCTACATTTTCATAAATTTAAACCGGATGTGAGAGGGCGGTGTTCCGCATAAGCAATAGAGTATAGTATGGTATAGGAAAAACGGTACACGCTGTTATTGTTTTTGAAGTTCAAAGCTTTTCCAAACATGTCAAGTTCTTTTTTATTTCTAAAATACTTTACCAACGAAAAATTGTCAAATTTGTAGTACAACTCCGATAGCCTCCATACAAATAAATGTTTTATGAGTGGGTGGTGCATACGTTCCAAATCGGTTTTTGCGCATTCATGGCCAGACACTTTTTCAAAATGTCCACATATGAGTTACGTGCCAGGATACTTTTTCTAACGTCCTCCCAGCTCCTTGGCAAAGAGCCGTTCGGCAAAGCCAAACTATTAACTGCTTACAAGAGAAGCTATACGTCCACTGAAGGACAACAATTGACCAACCTCACTGCCAGACAAAGAACAAGATTAACATTTTTGTACCTTTTGGGTAACGTTTGGATGTGAAACTTAATCAACATTGTCTGATTTCCATGTGGTATAGCCCCCTCTGAAGCCATAATTATCGGCATACGCTCACTATGCCCCTCTAATAGTATATTTTAAATCTTCTAAAATAGGAAGTAGCGTGTAACATCTAATATAGGTCTTGTATTTTCAAAATGTCATCTGAGAGGTTAAAATTATCTTTGGAACCGTTCTCCAACCTTGAATTCGGAACCTAGAAAACCGATAAATGAAGCAACTACTTAACCATCCTAGATTCATTCTTTGTCTTGAACATATGGGTGTTATATACCTCACAAGCTGTGTTGCTATGGTGTTTACAGAACAATTTCAATATTCAGTAGCTAGCCAGGATTTTGTCATGAGGGGAGGGGGGGGGGGAGGTTAGAGCACGACATGAGGAAAAGGTCTAAGGGGAAAGAGGAAAGAACGAATATTTAGGTCTCCAGATGCAAAATGGTGCAAGTGCCTCAAATGTAATAAAGTTTATAGCTATCATGTGTTTTTTCCAATTACTTTTTCAAGGTTGGATCATGAAGGGGGGTCAACTCCCAACCAACGCCCAGTGTGGCTACGCCACTGTCAATACTACATTCCTTCACACTCTGTGTTACTGATACTTACATTTCTTAAAACGGTGTGTTCATTAGTCCATTTGACTGTTTGAGCTTTGTAAGTTTCCACTTAATAAAAGTCACGACAGGCGCGTAACCAGAATTGTGTCATAGGAAGGGTTTTGGTGTCATGGGGGGGGGGGGGGTGGGGATGGGTCACGATATGGGCGAAAAGTCTGAGGATAGAGAGGAAAAACCGCCTTTTTAGGTGTTTTTTGCATTGCAAGGTTGGGTCATGAGGGGTTCTTACCCGCAAAACCCTCCCCGTGGCTACGCCCCTGAGTTACGACATGAAGAGTCAGTGATGGTACTCATTTTCGTCTCCTACTAAAAAAAATTGAACACTTGGTTCCCTGCTCTTTTTTTTTTTCGATTTGCTTCTACGTTTGTTTTTGAAGGAAAACCTTATTCTTATTTTGGACTACATATAAACATAAAAACATTCAAATACATGTTTACAAAATATACTTATAAATAGGTTATTTACAAGAATAGTTGAATAAAAAAGAACTTTACGCGTTGAATAAAAAAGTTTACTTTTCAAGCTAAGCTATAATCAACCTGGACCTATTCAACTCAACAGCAATCTTTTCATGTTATTTATTAAGTAAGATGAAGTTTTACAGCCCAGTTTCCACCCTATTGGTTCAAGTCGAGTCGGCCGAGGCTTTTTTTCCCAAGTTGTGGCTCACTGGCTTGTTTTCCCTACTCCATAGCTCATGCGGAACATCACGCACAACGCTCTATAGGCTCCATTTTTAGAGTTTTTGGTACGACTTGACCTGAGAACAGAACCCGGACCTTCAGCGTGAGAGGCGAATGCTCTTATTCATGCTATGTACACCTAACCTTCTCTCAAATCATTCTCATGCTGCTAGAATTGAATAGGACATTTTAGCCAATATTACCCGAGAAAAAGGCTTTTTCCTGGGTGAAGCTTATCTCTATAACTGCATCAGTTAACCCCTTTTACAAGCAAACTTGCTCTATCGACCCATCAGTCTTAAAAAGGGTTCAAATCCCTTCAACTTTATTGATCTCAAGACACCTGAACTGGACATTCCCTGATAGATTCTGGATTAAGAGTGGTCAACTAGAGATGGCTAAAACTTGCTATTCGTTTCTAGCGTCATGTGATAATGAAGGACACCCTAGCCCGATGGCTAAATTATAATTATGCGGTATCCATATCTTCTTACACTTAACATTAACGTACCTTACTTTATCAGCTTTGGTACGATTTATGTTGTCAAGTCTTCAAGCCAGAATTTCGTCCACATAGGCAACCTCGACGTAGGGTGTCTGTAGCCAGCGACGATGATGTGATGGCGCTATACAGCTGTGCAGCTTTAATATTATGTATATATGAATGGTAACTTGATTCCAACTTAAAAATTAAGATTTTAAGTCACTTTTGAAGTCAAGTGCACAATATATAGTCATTCTTATGAATGTTAGGACACACCTCACTTGTTAGAATAACCGTTCTTTTGACGCTCATGTTTAAAATTCGCGTTTCAAAACCGTTGGTGGCTAAGAGTAAAAGGTCAGGAGCCCTTGGAACCCATGGAGTCGTGCCTTTCACCATATAGGAACGGATTGTTTGATCACAATTTTGTCAAATTTATTTTAAAAACCAAGAGGGCTGTCCAGGAATAAATTTTGCAAGACAAATCACACTTCCAGATTGTAAGTATGGACCACCAGATAGCATGCAACGATACCTAAATTTGAGAGAAAATATCTCTCCGTCGTGCCGTTAATCAGAATATACCCTGTAATTAGCGACATCGTGGGAAGGGAAATTAGTGAATACTGCATTGTCGTGCCGCGTGTGACAAATCCTGGCCATGACACTGACTGTTCGCCTGACCGCAGTCCTAAGTTTCAAGAGTTCCCAAAATTTACAGCCAATTTTTCCTCAACAATTCCATATTATCATAATATGATTGCTAAAGTAGCTTGAAAGTTTGCAAGCCTTGCACTCCCCCAATGGAGTTCCCATTGCTATTAACTTCAAGTTCATCACTACAGTCTAAAAATGCAAGGAAACAAAGCATTCCTTGTCAATTTAAGGAAGTGATATATTTCCTACTGCCCAAAGCCCACTTTTAAACACAAATCTAGCGACTTCATTTAATGATATCTTGATGTCGATTTGAATAAAAGAGTTACCGATTTATGTAAGTTGAGTTCATCTTTTACACACGACACTTAAAGTTTTGCTGTTTAAACATCCCCTTCAGTGACTGGAAATGAGGAGAATAAACACTGAATCTGACCAAGGTCCTTTAGGAGATGTCTCCCATTACGTGAATTTTTTAGTCCCCACTCGCGTTCTAGACAATGGACATGACAATACTAATGTCAAACCTTTATGTTGCAATTAAATTGACGAACGAACACAGTAAATACCAGTTTCAGCTCTCGATTGTAATCTGCAATCTGAATTTCACACCTTGGACTAATGTAAACTGCCTTCTGAATTTAACAGCCTGGGGTACCGTAAACTGCTTTCTGAATTTCACAGCTTGGGGTAACGTAAACTGCCTCCTGAATTTCAATGCCTGTAGTACTGTATGTTGACACTTGAAGAAGACAACTCGATGTCTAACCCTCTGAAATGAATTATCCACAAGATAATCCGACTGATAACTAGCTTTGAAATAATAAAGTAATCGTGTTACTGTTTTCAAATAAGCCTTAAAGGTGTCTTCCTCTGTGATACTGGAATCGGAGTCACGGAAGTCTGATTAAAGATGAAGGTCTTTAGATACGATTGCAACGAACCCGACTCCTAAGTATTTCTCTAGACGCCGCAGTAGAACCGTAGTTACCATTTGCCCGCCCCCCCCCTCCATCCGCTGGGAAAGTGAAATTTCGGATATTTGCCAGAAGGGACTTCGGTCAACTACATTGCGGTTATACCTACCGCACTGTAAAATTCCGAATTCTATCCCTCAAAAAAAGCCCGATAATTGTAATCGTTTTAAAATACATTTTCCGCCGGCTTCGCGCGCAAAAGATTGCAATCTCTAATACAATATATGTTCGGCCATAAATCAGTCTGGTAAATTTGTTGGAGCTGCTACGCTGCTTGCTTTCCTATTTTTTCCAGTGAAGGCTCTTGGTTTCGAAGTATTTTGTCTTAAAAAGGCAATAGTTTGGGAAGCATTCTAAATGTGGTCGGGAAGCCTCAATCCAGAGGCTTCAGATAACATGTGCCAACAATGGTCTTCCGTTGCCATGCCATCTTAGATGTATGCTTGTAATTGGAAACGCAAATTCTTCAATATTCCCCCAATTTTTCAAACTTCCTTAGGACTACAGGAAACCCTCAACCTTACAATTTCTGCGATACAAGCACCCCATTTACAAATATTTGTTGAAAAAGGCCAAATTTTCCTCGCGTTCTGTGCGCCGAAAATCTCTCCCCTGCTACAGAACTGTTTGACAACAGCACAAGACTACAACATAAAGCAGAGCATGTACCGGACAGGAATAAATCTGTGGAAAAACAAATTTGGGGTCGTTATTATTAAGATAAAAAAAGTAACGGCTGAAAGTGTAACGCGTTACGACACCACTTTGGGCACACGTGCATAGAGAAGCATAAGAACTGTAGTCTATCTGCAAGTGTTCAAGCAATGTTCTGTGCATGTTTCCAGAATAGTCAAGGACAGGTTGGCAAATACAGCCCTTGATGCTGTTAAGTTTTGATCATTGGATATCTTGAACATCACCCACCACCTACACAACAGGTTCTGCCATCCCACTGCCGAGTATAAGCATGATACGACCGAGAACCCGAAAGGAGACCTTCACGAGGTATAGCAGTGCAACATTTGTACCAATGTTTTTTCAGTCTTATCGATAAGTAAACTCGGGAAACGTCTCTCTCTGCCATTAGAAATAAAATGAGTTCCTATTAAGTGAAGTATGAGAACTCTCGATTCGTAGACATTCTTTGGGAAGGTAGGCTTTGTTTTTACAAGCTCACAAGTGTTATAGAATTGTCCCTGACAACTCCGTGTTTGATGCTACAAACCAATCTTACCCACTTTCTAAAGCTACTCACATGTATTCATCTATTTGCAATCTCTGGAGATCATAGACAATCCTCGAAATAATAACTTTTCAACGAATCAATGAAATAAACAAAGCAAAATATAGGAAGGGTCAATATTAAGCAGCATCTTCAGGAATGAAGTAAAATCGGTAGGAATGTAAAGGAAATGTAAACCTCTTGTCAAGATTAACAGTTCTTTAAAGAATACTCTGTCAAATACTGTTGAAGTTTCACCAAAAAATTAAATTATTTTGATTTCTATTGATGTGCGTTGTATCCACGTTTAACTTCAAATATAGTTTGTTCGCACTTTCTCATCTGTGGTCTTTGGGAACATCAATTAGCCTTCAATTGCCCCCCTTCGACAATACTACCTCTTCATTTCGATAAATTATTCCCGAAAACCGAGGTCTATATCTACCTTCCTCTGATTGTCAGACTTATCTTCTGTCCCGATAGATCACAAATGATATCCACGAAGGCGCCTAATCTTGAAGAGGTGTTTTGCGGGATAACTTCCCATGACTCAAGCTTGAACAACCAAAAGATGACAAAAGGTACACTCTAAAAAGTTCTAGTCAAATTTGAGTAGAACTAATCAATTGGGGCACGGACCGGAATCTTGTTAAATCTTTGACGAGATCCTGCACATAAATGAAATGAATAGTATAATTTTTGTGCCATTTCCAGTCAATTTTCAAACGGATCTTTTCAAATATTTGACAAGATTCCTTTTCATGCCCCATTTAACTAGATATTTTTAGGGTGAAGAAAATCGGTTTCCAATTTCAAGTTAGACGGTTCCTCTCTTTCAAAACCCTTCCCATGACGTAAACCCTGTCTATGCCCCTGTATCCACCAAAACCTGTCGTTTTAGTTCACATAAAGCAATCGCACGATCAGTTGGAGCTTCGCAAAATAAGCCATTATTTAGGTATTATGTTTATGAAGCCATTTTTTGTGGACTATCCGAGCCTGAATATTCTTTCAACTCCTTTATTACGGAGCTCCTAAAGTGCCAGTCTGCATGTCATGATGGTGAGATAATTTATCTGACCAAGTTGTCATCTTTTCCCTAAGAAGTCGACATGGTGAGATAATTTATGTTACCATGTCGACATCCTAATTTAGGAAGTCGACATGGTAAGATAATTTATGACACCTTGTCGACATCTTTTGCTTAGGAAGTCTGCATGGTGAGATAATTTATTTTACCAAGTTGTCATCTTTTCCCTAAGAAGTCGACATGGTGAGATAATTTATGTTACCATGTCGACATCCTAATTTAGGAAGTCGGCATGGTGAGATAATTTATGACATCATGTCGACATCTTTTGCTCAGGAAGTCGACATGGTGGGATAATGTCTATGTCTATGTATAGCCAGTTGCCCCTGACGCGGATCCAGACATTCCAAAAGGGGGGCAGCTGACTAAAGAGAAAGCATCGAAGTGAGTGAGTTACACTGATTATTTCCCGTATGTTTTATTGTTGATCTGGTCGTAAAAGCCCCCCCACCCTCCCCCGGGAGCCACGTCTGGGCTGTCCGCATGCCAGAGTGCATTTGGTGCAATATATTTTTTTAATGTGCGCGCATTGCCAATGTATGGTGTCCGTGTATGCATCACAGTCATGTTTACTGTACGTATTTACGCACACCTACGGATTGCTTTGCCTTGTATATGCACACTTACAGAAAATCCCGGCGTACGATCACGAAATACACCCTGGCCCACATGCAGCATGCAGTGACACGTGAGTGCATATACATAGACGTACTTAGTTGAAATTATCTCACCATGTCGACTTCCTAAGCAAAGGATGTCGACATGGTGTCATAAATTATCTCACCATGTCGACTTCCTAAATAAGGATGTTGACATGGTAACATAAATTATCTCACCATGTTGACTTCCTAAATTAGGATGTTGACATGGTTACATAAATTATCTCACCATGCCAACTTCCTAAGCACAGGATGTAGGCATGGCAAGATGAATTATCTCAACATGTCGACTTCCTAAGCAAAGGATGTCGACATGGTAAGATAAATTATTTAAACATGTCGACTTCTTAAGGAAAAGATGACAACTTGGTCAGATAAATTATCTCACCATCATGACATGCAGACTGGCACTTTAGGAGCTCCGTACCTTTATAATATAACTATACTACAAAATTATTTACCAACTTGGTATAAAGTATGTCTATAAAACCTGCTTAGTCAAGTGATAAGAGAATCCGACTTGCATTGTCGGGGTCTAGATTTTGACTACGGGCTGAGTCATGCTGAAGACTTAAAAAATGGAACCTTCTTCCAATATACTTGTGATCACAGCTCAAAAAAGGCTTTGGACGGCCCGATTCAAATCGGTTGGTTGGATGGAAACTGAGCCGTAAACCATCATCAAAGTAACTATAATTTTTATCTTACATACCAGTGTTAAAGATAAGACATCAACACGATTGTACTGTACAATCTGACAGTCCCCAAAGTAAAGTCCCCAAGCAAACACTCGTATTAATGCACACACACACACGCAAACACATTCTTTATTGGTATTTTCATTCAACCTCCAGTAAGGGCCCAAAAGGCAAGTATATTTGAACAATTATTCAGTTGAAGTAAAACTTGTCTGGAAGAGCACAGCATTTATATATCACACAACCTTTACCTTCAATATAAAAAGGGTGATAAACACTAAATGACATCTTCAAATTGTCAGTTGAAAAACTTCTATCAGCAAGCCTCGTTGACAGACACAACCAGAAGAATCAAGCACAGTAATTAGGCATCGGTTAACGGTAATATTGTCAAGTGATTGGGTAAAAGAAAGAACAAATTCCAGATTCACTGAGTAAGTTTCTCACTTCAAAGTAAATTTCTCAATCCCTAATCATTGCCTACAGACTACAGTATTCCCTTTTTCAGCGTTTAATTTAGCAAGCAAAGATGAGATATCTGGCCTTAATTTAACCCGATTAAATTTTTTGGAGATAGTTTCGCTTACTTTTGCTAATGCATGGTCAAGTGGTTGGATCATCTGACTTGCAGTCGGGGGGGGGGGGGGGGGGTCCAGTCCTGTCTGGGTCATACCGAAGATTTTAGAAAAGGAACCTTTCATTGTTCCTGGTGCTTAGCATAAGGAATGGAGTAGGGAAAACAAGGTAGTGGGTCGCAACACCATTCACTAACAGCTGGACGTGAAGCGCACTACAATTCGATATAACTCCACAAATCAGTTGTGCTACCGTGGGTCCCAACTCACGTTGGCATACGAGAGCATAAAAGAGTCGATGCATTTGCTAAGGAAGCACTATAGATGAACGTCACCAATTTTCACTTGCCTCGCACTGATTGCCGTCTGAATATCAATTGCTTTGTAAAATCGAAATCGCAGGAACTGTAGGAGAGTTCAAATTAAATACATAATCGTTAATTCCTTTAGATATTTCATTAATTCAATTACCTCCTGAAATGAATTTTGATGATTGAAACCTATTTTAAACATCTGGTTACTTCATACTTCAGATGCACTTTATAAATAAATCATTCGCAGTGACAAATGGAAGGGATTTATCATGATAGGGAATTTTACAAACGTTCAGGAGACATCTGTATGAAGACTTCTAATAGATACGAGAAATATCGTGATTGGTTGGATTCGTTCTTCGCAAATCAAGTTTTGGACGTCTTGGAAGCAAGTATTGCATCTGAAGACGGAATGTTAAGAATTATCGGGGTCGGCAATGGCCGAGGTGAGAACACATTTGAATGACCAACTGGCAATTATATTAAACAAATTAAATTTATGGCAATCAGTCTCGACATTACACAGGTTTAGGAAAAAGATTGAAAATCTGCATGATAAATATGGCAATCGACATGGCATTCGAATGGATTAATCGGTGTCACAAGGTTACCCCCCCCCCCCCTCCAAAAAACCCATTCCAGACAACTTGAGGTTCTTCCTTTGGAAGTTCATATACTTAGTAAAGGACTTAAACAAAGCTGGAAGGGTATTAAAGTGGTTTGATTGGCCAAATGACAGTGGCGGGGGAACGGAATTCAGTCAGAGGGGGCAAGATTATAGGGGCGCTTCAATTTTTTAGAGCAAGAATATTTGGTCAGAGGGAGCGAAAAATAGGCTGTAGAGCACTTTTATGTAGGTAGATACATATGCACCAATACAGTAAAAAGAGTAAAAAGGGAGCTGACAGACAATCTGATTCCGTCAAGGGGGTCGGCCGCCCACCTTGACTATATGGTAGCTCCACAACTGCCACCAATTTGGTACATGTGTTCATATGTTATAGTCTAATGTCACTCAACTGACAAGAACATTTTTAATCCAGGGGCTTTGTGAATGAGTCCACTTGTAAGCAAGGATTTGTACAAAGATTCTTTTATAAAGCTTTCACTTGCGTAGATAAAATTAAATATTACCCACTATTAAAGTTACTTAGAAGCGACAATCTGTTCCTTTGCTGTATAAAATTGCGATTTCTTCTCGGGTAGTTTATATAACAAATATCGAACACATTTTTCTTTCCAGGAAAAATCGAACACGATTTACTTTGTAGGCTTTTGACGAGATATTCCAAGGTCTCGAACACAGTTGTAGAACCAACAAACGCTATCGACGATTACAAAAATCTTGTGGCAATTAAACCATTACCTGGTGTCGAGTGGAAATGGCGGCAGCAGACATTTGATGCATTCTACCGAACCACTTGTCAGACCTCTGAGATCCAAAAGTTTCATTTCGTTAGTGCCTTTTCTGTTTTATATTATATGCAAGATTGGAAGGTAGAAGTAATGAATATGTACAACCTTTTGGAAAGTGGCGGCGTCCTGATGGTAACTATAGTATCAGGTTAGTTTTACTTTGCGGTAAGTTAGATTATGCTAAGAAAGTGAATGTGAGAAATAATAACGCTTTCAGATAACTTGAGATCCGGCATTTCAACATCGTCGATACAGTTGAAATGTCCAACGAAATTCCCTTAACGTGGTTTTTACTACAAGTACAGTCAGACACTGACGCTGTTGAAATATTTTATTAAAATGTACATCAAGTCTAAAATTTCAAATATATGTTATAGATATATTAAAGAGCTTGAAAAATGAATCCAAACAGCCTAACTCTCATCTTCATCGGCCTTTTCTGAGTTGAGGTATAAACAGTTGAACTTAATTTACTCAATTTAAAATAAATATGTACGTTTAGTGTCGTAAAGTTGTTTTTCTTTGGTTATCCGAAAGTTACTGCACCTTGCATCCATATGTTGAAGCATTCGTACTGTTATGGGGTGATGTAATTAATTAAGCCCGCCCTATTTAAAATGCTATGTAAAGAAACAGGTCATGAAAACATCAATTTCAAAAGCAAACAAAGCAAGTAATGTGAGTTGTACAGCAAGATTAAAACTACCCCGCAATAGACTATTTTTTATATTAAGTGGACAAATTTTAATATATTTTATATCTCTACATGGAAACAAGCTATGGCAATGGGAGTTTGATAGATAAGATCCATTTTGCAAACTCTATTTTTAAAATTCTAGACTTAAGGTACACTTAAAGTCCATCAATACAAATCATCTTACGTTACTTACGAAACCCTGTCGACGTTTCTTCCTGCAAGCTCGGTTTATTTACTTCCTTTGCTTGTCCCACAATTTGAAAATTTTTATAGTCCCCTGGTATTAATTGAACTGCATTTGACTGAATTAGTTTCAGTGTTTCCGTTCTTTTTCTTTCCGTTTACTAATGTGTTTTCTTCGTTAAAAATATCAATTGATCTATAATGCTTCTTGCACCATCTAGATTATCCGTAAAATAAATTAAAAATACAGTAATTAGTCGCACATAAACGTCAAACAACCCCCATTGAGTGAACCACTGCCCTCAACTATATACCTTTCTCCAAAAAAAAAAGATGTACCCCCCCCAAAAAAAAAAAAGATGTACCAAGGATTGCAGCCTGCAGTGTTTAGAAGGAGCAGTTTTCGTACATGGATCTTTTACTCTGAAAAACAAAAACTGGGGCAAGCTAAATATATCACCATCCTATGTACTTCTAACTTGGAAATGCCAACTTAATACAAAATTAAAACGGAAAATAAGTGGTTACTTTGAATTAATTGCTCGATAGAAAATCCTCAACGTCTATTGGTCCATTTTGGTCAGATGACCTTGCGTTATCCCGTGGAATAACCACTCAGTAGATGAAAAACTCGATCATCATGGACCACTCAATTTTGCTCGGAGTTGTGCTATTACAATGTGATAATTTAGAAGAAAAATCACTCATCCTTTTTAAGTCAAAATACTGTCGAGCATGAATGAACAAGGTTACAAACTCTGTACTACAACCCCCTACAAAACAAATGAAACAAAATCGTTTGTACGGTTACAAAATGCACTCACACTCTCAAACTTCCCTTGAAACCCCCCTTCCCCCTTTCAATGTTGTGTCCTAGCTGATAGTTGAAAGGATGTAGCCAACACTGAAAGGGAGATCGGGGAGATGATTTGTTTCATTTACTTTTGTCGGGGATTGTAGGTATTAATCCGCAAAATTTCATTTTCGGGGCAGAGAGAGCTGTTCAAGAACAGTTCCTGCTTGGGGTTTATCCTTTCGCTGTAACCCTCGTGCATCACTTTTAATAAGCCTCCAGTAATGTATTTTCCTGTGCTAATGAAAAGGTAAAGATTTCTTTGACCTTTTCTCGCGAAATGGTAAAATTTGTTATTAAACATTTGAGTATGAAATTCTATACTGAAACTTTATTCCAATTTCCTTTGCAGAGAAAAGCGGGTACTGGAAAATTTGGAGACGATTCCCGATGCTAGCTAGCAGAGAAACCGTTCACATCAACTCCAGCCACGTCCAAGCGTTCCTGCAAAACAAAGAAATTGAATTTGAGGTCGTAAAGCAGTCAAATTTTGTTGATATCACTCCTTGTTTGAATGATGAAGATGAAGGAGGTTCCACTCTCATTGATTTTATCTCTCACGTGAAAAACTTCAAGACAACGGCACCACCTAAATTAAGATCTGACTTTATGGATTACATGTTTAGTCCAGAATGTTCTCACAAAGACAATGACCGATTTTTTCTTGATACCAGCGCGGAAGCTATTATTGTCAGAAAATGTTAGGTAACTCCCCATACATTCTCTGCCATGAGTACGAGATCTTATGCATATGATATCACAGGAAAAGGGCGCCCTAATTCGGGAGCAAAAAAGCAAAAAAAAAAAAAACAATGCCAACAAATGCAAACAGCTGATTTATCAAATAGTCGAATACCCGCATAGTTTGCTACACGTGCATGGTGAGCTCTTATGCGTGCAGCCAGCTTTTCCATTGTTTGACACCAAGGATGACGTCAGTGTGTCGTCAAAGCATAAATGTCTATCGGAAGCATGCATGAATCAAATGACTCCTTTATCCCTGTACGATGTTTATTGAGGTGACTATTCCTAAGTGAACCTTATAAAAGAAGTCTTTCAAGGATATAAAAAGCTCTTCAATTTCAAAGAAAATTAAGAAAAATGAGAAATGAAAATGAGTCCAAGCCAGGGTCAAAACTGATGAGAAAGGGGATGAGTCCTTGCTCATCGGACTTAATTTTTATAAGTAAGAGCATATACGAGATCTCTTTAGTAACCTTATTGGGACCAGGTATCCTGGGAAATTCGTTTCCCAACAAGTTTTCCTTTGGACCGCTGCACGATCCAATTATGCTGAACGGTTTTGAATATATACGCTGAAATGGATAGACGTCAGCTGATGAAAAAAGTAAAGAGGGCGTTGCATGGGTCCAGCCACGATTTTCCTAAGCTCGAACTACATGAAGGCAGACCGTGGTATAGTATCAACGAAACGACGCATTCACTACACATTCTTTTTCTGAAAGTTACTTGTTTGACCATATATATTACGAGTTACTTGAGTTTATGTGATACTATAACGACCAGTTTTAAGTTAAAATCGAAGGAGTAACATAGGGTTGTAAGCATGAGGTTAGTTGGTTTGAAGTTGCTTCCAGTTCACCAGAAACTGTAATGCGTTCAAAACAGTCCTGTCTTCAGCATAAATGTTTTGGGGTAATGATTGCAACATCCGTGAAAGAGCCAAATACCCACCTTTTAGCAGGGACCGCGGAGACGGGGGAGGGGGGCTAGGGGGCTTTCGCCCCCGCACTTTTTTTTGCTGTGGGCATTTTGGGCGGCCTTAAACTGCATTTTGGGTCGTTTAAAACTGCATTTATTTTATTGGACATATTGGGCAGCTTCTATGGTTAGCCCCGCACTTCAAAATTGGCTCCGCGGCCTCTGTTTAGGGATGCAAAATACTGGTCAAAACTGTCTGTGTAAACTTGGATTGACCATTGGTGTAATTTAGAGTAGATGACACAACGACTGTTTTATACCAACTTCAATACGCTGGTTATAGAAACGTTAATTAATTTTGCTACTATAAAAAAGCAAGGAAAGAGTTGAAGTCAATATTTGCGCATTTTTGTTCAAAGAAACTCATCTGTGAGAGCAGCTCTAAATGAGCACAGCAAACTTTATCCTTCCATAAAATGAGATTTTTAGCTGGGTATATAAAACTAAAAAACAAGTTCAATGTTATCTTTTAAAGAAGAGCTCTGTTAGCAAACTGAGTTTGACAAGCAGGCAAATGAATTCAGTGACATGATAACCGGCGGCGTTCAACGGTAAAAGTTGATGAGTTTAAAAAAACAGAAAAATTTCAGTAATACCAAAGACGTTTTGTTGTGCAAGGTATGTTTCGTCATCTCTTAACATCTCCTTTTCTTTTTTTTTTCAAATTTAAGTATGGTACTGTGATTCATTTTAACGCAACTAAGTTTTAGCGGCTGATCTACAATCCTAGACAAAAATGATTGGACACTTTGGTACATATGTAGCAACACGTGTACACAGATTCGATGGCCTTCCGAATAATCCGCCTCAGAACACTCTTGTCCTCGACGAGCTGTATTAAAAATTCCAAGAATTTCAGCATTTCATGGGAGTGTAGGAAAATGCTCCCGTTTTGCCTTGTCCCGGATTCAGTCCTAGACAAAAATAATGGGACACTTTTGTCCACCTGTAACATGACCTGCTTTCAGATTCGCTAGTCTCCAACTATCCTCTCCCATCGTTTTTCTCGACAAAAAATACTCCAAAATGGTCCGGCCTTGCTTTATTCGTCCATTTATATTTCTATTGGGTTTCATTTCTTCTCTCCATTATCTGGACACAGGAATCACATTCAAGTTTAGGCCGCCAGCAATACATACTGGTAGGCCACGGAATGTGTCATTGAAAGTTCCAGGTGCATGTACCATCTGAAAATTTCAGTTCTGAGAACGAAGTAACAACGTTAAACACGTTTCCAGCACTCTAGAAACATTTGCCAAAACACTATCTCTATGTCAGTAGTCTCACAGCGAATCTTACTCTTGAAGGAAATTTGGGTTCTTGGTGTTAAGTTATAACACGGCCTCTTGTACAAAGCTTGTTTTTCAGTTATCAACTCACTTAGCAAAACTATTTCGTCTTATAATAGCGCTATAGTTAATTTGGGAGACCTAATTTTCTGATCATTTTGCAATTTGGCAATTTTTAATTTAGGTAACAATTTTATTGCAAAAGAAAGCTCAATATATTGACTGCTTCAATTCAACTGAAAAGTCTGAAAGCGACATTTCCGTCTGTCTGGGTGTCAAGATATTAAACCTCATTTTACGCTCCCCGCCAACTAATGGAGACGATCTGCTTAGATTGTCTTTTTGGCAACTAACCACTACCTCCCTCCCCTAGAAATTTATTTGAAATTTATTTTTGCACGAAACCCCTCGTCAAATGCCAGACCAGATGTCTATACACGGTTTATGTACAAACTAAAATTCTCTTTTCACGTTGAGGTTTTACGCAAACACCGGCTTCAACTTTCCACGTCGAGGAATACTTAGTTTAACAAATAAACTTTTAAAACGATTTTTGAAAACTTGAAGAAACGTTCGACATAAAAACTTATTTTGACGAAGAAGATACAGGTCCCTACTTTGTTCTCTGAAAAAGAGTAATTTTCAATGCCAAATGGAAGTGTAACATTTTCAGTCAACCATGCTTCGATAAAATTAGCAACAGATTTTTTTTTAAATGAGTAAGAGAAATCAATCATTTGGTCCATGTTTCTGTGTAGACTGTACAAAATAGACATGAAACATATAAATTTTGTCTCTAGACAGAGCGTTAAAGTTACCTGTTGAAAAGAATCAGCATTCATTGAAATACTTCATTGAACTTACTTCAGTTTCCAACCAATTGGTTCAAGTCGACCCGTCAACGGCCTTTTTTCCAGCTGTGGCTCACTGGCTTGTTTGCCCTACTCCATTGCTTTTGATGAGCACCAAGCACAGTGGCAAACGGTTCCGTTTTTAAAGTCTTTGGTATAACCTGGCCAGGACTCAAACTCCCAACCTCCCGGCTGCAAGTCTTATCCTCTGACCACAGGACCATACAGTTGGTCTGAAATATATTGAAACTTAGCAATGATATGTTGTTTAAAACTGCATTAGTCTATTGTTACTAATGTTTTAGAATATCAACTTAACTGGCTTGAGACCATGGCGGTCGCTTGGGTCTTATAATAAGAGGGTTGTCATGGTCCAAAAATTTCGGCTGGCTGGATGTTTTCCAATTGAGGAGTCACCAGTCAGCAGGGTTAGAACTAGTTAACGCCAAGCATTAAAAATCTGAAGGTATGGGAATGAATTTGGAAGGTTTTTTACCGTTCCCCTTGAAATTTTCTTGTGTCTTAATATACAATTTCTACCACATAAGGTACCTTTAACTTAAAATTTGTATTAAATAATTGACAAACTTTGAAAATATATGTGAGGGTGGGGTAGTGCAGCAGTGTCTTAATCAGGCTACGCTTGTGGTTGAAAACGTGGACTTGTCTCAGTCAGGCTACGCTTGTGGTTGGAAACTTGTACTCTTTGCACCTAAACACCCAGGCAGACTTCAGTGTGTCAGAAGACCAACAGAGGCATCACGTGCCTATCGGCGCGCCTGGTTCATCCATGCTGGGAATATATACAAGAAGTTTCAAAAGTTTTCTACATTGAATAGCATATTTTAACATCTAGACTTGCTCACCAATAACAGATCGTTGCCGGTTTCAAAATCTTCTTGGAGACAGTTAAATTTCTCAAGAAAACCCAACTGTAAATTACAGGGTGCCGAACCAATTTGTTTTCCGAATTCGTAAAAACTTTTTCTGCCACGCGCCTGCGTGAATTGTTTCATCAGAAGATATATTGATATATAAGACAACATAAGGTCGGAAGAACGCGTTGCGGACCCAACTTAAAACTAGTTAGTTAGAAACTAAGCTTTAAAACCTCCTCTAAGTATTTGAAGCGAGCGTAAATTTCATTACTTCAATAACCATTTGTGAGAGAACATGGCCATCTCGGTTCTTGGTTCGAAGACCTCTGTAGTCTCACATTACCATGTATTACAAAAATAAATTTTACATAAGTTTGACGGAAAACTGAAAATCCGTGGGAAGGGGGTCATAATATTAACACGAAATTTTGACTACCTTTGGACTGATGCATAGTTTAGGTATGTATGAGTTTTAACTGATAATTAATACATCGATGACATTAAAGCGCGCGTAGAGGGCAAAAAAAAAAAAACCTATTGACCTAATTGGAAAAGGCTGTATCGGAGTTCGAGAAAGTCAAAATGAAATTTCAAATTTCCCAACTTTCATCGCTCTGACGATTTTTGTGGGGGTGTGGGTGTGAATCACCCCGCACATCCCCGGTCGCTACCGCCCTGCTTGAAAGCTGTAGGGAGAGCACAAAGAAAAGATTTATGTGAGCTGGGAGCTGTTGTTCGGATAACAGCTCCCTGATGTAAACAACCAGAGCACACCCAAGAGAAGTTCATACTCCACATATACATACTCCATATACACTTGATTGAACATTAGGGGGAAATTTTGTATATCTTGATACGTTAAGGCGAAATGAAAAAACAATAGGTATATCACGAACCCCCATATGTATTTTACTCTATCCTAACGTATTCCCATTAAAAAGAGTGTGAAAACGTAAAGGGGAACGTAAATTTTCCCCCTAACGGTTGTTTCCCCCTAACGTTGATTTTGCCCAAAAATTTCCCGTTAATTCACAATTAGGTATATATATATATATATATGTATTTGTATATGTATATATATATATATGTATATATATATATATATATATATATATATATATATATATATATATATATATATATATATATATATATATATATATATATATATATATATATATATATATATATATATATAGTGCGAAGTATGAGACACAAAACTAAAAAAGAAAAAGAGGGTCCTTGATGAAAGTGTCTCATCCTTCCTAGTTGTTCAGTTTGGTTTTTGCCACCTGATGAAGGGTTTATACCAGAACGTCGTTGATTTTTCGGCAAACTTTTAAACACTTTTCACAACCTCTTTTCGACCTACACATTTCCACAGTGCTCCACAGAGTTTCGACCTTGTATATATAAAAATATAAATATATATATATATATATATATTTATATATATATTCATATATATTTATTCTTTATATATATATATATATTTCACGAATTCGGCACTTCGGAAAGTTGTTGTTGAAAAGTCGACCTTAAGGGGTAAAAAATTTTTGGGCGAAATATAAGTTTCGCCGTAACGTTTCTACACACTTTATATATATATATATATAAATATATACATAAATATATATATTGAAAAGGTTGCAATAAGTTCTTACAACATAGTTTTACAGAACTGTTTCGTAAGGGCCAATAATGTAGGTCCTCACTCTTCAGAAGCCTGAAGTAGAATGATGTCAATAACGTTAAATACGTATGTGTTCGCTGCTTTTGAACGTGTCCGTTTTAAGCACGTGTTCGTTCCGTGTTCGTTGTGAACAGGCACGAACGGTGTACAGCGAGCCAAGATACATTACCTATTAGAATAATTACACAGCAGATGTTTGTTCATGTGTCTACAAGAGCTTATCAGTTCGTTTCTTTTATTTAGAGTTGCTAAGGAAGGTTTGAGTATAATGAAGAACTTTTCTTCCAGACAGAGATTACAAGTTTTAGATGATGTGGAGTATGCTCGAGCTTTGTTTATGAGTTTCCATTTTACGGAGTGTTCTACATTTGTATCCTTTAGTTTCCAGATGTATTCACTGAGTGCAGTTGCGTTTCTTTTGTCTTTGTGTTTAAAGCTAGACTTGTGGGCGGTGTATCTTGTTTTGAATGTGTTCCCTGTTAGATCAATGTATGTTTCTTCGTTGTGGTTGTCGTGGCGTGTTACAGTTGCTTGGTACACAATGTTGTTCGTGAGGCAGTTGCCTTCCAATGGGCACTCACTTTGCTTTCTGCAATTGCAGTTGCTTCGCGTTGCTGGTTGTACTTCCTGTTTCGCCAGTATGTATTTGTTGTGCGCTGATATGATTTGGTCTATGTTTGCCATGCAGCTGTAACCCAGTTTCACCGTGTTTCTGTTGAGTAAAGTATGTAGTTTGTGCCCAGGTGGGAAGCAGCTGTCCAAGATGTTAAAGAATTTCTTGCCAATGTTGGTTGTGACACTGTCACTAAACGGGGGGTTGAACCAGGTTATGTTCCTATTTCGTCTTCGTTTCAGGGCTCCCTTGGAATGACTGGTGCTAGGGGGTTGGGTCTCGTACTTTAGGTTGTACCCATAGCCACTTCTTTGTAATGCTTCTTGGTATACGGGCGATGATGTGTTGAATGTGCTTTCGTCGGAAGAAATGTTGGATAGTCTCCTGTTGATGCTTTCTGGAATGTTCTTTATGATAAGTGGGGGGTGGTTGTTCTGTTTGTGCACATAGAGAGGGGTGTTGTTTGGTTTCATGTATGGCTTGTATGTGCTTGTGCTAAGATCAAGAGTAAGGTCTAAGAAGTTCACTATTTTTTTGTTTGCTTCAATTTCTATTTTAAGATTGTTATTTGAGAATATCTTGCATATTTCTTTCTTTATTTTTTCTGTTTGCCTTGGTGTTGCTTTGCAAACAGCCAAACCGTCGTCTCTGTATAGGCCGACATTCATGTTAATGTGCTGAAGTTGTTATAGGAGGTACAATCCTATTAGTTCACAAGTTTCAGCACCGTCGAAACTACCCATGGTGACATCGAATAAAGATTCGGTACGCTTGCACCATGGTGTTTCAACGTTGAACAGTATAGTTTTCTTTGTGTGGAAGATAATATGCCTTTCGAATGCTGGTATGTCTGTGTAGTTTGATGCAAAGTCTAAAGCCTCGTTGAGGAGGTCGGTAGTAATTGAGGAGTAAAACTCACAAATGTCAAAAGCAATAAACGATTGTTGGTGTTTGTCGTGTATTTCACTAAACCAGTCTATGACTTCACTTGTGTTCTTCCATTGGTTGTAACCTGTAGATTGTTTGATTTCTGAATTTATCCGTTGTAGTATTTGTTTGCTAATCTTCCCTAGTTCTGATTTTGATGGGTTGATTAGTCTGCATGTGGGTTTGTTGTTGAAGTTCGGTTTGTGGTCGTTTAGTGTTATAAATGCTTGTTTTTCGCTTGTGATGTCGACTCTGTCACTAATTTCAAGATAAGGTCTTGTAGACACAGGAACAAACATCTGCTGTGTAATTATTCTAATAGGTAATGTGTCTTGGCTCGCTGTACACCGTTCGTGCCTGTTCACAACGAACACGGAACGAACACGTGCTTAAAAACGGACACGTTCAAAAGCAGCGAACACATACGTATTTAACGTTATTGACATCATTCTACTTCAGGCTTCTGAGGAGTGAGGACCTACATTATTGGCCCTTACGAAACAGTTCTGTAAAACTATGTTGTAAGAACCTATTGCAACCTTTTCAATATTACAGCTCCCTTCACAGGGTTGAGCACTTAACCATTGCCTGGTTGACTTTATTAATTAATTTTTACTATTACGGTTATAAATATATATATATATATATAGGTAGAAAGTGTTGTAGAAATACGTTCGATCGTGAATTTTATACCGATCCAAGATGTAGTATAAACCCTTATCAAAGAAGGAACGGTTGAAGAAAAACACCAGAGAGGAAAATTTAGCCGAACGGGGGACCAAACCCGACATCCTTCGCTTTCGGGCAGAGTCTATGACCACTACGCTATTACGCTTGTTGACACTTTTGTGAATCACGAGCTGTTATAGCGTAGTGGTCATAGACATGCCGGAAGCGGAGGATGGTGGGCTCGGTCCTCCGTGCGGCACAATTTTATATATACCTGCATGAGAGCGTTATTTTTCAAATTCTGTAGGAGGTCAAACGTTAAATATATACTTCTTACAGAGTATCCGACATGAAACAGGGTGGGGACGTAAGAAAATAACTAATTAAATTTGTTTAAGCAAAAGATGGAAGACAAAGTAAGTAATGTTATCCAACAGTTTCTTTTCATAAGTATCATTTGAATTTTTACATTTTTGTAAAGAACAATCTTATTACCTACTTTTATAAGTATTGGAATAATTCCAATGCATCTGCTGCTGAAGGTAAGGTTAGGTTAGAAAAGGTTTAACAGCCCAATTCCCAACCAATTTGCTCAAGTCGAGCCGGCCACAACTTTTTTTTCCTGTTGTGACTTTCATAGATAAAACCATCGTCAGTAATCTGATCTGACTACTTCAAAGGCAGCAGTCCCCCAAGACTTCATTTTAAACAACAGACAGACTACACAAATTTCGATCCATTTTACTTCCAAGTATCTTTAAGGATTTTTCAGGACCTTTATACTTGCTTTAACATTAACCAATGAACAGATGAGTTACTCTTAAAAAAATCACAATTAAAGTGTACCTCAAGTAAAAAAAATCAAGAACATATTTTAAACGGCATGAAATATATATTCTAACAATGCAACTTTTATCTTCATAGGATATTCTTGAGCTGAGTTATAAAAAATTGAAGTTTATTTTCTCAAATTAAAATGGTACATTACGCAAAAATAAGTGATGTCATTGTTGTACTACTCAAATAACAATTTTTGTATTTCTTTGTTTTTCTGACAGTTACTGCACCTTGTACCAAGGTGCAGGAGTACTCTTACTCTTATGGGGTGATGTAGTTATTAAGACCTCTCTGTACAACAGGCTATGCAAGCAAAAAGGAAGTATTCAAGGTCATAAAAACATTTTTAATTTCAAAGGGAAACAAAGCAGATAAAGTGAGTTGTACAACAAGAAAGTCACAAATTATTGCGCGATGGAATAACTAGTTTTAAGTGAATATATTTCAACATTTTAAATATCAGCTTAAGAATGTCCTTAAGCTATGGAGTGGGATTGTTCGAATTCATTTTCCATTCTGTTTAATATGTATTTTTGAAATTTTTGACTGATTTAAGGTAGATTGATTCTCAAGAATCAAAAATCAATCATGGAAAACAGCAGACTACTAGACGACTTCGAACTTGGATGACTACATTCCTCCTGAAAAATATTGATCAAATAGGAAAATCACCATTTTGTAATAAAAAATGAAAATCACTTCTTCAACATATATGTGATTTAATCTAAGTACACACTTAACTAAGAATAATACGTTTCAAAGCGGGGTCATTTATTCATCTTGTTAACATGTAAAGATAATTTTGTATTAGGTCGACTCAAGATTAGTTCTTTATTAAACTTCAAAGGAGTTCCATATGACATTTGAAATAAAAACATTTATTGAGATAAGTAAAGGTTTTAAATGATGTTACATAGTGGAGCCTATTCCACGCTTTTATCGCAGAATCAATTTGAGGCGGGAAAAGTTAGCATAAAATAAACTTTAGTACTTCGACTAGCAATTGAATGAAAATAAGCCCCATAGTGGGGTCGAAAACCTTTCAATAATCCCCAGAGATAATGTCTAAGTTGCAACCTTTAATAAGAATTAATCCTGAACTACTTGAAAGGAACTGAAACCTCGCGTTTATGTAAAAAGAGAGAAGTATCATCGACAAGCTTGAACACACGGGCATCATTTGGAATGCCTGTACATCACTCATTTGTAAGGTAAATACTCAAAACAACATTTTTCTGCCCTGCCCCCCCCCCCCCCGCCCGAAAAAAAGAAAAGAAAAATGGATCATGGCAAACAAAGAGTATTACAGGATAAATACTTACTTGAGCTGGTGAATATAAAAGCATAAATACCCACTTGAGCTGGTGAGCTGACATGTAAGACTTTACCCTTGAACGTATAAAAACTTAAGTGAACTGAATTCTCTTTATCAAATACCTTTCCAACGTCAACATGGACCATAAACCTGGAATAAAACCTGGTATTAACGAATCCTAAAAGTCAACGGATGGTCTGATTTGATTTGATTTAACTCATGTTCATAAGCTTTTACCTTTCAAATTCTTTGTTCACCTGTATCATAGATGGTTGTACAAGGGAGCTGTTACTTGGAAGGAGATACAACGGAAATTTTAATATATGCTAATACTTTAAGACCCACATAAAGGAATGAAGATTAGCTGTATAACTGCCGCAAAGGTGTAGGGGTAAAAATCTTATTTTTTTATAACAAGATCAGACGTTTTGTCAGGTTTCCAGAAATAGCCAGTTGGAAATTGTCATACAGATTTCGACATGTGACCGCGTTGATAATTTTTCATACGCGTCTTCGGACTTCTAAAGACCGAATTTTACCTTTTTACTTGACGACTGGCAATGTAGTGGCAGTGCAAAAAGGAGCTGTTATTTGGATAACAGCTCCCTGGTTCAAACAACCCCTCATAATCGTCAAAAGGAGCTCTTTACAGTGTCACATCCTCATAAGGAACTAAGATACAGGGCTTGGCTTCATTCCTTCAGCACAGACAAGTTACAACAATAGCCGTCTTGTTTGTGGGGATCACTTTAGTGATTTGCTTCGAACGTGACTGTATGTGGGGGTAGTAAAAGGGTACTAAAACTAAATTCGTCCAACTATCTTCGTTTACGAAAATGCCCCGCTATCACAATCGAAGCTAGTTGTGCTGTGAGATATTCGGCTCATGAAAGTGCAAAAGAAAAATTAAACATATGCTACATCACACTTCATTAGTAACAACGGCATTACCGCGCAAAAACCAACGTTATTGTTTAGCTATTATTGTTTTTTATCATAATCGTAGGGTATAGGCCTACGATGATTTCTAATGCAGCGTCGTGTAATTCTCTGCATGATGCTTCAGTTTGCCAACATTCGCTGCAGTAAGTCCTTGCACTACTTGAATTTAAGTTCATTATCACAATGCAAATTTGAACAAAACCTACATTCCAATGACTTCCTAAAGTCAGTTTCATAGTCCTTGCAGTGCTTAAAGGGGAGCAATAGTGGCCATTTGACTCCCCACATATGTGTAGTACATATATAAACATTAAATATTAACACTACTGTGTTGTTTTTTCACAAAAAACTCATGCCGAAAAAAAAGTTTCAAATCTCCCGCTCTTCAAGACATGATTATCGCCATACTCGAAGAAACACGACCATGGATCAGCTGATTGATGACGTAAAACCTGCACCTGATCAGATTTCACAGAAGTTACCAACTTACGTACACTTACAGCTGAATTTATAATTACCCTTTACGAAGCTTAAAAAAGTTCATAGTTGCTTTTGCTTTACTGATAAAAATTTTTGATAACCCAATAATTTTTTGTTCTTCTTTTTGTTTCATCCTCAAATAAAAAATACTCGTTATTTCTGGCTGCTTTTGTACAAACCAAGATAAGTTACTTCCGGTACACCCTGAAATTACAAGCTGTAACGACAACAACCTGTGACTAGCGAGACCTTATTTTAGCATGCTTTTCGGTGCAACAGTTAGGTTCATTTTCACTCATTTTCGCAAAGATTCGATTTAGTCGAACCTTTTGTAATTCTCGTAAGTAATATTGGATATTTGTGGACACTTAAACGTTAAAAGAAGGCAATCGCGAAGAGAAATCGGCTAAGACACCATACACATCGACCGGTGTTATTGTTATACGGCATAGGCTACGTATTGCTATACTAAGCCTATACATAACGTACTGACCCTTGGTCTAACGTTAGCTTGTATAGACTGTACGGCTGGTTCGCTGCGGGTGCTGGTCACATCGCTCGCAGGTGCACGAGTTTTCCTTGGTCGACCTGGCTCAAAATCATATGCACTTGGCCCGGAAGAGACGTCCATATTCTTTTAAGGAGTTAATCTTTTGATTTCTGAACCTTTATCTCAAACTCAATCGTTGAAACGTTTCAATATCTTCAAAGTCTTCAGTAGTGTTACGAGCGTTTGTGCAGTATAGTATATATGATATTCCGCAATAGCAAACAAAAGTTTACATTGGGTGCAGGTTTTACGTCACTGTTCTGTTGCACTTTGGGTAATTTCGGAGAAATATGGTGCTTTGCACTGCTTTGCTTGACTGCCTTTCAGACTTGCCTCGGAAAAACTCATACTACGTTTAACTTGGGATAAAATTGGTCTTTAATTATGCTACATTGCTTGGAATAATTATATTGAATTTCTGTGCTGTCTAGAAGGCTGTAAAATTGCTTCCCTTTAACTTGGCAACACATAGGTTGACGCTATGCTAGTATTTCAAAGATATAGTATAGGCTCTGCGCATAGGCCTTTGTTACTACGCTGTTTGAACAGGAAAAGACCACGTCAGGAAAATAAATTCAGGCACTATATCCCACAGAAGGTAAGGACCGTCTAAAATGTTTACATGTGCTGCTTAAATGTGCCTACCCGTTTAGGTATGTAACGAGATTCTCTGTATAAGGTAGTTAATATCTAACATACTGATCCATGTGCCTACCCGTTTAGATATTTAACGAGATTCTCTGTATAAGGTAGTTAATATCTAACATACTGATTCATAATTCATACAGATTCTCTGCATAAGGTAGTTAATATCTGACATACTGATTCATGTGCCTACCCGTTTAGGTATTTAACGAGATTTTCTTTATAAGGTAGTTAATATCTAACATAATGATTCATACTCATACAGATTCTCTGTATAAGTTAGTTAATATCTAACATACTGATTCATGTGCCTACCAGTTTAGGTATTTAACGAGATTTTCTGTATAAGGTAGTTAATATCTAAAATACTGATACATACTTCATACAGATTCTCTGCATAAGGTAGTTAATATCTAACATACTGATTCATGTGCCTACCCGTTTAGGTATTTAACGAGATTCTCTGTATAAGGTAGTTAATATCTAACATACTGATTCATACTTTATACAGATTCTCTGCATAAGGTAGTTAATATCTAACATACTGATTCATGTGCCTACCCGTTTAGGTATTTAACGAGATTCTCTGCAAAAGGTAGTTAATATCTAACATACTGATTCATACTTCAAACAGATTCTCTGTATAAGGTAGTTATTATCTAACATACTGATTCATGTGCCTTCCCGTTTAGGTATTTAACGAGATTTTCTGTATAAGGTAGTTAATATCTAACATACTGATTCATACTTCATACAGATTCTCTGCATAAGGTAGTTAATATCTAACATACTGATTCATGTGCCTACCCGTTTAGGTATTTAACGAGATTCTCTGCAAAAGGTAGTTAATATCTAACATACTGATTCATACTTCAAACAGATTCTCTGTATAAGGTAGTTATTATCTAACATACTGATTCATGTGCCTTCCCGTTTAGGTATTTAACGAGATTTTCTATATAAGGTAGTTAATATCTAACATACTGATTCATGTGCCTACCCGTTTAGGTATTTAACGAGATTCTCTGTATAAGGGAGTTTATAACTAACAAACTGATTCATGACAGTACACCTTTAGTTACAGCGTGCATACCCGTATGGTGTTTATTGTTGTATTGTTGTATGGCATTATAGAATCCACTCCCTTGAAACTTGGACAAAATTATCCTGTCCAAACTTCTCCATGGTCCAATGAAAATCTATTGTTGTCCGCGGTTTTCTATTGTTGTCCAATTCGTTACGGTACGGGTCAAATCATTACGTCCACTTTTAATTCTCTAATGGGGTAAACACCCCATTATAGCTTTGCCAGTTAAAAGAAAATAGAAGTTTCATTGGAATGTGTGACTTGCAAATGTGTTTTACAAGAAATATGACAGTTTTGAAGGGAAAGAATATTTGATCTCAGAAAGATCTCAGCAATGTATAAAACTGCTGCTTAAGACTATTAGGATAACGAAAACTTTCTCATGAGGTATTTCTATCCTTATGCCTACCTTATGTTGCAAATATCAAGAATTGGTTCAGAAAATTGGGAAAAAATACGAAAAATACTCCTTCAATTTGACTCAAGTTTCGTTCTTTATGAGTACTGATATTTTTAATTGATTTTTTTCATGTGATTTGTTCATAATGTGAATATTAAAATAAATCATCATTCTCTACTCATGCAGTCGTGTTATAATGTTCTAGCTTAACTAAAGAGATCGGTAAATGTAACAACCACTTATGTAAAAGGTTATCACTTTTGTAATTAATTAAACCATTTTTGTCATTACAGTGGGCTAGGGCAGACAAAAACACTTCAAAAACACTTTCAGTCGTACAAACGAGTTACGGATGAATGAAATTTATTTTGTAAGGATAATCTTCCTTTTATAATATACACTACCACTTCTGCCATAGCAGTCCATTTGCTTTGTTCGCTATGTTAGTTGACTGAAATTCCAACCAAAATGTTCCCAGATTTTAATTTTAATTTTTCGACACATCATAATATATGACTAGATGTAAAGAAAAACCATGAAATTCTCATTTTGAAGGATTTTTTCCTTGCTATAACCGGTAGATAATACATGTAATTTTCAACTTTCAACATTTTGCTTCTTCCGCCAACTTAGTAGACCTGGATCAGGAAAAAATGTGTTTAAAAAATATATTTTGAATATTTTACTGTGTACTACGAATGGTTTTTAGGTTTAAATTTGTTGAATTTTTCTCTTTATAAATTATTTTATTTTATTTGAGTAAAATATGTTGTAAATATTTTAAAATGTTAAATCTGTTACCGTATCGGTTAAAGCAACAATGTATTCACCAAAGTAAACCAAGAAAGGGTTGAAGCATAAGCCCTTTTACAGTGACAGCCATTGCGCTTACTGGCAAGATCTCAGCAGTTTTTACAACCAAATGTTTCCCTTAGGTCATAACTTACTTTAACTGTGAACTAACACTTACCTCTTCGGCAGTACGATTTCTTATCTGATCCTTTTTGGGCAACTGCACGTTGATTGTGGGATGATCTGCAAACATGGGGAAGTGCTTCCGATGCACGTTCATAAATCGTTTCCTTTGCTTAGCGCAATGTTTTTGCTCTGATTTCCCTCTTAAGACAACAAATTTTTCAAAATAATGATCTG
This sequence comes from Holothuria scabra, assembly GCA_037179385.1. Taxonomy (NCBI): domain Eukaryota; kingdom Metazoa; phylum Echinodermata; class Holothuroidea; order Aspidochirotida; family Holothuriidae; genus Holothuria; species Holothuria scabra. The sequence goes on from CM074199.1 coordinate 2,607,552, forward strand.
CGTGGACCAAAGTTAACCTTCTCTCGGACACCAATGATCAGTGCAAACTATGTTGAGAACCGTTCCTCGTTGCTGTCTTTTTTTCCGAACGGTTTCGAATATTCGAAATAGGAAAAAATTAATTACCGCTTCTGGTAATTATTGCAGCCAAATCATTGCGACTGCAAGATTATACTTCAAACAAAAGGTTGTTTACTGAACAATCAGTAGTTTTACTTCCTACAAAGTTACTTTATGTGGACTTTATTTGTTTACCGATACAACTTTACTACCAGCAACTCTGTGTACACTGTAGGCTACTGCACTCTTAAAACCAGGAAAAACTAAAAAATCTGTTTTACTTACTTTTTCTAGCAGCAGATTGCCAGGGAATTTCTGTGTTTTCAAATTACAGAAATTCGGGATAAAATTACTTTCAAGTGTTACTTTACAAAGTTTTTCTGGCAGCAGAGTTTGCCGCGTGTAACCTGACTCGGTTTGGTTTATTTTTTGTCTTGCACCTAGGAAGCGATGATGAATTTCAGTTACAATCCTGGACAATTTTTTTAATACTTCCGGACCTGCCCATGTTTGAAACAAGTTTCGCCTCCCCTTCCCCCCTTATTCAATGTCGAGGCCAACATGAAAGCGGGACGCGAGGATTTGTCCCAGATATTTTTGCCAGGATTGTAGCCTAACCCCTACCTCCAAATATTATAATGCGCGATTGAAATCCGTTACTAAAGAAAGTTAACTGTGTTGATTTCTTGATTTTTAATTTTTGCTGGGACACTACCTGCAAGTAGATCACAATGTCTGCATACAAGAACGTGAAGTCCATTTACCATGACCATGATTACTACGTAGAAGCGTTCACTGTTTTCGCTCGTCTGTCTTCCAAGTACCAAGTCTTGACAACCTGGGTAAACACAGTTTTCCGTAAGCAAGTGATCGAAAAACTTGCCGTTGATCTATCTGATACAAAAGGCAAGCTCAGAGTCCTCGGAGTCGGAAGTGGAACAGGTTCGTTACTGACACTTTTTTATTTCAAATGTAATTTTAATCCCGTAATTTTGTTTCAACTAAATTTTTGAATATGACAAGTGTCTGCAACACGTGTCAATACCATTCTATTGGAAAAAGGATGCCATGGTTTCATCATTTGAAAACGAAGCGATGCGTAATCTTCGAAGAGGGTGTCTGATAAATACCCATTGCGACATCTACAAACAGTTCAGCAGATAACCGTTTTCGGGGGAAATCAATTTTCACCCGATCATGGGCATATCTTGCCATGGGTAGCGCAGTTTTCAGATGTATCCCATAATGCATTGGGACCTACCTCGCAAATTCAACTGGCTAACGTTCAAAACAACCTTACCATTTTACTGATATTAGGACAGAGAAATTCCGGCATATTTACAATCATTGTTGTTAGGGGAAAAGCTCCGTTCTGTCTGATTCTTCACCGCGCTTTTTTGAGATATAGAGCAATTTTGCTACGTTCTTTGGCCAAAGCTTACTTTATAAACTCAACAAAGCCGCAATGTTTGTGCACTTTTCTATGAAAACAGATATGCAAGAAAATCTGGTGAACATTTGTGTTTCTAGGTATTTTGGAAGGTGCCTTGTTGTTTCGCCCTTTTAACTATGATCTCAAATCGACGACTGTGAAAAGGTAGACACTTAGTGCTCATAAATATTTACACCGTTGAGACAGGAAAACTGTTCCCCCAATCTGAGAAAAAACATCATTTCCACCGAACTGCCTAAAGCGGTAATCTCCAGAACTGAGGAACAATGACACAAAACAGCACATTCCCCTCTGTTCATGATCAAAACTTTAACTGACGCACGGCTACTGATTCATTTCCATAATTGAGTATTCATTACCAAAGGGAAGCACTAAGGGTAACGCTGTTTTGTGACCGAAATGTCTGTCTACATTGCTGGGAGTTCGAAGCGTGACAAAATCACACACTAAGCAACTTTACCCGTATCCGTCAAAATTAAATAGTAACAGTGGCGTAGAAAGTTACTTTTGGACCATGCACGTTACTCAACCCCATTGACGAAAAGGTACATTTATTGATGCTGAATTTTTTCGTCTTTTTTTTCTCGAGAAAGAACTTTTTTAAATAAAGAAAGTCTGATTTCTTCTTAAATATGAATACTACCGTATTAAGAGCGTAATTTGCGGAGCTCTTAAGGCGACGAAAATTTGTGTCTTTTTACAAATTTGTAAGTATGGCACTTGTTTTACAAAGTAGTTCTTATTTAAGGTCTCCTGCAACGAAATTTAAATAATTGGGCTCTTTTGAAGAATCTGCGATTCCCTATAAGCGTATAAATGGGGTAGTGTGGCGACTGAAGATCGTTGGTTTTACATAATGTCATCTAAGGAGTGCGGTTTGGGAAATTCTGGCGACATTCAAAAGAATCCCAAAACTTTGTTGCCTTATTTAAAACAAAATATTAAAAACTAACTGCCTATATTGAAGAAACGTCATGGAAACGGCTCTGTAGAGGCTCGGAAAAGTTTACCACTGACTGCTTTACGAGCGACCACTTACTGCATTAAGGGTCGCAATTCAGGACGAATAGAAGGCTGAATATGGTACAATTTTCAGAGCAAATACCTCGCAAATTTTTGGCGGTAAAGAGAAAAGGCAAAGGGAACTTCAGATGGAAACGCAAAGCCATTGGTTGCCAAACACAGTAAAATGCAGTAGGGCAATTGAGATATAATGAAAACTGCAGATAAAACTTCAAGACTATCAGGATCACACTAAGGCTGTATACAGAGCAGGCGTGGTTCAAAAGACATTGTTTTTTTTTTTTTTTTGAGGGAGGGGCAATTCACGTTGTACAATCTAAGCGGGGCGCCACCGTCGGTTGGCAAGAAGCATTAGTCCAATTTAGGGGGAAGCTTGCAACCATTTTTTCGGGGGGGGGGGGGGGGGCTAAAACCCACTACACCCCCACCGTAGAACCGTCCCTGACATTGGGGTTCATGACATTTTCAGGCCTGTGAAGTTTCCTCCGTGTATTCAGGCCCCTAGTAAACTGGGAGGGAGACAGGGACGAGGCACTCCCCACACTGAAACCTTTTTCCATCCCCTGAAAACTGAAGTTTGTCGTTGGCTCAATACATTTTTATCACAAACCGGCTCCAACGAAAGTTTTTTCGGCCCTCTGGAAAGATGATATGCCCCCTGAGTTGCTTTGTATGGCTTTGGGCCTGCATGTGTTTACGACAAATTGACAAACGTAGACACTCCCCATATTCTACATAATACTTGCTTCATGAGAGAAATATGAACTGCTATATTGCTATATTTTTTTGTTACAAACAGTGTGACTACTTTTAAAATAGTGCACAAAACCAATGCTAGTTGAACACAAACTGATTCAAACTTTAACGTTTTTGCCGTAAGTATCAGAGGTAAAAGACCAAACCTTTAACACTTGAGTTACTGCGAAGCCGATATCAACTCTTTAGAGTTCTTTCACTGTCGTGCCCCGCCACCTTTGACGGGCAAAATCTAGTGTAGGACGCAATTAGTTAAGCGAGGAACAGCTGAAGACCCACGTGTCTGTTGCTCAAAAGGACTGTTGTTTTTTGCTCGGCAGCGTTTTTTCAATTGTGACGTCACGTGAGAACAATCTATATTCCTATATCGTGGCTGCCATGTTTGAAGTACATTGATGGCGGTAATTGTAAGTACAATGGATCCTGTCTTATTACTATGAATGTTTATTTTAAATTACCGTAACAATAATTTCAATCGTCTTGTCCCCATGTTCTCTAGTAAATTGGAAAACTTAATTTGACTTCTTAACGTTATCTTTCTTTTTCGAAATAGGTGACATGGATTGCAAAATGCTTGGACAGCTTCTTTACAAATACCCAAATATTTGCAACACTGTCCTTGAACCTGCCTTAAAGCACATCACGGAGTACAAAGCACTTGCATCAAGTAAAAGTTTTTCTGGGGTTGAATGGGATTGGCGGCAGCAAACATGGGAACAGTATCACCAGGATTGGAAAAAGGCGGGAAATGAAGCTGACAAGTTGCACTTCATAAGTGCAATTCATTCACTCTACTATGTCGACGATGACCTTGAAAAAACTATTTTGGCTCTATTGGATTGTTTAACAGAGGGTGGTGTGCTCTTAATTATACTGGTTTCGGGTAAGTTGAGGGGGTACCGCACTACCAGGGCCAACGTTTCGTTTTGTCTCACACCTTTACAGACCCATATCAGTTTTGAACTCAACATACACATTACGTTTGCTACTTTGATGCTGTCGTGCAATTTGAAGACTAACTTCAAATCTGTATTCCGTGGCGTTTTAATGAAAAGTCAATAGATCGTTGCATGTCATGTTATGGAAAAAACGCTCTATCTCGTTAAAAGAAACACGTGCATCATACTTATTGCAGGTTACAACAACAAATGCCACCATCTGATTTCCCAACAAACGTGATAGACCAGGCGGAGAAGTTGGGGGGGGGGGGGGGGGGCGGGGGGTATCGTCACCCGAAAGCGAAATTCATGGGACCAAGAGGATTTGGTCAATTTTGGGTCGAAGATTCCAAAAATTGAGGGTATGCGGGCCATATCCGGGCTTTTCTGGGCCATTTTGACGTTTAAAGTTCAAAGGGCGCCCTCTATTTATCAAAAATCTCGTTTTCTCCATATATTTAAGGTCCAGTCATTAACTGATGTGATGATTTCGTTCTAATAATCTGTATATATAATTTCATCTGATAAATACGGGGATATATCAGTATTCATATTAATATGCTAATTAGATAAGGTTAATGGTCACGTTTTAATGTAAACAGAGAAATAGGCCGAGGTTTTGAGTCATGGGAAATTACATCAAAATAGACCTGCCTTACACCCTACAAACACAATAGATACTCAATCTAGAACAAGCGGCAGGGCTGGCGCTATCTGACGACCCCCTCCTTCCTCATATGGGAACAATGGACCCCTTTTGAAGAGTCTGAGCCACGAAATTAAAGCATAATGTAATGATTAGTTCATGCAGTGGATTTCCCCATCCCAGTTATTACAAAGTCATAGTGCAAAAATTTCTACGAAAGTAGGTAGCCTGAGTAGCCATTAGATCAAGATTCCCAGTTAAAATTTAGCCTCATTTGTATGTATTCTTTTAAATTTAACCAACCAGTTCAGCATTACTTTCACCTCGAGAGGCAAATATTAAACTGAAAGTTATATTAAAATTCGTACAAAATTACAGATGTACAAGGAGGAAACTTCATAAGACACAGTACTCAGTTAAGCCTGGGTAAAGAAAAAATACAAAAAGAATCAGTGTAGCAGACAAACAGTTCAATTAACGTGAAAGACTCCTTTACAAAGCAGCAATATATATAGATAAAATCAATAAAAGCAGTAATAGTTATAAAACAAAAAGATTTATGATGAAGCGTAGATGTAGCAAAAAACGACATTTTTACTTTCCTTTCAGATGAAAGTGGCACCAATCGTCTATGGAAACGCTTCCCCATGTTTGCAGATAACCTTCACAGTCACATGAACTCATCACATGTTCGAAATTTCCTCACCAAACACGAAATCGTTTTTGAGACGACGCGGCAGGAATCAGTAGTTGATATAACGTGCTGTTTACAGGGAAACAACACAGATGGTCCATTGCTAGCCGATTTCCTTGCCCAGACTTTAAGATTGAGGGAGACAGTGCCCTCTGAATTGGTGAACGAGGTCATGGAGTTCATTCGTGGTCCTAACTGTTCTTCCTGGAAAGGAGACCAACTTTTATTTCATAATGATTGGGATTCAATAATAGTTACAAAATGAACCTAAAGACGAGGATAATCCACAGAAAATGACGTATGTTGTCAATCAAGTAGATTAATATGTAAACCATTTGCCTCAAAAATAAAAAGAATATACTTAGGGTAATATATTTATGAAAACTCAAAGAGAAAATAATATATTTGGGAAGCCCGTCGTTTATAAGAAACAACCATTCTTCAGACGTCAGTCTGCTTTTAAATCCTGAAGAACATAATGTTCGATATGGCAGGATTATTTAAATATTTTCAAATCTTTGTCCCCAAAGCAGAAAACTTTAATATTCAAATGAAGTTTTCATGTAAAAAAAATCATAAGAAAAAATTGCGATACGTTAGGATAGGAAAAAGTTTTTCCTCATCAGCCCCACCTCAAACTAAAGTATTTGAAAAATTTTGTCTGAAATGGTAAAATATTCGGGCGAAGATTTAAATTGCTCGGACGTTTCCAACTGGTTAAATAATTACACGGACAGACAGGAGAGTGTTGAGGTACGGTGCCCAGTAGTGTGGCATACATCCTGCCACTAGCTGAATTCGGGCAATGGTTATGGAAATAGGGTTATTTGTTTTTCAATACTGTATACAGTGGGAGGATGTTTTCTTTCATATAAAATATATAACACTACCTGTTAAGTCATTTAAACCCACTCCGGGGAGTGGCATTTTTTTCAAAAGGTGCTGCTGATAGAAGTAAAAATACATCCGGGGTTAGGGCAGTCATATAGACTATTTCATCTATTTAATATACATTCAATTTAGTCAAGAGTCGCATTACAGGAAAAGACTGTAGAATGTTTTCAATTTTGCTCTATAGTTTTCCCCCGAAAGAATACATACAATTCTTTTTCATTAAATGGCAACGGAGCATTTTCATTTCATGATTTTCTACTGTAACACGTGAAAGACTTGGAGATGTTGCTTAACGCGGACCCCTTTCATTTAACAATTCAGCCGTGCACATTAATAGATTGATCGCTCAGTTATATTGATGGCTACATGAAATTCCAGATTTATTGAAAGTTATAATTTGAAACAGAGACGATATCAAATTTGAGATGGGTCCCAAACTGGTACGTGAATATTCAAAAAACCTTCTCCGATTGACAACATTTTTCAACTCATTGAGAATGGGCCCATCGCTGTAATTCCATAAACAATGATTTGCCATCATGATTTATTTGATTGGCTCTCATTTATATTCCTCTAGTTTACAGGTCTTCAATCAACATAAGTATTTAGAAATGACAACAAAACAGGAGACTTGCATGTACTTATACCTCACCTATCCTCTTTGTGCCATCTGACCCCACACAAGGTCATCACGCCCTTCCTTCAAATCACCTATTTCAAGGCTGTTCTCTGGCGTCAACGTTTCCACCTAAAGTTCTTTCTCTCTACAATGTGAAGGCGAAATTCTGTCTTTCTAAAATGTGCAAGAGTTCACTTTATATGTTACCAACGGAATAAACTTGGTGTGAAACATAAAAAAAAACTGGTGATAGAGTCGTGATAACAGTCTAGATGGCATTCACATAAAAACAAAAGACAGAGGAACATAAAATCAGTCCACCCTGAAAACCGTGCAGGGAAACCCTCATCGAGAAAATTTTCTGTTCGCCTTTCCCATCTTATTTCTCCACATCCACCTTCACTTAAAATTCGCAGTCAAACAAAGGACATCACTAAGATAATATATGTTTTAAGAAATTGACACCCTGAAGGTATCAAAGCTCGTGAGAGTTTCCTTGTATGTGGATACCTAGTCGACCTTTTTTTTTTTTAAATTGTGTTTTTAAAGAAATTTTATTGTAGCACATACAAAAATAATAATTTTATATTGCGTTCAAGCGAACGGCATTTCCATGGGCACAAATGGAACCGATGTGTTATTCTCTTTTAATGGGTACCCCTGAAAGTATTTTTTTAGAAGTTTGTGCTTAAAGGCCTATACATATTCACGATTTATGAAATATTATGTTCTTTATGACCTGGGAATAGGGAGAAGCAGACTAGATTTCTTTCATTTGCGAGTTTACCAATGCCCACAGACGTATTAATTCACCAATCACTCTTCTCAAGTGTCAAACTTTAAACTTCTGTATACAGGAAGTCCACTGATAGGCACGATTATATCCAGTACACAAATTGTCATTCAACCAACATCAAAGATTCCATCGTGTTTCACCAGCCTCTTGGAGTTAAGCAAGTCTGTTAGGATAAAACAGAATTCCGAGCGAAGACAGAAATTTGGAAGGGGTGAGGACATTTTTGACTAATGTTGGGGTTGGTACCAGTTTTATAAAAATGACATACCATATTACCAGTACATATTTTCCTGTTTGAATTAGAAACATGTTAAAATCCACTTAAAGAGAAATCTTCTTGATAACATGATGTCACATGATGATGAAGAATCTGGCAAAACATTGCACCATTTCCATGTTCCGTTCGTCTTTAAAACTCTCTGACTTCGAAATATCAATGCTATCATATGTAGCCTGCAAGTCGAGGTAACCCATGTTTAAAATGTGCTTAGCACCAGCACCAATAGAGTGGTGATTTAGGAGAGGTCGATAATTTGATAATTGAATGAACTTGCTGGGCTCCCTCAAAGTGGTATGAAGTTGAACCTGATTTTAACTGGTTGTTGGTCTTTCTAGTTGTCAGGTATCTGGATAAGATTAGGAAACGTTGGAAGAATTTATCAAAAACAACTGCCCTTGTATTTCGCTAGACCACGTTATGAAAACGAACAATGTATAAAACACTTTGTTTAACAGAAGAAGTTATTGACCCATGTAAAGTGACAACTTATTTTAATATGAGAGATATCCTATAAGAAACTGGAAATTTGGTTAAGGTTATTGTAACAACTTTAATGGAAGCGATTGGTATTCATAATGGATAGATGACTGACAGTAGCACCAATCAATCCAACAGGATACCGTAGCCCTTGCACGAGACCTGCCTGCTGAAGCAGAAATATTCCGACCTGGTATCCAGAAACTGAATTTGTCACCAAAAGACATGCTAAAACCTCTTACTTTCGTGGACCTCAGAAGGTCCTTGTTCACCATTCCGCTCAGGCAGAAATTAATAAACCTAACATGAGACTCAAGTTTTCACCAAGGGATTTTCTAAAACCTCAGAAGTTCCCGAGGCTTCCCTTGGATTCAGCCCGTTTAACCCTTTACCGTTGTGCTCCGATCGGGGCATATTTGCGCGCCTCGGGAGTGGGTGGAAAAGCGGACGTAGCCCGCCCCGCATCGGCTTCCGTAGGCCATTGACCCCGTGACCTTAAACTATTGTCTCTCTCGTTGTTGTGGCCCAATTTTCGGGTAGCTACTCGCAGTTTCGAGCTCCGCGTGAAACAGTATAGATGGGTGACAGCCGAGCTCTCCGCATGGGTCCAGAAGGACCCAAACAACGGTAAAGGGTTAAACTCGTCGGATAATTTTCGCCCCATCATTTTGCTTTGCCATCCATGTGTGGCACCTCACACTTCCAGATTTTTTGAAATGTTGGTGCCGCCACTTTTAATTTGGTAGTCCCAGGGTGCATCAAAAGCACCAGACCACGTTGGCCTACAAAATAGATGGGCCGCGTGTTTGGTCTACCAGGGGAGCATTAGCCTTTCTAGCGGAAGGTCCGGGTTCGATTCCCAGGTCGAATCACACCAAACACTCGAAAATGGAACCTACTGCAGTCGTGCGTGATGCTACGCATGAGTAGGAAAATCCAGCCAGTGAGTCACAACTGGGAAAAAAGCAGTAGCTGACTGACTTAAACCAAGAGGTTGGAAACTCGACCGTAAAACTCTGTCTTTCTAACTAACTAACTAACTAACCCACATAAGAGCTAGTCTACACCTACTATGATCGACAAGCACATTGCATCATGACTTGTCAAAGGTTTCATTTAACTGGGTCAGAATACAACAAAACCATATATGAACAACACCAGTGAGTATACGAAGGCCACATAAAGTGTGTACATTATTTCATTATAACTGCACTATAATAAGCAATACTAATCATTACGTCTCGCAATATTATCAGGGCTCTCAACTCTCACGCATTCAGTGTTCAATATGGTGTAATGAATCCCTTAATAGGAAAACAATTTGTCGAGTGTAGGTAAAAACTTACCCATGACGCTACCTAACCAATCAGCAAAGACACACTTGTCTTATGTGGGGCAAATCAGGTGCACTGGAGTGTATGGGACCGGTAGGCTTCGGAACTTCCATCTTGACCCACCCAGCTCAAGTGTCCAAAGGGAAAATATGGGAACCACATGGGGGATCCCATTCGAGATGGAAATGATGCCCTCGTGATGCAAATATTTGGCAAACCAAACACGGTAATAGAATAGGTAAATTTGACACGGATCCACATAGGGCACATTGGTGGTGTTTATATGGATTGCATGGGATTGTATCACGAATTTTTAATGTAATTTTAGTATGTAGTGCAAAAGAATGTCATTTTCTATAAGTGAGGACTTTAAGTATTCCACTTGTTTAATAAGCATAAAGCATGCAGATCAATTCATGTTTGGTTTACATTCCTCCCATGTGTAAAGTGACCTTAAAATGTGAGTGCTACTTAACTGCCGCAGGGGCATGTACTGAACATTCCAATTCAGTTGAACTATCTATTCAATCTGTCCTTACAAGTCGCAGTGAATTAAACATGACATACTGTGTTTAACAATGGTAAACTTCCTAAACTTATATGAACAGTGTTTATTAGTCTAGAATCACAACCTATGTAGTTTTTCATTCTCAGTGGCAGTCAATCTAGGCGATGAATATTGTGTTTCTAATTCCATATCTAGCCCAGATTTAGTAATGGGTATATACATATATATAAATAAACATATATATATATATATTCGTTAAAATGACACCTTAGAAGGACACATATTAAATTCACATATTTGCATTTATTTGCATATACGAGTCATTGAAATTTATAATTACAATACCATAAGAGTCTTGCATAACGGTCATTACCTGTAGTATTTGTCTGTTAAGTAAATTGCCTATGTAGAACATTAAATTAAATAAACAAAATATTACATGTTATATGTACGTTAATATTTAAAACGGGCGTGTCCCTTACAGGACATTTTTAACAATATAACTAATATTCCAGTGGTGTACTATACGCAGTGCGTTTTGTGTACGGTTTTCACACAGTAACCCAATGCGAAGGGCTATACAACTATTTCATAGGTATCGAAATTTTTTAACTAGCATGAGGACAAGGGGACAAATTATGATGCAAACATTAGCTGGACTCCAAAATGTCTGCCTAAAGTATGATGTTCACCTAAGGTGCGGTTTTAGACGACTTTGTGTCCACCTAAGGTAGGATTTAGGCATATATATATATATATATATAGTAGGTCGAAGTATGGTAAATCGAACGTTGAATAGGAGTGTTAAAGTTCGATTTCAATTTCAAAATCGAACTTTAACACTCCTTTCGACCTATATATATATATATATATATATATATATATATATATATATATATATATATATATATATATATATATATATATATATATATATATATATATATACTTTGTAAATCTAGGAGGGCGCCTTTGTCCGTTTACGTATTCCTATAGAAAAAGCGTGTAGAAACGTTACGGCGAAACTTATATTTCGCCCCAAAAAATTGTTCCCCTTAAGGTCGACTTTTCAACAACAACTTTCCCCCTAAGTGCCGAATTAGTGATATATATATATATATACATATATATATATGTTTATTTATATATATGTTTATTTATATATATGTTTATTTATATATATATGTATATACCGGGAAACGGGCGGGTAGGGGCGCGGGTCACTTGCAATTAGATTCTAATGCTTTATTAAAGCTTGCATTAGGTGCCCTGTTTTGATGTGTGGGTAAAGTTTTTTTAAAGAGTGCTGGCGCTGTTGCATTATTCTTAAGCGGTAGGAGATTTGCCCTTTGTCTTTATTCAGTGCCGTTCCTGGCTGAGGCAATCTCTTCAGGCAAATAGTTTCTAGTGAAAAGCTTCTCTTTAAATGGGTTTTCTTTTCTCTAGGAAATCGGTTTCGTTGTTGCTAAATGTAGCATATATCAGCACTTCACCTTTGAATAAGGGGTGCGCAGAGTTACGATCTAGATATTGATAAGTTTCCGTTGGCTTAGTGTAGATTTTAGTGTTAAGGAGGCCGCTTGCTTGAAACTTTCCAATTTTAAAGACTTTAAGGTTTAGGTATCAGAGATTTCCACAATGAGTTTAAGAGATTTATTAATTTTAATCCTTTTAGCCATTGAACTCCAAAGTTCACAATCCGTTCCGTTGTAGAGTAGTAAAATGTCACCTGTTCAGCGAAGCAATTCGATTATGTTGGAACGGTCGATATAATTTTATTTACAAGTCTATGCATGACAATATTGCATAGCGCATCCATTTTTTGGTAGGAAAATTGGCCATAAAATTCAAAACAATTCCTTTCAAGGATGAGTTCAATGAGATTGCGGAGGGACATAGGGGATATCGTTTGTGTTTTAATCAAGCTGCCTCTGTGACACTCAAGTAAATACCGTGCTCGCACTGAAACTTTTCAATATTCTTCGATCGTTACTTTGCATACCCACATGCTATTTTCAAAGGTTTCATAAAAAGTGATTTGCGTTGATTGGCTAAACTATATTTAGTACAGGCTGGGTAAAAGTTGAGTAACATTTTCTTAAAAGTTGGGCAAACACAGCAATGGTTGGGGCACGTGAAAGGTCATTGCCAATTTGTTGGGCAATGTCCATGACGTGTGCGAAATGAGCATGAGCAATTCTGCTAGTTAGTAATAGGGAAAGACTCTCGGTCCGAGAAAAACGACAGCAATGGCGGTGTACACCTGGATGGTGGAGTGTAAGCTTATTTCAGGTGGACTGGGTATCTTTATCAATACTTTTGCAGGTGTACACTAACGTGTATTTCTCAGGGTAACGTTTTAAATTTTCCTGTCATTTCTGTGAAGTGAATGACCCGAAAGGTCCAAAATTGAGGTGCAAAGCTTACCAATTCTCTAAAAACAGTTGGGTAAAAAGCGTTGGGCAAAATCCAAAGTGTTCAACATGGGCAAATTATTGCCCAATAAATAGGTAAGCAATCTACACATTTTTGTTGGGTCAATGAAGGTTGGGTGAAATCCAAGTGTTGGTAAAAGTTGTTGGGCAAGTTTTAAAGTACCCAACATTTGGGTAAAATGTAAAACACCAATCAGATGGAACAAGAAATACAAAGTGCACGATTGGAGTTATTACTCCAAACTACACACTTCGCTGTTTATTAAGCAAGTTCGTTGTCACTAGTGTCCTCAACCACTCCTGGAGGGCAAACGGAGTAAGTGTTAGCCGGGTACCTTCTTGAATTTCCTTCTTGTCTTAATTATAAAATTATATTTGTAATTACATGGAAATCCAAACAAAGTTCATTGAGTAGTTAATACACCTGCTGCTGGGTTAGAAAGTACCTTTTTTTGTTGGTCAGGCATTATTCACGACTGTTGGTTGGAAATTAGCCCAACATAATGGGTATTTTTGCTCAATGCTGGCGCGGTAAACTATAGTGCACCAATGTTTGACACTTGTTGGGTAGTATTTTACCCAACATTATTAAGAGTGTAGAGCATCCGCTTAAAATGCGGAAAGCCTGAGTTCGATTCCCAGGTTGATTTATACCAAATATTCTACCAATGCAACCTACTGCCATTGTGCGTGATGTTCCGCATAAGAATTGGAGAAGCAAAAAACAAGCCAGTGAGCCTCAACGAGATAAAAGGCCGTGGCCGGCTCGACCTCGAAGTTGAAAGAACAGGTAATGGCACTGGCATTTAGTCGAATATCTATATTCCTAAGTACAAAAATGTCTATATTCGAATTACCATATCTTCAGGAGAATTAACTTCTCAGTGTAAACCTTCCCAATCATAACTTTGTTCTCACCCTCAACGGGGAGTATCATGTGGCTAGAGACACCAGAGTAGTCCTGGCAGGGTAATACTGAAGACCTTAAAAAGGGAACTACTGCCATTGTGCTTTGTGTTCAGCGTAAACATTGGAGTAGGGTGCACAAAGCTGTAAGCCATAACTGGAAAAGGCCGTGGACGGCTCGACTTGATCAAATCGGTTGGAAACTTGGCCGTAAATCTCAGTCTGACCTAACCTAACCGCGCCCTCAACGGGACAGTTGATGCTGTGGACAAGCCTTGGCCAATAAGTAAAGCTATGCACACGCCTTTATCGAATTTAAGTCTTTGGAGAGATCGTTCCTCAAAATATTATCTTTTCAACAAGTACTAACCTCGTCATATGAATATATTTAGGCCAAATCTGAAGGGCCACAAGCGGCTGTGACTTCTTCAGGAGTGATCGAAGTAATACCAAAGCCAGTCATAAGGTAATGTAACTTACCGCTGGTCAAGTTTAACAATTTTTTGAAGAATATTTCGTCAACTGAAAAACAATGATTTGTTTTTCAACCAAAAATAATTTGGTTATTTTGTTTTCCGGTAGTTTACGATGCATCTGCGTTTTATTCCAAATGTACTTTGTACGCTCTGTGGTCGTTGGGAAAATCAAAATAATAGGATGTCATCATTCTCCAGGCATCACAACTGTCATTCAATTAGGTTGCTCATTTGCAAAAGTTCGACGATTATGTCTACCTTCCTATGGTTGTCAAAGTTTTATACTTCCGTCCTAATAGATCACAAATGTATGGAAGCCGAGAACTCCGCAGTAGGAAGAAAACGCAAATGGATTTTTCTGTCCCACAAAATGTAGGTGGGCGTACTTTGTTATAGCATTTAAAACAGAGGCTTTTAGACAAGAATAATGTTGTCGGTTCCGTTTATTCTACCGTTCATAGAACAAAAAAATCATGAGAACTGCAGGTGGTGAACAAATTTTAATGTAAGTAATTATTGCGACGACCACAGGACTCGAAGGTAAATATTATAGAAACTATTCCAGGTATCGGAAATGAGTAATATATTCCTGACAGTTCAATGTACGCAGGCCAAATTTGTTCTTTGAGGGATGCATATGGAGGTTGTTGGAGCATGCACTCTCCTGGTTGAAAAAAGGAAAGAAAAGAAAGGATGAAAATAAAGTAAAGGAAAAAATAAAACACTCTGCTGTCAAAGAAGGAAAATCATGTACCTCAATCATAAGAGCTCGAGTTTGCCAATAACGTAACTCATAATTCGTATCAAACATTAGACCCAATCGGAGCATATTTTAAAAGGAGTCATATTCGTTTAGTGGATGAACTTTTTAGCTTTGTCTGGAGAGAATTTTAAAGCAAATGGGAGACGAACGGCACAGTGCGTTAGTACAACTTTCCGGTCGTTATGGCTTGCATGTAATTCAATATACTAACAAGCGTTTGTCCGTGGCGTAAAAGTCACGGCTTGGCCATCATTCAGGTATTGTACTTACAAAAGTCACTTGTTGTGAACTCTGTGAGCTTAAATGTTCTTTGGACTCCTTTATGACATAACAATACTACAAAAGTATTTACCAAGAATAAAACACCTCCATAATATGCTTGGTCATGGGGTAAGAGCATTCGACTGGCACCATGCCAAACATTTTGAAAATGAGATCATCTCCCATTGTACTTGGTGTTAGGCATGTTCAATGGAGTAGGGAAAACAAACCAGGGAACCACAACTGGAAAAGGGGCTTTGGTCGGTCCAATTTAAACCAATTGGTTAGAAACTAAGCCGTTTACCCTCATCTAAGTAACAATAATTTTTATCTTACATGTAAATGTCGAAGATAAACACTCATATTCATGCACACACACATACACAGACACCTGCACTTCCACGCACACTAAACTGGTGTGTGATTTTTAAGTGCATTGAAACCGCACATACGAACAAAAAACAAGAACTGAAACCGGATCGGGCACATGAGGAAATGGTCACTGTAAAAATATAAACTTGATTTCATTCCTTGCCCAATTACACAATTTGATGATTGACAGACAGTAATACTCCATGCAAAGACATTCAATCCAAGTCAAGAAATCCTAGTCACAGTATGCAGAGCACGCAGAAGGGGTTTTGATTACAATCCTGCCCAAAGTACCGTGTAATTTTTTGCAACCTAAGTGGACTAGAAGCTCGGTGAAGTGATAATAATAGACCTCCAGCAGTGGGTTTCGAAATTTGATATACCTCAGTTGAACAATAGATTACTGAGGTTAGAAAATTAACTTTTTTACCGCAATCAAAACAGCATGCAGAAACTTAAACGCTGCTAAATCAAACAGAATATCGTGTTCATTTCATGATAAAGCAATTTATACAGATATTTACAAACTATTTACAACAACTTAAGCACCTTACAGCCCAACCCTCTTCCAAGCACCTCAAACCAATATTTACAACCCCTTATAACAGCAGATATACATAAGCATATTTACAACATATTTACAACATATTTACAACTGAAGTACCTCACACTTCCAATGTACAAACACAGTACTATTTACAAATTACAGTAGCTCCGTATTTACCAACAAAATCAATATTTATAAGTTGAATACCACCCGGTCCTCCCTCACTGAAACAAGTGGACCCCATCGCCTAACGAACGCCGACCTTGGCAACCGAACGAAGCCGGACTCAACCCTCAGCCTAACCTCCGCCCTCACCGACGCCAGGACTACGTCCACTGGCCTCCCCACTCCCTCTATATACAATTTACATCGGTGTCTCCATAAGGCCAGCTTTTGGAGGCCGTAACAAAGGAAAGTATACCCCGAACACTTGTATTGCACGGCGGGGGTGAAAGACCATACGAAGCATAGTCCTGGCTGACCGGCCAGGTGCTTCACAACGTAAGGCGATCAGTCAGAACTTGAAACCATTCCCAGAAGAGGCTGCAAAATTACTTAGCCAAAACACATGTGGCACACTCTTTCAATTTTTGCATCTAGTGCGAGGGCAAATGCCATCCCCAAGACGCCACCGAAGGTGCTTGAGATTAGTTACAATGGCGTCATGCGCAATTCGGCACAACAAGTCTCGCCTGCGGTAATCTAATTGTCTGCTGTGGACTACACGCCACATTTCCGGCCCTGAAGCATTGTGATTGGATTGGACCTTGCCAAGCAATTCATCCTCAACAGTCCGATATAGATACTTTACACCCCTTGACTCCGAAACTTCCCCCAACGTAGACATAATAGGGAGCGTTTCTCTCATTTGACTGTATGCTCCCGTGGGCCTTCAGCTGTGGGGTTCACTAAACAGGGAGGGGAAAAAACCGACGGAATGATAATCCCCCCAATAAAGGACAAAATAGGGAAAGGGCATCATGCTGTCTGCAGCACTATAAACACACTGGGTCAGGGAAAACGGACCTTGGAAGGAAAATGCACACGGCCCAACAATCCACGCCTAAGATCCTGATATACCACCCCTCTTCTAACCTGCTCCGCCTTCCCTGACCATAAAAACCTAAATACAGCTCTCTCGAGTCGTTACAGGACACCCTCTGGAGCAGCCAGAACAGTGCCTGGATACCACAAAAGTGGATAAACAAAACGATTGATACCTGTCACCTTTCCCAACAGACTAATGTGGCGATCGCCGAAGTACTTCAACGGAGCCTAACATAGCCTTCACTAGGTACACTTTCTAATTCCAGGTTAGTAACTAGGTTTGCCCATAACCAAACTGTAATCCATTCATCTTTATGGTGTCGTCTAGTCATAATGAAGCGAAGGACAGTTTTTTTTTTCGACCGTCACTTATCTAGGCGGAGTCCTTTGGTCTTGTTGGGATTTAATCTGGCACCTGTGGCTCTTTGAAAGGAAGACAACGTACCAGTAAGGGCCCTGAAGGAAGCTATAGTCGGAGAATATGCATTGACGTCATCAGCATACTGAAGGCACTTTACCTCAACACCACCGGATATGCGAAATGGCTCAACTTGAAAGGCTAGAACAAGGGATTCACCAAACAATATATAGAGTACAGGTGATAGGCTGCCATACCCCACGATGGTCACTGAAGGGGTCTTACGGTAGGCTTTTAACGATAACCCGACTGTTTACGTTGTTATACAATAAAAAAGTATACCTAACAAAAACTGAATTCAAACTAAACTTCTCCAAACTTTTAAAGAGGAATCTGTGGTCAACCATGTTGAAGGCCTTTTCCTGATCGAGAGAGACAAGCGCACGTGGAAGATCACGGTCCATGACGTATTCATCCAAGTACCGCACCAACCAGAGGTTCTGTTGAATACTGTGTCCCCACACCGCACATATCTGAAAGCACCCTACAAGATCTGGCATAACTGTGCCTAGCCTGTTGCAAAGGGCTTCTGCCAGAATCTTGTAGTCTACATTTTACAAGGTGATTGGCCGTTTATTTTTTCGGTTGGAGTGGGTCTCTTGACTTGGGCAACAAAGTTATCTCGCCTGTGCGCTGCGAGGGGCTTAATGAGCCAGCAAGGAAGGCAGAGACGAATACATCGCGGATATCGTGTTCAACGGTACCCCAGAAGCGTTTTAAGAATTCCACGGGAATACCGTCGGACCTAGGCGCCTTTCCGCCTTTCATCTTCGCCACTGCCTTCCAGAGCTCGTCAACAGTCAATAGGGAACCAAGTGCATCGTTCTGGGCCTGCCGGACAGAAGCGTTGATAGCGCTTCCAACACCACTTTCAGTAGTGATAGCAAATTTTGACAGCACAAACTTACTGATAAGGGGTTTAGCCTATCCGCGGTAGCACGATTACTCCAAAGAAAATTCAGTTATTTGTAATGACCACACATATCAATCTTAAATTGGTCGATGGCTTCTTGATGTAATATGTTCATTAATCCAAGCTCATGTTGAAACAACAGTTAATTTTCATGTATTTCTTCATGTTACATTTTCCTTGTACTTTGAAGAAATTTTTGGACTGAGATATGGCATATGAGAGGTAAAACATTGAGTAACCTTCCGTACTTTGTAGACTAAGAGAGCTGTTATTTGGCTCCTTGGTCTCAGGATCTTGAAGAGTCATTTATGAAATGTGATAAAGTTTGTTGAAAACTTTACAGTCTTTGGTGACTCTTTATTTCTTATTAAAAATTTACAGAAAATACTTATTTTACATCATATTAAGGAACAAAAAGAGGTTTTTCATAAGGGTCTTCGTAATGCCAATACATGTTTATAAATACTCCTCCATACCCATCTTTTGGAGTTGCTTTCAATGAAATTGGCGTTTTAGTTGTATTGGGGCTGCTCCTTAGCCCTTTGAGTCCCTCTCTCTGTCTCTATGTTGAACCGGATCATCTTTTAATAATATATTCCATTATGAATTTAACTTCTTGTCTCGTTGCATTTCAAGCTTCATAAAAATTATCGTTGAAAGTTAAATGTTGTAACAGTAAAGTTTCCTTTCTTGCTACTTATTGAAGGAAAATGACATAGTGGTTCCCACTTCTCAAATGTCCCATACATTGGGGGAACCCTCTCCACACAGTTATTTCGCTCATATAGGCTTAATATAAAGTTTTGCATTGACCGAAACAGAATCAATACGTGCAATTCTTGCTACAGTTTCAAAACGTGATAGTATGGGAACTTTTACAATTTGGCCCAGTGTTAATTCAATTGCGTGTTGTTATTTTTAATTGTTTTTTTTTTTTTTCTTCTTTTATTTTAGTTTGTTTTATCATATTTAGTAACTTTTTTCTGTGCATATACAAAGCAATTTCGTACTTGCAAGAAGTGTTTGTGAAGTTTTCCTCAAACACATTTCCCGATATTTTTACATTCAAATTTCATATAATGTTAATTGACTCAATAAACTGTGGCTTTGAAAAGGGATATATTTTCGCAAAAACGGTATCATTTCCCTTTTGAAATGGATTGTATCTTTTGGCTTTTCACTCATTCATCTCAAAGTTAATATCTGCCTCTGCAGCCCACATCTGTGTATAGGCAGCTTTTAACTGTGCTATCAACATCACTAACGGTGCCTTGGTCACTGTTAGTGAATTGATAAAACTTTACCAATAGTGATACTTCTCTGCGGCCTTTTACTGATAGGCTATCAGCTCTGATAGCTAATCCCTTAACTTCAAAGTTTCTGTTTTGTCAAAATTGGCTTTCAGTATTGTAAGTGATGTTGGTAGGGGAATGAACCCTTCTGTGCGGCCGGTACTGTTGGTAGGAGGATTGATCGAGGATAGATAGCTCTATCAAAGCTCTCTCTATCAACACTTCTGTGCGAACACCCTTTATCTTCAGAGGATGCCTTGTCAAAATTATCTTGTAGGGACTTTTGAAGGTCTTCGTCCACATTTGCCCGGGTATGTAGGTGCTCATAAAAGCTTTTAAATACTTCTACGATGTCGAGAGCGTCCTTATGTACCACACCGTGGATGTCACGGACTGCTTTCATGTGACGATGGCTGGCATTTTTTGTGACGTCCCGGTAGGACTTCATGGTTGGTTTTTCTTCTGACTCCGCGCAATGCACGCGAGCACGAACGCGGGCCCCTTGTAGTTTTGTGTCAAGGTACTGTTGGATTGCGTGGAGTGCAGAAGAGTTCCCGTTTCTCTCCGTAGCACAAAGTGAGAGGAACTTCTTAGACGAGCTCTTGCTACACAGTATTCAACTTACTGTAAACTGTTTGATGCGGGACTTTATGTCGTCCCACCACTCTAAACCCGTTGAAAATGTCGGCCATAATGTTCACCACTCTTCGTATCTGGCCCTAAACTGTTTGCTATATTCAGCCTCCGTTAGTTTATCTGTGTTCATTTTCCAGAATGCCCTCCCTGCTAGCCGTGACTCCGGGGATGGAAGGAGAGAGTAACTGAATCATGGTCCGAAATTACACATGCCACATGCCACAACTTCACAATCACTCGTTGACAGAGCAGGTGGAGAGTACACCCGGTCCGGCCTTGAGGCGTCTTTGCTATCAGGACGGTGCCAAGTTAACACGGACAAGTCAGGGTGTTGCACTCTCCAAACGTCAACCATGTGGTGGTTCTTTGTGAACACGTCCAATTAACTCCGCTATACCGACCCTACAGCTCGAAGATATGCATTTGGACATCCGGTCAAACTGTGTGCCAAGGAACACAGGTAAAGTCTCCTGCTAGGATACAAGGGGCAGAGCCAAGAACACTGGATATTAGGGTGGTAAAAAAATTACTTCTGTCGTAGGCAGGTTGGTTGCATAAACCTTACATTGGAATAGTTTCCCGCAAAGATGTTTGATGTTCATGCATACCAACCGGCCCTTATGATTATGATTAACCTTTCTGACCAGGGGAGTCCATCTTGGTGAAACTAAAATAACAGATCCACAAGAAGAAGCGGAACCAAATGAAGGAAGAAAACCCCACCGCAATCGTAGGACCAGGTATACACGTCGTCCTCATTAACAATGTGAGTCTCCTGGAGGAAAACAAAGTCCACACCTTAAGGTTTGCAAAATTGGAATATTCTGGACCGCTTCGGGCTATCCCTTATGCCATTCACGTCCAGGGTCTTGAGGGACAGGGACCATTAATGGTTGAATGTGGAAAGTGCAAAAACAGAAAAGGTCTCAGACCCGACCTTTTTATTATATGGATCTGGTGCTAGTGGCCCTGAAAGATGAACTCCTCTGGCGGACACCTCCCCCGAGGCCGAACTTTTCAACTTAGACTCAGGTTCAACCCCCTCACGCAAATCAAACCTGCACTCCCCACATGGCGGGTCCTTTGGTGGGGACTCCGAGGCAGCTCCCACATCTGTCATGGCCATGTCATACTCCGAGTCCGATGATAGTCTAAGGTCGGTCTCCACTGTTGAAATCCCAGCCTCCCTAAGAGCTGACAGGGAGTGTGCCTTAAGTGTAGATGGGGAGGGCTGAGAAGGACCTACCTCAGGGTTCCTAGAGACCACTTCACATTGTTTAGAAGCTAGGAACTCTTCACATTGTTTAGAACCTGGGAACTCTTGTTCCACCTCATCAAGTGAAGAGGACCTTGGTTCCCTCACCAATGGTTCATGGTCTGAAAGCGAGGATTCACATGCCGGCTCCACATTTGCACTTACACGTGTATAGTACAATTTGGGGCAGGCACAAGAGACATGTCCCTCCTTACCATACAGGCGGTGTATACACCGCACCTCATTCGGACATATTGCTTTGCCATGCCCCAACTGCAGGCATCTGTCACAACGTTTTTTGGGCATGACTTGGCCTCATGCCCCTCCTCTCCTCACCGAAAACGGGTGCGGGGCTGGTCACAATACCTGATTTGGACCTAAGAACCCCCTATGAACAGGACTTAGGGAATATCTCTTTTCAGCTCCATACGGAAGTGTCTCTTTCCGACCAATTCACCGCCATTATACTTCACCCAACGCCAGTCAGAGACAGTTCCGTACTGCCCTAGAATCCTCGCCACCAGGCTTTGATCTACCTCAAAATTGAGGTACAACACTGTCACCACCACATAGCGATCATTTGGGGTGAGAGTCAGACTCTCCACTCCCATTAAGGGAGGGAACCCCCTTGATTCGGGCAGCATCAGTCCGGAATTTCAGGTCGTATGTATTCCGGGATGCAAGGGCATGCAACATCTGTATATCATTAACCTCTTCCTTACTGTTCTTCAACACAGAAAAAACATTCCCCCTCGACTCAAACAGTAACTTAACGATGCTGCTATCTTGACCTCCGGGGATAGCAGCAAAAGGTTTGTGGCTCGAGGCCACGTAGCAATAGGAGCAAAAACTTCAGTACCGCAAGTCAAACCCAGGTTGGGGAAAACAGTAAGGAAACCCAACATTTAACACAATTATAGTAAGGACGTGCTTCAAAACGAGCACAACCAAGCCCTTGTCCTCGTCAGAGACCACACCCCAACGCTATAATAGTAAAATAGTAAACTAATATGACAGTAGCACAGAATAGTATAGTACAAGCCAACACAGAGCAGCACAATGCCAAAATTATGGTATTTGAAGTTAACCTCAACTGGGGACCCAACAAGGAAAGTATGTTTGAACAATTGTTCAGTCGATGTAAAACTTGCCTGGGAGAGCGCAACATAATGTCACACAACCTTTACCCTTCAATATAAAACTAGTGATAAACACTTAATGACATCTTCAAATTAACAGTTGAAACACTTCTATCACAAAACCACGTTGGCAGACACAATCAGAAGTATCCAGCATAGCAATTGGGCATCGGTTAACGGTAATGTTGTCAAGTGATTGGGTAAAAGAAAGAACAACTTTCAGATTAACTGAGTAACTTTCTGTCATCAAAGTACATTTTTTTTCAATCCCTAAACATTGCCAGCAGACTATTTGACCATTTGTGCATTGTATTTTTTTTTAGAGTGTATTTCGTAAATATAGAAAAGATATAACGACATTTTTTTTATTTCTTTAACCCGATTAAATTTATTTAGATAGAGATAGTATCTCCTACTCTTACTACTGCCTGGTCAAGAGGTTTAAGCAATGGAGTAGGGAAAACAAACCAGTGAGCAGTAATTGGAGAAAAGTTCGTGGCTGGCTTCACTTGAACCAACTGGTTAGAAAATTGGCCCTAAGCCTTTTTATAACCTAAGCTACTTTTGCGGGAACACATCCCTTCAAATCAGACCATTGGATACCCCGTCAATTTTTTTTTTACCAAACTGCACGCTTTAAGATTGTCAGCATGATTGAAATCTCAAACGGCAACAAGTTCAAGCATTTCAAGCACTCAAAGTCAATGGGCGTAAGCGCAGGTCACACTACAGCGATATCGGATCGGATTATTAGTGATTTTTTTCTTTTTTTGCTCGGTCCGATATCTATGGTCTGGAAGAAAAAAAAAATGCCAGCATTTGGAATTTTTTTATTTTATTGGGAGGACTACGGAAATTTAAATTTTACTAATTATACCGTGACGTCATATCCTCAGATGGCTTTTATCGGATACGCGCGGTACGATAAAGCCGTTTGTCAACGTGACGTCATGAAATAATTATTTTACATTTTATTTCAATTGTCCTCTCATACAAATCATATACTTACACGGGATGGCAAATGTATGGTTCTTTCTGACAATGAATGGTGGACATTTAAACTAAAACACACAAAAAACGATCCGATATCGCTGTAGTGTGACCCGCTGCGCTTTAAACACCCTTCAGTAGCCGCTGGCCACCAAGGTTATACAACTCCCGTGGGCATACCAGAACATAAAAGAGTCGATGCATTCAGGGAGGGTGCTAGTGACACCTGCCTGATGCATTTACTAATTAAACGCCAGAGATGGACGTCATCAATCTTCAATTGCCTAGCACTGATTACCCTTTAAATATCAATAGCTTTGTAAAATCGAAATTGCAGGAACTGTAGAAACCACCCAGAAATGAAATTGCAACGAGTCAAAACAACGGTCGGCACTGA
Source organism: Holothuria scabra (assembly GCA_037179385.1). NCBI lineage: Eukaryota > Metazoa > Echinodermata > Holothuroidea > Aspidochirotida > Holothuriidae > Holothuria > Holothuria scabra. Next base: position 2,631,877 of record CM074199.1, read on the forward strand.
GGTCCCCAGTTAACGAGGGGACGATTTAGTCCTGTCCAAAACTCGCATTGGTCACGCTCGTCTTACCCACGCACACATAATTCGCGGGAATGCGGGGCCATATTTTCTGGCCTGTTACTGTGCTCTCACCATCAGTCACATTCTCACTGACTGTTATTAGTTTTCCTTTTTCGAAGGGCTACTGCGCTGTGTCCCCCTTAAAACAAACACATTCATTGTGAACTTCCTCAAAGAAAAAAGCTCTACAGGAACGTTTGACATAACTAACGCACTTGCTTTGACATTTAAGTAGAAACTGACACAATTTTTCTCTTTTTTATCGCCCTAATATCAATAGCTATGTAAAATCAAAATGGAAAGAACTGTGGGATTCCTTTCCCGAAAACAAATTATACCGAGTAAAACATCAGGTAGGTACTGGGAGAAACGGATTCCCCAGTAAACGTGAGATGACTTCGTCCTAACTAGGTCCCGCATCCGTCACACTCACCTTAACCATGCCTTTTTTCATATTGTATACCCTGTGACTATTCTTTCGCCGTCAGTCAAATCCTCGTTGACCATTATGAATACTCCCATATTCGCCAGAAATACTACAACGTGCCCGACCTAAACAGCTTATTTGAAAAAAAAATCGATTCTTCCCTTATTCTTGGCTTTTTCAAGGAAAGTATACTTTATAGAAATTTCTGACATGACTCCCGCTTTGCTATATATCCTTTTAGTAGAAATTGACCACCCGCTCCATCCTTTTAACCTTTTCTTTTTAGGTAGTTTTCCCCAACATTGTTACTTTGTCTAACTTGACGACAATATATAACACATTCGTGTTGGTGTGTTGTTTAACCCAATCTAATCAACTCCTTCTTACCAAAGCATTGTATGTTTTATATTTTTTTCGTCTTCTTTTTTTCATCTCCTTTTGTTCCTTCCTTGGCGACTTCTTGTTGGTGTGTCATGTAATCCTATGTAACTAACTAACTAAATTAATGGACAAGTTGATCCAAGTTTCTGAGTTAAAAAAACCTCATTCCAGTAATAGGTTAACGGGAAGACATTTAATAAGGGGTGTGTTTTCCCTAACAAGTTTGCCCCTTCCTTTGAGAATACTAGTGTCGACCACCTGAAATATGTGTTTTCTCTATCCCAGGTAGGTCTGCAACCCCCATACCAACCTTCTCGTACGTCTTTGTTCAGAGTCACAGTTTTTTGCTTCTGAAACGGAAATATTAACAAAGCCAGTTTAATTGTGAGGTATGCCACCTCACACACGATTGATTAAATTACAAGATTTCAAATTAAATACATAATCGTTAGTTCCTTTAGATATTTCATTAACTCAATTCCCTCCTGAGATGAATTTTGATGATTCAAGTCTTTTCACCCAAATATTTATTTTATACTTTAGATGCACTTTAAAGATAAACCACTCGCAGTGACAATTGAAAGGAATTTATCATGATAAGAAATTTTACAAACGTTTGGGAGACATCGGGATGAAGACTTCTAATCGATATGGAACATTGTGATTGGTTGGACTCTTTCTTTGTTAATCAAGTTTTGGACGTCTGAAAGCAAGTATTGCACCTTATGACGGAATTTAAAGAATTATAGGGGTCGGCACTGGCAGAGTGAGAACCTAAACATTTGAATGAACAACTGGCAATCCTTTTTAACAAATTAACTTTATGGAAATCAGTCTCGACATCACGTAGTTTTTTTTTTCCATTTTTTTTTAAAGGGATTGAAAATCTGCATGGTAACTATGGCAATCGACATGGCATATTGATGGATAAAGGGTACACTAAAACATTCCAGATAATTTTCTTTGAGATTCTTTGTGAGAAGATCGTATGCCTAGTAAAGGACTTAGACAAGGCTGGAAGGTTATAACAGTGGATTCGATTGGCCAACTGGTATTTTTGTTATTATGTGTCTAATGTCACTCAACTGACGAGAACATTTTTAATCCGGGGGGCTTTGTGAATGAGTTTACTTGTAAACAAGGATTCGTAAATAGATTATTATAGAAAGTGTTCAGTTGCGCATTAAGAAATCAGTATAACCAACATTTGCGATTTATCCTCGGGTAGTTTATCTAAAAAATATCAAATACATTATTCTAACCAGGAAAAATCGAACACGATTTTTAAACATAGAATTTTGACAAGATATTCCAAGGTCTCGAACACAGTTGTAGAACCAGCAGAGGCTATCGACGATTACAAAAATCTTGTGGTAGTAAAGTCATTATCTGGTGTCGAATGAGATTGGCGGCAGCAGACATTTGCTGCATTCTACCAAACTACTTTTGAAACCTCTTAAATCCCAAACTTTCATTTCATTAGTACCTTTTCTTTTATATTATCTTCTTTAATATTACTTTCTTTTATATTATATGCAAGAATGGAAGGTAGAAGAAATGAATATGTACAACCTTTAAGAAAGTGGTGGGCTACTGATGGTAACTTTAGTGTCAGATTGGTTTTACCTTCCAGTGACTTGGATTATGCTAAGAAAGTGAGTATCGGGAATAATAACGGTTTTAAACAACTTGAGGTCCGGTATTTCAACATCGTCGATACAGTTGTAATGTTATTGTTAAACGAAAGTTCCTTAACGTGGTATTTATTAAAAGGACAGAAAGACACTAGCAGCGTTGAAATATTTTATGAAAGTGTACTTCAAGCCTGAAATTATTTCAAATACATGTATATATACATATATATATATATTTATATATTATATATCTATCTATATATATATATATATATATATATATATAATACGGAAAAATACATACTTCTTTCGTCAAAAACAGGGCTCAATCCGTTACAGAGAGCTTGTATACAATATAGAAAGAAGACTGAGTGATTACTCCATACTAATTCTAATACCCACTACGGTCCGTTTCGCCCGAAGGCTCGTCAGGTGTGTGACAAGAACACAGTGTCAACAATGGACCGAGTGAACTTCGAATATTCCATGAAAAATATTCCCGTGCCTACCAACTGGGAATATTTGAAACGACTGATCGAAAAGACTGAAAGCGTTATAAAAAGAATGCGCTGGAAGGCATTTTTCTATTTGCACCCAGACCAACGACCGTTAGAGAAGGAAACCTTTGCTTTCAAGTCAAGAAAAACACCGCCACAAATAACTGAGATGGACAAATTTGAGCAGGACTTATTGCATATGCTTGAAGACATCCAGTTTAGGAGGGTAAGATGCAATTTCCTTCACAATTTGCAACAGGACGCTAACAGCATAAAAAATTCTAACACTATTTTTGTTGCAGCAGACAAAACCACCAATTATTACAAGCTACAAAAGGAACAATATTCAAAACTTGTCAGTGATAACACTACCGCTAAGTATAGAAAGGCTGATAGCACAAGCGTACACAGAATCAATAGCCATGCCAAACAAATTGCTTTAAATTTGGATTTAGCTGACAGAATTGAGACACTCGCCCCAAAACCTGCTTTTATCACATTGAAAGACCATAAAGAAAATTTCCCGAATCATGTCCAATGCAGGCTGATAAACCCAGCAAAGTCTGAAATCGGCCTTATAAGCAAGCGCATCCTTGACCGCATCAACACCGATGTAATTAATGCTACCAAATTACAACAATGGAAAAACACCCAAGCAGTAATAGACTTGTTTAAGGACATACCAAACAAACATGAATGCTCGTTTTTTGGTTTTGATGTTGTGGAGTTCTACCCTTCAATCAACGAAAAACTCCTACAACACGCATTGCAATTTCCTCTGAATACACCCAAATAACACTGTGGGAAAAAGAAATAATAATTGCTGCCAAGAATACACTTTTGTTTCATGATAACTCCACCTGGCAAAAGTCGAACCAGTCCGACCTTTTCGATGTCACAATGGGGTTATTTGATGGTGCCGAGACTTGTGAATTAGTCGCTACATATATCCTTAATAAAATCGAGCACATTTTCAGCAAAAGCACAGTTGGTCTTTATAGGGACGACGGATTAGCCATACTACGCAAAAACCCCACCCCACCCCAGGTAGCAAACAGAATAGCTAAACGACTAAGTGCTACGTTTAAAGACCTTGGGCTGCGTTTAACTACCGTTCCGCATGCTAAAGTTATTAACTTTCTCGACGTAACGCTAAATCTCACCCGCCAATCGCACCGACCTTACACAAAGCCAAACAGTTAAATACACTATGTAAACAAGCTCTCAAATCATCCACCAAGTGTAATCAAAGCGATCCCGGAATCCATAAACAGCAGACTATCATGCATCTCAAGTGACGAGAACGAATTTAAGGATACATCAGGCGAATATCAGGATGCCCTTAACAACGCCGGCTACCACCATGAACTAAAATACGCTGGAAAAAAGCCCCAACAGAAACGAAACAGAAAAAGAAAAATTATTTGGTACAACCCACCCTACAGAAAACACGTTACGACGAAAGTTGGTAAATCATTCCTTCAACTACTGGACAAGCCTTTCCCAAAAGGTAACCCGCTCCACAAAGTTTTCAACCGAAACACTGTTAAAGTCAGTTACAGTTGTATGGATAATATGGCCCACATAATTAGCGCACACAACAAATCCATCTTGGCCAACGGGGCACGCACAACAAAGGCATGTAATTGCAGGACACCAACCAATTGCCCACTGAATGGTTTATGCCAAACAAAGAACATTGTGTACCAGGCATCAGTCACATCCCAAACGGGCTCATACATTTACAAATCCTCCTTCAAACTCGAACACAAACGCAACGACACCGAACTTAGCAAACACATATGGAATCTCCGCGAAAGCAACGTCAACTTTAACCTTACTTGGAAGATACTAAAACAAGCCAACTCCTACTCCAACACATCCAAACGCTGTCAGCTATGTCTATGGAAGAAGTACTTCATCATAACAAAAAGAAAAAGCCTAATCCTGAACAGCAGAACCGAGCTCATTAGCAAGTGCAGACACACCAACAAGTTCCTACTCGGCAACAACTAATCCACCTTTTGTATTTGACTCACTTGACTGCCCCTATCACGGTGAACGCTAGAACCTGTACCTCTGTTACACACCTGACGAGCCTTCGGGCGAAACGGACCGTAGTGACTCAGTCTTCTTTCTATATTGTATATTTATATATATATATATATATATATATATATATATATATATATATATATATATATATATATATATATATGTATATATATATATATATATATATATATATATATATATATATATATATATATATAGAGCATGATAAATGAATCAAACAGTCTTAAAAAAAAAACAGTGTGAAAACAGTCTAACTTGCATCTTCATCGAACATTCTGAGCTGAGGTATACAAAGCTGAAGTTTATTTACTCAGTTTACAATACATATGAACATTTACAGGTTGTTTTTCTTTGTTTTTTTCCCCGAAAGTTACTGCACCTAGTTCTGGTGTACGGTGATGTCATAAATTAAGTCCTCACTGTACAAAATGCTCTGCAAACAAACAGGTCATAAAAACATTTTACATTTCAAAAGCAAACAAAGCAGGTTTTGTGAGTTGGAGCTGGAGCCCTTCCAGCCCCCCTGGGTGGACAACAAATTATAAATTATTGCGCGTTAGACTTTTTTGTTTTAAATGAAAAAAGTTTAATATTTGATATCTCAGCATGGTATAAACTATAGAAAATGTGAGTTGGATGGATAAGAATTATTTTGCAAACTCTGAGATATTTTTTAAAATTCCAGACTTACACTCAAAGTCCAACTACAATCATCTTAACTTACTTACAAAATTCTGCGTACGCTAATTCATGCAAGTTCGGTATATTTAATTTCCTTGTTCTCGCCACAATTTGGCAATTTTTTTCATCCCCTGGTCTTTATTGAACTGCATTTGTCTGTGTTATTTCAGTGTTTTTTTCTTTCTTTCAGTTTATGAAGGCGTTTTCTTCGTTGAAAAATATGAATTGACCTATATTGCTTAATGCACCATCTAGATTAACGGTAAAAGTAAAATAAAATAATTACTAGAACACAAACATCAAACTACCCTTATTGAATGAGCCACTGACCTATAGACAAGATGATTTGTTTGAAGTGAATACATTTTAATATCTGATATTTCAGCAAAAAAGGGTAAAACAATGGGAGTTGGATGGATAAGAATCATTTTCCAAGCTGTAAGATATCCATATATATATATTTTTAATTCTATACTTACGGTACACTTGATTTCAGCAACAACAAACCTTTTAAGTTACTTACATCATCCTTTCTACGTTACTTCCTACGAGCTTGATTTATTAAATTTCTTTGTTTTTCCCTAAAGTTTACATTTGCTATTGTCTCCTGGTCTTCATTGAACTCGATTTGTCATAATCAGTTTCAGTGTTTCCTTTTTCCTCTCAGTTTACTCATGTGTTTTCTTCGTTAAAATATCAATCGACCTATAATGCTTAATGCACCATCAAAATTATCTGTAAAATAAATAGAAATATAATAATAAGTTGCACACAAACATCAGACTACCCTCATTGAGTGAGCCACTGACCACTGACCTCTGATCTCAACCTTCTTCCAAAAAAGGGATGTAGTCGTTTTCGTTTATGACATCTTTTACTTTGACAGAACTAAAACAAGCGAAATACACCATAATCCTGCCTATGTGATTGCAGCTTGGAAAACGGTCCATTCCAACCTAATCCCAACTAACTACTAAATAAAACAGGAATTAAAAATTAAGCGAGTGAATTCACAAAGTTGAAACTTTGAATTTCATGCTGGATAAAAAAATCATCTACTTTTATTGGTCATTTTTTGTCAAATGACCAATGCGATCACCATGGGCTACTCCATTTTACTCGGAGTTGCATTGTTATAATGTGATTGTTCAGAAGGAAAATCACTCATCCGGTTTAGATCAAAAAACTTTCAAGTATGAATGAACAAGGTTTAAAACTCTGTACCAGGTATTAACTCAGAAAATTTCATTTTCGATGCAGAGAGCTGTTCCAGCTCAGTTCCTGCTTGGTGTTAATTCTGTCGCTGGAACCCCTCGTACTGCATGTAACCCCCATGCATCACTCTAAATAAGCCTCTATTAATGTATTATCCTGTATAAACTGATAGCTACAGAGCTGTTTGACCAGTTATGGCGTAACGGCAAAATTATTATTGTCCTTTTGGGTGTGAAATTCTGTACGAGAACTTGATTCATTATTTCTTTCCAGACGTTTCTAACGTGAAAAACTTTAAGACAGTGGCACCACCTAAATTGAATCTGACTTTATGAATTACATGTTTATTTCAGAATGTTCTCACAAAGACAAAGACCGATTTTTTTTGATACCAGCGCGGAAGCTGTTTTTATCAGAAAGTGTTAGGTAACATTTAACAAAACCATACAGTGTCACTCCCTATAGGTTCTCTACCCTCAGAAGGCATGTATGAATCTTTTGATTCCGCTGTCCCTGCACAATACATGTTGAAGTAACATTTTCTAAGTGAACGATAAAAAGAAGCCATCCAAGAAGTTAAAGCTCCTAAAATCGAAAAGAAACTAGACGGATTCTACTTGCAGGCACTGATCGAAGCCACTGAAAATGGTTTGAAACGAAACGAAAAAGCTCAATATTGCGCCACTTGATTCCAAGCCTCGATCGAATGAAATTTTAAGTGCTGTACCAAAATGAGCAAACGGCCTACTATGCTCACCATCTCAGAGAAAAATATTCTGCCGCCAACACAACTTTAACCGCTGTGTCATGAACCTTTCACCTTTCACGCACGCAACAGATGGCTGTAAAATGTTTATACTTCTGATTCGGGCATGTGCAAATGCGCAGAACAAAGCTGGGACGTGCCAACGGACTTGTAGCGGTTGACAAGCGGGGATTTTCGATGGTGTGGTCGTGGAGTAAGTACAGTACTAGCTGCGTTCAAGTCTGGGACTATTTTATGAGTGATCAAATCAAGTATATCAAGAACGTCAGTAGATCTGTGTAACGACATATCGTCCGTCGAGAAGAAGACTTCTTACTTGCTTAAAATTGGCTGATCATGCTATTGAAACACCGTCAAGTTGGTGAAATAGGGGTAGTAGTCAAATTTCCACTTCAAAAAAGTCAAAATATCTGGGTGGCAGATGAAATGCTGTATAACGTTAATATTGTTCGTGTTAATAGAGAGGCATCACACTGAAGATATTCATACTCCAAGCCAAGAAAGAAGGCGCGAGTTCATTCAGCAAACACAGCTTCGATTAATAAAGAATAATAAGACGGGCGAAAAGAGTAATGCGTCTTGACTCATTGGACTTGGGTTTATAAGAGTACACTGTATTAGTATACAGTTAGAAAAGCAAAACATGATTTTGTAAAGGCTGAGCACATGTAGCAAAAGCTCGAGAGTTATGTGTGAGTCGGAATGAATAGTAAAGCAATGTGTGTTTGTCTCAGCTCGCCGACTAACAGCAAGGATGGCTCTTGCTGTGTACTATGCTGAATCGTTCTGCATATGTACGCTTAAGTAAAGAGGGCTCCACAATAGTCCAACCACGACTTTTTTCTGGTTTCAAACTATGTTGGCAGATCGAGTTACAATATCAAGAATAGTGTTCGTACGCTATAAATCCCCGTCTGAAAATTTGTAGTTTGACAAAAAGTGACTTATAGGCTATTTATCAAAAATGTCATTGTTTTAAAAAATGAAAGGCCAAGATTAGGAACTACTTCAGATTATGAAATATTATAAACACCAATAAATGCATGTGGTAAGTTCGTCTAGAGTTGTCTACAGTTCATTAGAAGTTCAAACGTTGTAATGCGTTTAAATAACAAGAGCAGTCACCCCAACATGAAGAAGTGTAGCATACCGTCCTGTTTCATGATTGGCTGTTGAGAGTCATGTGACATTTTCCTCCTCAAACGTGCCACTTTACTACAAGTACCTGCTTAGTTTATCTTAAATATGAAATAATAAATCCATAAAATATGATGAAAGATATTTGAAGGGAAATATATAAGAGGAAATTTTCGAAATTTAGCTGTGGCTAAAAAATAAGTTTTTTTTTTTTGGGGGGGGGGGGACCGTTCTTGACCTTTTAAACAGGCTATTGTCAGCGTAAAATTAATAACATTTTATGCTTAGTGCAATGTCGCCAACATTTGTTACACCGTATCAAATACTTGTCAGGACCTTCTACGTTAACTCGGATAAAACATTCGTGTGTAGTTTAGAGTTAGAAAATTGTTACACCACCTATGACTTACTCCAATGCACTGGCTATGTAAACGTACATTTGTTTTGCCTATATGAAAAGACACACCAGGAAAATCAATATTTGCACAACTGTTGTTGAAAGAAACCTTTATGAGGGAGAAGCCTTAAAAGTGCACAAAACCTTTACCCTTCCATAGATTTTTGACTCGATACATAAGACTACAAGACAATTTCAGTTTTGTCATACCAAGGAGTTCTATTAACAAACCGACTTTTGCAGACAGACAAACGAATTCATTGCCGTAATAACCAATAAGGGCAAAAAGGGAAAAACCAATTCAAGACAAATCAAGTTAGTTTTGTTATTACTAGTATGTTTCGTCATCTCTTAACAATGTTTTGATACTATTTGAAATTGTGCACAGGTTTAATTTCCTTTTCCGAATTTAAGCATGGTATTGCTAAAAACCTTTACCCAACTAGACTTTCCTGGTAATGATATTAACAATTCTAGACAAAATTGATAGGACAACGTTTTCTAATTGTAGCAACACGTACGAACACATTAGCTGGTCTTCCACAACCCCCCCCCCCCATATCAATGCTTTCCACGACAAAATAAACTGAAAGTTTTAAAGAATGTCAAAATTGGACTAGGAAGTGCGGAAATGACCCATCTATTTTGTCCAGAATTATGTAGTTTGACGTCACCATAAAAATGAAGCCCTATTATTGCATGTGCATTCCTGATGGACACTTTGTCCGCCTTTGGCGATGTCAAGTCACCAAAAATAAGGGAAGTTTTAAAGTTAGTTTTCAATGGCTACAAATTTTGACCTGCATGTATGGTGGCATCAGTTAGGCCACAATTTCCAACCTTTTGTTTCATTTAAGTCAGATACCCTTTTCAAACTTAGTAATGTTTTGTTTTTGAGCTTATGAGTTAATTCTTTGAGTAAATACATATATCATCAGCACTGCATGGCAACAGTTGTCACTTCATCCCGAAATCAACTCTGTTAGTAAACAGGCATTGCAGATTCGCATTTATGAACCTGAATGACTTGAAATAATATTAAGTATGAAAAGTCACATATGGTGAAGTTTGCATTCCATTAAAATATTATCTATATATCGTTAAGTATGTAATAATTCCATCATGAGGTTTGCGTGCATGATCAATTTATTATTATTCATGTATTGGCATGTATAAGTCACTAAGAATGTACTTAATTGGTGAACCTAATTGATTTGAATCATATCATTTGCAACTAATAGTTAACCCTTTACCGTTGTTTGGGTCCTTTTGGACCCATGCGGAGAGCTTGGCTGTCACACATCTTTACTGTTTCACGCGGAGCTCAAAACTGCGAGTAGCTACCCGAAAAGTCGGCCACAAGAGCGAGAGAGACAATAGTTTAAGGTCACGGGGCCAATGGCCTACGGAAGCCGATGCGGGGCGGGCTACTTCCGCTTTTCCGCCCAATCCCGAGGCGCGCAAATATGCCCCGATCGGAGCACAACGGTAAAGGGTTAAGCTAAAAGATCTGCACCACTCGGCTAAAGGTTTACGTGCACACACGCAGAGACAGTGGCATCAGCTTTGCAGTAAACACACTCCACAGGCTTAGTTTAACCCTTTACCGTTGTTTGGGTCCTTTTGGATCCATGCGGAGAGCTCGGCTGTCACACATCTTTACTGTTTCACGCGGAGCTCGAAACTGAGAGTAGCTACCCGAAAAGTCGGCCACAAGAGCGAGAGAGACAATAGTTTAAGGTCACGGGTCCAATGGCCTACGGAAGCCGATGCGGGGCGGGCTACGTCCGCTTTTCCGCCCAATCCCGAGGCGCGCAAATATGCCCCGATCGGAACACAACGGTAAAGGGTTAAGTGAAAATTGAAGAGAGAATCTCAGTTTGACAGGATATACTTTACTTTAGTATCACTTTTGTTTTACCTTTTCAACAAATTACTTAGGAGAATCAACATGGACTAAACACGTCATGTCATTTAAGTGAGAATTTGGTTAGTTATTAAGATAGAGATTTGCGGCCCCGTTTCCTTCCTTCTGGTTCATGTCGAACCGGCCACGGCCTTTTTTTCCAGTTGTTGCTCACTGGCCTATTTTTCCTACTCCATTGCTTATGCGGAGCATCACACACAACGGCAGTAGGTTTCACTTAAATAAGATCTAACGTAAGTTCTGTGTGCTTTACTGCTAAATGGGAATTTTGAAATATTGTTCGTAAAATTCGCACGCAGATGCAAAACCAGGCATGTACATACAAACGATGACGAATCAAAACGTTGGACTATGCTGAAAGATCATTTCTTATTAACTTTAAGTCAATGTATGATTGTGGTGCATGAAGACTTGCAAAAAGAATTCTGATTCGCCCCTTTAAAGGGGATAAACAGTCGTCCCAAACTTGTTTTGAAATGACAGTTGAACATTTCAAGTTTCTTCTTATTTTTCTTTTTCGTACCCTTTACCCCACATAAACGTCACAATAAAGATAGGGCCATGCAGGAAACATAATAGTCTACTACATGTATTCAAGTTGGGGTGATTGTATTAAACTTTTAAGGGTATATATACATATTCAAAATTTATGTGAAATCAAAGAATCAACAAAATGCTCCATGAAGTGAAACAATTAACTTGCAAATAAGGCGATTGAAATGTAGAATGTCAGGCGCAGACACAATCCGCAGATGTACTCTTTAAGATGTAGGTTTCCAAGTTATATGAACACGGTAGTGGCAGGAGCAAGATCGAAGCTGCGGAAGGGAGTTCGAATAAAGGAGTTTGAATTTTGCCATTGTCTGGGACATGGACTGCAGATGTGGCAGAGAACAAGTTTAATTAAAAAATCAGACACCACTGTCTTACAGCATTATGAAAGCAACTGAAACGAGCAATTAAAGATTAATTAATTATTGGTTTTGTTAGAAGTGAAGTTCGTACGGGACCGGAGGGCTAGCGGCTGCACCCCCCAAATTGAAGAAGACTTTGCTGAATCGGGCAAACTCCGGTGCCTAGGTCGGGCAAAGATAATGCCCTGGAGTGGAATTTAGAATACGGTAAAGAGCCTCCGCGGGCTCCTGAGAGGAAGAGACCAGTAGGATCATGATGAAGTGTGTATTATCATAACAGTTCTACGACCTACTAATCATGAACGATCAACTTCTCTTTTACAAGCAATCTTCTATATCAAACAGTATATTTGCTCACGTAAAGTAGTATTAAATGCACTTGTAACCTTTATCCATACATGTATCTTTACTCAATATGCCGAGGCAGTAGTCGGTCAGTTCAGAGCCAAGACAAAATATTGTAATCATACCAGGAATTTACCACTTAAAGATTACACAACTCTGGTGGTAGTGGTGATGTGTACATTGGTAAAATAACAGCGTTATCCTACCATTTAGTACCACGCGGAGTTGTTAAAGTGCTAACCATCTCAACCCAACGACAATTTTTGCGAAGTAGTCCACAGAAATTCTCAATTGGCAGAGCTTTTGGTAGATAGCAAGTGTAAAAAATGATCCCAGACGAGGACACAACATCTAAGAAGAACGTTGGAATTAAACTAGTTTAATGTAATACGGATAACCAAAATACCAACACTTGTAAAAATGAAGTCACTTCTCAAGTCCCCCATCAGTGTGACGTAACCACCACCCCTATTCACCCCGATAGACCAGTAGCTAGAAAGTCTGATAAAGGGGCACTACAAGAGACATCTAAAGGAGTTATGTTTAAAGTTTGTCTGTCAGTAGTGACAATACTGGTGAAATCTCGCTTGTAGGGCACTAAACTCTAAGCAAGCCTACGATGCACAGATATTTTTACCGACTTGGCAGTAGATTTACAAATGCGAGCGGAAGTTAAGTCCTCCACAATTTTGCTATTCTGCTGAGCATCTATACACCTATCATCATCATGATTTATCATGCTGCACACACGACAAATCAAGAATTAAGTATACTGCAGGAAAACCCTTGATAATGCGCACTAGCTAAAGTTAAGCTTTTTCTAGCTTCAGTTCACTGTGAATTTTGTCCTCAAACTCGATTGTGTCGGTTTAGCGCATTAGCAATTAGTAAAACTGACATGGTAAAACCCTGAAAAACGGACTAGAAAAAGGGGTACGCAAAGGACATGGCCTATGAGGGGTTTGGATGCACGAAGCGCCGAGGAAAGCTTTGCATGTTCTGTCAAAAAATATAGAAAATAAGTATTTCGTGTACGGCCAAAATCCAAAGTTTTCTGCAATAAAATCTCAATATTTTCAAATGTTTGCTTCAAAAGGGCAAAACAATATCAGCGCGCTTCCCGAAGCGTAAATTATGTCCCCAGGCTAGTGGTGTTTACACTTCAAAGACCTTAAAACTTGAATGTTTCGCCACCCCCTCCCATTCCCGCAAAAGTGTCTAGCTATGCCGCTGTAGACACCTTACCAGGACTAGAGAAAAATCTTAGGCCAGATGTAGTTATGAGCGGTTAAAAATTAATTTGTTGAGTGTTATTAATTTTGTGTAGGAGGATGGGAGAGTCGGAGGAGGTTAAACTTGTAAAAGGGGCACCGCTATAGAAAGTACTTACCTATTGTAAGTACACAACGCTAATCCGGCCCTGGAATCAGCATTTATCTGGAATATATATATTTAAGCTTATCATAGCATTTTGCTTAACATGTCTCTAACAACCCCAAGACCAACAAAACACCACAACAGTAAAACACTGTAGGGTTTTGTGAGGCTTAGTACTGTGTGGTACACACAATGCACTTTAGGGTTTTGTGGAGTTAAGTGTGGTACTAAGCAAAGGGACTGTTGTGTTTTGTTGTGCACGGGCAGTGGGGTTTTGTGAGGTCAAGTCTTTTGCAGAGCAGTATGTGTGTTGTGTTTTGTGGAACTAAGGGGAAATGGGGCAAGCATTCTGTAGGATTCTGTGGTCCAAATATTTGAACATATTTGTTCAAAACTACGGAAGATTGTAAAGACCATACAGTTGTGCAGGTGTTGTGTGTTATGCATGTGCTCTTTCAATGGAGTGTTTTCCCTGTATTGAACAGGTGGGGACCTCTTTATATTTTCTCCCCAGGCTACTAACTGGCTTTTTGGCATGAAAGTGGTCTGATGGATACCTGTGGCTGGCTCCGTAGAACCCCCCACCCAGCCCCATTGTTGATTTTGAAATGTCCTCACAAGAATAGCATTTCAAAATGGGTGTGTTTCAGACTTAAATATGCTCTTTTGTTTGTGCGTTTGCAGTGTAGGAGTAGATAATTACATGGGCATGGTGTCCTCACAAGCATAGTATTTCGGGTGTCGAGAGTTTAAGGACATACAGTATAAAAATTTCACTAAATTTCTTGATATTTTTTTGTTGAAAATCTACAGAAAATTGTTTGTACCTCACAATTTTACTAATACTGTATACCATATTTCAGACAGACATCTTTTTTTTATTCAGCCCCTGTTGATTTTGGGATGTCCTCACAAGAATAGCATATCAAAAAGGTTGTGTTACAGATCTAAATAGGCTCATTTGTTTGTGCGTGTGTAGTATATGTATAGATAACCACATGGGCATGATGTCCTCACAAGCATATTTTTGGGGGTATTGTCAGTTTTAGGACTTAAAAAATTTTTCCTGAATTTCTTGAATCTTTTTGTTGAAAATCTACAGAATATTGTTCGTACCCTACAGTGCTACTAATGTACAGTATCAGAGAAAGAGAAATACTTCATCCAAAACTGAATTGGGTCAAAACATCAAAAAAATAGTCAACCCCAAGGACAAATTCATGGGACACACCATACTTGGGAGGGGTACAGTACTAACAAAGCTTTTTTATTTCAAACTAATGAATTTTTAATACACTTTCTGCTTTTGTTAAGTTATGTAATGTAATGTCATGAAGCAAATTCTGGTTTTTGCATAATAAAAGAAATTATCATACAAACTTCACACAAAAAAGTATAAATAGAGGTGATTTGATGACAATCATCCCGATTTCGCAAAGCGCTGTTGAGCAAACAAGAAATCAATCCAAACTAATCAGTATGTCTTCAAGAAATGTCAAATAGTTTCAAGAAACCTTGCAGAGTGTAGAGGGTGAAATCTTCCTAAAATCAATCATGGGAAGTGCTAAGAAAAGGCTGAGAGATGAGGAAGGAGAAAGCCAGATTGCATCAACATCTGGAAAGAAGTTGAAGGTGGGCAAGAAGTTGAAAAAGAACAAGAAGGTCAAAAAGACTAAGAGCTGTAAAGGTCTGAAAATTGGCCAAAAAGAAAAACGACTTTCAAAGGGAAGAAAAGGAAAGTCTATTGCCCCCCAAAATGTGAAGCAGCTGATGGAAAAGAACAGAAAGGAAGAAGAACTAGGTAACCTAAAGATGGGCCTAAGACAAAATAAAAAGGAGCACCACCTTCTGATTCATGGCACTCCATATATCACAGCGTCATCTGGAGATGAATTTGATGACATCCAATTATCTGATTCCAGTGACAGAGACGAAGTAGCAGAGACAAGCATTGGGGGACATGAATCCTGTGATGAAGAAGCAAGTGGTACCTGTGATGATGACCCAGCACTCTCTGACGATATGCAGTCATCCGATATTGAAATCCCCCAACACTTCATACCACTTCGGACAAGCATCAAAAAGAAACCTCAAACTCGTGTGACAACAGCAGATCCTGAAAATGACCCAGTACCATCCAGATTCATTCCACACCAGATGTTTATGGATGGACTAAAACACTGTCTGTGATTGATATCCAGCCATTTCAAGGGCCTTCATCATTTGGTCGAACTTTCATGGCAACTCCAACAACAACCCCTGCTGAATATTTTTTGAGGTTCTTTTCATCACGACTCTACAGAGACATGTGCTGCTGGACCCATAAAAACTTAACCAAGGCATCCCAAAAGCTGACCTCTGAGGAAGAAGTAAGGGCATGGTTTGGCATTAGAATTGTGATGGGACTGGTCAAAATATCATCAAGTAAAGATTACTGGTCATCCCATCCTGCTTACCACAACGAACTAATAAGCCGAACCATGACAAGGACAAGATTTGACATCATTGCCCAACACCTGGCCTGTTCTGATCCAGACCTGTCTCCAGAACTAATCAGTGACAAGGCCCATCGTTACCTTACCATGAGGCAACATCCCCTTTATCCATTGCAGCCTATCTGGGACAGAGTTCTAACCAACTGCCGAACAAAATACAATCCTCAGCAAAACTTGGCTTTGGATGAGGCCATGATCAAGTACAAGGGTTTTCAGGCTAAGGTGCCAAAATGTTTCATGCCTCTGAAACCTATAAGGGCTGGTTTCAAAATATGCACCCTAGCAGAGTCCTCTACTGGTAACACATGCAACTTTTAGGTTCACCCTCATGACGATAAGCCTACAAAGATGAAGGATGTAGTACTAAAGGTAGCAGGGCCACTTAGGAGGATTCCATCATATTTTCACCGACAAACTTTACACCGGTGTGCCAGTAGCAAGGGAACTCCTAAACCGGCCCACATACCTCACTGGGGCAGTCAAGAGCTCAGGCCAGCAGTTGCCAGTGGATTTTTCAACCAATCCACAAAAAAACAAAACAAACCTCCAGGCTATCAAAGAACTGAGCAAAGCTCCACGTGGCACATTCTACAGCCGGCAGAATGGCCAACTAACCTCAGTGATCTGGAAAGACAGTAAAGTGGTTCAATTTTTGTCCACTGGCCAATTCGCACCCGGACAACTCGCACCCGGACAATTGCCAACCCGGACAATTCCCATTCCGGACAACTCCCACCCGGACAATTCCCACTCCGGACATTTGGCAACTCGGACAAATCCCACCCGGACAACTCGCACCCGGACAATTGTCAACCCGGACAATTTCCACCCGGGCAATTGCCCCCGGACGATTCCCATCGAACAATTCCACTCTTACGTGCGAATTTCGGCCACGAATCGCTCTCATTCATGCCATTTCCTGAAAGATGTGCAGAAAAACTTTTCCCACAAAATCACACTATAGTATGTGACTTAAAATTTAGGCTTAGCTGTTATTTAGGGTAAAAGTTATTTCCTGCAAGAAAGGTTTGCACTGCTTTTATATCAGATTGTAATGTTTTACATTCACATAACTGGGGTATCTAAAATATGCTAGAATTGGAAATTGAAAACGAATTTAGACACCTTAAAGCCCTTAAAGCCCTCTTGCTTTACCAAACTCAGGCCCGTATTCAGGCCTGAGTTCGTGCCCCGGGGTGGTTCAGGGTGGAACCCCGTATGTTACTGCGCTTTGATGTTTCAGAAGCCCCAGATAAGACTGTCCTAAGCCCTGGCTTAGCCAGGGTTTTTTATTTGAGTAGCCACTTGCACAGGGTCTGATCGCCGGTATGGGGGAGGGGTCTAAGGAAATTTTTGAATATTTAAGTACCCTCAGATGCAATCTGATGTACCATTTAACATCAATTGAAGTCATTTTTGGGTTTGAATGACCCAAACAACGAGTTGCTCTGCAAAGAAGTATTGGCACACTGAGTCCGGCACTGAACTGTCATAAGGAAAACTTTGCTTAGCAAATCAAAAGTTTTCAGTTTTACGGTGTAGAAGTATAACCTACAGTCTTCAGGTGTCTTCCAACACTAATTTACTTCTCATCAGTATCTTGATTCACTTGTCAGGGAGGTAAATGACCATATTTACCATTATTCAGAATCCTAGTAGCGTTGTTGATTTTTATATGAGAAATTTACATGGAGCAAGACCATAGGCGTATAGGAGCATTTCCAGTTAGGGAAGATTTTTCTGCCCGAAATATATAACTCCATCCGAAAGACTTCAGTTAGCGCATGAGCATACAGAAATTTTTGAAACACTGCGACCTCTCAGATGGCCGGAAATTGCATTTGCAGGCTCGTGAAAAGAATCTAAGCAGTCGTTATTTTGAGTTTTTGTTTGCAATAACATGCTCACTTTGATACAAATGAGTAAATTAGTCTTCACAATGATCAGCATATTACCACATAGAAGGTACCAATGCCATTTTCGGGCAAACTTTTAGCACATGCATACACCTGAACATTCCCGTCTACCCATATAGGCCTAATCTGGCAATTGAGGTCATCTCAGACATCTCTGCAAATTCTGCCCGAAACGTCTCCCATTTCGGGCACAGTGTCGACCAAGTCTATGAAATAAGGCTGAATACTTCTTGTTTAATAAGCTGCCCGAATGAGTCGAAATTCCTGTAACCGTTTCGACTTTTCGTAAAAATTTTACTGTTACTGTAATGCGTTGTTTAGTTCAGACGAATTTTTGAAAAGATTGCGGCTCTCAAGATTGGAGACTCTTAAATAAATGACTACCCGACTTTTTCCAGGCCCTTGCCCGAAATTCAACTTAGCTTAATATATATACAATTCTTTTCGAAAAGTGGGTCACTATTACTAATGATTCTCTGGAGTACGATAACAGAGCTTAACAGCTAAACAAACGATATTAGGCCTACATCTATGTCATGTTATAGTAGACAATGGGACCCAAAACATTTTTGAGAATTTTCTCTGTTTTTATCTTAACGACATTCATGAAGAATTTCATTTGTAACTTCCACGGGTTTTTAGAAAAGGGTCAGAACTTTTCAGTTCCTTTTATATCTGAAGCAGGCAAATCCCGCGCCCCAGAGTATGAGACAAGTAAGAATTACTAGGGCAAGTACACTGCTCAGTGTCTCATAGCCCGTCGGGCAAGTATCGTTTGAAAGTCTCCGCCACAAAGGCTCACTAAAAGTGAACAAAAAGATATGCATGCGGACAATGATACTTAAAGAACTGCCAGTCCGATAGACAAATAACGAAAAAAGAATTATTTTGTGGAAGCCTGTCTGAAGTTAAATAACCTCTTTCCCTTTCACTTTCCTTCTTTTCCCTTTCTCTTTGTTTCTCCCTTTCTTGAACGCGAAATAATTGTGAGCGTGTCAGTAAAAATTTAATAACGGTTTGCAAATTGTCAACGCTAAATTTGGAATACTTCAATTTTTTGTTTAATTAAAGCATGAGTAAAACAAAGCCTTCTTCTATAAAATAGCTAACTAGAAAAGTTCCCGTGGCTAAAGACAACCGACGACAATACTCTTACCAAATCCAGTAAAATGAGTAGCAAATCTAGTAGACTTACAAATGATTTTGTTTTCGTTTTGTTTTGGGATTTTTGGGGGGAGGGGGGGGGGGCTTCACTTCAAATGGACTGAAGGGATAAACGTCGACGAATGACTTGTGCTTCTTTCAATTGTGTATGGGTAATGCGTGTTTGATTGATCCCTTGGCCTCATATGGCTATGCCAGAATAAATTGCAGAGATTTCTTGGGTAAACATTTTACCAAAGGTCAAAGGTAGGTATTAGTAATATGGACAACACCAAGGTAGGGCTAGAAACGCACAGAGTGCGCAAAAATTGACATTTTTAAAAAGATTTTTAAAGGGCAAAATCAAAATAAACCATTGACTCTTTCGAAGAAATTTCTCAGCCAGGGAAATATTTAATGACACTTTTAACAAGTCTTTTAGGGAAATAAAAAATCAATGGCACGCGCACCCATTTCCCCATGCAAGTTGGTCCCACTGAGGAATGATGAGTGCTCTGTCCCATAAGCCTACAGGTTTTTTTTAGAGCACTTCCTTTCGTAACTTTCAAAACGTAATTTGTTACAACACTGCACATATGTATATATTGTTATTATTGGTCGTTACGATGAAACAAATAAATGAAATGAAATGAAATGAAATTTGTAAATCATAGCAAGAAAAACGGGATAGAATTATCAATAATATATAAAAGAAAAAGTCAAAACAAGCAAAGATTAAAGTGCGCGAAACGCAAACAAAATTGGCCATTAATAAGCATGACAACATTATTTTGGTTGGTTTCTTACGATCACATGACCACATTTGTCTCGTTCCGTTTATCAGCCGATTCCCATTAAAAAACAAACCGATGTTTTAGAAAAAAGTTTCGTACAGTAGAAGAGGCTAGTATGTGACAAGACTGGTTGGAAATGTCGTCATTTACCAAATTTGGGACATTTTTCCTCAAATGCGCGACATTAAGTAGGTTAATTAGGCTAATTATTATATAAAGTAAGCTCATTATAATATTAAGCAGATTGATTACAATATTAAGTGGGCTAATGCGCCAGATACTTATCATATGACACAGTCATGAAAGAGGGATGCTGTCCTACATTGGTCCGTTTTTCTATTCTCTTTGCAGATCGCATGGTGTTTGCTATCGTTTTATGTGTATTTATATCATCAATTTATTTAGAACCCTTTGGTCATTCGTTTCATTAATTGATCATGACGACACCTGTATACATTTGAAAACGTGCGTTTAATGTTGCTCACAATTTCGTAGAATTTCGACGGAGCAATATGCTACAGTACGATGTCTCCCTACGCTTGAACTGCCTTTAGTTTAGGAATGTACAATATGCTGATATGTGTATGATAGTAGCATGCACGTATATTTCAAGTGCCGGGCCGGGGGTTCGGAGCATGTATCGTAGAAAGCCAGCATGTTTACGGCCCATTGCGATCCGTGTACAAGCGATGTGACCGATTGAACAAAGTTTTCTAAGGTGTCTAAGGTAAATATTACAATAATCAAACGTACAGAAGGCAAGAGCGATCTTACCTCAAGTCAGAATTTTCGATGCAAATCTCGTATTTTACTAGATGTAGTAACCATTTGATTTTCAATTGGCATATTCTAAATTAGAAGAAAGGTTATTAAACACTTGCTGCACCATGCTTGGACAGTGGCGTCAATCCTGGAAGGGGGGGGGGGGCAGGCAGGCAATTGCCACTCCAATAAAAATATTGGGGTAAACATGGTTTTTGTCCCTCCAATAATATAAATACATTTAAAATAACAAGAAAAACCACAAGCAGAAGAGACAAAATTTAACATTAAGGGATATGAAAAGCTTCCACAAAACGTCAATTTGAGTGCGTGTGCGTATCACTGTGAGTGCGTATGTAAATTTGGTCTTGTGAGTATGTATGTGTGCGCTTGCCTTCATACGGCTACATTGCTTATAAATAAATCCGGTCCTGGACACGATCCAGGGTTCGGTTTACCTGGTTGAAGGCTGTACGGCATGTTTCTTTTTAAGTCATATCCCTAACGTTTTGAAAGGTGCTGAGAAGCTGAGAAGGCCACGGTCCGCTCCTCGGTGTACTCGGCAGGCTTTTGGAAAATCTTTTGTGGTATATATCCCTATCCCCGGCCATATACGCCCACGGTGATACTGCGTGCTGAGTTGTCACATCCTAGTGAAAGTTGGTCCCCTTGATTTGGGACCAGATGCAAAAACAATCATTTTACCCTGAGGTAATTTAGTTCTTTAAGCGCCTGGGAAATCACATGCAAGATATTTACTCTTGAATCCATGTCCTCCACCACAATCGGGTTTTATGCAGGGTCATGTCCTAACGAATAGGTGCGGTTACCGTAAGTACGAAGACTGGACTAGCAGGACCGACGATGGATGTTACTGCCCAAACTAAATGATAGACTATACAGTGCTCTCACCTATATTAAAGCTATTAAAGCTAATAAAATCTTGAAGTAAATTACACTGCATCAGAACATATAGGCGTGTCAGGTTCGGCACTCGCGCATCACTTCACGGTGTAGATCGAGGAACTTCGCCCTAAGATGTTTTCATTTTTTTTTTCTTTTGAGATACTTAAAGGATAGATGATGATCGGCCACTTCCTTATGTTGAAACTTACCATTGTCGGAAAATCATTAGTTTGTGGCTACAGGAATGTGAAGAAATGTTATCTGCACACCTTCTATTCAGGTTAATTAGAGTTTGGTGGTTACATTCTTTCAACACATTGAATCAAAGGGTAAAGCCCTTCCAGATGACACCACATTGGGAAACTATTGTTTTTCATGCAGTGTTACGATACATATTTCTGGAAAAGACACATGTCAAGTTTCCACATCATGTGATTTCTACTTTAGAAGACATTATCTTTCGTCGAAATCTAGGATGTCTGAAAATAGCATTGCATTGCAATGGAATTAAAGACTTTTATAATGTGGTTCAACTCACCTTGACTCCTGTGACGGGATAAGGTAAACCGTCTTCAGTTGCGTCGGGCACGGGACAGTAGGATTTGACTGTCGGGAAAATGTATCTTAGCTACCGTATAAAGTTTAATGTATCGCAAATGAGGGCTAGAATCGTGAGTTTTTACAACCGTTGTTTGATTTAGCAAACCGTTTGTTGCAGCCAAGACGTTTAAAAATGGATGGTTAGCATTTCAGGAGTTGAGAAAAGTTACCGTATATTCAGTGTACAAACCGAAAAGAATAATGCAATTTGTTTCTTGCAATGTTGCAGAAAATGTCACCAAACTGCATATTAGCACCCAATAACGAGAAATGTTTCAGGTCACAAATTGGGAAGGGAATACGGGAACCTTACAAATTACGACGGCAACCGTAACATATAACGTTTGGCGTTTTGGTCCTGGCATGTTGGAGTATCATACAGAGGACTGTGAATATGTCGATAAGCAGAATTGCATGAAGGGTGCGATATAGGCGCTTGTTGTCCATTTCGTAAAGCTAATTTTAAAAATAAATATGACAATAAAATAAGCAAATTTCAGCATGATCAGAGAAATTATATGGATATCTTTAATAGTCTATTATAATTTAACTTTGGCAAATGTTCAGTAGTGCTAAACATGGTTATCTAATTCAAAATGTCAAGAAATTTTTCAGCGCAATTCGTTCTCATCCCTACAGAAAGCTTACTAATAAAAATTTTGTCTACTGTAGCATTGTAAAATTACTTCCAAAATCTTTCAGTACATTACGCTTTCTAGTATTGTTACTGAACCTTTAAAATAAGCGGTCATTGCAAGCAATGACGAGTGTCCTGAGTTATATGCACCGTGGACTTTGCAAGAAAAATATCCAACGTTATACTATTTTAGGGATAAGATACTGCAATTGTAACTTTTCGGCTTTAAGACATGATACACGAATGTGTGCGTATTAAAGCCTTGGTGAAAGTGTTCCCTTCTTACTTCCTGTAGGTTAGTTAATTAGTTAGATGGAGTTTTACGGCTCAGTTTCCAAGCTATTGTTGGAAGTCGAGTTGGCCTCGTCCTCGTCCTTTTTTCAAGTAGTGGCTCACTGGCTTGTTTACCCTACTCCAATGTTTATGCGGAGCATCACGCACAGCGGCAGTATATTCCAATTTTAGAGTCCTTCGTATGACTCGACCTCTGAATTAAAATCGAACCTTCCACGTGAGAAGCGAACGCGGCCCTACTTCATGTAGAACAGCTCACTCACTAAACTCAATCAAACTTCACCAAACCTCTTGCTGTTTCCGGTCCCCATACACTTCTATCATCCTCAGCATGGGTGACGATACTGGGGAGAGTCAGGGATATATCCCCATGAAATTGGATGGGGGATACTGTGCACTATATCCTCCCCATGAAAACCAACCTCCATATTCGGAACAACGTAAAAAAATAATTATGCCATTATGAAAACTTCTTTAAAAGAACGGGAAACAAAAACATTACAAAATCCACGCTTTAAAATATAACATTAAACCGTTTCTCTAAAAATAAAAGGCAACGTATGAATGTCGCTTGACAGTTTTGCACACCCTCCCATGGAGATTCTTACAGTGATTTTTACTTTGAAAAATACAAATCTATTGATTATACAACTATAAAGAGACCGAGAAGTGTCTACAAGAAACTTGAAGTGTATGATATGCACCAACACGCCTTGAAATAAGTAAAAAAAATACTATGGGAATGGAAGATATGCAATATAAAGATATAAATGATACTCAATGACAGTGGCGATGCTACAGGGGACAGGGGGCTATTGTCCCCTGGCTCTATATGAAGGTAAAAATTCGGAAATTTGGTATTTGTGACATTAGTCAATTATAGTGTGTTTTTTTTTTACTTTTTCTTCAATGAAACATCTAATTCTCAATAAAAGCTAAGTGTGTGTACTCATTTGTTTGAAATATGTGGCGCAAAAATTTCCATTAAACTCCTAGCAGTCGTGTTCCGTCATAAATCAGTTTGGTAAAACTTTCTGAACTCTGTAAATGACAAAATCACCAAATGATTAAGTGATATCGACAAATAAAGTGCTATTTTCATGAATTTTCTATCATATATCTTATATAAGCTCTTGATCCTTAAAATGTTGATTTGCAGCCTCAATTTGTAGGCCTTAAATAACACTGTGTAGCAACAACAATCTTTGGTATCGGTGCAGTCCTCAACTTGCCAATAGGAAATACAGATTCTTCAGTTACCAACAACTTTTCACATTTCCTTGTATAGATAACCCAGAATCCAAAATTTTCTCCCAAACAAATTCCACATTTTCAAAACTTTGTTGAATAAAGCTTTGCGCGCCCCAAATCACGACCCCAGAACAATGACGTTCACGGTGAAAAAAAATCGGTAAATTTGGGTGCTTGTCCCAGATCCTCACCCGACCGGAAAAGTCCAGCTACGCCGCGGATTAATGATCTCATGATGTTCTTTTCACTCGATTCAGAAAATTAATCCCCCTTTTATGGCAATCAGACCAATTTAACTTTAATATTCTTTTTACGGTAATCCATTTTACCTTTTTATGAAATACGCTTCTGACAGTTGATAAGCCGTTCTGACGTTAGATAACCCGGAAAGGGCCACTTTAGATGATCTCGTGCGGATTTTTGGCAGAAATTATCTTTTTACGTTCCGCGGCAAGCAATGGTGGTGTTCCGCTTAGATAGTACGACACCAACTATATCCCCCCGCTTTCAGAGACAGATCGCCGCCTATGATCCTCAGCAAATTGACTGATGTTTACACGAACTTATATTTGTAATCATTATTAACTGATGAAGAAATGTTTCATTCGCTGGAGTAGGCATGATATCCCCAAAGGATGGCCCTGAATTACAGCTAATCAATGGCATATTAAAGACAACTAGCTTTAAGAGATAATCAGTCCCCAGAGGCTTTTGCTTAGCGATTCGTCTGTAGGCCAGGAATAACATTCCCCAGATAATTTCTCTAGGAGCAGTTACCATTGAAAATGACCCCCCCCCCCCCCACACACACACACACTTCCGGCCATTCACACTGGCGATGCCTTTGGTAACTTCAAGTTAAAAATCGGCACAAAACATTTGATTATTTTTTTTTTCAAAATCGTACACTTCGCAACCTTCAAAACTACACTACCGTATTCTTCACACTGAGTTGTAGGGGCTTGCCCCGGAACATCTGCAAAAGCCGAACTTGAGAGGAAAACCATAAAACAGAATGTATTGCTCTATATCATGTCCTCTATGGAAAGAACAGGCACTTGGGAAAGTGGGACTCTTTGGTCTCGAAAGGAAGGTAGTAGGATCGCGCGTTTTAGTGTTGGTGCAGGGAGGTGTGTCACCCTGGTTGACGTTTACTACGGAGGGTCCGCTCTATAGTCCACCGTCTCATTGTTCCCCCATTTAACGTAATTCGTCTTATTAGTCCCCCGGTTAGGGTTTAGGGTTATAGTTTAGGGTTAGGGGACCAATGACACGGGGGACTAATGAGACAGGTGAATATAGACATTATCTTCATAGGTACTCCTAAATTATTGATAAACATGACAGAGCTATTACTTTTGTTCACTGTCTGAAGCCAATACCGAGTTTAACTGATTGAAATTGGACTTGTTGAATCAAACCTTTAAAGAGACAAATTTAAACTGTGTTTCAAAAGACAGCATTGTTTGGCATGAAAAGAACATATTGTAACTATTTGTTTCACAATGTATTGTACGTAATGAATGGATTTTTTACTATATTTTTGAAATCTTGAGGAACGGTGACTTTTGATGTGAGAAATATTTTTACATCCTTTGAAATGTATCTAACCTTTTTAAGCATTTAGTGACCTAGTTAGTTTATAACGAGTACAAGGAAGATTAAGAACACACATAAGCCGAGACAGGCCTCAATTTCAATTTCGTTTTAAAATTTTAGAATCCAAACTAAATTGTGGAACGTTTCCTGAATGCCAACGTTAGAGAAGTACACTAACCATAGTAAAGGCCATTACTAAAATGCACAAACCTACACTAATTTTGCAAAGGTCATGTCTGCTCGATTACATACGAATCCTTTTCGGGAAATGAAAACTACAGAATCAAACGCTGTCCCAACGGGCAGTTTTTTTATCATCTCAATTCACCTGTATAAAATAACAGCTATTTATCCAACTTTTGTAAGATGAACTTTAGCGGGCACATAAAGTGTCTTTTCCGGTGGGTGTAATTATAAAATGGGACAAGAGCTTAACGAAAGGAGATGCAGATTCTCTTTTACGACACTTTTTTGGCAGTTCTAGTACTCATTTCGCTAGAAATTCAAACCAACAGATTTTTACCATGTTGTTATATTCCGGAAATTCCATTCTTAAAATCATTGTTCCAAAAAGCCCTTTGAACGCCTACAAATAATTCAAATCCCCCTATTTTTCCAATCTCTTTCCATTGATAATCCCAGCCTTCTGTTTGGTTTGGTTTAGGTTGCTGGAGCTTAAAGCCTCAAAATCTAACCTTTCATCCAGGGGCATCTTTATGTGTTGGGCACTTGATTTTTTTCTCCTTTATTACTTTGCAGAGTCATTCGGGGGAACAAGTAAATGTGACCTGGAGAAAATGCCCGCCGAAAGCGTGGTATAAAAAAAACACAAGTTGATTGCAATAACATTACTGAGTTTGTGTACCCTCTTTCAGGAGGCCGATGTGTACTGTCAAACAAGAAATTCCCTAACTGGTTAACGATAACCCTAATCACTAACCTTACCCCCAACCCGAACATAGAATACAATCAATACAACACAATGACAAAGGCCAATAATAAAACACCTTGTTAAACAGTGCGAATCTACCCCTTACAGGAAGCTGTTCACCGGCCCTCTAAAAGGGTCTCCCGTCGTTCTTGAACATTTGTAATTCGAAGCGTGAAGAACATCTCTCATCCATTAGATGGGAAAAAGGGGGCAGGAAGCCAGTACTTTGAAAGGGCCAGAATGTTCGGACCAGTACTAGTCTATTAACTTCACATTTAATATACCATGGAACAAAAGTGTATTTAAGGGAGTTGATGGAGGCTGTTTTCTGTTTTTAAAATATGAAACGTATCTTATCCCCTAAAATAGCAAGGATTCCCTCGTACCCTTACTGTAGTTTCGCCGAGGCTTGCACCGGATGTGTGCAAACTCGTGCTTGACCACTCACAGTACATACTAGATTTCTTGTCGTTGCTTACCACCACTTCGGTAAATTCTGAACCCGCTTTTTTCCATTGAAATATCCTACTCAAAATTCGTGTTGACCGGTATTCTTTCATTCACACATTATCGCTCTACATATAACTGTGATAACTGCTAGGGTAACAACGGCGTGGTTTGCAAATCTCCGGGGTCATATATTGTCTGCATGTTCATTGTCCGGGTGGGATATGTCCGGGTTTGGCAATTTTCCGGGTGCGAATTGTCCTGGTGGGAGTTGTCCGGAGTGGGATTCGTCCGAGTTGGCAATTGTTCTGGTGGGAATTGTCCGGAATGGGAATTGTCCGGGGTTGGCAATTGTCCGGGTGCGAGTTGTCCGCGTGAGAGTTGTCCGGCAACCCTGAAAAAAGTGGTTCAGATGCAGAATCTTCAGCATCTAGTGAAGAGTTTCAGAGCTCAAGCCATTCAGATTTCACCCTGGATATAGCAGTGGGACTAATTGGTGACTTTGCTCAGGGGGGCTCTAAAAAGGAGACCAAAAAATGCTCAACACCAGTGTCTGAAAGAAATGGACCCACCCATTTATCAGTCAGGATGCCTGGCAAGTGGGCAAAAAAGTGTATGTGGTGTTCCCTCCAAAACAAAAAACAGCAGCTGGGAAGCCCATACAAACACGGCTTGGTTGTGAGGCCTGTGGTGTCCACCTTTGTAAGGGGATGTGTTTCCAACAGTACCGCAAGAGTCCCTGGACAGAAGTCCAAACAGATGAAGATGACTAACTTGGATTGGCTGGAAATTGAGAAAGGGGTTGTAAAATGGCCGTAAAAGTAATTGTCAAATGCCATATAAAGTACATTGTTATGTAGTGTAGATTTTACGATATTAGGCCACCTATATTTCTGTAATTTTAAAAAGGAAGTATGGGCCTACTACAGTACACTATTGTAAGAGATTATTCATTCTACAAGTCTCTTCTGGGACAAATGATATGTGATGGTCCATTACTTGTGACCATTTTCTGAAAGATAAATACTGTAATTTAGCTTGAAGTCAGTTTGAGAAGAGATACTTTTTTGTATTTGTTTACACATAATGATCAAAAACTGACATACTTTGAGCCAAAAGAAATGGACTCAGGAAAAAGAAATAACCAAGAACTGAAAACAAACATAAAAAATAAAGATAAAAAAATAAAATAAAATAAAAAATAAAAAAAAAGTGCAAACTTTAAGTAATGTAAAACAAAAAGATTCAAAGAACCTTTTAATCCTCCCAAAAATGTTTACTCACTTATGGTTACTATTTGTTAGAAGGAAACTTAGTTGCAGCAAAGACGTTGAGCTGTAAAGTACCACTAAAATTGATAACCATTCATTAAAATTTTGTCCCCCCAAAAAAGCATTTATGAACATACATGTAAAATTTTAAGTACAGAAGCTTTTTAGTGCCATCACAAATGTCATGAAACCATTAGTTTGCTGAGGATATTTTATAAAGATGGCCTTTAAAAGGTCCCGTAGTTAGCAAGGAGAAAAAAATAAAAAAAGTTGTAAGTCAATGTGTTTTATATAGTAGTACACATGTTGCTCTATTTCCCAAATTATGAAAAATGAGCAAGATTTTCAGCTTGGAAAATTCTTGACAAGGTACCTACAAGCCCCGTAGTTTTTTCGTGAACAAAAAAAAAAATAGAAACTCCAGAAAGCAAAAAAAATGTATGAGGACTTTATGTTCAATTGACTACAGCAAGGGATTTTTTTTATAAAATGGCACTTAAAAGACTCCGTACTTCCCCACTCTTTACAAAAGTCCTATTCATTATTTCTCTGCATAGAATACGTGCTATCACCATTTGCAGTCCGAGATCTGACCCCGTGACCTCAATTATCTTTCGACATATGCACATCTCATTATGTTTGAATTTCAGCGCTCGATACGAAATAAACCTGAACATATTTTCACACACGACAAATTTCAGTTAAGAGCATTTTACTCACCTAGAATCCACAGTCAAAAAGAAGACAAACTATCACGATTATCACTAAAGTTAGATGTCAATCCGACGAAAATCATGTCAGATAGTGACAGAAGAATTATCCAGGTCGACCCAGCATTGGGTTATGTTGGCCACGAAACCTTACGAAATATTGGCCAAAACCACCTTTCTAGATCAAATAAATGAAAAACATCCAAACACACATAACCGCTAGGTACTTTCATTTGAGATTCCGTGAAATTTTGCATCAAAACTACACTAATACGCTCGTTCACAAAACGTTTTACGACCAAAAATTCGGTGCCGCATGAACGTGCAGCGGCCATTTTAAAATGCAAAGTAATCTTCATACACCAGCCGTTTTCATCAACCCCACAAAACCATTGCAGAACCGGTTCCCGTGCCATTGGGTAGGACAAGGAAATTCGACGAATCGAGCGTTCAACAAGTAAAAGCGGTATAGTGCAGTGGTGGGAACAATGTTTGGCACAGGGCGCCTTGCTAGTAGTAGGTTCCAATGTCGAGGGGAATTTGAAAGGGTAGGATGGATTTTTAAGAGAGATCCATGGCCATGGGGGGTATATGTACATTCTTCTTTGGAGGCCCCAAGAGGGAAGGCTAAAACTTTTTTCTGGAGGGGGAAGGGGTGTCAAAAAATACAGGGACTTCTGCTCTCGTAACCACGGTACCACCCCACCTTGCTGCATGCAGCTTGCAAGTTTGCTCCCCTTTTCACCAGTCTGAAAGTTATACCCCAAAACTGAGTTTCAGGACTGAAATACATTATCCATGGGATTGTTGTATGGTATCATCACTGCTGAGAATGAGGGCTGCTTTTGTGATCCCCCACACACTTTTTCTGTTGTGAACATTTTGAGCTGTCTTTGTCCAGTGTAAAGGCATATTTTCATCACCCAAGCAGTTCCACTAATTCTACCAACCTACTTACTTCTAGCCCCTCCCACATTTATCTAAAACTCATCTTTATCCATACACAATCCTAGTTTATTGCTTCATGGCATGTCCTGGAGTGGGAATACAAGTCCATAATGTGTGATCAAGACACTTTCAGCGCACATGCTGAGTAATATAGCTAAGCTGCCTTGTTTGAATTTGATGCCAATCAAGGAGCTGTACCAATTGAGAGTTTACGTGTATGCATACTGAAACTGTAGTTTGTGGTGACGAATGACTGCCTTTAACTGGAGAACATAGGGTTTTCCTTTGTGGAACATTTGTGGGGACTTGGATGTGGTTTAACCCCCCTCATTTATAAGGCTGCAGCCCCTTCAAGAGACTCACATACCAGTGAAGCTAAAAAATGGTCCCACACTTGGCCAGCTGCTCAATAACCCACCACCCCACCCACCCACTGTAGCACCACACCCACCCCTCCCCCCTCTGTAGTACACCACTAAGGGCATACTTGAACCTCTATGTACTCAATCCTTTTAGGATTACCACACAAACCGCAAATGTGCCAGGCTTACAACTGACCCGTCGGACGAGGCGATCTTGATCATGGGTGATGAAGATTATTGTGGTGGGTGCAAACTTTTCAGGAGGGGGGGGGGATATGGTGACTGTGAATCCATGTGATGCCCCGGGCCACAACGAACAAACAGATGCGTGTCGGCTCCTCAGTTTTTACTGAAGTGTAATCAACCTGCCTTATTGTGCCCCTGTCCGGGCCAATTCTTGACTATCTCTATTCAAAACCAATGTAGCACTGCCACTGCTATAGTACGAGTCTTCCTCCACTGGTTGGTACTAGCTTGTTGGCCTGTCTTGAATGTTAAATTGATCACAAGGTCCTTCCTCTAAGTCCCCATAAAAGCAATCATTGTTTCATGGTTGAAAATAAATATGAGAAACATACTGCTGGCTGCTTCAACTGTAAAAATTGAGATTTATGCTGTCATATTGACATTTGAAAGTTTGATGTCCTTCAGTTTTGTCTAAAAGTGTTTTGGGGAAAAGCAGTAGGGATTATTTCATTGGTATATGAACCTACATTCCAACAAACCCACAATTTCCAACACACCTCTGTTGTGCCACCCATTCGAACACCTGAAAATTGAAGATTCGGAACTTTAGGTGTCCATGGTGTTGGAATATAGTGGTGTTGGAACAAAGGACAGCAACCATTTAACCTGAGTGGTGGCATGGGGTATTGAGTTAAACACTGAATGGAAGGGCTAATGGAAAGGGGAAATTTCTCTAGTGACATTTCTCTTTGACCACTATCTAATTCAAGGTTGGGCAAGTTTTCTTTTTTATTGAAGGTAGCTGGAGGAGTGAATGGACAATAAGAGTTGATCCTATTCCACAACTAAAAAGTGCCCACCCATATGTGGGTGGCATGGTTTGTGCTCATTACATTATTGAGACGGGGGAACATTTTTAAAGTGTACCTCGAGTCAAAAAATTCAAAAATATATACTGAGCAGTATGAGAAATGAATTGTACCAGTCAAGAAAAGTGTTCGTATGACCTTGAACATCACCGCAAAAGAGTTAGAGTACTATCACACTATTATACAGTACAGGTTGCATTTAGAAAAACAAAGAAATTTAAAGATTGTAATTTGAGTTGTACAACTATGAAATCACAAATTATTGCATAATGTGCCATTTTAATTTGAGTGAATTAACTTCAACATTGTATATCTCAGCACAGGAAAGTCATATGAAAATGGGAGTTGAACTGTAAAAATTCATTTTCATGCTGTGTGATATATATATTTTTGAATTTTTGTCTTGAGGTACACTTTAAGGGATGCCAGAATCACCCTACATTGTACGTTTACAGAACTATGGGGTATGATGTACTTCAATTGCATGATCAAAGAATAACATGAGTATATCATTTACTATACTGCAAGTTTTCCACACTTCCTTTGAAGAGCATAAAGCACAATTCAGGGTTTGTCCACTGTTTCCATGTTATTCCTTCATTATACAATCTCACTAGACAAAAGTTTACTAGAAAGAGGTAAACAAAATGAACACAGTTTTTTTACTGTTCAACATTTATTGATGATTCCTTCTCTCTTTCTGGACTTTACATGAAATACTGTGAAATAAAAGAAAATAATAACAAGTTTCACTCTTATTGTACAGGGCATCCGTAGACTTAAAAATGGAACTACTGAAGCACTGAAAAGTTGTAATATTATAAGTAACATTGCACCCATTCATTTCTCATTGCAAGACTACCTGTCATCCGTGCTGTTGGAGGGGAATGAACCCAGGGTGTTTTCTTTACTCTTGTGTCTCTGACGATAAATGCAATCTAGCTTCCCAAAAATAAAAGTAGATTGTACTGGTTGTGATTACTAATGGCCTCTCATGAAAGACCTTAAATAACATGTCACACAAAAGAAAACAATATAACTAAGTAAAAATATGCTTCTTAAGCAATATCATAGAATGTCATACACTTAAGAACTTTATAGTATCTATAAAACAGTTACTACCAGACCATGAAACTCTGAAAAGAAGCACCTCAATGGCTGGGCGCTAGGTGAAAATACAAATTTTGCAATAAAGTATTTACAATATACTTGATAAAAAGAACAACCATGTTAAGTATGGACGGCTGATGTATTCAAGATGAAAATGGAACCAAATATTTGGTGTATACACAACGTTGAAACTTTTAGCACCTTATCTTTGAACTGTACATATAGTATAAAATGGCTGGATGAGAAAAACAAACTTTTCTAACAATTTATGTGAAAGTGACAACTTCCAGATATTTACACTTTAAATGAAGTCTTCTTACTGTGTCATGTATGTATATATGAACATAGGAAATCTTAAAAAAGGGCAAGGTTACAAGAGAACATGACTGGAATATTCACATATGTAGTACAGTTAACACAAAGCACAAAGCTGCAGCAGAAAGTACACTGTATTTACTTAGTGTTATGTACTTCACAGTACTTCTTTTAAAATCAATATTTTAATTTGGCATATATCACTTTGAATACTGAGGAAAAATGGCAAGGTATTAAAACAAAATTTGTTGGTTTCTTGTGAGGAATGAAATTAAGTCAAAAGTACTGAATTTTTTTAAAATGAAAGCACCCATGTTGATGTACTTATCAACATATTCTGCAAAGTAACCATACTGTACCATTTGCATTAGTACAGTACTTTGACTTATATTTCTCTGGGGAAAAAGAAAATCACAATGGCAAGGTAGCAAGTGAAAGAAGTTGGGACTTTTACAGTACACCCACACTGTAGCAAAATCAAGCTTGAAGGACTGTAGCAGAAAGCACACATTCAAGTTACCTCTTTGTATTTTTCAACAATAATATTTATTGTTCCCATGTTTTCTTCTCTTTTTCTTTGAAGAAAAAACACCTGTACCCGGCAAAGTGGTAACAGAAAAAGGTAGCAAATCAATATTGAATAGTTTTAGCCTGACACATTTGCCTCCTCATTTCTAAAGAAGACCCAACACTGCAGGCAGAGGATTACTCTCTGACACTCCTCATCATAAATGCCCGTTTAAAGGGTCACCATAAGACCATGTTTCCCTCAAACAGAGCAAGACCCTGTAGGTCTATGGGGATGCAACACTTTGCATGAACTTTCTTTGGGCATATTGACAAAGGTTACTGTGCAGGTGAATGAATACAGATTATGCAAATGATATGCACAATAAAAGGTGAATACACGCAACAATATAAATGGAAAATTAGTTTTCATTCTGTTTAGAGCTAGTATAAATACTGAATTATGCACCTTGTCCAGTATTTCAAAAGATCTCAAATTGAGTTTCCTAACAAATCACTGTCACAACAACAGTTGCTGTGCTGAAAGGATACTAGTATTCAGTGTGTAGCATACTTTCAATTGTTGGGTAGGATGCCAAGGGATATGACTTTGGACCCACAATTGAGTACTTTATTGTACACACCTTATTACAAATTACGTAGAAAACAGCTTGACTCTCCTCAAAACTGATGCTATAGTCATGTTCTACTTTTGTTTAGCAAAAATTGAAGTACTTGCTAATACTAAGGACTCATTAAAAATTTGTTAAGTGAGTTTTTTGCTAATCAATTCACTAACACTATTTTGTCCCTTGTTATTGGAAACTATTCTGGTTTTTATTGTAGTTGAATTTACTGTATTAACTGGATAGGGATTAGTGCTGCCAGGTCAGACCTACCTGTCGCTTATAGAGACACACTCAATGCAGCAAAGTACACTCTAATCAATAATCACAAAGAAGACGTTTTTAGTGATTCTCCTCAAAACTTATGTCACAATCCATAATTGTGGGTTAGCTACAATCTTGTACTGTACTGTACATCCCCTTACACTGTTACAACTTACAGGCTACATTAACCTTTTATTAAAATTGACGTCATCATAAAATACATGAATATGGGTAAACTTTCAAGTGGTGATTGAGTAAACACTGGTTAAGGTATATGCTAGGCCTAGTGTAGCAACCTACACTAAGTAAGTAGCATACTCACTGTACTGTACACCCCTTTAATAATATTATATCCAAGGACTCGGTTTGCTCTGTCTGGCCACCCAAGTATACTGAAAGAGCAGGCACAAATTACACTTTTACTACTGACTAGGATAGATTAATAATAATGCATAAGCTTACTGGTACAAAGTGTAACTTTGCCCTAGGTCTAGCTAGGCTAGGCCTAGACTAGGTCCTAGGATCTAGGCCTTGGCTTTAAGCCATATGCTCTATGAATGACTCCCTCACTCTGCTGACTTTCAAATAGTCCATGTAAACGATAGGGGGGATGTGAAACAAATTTTTAATCGGAAGTCTCAAGTTGTTACAATTTATACTTTGTACAAATTCTGTATGTTTGTCATGTCCTAATCAATCATTAACGACGTTTATTATATAACGACTACTGTGTGGTAACTATTGCAAGCCTAACCTGTACAAAAGAATAGCACCAACTTACACACAGTACTGTGTTAGGTTCCCGGCACTAAGACAAATATAAAGTTCAACGTCGAAAGCCAAAAAGTGGTATCAAAAGTTGAAATAAATTTATCAGCCTTACGTATGATGTAAACATATTAATATTACACCCCTCCAAATGACTTTAAACGAGATTCCGCGGTTAATATAAGAAATTACCGTAAAAAACCAGAGCTACTCGGCACTCACTTTTGCACAATCCTCGAAACCAAAGGCGTGCGAATAAACTTGGTTTCAAAGTCGTCTGAATTCGATATTTGCCGTAAAACCCCGGACATCCGACCTTAAATATGTTCTCTTTCAGTCGATAATAAAAGTAGTACAAAGTGTGAATATATAAATATTCAGTAGACCGAAATACTCCGAGTGTGATCGCCGGCAACAACACGAATCGCCAAGGATGTGTTACGAAAATCAACACTTTCGGTTGAGGTCACGATGTGAAAAAACACTGCACCAACGGCTGATATCAGAGGTCAGATCTCAGACTGGTAGCAAATGTGATGTTTTGTGGTGTTCTGTACTACACCCCACAATGCACAGTGTAGTATTTTGTAGTGTGTTGTGGTTGCCCTCACAAGTGGCATCGAAGGTTCCTGTGAGTTACAGTACTGTTTCCTACAAAACCCCATATCGCAGGCTGTAGGGTTTCGTGGTGTTCAGGAGATAATGGACTTCTGTACTGTAGGATTTTGTGATGCTCAGAGCATAACATACAAAGTAACCCGAAAGAGTTAGGGTTTATCTTTTGTAACTGGCTTGAGAGCTCTGGGGAGATATTAAAAAAGAGCTTTATCTAAGCAACTAGAACACAGCCAAGGAAGGTTCGTAGTGCTTATTTATTTAGTTATGCCATCTCATCACATGACTTGCATTCCGAGATTGCGTGAAACGTACGCGTGCTGTGAAACGAAACCTCATTGTGCTGTTGGTTCTCTTTGGAGAAGGAATCCTATTCACGCAGCTCCACGTAAGTTGTTGTTCTTTTATAAAGTAGCTGCTTCAATTAATGTTCTTTCAATACACTGCCCTTGGGATACACCTTGCTTTCTAGGACTTTCCTCCTTCTTGGCTCTTATTCACCATGCCTACCTGGCCTAATTTCAGTCTGCCATTCGATTTCCAAAGGCAATTATAGTGTGACAGGACGTTTAGCTCCTAAAGGGAGCAGAACTCCTCCGGGAGTAAATGTTTGGTTTTCGCCCCTTGGCTCTTCGCCAGAGGGTCGAGGGGACTTATAGGAAAAAGTGTAGTGTGACGAAACTTCTGTTAACATTGTCCTATTTCTTGACTGTAATTAACCATGCCTACCTGACCTGATTACAGCTTGTCAGCCGATTATCCAAGGCATTGATTCCTGTAGAAAGTTTACTTCAGAATCCATTTAGCTAACAGATGT
Organism: Holothuria scabra; assembly: GCA_037179385.1. Classification (NCBI taxonomy): domain Eukaryota; kingdom Metazoa; phylum Echinodermata; class Holothuroidea; order Aspidochirotida; family Holothuriidae; genus Holothuria; species Holothuria scabra. Next base: position 2,668,851 of record CM074199.1, read on the forward strand.
ATGTCAGACTTGTATTAACAATTAGAGTGCTTAGAAGTACAGTATATAAGGCTTGAACATTTTTCTTGCTCTCACATTTCGCAGTTTGCCATGTCCACTGGACCTAATTGCAACTATCTGCACGGCTATATTAAGACATTGCCCCTTTTCAAGTCATAGTCTCCTTTGGTAAAGATAGTCGTTAGTTCCCATGCCTTAAAGGCTAGAAAAAGAAGTTGGCCCTATTCGTTCAAGTCATAAGATTGTGACTGTTGCAATTTCCCATTCTTTAAAGGCCTTTCCAGATATTTGAGCATGTTGTCAAGTTGCGCATTTAAAATGTCTTACTAAGAGTCACTAGTTATATCTCAGAGTTTCCGTCTGTTTCCGACTTACATAACACCTCTTTGACGTTGCAGGTATGTTAATTATCCGTGAAAATGGCGGACGAGGAACTAGATTATTCGGAGCAAATTGAAGGTCAACAGTTAACACAAAATGAAGAGCAAATCAATCTCTTCCAGGTACAAACAAACAAGGGTCTGAACTTTTTTAAAGCCCTTCGGTCAGTACCAAAAGCATACTCCTGATATGATGTAGCTGAACAACCGAATTTAACAAGGGCGTATTCGGTGCTAGAAGGAGAATTGTTGGTTCTCCACAAAGTGATTTTGACGAAATTGTTTCTAATATTATCAGGGAACACAAACTAGGAGAGAAAAGATTTGATGATACTCTAGACGGAGTTTTTCAGGATTTAGAAACTGATCAAAAGGCCCCAGACTTATATGATAAAAAGGCAGAGGTCATTGGTAAAATTGTCAAAAACAAAATGTCTGAAGAAAAAATTTAAGAAAAAGGTCATGGCATGTCTCATTACAGGAAAGCGCTGCAACAGGGCTTTTCGAAACAAGCAATCGAAATCATTGTATCAGCTTGGAGACTAAGTACACAATGCGAATAAGTGGGCTTGCCTTTCCCAGATGAAGCCCAGCTAGGCTTCAGTTATTGAAACGGACCCAGCTGGGCTTCATCTGGGCATCGGCTGGGAAAGGCTAGCCCAGTTGGACCCCACGTGTGAACAACTGACAGACCCGAATGGGTCCCAGCTGGGGCCCAGCAAGTAGCCCAGCTGAAGCCCCAAACGCTTTCCAGTCCTTGGTTAGGCCCTTTCCTACAGTTTTATGCTGCATTATCATCTGACATCTAGCACTTTCCAGTGCCTGTATTTTGTCCGCTTGTTGGTCTATTCCCTTTTGTAGCACTATGTTGTACATCATGGTTTCAACTCACCTCTTCTCTAAGGTGAATGGCTTTATGCAAATGGCTTTGAAACAGGAAAGGAAAAGATTAACAAGGTGTTAAGCTTTTCAACGATATTTTTATTTTAGATAGCCTAGCCTTTATTGATGATATACTTGAACATTTCCCCGAAAAGGGTGTAGATTCGCAATTGTCCTTTTCCCAAGCTGTTTGTCGTTTCTGGTGTACACAAGTATTTAAAAGAGAAATTTAACAAAACTAAGTGTTGCCTTTAAGCCTATCTTTGCGAATTTGCACATAATATGACTGCCTGGTAGAGCTTGGAACATCTTCACTTACAGACATACAAACAGAATTTCAAACAGGAATCTATCCATGAGTTCACTTAATAGAAGCTAACCCAACCCTCACTTTACGAAAACATATAGTAAAATTAATCGAAACCAACATGAAAAATGTTTTAGTTTTACTGTTGTAGTAATTCCAGTTTGAAGAAGTGTCTGCAATTAAAATTTTATCATGTTCCAAGAAGATAGGCTTTTAGAGATAAAAACTGTTAATTAAGGGAAAAGTAGCTTAGATGACAATGCACGTGCTTAAAACATGTAAAATCTATATCATGTCCAAGTTTGGAATACCTCAAAATGTTGGCTTTTAGTTCCTCCACCAATCTAGGCTATGGGGGGGGGGGGGCAAAATTATGACCAATACGGTTTTTTAACAACTTTAAACAAAAGTGACAGCTGGGACACTTTGAAAGGAGGAGTGATGGATCAAACATTTAGCTTGAAGGGTGAGGATGTCGACTGAAAAAAAGTTTTATATATAAACGCCAATCTGCTGGTCGTTGCAACCAATGTCAAATGAAGTTATCTTGAACAAAAATGCCTTTTTAATTCATCGAAGATTCCACTCAAAATATGAAAATTGTTAAACACAGCTTTTTATTTTTGTGAACAACATCCGTTGGACTTCTGCTATGATCTTGCAAGTTGACGTCAACAGAACACGTGCATGCGATATGCATGCGAATATGTAATGGTACGGCAGTACTGATTTGTCATGAAACACGTAAGAGCATTTACATTTGAAGTCACGTACACATAGACCACACTGACTGTATAGTAAAGGCACCGTAATTGACCTGGCACCGTGAATGGCGCATCCTTAAAAGTTATCAAGTACCACATTAATACCGTAAGTAATATGAGCCTAAAGGACAGGTCACACTACAGCGATATCGGATCTGATTGTGCTCCGATTTTTGTGAGTTTTAATTAATATCTCCTCCATCTTTGGTCGAAAAGAAACAAAAATTTCCATCCTTTGTAGCCTAGATATATGAATTGTATCGCAGGACTACGAAATTCTTAGTCAGACAAATTATTCCGTGACGTTACATCCGCAGACTGCTTTTATCGGATACGCGTACACCGATATAAGCTATTTGTCAATGTGATGTCACGAAATAAATAGTTTACATTTCATTTCCGTGGTCCTTAGGCTTTTATACCGATCATTTATTTACAAAATACGGCAAATTTTTGGTTCTTTCTGACAATGGATGGAGGAGATTGTAACTAAGACTCACAAAAATCGGATAGTTATCCGATCCGGTATCGCTGTAATGTGCAGTACCCGGGCTTAACACTGTTGGAACTATCACGATGATTTCATTTAAGGGACGTTTGTATCTAAATGTGATTAATTTTCAAGCTTTTCCCAACTACTTCCTACATTTATGTATCAAATAATACTCCACCAAAATAACGAAAATTACCTCATTCTCGCGTACACTGCTAGAAGTACTCTTCATCAGACGTAGTTACCCGTGTTTACTGTGATGAGTGCAAAAACTAGGTAATTATTTTTTTTTCTGTTTATAACTTGACCAAACTTAACGTCTTTCTTGGGCAGGTTAGGTTAACAAGTGAAACAAGTTTCCACGGTACTGTGTGTAAGACTCCAAAACGCCTTGCTGCTGAGCGGACTCCGTTGCTCAACACTTCTGCCCTACATTGTTGATTCGCACCAAGGTGGATACGGGTTGCTACGTAGGTACCTATGCGTAACTGTACAAAATCAATATAAATGGTTGCTTACTAGATATATGAAAAATTCGTCACTATCGGTGCCATTCAGAGCCTGACGACGGAGAAAATTTCGAATTAAATCGACCTCTCTTTACCTAAATTTTGTATTGGGGATTGAGAACTGTGGGTATTAATACATCCGTGGATTACTAACCGTTTGAAAAAGGCAAGCAGGAGAGTTTTAAGGTTTGTTTCGTTCTGTATAACCATTTCATGCTATATCCATACATATCAGTGTGCACTGCTGACTTAGGCCTACATGTCTCAGGCCTACAGTAGCATGCACGGGGAGATTGGCTAAGAGCCAAGAATGCTGTGAAATCGTCATCCAGGGTGGTACTAGGGCAGCTGCACAGTGTAGTGTTTTGCAGAGCTGTGAAAAGCATCCAACTGCTAGCTATCCAAGTGTGCAATGAACCGCTAGCTTACATTCAACTTACATTGCACAGGAAATAATTTTGAACTTTCTGTCGGTTTCTTCTCCATGTTGAAAATACAATCCCCAAAATGAAATTGCAAGCTTCAGTCCAGCTCTTCATATGATGTGGTTGAGACGAAAAAAAAAATATCTTGGCAAGTTCACAACCAGCAAAACTTGCAAATTTTCTTGATCAGTGTTATTTACACTCAGACAAACTGATAAGTAAGTACATCCCCCCCCCCCCCCCGCCACACACACGCCGGGTAAGAAATTGCCACCTATGCCTTAAGTAGTGATCAATATGTATAGGTCCAGGCACAATGCAAATTCATTTTCCTAGAAATTTTTATTTAGGCAGGGTAATTTGCCCTACCAGTTCCCATTTTCCATGCCAAGTCTGGGTCGATCATTATTCATGTGGTTATATTTATGCACCTGATCACTGTCCTATCATTTATGCACCACAGTTGAACCATCGCCAGAAAACATTGGTAAACCAAAACTGGAAAATGTCTCTGACATTGTGCCGCAAGTTCAGCTATTGGTGGTCCGATCACTGTATGCGCCGTTACTTTGCCGCCCCCGCAATTCCACCTTCAAGCCGCCAGAGGACGAACAACGGCTTACCACGGGGTTGCCTCTGTTGGTATGCCACTGCCTTACCATCGGTGGTCCGGTCACTATGCGCCATTACTTTGCCGCTGCCGCCATTCCACCGTCAAACCGCCAGAGGACCAACAACGGCTTACCACGGCGTGGCCTCTGCCGTTATGTCACTGTCTTACCATCGGTGGTCCGGCAATGGCATGCCACATACTTGCCGTTGCCGATTTGCCATCCTCTTAACACCGTCGGACCATCGTCAGAATATCACGGCTTTGCCTCTACAACGATTAGCCACCCTCCAGCCAACGTTGGACCACCGTCATTGTGCCACAGCAATGCCAACGCCGACATGTGCCGACATGCCACCATCAAACCGCCTCTGGTCCGCAGGGAACCTTGCTATCAGGGGAGTTCAAAGTGTAGTTTTCAGATAAAAAATGGTAGCATATGCGCTTAACTTTAACATCTGATGGTGTCAAATGCAAAACTAAAATAATATAAAACTCGCCGCTGGAAATCCTAGATGTCAGTGTTTTCGCTGTAAAATTTTATTTGTTTGCGCAATGCATGTGTTTCGTATGGCTTGGTCGCAGCCAAATCAAGGACAGAAAAAAAAATACAGGAGAGCGAGATTAAAATCAACTACTTAATTATTTACTCCTTACCTCCTTAGATTTTACAATAGTTACCGTTATGCCTAGATAAACTCACTTTAAAGCTTGAACGTGTGCAATAAGTATCGTACTCGTAGGACTCGTTTTCTTGTGGGCAAAATGGCGAGGCTTCGTTAGGCCAGGTAGTACTGTTGACGGTGATTTTCCAACGGCAGCGTATTCCGCACGGCGTCTCTGTCTTGGTTCTTTCGGTGTGGATCTCCTCCAAAGAGTGTTCGAAACTGGTTATATATGGGCCAACTCTTCTTCTCCAGTACATTTGAGGTCAATCGATATTGACAAACAATTCCGTGAAATCTGGTGGCTACAGTATATTTAGCACATTGTGTTACGGGAGGAACATTCCAGACCCCACACGTTGTTTCTCACAAAGTCACTGAGAGAAAGCATTGAACAAAATATTTCCCGCTTGACTCGTCGATTCCAACCGGGTGTTCCAGTATGCGAGCCGTCTTGTAGCACATGTAACATTTGGAAAAACGCATATAACTGAATTTACAAACAGAGATATACCTTAGAGATCCTTTTAATGTAAACAGGTTCGATCGACACACTAGGTATGAGGAGTTGCTATTGTTACGGCTTGCTCGCACTGAAATAACCAAAAACAGCGAAAAGTCACAGAAGGATGAGATTAAAATTCAACGGCTTAATTTTTACTTACAATTAACTTTCACTTTTCACTTTCACTTTTACTTTACAATTCCTTTCTTAATTCATACAATTACTAAATCTTAAATCAGGCCTGTTTACAATTTATTACTGCTTAGTTTACTTATGGCTAACCTTGACCGGGTCAATCATGAGGTGGACAAATGCTCTGAAGTTTACAAACCGTCACGGTGATTTATCTAGTGGTCCCCTGTAGTCCTCTGCTTTCTGCAATCAGCGAATAGAAAGATTTTTTACTTCCGCTGGAAGGACACTTGATTTCCATATCTTTCCGTATGCTTGGGTGACTTCCAACTGCATTTGGTAATTGAAACAATCCAGTGTGCCCCCATTCAAATGTCTGAATCGTCGGGTATGTGGTTAACAGATTTCTGCAAAGCAACCGTCTTCGTAATGACATATCAACCATGGTGATACGATAGCGTTGGGCTTGGTTCCATGAAGGCGAGGGGTGAATATTCGGCTACAGTAGACCAAGCGACGAATGATTATGTCTAAGATAACTTCGACAGTGAGTTTCACACAGTTTACGGTGCAAGGCAATGTAGAGTACAGTGGGGGGCTTCAGTGTGCTCAGATGATATAGCGACTGGAAATAGCACACGAAAGATAAAAGCAGCGCGTAAACAACGTATTAGACATCACGCCATAGCTGGACGTGTCTGATTCCCCTGAAGTTACATGGATCTCTACGGAACGCGCGTAGTGTCATTAATACCGAAAATACAAATGAGATATCGAGTTTCACAATGACATGTCGAACTGCCAAATGTTGAATTCCAAAATGACATGTTGAATTTTAAGATCAGATGTCGACACGGTTTTGGCACTGAGTGCGAGCGAGTGGTGTGCCAACAGTGTCATATGTCGAAAATTTCAAAATGAGATGTCCTATTAATGAATATCCGTGAATGCCGGTCTGTACAATGATTGTCCAAACTGACAATGAATGCCTGTCTCTGAGAATGAATGCCCGTTAGTATGTTGTTGGTTTTCCTTCGTTCCCACGCTAGCATTCAACAATTGTCCCTCGTGATCTTTTGTATTTCTTCATCAATCGAGAAGAGTTCAGCATATTCTTGAGTTCTTTTCACAGACATACAGTCAGTCAGACAGACAGACAGAAAGACAGACGGATTGACAGGTAAGTGTTAAAAACTTTCTAAAAGTCTTCATTCCATCCAAACCTCTGCAGCATTGACTATGTTAAAATTTTACCTCTGTTTTGAGCTATAAAGAAGTGATGTTGTCACTTCCGCTTAGTTCCCAAGGCGATGGTTCTACACAAACTTCGACCTCATTAGCCTAACGTGCTTTACGCAATACCTTCGAAAATTGTGATTTTCAATGGTATATATGAAATTACATGTCACAAAGTAAAGCTGAATATTTGTCACAATGGTACTCTAACAACTTGTGGAACAATACCATTTTACTTATTTCTCTAAAAATCCCTGCAACTGGCGAAAAAAAATAAATAAATAAACTCAGTTTTACATAGGCTCCTCGTACAAAGCGATGGGGAATTTCGGAGACCTAGCCACTGCATTTTTACGTGCAAACATATTGTAGGATACGCATCGTTTAAAGCGACACACGAAATGTACGTACCTGTCATTGGCTACATTAAAGCAACTTGGACCAAGTAATAATTACCAGTATGTTCCTGGACATATGGCACCCCACATCATTGATTTCATTTTTGAAATGAGATTAACATCAGTCGGTAAAAAATTGTTAATCGGTCCATAGTGTATTTCACTGAAAGACGCAATTCTGTGTAAACCTCCCTGTACCAGATCTACGAAACCAAAAGCGTTACAATTCGAGAGTAAATGGGATTTAATCCAACCTGAAAATGGTAAAAATACTTCGAATACACATAAAACCATATATTCAATAAACTGAAGAAGTTGAGCCCTATGAAAAAGCAATAGGGGATTTTGTTCGTAAGAAACCAGTGGCTAAAATGACGTCACAATTCGGCTTTCTATATTACGACATGTAAAGAGGGGATTGTGAGGCAAACTGTTTGTTGTCTTTTTCCTTTCATGAGGGAAAATTCAGTGGCCCCAGCTTTGATTTGTATAGTAAACTGTTTAATTTTATGAATAAGCATGAATGACTATCTTTCAAATCATGTGACAACATTTTTCACACGTAATTGTATAAAATGTACGAAAGGTAGCCCGTTAAAGACAAGTGTGACCTAACATGGCAACATACCTTTAAAAATGTGCTTCTAACATAGTAGATGGGATTTATAACCGAAAAAAGTCAACCATGATCTCCTAATACAATATTATAGCCCACCCCTTGTAATTGATTATAACTTCACGTGTTACTGCTAAATAACCTTCCCAAGTTTTTTTTTTCTGTCTTAATGTAGGGAAAATAAGCCTGTCAATATGTTCTGATATAAGAAGAAATATCTTGAGAATTAATGCCACAAATTAGTCAATGCCATGAAGAGTCACAAGTTTGATCAGAATTTTCTCACTCTTCAAGGTAAGAAATTGAGCCGTAAAGCCTCATCTGCCCGGTCCGTCAACCCGTCTGTCTGTCTGTCTATCTGTCTGTCTGTCTGACTCACTGTACGTTTGTCTATGAAAAGAATTCAAAAATATGCTGAACTCATCTCGATTGAAGAAAAACTTCAAACGATCATCGGGGACAATTTGTTGAATTGTTGCGAGGGAATGAATGGCAACCAATAACATATGGGCATTCATTCTCAGAGACAGGCATTCACTGTCAGAGTTCGGGCAATAATTATACAAATTGGAATTCACGTGCATTCATTAATGGTACCGTCTCGACATCTCATTCTGAAATTTTCGACATGTGACACTGTTGGCACTCTACTCGCTCGCTTACAGTGTCAAAACCGTGTCGACATCTCATTTTTGATTTCGACATTTCATCTTAAAATTCAACATATCAATTTGGAATTCAACATTTCATTTGGCAGTTCGACATTTCATTGTGAAATTCGACATCCCATTTTTGATTTCGAAATTTCATTTTGAAATTCAACATGTCATTTTGGAATTCAACATTTCATTTGGCAGTTCGACATGTGATTGTGAAACTCGACATCTCATTTGTATCTTCGGTATTTATGACACTAGGCGCGCTCCGAAGAGCTCTCTCCGATTATTGTGGGAATGTCCTATTTCATTAGCCAGCCTCTATTCCGGAAACCTCTGATTTAAACCCATTTTCTACTCTGTTAAACATGTTGGGAAAAAGTAGACATTTTTACTTAAATTTTCTGTTTTTCGTGTAACAGAAATATTCTGCTTTTTAACAAAATTTTGGATGTTTTTTAACTAAAAATCTGGCATTTTACATGATAGTTCGGTTATTCCAACAAACAGACATTTTCAGTTTTTAAAACCAACTCCACTGTTAATTTTTGTACGTTAAGGGGTTATGTTCGTCAAATTACATACCATTTTTGTTCTTGGTAATTTACATGTAATTTTTGTTTTTCGCTAGCGATTTTTCTATAGAAGTGAGATGTTATTTTACAACTTGAACATTGTCATAAATTGGGTGTGTCTAATTTTTGGTTCCTTGCGGTAGCAAAGGAACCTATGTAGTCAGGTTGGCGTGTGTGTGTGTGTGTATGTGTGTATGTGTGTGTGTAGGTGTGTGTGTGTGTGTGTGTGTGACACTTGCTTCGGTACGCTCTAACTCAACAAGGGAAGGTTGGATGGAATTTGGATTTGGTACATAGATTCGTCATAGGAAGACGGTGTGCCCTATTGTTTTTGGTGGAGGTCAAAGGTCATTTGGGGTCACCAGAGGTCAAAAACTAAAAACCTTCTCAACACGATATTTCTAGTTAGGAAAATTGGATAGATGTCATACTTGGTGTGTGGATGTGTTATGGTGTAAGGATGAAATTGGATATGTTCGGTGAAGGTCAAGGGATCATCTGAGGTCACCAGGGGTCAAACACTGAAAAAGGTTTTAACACAGTATTTTAAGGTAGAAAGGACAGATTTCAAATCAATCTGTGTTTGGTTAAGGTCAACGGTCATCAAGGTCACTGGAGGTCAACCCCTGGAAATGTTATTTAGAAAATCTTGTAAGCTAGATAAAGATAGTTTCAATAGATTTTTTATCTCACCTGGTTTTGCATGCTTACGCACCCAAACACCTTAGAAATGTGTCCTTTATGTTCGTTCAGTAATGATTCCTTCGGGTTGTACACATATTTTGGATCATTCAAAGTTTTAAGAAGGCAATAACTGAAATCTGTAGATTTAACTGAGCACAGGTCACTCTGCATTAAACTGGTCTCTCTGCCAGTGGAAGCAATGCATGGATTATACAGTATGTCTCTTTAATACTGCTGTGCTCTGTGGGGTAACCTAATCCTCATTCTATTATCACACTTCATTGATCACTTCCTTTCTGCTTAACTGCTGAATAAACCCTGTTTTCTGTGTAGAGGTAGCAAACAGGACAAATGGTAGATTGTTTTAAAGTAATAGCAAGTTTTATTTGAGAGCAGGTAAAAATAACTTGTGAGAAAACTACAATGGGTGTTTTTCTCTCTCTCTGACCACATTGTGTACTGTTTATTGGTGATAATGTCAAGTTTGATTACAAGCATAAATACATATGGAAATGAGGTAGTGTTTTTGAAGGATCACCAAGCATTACAAAAGCTGAATGTCAGTAAGCCACATAAATTTAATCTTTGATTTCATGTAATATTAGTACTAAATTACCCCTGGTGAAGATGTTACAAACATTGAGTATGAACTTTTGCTAATAGCTCTATTTCACAGACTGGCTGTACAGTTCTTATAATATCCAGCAAGGAACCACAGTGCCGATTGGGCTCTTGTTTGTTTATAAATTAATGCTTTTAAAACGCTTATGACTTCCTTTCATAATGTCTTGTGTATATTTGTATTCACTATGAATTGATTATTTACTCATTAAACGTGTCTCAGAATATTTAAAAATTAAAATAGTGGTATTCTTTGAAGTGTTTTTTTTTTTGAAAATAATAATTTCACAACACCTAATTTGTAGGTTTAATATTTTTAACTTCCAGATTGACGGATTGAAAGCTTTTGGAAGCTTTCATTTGCTTTGCCTGCTTCATATGACTGCAGCACCTATGTTTGGTGACTATTAACATTATATCCAAAATTTGACATTATCCTCAAAAATACCGTTCCTGAAAACAAAAACTTTTTCTGCTAGACATTTTACAGAAATTCTTGTAAAATAATGAAACGGAAAAAGTTGTAAAAGAAGAAAAAATCCTAGTAAATGCTGTTTACAATTCGTTTGTAAAAATATCAGGAAACGATTGGAATTTTTTCCAATAACTTTCATTTTTTTTAAGTGTTAAAGGTTGAGGTTAACGACACATAATTCCAGTGGGTAAGGGTGGTTTTACACTTGATCCGGATCTGATCGCCCGATGTTATCAGCTTATCGAATTACGTGTATGGTTTCATCCTGGTGCATTTACACTTGTCTCGTACTCTGATCCTCCCCTGTGCTTCAACGGAAGTGGCCCCAAATGAATTACGAAACTAGACGGTTTGTACTTGCAGGCAAGTACTGATCGAAGCTACTGAAAATGGTATGAAACGAAACGAAAAAGCCCAATATTTCGCCCCTTGATTCCAAGCTTCGATCGAACAAATATTTTAAGAGCTTTACAAAAATGAGCAAACGGCCTACCATGCCCACCATCTCAGAGAAAAATGTTCTGCCGCCAACACAACTTTAACCTTTGTGTCAGGAACGTATACCTTTCACGTAGGCAACAGACGGCTGTAAAATGTTTATACCTCAGATTCGGGCATCTGCACAGATTAAGCTGAGACTTGCCAACGGACTTTTAGCGTTTGACAAGCGTGTTAAACAAGCTGGGATTTTCGATGGTGTGGTCGTGGAGTAAGTACTAGCGTTAGTCTGCGTAGCGGCGTTCAAGTCTGGGACTATTTTATGAGTGATCAAATCAAGTATATAAAGAAAGTCGAGTCAAGTTTTCGGTGGAATCTTGTTACAACTGCAGTCTAAGAACGGTTGTGCGTGCACATTTGTCTCCTGCTTTACTGTTGAATAATATATTACATCATGTTGGCAAAATTTCCTCTCGTTAGGTAACCTTTGCCAAACAATGGGTAATTGCATGACCAACTTGGATGCTGGTTTTTACCCAACTAGCAGCAGTGGGCATGTGTGCTAACCTAGATAAAACATTACCTGCTTTTTAAAGTGTTGGTGAAGGTGTTTCACAAAGAGATATTCTGCAACGTGAAAAAATATATCTATGTTTGCATTATGTTATGTTAATGATTGAATGCGCCAACATATGTGACATAACTGGTGCACTAATTGAACTTAATTCAACTGATTTTCTTTGTTTAACATACACTATTTTTAATGGTCAAAGAATGTGATTACTGTCTTATTGTTGGATAATGTGATGAAGCTCCGCGACTCCAGCATGTTGGATAATGGGCCAATCGTATAACGAAGGCTTAGGTAGGGGATCTAGCTGATAGGCGTTGAAGTTGTTTAGCTCCGCACAAGAAAAAAAGTTCACAGATCTCATAAAGTTGATTACTTCTTCTTTATTATTATTGATTCCATTTCTTCTTCCTTCAAAAATTATCTCAAATCAGAAGCCGGCAAAAAAGGTGACAATTACTATTTACAGGTGAGTAAGTGCATCGTCTTAGAGGTCTGCAGCACAACTGACTAGCTGCGGGCTGCGGGGTTTCCTAGTGCGTTCGAGCCACGAGGGCCATGCGAGATGACAGAACCAAAAGCTGTAACCCGATTGGATAAAAGTTGTGACGCACACCTAAAATGAATATTCATAAATATGATGAAATCATATCAACCAATGAGGAGGCTGCAAGTGAGTGAAATTGGCCACACCTTGAAAATATGGGTTACAGCGTGCACGTGGAACTACGGCAATGTGATATGTCACGTCCACCGGTAACACGTGACGGGAAACAGGAAGGGCCCTGGGAATCTAGAACAAAAGGAAGTGCGAGTTGCTCGTAAACAACAAGATGGCGTCTGCTAAAGGTCATGAAGAGTGTATCATACTACATAACATTATTATTACCTATAATATTAATGCAAGGATTGTTTTTGGCCCAATCTAATAATTTAAATTAAATATACAACAACCAGGGAGTTATTAGACATCCCCTGCAACAACATCCGTATAAACCGAATCAATAAATGAATAACCATAAAAATGGGTTCAGTGATTGAAAAATAATTACTGATCTCTTAATTACATTCTTTAGGTGCACTCCAACCTTAAACTGAAAAATGGAAGGAATTTATCACGATAAGGAATATTATCAAAAATCCCTAGACATCTACATGAAGATTTCTAATCGTTTCGAAAAATGGATTGATTGGATGGACTCTTTCTTCGCAAATCAAGTCTTGAGCCTCTTGGAAGAGAGTATTTCACGTTCTGATGGAGTTTTACGAATGATCGGGATCGGCTCCGGCTCAGGTGAGAGCTCACACGTTTTAAAACATCAACTGACAATAAAGAACGATAAGGTTTTTTCAACAAATCAAGTAAGGCGATATGAAAGAGGTTGACAAAGTAAACAAATCATGTTTTCTTCATAGATCCCTATGATTCTATATTAACAATATGTAACTAAATAGGACTTTCGCAAGGTGAAAGGTAACTTTTGGTGTGATTCATTTGGTCCCGACGGCTTTTTTTTCTATTTTTCGTCCAGTGTTTCTTAGCAAAGCAGAACAATTTGAACTGTTCTTGAATTAGTCCTTTTGTTAAAGAGAAGGTTCTACAAATACGCCCAGAAACTTGCAACTTAAAGGAAAACGATGAAATCATTAATCCTCTGTCACTGTTATGAATAAATGAAAATTACATTGGATAATTTAAAACTCTTTTGTTTCAGGAGATTTAGATCATGATTTGGTTTCTCGATTAGCAACCAGGTACTCCAAAATTTCAAACACAGTTTTGGAACCAACAGATAGCATCAACCAGTATAAAACTACCGTGGAAAAAAGGCCATTATCTGGTGTCGAATGGGTTTGGCGGCAACAGACATTTGACGCATTCTATCAACTCATTTGTGAAACTGCCGAAATACCAAAGTTTCATTTTATTAGTGCCTTTGCTGTTTTGTATTATATGCAAGATTGGAAAGAAGAAGTATTGAATATGTACAACCTTTTGGAAAGTGGTGGAGTCCTGATGATAGCTTTGTTATCAGGTGAGTTGAAGCATAGAACTACCACGAATAGCTCCGTGTTTGAAATATGCGAATAACGTCGATCTTAATGTTTTTTATACTTTCAAATGATATAAGGTCCTATTAAAAATCGTGGACAGTGTAAAAATGTTTTACACACGTTAGTGGTGACATGAAATTCAACAAAGACGAAACTATTTATTCACCTTTTTTGTTAAAGTGTACCATTCATTAATTAAATTCCATTTATATTCATTCTTCAGAGACAAGTGGGTTTTGGCAAGCATGGGAGCGATTCCCGATGCTAGCTAATAGTGTGACAATTCAAATCAACTCCAGCCACGTCAAAGCGTTCCTGAAAAGCAAACAAATTGACTTCGTGGTGGTAAAGCAGTCCAGTTTTGTTGATATCACACGTTGCTCAAATGATGAAGACGAAGAAGGCTCCATTCTCGTTGATTTTATTTCTCACGTTAAAAATTTTAAAGCAACGGCACCACCTAAACTAAGATCTGACTTTATGAATTACATATTCAGTGAAAAATGTTCTCACAGAGATATGGGCCGAATTTTCCTTGACACCAGCTTGGAGGCTATTATTATAAGAAAGTGTTAAATAGCAGTCCAGGGTAGAGATGTAGGGTGCTTCCACTGACTTCACAAGCCTCGTCACTTTTGAAGGGCAAAGTCTAGTACAGCTAGATGATAAGCAGCTAATAATCCACGTGTCACTTTTGCACTAAAACGCTGTTGGTTTTGGTCCAGCAGTAGGCATGACGTCGCGCGAGAGCGCCCTACACATGAAACCAGATAGCAAGTGACGGTCTGTTTTTAATCGGCCATCACTGGGGTCTATCACCTTTTAGCCTTTCATATTCCTTGCTTACCTGATTCGGAGGGTTGCACACTAAATTGTGTACTGATTCTTTCAATGAAACAGAATATGCATATGAGGGCTTGCAATTCTTGTAGACAATAAATGAAGATGATTTAAGGCTGATTAACACCATTAAAGGCCTACAGGCACTAAATTCAAGCGCTGATCGAATTCTTCTATAATGTGACCTTATAACATCATTATTTGAAGTCAGGGGAATTATCAAACCCTTGTTCTCTCAATGGGTTTGCTATTTAGTTAATCAGTTAATGACAAATTTGTACACAATGTCGGTTCAATATTTCTTTCCTTTCTGCTATGTAAAGTCACTATTTAAGCGTATATCTTTATACTATCCATTTTTAAAGTTAGGTTATTTGTACAAGGCTTCCGTCACAACGCCCTGGACCGTACGGGAGATAACCGCTTTCGGGGGAAATCAATTTTCACCGATCAGGGAAATATTTTGGCTTGGTGGCGCTATTTCAAATTCAACGGAGATAACATTCAAAACAACCTTGCCTTTTCTTATTTTAGGAAAGAGAAATTTGAGCATAATTAATATCTCTGTTGGTAAGGCAACCAAAAAGGCTGGGGCTTTGCGCACTGTTTAACAAGAAATTTCCTTAATGGCTAACGAAAGCCAAATCCATAACCTATTCCCTAACCTAATCCCTAACCCTAACAAAGAATACAATCGATGCAATACAATATCAACAACCAATCAAGAAACACCTTGTTAAACAGTGCGCATCTACCTGAAAAACTCTTTGGTTGTTCACCACGCCGATTTTGAGTTATCGAGCAAATTTGCTACGTTCTCTACACAACCGTTAGTTTAGTAAAGTATTTTACGAATGAAAGTGTACAAGTAAAATTGTGCCAGCATTTGTGTTTGTTAATGTGTTTTTGAAGGTCCCTGGTAGTCTCACCCTTTCTGTCTTAACAATGATCTCACATTCCAATACATACATAATTATTAAACAAATCGACGACTGTGAAAAGGTAAGTGGAAGAAATATTCATGCCTTTGAAGCAGTCAAACTTTCCCCCGAAAACGGTTATCTCCCAAACTGGTTGAGTAAATACAAAATTACATTCGTTGAAATTCAGAAGGTATGCCCTGGATGTTTTCAAGTGACAGTAGATATTGTACACATTTTAACGTGCTAAACGTCATTATTTAGTTTTTTTGTTGTTGTTTTGTTTTTTAAGTCTCTTTGTGTGAATGCCAGACACCGAGGAAGAATGCTTCGATTGGTGGAATATGTTTTGGAGCTTTTTTCGTTTATCGTTTCTTTTTCGTACTTTTGGTAATTTGTTGTTTAAAATCCAAAAAAAACTGTATCAGATTTTCCTAGTTATTTTGATTGCCTTGAGCTTAGCATCTGACTCACGTACACGTTTTAATAGGGTGAAAAGTCTGAAAGTGTGAATTCTCTCCATTACTGTGTTTATTTAGTCGCAGAATAGTAAATTCCTTCCAAATGGGGTGAAATTGAAATGCACTCCAAGAGCGAAGTATCGCTCTATCGCTCTTGAAGAAGTGCCTACATTGACCCCTCTTTTTACAAGTCCGAGCATTGCAGGCGCTCGTGGTAGAGTGAATTTTTACTCTTCTTTCCGTGAATCAATAATCTTATGGTGTGATTCAAACTTTTTTACTCTGTTAGCGAGTGACTAAGTTCGCTTTTTTGAATTTAAAGTGTAAGGTGGAATTTTATTGTCTAAGAGCGGGAGTCAAATAAAAGTAAAGTAGAAACTCAGCAGCGAATCCCCCTTGAGAGTCCGGAGGTCAAAAGCAGAGTTGTTATAGCTTTAAAGGGGAACCACTCGGGATATCAACGAACATCACAAAGTCAAATAAAACCAGGATTAGCCTGAAACAAGGCGTTATTTGAATTGAAAATCATGCAGCATGTCCAACGTTACGTTCATAATTTTTACAAAGTATCCGACATGAAACAGGCTGGAGGCGTAAGAAAATAAAAAGAATCATCGTTGGCCTATGTTACATTTGTTTTAACACTGGATGGAAGACAAAATTAGTATTGTTATCGAACAGGTTACATTTATAAGGGTCATTACCATTTTAACATTATTTGTACAGAATACTCTTAGGACCTTACCGCATTTTATAATTATTGGAATTATTCTAATGGATCTGTTGCTGAAGGTTAGGTTAGATGGAGTTTTACGACATACCGTAGCTTCCTACCAACTGCTTCAAGTTCGAGTCGACCACGGTCCTTTTTTCTTGTTGGTGCTTACTGGCTCCTTTTCCCTACTCCATTGCTTATGCTTAGCACCAAAGCCAATGGCAGTAGGATCTGCAGCTCAAACCAAAAATTACAAACAGTCCAAGCATGACGGATGACGGAATTCATCGTCAGTACTGTGATCTGTATGAAAGGCAAAAGCAGTCACACAAAACTTGATTTTAAACAACAGAAAGACTACAAAAATTTCTTCCCATTAGACCTCTAAGTATTTTTCATGATATTTCAGGATAAAAATATTGCATATTTATTTTCAGTTTAGCCAATGAGCATATGGGTTACACTTCAAAATTTCTTAATTTGGACTGACTCTCAAGACGCAATCATGGAACAATTCAGACTACTACTCCTAACTGATATAACCGCGTTTCTCCTTGAAAATATCCATTTTCAAATTCACCATTGTACGCTTTTATAATCCACAAATGAGTATCACTTCTTTCAGCATCTACCATTTAATCTAAATACCCTCTTAACTAAGAATAATAATTTTCAAGATTAAAATATATATGGTTTTGATTTTGTTTTACGTTACATTTTATTTTGCTAGCAGGATAAAATAAACTTTTAAAAAGTCGACTCAAGATTATTTCTTCATTGACATTCAAAGAAGTTGCCATGTGACTTTTAAATAGAAACATTATTTGAGATAAGGTTTTAAATGAGTTTACAACGTCAAACGGCAAATCATGATTTTGGTGGAGAAAATGTCTTGGATGTAACGTAATTATAATCAACCTTGATCTACTAGAATGGAGGTGAAATGCCGCGTTTATGTAAAAAGAGAGGAGTAGCATGACAAGCTTGAACACACGCATTTCATAACCGCGTTCATGTAAAAATCAGTTCGAAGGCCTATACATCACTCATTTCATTTGTTAGGAGAATACACCAAACAACTTTTTTCTACCCTTGTAGCTGTTTATGGGGGAGATACGCAATACAGGAACTCACGCAAAAAAGACTCAAAGGCATCGACTGGAATGGAGCGGTGGTATATTTTACTATTTGTACTGTATATCAGTCGCACGCAACGAGCCGAAGCTCAATCCACCTCCGGATTCCGTGAAAACTATACAAAAATAGAAAATACAAAATACTCACAAGTACAAAAATACAAAATACACAGAAATACAGATATCACAATAAAATACAACTAAAAACGAATGTATAACGCAGTTAAATATACTATACGCACAATATGTATATCGCAGTTCATTATATACATACAAATACATTGCGATTCAATATCGCAAATTAATCATATACAAGGTATACAGGTATACATTACCATTTCGCACGCACGCAAAGTCGCAAAGTACATTCCCAAGTACTTTTCTATATGCACAAAGGGAAATAACCTACAACATTTCACCCCCAAACCATCTCACATACCGCAACTAAAAACACTGCTAAACCCTTAAACAAGAGAAATAATTACCCAAAACGTACCTCTTTGGGCTTCTTAAAATAACAGTTCCTAAGATCAAGGCAAACGAGTAGGCGTTGTCTCCATACTATGTAAAAGAGATGCTATAATAAGACATCTGTGAAGGTAAATACCGTTCAGCTGGCATCAGGCAGAAAAGGGTGTGGGAAAGGCGCGAAAAATTCCTTTTATAGTGATCCGCAATTGACCCGGACAAACCCATTCCCTAAAGGGTACAAACTGCATGGAACGTCCAATTACATGAGGAGGTAAAATAGAGCGTTATACAAATTTATAAAGAGGGCTCACTTCTTTACATGGCCCCTCAAAATGAGAAAGTCATTTTCCACCTTTATACAACTTCAAAGAAAATATAAATCATCTGTAACTACAGTACCAAATAGAATATAGTATGCATGGCAAATCAATACAAACATCAAAATTCATCACCATTTAACATAAAGTTCCAAACGCCACCAAAATTTAACATAAGGTTCAAAAGATACACATAGTTACAATACTGTGTAATATTTACTTTGCACCACTTTATTGATTGCACCTGTTTAGTAATAAGTTGTGGCCCCTCATGACGAGTTTGCATTTTCTACCAAAGCAATGACCTTATGAATAGGTCGTTCAAGAATTGTAACAATGCCCTTACGCTTGCCTTTATCATCAATATTCGACCCTAATCGTACCTTAACCTTACGCACTAAGTTGTCGCTACTTGGAATGGCTTCAACTACTCTGGCCATTCGCCACTCATTTCTTGGCATATCCTCATCCTTTAACAATACAATGTCCCCTACTTGCACATTTCGAGAGGGTAAGTGCCATTTTTGTAGCCTTTGTAAATTTTGCAGGTATTCTTTTCTCCATCTAGACCAGAATACATTTGTTAAACACTGAACTCTACGCCATCTTTTCCGGGAGTACGTGTCAGCAGACTGAAAACAACCAGGAGGGGGGAGAAGTATCTTTGATTTTAAAGTTATCAAGTGGTTGGGAGTTAATGGCTTCAATGACAAAGGGTCATATAAATTATCAGTTGTCAATGGACGGCTATTAACGATCGAAGTAACTTCACACATAAAAGTTCGTAGAGATTCATCGTCTAGCTGGGTGCCTAGCTTATACAACATCGAATTTAATATATTCCGCACTGTTCTAATACTACGTTCCCAGACGGCTCCCATACGACTAGCGTGAGGGGGGTTGAATTTAAACTCAATTAGGTCACAACCTTGTTCCACTAGGAACCGATGAACCTTAATTTGATCTACTTCAGTCAAAGCCTTCTCAAATTCATTCTTTGCTCCGACAAAGTTTGACCCCTTATCACACCGTATTTGTCTAACTGGGCCACGGAGAGCTAAAAATCGTCTTAAAGCATTAATAAATGAATCTGTACTTAACATATTAGCAATCTCAATATAAACGGCTCTAGAGGCCATGCATGTAAACAATACTCCATACCTTTTCAGTGTCTTTCGACCTTCTTTAATATACCAAGGCCCAAAACAATCTAAACCACAATAAGTAAATGGGGCTGTAGCTTCAATTCGGTCATTCGGCAAATCAGACATTTTTTGTTGGTTACATGTTCCACGATACTTTTTCCATTTAACGCAATTCTGAAAAACACCTTTAACCAAAGAAGTGCAACCAATGATCCAGAAACCATTTGCCCTTATCTCGTTTGACGTCATCCCCCGCCCTTGGTGGGAGACCGACTCATGGAAGTAACGAACAATAAGTTTGGTGACGTTACCCTTCTTTGGGAGAACAACCGGATGTTTTACATTGAAGTTCAGACTTGACTCTTGCAGTCGCCCACCTACCCTGATAACATATCCCTAGTTCTAGAAAGAAGATCAATAGCTTCAGCAGGTGTATAGACCGATTTTAGACCATCATCTACATAGAAATTGCGATGTACAAATCTGGCCACGTCAGGACCAAACTGTGACTCGTAATCAGAGGCAATTTGCTTAAGCGCAAAATTTGCACAACCTGGTGAGGAAGCTGCACCAAAAATGTGAACAGTCATACGGTATTCTGTGGGCTCTGTATCGAAATCACCCTTATCCCACCACAGGAAGCGCAATAAATCTCTATGTTCTGGGTTTACCCGAAACTGATAGAACATAGATTCTATGTCGCAAACTACAGCAACACTCTCCTGTCTAAACCGACAGAGTACCCCAATTAAATTATTCGTCAAGTTGGGACCTGTAAGCAAGTGATCATTAAGAGAGGTTCCATTAAACTTAGCGCTACAGTCGAACACAACTCTAATTTTCCCAGGTTTGTGAGGGTGGTAGACTCCATGATGTGGGATATAATTCACACCACTAGACTTATGTAATTCAGAAATGGGAATTTTCTCTGCAAAACCTTTGCTGAAAACACCTTCCATAAAGGCACAGTAATCATTGGCATAAACAACATCATTTGTTAACCTGCGTTTAAGGCGATTCAGACGGTAAAGAGCTAAAGACTTATTGTTAGGCAAAATTTCAGATGTCTTAAGGGGCAATGGCATTTGATAATGACCATCATCCATTTGGCGAACACCATCCTTAAAGAGTGAGAGAAACCTTTTGTCATCCTGTGAATATGACACACCTAAATTCCTTTCATTAAATTCAAGTTCAAGTAACCTGACTACCTCAGATGGGCTTACGTTTTCTTTGACGTTAGACTCAAAACAAACATGTACTCTGTTAGTAGCATTACCTGTATCAATCTTGCATAAAGGTGGTACTGTAACTGTAAAATGGCGGAACCCGATTGCATCATTCTCACTGACGCTGACCTGCCGTGGGTCGACTACACCCACAATACCCCATCCTAGCTCAGTTTTTTGTGCATATGGTCCATCATCAACAGGGGGTATAACTTGCTTAGGAGCAAGTGCCTTAGGGCAATTGTACCCAATTAATAGGCCCGTTTCACATTCCAAGTCAGGCGCAAGTTCTCTAGCAATAACCTGCAAATGCGGCCATTGTTTTGCTACATTGCGTGTAGTAATATGGGATCTATTAGCTGGTATTTCACACCTAGTAAATGCTGCAGGCAATGATATTCTCTGAGAACTGCTGTACCCTCTCACAGTCAACCCATCAACTCTACTGCTATCTATTAGCTGGTTCTTAGCTGAAAGAGTTGACAGTCTCAAAGAAGTCTTTACCCCTTCAACACCCAACAATGCACAAGTGCGATCAGTCACAAACGTTGTATCTGACTGGGTATCTAAGAGCGCATAAACCAGAATTTCCTTTTCTGGGCAACTTACGTGAGAAACATATACTGGGATACCCAATGAACTCATACCTATGCTTGACCCACTGATAGTTCTCAACCCTGTATGAGATTCTGGTGCTTGAATAGCTATTGACTTCATTTGAGATTTGCCATTTGCATTCTGGGTACCAAGAGGCTGAGATGCTTTGTCTCCATGAAGGGACGTTGGGTGAGGCTTTGAACACCTTTTACAAATAATACGTCTACGACAATATTTCGAAGAATGCCCAAAACGGAGACACCCATAACACAAATTCTTAACCTTTGCATAACTCTTACGATCTTCCAAGGATTTCTTCAAAAACTCGTCACAATTATCAAGAATATGTTGTCCTTGACAGAGAATACATTTAATATTACCTTTACGTTTTGAGCTGGCAACCTGATTTACTTCAGGAGCAAAGTTACTAGCACCTTTAATAACCTTTGCTTGACTACTCTTTGATTGACCACTCTTTGAATCAGCAGGTTTTGTATCTCTTAATGACTGCAGAGAGGTAACAGGGTTACAGGCAATCTTGGCTTCTTTGGCTATAAACTTACGAAACTCCTTGAAAGGAGGGAAACTACGTTTTTCACCCCAGTCAAATAAGAATCTGCCCCAACGTTTGACCAACCAGCTAGGCAATTTCTGCATAATTTTACGATTTTCCCAATTGTCACCCAGGCAACTAAGACCCCCGGGTACCAAAGTCATAGCTGCTTCACACTGCCCAAGAAAATCAGAAAATTTGCGAAGAGCCTTTCCATCATTTGGCTGAATTTTGGGCCATGCTTCTAATTTGTTTCTAAATGCATCTGTAATAACAATAGGGTTGCCATACCTCTCCTGTAATAGCTTCCTTGCCTCTGCATAGGTGTCAGCTGAAGGCATGAGGAAATATCCTTCTACAGCTTCCCTAGGTGGCCCAACCAAATATTTCATTAAATAGTACATCTTTTCTGAAGTGGGAACACCTTTATTTTCTAACAAAGAATCCAAGGCACACTTCCAACCCGGATACTTTAAAGGATCCCCGTTAAAAATTTCTGGTTCGGGAAGTGGAAGTCTGTTAAGTGTTACTTGCTCAGTTATTACCTTGGCCAAATTCTGAATAGGGGCTTCAGCAAAAACATCAGTAGCCGCCTTTAATGTTTTTGGCCGAACAGAAACCTCTGCGTCACTATCTTTTTCACTTGTCAATTTAGCTTGTGATTTCACAACATTCTCAGGTGCAGAAGCACCAGAAACTAACTTATGCAGATCAATGTCTGAGTCTGGTTTTGGAGAATTTTTTGAGGCTGTGGGAAGGTTTAAATTTGAAGTGCCAAGAGCATGAGCTTGTACATATTCTTCTGTATACTTTTTGCTCTCATCAGAGAACCTGTCACCTATACTAGGCCTATGTGCATAACCTTCAGCCTCTTTCAAACTTTCAGCCTCAGCTTCAACCAGTTTAAGCTTCATTCTTTCTAACTCAGTTTTATATTTTGCCTTTGCCTCAATATACTTAAGCTTTGCCCGAAGGGATGCAGCCTCAGCCTCCGCTTTAGACCTACAGCTCGAACCACTCGACCTTGAAGAATGTGAATTGCCCTTAGATCTTGTTTCAGACCCTTCCACATCTCTAATAAAGTCGGTAACCCTTTTAATTAAGGCTAAATGGTCACTCTCAATTTTCTCTAGGTCTTCATATTTTGAACCCATTGAGCCTACCTGGGATAGCAATTCATCCAATTCAAGATAAACATTCGATATGTCGGACATCACATTCATGGCCAAATCACGTTCCCTTTTAATTGAAAAAGCTCAGTACCTTGTTCGGAAAGTAAACATTCAACCTTTCCAGCATATTTTCTCCATTGAGAAATAAGGGATCTAAATTTTTGTTGTTTTAGATCAATTTGGTACTGTAAACCCTTTTCAGTATACGTTCTCTGACGAGACACCCTTTCAGTTTCAGGCTCTTTAGTTTCACCTGGGGGTCCCATTCTCAACTCTTTCACCAGTCTCACTCATTACATTCAAATTTACTTTAGCCCAAATTAGGGGATTAAACAATACATTAAGCAAAGGCATACATGTAGCCTAACCAATGGAGGTAGGCTATACGTTGACATGAGAATATAACACTTCTTAGGCCATAGGCCTAACGTTAGGCTGAACAAATCAGTATTACTGTACTAATACATACTGTTGATACCTTGGACCCGCAATATATATAATACGAGGGTTTAATAACACATATTTATGAACAACTGAGGCACATTGCAGTATGCCCTTACGATAACTGTTTCAAGCATATCTCAGTCCTTTTCTTCGTTCTAGTACCTCACGAAAAACCATCTACATCTTCACTGGTATGAATAACGACAGTGGGCTCTTCTAACACTCTACATCATGTATCACAGGGTAAACTACTGTAGGGAGAAACCAGCGTCTTTCACACGCGTACGATAAACATGCTTTTAAGAGTACATACCAAGCTAGACCAGTAGGACTTCAGGATTTCGGCTACGAAGTACATTCAGGAGACGCACATACATACAATACGGCCAGGTAGCAGAAAACCGAACTTGAAAAGATAGAGGGGGCTTCGCCAGAACTCGTCTGACATTATCTCCAATAACCAAAGGTAGCTAGAACCATCGTCGCAATCGAAAGGAAAGAGTTTTCACTGTAGCTGTTTATGGGGGAGATACGCAATACAGGAACTCACGCAAAAAAGACTCAAAGGCATCGACTGGAATGGAGCGGTGGTATATTTTACTATTTGTACTGTATATCAGTCGCACGCAACGAGCCGAAGCTCAATCCACCTCCGGATTCCGTGAAAACTATACAAAAATAGAAAATACAAAATACTCACAAGTACAAAAATACAAAATACACAGAAATACAGATATCACAATGAAATACAACTAAAAACGAATGTATAACGCAGTTAAATATACTATACGCACAATATGTATATCGCAGTTCATTATATACATACAAATACATTGCGATTCAATATCGCAAATTAATCATATACAAGGTATACAGGTATACATTACCATTTCGCACGCACGCAAAGTCGCAAAGTACATTCCCAAGTACTTTTCTATATGCACAAAGGGAAATAACCTACAACATTTCACCCCCAAACCATCTCACATACCGCAACTAAAAACACTGCTAAACCCTTAAACAAGAGAAATAATTACCCAAAACGTACCTCTTTGGGCTTCTTAAAATAACAGTTCCTAAGATCAAGGCAAACGAGTAGGCGTTGTCTCCATACTATGTAAAAGAGATGCTATAATAAGACATCTGTGAAGGTAAATACCGTTCAGCTGGCATCAGGCAGAAAAGGGTGTGGGAAAGGCGCGAAAAATTCCTTTTATAGTGATCCGCAATTGACCCGGACAAACCCATTCCCTAAAGGGTACAAACTGCATGGAACGTCCAATTACATGAGGAGGTAAAATAGAGCGTTATACAAATTTATAAAGAGGGCTCACTTCTTTACAACCCTCCCTGCAGAAAGACGGTTGGGAGTAAACATAGAATACTCACTTGAGGTTTTGGGCAAACATGTAGGACTTGATCCTTGAGAGTATAAAATTTTTATCGGAATTGAAGAAAGGAACTCTATTATTAATTCCCTCCTCACTTTATCACAAATCCATCATGGAGCTTGCATGTGCACAGTCTTGTTTCAAGACTCTGGTTAATTTCCGTCCACCACACAAGCCTACAGAGCCGTATTATGCCTACTTAGCACTACGCCCTCTATCCTGCTTATCTTTTGAACACTCCAAACCAGAGTCTTGTACATTACAGCAGAGATCACGTGACCTCGTACATTTAAGCTCCACCTCTCTACCAACATTATTAATGGTTATTCATGATTTCCCTTACTGATTGACAGTCACCAATTCTGTACTTGTTGTAAAGGGTTAAACCGTGATTGTTCCTGTTCTCTCCTATGCAAGCCGCAAAACGAAAACTACAAGCACAATTTACCCATCTAGCCTAGGTCTGAGCTAGAGAACATCCTAGGTAGGCTACATACTTCCGAGACGCTTAGCCATAATTCGAAGAAATGTTTCTCCGTTTGTAATTGGTGTAACTCTTAGGTTAGTCTATTCTAGGCAGATCAGTGTGCGTAGGCTAGTCATTCATAGTACAGTAGCTGCATGTGAGTAACGTTTTAACGTTATTTTAATGAAGACGGCAGTGTAAATGTGTCCCAGCCCAGCCTAGCATCACAGTATTGTAAGTTAACGTTAAAGATAATAGAAGTAGATATATTAAGAATGAGTGAGAAAGCCAAAATTCATGCTTCAGAATTAGACTCAGACTGCTGCACAGGATGACAACATTGGCTGGGTTGTTCAAAGGAAAGGATCATGCAGATTACAAAGCCTCGAAGGTAAGTTAACTCAATTGGTTTTTTTAATATTTAGCAATGCCTAGGGAAATACCTACTATTGTAAAAATATTGTAATATCAAACCAGGGGACCAGGATGTTCCCAGGATTCAACGTTCCCAAGGCTCGATGTTTCATGTTTTTGTTTGGTTTACAATAAATAAAAAGGTTTGTTCATTCCTAGGGTTCCCAGTCGAACTTTCTCAACGTAAAACTGGTCAGGGTTTACAGCGACCGCGGAGCCAATTTTGAAGTGCGGGGGCTAATCATCGAAGCGGCCCAATATGTCCAATAAAATAAATGCAGTTTAAGGCGGCCCAAAATGCCCACAGCGAAAAAAGTGCGGGGGCTGAAGCCTCCCTAGCCCCCCGTCTCCGTGGTCCCTGGTTTATCTGTCAAGCAAGTTCGTTAATTTGTTGCCCTATGGAATTGTGGGGCACAGCATGGGATATACAAAGCGAGCTCAGCTTGTAGTGTGCAGTGTTCATGTGTGTTCATGTAGCTAGTGTTGCATACAATTACAATGCTAGCTAAGTAACTAACCAAGTCAAACAAAAAATACTACATCTACGCATCTCAGTTCTACTTAACAACAGATTAAAGTACAAATTTTTACACCAAATGACAATTGAGACACAAACCACTGCATAAAACCACACTTGGAATCCCTCAGGACTTACAGTATGTTATGGATGGATTAAGAAAGAATGAT
Organism: Holothuria scabra; assembly: GCA_037179385.1. Lineage (NCBI taxonomy): Eukaryota > Metazoa > Echinodermata > Holothuroidea > Aspidochirotida > Holothuriidae > Holothuria > Holothuria scabra. The sequence continues at coordinate 2,695,806 of CM074199.1, forward strand.
TTCACCAAATGTTCATGTAAACTCACATTTGGGAATACATGTCCATACTGGAGAGTAGGGCCTGTCACAGAAAGATCTTTGGCGTACAGAAATGTACGCCAACAAATTTGGCGCATGGCGTACCTGGCTGCTACAGGGAAAATTACAACAGTTGGCATACAGTTGCAACAATTGCTGTGGCCTATAATTCCAAACACCTCCACCTTGACGTGATTCTTTGGCGTATGGCAAATGTACTTTCCGATGTGGCATGTTGCAGGTCAGGGTTGTCCAACCTACGGCCCGTGGACCACGGTCTGGCCCGCGAAAAGGTTCTGTCTGGTCCGTCAGAAATAATCTATGCGAAAGGTTGGACAACCCTGTTGAATCGTTTTCTGCAAAACGATTCTGACGTGAATATACGTCCAGAGGCATCGAGAATTCATGTTCACTGCAGAAACGTAAAATGACCATCCTTCGACCGGCACTTACGTCGGAGGTTTTATGAAAAATATAAAGACTCTCCAATATATTCTGATTACATTTCTCTGTGTTATTTATGCATTCTAATTGTATTTCATACTAGTGGTTAGAATCTGAAGAGCTTCTGCCGTTTCAGTATAAAATACAGCCTTCTCACGGAACGCGCGTTGCGGGCATTCATTGCATTCAGTAGGCCTATTCATTGCAGCCTGGCTGCTTTGCCAACATCCGGCCTTATCGTCGGGATTATCCGATGCTAACTTGTCGATAATTTAACAATAAAAGTCGATTTAATCCTTTCATGAATAGACGGACAGTATCGCCGAGGTATCGCCGAGGTGAAATGAAGCCCAAGTCTGCTGTTTATCATCGGGGGGAAAATTTACCGCCGGATCGCCATTATAGTAATTTAAAGCCGGCTATAGCCGGGTTGGCGAGGGGTGTCAACCTCGACGTAACACCACTGTAGGTGCAGGATTGGTTTTATTCTGAGGATCTGGACAATGTGCCCATATGTACTGTATAGCCACCAAAATGAATTACCTAACTACAGTAGCTTATTGGGTGAGGGATTAGGGGAACCTAGAAGGGGACTAAAATTGCCCTAATGGTCCTAAAAAATAACATAACATAACATAACCAGTTAAAGGGCAATGAAAAGAGGGCTAAAGCCCCATTTGTAAGTTGGATGGATTTTATGGCCCAGTTTCCAACTAATTGGTTAAAGTACAATCGAGCAAGCCATGGCCTTTTTTGATTGCACTGTAGTCCTAACCCTAAGATCAAGCAGCTATACCCAGTGACCATACTTAAACTAGTTTCATTTATACAGTATATTCTACCACAGAAAATGATGGAATAACTTGTCCAATATTGTTAATGAAGAAAAAAATATCAGTATCTTGGTTTAAGAGGACACCTGTGTAGCAATGTTTGAAATTACATGAATAAACAGCCTTTCATCAACCCTAAATTATACATATTGGCTAGGGACTTTAAGTAAGCGAATTCCCCCAGGACCAACCTATAACTTTGGCTGCCAAGGGCAGCATCAATTTGGACTTCGCTGAGGGCTGGTTGTTAAAATTAGAAAATATATTCAGATTGTAATCCCACTGCATACCTGCATATACTGTATGGTGTATAGGCTATATCATCTATTCATCTTGCTGATGTTGTTATTACAAGTGAGACATTAACTTCTTACATTTTCTTTTATTGTACAGTAATCTGTGAGCCATTGGATGCACATCTTTAAGTAGTATCTACTGTGTAGAGCCATGAATGCTGACTCCCGAACAGAACAACAGGCACTACAGAAGTAAAATTTCTTCCACACAGGTCGCTCCAGTCATTTTGAGTGCATGTATGGACAAATTCGGACAGTCAAGTGATGGTCTGATTTCAGTTGGACATAATTAATTGGGATCCATTTCCTTTAGTCTCTCAATTTCCTTGCTGACTGTACATGTATCATGGATGGTTGTAAACATAATTGTATCTTGATCACCTCAATTTCACTGAATATGAGGGTGTGAAATTCATGTAGACAATATTTCAGATTTGTCTATATGGTGTTTGTTTCTTTAAAGACCTACAGTATTCTAGTTTATCCCAATTGGAGAATTGCTACCAACTTTTGCCCAAAGTGTACTGTACATTACTTCATGGAGTTTATTAGCCAACAAGATGTGTTTACTGTAAAACTTCCCAAAGAAAGAGCAGGTGCAGTGGTGTAATAATTCAGAAATCACATCTTGTACACAAGTAGAAGAAGTTGGTGAATTGACTGATATCACTAGTGGCCCAGGATGAAGTGAAAACTTGGGGTACATACCACAAAAGGTATGAAAAATGTCAATAAGGACATTGTAAGAAAAATATTGGCAGAGGGAGACGCTTCCAACCATAGCTCAACAAACTGAACAGTATGTAGCTGTAGTAATGTGCACTTCAACAATTTGATATGGGTCATAGCAATGTTATACTACTGTAGTGTCATATGCCAATGAACTGGACAATTGTTGTGAAGACTATTTCTGCTGACAAAACTTAAATTTTTTTAAGTTTATTGAGCTCGTAATTGAAAGTCCTGATATCCTGAATAGAATTATAATGGTGTGTATACTTCATATTCTGAAGATAAAACCCTAAAGACATGAAAAATGTAGCTACTCTACAGCCTTATCACAGAAAATCCATTACATATGAAGATGCTTTGCAAGTATGTGACATTCTTTGTAACATGCCAGACAGATGTGTTTGTAAGTTGTTATTGATGGTGAGGTGGCTTCACTGGCTTCGAATTGTTAGTTGATTGGCTATGAATGTTTAGACCCTTAGCAGCATGTCTTGGGGGTTGCAATTTCAAGCCATATGAAGGGGAATAGGGGTACACTGGTACACTGATCTTGAAGAATATAGAGCACTCTGACACAAGCAGTGGCAGAGGATGGGAATTCAGTCAGAGGGGGCAAGAATGACCTTTTGGGGGCGTTTCAATGTTTGTAGAGGAAGAAGATTTAGTCAGAGTGGGGGAAAATAGGCTATAGGGGGGCTTTTATGTAGCTTGATACATATGTCTTACTACGGTAAAAAGAGTAGAAAGGGTGCTGACAGGCAATTTGAGTCCGTCAAGGGGGGCGACCGCCCCCTCTGACTATATGGTAGCTCCGCCACTGGACACAAAGGATAGAACCTGGTTTTGGAATGTATGTATACAGTTGTCTCTCTCTAATAATAAGTCATACACACAGTACATTGAAACATAATTTCCCATTGAAATCCTATTAAATTCCCATTAATTCCCATTGGATTCAATGGGATTTAACACACATTTGGAGAGTCACAACTTAAAATTCCATTGAGTCAATGAGAAATTCCATTTTCCCATTGATTCAACATAGAAATTGGAACATCCTGTCAATGTCCCATTAAGTTCCATTGGAAAACCTAATGGGACTCAAAGGGAATTTTTTCCAGGATAGCCATTTTTAGGGCAGATGCATCCAGTTATCTTGTTCTTTTTTATGTTACTGAAGAAAATCTCTTGCATTGAGAGATCAACATCTTTATGGTATGATATGAACTGAACAAACTAACGTAACACTAAAAGCCTGGCTTATTTACAGTAGGACAGATGAGTAATAGGCAACCAGCAGTATAAGAATACTGTCAGTGGTGATCATATAGTGGGGTACAAGTGTCAGAGACATTGTGGAAAAACCTCGCTTGACCTGTAATAATTTTGCATTAAACTGAATTTTTTTCAGTTTTTATATAGTGGCATGTGTACTAAATGCATTGCAACTACATTAACTTTTAGGCTTACAATTTTTATCTCAATACATAACATATATTGAGAGTTTGAAATTTCTTTCGAGCAAGAGAATGATACTTGATCAGTGGTCAATATCTTTGGAGAATTTGAGAGCATGCTCTTTGGTCGGGAGGCAGAAGACATTGCATTTTTCACCTTAAAAAAGTGATGGTTGCTAAGTTATTTTTGCAAATTTTATGGTTCAACTGTTCAGTTGTCATGGAAACTTCAATTTTCTTTGCACACAGCACTTTGGTTGCTAGGCACTGATACCCACTGACTGAGAATGTTAACGTTTTGTAGTTAAACTTTCAGATGTTAGAGGGTTGGTGTCACACCTCTGCTAAATCAAGCATGAGGTAACTGTAAGATAATCTTGCTTAGTCTGACCATAAACAAAGCCTCTGTAAGCAGATATTTCCCAAGAAGTTATCTTGAGAGGAATGAGCTCCTAGAGTTGGATACAAGCAACAGAAAAGTTTAGTAGTCTTTGTTTTGTGTCTTGACTATACAAGCTTATTTACAATTTATGGAGTTACATTGTACAGTAGTGCACAAAATGTGCCAAGGAGGCATGGTCAGAGTGTCTCTAAGTTGTGATGAAAAAATAACCCCTCAAGAGTTGATTGAAGGTTATTTGAGGATCTGTAGTATACTGTATTGAATGGGTGTTCTTTCTACACACTTGTCATACAGTGTAACAATGCAAAAACTCAAGATATCAGCAGAGAAATAGCTCTTACTCCTACAGAAGTTGTGAAATACCAAAACCAAAATATATGAATGAGACTGTGAAAATAGCATTTAATAGGGAGAGAGATTTGAGAGAAAATAGTGTGGAATGCAGAAGGAAAAAGGCTGTCATTGGACTGTTGGATTTATTAGAAGATGTCACTGATCTGCATATCTGGTTAAATATTTCTGCTTTGCAAAGTTACAGTATGGTGCACAATATTGTGTACCTCACTTAGTGTTAAAGTATTATTGTAAAAATTGTTCTCTTTGAATTTGATCATTTTTGAGCATGAAATGCCTCAGGATGGGTAATCTTTTTATGCAAAGTGCCAAAGGAGGACAGCATTTACATCAAATATCATCAGTGCTCACAATATCGAACTTTTGTCTCCTTAACATCCACAAAGTATTGAGATTCTGCAGCATCGCTGCCCTAGTTCTGTAAAATATCTTTGATTGTACGAATGTTTTAGTATTCAGAGAAGTCACAGTTTTCTTTGTTTTCCTGATTAGCACAGTCTGCTCGTTTTCTGCTTTGGTTTCTATTATTCCATGGTTCCTGTAGGTGACAAGCTTTGATAAACACCTGAGCATTTTTTCTTTTCTTTTTTCTTCTGAGGGTTCATATCATATGGCAAGTTTCTGAACATAGCCTAATCTGTGATGAGAAATGTACACAAGAAATAAATTGGACTGAAATAAAAACAATGTGATTTGCCTCACTATATCTCCAAGTTCGATCATATCTGTTGTACAGTAACTACTGAGAGGGTTCGATTCAGTCCTTTTTTAGACCTACAACAACAAGCACAAGAAAGAAATCATTGCAATGGATGAGTTTGGAATTATAAGTGTGATATACAGTTGTACTTAGTTCCATAGTCTCCCCCACCCTATTCTCCAAAACGACACCTGCCTATAGTTAACCTTCAAGACAGCAGTATGTACCCCACATTTCATTCAAAGTGAAATTGCTTGAGGCCATACAATAATACACTGCAGCTGCCAGTGTATGTGATATTGAGCACTTCCAACTGCAAGGGACTAAAGAGCTGGGTTTGCATTGCAATTTTCTACCCAAGAATTGCCAGTTGCAAATAAATCGATCATCAAAAATTGCAGAAATGGAAATAGACCTACTAACGATTCATGAAAGAATTGCTTCGTGATTTTTGCCAATCAATTCACTAACAACACACTTTTGTTTTGTCTCTTAAGCTCAGTGCATTCAATACTGTATGATGCAGCCAATAGGAAAGGAGGAATGTCCATAAGTCAAAACAACTTGTCAGAAATGTAGTCCAGGTACCATTCAGACTGCATTTAGAACCATACAAACTACTGGCATATGTAATGAGGGCTGGGATTAAAGCCCATAAAAAATTTTGCAGCCACTGTAAGTAGGTAACTATTGGTACACTTTGGAATGTTTCACCTCTGATTTTTTTTTGCCCAAAAGATCTATATTTATAAGCCCCCCCCCCCCCACCTTTGAACAGTAGGCCTATGTCGAGTACAGCCTGGCTAAGTCAGATAAAAATTTATGCCTACATTGAATTCTTGGTGAAGGGTACCATATGACAGTGACACCATTAGATGAGACTGGGCCTATACAATTGCTAGCCAGTGTTTAGAAACAAAGGCAAGTGTAACCTATAGGTAGGGCCATGGTCTTTGAAAGGCCCCTGTACTTTCCAGCCCAATTCAATTGGATCACCACCACAAGTTTTAATGTCTAAATTCTATAAACCTTTGTACAATGACCCCTTCCCCATGGCCGGTAAATTCTTTATGTGCATCGGGTTTAACTGCAAGTCAGACCTACCTTTATTGAACATTTGAACCCCGACTGGCCAGCCTATCTGCCTATTTAAATTAATGATGGATCGAACTTCCAAACCTAATTTGATTGTCATGTCTGATGACCGTTCAGTCTTCGAACCTTTTTAATAGACCCCTTTCTGTGGCAGTGCTGGCTCTTCATGTGCATGGAAATTAAGCTGCAACATTCCCATATGGGCCCCATTTCTTGGCCCATATGAGGCTCATGTGATTAATTTAATTGAACCCAGGATTAATGAAAGGCACACAGCCCATATGCCAAGCTCACATGACACCTATATGAAATGGGGCCCATGTAAACAACTGATGTGTGGGAAAATATGGGCCAGCTACCTATCCCTCATGCATGTGGACTACCCAAATGGGGCTCTTACTATTTTTTGGTGCAAAATTAAAATATCATTTGGGGACCACATGCCTGGCAAAAATTGATGGAAGTGGGGAGCCAATCACCAAAGGGGCCCAATATGTTCAATGACATAGTAGCAATGCATGTAATTAAGCCGGCCAAAAATGCCTACAGCAGAAAAAGTGGGTTGGGTAAACGCCCCAACCATTCCCCCTCCCCCAGCTGTCACCGTTGTCTCAACATATGAATTTAGGCACATGGGGCTCATCACAGGTTTGTCACCTGGGAAGGCGGCAGCTGGCCGGGCTAACCAGTTACATGACCTAACGTTTACAAACCGAAATTGAAACCCTACCCCTCCCATGTATTCCCTAGCTGCAATGCGCCCACCTTCCCATGTGCCCGTCCCCCTGTAAAATTGTTATGCAGACTAAATGCTGAAACGTTCATATCTAGGCTGAGAGGAATTGCCCTTTCATTTTATTTCTCTTTATCTGTGGAGGAAAGGATTCTGTTCACACCACTATACAACTATGTAACCAGCAAATACTGTAAACCCAGGCAGCAAACAAATTTCTCGCACTCGTTTTACATTGGATTGTACACAGTAAAGTAACACATCGAATACAGTTAATACGTTGAGATAGCCGCTACGTTGTACCGATTGTATACAGTCAAATGTTCGCTGTTGCAGTGTATTACTGTGCTGTATATGCTACACACTATAATGTAACAGTGCAGTGGTCGTTCGCTGCTCACTCAGTGACTATATATAGCATAATGAATATGTATATCCGTACGTAGGTGTGTGTACATTTCACTGCTGTCATTGGCTCCCTCAGTTTTCAGAGGGAAAATTTAATAAGAAACAAAGAAAAGGTCACGTGATCTCTGCCGTAATGTACAAGACTCTGGTTTGGAGTGTTCAAAAGATAAGCAGGATAGAGGGCGTAGTGCTAAGTAGGCATAATACGGCTCTGTAGGCTTGTGTGGTGGACGGAAATTAACCAGAGTCTTGAAACAAGACTAGCATGTGCAAAGAATGTTACAATTATTTGCCTGATAGTCTGCAGTATGTTTAGTTTGGTTATATGAATTTTCAAGGCTTTCTTTGCATTCTGCATTATTTTTTTATTCAGCTGATATGACACTGTTTTAATGATATGTTAGATTTATAGTGTAATACTATGCATGTACTTAAGACTTGCTGACGAAGTGCCCGCTCTAAAGTGAATTGCTAAAGGTGGGGTTCAGGCTCTCCTCCCTTAAACTCCGATCAATAATGTTGTGGATAAAGACGTCCTTTTACTAATCAACAACCCAGAAGTCTTGTTTTAACTACTTTCGTTATGCTCCTGAACCAGTAACAAAACTCTTCTGTATCTCGTTTTCTGTTTGACCGCCTCTGGTCTGTTTCTGAATGGTATGTTCCTTCACTGTCTTCGACACTTTATCACACCCAGCCTCGGCCCGTCAACACTTGCCTGACAGCCACCTAAAGTTCGCACGGGGACTCAACATCGTCTTTCACCAGCCACTTGTTCCACCAGATGAACGAAGACGCTACCATAAGTGATCAGCCAACCGGAGGTACCTCCATGCGCGTCTAGGTTAATTTAAACTCATTTGTAACAACCGTTACCCACTATGATGTGAAATGTTATTTTGTTAAGTTGTTTTCAAGACCCGGAGGTTAAATTATACTTCTTCAAAATCAATACTCATTCTCTTCTTGATTAGTCTGCTTCCTAAATTTGCTAAAAACAATGTTTGTGTGGGTTTTTTTTTTTTACATCTGAACTTCAGTCGTATAAACTCCTTCTGTTCCCAATGTGAACTGGTGTAACAGACCATAAAACCTGATAGGGACAAATCCAAAAAGTAAAGAGATGGTCTGATTTAGTTTGACACAACTGGGATTCGTCAGCTTTTATCTCTCAATTTACTTACTTACATGTATCATAGATAAGGCTTCCTCAAATGGCGGTACGTGGTGCGCGGTTTAAGGTAGCGCTCAAAGAACAGTGCTAGAAGATAATTAAAAAATGAAAATAACAATTTAAAAAAAGCCCAGTAAAAACATAAAATGACATTATCTACAACCGCCTTTGTCCCAGATTTCTTTCAAGATTACCAGTTTTTCTCTAAATGCCATTTCGGCTACGAGGTACAGGCTGTAAGTGCAAATTGCTTCTTCTTAGTATTTTATTGTTTCTGACGGAAATTCCCCCTCCCCCTTCGAGATGTTTACAAAAAAATGCGTCCACTAACGTTATTCACCAAAAAATAGAAAGGTTGTGGAATGATTTGGTTGGAAAGTAGGATAAAACAATGCACCATTTTGCATCTGGACCCCTGCTGAAACACAAGTTTCCTAAAGGTGAGGGGTCTCCTTCCCCTTATACCCCTCACCGATCACTGGCGCATTGAATGAACACAACTTCGCCATGTGGTTCTTCAGCAAAACTAGTTAAGGAAGCCTGGACATAGATGATTGTACACTAAAAATAGCCCCTGATTTCATAAAAGTCACACAAACAGAGGTTTTAGATTTGCATATAGACAATGAACTTAAGACGATTTCAGGCTGATGGACCCCACTAATGGCCGACTTCCCTAACTGCTCTTATTCCAATCTAATTTACAGTACTCCAAAGTACGAGGTACGCTGGTTTTTTCCCCGATGAATCGACCTTTGATAAGTCTTACCTTGTTAGGATCAATACATCTGCTAATGACACTCCTTATTTCTGATCAATGTGTTCAATGAATGCAGGCAGCCGTTAGTCTGGTCCATCAGCCTTAAATCGTCTTCAGTTACTGTCTACATAAATTTCAAACCCTCATATTCGGTGAAATTGAGGTTATCAAGATACAATTCTGTGAACAACTACCTATTACACAGGAAAGTAAGAAAATTGAAAGACTACAAGTGGATCCGAGTTATGTCCGACTAAAATGTCCTGATTCATATACATAGTGACAAAGGTTTTGAAAAAAATGAAATCTACTTTAAATACAACTGTTAGACTCATGGACCATTAAGGAATGACAATGAAGGAAATTTTATCAGTAAAGCCAGTTGCTAAAGATAGTTATACTACTGAACTATAGACCAAGGGCATATGATGTGACATAGCGCAAAGTACGCCCTCATTTGGGGGCAAAACAAACCAAGAACTAGAACTGCATTTGCCTGCAAATACGCAGAATTGTAGTGCGTGGCTGTTGTGGTGGATTGTTACAAGATAGGAGTTGCCTTCTGGGGATAGGGGATGTCCTTTCCTATTGACCCCTCTCCCAATACAATCTCTTGATATGATACACAACAAAAGTAAAAATTGATAGAGGCATGTTATAAATTGTACTTGCATGACTTTATTCTACAGCTGATACATTGTTTTTGATGGTGATAAAATAGAAAATGGCAAGATAGTGTATAACAGGTGCTAAAAACAGAACAAGAAAAAATGTAGCAACTTGATGTAGGCCTTCCACCAAATAAATGGAAATTTTGTACTGAATGTTCATATAAACTAATGTGAAGCCCCCTGTTATGTGCAAAATCTTGTACTGAATGTTAATATAAACTAATGTGAAATGCCCTGTTATGTGCAAATGTGTGCAATTGTGATCAGGTAAATAATGTAAACCAACAACAGATGTAACAAAGTGAGGCAACTACTTGACTACCAGCAAATAAATGGAAATCTGTTACATGCACAAATATGTCCAATTGTGTAGTCAGAAATTGTAAACCAGTCTCTATAGAGTTGAACATTCAGGTAACCACAGGCAATAAATACTGTGAGTGTGAGGGTTGCTAATGCTATTTGGGATACTGTCACAAGGCTTCCACTAATTTAGGCATGAGAGTGTAGTCCACATGGGAGATTCAGGTAACCGCAAGCAATAAATACTGTGAGTGTGAGGGTTGCTAATTTGGGATACTGTGACAAGGCTTCCACTAATTTAGGCATGAGACAGACACATCAAACCTAATGGTCTTGTTTAAATTGCTTCAGAAGTGGAACAATGGTAACAGTACAAAATAAACTAACCTTAAATCCTCTGTGCAAATGTGGTATGGTAACAGTACAAAATAAACTAACTTTACATTCTCTGTGTTGGGATACTGTGACAAGGCTTCCACTAATTTAGGCATGAGACAGACACATCATACCTAGTGGTCTTGTTTAAATTGCTTCAGAAGTGGAACAATGGTAACAGTACAAAATAAAGTAACCTTAAATCCTCTGTGCAAATGTGGTATGGTAACAGTACAAAATAAACTAACCTTACATTCTCTGTGCAAATGTCCTGTGTGCAATTGTGTAAGATGATATTATGATGATATAAACGAGTCTGTAGGACTATAGGCGTAGCCTACACAGTTTACTGTTGGTGCATTTTTCCAAAACAGTAACGTTAGGCCTAATGTTATTGTTTGGCTAAACCTGTTATATGTGCAACCCTGAGCAATTGCTTAATCAGATATTGGCTGCAGTCTCTGTACAATCCTAAACCTAAAAGAGGCCTAGGCTTGGCTACACCGTAGATGGTATCAAAGTGATGGGCGAAGTCAACACACTGGGGTTCAAGTAACCGCAGGCAACCACCGTAGATGGTATCAAAGTGATAGGCGAATTCAACACGCTGGGGTTCAAGTAACCGCAGGCAACAACACAGTGCTGCTATTTGGAATAGTCACAAGGCTTCCACTAACTTGCGAAGGCACTAATTTAGCCTAACCTTACTCCTTCAGTTACAACTGGTAGCCTAGCTTACCTTGAAACTTAACGTTAATAACGTTAGGCCTGAACTCGAAAATTCGGTCTACAACACAGTGCTGCTATTTTGAATACTGTCACAAGGCTTCCACCAACTTGCGAAGGCACTAATTTAGCCTAACCTTAGTCCTAAGCAATTGTTTAATCAGATATTGGCTGCAGTCTCTGTAGCTACAGTTAAACCTAAAATTAAAAGAGGCATAGGCTTGGCTAAACTGTAGACGGAATCAAAATGATGGGCGAGGTCAACACACTGGGGTTCAAGTAACCGCATGCAACAACACAGTGCTGCTATTTGGAATAGTCACAAGGCTTCCACTAACTTTGCGAAGGCACTAATTAAGCCTAACCTTACTCCTTTATTTACAACTTGTAGCCTAGCTTACCTTGAAACTTAACGTTAATAACGTTAGGCCTGAACTCGAAAATTCGGTCTACAACACAGTGCTGCTATTTTGAATACTGTCACAAGGCTTCCACTAACTTGCGTAGGCACTAATTTAGTCTACCCTTTTTCCTTTAAAACTTGTGGGCTAGGCCTAGCTTACCTTGAAGTTGAAACCGAGGCCTGAACTCGAAAATTCGGTCTCTTTCGTATTAACGCTGAATGGACTGAATAGCTGCAGACGCTGTGTACTATACTGTATCGTAAATTCCCAATATTTTGTAACTTACTGTCAAAAAGTTCCGGCCAGACTCGACTGCTGTCACGATAGCTCTCTAATCTGTTTTGCTACAGCACATCTCGCCATAATCCAATACAGTGAAGCCAATTCAAACCTACAAGCAGTACATGATGCTGTACAATGACGCCTTGATACTGTAATACGATAGTGCACGCAATGGCGCCATGTTTCGTACCGATTTGGAAGCAGCGATTGATTCTCCAGGCTTATCACATCGGTGGGCAAGGGGCAAAACTACATTTCATGGCGTTTTCTGGAAATTAAACCGCAAGGCCCTTTCATCAAGTTATGTCCTTAAATGGTTCTTGTAGTTGTAGTATTTGCTTTTCTGCCGTAGATTTTCGTTTAAAGACGGCCACAGATTGCACTTACTGCTATTCTTAAAAGGTAGAGCATGGATAATTGTACGAACTAAGTTACGGAACGCGCAGGAATTTCAGGAAAAGGCGTTGTAAGCCATTAAGTTTCACCAGACGAATTTGCTGGTTGACCAGTAATGCCAAGATTGTAGTGCGGCGCGCTTCAATAATGACAAATGCAGTCAGCTGATTTGTCAACCAGTCAAACACACGCATATAGTCCGCTAAACGTGGAAGACGAATTCTTATGAATGCTGCCACGTGTTCCATTGTGTTGGGTCCCAAGATGTCGTCAATGCACAAGGTCTATTCTTGCGACAGATTTCCAGAGAGAAAGAGGCAACATCTAAAGGATTCGTAAAAAAAACCAGCAACGAAGCAATTCCATCTCAAACAGATTTATGGTACTCCGGTGGGCCTACGTCAACCTTATATGTAGCACTTGCATTGTTCATAACACAAATGGTAACGTTAAAAATGTGGTTACAGTCAAATGACAAAATTAGGTATTTGGATGTAAAAACGGTAATAAAAACCTCCCCAACTCGGTGATCACACAACATATACGGCATCAACCCTCTGAAAGAAATCCTGTTTACGCCACTGAATAAAAACACACAAATTACACGGAGCGTTACTGCAAGCGTTTGATCACACAAAAATATTAACTCCTAGCCAACCATGCGTATCATCTTTATATATGGTCGAAGTGACATATTATATTGACTTAACTCGTAAGGTGTAGATCTATTATGATTTTTAATATAGCGTAATGTATTTGCCTGCATGACGTCTGCTTCTGTTTGCCAACGTTTACATTTTAGTCGTTGCACCACTAAAATTTAAGTTCAATATCACAATGAAATTTGAACAAAACCATTCCAGGGACTTTCTAAGGTCAATTTCATTGCCCTTTGTTAAAAATGTGTTAACGCTATTGCAAAGATACTGTATACCTCATGTGTAAAGGCCTATGTGACTATGCTGATTTGAACCAAGATAGGCCAAGCCAGAAAAGAATATCAAGTCAGGTAGCATATCGAAAAAGGTGAGAACAGTCTTAATGTTTACATTTACTGTAAAAACTTGTCCCCTTCCTTTAAAGTATTTAATGTGATTATCCATCTACATGACGTAATCAGAAAGGATTTTTCCACACTGATTCAAGACATGACACCTGCAGAGTGTTTTGGGTGAGCACTTCATGATTCGAGTTTTATCAGTTAAATTTCAGTTTGGTTAAGAATACGTTTAATTTTCCCGTAAATTGTATCTTTTTGCCTTCATTTTTCCTAATTTTTCTATTACAAAATGTGTTTTGTTTCACGACTGTGGAAAAGAAGAGCTCTCTTTTTCGTGTACTATTTATATCTTTGTGGCTAAACCGTAGTCTCACCGTAATCTCATAGGGCTTTCGCTGTGGAACAGGTAGAAGCAAGAATCTCTATGATTGGCTCGATATTTTAACCGTAAAACCGGTTTTCCAATCAACCTCTTCAGACGTTTTTTGAGGACTTTACCTAAAATTTGCTTGTACGTTTTTTTTTTTTTTTTTTGTGATGATGTCAAATGACGCGGTCTTGAAAAAAGAATTTGTTTCTGTCAGCGTGACAACTTGCTGTGCTTTAAATATGAAGTAATTTCATGGAAAATCAGAAATATATGAAGAAAACCCCGAATGGTAAGGTTATGCTGAATTAAAAAAAAAAACATTTTTTTCCTGTCGTGCCTTTCAATCGACGTAAGTTTAAGGAGTAGAAAAGTACTTATCTTGGCCGAGAGTTGGGCTGCCACGAAGGCCATGCCTAAGTTGAGGAACCTTCTATTACACATATGGGGGCCGCGAAAATTGCATCGCTTAAACACAGTCCAGCGGCTTCGCGCCCTATACTGAGACGGTGTGGCAGTTACATTACAGTACACTTTAAAAATGTCGTGCAGCCTAGCCTAGCAGCTAGGTGCAGTATATGCCTAACCATTATCCTACATATGTAGGAATATCTACAGCTAGTAATGTGGCCTTGGGTATCGTCTGACCCATATGCTTTCATGATTCTACCAAAGGTGAAATGTAAGAAGAGAAGTAGCAACACTCCAGCACTCTAATGGGGGAATGGTCAGTTGTACATGAAACCTCACTTTGTTTATTTCTCCTGGTCCGCACTCAGGCTATTAATATTAATAAGCTGCCAAATAGTGAAATAGACCAAGGCTATATGGCTAGCCATGAACATTAATTTTGGCCAAAGATGAAATTATTTCCAAGTTTATTGTCTGTCAAACATATTACACTGTCACCATTTAACATCTGGACCTAGGCAAGTCTTAGTCAATGTAAAGGCACTTAAAATAAAAATCTTCAAATTGGAAGGAGCTTGGGAGCGCACCCGTCCCCTACCACTTCCAGTGCCATGATTAAGTAGACATGATCTAGTAGGAAAATGCATGTATACATGATTCCTTACAGATATCCTTTTCATACCCCCTGTGGTCCACGATCTTAGCGGCCCCATGGGAAGCACACACACTTTCATAAAGCTTGCATAAAGCTGTGACTTTTATGGTCTGACGGGAATAACCGTTGAGTACGCACCTCTTCTAGTTCTAGCGAAACATTCAGCTGCAAATGTTCAGTATTCAATTATCATCCTCTTTGAAGTATTGAAATGTTAAATATTCCCCCCTCCCTCTACTGTCATATATATTTTGTTTACTGAGTAGTTTGGGGAATGATGGGGTGACCTTCGAGTGCGCGGGCCCGTCGAGTGCTCACCTGCATTAACATAACGTCTAAAATTCTTGAAATGACAGAGCCCTTAGGTGCGCATTCGACGGTATAGTATGTATACAATATATCCCTTGATCATCCCTAGTGTTTGTACTGCATGAATGTAGGTATATCATGTATTTAACAGTACCGTGTGCAATGGCCATGCAAGCAGTGTTCAATTCAGCTGATCAATATATATATTTGAAGCTCACGGTAAGCTACTAGGCTTTACATTTTATTGCCAAGTATAATTTCAAGGTAAATAGAGATGTGTAGAAGCGGGCAATAAATTTTTGCAAATTCTAATCTTCTGCTGGAATGAGTCTGAATTTATACATTGACATAACCTGTAGGCCTGTACCTACAGGTGCACAGCACTTCTATATATGAATAGAAATATCAGAAATATGCATGCAGACAGCAAAAATATGTTCAATAAATACCTTGAGTTTTCACTCATCTTTTTTTTTAGGAGTCACAGACCCTCAAAGCCACAAAACGAAAAAAAATAGCAAAAAGAACACAAAAAGTAACACAGCGCTCCATCATTTCTCAGAGAAAACTATGTACTGTTTAATGCGGGAGATGTTTAAGGTGTACACATAGGAGAATATAAAGAGTGCAGGAGATTCAGACATGCAAGTGGGTGAGACCAACCGACAAGGAGCTTGGCAGCTCTGAACATGTTTCATTGGCTGTAGTAAAGCAGCATTGCTTAAATTTTGTCAATAGTGAACGATTATTTCTCTTGCTATTTTCCAGACATGTCTTCCAGACCACATCCAAACAGAAGTGTTGTTGTCGATTACAAAAGGCTGTCTGAAGGGCCGAGTCTTAATTTTGCAAAGAAACGAACCACCCCAGAAAATACTGTAAAGTGGTCTACAAGAAAATTCTACAGGTTAGATGTAATTGATGCAAAGACTGATATAAGTTGTGAGAAATTTGTGAAAGTTCATTACACTGAATGGAATTCAAAATACGATGAATGGAGAAAACCAGATGAAATTTTAACTGTTCCACCAGAACACTTGTATGCAGATGAAAATGAGCACTTTATCTCCCAGCTCAAAGTAAAAATTTAAGAAAATCTCAGTGGAACACATAAGAAGGACCCTCTCGTTCGTATTGAAATACCAGCCAGAAGGAGGTCTTTACACTATTCTCTGAAATTTCAGAACCCATACAAAACCCAAAGCAAGAGTAATTTCGTCCCAGGAAATTTTCAGATTTTAATTCACTTTGGGGTCTTCATTGGAATTACATGGTATTGAATACAGTTAGAGACTTCTGTTATATCCTACAGGACAGGGTGAAATCCTGGATTTAAGAAAAGGGGCCTTTAGTTGATTATACACCAAGCAAGTCTTCTACTTTAATGCATAGAGGCTTTGTATTTGTGTTTCAGTTTTATTTAACGTGTGGTACCTAGCATGATTTGCAAAAGTTTTTGTCCAGCTATGGTACTGAATAACTCCAAGTTGCATTCAGCTAGCGACAGCACTATACAGTTTTCACTTTTTACGATCCCTTCAAGTTCTTGTCATGGTTTTAAACTGTTTAGGGAAGTGTTTAATTGTCTAAAAATCCTGTTTATAATGGTACCTGTTACAAATGTATTTTCAGGTACAGCATAATATTAGTATATGCTGTAAGTAATATCACCTTTCTTTGGGTTTGTGTAAAATGTCTATTGCACAAAGCACTTTTGTGTATGTTAATGTGCCAAGGGGTAAGTACCATATAGCTAATGTATTTTCTATATCCATGTAGACACCAAAGCCAAGAATGCTGGGGGCAGCAGGTGAAATCATTAATGCAGCAGGTCTTTTATATCAAATGAAAATCTCCTGTGATTGCAATGCAAATAAACATTGCAAAAGAAAACGTAAGAATGATTTACAAAAGAATAAGAATAATTTACAAAATAATAAACATAAAGGACCTCGAAGAAGAGCTGTCCAGTGTGAATGCAGAAAACTAAAACTTAAGATTTTCTGCTGAGAGGGTAATAAGGCAACTAGCAGGCAAGTTGGGTAAGTGGGGTAGAGCTAGACAGAAGAGAACCTTTAGACAAGTGCATAAATGGAGAAAAAAGCGTGCAAGAGCCTTAAAGGTGAAAGACATGTTAATGTTTCTGAATGATGAAGGGGTGCAACCTCTCACTTTAACAGTGTTTGATCTTTCACTTGGTAGTACTGTTGGCACCTCTTTGCATGAACAAGGGGTGGTGATCACCACCACTTATAACTGTTATGCTGACCATGGTGTCTATGTCAAAGACAAATTTAATATAAGTGATAGGGCTTACCATGAGCTCACCCAGAAACACCCTACCTTGCCATCATCACATGTGGTGAAGGGGCGCCTGAGTGAATTAAATAAACAGTTCAGCATACAAGTGATAACTAAAGGTAAATACACTGAGGTTTATCAATCCATTACAGAGCTCATTGTGTTTTATCTCAATAACATGTCAGGTGATTCCCTAAAAGAGGTTTCTAAGGATGGTAAAGTGTATATTAAACTTAGTGCAGATGGTACCAAAATGGGAAAACACATAGGCCTACATGTGGTCAAATTTGTATTCTGCATAATTGGTGAAGAGTCTTGTCTAGGGGAGGGGGGAAACCACTTGGTATCCATAGCAAAAATTCCTGAAAAGTACAGTGTTATTAAAGAGACACTGAAACCACTAATGAAGAGATTCAGAATTGAAAGACTGTCATTGTGAAGGGTACGTTTGTTAAAATAGTTTTATTTCTTGGTGGGTATTTGAAATTTCTGAACATTGTTTTGGGGATCGATGCTTGTTACTGCAAGTTTTCATGCCTTTGGTGCAAGTGTCCAAACACTGACAGATGGGACACTGATAAGGAGTGGTCAATGATAGATTCAGAGAAAGGAGCTCGTTCTGTATCCGAAATTGAACAAATAAGTAACTTGAAGCAGAGGGCTGCTTAACTTAATTGCAGTTTTCCACCGTTATTTTTGTCAATCCCAGTACACAGAGTTTTTCCCGATACTTTTCACTTGTTTATATGTATTGCTGATCAGTTAGTGAATCATCTCATGTGTGAGTTGAGGTTAGCAGATAACCTGCGTAAGTCTCTTTCTTAATTCAGTGCTACTCAGTTTTCAAACATATCAAAATTTCAGGGATTTGTCCATCAGATGGGCATTAATGACTATTTTTTTAATGTGGATAAAGGGACCAAACAAATCTTAAAATTTTCCAAAACATAAATATTGTATGTATTAAACAAATCTGGTCAGAATTCTCATCTTTAATTGTTGAGCTAAAAGATTTCCCTGATCATTGTAATGATGCTGAAATTCAGAGGTTTCAAATCAGAGCCAAACAGTGGCAAAAAGAAATGAAGTATATATCACAAAACATGCCACACCCTACGTGCACATATTGACGAGTCATGTTCCAGAGTCATTTAAACTTTAATGTAACCTTGAAAATAACTGTCAACAAGATCTTGAAAAATGAAATGAAAGGGTAACATCTTGGTTCTTTCGTGCATCTGACCATACTGGCCTATCAGCTCTTACACAGGTTATGCTAAAACAAAATAGGCTGGAATTACTCAAAGCAAAATATGAAAGAGAATTAAGATTTCTCATGAAGTGCTCTATTTGTAAGGCAGTGGGACATTACAAAAGAACTCGTCGGAACAACAACAGATCTGGAAAAGAGGAGTAATTCTGAAAGGAAACTGAAGGTATGGTAAATGATCCTAGTAAGTGCAAATTTTAAAGATTCCAAGTAACACTGCAGTTAGCTACAGAAAACCATAGCTCCTATTCAAACTGTATCCCCTTCTTAATTCTCAGTCGGTAGTACTGCATTTACTTACCTCCAGGAGTTAAGAAAACTACTAGCAAAGTAGAAACTTTGAGACCTGTCCAATTTTAAGTGTGAATTACAGCAATAAGCTCTGTGAGCCCACAGTGTTGTTTCAAAATGTTTTTCTCCTTTCACAGCATTAACATTTTACTGTTTTGAGATTCATTCAATATTACAAATTATATTGTTTCATAGTGTTAAGTTGCTACACTATAGAAAAGCTTTAGTGGCAAATTGAAATGCCTTTGAGTGTTGGGAATTTGAGTATGTGAAATGTGTGTATGTTTGAACAGGTGCACATGATTTAAAATGTTATATTGAGAAATTGGAGTAGTATTTACTGTATACTGAGGTGCAAATTTAAGGGAAGGAGTGTGGTTGTCTACATGGGGAGCAGGCTTGGGCATGCAAAACCAATTTCCTGATGGTTTGTGTCACTTCTATAGACTTTTCCTTTACTGATGTGCCCCCTCCTGAATTGTTAGTCTTGAACCGGGCTTTAATTAACATTAGTCTTTCATGTATTGTATTAAAGAATGTCTTTCCATGTTTAAATTGCACTGTTTTTTAAGAATTTGAACTGAAATTTTTCCTGATTCGAATTTTTGCCGTTTGAACTTTTAGCATATGCTGCATGTTGTGTCAATTTTAGTATTAATGCAGTGCACTTTGAGTGATAAATTACATACTGAAATTCCTGTACACAAAGTGGTAGTTGCACTTTTGATAAGAATGAGGCTAAGAATCACTTATCCTAGCTGCAGGAGTTGCCGTTATTGGAATATTATTTAAATAAATAGGAACTAATAAAATGTCAGTTTGTAAATACTTATATATTGGATTGTGACCAGGTACAACTTATACTGCAAAAAAATATTGGAACTGGAAATAGGGTTGCGACGTATTTAGAAATAATATTAGAATTCAGACGTTTTCTTGAAAAAAGTCTTACTGTACTGTACGTACAGGTATAAAATGTAACTATTATTAAAATAAATATGGAGTGTATACCGTACACTTACCTTTATGGATTGTATAAAAGTCATCAATTTTAGTGAATGCATAAAATGTCTTTTAATGTTTGAATTGAACTGCTTTCAAGAATTTGAAAGGAAGTTTCTCTAATCCTTGCAATAATTTTTAGCATATGTTGTTTAAATCAGGACTGTGGCCTGGGTAAGGGGCCAGGAGTAGGGTTGCCTGGAGGGACAGGGAGAACGGCAGGGATTCAAATCATAAATAATCCATGTGCTTATTCATGGTGGTGTTTTATACACTGCAGGCTGTGCAGTACCTTAACTGAACCCCACCTCTAGGATTCAATTAAACAGTCTACTGTACGTACGACCCTATACGGTATAAATCTTAGTATCGATTTGCATATAGTACTGGAATATTACTGGAATTATTACCACTTTCCGTCATATATCTGCCGTATGCATAGTGTTGGTTGCATTCTCCTATAAAGATGAGCTCGAGTCTTAGCCATCCTGGATTGGCTTATTCATGTAGTTGGATTCTTTATTTAATTGAAAAGGAATTAAAGGCATGTTTTGAGAATCATCAATTGATAGTAAACAACTGCAGATGGACATCTGAATACTGCAAAGTTGAAGTAAATTTGCAGCACTGGTTTTGTTCATAATGCATTCATTACGGTTACTTTTGCGGTGAACATGCTTGCATGCACTTTCATGTGTGTAAATTTGTTTTCAAGTGGACTGTTGTTCAATTCTTTTGCAATAAAGGCATGCTTGGACCATGCAAAGTGTTACCAAGATTTCTTGTTTGCATGTTTATGTGTATTGTTTTGCACAAGCAAACCATGCATTTGTCCCATCCATGATAATGCGGTTTCACCAAATTTTAGATTGGATAATTATTTCAAAGGGCATGCAGTATCATGCCGGTAGAATCTATAGTCAAATTTAGCCATGAGTACAAGGGAATATGGATTTTCCAGCGTAATTTATCATTTGGATCAGGGTCTATACTTTGACAACCAATAGGTGATTGTCATAACTAACTGCACAGAAGTGGGTCTAGCTTGTAACTTATGTAAACACACCTGCCAGACTTACAGCTCCTTGTTAAGGTCAAATACCATCACCTATGATTACACATACCAAGTTTTTCTGTGAATTTGGTTGTTCTTTTGGACTATCAGAATCCTTGAAAATCATGACTACTGTAAGAGTGAGTGCTGGTTAGGTTTTATCCATATAAAAACGTCTGACGAGGGAGCTGCCCTGACAAAAGTACTGTCTGTGCTCTGTGTCAAGCTATTTTGTGAGGTAAAGTTGTTCATTTATTGCGTTAATTGCTGTCAGGTGACATCATCATTTCCTAATTATTCACCTTAGCTTCTGTTTACTGTTGCAAGCTTTAAAATCATGATTTTTTTAAAAGAATTAACAAAATTGAAATGGAAGTACATCATAGAAGTAAATGGAGCAATGCAGCGCTAGAGCTAGCGCATACAGAAGTAACAGGGAAACTCTTCAGAGTCTGATTAGGAAGGTTAAAATATGAATCAATTGTAATCATCTCTGAAACTAATCTTAATATTATGATCTATTCAGTGCCCATTTAATAAGTTCCTCCTTCAATATAAAGAACCATTTTAGAGTCCACAATGCTTTCTATGACAAGTTCAAACATTCTACAAATCAAATGTGAAGCACACGTCATAGCATTGAAGTACTGTATCCTTAAGCCTATAGGGTTGTATCATTACTTGCACTTTTAAATGGGTGCATTCTACTGTATTAACTCGTTTAATTATTAATAAACTCTTAGAGTTCAAGGTTAGAACAGTGACATTTTCCTGTCCACTTGTGTTCGGCTTGCATTATTTTGGTCATTTTTTCATTTTAATTTTCGGGTGTTTGGAGCAAGAAAACTGAGATATTCCAATTAAAGCAAGGACAAAAAATGGAACAAAGGCAAACTTTTAAAGCCTAGCATCAACACAACTTTGGACCTCACTTATATTGCACTTTATGGGGGTTCCCCTCCATCTAAACTTAAAGGTGTATGAGACAGGGGCGGGGGACAGACTGCCACACAAATTTCAATTTCTGCAACATTTTAACCTATTCGGCCAGGAATTTAGGCAAAAAGGCTGGCATTTTGACTTTAAAAATATGGCATGGTTTCAATAACTCAAAAAATTTGCCAAAAATTTCAAAACGTAGGCCTATATCCCGAGACAGGAAAACCAGCATAGTGATATGGTAAAATTTTCATAAAAAATCAACCCTAACAAAAATTAGCTACAGTACATTTTTGGGAAGCACAAAAAACTATTGTTCACAGTCTTTCGCAGACAGAATGCTCAAATGATCGCATGGCAAAGTTCTTTCAAAATTACGCGTAAACATATCACCCAGAAAAAGAAACAATTATTCTTCTTCCTGTTCTTAAATTTTGTTCTACAAAAAGCCAGAAATGGCTGATTATCTTATTTTTTATCAAAACTGCCCCTCCAAACGAAAAAAAAAGAAAGAAATAGAAAACGAATAAGGCCTTATATATGAGCAACACAAAACAAACTTTTCATGGCAAATAAGAAGGTTTTCAAACATTTGCAACATGTTTGGGCAATTAATGAAGAATTTTTTTCCTCATCCCACTTCATACTGTAGTCCTGCAATAACAAAAAATACTGGGGACAAAGTTGAAAAACGTTCTGGAAAGTTTTCAATTGCCTAATTACATGGGAAGCAGAAGGGTTTTCAGGTGCAGTACCCATTAGTTTGCAATCCGTCCTACCCCTTTATCCATTGAAAATTCGGGTAACAGATATTCTTTTTATAGTGAGGTGAAAAATTTATTGTTTATTTATTGTTGCTAGGTACAAGCCTGGAATATTCCATTTTAAGCTGTCTGAGCAATTTTCGAAATTTCCACATTGCACAGGCAAAGACTAAAAGTCTTTATTGACAAGCTTTTGCAGATTTTTTTGGTCAGTTACTCCAGCGCATGGTAATTGAACTAAAAATTTTGACCATTATATGACTGAACTGCCACCATTGTGGATGGTTAAAGATCTGATGTGTTTCTTTGATAACTAAGAAGGAAAAAATTATTTCTCACATAGGGCCCCTAGTAGGGTTCAGGGAAAGGACTTGTGGAGGTCCAGTGGGCAAAGGGTGTTTTGAGGCACTAGCGTAGCCAGCGGGGGGCAGAGTAAGAAATTTGGGGGACGCGATCGGCGATGTTGAAAAAATGAAGGAGAGTCGAAAAAAAAAAAATAATTGAAAAAAAAAAGAAAAAGGGCAAAAGAAGGGAGGGAATCGGGGGAATACTTTTTGCAGTTTTTCGAGGGGGGGGGGGGGGAGGAGGGGATCTTAGTCGTTACGATAAAGTATGCAGTCCCCGACAACAACTAGTCTCCCCGATGTTTGTGTTTTGCTTTCAATGCACAATTTCCCTAATAAGAACCCAAAATTGTCGGCGCGCTATGTGCGCTCTAGATTCACTCCAGTTTTTTTCAATACTTCCATTACACAATCTAGAGAGTGTAAGTCCTGTCAACCTTACCAATTAGCAGGTAGGCAGAGTACACAGGTTATGTAGAGGTCGTAAATTTCATCACATATCACAAAGCAGTTGTTGTTTTCTTGTGTGTGTCATGTGATAGGTCAGTTGGTGAGTGAATCACGGAGCATATAGTTTGGCTATTTTATCGCACATTCCAGATGGTTTCGACACAATGCATGTTATCCCCGATAAGGTCTACAACCCCTAAAGTTTCTAATTTTTTTTACTTTTTGTTCCTATTGATTAGTTAGTAATTATTGTAAACCTGCCAAAAACTTTCGAGCGCTTCGCGCGCTTTGCAATTTCACGATTCAGAACACTATCAGTGCGCAACTCGGCTTTTAAAAAAGTAAGTGATATAGTGTAAAATGTGCCCCAGGCTGCAATGCCATGGAATAGTAAAGCTCCGTCATATCCCTTTTCACCACCCCCTCGACATAGGGGCTGTCGGAACTTGTAGTCGCTTGCATGCCCCCCCCCCCCCTTCTGTCGGGAATAATCTGTCGCCTTCCAATGGTCGGTTTACTTATTTTGGCTTTCAAAAGAGTTATTTCTGCGATAAAACCCAAAATGTTCGGTACGCGTTGCCCACTCTTCCTCAGTTCCGTCACCTAGAGCTAATAAAGTACAAACCCTTACTACCCTTTTAAGTAAATTAATAAGTAGAATAATGGATTAATGTATATGTCAGGAATTTCATTTCATTTCGCCAAACTTAGTGAAAAATCTGTGTCAGTCGTACAGTACGGACTCGAAGAGGGAAGTGCAATATAAGTCGTGCCCGATAGGGCGCAAATGCCGGAACAATTGACCTATATAAGCTTTAGAAAGTACAGATTCTTTTAAGTGTAGGCTAATCCAAACAATTTCAGCCCGCTTTCCCACTGTTAAATCTGTGCGGAAATATCTTCCTCTAGCATATACAAATTTTATGTCGTATATGACTCGTAATGGCTATGTGTAGTGCACATGTTTCTTCAAATCTCCCTCACCAACGCATCGATGGCATCCTGCTTTCGGGGCTTGGGGTCGCTACCCACCCTACCACCCTCCCCCGTTCGGAGAGTGGTCCTTCGTCTGGCAAATTCTGGCGCCAAGTCTGGAGGGAAGAGAAAGTTTTCCTTCATATTTTATGACTTGTATATGTGTAATGAAGCAATGAACTAAAAATGGAAGCTGCATTTTTGGAGGGCGGCAACTATTTGGAGGGGCGGTCAATTTCACTAGGAGGGCGGGTTGCCCCTTTAAACCCCCTGTGGAGAAGACTGGAATCTCCTATAAAAAGAACAAAATATAGCACCATATTGCATCTAAGGTCTTCGCGACAGCAAAAATTTCCAAAAGGGGAGGGGGCCACCCTGGGAGACAAGCCCGAAGCCAGGGGGTTCAGGGAGTACACACTAACTCCCGCCCAGGCCTAATCTTTTTTACTTTTTATTTAAAATGGAGGTTTTGCATATTTCAAGGCAAAATGTCAGTTCCGGTGGTTAAGCCAATGTACGCCTTATGAGTATAGCTGTTTTGTTTCAGGGCAACACAATTCCCTAGGGCTCCATTGACTCGAACAGTAACCCTCATACAGCCACACACTAACTCTCGAGGAAATAAGAAAAACATTGTAACAAGATTAAAAGTGTCCAAAAATTTCAGCTTAGGTGTTCACCAGAGCCAAAAACTTCCTGGTACGCTCCGCTCCAGTCGATATTGTAGCTCCGCTTAGAAACATATGTTAACATCTTTCATAGATAGATTTTTTTTGCATTGATTGAGAAATTGCGGAAATGAGATCCATATGCTCAGGCTGGGTACTTGCAGCATAAAACACTCGGGAAGTGCCGTTTCCGTCCATCTGAAGGGTTTGTAAAGTCAAAAACTTCCTGGTAAGCTCCGCTTCAATCGATGGTGGAGCTCCGCCTAGAAACATATATTAACATTTTTCATAGATAGGTTTTTTTTGCATTGATTGAGAAATTGCAGATATGAGATCAATATTCTCAGGCTGGGTGCTTGCAGCATAAACCACTCGGGAAGTATCGTTTCCGTCCATCTGAAGGGTTTGTAAAGCCAAAAACTTCCTGGTACACTCCGCGCCAGTCGATGGTGGCTCTCCGCTTAGAAACATATGTTAAAATTTTTCATAGATAGATTTTTTTTGCATGAATTGAGAAATTGCGGAAATGAGATCCATATTTTCAGGCTGAGTACATGCAGCATATAACACTCGGGAAGTGCCGTTTCCGGCCATCTGAAGGGTTTGTAAAGCCAAAAACTTCATGGTAAGCTCCGCTCCAATCGATGGTGGAGCTCCGCCTAAAAAAATATATTAACATTTTTCATAGATAGATTTTTTTTTTTTTGCATTGATTGAGAAATTGCAGATATGTATGGAACGCGAAATCTGCAAGCATCATGTGACCATGTGTGACTACATCGGAGGGGAAGGTAATAACATGATGTGACTATGTAAAAACATGGTGTGACTACATGAATACATGGTGTGACTACGTAAACACATGGTGTGATAATGTAAAAACATGGTGTGACTACATTAAAGCATGGTGTGACTTCAAAGCATGGTGTGACTACATAGCATGGTGTGACTTCATAGCATGGTGTGGCTACATAACATGGTGCGACTGCATAGCATGGTGTGACTACATAAAAGCATGACGTGACTACATAGCATGGTGTGACAACATAAAACACGGTGTGGCCACTTAAAATTGTATTGTGAGTGGCAGTAGGTGATGTCAACTTTGCGTGTAATGACTGTGGTTGTGGTGAGAAATCTGTACGTGACTGTATAAAATGGCTCTGTGAGGAGAAGTTGGCGAGTGACTGCCTAAAGTGAGGGTGTGATGATCTGATACAGTGCATTGAACTTTTCCTCGTGTCGCTAGTCTACTCAATGCTGAATTGGAAGAATTGTTGGAAGAATTTTTACTGAATAACAACCGAGGGAGAACCACTAGAGCGACTGTGCCCTTGCTAGGTTTTGGCGCGCTGTTTGTGCCATGAAATTTTATTTAAAAAAATCCGCCACCTCCGTGGACGAGGGGCAGAACTCCCTCCCACACACCTCTGGGTTAGCTAGTTAGGTGGAACGTTAAGGCTTATTTTCTAACCGTCTAACCGATTGGCTTAAGTTTGGCCGGCCACGGCATTTCTCCAGTTGTCGTCCACCGGCTTGTTTCCAGTGGCAGAGCCAGAATATCAAAAGTGTGTGTGTGGGGGAGGGGCAAACTATGGGAAAAGGATAATGTTGGGGGAAAGTTTTCGGGCGCAGCGCGAAACCGAGCCAAAAGCACCCGTGTTCCTGGGGGATGGGATCCAGATCGCGAAGTCCCAAAAGATCTGAGGTTTTAGCATATCTCTGGATGAAAAATTAAGTATCTGTAGGGGTATATTTTTTAGTTTTTCGGTTAACTCAACACCTAACTGACCTAACTCGGGGCATGTGGGGGCAAGGATAAACTTGGGGAGGGTAGCGGTAGCGCCGCCACTGCTTGTTTTCCTGCTTATGCTGAGCGCCAATCACAATGGCAGTAGGTTTCATTTTAAAGTCTTCATGACTCGGCCAGGAGTCGAACTCCAGAACTCCCTGCTGCAAGCGGGATCATCTAACCACTTGCCCACAAACTCCTGGGGCTACGCGCGATCGATATATGGCAGCTTAGCCTCCCCATTCTTCGTTCCCCTCATAGAAATAGTTGTTGATCGACCACTTCGGACAAAGATGTTTAGAAACTGGCCCGGACGTACTCAAGTAAAACTTCTTAGCCTACTGTATTAACAAAAGAAAAAAAACTACTTTGCAAGGTATAAGACTAGATTTCCATTATGTGGTCCTCAATTAATAAATGGCACCATTCACTGAGGATAAAAGCAGTTACAGTGCAAACAGGGGTCCGGGGCACGCGACCTCGTAGAGAACGTTGGCGGAGGCATAAGGGGCCAGGCCCCTCCTCCTTGGCTTGGCACCCCTGTTTTGAAGGTGTTGCTAGGTCCATATGCAATACCATACCTGGTCAGTCTACCTGCTAATTGGCCCCCAACCCCAGCCCTGCTCTCCAAGTCTCGGGTACGGGCTTTTTTTTTCAAGTGGCATTCTTAAAGGTATTTTTGACCGTTCTCAAGTATATAGTTAATTATAATATTTGAAGAAAAACACGAAAAGCTCAAACTGCAAATTATTGGAATGAATGTAGCCCCCCTTCCACAACTCGGCTTCGGAGCACTTGTAATCCTTATCCAAACTAGCCCTATTTAAAGGTCAAGAGCAGTCATCCAAAACGTATTTTGAGGTAACAGCTAAATCTCACAATTTTTCTTTTTATATCTCTGCAAAGTATCTTTCATATAATATTTTGGAAGTCATTATTGCATTTTCAATTTAAACCAGGCCGTTACTCCTAGTTTATTTCACATTTGAGTACACCAGGAAAAGTTCAATGCTCTATATCAGATCATCACACCCTCACCTTAGGCAGTCACTGGCCGACTCCTCATCACACCATCATTTTATACAGTCACGTACAGATTTCTCATCACACCCACAGTCTACGTACAGTTAACATCGCCTGCCTCACAATGCAATTTCAAATGGTCGCACCGTGTTTTATGTAGTCACACCATGCAATGTGGTCACACCATGCAATGTAGTCATACCATGCTACGTAGTCACACCATGCAATGTAGTCATACCATGCTACGTAGTCACACCAAACTATGTAGTCACACCATGCTACGTAGTCACACCATGCTTTTATGTAGTCACACCATGTTTTTACTTATCACACCATGTGTTTACGAAGTCACACCATGTGTTCATGTAGTCACACCATGTTTTTACGTAGTCACATCATATTATTATCTTCCCCTCCGATGTAGTCACATGATACTTGCAGATTTCGCGTTCCATAGATATGAGATCAATATTCTCAGGCTGGGTACTTGCATCATAAAACCCTCGGGAAGTGCCGTTTCCGACCATCCGTAGGGGTTGTAAGGTCAAAACTTTTGTTGTAAACGCTCCGCTCCAATTGATGGTGGCTCTCGGCTTAGATAGTCCTGTTGGTCAAGATTGGGGACGGTGAGCCGACTTTGCCCCTCCACAAGAAAATCCTGGCTATGCCCCTGTTTTGAGGTATTAAGGTTGGGTTAGGTTAGTTAGGTTAGTTAGGTTAGGCAAGATGGAGTTTTACTGCAGTTTCCAAACAATTGGTTCAAGTCGACCCCCCCCAACCAAACCTTTTTCCCGTTATGGCTTACTGCACGTGAGGTAGGTATTGAAGCCAATTCTTTTGAGTTAATACTGCATCATCTAAAAATTACCTCCAAGGTAACGTTAAGAAAGACTGTTGGTAAAGTCATTGGTGAAGCTACTACCACGAGTGGATCCGGCTGACATTTTGGAAAAGGCTGGAGATGAACTATATAGAGATGGGCAGTTCAATTTGAGTGTCCAAGTGGGGGTCAAGGGGGTGAAACCCACAGAGGCTCATCAAGGTGTTTGTGAGGTATTTAAGTTGTGATTTAACGGTAACTGTATTGTCTTTACACTGGTCTAAAATTATTTTTTTAGTTGCGGTGCCTGCCACGCAGGCAGCCGCAACTATAGGAGTCGACACAAGAGCCGATAATTAGGAATTACCGCTAATTTCTCCGAGACGGGCGGTTCGATGGGTATGTGATGTTGTGTAAGTTGTAGGGAATATTGTGTTGTAATGTATATCATTTGTTGAAGGTCGTTTACCTTTGGTAAGGGTGTTAAAATGGTTAATTCTGATTAAAAAATTACGTGGGCGGTGTCTATTTCTAGAACAAGGACCACAGAGGTGTTTTATCAAGAACTGCTTTGTTTTTGGTTGACAATGTGTTTTGCGTGGGGTTCAAGGAAGTAATCCTAACAGTAACGTTGCGCGTAAATGGTAGGTAGTATACGTACGCGTTTCGTGTATTTGCGGATTTGGAGATATGACGATGCGGAGCATGTCTTAGGTAGTAAGGCGCTTATATGTAATATATGTTCTATAGTGCAAAAGGAATACAGGAATGAGTCGTACTGTACATGTAGGCTAGTAGTCTGTGGAGTATGGGTCGAGTTACAGAGTGTTGTCACTGTTGAGAGAATTAGGTGTGACAGAGTCACTAATAACACTGGATATGTACAATGTTGGTCTAAAGAAGTGACTAAAGGAGACAGGTGAGATTTTTGGATAAATATTAAAGAAAGTGTTGGGGGGGGGGGGGGTATTAGTTGAACGAAAATCTGTAGAGTTTTGTTTCTGATTCGATACGGTGTGGGGCCTATGAAGGTCCAGTAAGTATTGCGTATCGTAAGGTTTAGGCCAAGCCTAACGTTAGACTTGTACTGTGCTATGTTGAGGTAAGTGTGGTAGTGCAGCGTAAAATAGTGTTAGAAGTGTTCGTATTGTTATATGGTAGTAGTATTCAATAAAAACATTAGTAGCAAATCATAAGAAGAAGTAGTAGTAAAAAGTTGTTTGAAATATACAATTGGAGTATACCTGTAAGGATTTACCAAATTATTAATTGTAGGTGTAGGCTATTTAGGCCTGGTTTTAATAATCGTTAACCCTCAAAAAACATGGCTAGTGACTAAAGTTGCGAAGTGTATCTGAGCAATGGCTGTGTTGTGAGAGGAATGAGTCTTGGCAATGTAATAATCACATGGCCCTGCTCGAGGGCTAATTAAGTTTTAAAATGTTTGTAGACTAGTAGGCTGTACAGTAACTTTGGAACTATGTTAAGGTCACGGTATATAATGGCAGCATGGGCGTCCACAGCTATGGGAAGTCCCCCCCCCCCCCCCCCCAGAAAATCAAAAATTTGAAAAAAAATCTAAAAATCAAAGCAAAAACCCGAACAAAATGTGTTTTCCAAGTTTCTATGCGAAAAATAGGCTTTAGAAATGCCATTTTCGGCAGTCTGGGAGACATTTTGAGCTGAAATTTTCGCATGCTTTGAGTCAATTCATGGTGTCTTGGAGGTTCTGCCCCTCCCTAGAAATTTTGCGGACGCCCATGAATGGCAGTAAAATTCCAAAGAGTTTTAGGATGCTGATCCATAGGGTAATATGTAATGTAATCTTATACCATGGGTGGATTGATATAGAAAGTTTCTAGATTGTATACTTGTCAAGTTATCATTAAAATTAACTTGATATAATATCATGATTAAAGAATTAGTTTTAGTATTACAGGTTTGTTCAAACATTTTATGCATGGTCTATTTCAACTACAGAAATATTGTTTGTCAGAAATGAATCAATAAAACCTTGTATTTTTTAGGCTTTTACTTTGGATGTATACATTGTACCGCGGACAGGAGACATGAAAGTTAACATTAAACGTGCTAAATTGTGATCAAGTTTTAAGTACCATTCGCAATCTTAAACATACCTACTGTATAAAATTTATGTTTCAAGGTTGATAGTTCAGGAAGTGCGCCAACTAAATGTTGTGTATTTTCGCAACTTGTCTTAGTAAGCACTCAAAACATTTATTTCTGATGTAAATAGCAACGGAGAAAGATGTGTTATTGTTTAATATTCGACAAGATTGAATAAATTTGAAAGAAACAAAGGCAAATTTTTGACGAATTGAAGACGGCAAGACTTACAACAGAGTACAGTTAGCCTCTGTTTCAACTAGCGTGGTCACTAATTGTACAATCAATAAAAATAGGTAGGCGGTGCCATAATCTGGTACTACGTATGTCGTCCTTATTTCAAATTTTGAATTTTAATTCTTACTTAACGGGTATTCTGTCTTGTAATTAGAAAGGTAGCAACTTTGTGCTGTGGAATAGGATTAACGCAGACACTTAGGAGTACTACCATGTTAGGTTTCTAAAATCAAAAACTAAAAGGCGGGTTTCCAAGAGAGAACTGTCGGAAGGGGTGGTAAGTAAGAGCGAGAGATAAGATTGAAAGAAATGGGAAGAGAAAGGGAAGGGAGAGGAAAGAAGAAAAATACGAAGAGGCGATGAGGAAAGCAGAACAAGGAAAATGGGAAGGAAAATTAAGGAAAAATAAAAGGATAAAACCACGGCCATACTACAACGAATTCTGATCGGATTTCAAAATACCTTGCCAATCTCTAATCGTAACTTGAACTTACATTTGAGAAATTGTGCAATATCGGAGAATCTTAGTACTTTTTGGGAGTACGAAAAGACCGCAATTCGTTTTTATGTATTGCTTTTTTCAGGTTATTCCAAAGAAACCTAACAGGTGAAGGGTCCTCACCTTTGAATGATAGAAGTACCTTAATCTTGGTTCTGTGAGAACGAGACATAAAATCATAAAATGAAGTACTCTCAAAAGTTCTAAGATACTTGACCTATTTGTTCCTTCACGACACCGGTCCTTAGCTCTAATGTCACTTCCTTTCCACAATAAAAAAAAACTAAGGAACAACTTAGCGACACATAGCCATCGTTCCAGCAGTTTATATCGGAAATCCGAATCTGTATCACAGTTTCCGACATCAACGGTCATAGCCTTCGAGAGGGCAACCAAACTAAATAATTCCTGATTAATTTTGGGCTTAAAAGGACCGTGAACTGACAACTACTCGCGAGGAGAATGACGATTACTCCCTCGATTCTCTCATCGAGGCGCTCCAAAAGAGCAAATACATCTATCGTTTTAAGACCAGGACAAACTAAAAAGTCCAACTACTGATGAAGCTCAACATCTAAAAACCAAGAGAAGCAACATTTCTAGTTTACTTGTTTTAGAAACCTAACACAGAAGTACTTCAAAGTATCTGCGGTCATAAACGTGCTACCTGTCTAATTGCAGCACAGAATTTCCTTTAAGAACGCATCAAAATTCAAAACTGAAACAAGGAACTGCATGCGCAGTTTTAGATAATACCACGGCCAGCTTCATTCAGCGAAAAGACATTGCTCGTTTTCGTCACCTGGGATAGTTTTTATAAACCTTCCACTCCCTTGCCCTCTGTGCTAAATACATAAAACCTTGTCCCTTGTATTTCCCAATATTTTCTTGTTTGTTCTTTAAACGGTAGAAATAAATGTAACCAATAACATTATTCTTGTCTGAAAGGCTCTGTATTCTAGTAGCACTGAGACTCGTCCATTTATTTTGACGATACTAAACACCTTACATGCTTTAAAAAAACGATCTTGATGTATGCCCTATCCTATTTTGTTCGAATTCATGGTACAGAGACATCTATTTGCGTTTTCCCCCTACCGCGCCGTTCTCGGCTTCCGTACAATCCGGTTCCCCAGCTAACCTCTACAGGTATAAATACAGATGGTACCATGTGCATACATTTAACTTTTGACTAACGTTTTGTATACTCATTGTCAGGATATGCTGAATAATGATGATTATAATGGAAGCCTAAAGCTGGGCAGGTATTTCCTTGACATTTTATATTTACGGCATGCAACTGAACGTTTCCACAACACAACAAACTTCATTACTTTAACTTTGCATATTAAAGAACATAAGGATTATGAAAAACTTTCGGTCGATGCCAAAGGTATAGCCTGCATGTTGTCCTCCTTCCCAGCCTCTATATTAGGATGACAGCTCCCTTCTACGATAATCTCATCCGCATGGAATCAGCATTGACAACCCATCTCATTGTTGGCACAAAAACTATTATAGAGGGCACTACTAAATTTTGACATTTTTCCATTTTTACGTAGCACTACTGACTTTCAACTTCCTTAATTGCATTGCTTTCATGTTCAGACTTCCAGGCGTACACTAACGAAGGCAATTTCAACATATATTATTTGATTTGTCGCGTCGACTTTTCCGAACAAATTTTTGTACAAGGCTTTGCAAGTCAGTATTGGGTGTATTTCAAAACCTATCCAATCATGTCGGACGGAATTTGATAGGAAAAGTGTATGCCATTTTTGATCAGCATGGTATTGGTAACTGATACTCTGCATAGGCATGTCCACTGCACGGGTCTATATTATAATAACATTGAACCCAGAGAATTTTACCCCGCTTGTATGCACAGTCCAAAAGACAGACCATGTCGGACGGAATCGATAGAAATGGGCTCCCTGAATTTTTGAACGTAGGTGGAGATTCTATCGAAAGTAAACATTCAATAAGATGGAACTGATACTGAAATGACCGAGCGGTAAATACTAATACTGAATGAACTCAATTAATTATTCAATTCGGCACAAGTTCGGAACAGCGCCCTCTGCAATGCAACCATGTCGGACGGAAATCCAGCATGTCGGATGGAAAGGCAATGTTGACTTTTTGGGGCACATCATAAATCATAAGTTGTTTCCAATTTTCATATGTATGAATTGCTTAGGTAAGTTCCCATTATATCTGTAAAAACTAGGCTTTCAATTAATTTCCCAAACTTTTACAAGCCAAATCCCATAGAAAATTCCGTCAGACATTGGCAATTACCTTCCGACATGTTTGATCCATAGGTACAGTAGAGTTTCATCATTTACCACAATGCAAGGGGAAATACTTCTTTTTCAATAATTACTGATCAATGCAGCCAATATCAATTCATCTCTGCTTTCAACTGCTGGTCAATAATCATTCCAAAGTGCAGTTCAAGACAAAAAGAAATGGCAAGAATTTGACATGCATGCAACGTTTATAATTCACTGGGAAAATATTGAAATTGCAAATTGTAATTACGTAATTTACTCGTTAATCTTCTATTTTGACACTTTTCTCCTCAAAACATAATTTGTAGTGAGATCCAGAATCAGTTTTCAACCAACAATTGCTGAATGCCTGTCTATTTGCAACAGAAATTCTACATTTACCGACAATAAATTTTGAAAGGAGTTAATGTTTATCAATATTTCTGCAAATCAAATGCAACATCTCTTTTTGTCATTCAAAGTTGTGATTGAAATAAGTGTAATGGATTCACAGCGGCGTCTTATGGGCAATAGAACTACCATGTAAATTTAAGGCATCAAAACTGAAGCTACATGCAAACTTGGAAAATTATGCAAACGCTCAACATTAATAATTTACTTGAGATAATTGATCTTGAACTCACTTTCTATCTGTTTGAAATCTACAAGGCTTAAAAATAGTGCAGATGCATGTGCTGAACTGAGTTGCTTGGGAATTTCTTTTAGCTGGTTATAATGTTTGACTTTAGCACACTTTGTGATGATGTTTCCCGAGTATTTGTCCCATGTCAACTTGTTCCCAGAAATCCAATGACACACTTAAAGCATCTGCACGTACATCCATACCAACATACCAATACAGTACCCACATTCCCCATAGTAGGCTGCATACCATTTTCCAGCTGTTGCATTGGTTCTGATCATCAGTTACTTCTGGAAGCAGGGTTTTTATCAGGTATAGGACCATAAGTGTAAGGTTTCATGTATGTTACTTCTCTAAAAGAAGTTGCCTCACTGCAATCTGGACTCACTCACTGTAGAGAATTTAAGTGTTACAGATTTTTCAGGGTTCACAGTTCGCCCTACGAACCTAACTTGAAGGGTACCAGGAACCTGGATGAGGTATGTGGAACTTTGTGACATGAGGGTGTTGCTTACAAAATCAATTTCAATTCCTTTCAGGATGGATTGGACTTGAACTCTGTGTGAAATGTTAAAGGACCAACAAGGACAGCCTGTTTGCTCATCACTTTTTCGTAAACTGCACCCTTACAGTCCCACCTACACCATTCACAGGTCCTTTACCATGAATACTCCCAGAGAAGTACCCAAAAAGCTTGATACTTGGGTCATAGTGGGCCAGATAAGAAAAGACATGCTTACTCCTGAACTATGCGGCACAACTTTTCCGAGAAGAAGTGGATGGTGTCAAATGAGAACTGTCCTTTTAGTAGTGCAATGAGAAAGCTGTTAAGCCTAAACACTGAAGTGGCATTATGGTTGGCTATCTCATTGATGAGAGCATAGCTGTAACTAATGGTTGGTTATCCTCCCTAACATAAGCGCAAACTGTATTTAGAAAAACTTTGATATCCAAAGTACTGTAAGCACTCTGGATGGCTTGCTGCTGTTTGATGTCATAGTTTGGGAAACATCAACATCGGAACTAAAGTCTCATTCTCTTTGAGGTTATCCATGACCAATTGGTAGGCATTGTACTGCTTGAGCTACAGACAGAAATGGATTTTCATTTTGCCAACTTGCGCCAGTAATTGGTACACAGCCTCGTCATGTTTGCAAATCTGCTGGCACTTCTGTGGGTAATGTTTACCTTGTCTTACCTCCCACTGGAAGGAATGGACTTCCTCAGCAGTATTTAATTCGGACAGGTAAAACGGCGCTTTGAATGGAGCAGTTCATACATGACCACATCCACAAGTATGGGACCCGATCTCACATGAGGATAACAAGAGGATGCATTTTGCTGTACAGAGGATAGGAGTCTAACCCTCTCAGAATGGCGGCAAAAAGGATTTGACACCTTCGACAAGGACTTCCTAGTTCTTAAACTTCTGACATGAGCAAGATATACTTCTGAGATACAGTATCTTTTTGGGAGTGTATGTGTCTTTAATTTTCAATAAATCAATGGAGGGTTGAAAATGATTTTTCACCCCCATACTTAGCTTTAAATGACTTTGCAAATTGAATTCCAAGTGATCTTCCATATTGAACATTGACATTAGATCCCTTATGTGCCACATCAGATAGTGCTTAATCTTGCACTTTTTTCTCCCCATTCTGATTTAAACCCCAAAACACATTATCTTTCCTACCAGGCATAGTATAGTTAAGAAATACCAAGAGTTTCTAGGTATTTCCGTGGAAATTTTTGTTTGCCCTCATCCAACAAGGCTGCATGGCCTCCTGCCTTGATGAGAAGGTTTCCTGTTCGAAGTAGGTTTTTCTCAGTAGGTGGCAGATCTTTCACCGTATTAGCTAGAACGAAAACCTTCTGATTTGGGTTTTTATGTACCGAGGGTACTTTTGATCAATGTTTGCTTGGTACCAGAAGGATTTTTCTGTGACAATGGTGATGTGTGTAGATGACGACCCTGGTGTTAAGGCAGGACCATTAGGAGTTGAATTTGATTATGATGCTGAAAAGCATTCTTGTGAGAGTAACATGTAGAGCATCTGTCACAGTATTGCCACTGTTGTCTAAAAGAGTGGAAGTGATGCCCCTCCCCCTCCCCAAGATATGCAAAACATTGTACCTATATAAGTTTTTAGATGGTTAAGACCATTTAATGAAATAATTTCCAGGTTGACTAGTTTGAAGGAGACATCTGTGCAGTTTCCATCTTGCAAAAGGCATTTTCCATCCGACATGCTACCCTTCATGTCGGACGGAAAATAAAGTAGGTATTTGTTTGAAAAGAAAACAGTGCTACATATTGATGAATTATTGAACCCTAAGTGATTACTCAGTTCACTGATAGTTGGTGGTAAGAAGAGAGAATTTCTAGTTTCTCTGATTTGCCACAAAACTTTTTCATTTCTCTGACCATGTCGGACGGAATTTCCAGTGTAGTTCTCGACCCCATGCCATAAATGTCTACAGGTGTTAAGGCTTTATAATCTTGAAATATTTATGTGTATAATAGGTTCCACTGATAACAGTAAAGCCATATTTTTCCAAATTACTTTCATTAGAGATATTTACAAAAAGTCTGGAACACGTATCCAGAAATTCCGTCCGACATGCTTTTAAAAATAATAGCGTGATTAAACAGTTCAAGAGATGTATAAATAATCCAAAACAACCACTTTTTCAGTTGATTCTGGTAAATTCAAGTATTTCACTATAATAAAACAGTTAATTTCACAATCCCTGACAATGTTTCAGATTCTGACATGTTGGTTATAAGTTTCGAAACACACCCTATTTTGGTCTTTAAAAATAATATTTTTTTTTTGTTTGTTTTAATGTTTTCATTGATATCTTTCTTTACAATTATGATGTCCATAAACAAAAGACTATTGCGTGCATTCATGTCGTGCTCCATAGGGCCGACTTATAAAATGTTGTCACTCTTAATTAAATGCAATACGGAAATCTGCCGGTGAGCTACAACAACAAAACCAACGGTGGTTACCCTTCGATTTTAACCTTACATTACACGTAATTCCTCACAGGCTCCATTTAATTACCAAATACTGTAAAATCTACTACTCCAGAAAACGTTAAAATGGCAAAATAAATGCCTCAGCAAAACATATTACTAACGGGCTGCGTGACAGGCACCGTAACTTAATATCTACGAATCACTACAACAGACCCCAACACAGCCACGACATATATACAGATAAATACATCACAACCGACAACTTCTTCCGATATTGTAGTACCAAATGAATGTCTGTTGTAGTTTTTTGCGTTGAGGCACCGCAATTAGTCTAGACGTGTGTCTTGTTACTGGTAACATATCTTGTGAAACTTCTACCAAGAGCAGATTCGGCTGCCCACCTGAAAGGCTAGTTGAGCTGTGTGCCACCTTCAATTAATGAAGCTGTATGTACATGTGTAGAAAAAAAAACTCAACCCCTAGCTCAGACAGCTGGGGAAAGATTGCCTTAATTGCGATTGTTTCATATGAAGAACATGAAAATATCTGCCTTTTTTGTCACAAGAAGAAATGATAAAATCCAAAAAAATGTTGTAGTCAAACTCTGACAACAGTACAGAAGACATATCATTTTTGAAAATCTGAAATCTCAGCTGGGAGACACACGGGGGGGGGGGGGGGGCACACAAGATCTTCCAGCAGGGCATGTGTTGACACCATTGAGTTTTTTTTCAATCTTGCGACATGGGGATGGTTTTTAACCCTCGCACCCCCCCCCCCTCGTCGATTTCAATGAATCGGACGATGCGCATGCCCTCAATCATTGTCAGGTGATAAATATATGAGCCTACACTTAATTCGATCCTAACTCTGCAATAGTTTCACAGTAGTTCTGCATTTCCAATACCCACTGGTTTCAATACTGTAAACATTTCTTATTTCCATTTCGACTGGTTTGTCAGAAAAGTTTTAGATAAAACTGGGATGACCAAATTAAATTTACATGGTAGGTTAACATGGTTCCATAGTTTTGCAATCATTTGTTTTTAAATTCCCAATATGAATGCAACATTTCCCTTACTTGTGGTAGATACAATTTGAGTAGCTTTATCCCCATTCCATACCACTTTATTTTCTTATCTGTTTTTCCTGAGGCACTCTCTTGCCTGAATCTCAAACTTAATAACTACCTGATCAGGCTATACAGATGGATTGGTTTGTGATACTCACTGGATGACCAGATTATTGTCGGCTTCCATAATCACAATACAATGAACTATAGGCCTGCTTGTACAGTAGGTACTGAAAAGGCTGACATATAAACAGTGTCAATGGGATCACACTTGTATGGGGCAATACCTAACCTCCACTGGCCATTAACATGATTTCTGTAGCCTTGTGTACACCAGGTAACCCCTTGTTTATATTAAGTTCAATGAGGTGAATCCTCTTGTGGATATGGCCTCTTGGCTAAAATGACTATAGCTTTTTAGCGTCATGATAGCCAGGAGTCATCTCATGGGACTGGGGGGATCTAGGCCGGGTGACACATGATGATGACTGCTTTGTGTCCAGGGAGAGAGAATTAAGACCTGCCTTGCGCGGGAAGACTCCCACATTTTAGGGTTGTCTCCTGCCCACCGGCTTACGCATCTCAATTTATCTCGCGCACATTTCAAATTGCATGGCTCCTACATCTTTAAAAGGACGTCTGCATTGTACATAGTAAAAAAATGAATATCGTCTTGCTGGATCCTGGATCCATGTAAGATGGAAGTTTTTTTTTCTTTCTGGTTTTCATTTTTTGTGAGCTAGGGTAGCCTCGATCGGCAACATGGTACGCTTCACGCCAAATGAAGGTGTCGCTTTATTTTAAACCACCCATGTCAAATGTAATTACTCCGGCTAAAAATCAACCATGCTGGAAAAAGTCGCTTAATTAGCTACTTTAATTTCAAATCTGGTAACTGCCATAGCAGGCACATATGGCAGGTGAAAGATGGAGTAAGTCAAAGGAGTATTGTGAGTGTTCATTGATCCGTATGAAACAAACTACTCAGGAATTAATGTCCAGTGGCTGGCTCAATAGAGGCATTGTGTTTGCTTTCTTCTATGACCATTATCACAAAAGCAGTGATGGCTGTCAGGATTTAATTTTTTCCTACTTGGGTACTTCAAATGTTTCAAATGAGCTAAGGGTAGGTTCCTTGCTCTCATGTTCGACATTCAGTTGGCATTTCTGGGAAGGGTCTAAAGTGTCCCCTTCCCCAGTGGAAAAATTTATTGGCTCACAGAGGCAGGGCTAGATGCAAAATGGTGATGCACTGCATGGATTCTAGATGATTCTATGCAAGGGGCTACCACTGCCCCATAAGTCCCCGCTAGCCCTCACTTCAAGTTGTTCTTTTTAATTTACCCGTACTTTTTTACCATAATCTCTATTGTTCTACCTCTTTTCCCCTCGTTTGAGAAAAGCGACCGAACTTACCCCCCCCCCCATTTGCTATGCCATTGATTATTTCCTGATCAATCTATAGGCAAGATCACATTCTTAGGATCCCCATAATTAGTTTACAGTGAATACTGACAAATAACTTCGCCCACGTTAACGCAACGTTGACTTATGATGGATTTCGCGTATCTAGTACACACATAGCACGGGCCTCAAACTTAGTCCATAAAACAACGATGCAATGATCAAAAACATGCCTTATCTCAATTAAAAATAGAACAACTTAGAAATATTTTTTAATCATTGCGATTAAATTTAATCCTAAAATTGTTCATAAAATATTTATTTCTAAGCGGTGCAAACCACAGGCGATGCACTTAAAATTTTGTCCAACCTATGTTAAAGTGGAAAGCGCCAAAAGTGATTTCTTCCCTTGTTAACAATGTAGCAGTGGCAAATGATTGTTCCACACACATAACTTTTCGATATGAACTGTTGCTTGAGAACTTTGCTATAATAAGAACTTTCCCACGTCTGTCTAACATGCCAATATCAAGAACCAGTTAATTTAAAAAAGTTCATCTCCTTAAAAGTTGACTGCAATATCTTTTTTATTTGAAGAATAATTATTTTTAATATTATTTAAAAGGTTTTTTCATGTAATTTTTTCGAAGTGCAAAGTGAATTTTTAACATTTATATTAAAAAGAGGCAAGTTGATGGAATAAGCTGTTCAATTGCTCGTGCAGTCGCGTTGTTGTTATTTTCTAGGTTAATCATTCCTTTTATAATCGAACTTTGCCGTATGAGCAAACACTTTACGAAATTTCCCTAGTCTAGGCCTGTCGCTGTATGTTTCAAACCTTACCTTTCCGACAGTACGTTCACTAATATTATCTCGTTTGGTTAAATGCCTTTTTCCGATGCACCTTCATAAGTTCCTTGGCTTCTGGGCTTATATAATGATTTGTTCTGATGTCCTCCGTAAAGAGCAGTCACCCCAACTTGAAGTAGAGTAGTAGTCTGTCCTGTTTCAAGATTGGCTGTTAAGAGTCATGTGAAAAACATTTTCCCGTCAATTGTGAAAATTACTTGAAGTAACTGATTGTTTTACATTGAATATAAAAAATTCAGGTTAAAAATATGGAAAAGGAAGAGAAGGAAGAAGAAAATTCCTAAATTAAGATTTTGCTTCAAAGTTAGTTCGGGGACTGATCTTGACCTTTAAAAACACTAAAATCATGGTTTTTCTGGACCAAAATTAAACTTGTTTACTGACGTCTTTGGTCAGTGCTAACTTTTTGGAGCAAAGTTTCACACTAGATGTCATTTTCCGGGTGCTTTCGAGATTCGAGCTGCCAAGAAATATATCTTCCAGTCTCTGATGATTTTGCAGTCAAATGATTGGGATTGGTCTTGATTTCTTAATTTTCATTTTCAGAGGTATACTACGTGCACGTTTATTGCAAGAATGTCTGGGTACGCGGATGTGAAAACCATTTTGAACGACCATGATTATTACGCAAAGGCATTTACTCTTTTTGCTCGACTGTCTTCCAAGTACCAAGTCTTGGCAACCTGGGCAAGTACGGTTTTCCAAAAGAAGGTGGTGGATAAACTTGCCGTGGATTTATCGCATACAAACGGCAAGCTCAAAGTCGTCGGAGTCGGAAGTGGAACAGGTTTGTAAAATATTATATATCTTTTTTATTCAACATCGTAGCCCATAACTTTGTTTTCAACGAACTTTTGGAATATGACAACTTAAAGTGTCTAAAATACCATTCGACTGGAAAGAGGATGGCATGGTTTTATTATAGTAAAAACGAGTTAATTGGTAATCTTCATGGCGGATGTCGGCTACAAACACTTTCTAACACCTGCGAAAAAAGGCCACGAATCAGCAAATCCCCGGCCTTTCTCATCAGCAAAACTTGAAATTGATTATCGACCATTGATTGGTTTGGATAAATGAATACTCGTTACCACAATGAAGAATCAACGGTTATATTGTTATGTGACTAAATGTCCATACCCAGTACCGAAATTTCTGTACATTGTGATGCAATAGGAGTTCTTCATTTCGTGTGTTCGAAGCAAGACGGGATGAAATCGCTGACCAAATTACTTTTACCGTATCCGTCCAAATTGCATTGTTGTCCCACTTGTGTCTGTCGATTTTTCGTCCTCAGTAACAACCGAAAAATCAGTGTTTGGAAAGACGATCACGTACTTCCACCATGAAAGTTTCAGAGGCAAAGGGGACAGTACCATGTATTGCCAGTGCTTACATTGTGAAAAAAGACACGAGGATGGCAGGGAGGCGAAGAGCTTGTAGGCAATGTACAAAGTTGGAACTATCACAATTTTTGAAGGAAATATCGAGCAAATTTTGGGCGGTAAAGAAAAAAGGCTAGGATGGAAAACGCAAAATGCAATCAAGGAGGGTTAGAGAAGCACAGTAAAATTCATCAGCGCACTAGAAATATAAGGAAAACTGGAAATTTAACGGTTTCATTCGTTTTTTAAAACATTGTGACCAGAAAATTCTCAAATAATGCACAAGCAGCTGGACACAACTGATTTAGACTTTTCCATTTTTTTACTATTAGATGTGAAACTTAATTTTTCTTTGCTAATTGCTATTTAACTGCTATGTGAGTGTAGCCATACACCTTTAGCACCTGAGTTACGATACTGATATCAACTTTATGGCCTGTTTTCAATGACGTCATAAGACCCGCCCCTATCGATGGGTAAAATGTAGTAAGTATAGCTAGCTAAGAAACATCTGACTCCCCATGTGTGACCATTGTAATTTGAAACACTTCCTAGTATAAGGTATTTGATAGCATTTGTAACGTCACGCGAAGGCAGCCTACCTAAATGGCTGTTTTTATATAAATAAGGTTACCAATTTATTACATTTTCGGTACAAATGGATATTGCATCAAAAAGAAGAGCAGAAGAAGTTATATGCCAGCTTTAAGATAATATCACTCCTCAATAAATACACTGAAACTAGAGCCTCAGGGACCGCGGAGAGGAGGGCTGGGGGTGGGGGGCGCTTTAGCCCCCGCACATTTTTTCTGTTAGCATTTTGGGCCGCCTAAAACTGCATTTATTTTATTGGACATATTGGCTGCTTCGAT
Organism: Holothuria scabra; assembly: GCA_037179385.1. Lineage (NCBI taxonomy): Eukaryota > Metazoa > Echinodermata > Holothuroidea > Aspidochirotida > Holothuriidae > Holothuria > Holothuria scabra. Next base: position 2,739,173 of record CM074199.1, read on the forward strand.
GATTAGCCCCCGCACTTCAAAATTGATTCCGGCAGTTTGTGCTTAACGTGTTAACGTTAAACGAAAACCAACTTTTAGAATTTTTGGCCATATATCATGCAGCGTATAGGATACATATCCTTTCACGCCAATATTTTGTTGATTATCATTGGTACATTTAAATTACTTGCAAAAATTGTGTGTAATTTGGGAATTGCAATTTCTATGATCTTGCGTATAACGGGACACCCATTTTGGTGTACCGGGTGAAATATTTACAGGTGGAACTCGAGATTTTTCAAAAATTATACATATTTATGTCATTCATTCTTTTTCAGATCCAGACATAAAATAGGAAGTGACAAGGTTAAATGTAGCAACACAGGATAATTGTTTGTCACACATTTTTCAGTATGCAATAAGCACACGACTTAATGCAAACGATGAAGTGGGACACCGAAATTTCGGTTTTTGTTTACACGTGAAACCCATGAGCACTGCTCCAATGTAGTCGTTCAGCTAAGCAATGAACTTATTACGAGAAAATGACATAACGTTCCTTCATTGTAATAATGCAGAACATTACATCAAGCATATTAAAGATTCCCATTCACTTCAAAACATAAAACACGGTGCCAGATGATTTTTGATTTTTTTTTTATGTTTAAGCTTTGGCGCCTCATTTACACGTGAATGACGACAGCATATTGTAACATAAATTCCAAATGCAAAAAGTTAAATTATTTTGTTGTACATTGTTTTAAATGTTTCATATAGAGAGAGATGTACCTTAAGTGATTATTGGAAGATTTAATGTAAATCTGTTCTTCTTCTCAACAAGACAAATCCAGCCGTCATAAACTTGTCACAAAGGTCAAAAGGTCAAATGAGATCAAGTGAAGTCAGAGTAGGTCGACAAGTGCACTCTCCTTAGACAAATAAGACTTTCCATTATGCCATCCCTCTGTCTTATTTGGTTACTGAGTTATCGCACAGCATACCTCGCATTCAAATGAATATGACCCACACACTAACTAACATGTCACTAAATATTAAATAACTTAGGTTAGGAACATCACAGGAGGGTAGTGTACAGTAATTGGCTTTTTTGTTCGTCTCAACAAGACAAATCCAGGTTTAACAAAAATGCACAAAGAGTCAAAAGGTCAAATGGGGTCAAGTGAGGTCAAGGTGTATCAAACAATGCACTTCACTTAAACAACACAGATTTCTATTACACCACCTCTCTGAAAATGTTTCAGTGGCGAGATATCGATGAAATATTACTTCCTAACCTTTTGACACCTTTCAATTATATTGGTAAGTACATTTTCACCTTCTAGCAATCTGACGTGTACTAAAATTACGCCACTGTTTTAACAACGGATACCGAGTAACAGCTACTAAAAAATCCCCTTTTGGCCTCTGGACCTTTGACCTTTGACCTCCACCAAACGCTGTAGGGCATATCTACTTAACAACAGCTACATTCATACAAAATTTGAGGAAATTGATCACTTTGTTATTGAGCTGTCGCACTTCTTATCTCTTATTCCAATTCGTCGCATACACACACACAAACGCGCGCGCGCGCCTCATACTTATACCAAGGTGACTGCATAGGTTTCTTTGTTACACAAGGAACCAAGAAATGACCCACATGCCTTTCAAACATGTCTGTCAAGGCTTTTTAGTTCTTTAATGGCTGTAAGTGGAAGCACAATGCTTCCTTGCTAACTAAAAATGTGTTATAAATTACCATATTCCTAATTTGTCTTGTATCCCTGACCTCTAGTAAGTTGAAAACTTAATGAATAATGAATACCGTTTTTCTCTTTCGTAAACAAGGTGAAATGGACTGCGAAATGGTTGACCAGCTTCTTTACAAATATCCAAATATTTGTAACACTGTCCTTGAACCTGCCTCGAAACACATCACGGAGTACAAAGCTCTTGCATCTAGTAAAAATTTTCATGGGGTCGAATGGGATTGGCGGCAGCAAACATGGGAACAGTATCACCAGAATTGGAAAAAAGCGGGAAATGAGGCTGACAAGATGCACTTCATAAGTGCTGTCCATTCACTGTACTATGTCGGTGATGACCTTGAAAAAAATATTTTGGCTCTGTTAGATCATTTGACAGATGGCGGTATACTCTTAATTATACTGATATCGGGTGAGTTGAGAAAATTCCAGCACTATAATGCCAAGTTTCATTTTTCTCACTCTTTAATGCTGTTGTGTAATATGACTCGGTAGACTAACTTCAAATCATTCGGTAGCCTATTATGCTATTGAAAAACCAATACATCATTTGCATAAAATGTGAGTGACAAAAAAGTCTCTCTCTCTCGATAGGAGCAGCAATTACATCATAATCAGACAAGTTTTCAACCACAAATGCAGATAGATGATTTGCAACCAATCGTATATCAACACGGACTTCTTCTCTTTGTCACGTGGTTCATTGCAGTTATCTTGACTGCATGACATCTGACGTAAAATATGTCGCAAGGCACACCTTCCTCGGAGGGCTGGTCCTTTTGGCCGGCCCATGTTGTGACGTTTTGATCACGTTAAAATCGCTTTTCCGAAACTTAGATCGCTGGGTGAGCCAGTTGAGCTGCCTCGAACCGCTAAATAGAACGCACCTAATATCATGATTAGTTGTCCAAAGCCATGGGGCATTGACTTCTTAGAAACTTCATATAAGATTGTGTGTGGTTGTTTTTAATATAGGTAGCCTTTCATCCAACAGGTAAAGATTCTCTGTTAGCATTTTGTCCCATTTTCCATAGCCTACGGAGCAGACTCTGTAGTAGCCGAAAGATGGCGCTCTCTCAAAATCATAATACACCTCTCTAAACAGTATAACATACAGAGTCTGCAAACATTCGTCCAGTTTCCATTTACAGAATTACGCATTTTGAGGGACGAATTAGTAAACATGAGATGGACACATGGTGCACGAAACAAGTATGAATAGTGTATTTTGGAACATACAACTGATACAACGAACGGCGAACAACCTAATTAGCCTTTGTAAGTGGAAAATGTGTACCAGGCCATACGTTCGATGCATAAATATTACCTATTACGCTAGATATAATTTAGTATTTTAATTTTTTGACATGACGTCATATTTGGTGGTCGTAAATGAGATTCGCTAAAAAGTTGGCAGGCTATTGTATACCGTAGGTATGCCATGTAACTTTTAGTTGGAAACGTGGGCTGTTAAACAGTGAAGCCGTTGAAAGACTCATGGTATTATTTATAGTAGCGAAAGTAAGATTTTTTATATTATAATGTAGTAGTTGAAACGTAAGCATATTCTTACATTTTTCTTACCATCCGCATAGGCGTGCGGAGGTAATTTCTTTTGAGGGGTGCAAAAGCAATTTTTTCCCGTCAAATGGCACCAATTATGATATTTTTCATTTCTTTTGCCCTAATGGGCCAGTTGTTTTTGCCCGAACTTGAATTGTGAGTGCTCTCTGCACCCCGCCGCGTACGTCTATGACCACCATCGCCACTTTTATCTCTGGAGGCTAATTTAACTTGAAAATAAGTTATAAGTTACAGATGCACAAGGAGAAAAAACTGATTAGAGAGAATAACAAAGTTCAGCCTGGTTACAAGAAATAATAGGAATAAAAGTGTCCAAATACAAGAACCCTTATAACGAAAGAACAGGCTAGCTCAACTGCAGGAAAGGATCTTTGCGAAGCAGCAATCTTACACTGTAGTTGAGCTAGCATGGATACTTTTATTTCTTGTACCCAGGCTGAACTTTGTTTTTCTCTCTTTCCCGTGCACATAAAAATACTATTTGACAAAAAAGTGAAAAATTCCTTGTTGCAAAATAATGAATTTTCACTTTCTTTTCAGATGACAGTGGCACCAGCCGTTTATGGAAACACTTCCCCATGTTTGCAGATCACCTACACAATCAAATAAACTCATCACATGTACGAAATCTTCTCACCAAACACAAAATTGATTTTGAGACTACACGGCAAGAATCAGTAGTTGATGTAACGTGTTGTTTTCAGGGAGACAACACAGATGGCCCATTGGTAGCCGATTTCCTTTCCCACACACTGAGGCTGAGGGAGACAGTGTCCTCTGAATTGGTAAACGAGGTCATGGAGTACATATGTGGCCAAAACTGTTCCGCGTGGAAAGGAGAACAACTTTTATTTAATAACGATTGGGATGCAATAATAGTTACAAAATGAAGTAGAAGACGATAATCCATGACAGTAAATTACGCATATTGTTAACTAATAAGATCAATGTATACAGCTGTCATAGCGTAAACACTCTTGTTGCGACAATGTGTAGGATCCTAAAGTGCTTGTCCACCCCTTGCTTGGTGTTGGAATTCTGTGTAGTCGCCTTCCTCCCTTTAGTGAAAATATGTGATTTACAATTATACTTACACTCGCACAAAGCCCTGTAGTATGGCAAAATCGTAGTTACTCTATACAGGGATCTATTATTTGTTCAACAGCTCCCTGCTCTACGCATCGCCTATGACAATTTTTGGTTCCAGGCGAGGCCGGGAACTGTAGTTGTCGCTCAAACACTGAACCTGCAATGATCCAGCCACGACCCCAACTCGACAAATGTCGCTGTGCTTCTTACGACGAAAGTACCTGTTTGCCGGTGTTAGCGCTAGTACTGCGTGTACACTGTGAAAAATATGGGAAAATGATCTGTTTTAAGCCGACACCGTATAAAATACTTTTCAAAGATTCCTACTTAAGTTCGTATCTGCTTCCAGCTTCGGGGGTACAACCCACATGAATCGAGATTATAAAAACACTTCGCACCTCGTGTAAAGCTAGCCCCACACTACACGACTTTGCAATCTGCAACTCAACTGGATGGTCGCTTCAACTGTGATGAGCAATGTTAAGTCCAGATTTAAGTCGCGCCGACTTCAGTCGGGAAGAACCAACATGTTGAAAATCGGGAAGAACCAACATGTTGGTTCTTCCCGACTGGGGGCGGTGCAACTTAAAACTGGTCTTGCAACTGCCAATCGCAGTAGTAAACCCACGCACATTTCACGACTGTTGGAGATCCGACGATAGAGTTGAGTTGCGGTGTGCAAAGTCGTGTAAGTGTGCGGCTAGCTTAGCGTTGTTAGGGACCGAGTCTCTGTTGCAGTTCCCCGGTATGGCAATGAAACAACGATTCACAGGAGATCGAGCAAAATTAACTTCAACTAAGCAGACTACGGCTCTACAATCCTCGACAAGAATACATGGGACAAACCCCGCTCCCCGTATCAATGTTGAAGTTTCAGGACGCCTTGGGCTGCCTCAACTTTAAATGGGGGAGTAGGGGATGGTTTTCCGTTCATTGCTTGTTTTGCTTGTTTTGTCCCATCATTTTTGTCGAGGATTGTCGGAAGCCTGTACAAATGTATATGAACAAGTTTTCGGCCTTTGGGCAACGTAATGGCAGTTGGTGAATAAAAGGTGTGTAGTTTGAAAGGAGTGATTCGATGACAAATGTCACGGTGTAAGCGCTATGAAGAACAATAATTGCTGCTTTACAAGATAATAAAAGCGACTTTTAAATATTTCACGGGGAAGAAATGTAACTAATTAAGCATTTCGGAATTCTGTCCATATTCGGTCTTTCTAATAAGGACAGGGAAGTGATGAAAATAAGGTACCCATGGGTGGTTTAACGTCGTTAATTTTGTCATTAACCTACGCAAAGGACCCGTTGCCGCAGGGTACCGAAGGGGGGAGGGGTCGCTTTCAAGCGAGAAATATTTCTTGGGGAGGGGGCAGATCAAAACAACCTTTAGTTGAGGGGAGAGAAGATATTCCAGATAACTTACAGGACAAACGCGGCTTTTTAATTTTTTAAAAACCGAACTGCTACAGAAAGCTCCGAAAGTGGGCTTTATGACGCTTAATTTATTATTCATTATCTCGATGTAGAACTCGTCAATGCTCCCTATTACTTAGAATATTTAATTAGCGCCACGGTTTACCGTTGACCTCACCACGATTAACCATTGACCTGCACACTATTTCAATGACTGTCGAGGGTTAATCGTGCAAACAGAAGATCTCTCTATTCATAGGAAACTTTCATTGTGCAAAAATGGTTGACCGTTTCAGTTTTCGAGAAATCTTTACGTAAGTTGTCACGTTCACTACCCCTTATGCTTACATATAATTTTATCTTTAACCAGATTGAAGTTTGAATCATCAATCAATGTTTATTTATGCGAAGAAAGAGAGAATTTTGTGGTTAACCGTTGGGTATATCGTGAAATATGTTACCCCCAGCCCCTAACACGAAAAATAAGCTGGAAAAAAATCTTTGTTTTTTCCCCATTACAGTACATGAAATTTTTAAAGTAAATTAAACCTCTCACCACCCAGAGTACTATTTCCCCCTCCCCCTTCCTCGTATGAGCTACTTGAAGAAGAAAAATCTTTATTCGAGCCCCCAGCGCTAATCTGACACGCCAGTATACTGGTCGGACAAACTCAACTGTTACTACTTTCCTGTAGCTTGAAAAATAAAATGGCAACCTGCTCGTTTCAGAGCATGTACAACGAAAATTTGGAAATTCCTATACCTTTGTACACGCTTCCGACAATCCTCGACAAAAATACATGGGACAAACCCCGCTCCCCGTATCAATGTTGAAGTTTCAGGACGCCTTGGGCTGCCGCAACTTTAAATGGGGGAGTAGGGGATGGTTTTCCGTTCATTGCTTGTTTTGCTTGTTTTGTCCCATCATTTTTGTCGAGGATTGTAGTTAGATGTGATTTAACGGTTCAATGTCTAATCAATTTACCGAGGCTGTAAATCGGCCACTCCGTTTAAAGAGTTCGACTGCGTTACATAGTCGGCGAACACTGGTAATTTTCAGCGACGCCAAACAAAGTGGGTTTAGTGCAATTTTACACACCCCACATTGCATGCAAGTGTTTCGTATGTTGAAAGCGGCATATACTGAAAAGCGGGGTAGGTTTGTTCAGTACCTCTTGAAGGCCCACCGATCTCTATAAATAAACCTGGATACCGCTTTGTCTATAGACTGAGGACCCAAAAGGTATACGTAGCTTATTCATGTGCATAATGAAATTTTCAAGTTAAAGGCAGCCTCATGGAGTGGGTACTGACCGAAAAAGCCTAGAATCACACAGGAAAATGAAAGTACAGTCACCTTTTTAACTTGATGCTCTCTTAATTTAGTCAACTTTAACTTAAATTATTTGAAGCACCTTTATGTTAAAAATAATTACTCTCATGTTGAAAAACGATATTCTCCAAAATATAGATAAAAAGATAATGGCACTAATCTTGACATTGTAAAAAAATTTTTGTTATACAGTACTACTAACAGCCCACAGCTAGTCCCTGAAGAAATTATTTAGCACCCTTGAAACACTCTTTTAACTTATACTAGTACCCCTACCCCTACATCTAATCTCTATGCATTTATACCCGTAACCCTGTCTCCTTCAAACCCCTGCCCCAGCAATCACTATACAATTTCTACTTGTAATCTAGCATTCTGCATTTAAATTTTCCTGAAACAATAAACAGTTCAAAGTGGATGAAAGTGCTGAAAGCTACAAGAATTTTACAAAGAGTTGAATATGGAAAGTATATATGCTCAGCTAATAGAGCATGTTTATTGCCACAGCAGCAAATTAAGGTCCGAAAATGGTATCACTTTGTAAAAGATTTCCAATTGGGGAAGATGTTGCACCCAACCAACTTACACCCCCTCCTCATTACCCTGTTTGAAAGTCACTCTTTGCAGGGCGCACATGTTGTTAAGTGCAACTCTCTTTCTATGCATCTGTAGTACCTAAAAAAAATGATTAAATAACAAACTAAATATGATTTTGCTACAGTTTTCAAACAATATGAAAAACAACGGTGACAATGATGCAGTAGGGCAAGAGCAGTCACCTCAATTTGAAGTAGTGTAGTAGACCATGCTGTTTCATGATTGGTTGTTGAGAGTCATGTCACAACAATTTTCTCTTCAAATATGAAATTTACTACCAATAACTTTCTGTTTCACCTTGAATATGCAAATATACTGAAGTAATGAAACATGATAAAAGATACTTTAAAGAGAAATAAGGAGAAATAGCAGTGATATTTGGTTGTTGCTTCAAAATGAGTTGGGAGGGGGGGGGAGACACTACTCTTGACCTTTAAATGAATGTAGTCTGAGTCAAAAACAACAAGTACCCAATGATTTGCAGTGTAGGCATTCCTGACCAAAATAGCAACAAAGAGCACTATAAAGGTGCACAGCCTCTTGAAAACAGCAAGAGTTGTCTAAATATTAACAATTAACTGGTGAGAGCTGATGCCAACCATCCGTCAACAACGAGGTCACCCATCCACATGTTAACTAACATAATTATGATAGCTTTGCTATTTGCACATTTTTTGTTTCTACCTATCCACTTACAAATGAAATGTGCTTTGTCAACCTTTAAACTGTCGATCGGTTCAATTGTAAGCAAGATGACATTTTTGTTGCTAAATATGACATTTTTGTTGGTAAATTGCCCAATTTCTTATGAAGTCTTGCCAACCGCGTAGCTTTATTGTACTTTAGTTGTTGCAAGTGTGATTACGTTAATTGTGTTTGGGAGTGGTAAGACTGTAAGATGCCGGCACGGTGACTTCAAAAATACTGCAACAAACGGTTCCATGTTTATTTATAGAGATTGGTGTGAAGGCCTCACGAACTGCAACACATGTGTGAACAAGGAATATGCGGAACAGTCTGCGACGCTACAAAATGCATACCTTCCTCTTCATATTAGCCAACATTCATTCCTTTTTATAAAGAAACGGTACATATTTCTTCGTTATTTAGTACGTAATTCTTTGTTTTAACTGTGTTAGACGGGTCCATTTACAGCCTGACCCAAAAAATTGCAACAAAGGGTCTTTCATTGGTTTTCTATGCTATTGGATGTAGTGAATAAGAGGAAAAAATCTATCAAATTCGGAGCACGGAAAAGGTGGTTTTAATTGAAAATTAAAAATGGCCGTCGGACGCCGTTTTCAAAATAAGAAAATGTGAAATAACTGTCGCCAGATGAACTGTAGTGATGCCGAAACTGTCGATTGCAACAATTTCTAACATGATAAATGCACTGCAAATGCACGTAAATCCAAGATGGCGGCTGCACGCCATTTTGGAAATGATAAAATGTATAACTGGAACCAGATGAGTTAGAGTGATGAATAAAGTGCCGATTCTGACTATTTCTTACATGACAAATTCACTGGAGTAAGCCTGATGTAGCTTTGGTGTCATTCCAACCCCTATGTCGATACTAACTACATATAACATGGTAAATGCACTGGAGGAAACGTTATGTACCTTTTGTATCATTCCAACACCTAGAGCCAAGATGGCGGCTGTTCGCCATTTTGAAAATGATAAAATGTTATGTAACTGGCACTTGATGAGTTAGAGTGATGACTACATCTGATATTGCAAATTCACTGGAGTAAACCTGATGTAGCTTTGGTATCGATCATTTAACTCGTTAATCCAAGATAGCAGCTGTGCGCCATTTTGAAAAAAATAAGTGTGGTAAAAAAGTGTGGTATCTTTATAGCCACAGTGTGCTGGTTAAACTTCACACTTAACAGTGTCAAATTTCTACTACGTCTCAGATGATAAATTTGCTAAAGTGAGTTTCAAGAAGAAGCAGCCCTCCTCATTTGCATCGATAACTGCGTTGGTTACTCTAAACTCTCAGTTTAAAGACATCAACAAATTGGATGCAATTAGCCAGAACCAGATGCTGTGAAATAGCCTCTTTATGCAAAATGTTGTTTAACCATCTTTGATTTGTTATTTTCAGGCTATAGCAAATGATAAGTTGGCTCATTGCATACATTGACTAGTAACTAACGTCCTTCAGATACAGTAAATTGGACAATATTTGATCAACAAGACTGATACATTAGCACTAGGTGACATCATGTCAACAACTGAAAGGCTTAACTCACATCTTGAAACTTTCTAAGCTGTCACTGTTAAATCAGATAAACTTATTCTTCAATGCTGTCATTAGGTTCATTATAGCGCTAGCCCAAGGGAAGATGGTTGTCACAATATGTTAGTTGGCAACTTGGCATGGGCCAACGCCGAGGTGCAGGGAAGCCCGTATAAAACATGCGAGGCAATGCCTCTACTAGATACCAAATAATTCCCAGTGGTAGGTCCCTCGGTTACTTCTATATGCTCATCCTAACAAGAAATTGGTTTGTAACTGTAAATTTTTTCTACAAAATTGGGTGCGCCATGGGGGAGGCAAGCTTCATGTACTAACTTGAAAAAAAAAATGCTGACTGATCCTAGAAACATTCGCTGGTTTTGTTATTGAGACGACGTTCTTTCGTTCTTTAACATCTCGGAACTCTCTGCACTAGTCTAGTAAATAAAATTTATAAAATTCATGCCTCAATTTAATTAACATGGAGGCGTTCTACAAATCGGTTACATATTTAGACCTCACTATATTAATATTTTAATTCAAGAACTTTGAAACCCAAGGGCTGCTGAACACCAACGTCTGCACAAAGCCCGGGAACAGAAACCTATCAAATTGATAGGACATTTATATGATGTTGGCGCTCCTCTTAGATAGCCTTCAGCCTCGTCCGATAGAGTGATTTCACTTACGTCACAAGCCCCGCCCCTTTTGACGGCCATACGCATTTAGTGTAGCTAGCTGTGAAGCAGCTGACGACCCACTGTTAGAGTGTTGCACTAAGAAAATATTGATTTTTGCCCTGCAGTGGGCGTGGTTTCCCTGTTGTGACGTAACGTGAAAGCACTCTATAAGACTTATCCCACCAGGCATTCATGCTTTATGTATTCATGCTTTCCGAAACTGCCCTGGTGGCTCCTCAATCCAATTGTAAAAACATCCAGTCAGTCGGAATTTCGGACCATGACACTCCCTAAAAATTAAAGACCCTATAGAGACGGCGGTCTGTCTACTGATGAGCACTGGGAAATATTAATATTCATATTGACTTGCAAAAACAAGATGGCGTTAAAGGTCAAATCGTGTATCCGATACTTAAAAGTATAGTCCGCAGTTAAAAATGGTACTTCTCAAAAAGTTCCTGATTTATAGAGAGACATGGGATTTTAAGATACATAATATCCTTGTCATTCAGGACAACCGAATGTGGTTTAGTAAAGAAAAACAATTTTGTGTTGCTATGGCAACTACGGCACATGAAGAAAAAAATGAAAGTCACCAATGTCAATATTCTTCATCGAGGATCTGTTGTTAGTTAGGCAGGTAAAGTTTGATGTTATTTCCCATGACTCAAATCCTCGGCCTATTCTTCTGCTAACACTATAATTTGTCTTTTGACCCTATCTAATTTGCATATTAATATGAATATTAATATTTCCCATTATTTTTCAGTAGATATCCTTTTACAGCATAAAAGGGCCAAATCTCACATCAGTCAATGACTGATGTGAGATTTTGCCTAAATATATAGAGAAAACAAGATATATAAATAGGGCGCCCTTCGAAATTTAAAGGCATATTTTCATCATCACAAACAGTTCCAATTCTCCCAACCTACTTACTTCTAGCCCTTCCCACATTTATCTAAAATTCATATTTATCCAGACACAATCCCAGTTTATTGCTTCATGGCTTGTCCCAGTGGCCATACAAGTCCATAATGTGTAATCAAGACACGTTCATTGCCCATGCTTTGTAATTTAGCTATGATGCATTGTTTGAATGTGATGCCAATCAAAGAGTTGTACCAATTGAGAGTTTTGATATATGTATACTGAAACTGTAGTTTGGGGTGACGAATGACTGCCTTTAAACGTCAAATTGGCGCAGAAAAGCCCGGATATGGCCAGCATACTCTGAATTTCAGAATTAGCGACCTAAAATTGACCAAATCCACTTGGTTTCATAAATTTTGCTTTCGGGTGACGACACCTTCCCCCTTCTCCGCATATGGTCTATTGCGGCCATTTTGGATTTGACCAGTTAAACACCTTTTCCGAGGTCAAATTTTGGTCATAGATTTTTTTTTATTAAGTACACCCCAAAGAACTAAAAAACAGTGGAAAACCTTTTGTTGCAATTTTTTTAGGTTCGGAAATTGTTGTCATAAATTGACCCGTCTATGTTAGTTTCATTCTGATCTACATTTTGTAACAATAAAACGATGCAAACGACATGCCCCTTAATGAAAAGCTTTCCCGATAACCCGGGTCAAAGAAACTGTCATGGACATGAACCTGGCAAATAGCAACATGTTCGTGAACCTTCCCTGCCTTAAACATAATAATGTTCAAAGTATTAAGTCGATACATTAACAGTTAAGTCTCTTTGTTGAGAAAACATTTGTGATCCACTGTTGTTGTCATTCTTGTTATTTTGCTTTATTTTTCAATGAATCCATTTTATATTGTAGTAAATGCTCCACTTTTGGAAGAAGAGTCGTCCTTATCGGTTTAGGGGTTACAAGTGATGATATTACAATAAGCTTGTTCGGTAACTCGTTGCCGCATGGAATTGTGAGGCTCAGCGTGGGTTACACACACCGAGCTCATCAGAAAACGTACGGCGTTCCCTTGTTTTCGTCAGTAGGCACATCAACATTATCTAATTAGTGACAAGCCAACTCGAACGAAAAAAAGGGTCTCAATTATACTCTACGGCAGATGAAAATGCAATTTTTGCACCAAAAATTTAGATACAATCCAATACACAAAACCGCACTTGAGATCCCCGTGGTGTTATTGATGGATTAAGAATTTTGCGGAATATACTGTACTTTTTAGAAGCATTTGAGAAGTTAATATGAAATCGTGGTTCCGTGTGTACATTGTTTCGTTTGTGCCAGGATTTGTACCCAAGCTATAGTGATTTAGCTATGAGTCATTTAATACCCACATTACGCTTGTTACATCAGTAATGAACTTCATGCCCTGAGTAAACAAATTAAAAAATATGAGGCAAGGTCAACGAGTTCAAGTTTTTTTCTTCTGCTTTTGTTAGATTGATCTGTATATACTCATGTATTCATGGTCGATAAATTTATTTCCATATTCTGATCTCATGTCTTCAAAGGCATGTTAAGTTGGGTAATTACACAATGATATGTGCCTTTATGCGATGGATTGTTATCCATTTGAAGTGCAGAGTTCAAGCAATTCACAAACCACCACACGATTGGTAAAATTGCCTGGATAGAGATTATACAGGTGACGTCAGCTCGTTTCACTGGATGGAAATGACAAAAAGCAGTCGTTGTGTTACCGAAACACCTTTAGTAATAGTTGTTGTAAGATAGACGCCCGGATGGAAAAATAGAGAGAGGTGCAGTGGGGTAGGTGCACAAGGCCTTTATTTAACGCATCTTCTTTCAGGTACGTCAGTACTGTTTTAGGAAGTATCGCTGTCCTTCAGTCTTTGGCCACTAAGCTAAATTCATCTCAATCCAATCAATGTTGTTGTATCAAAATATTTAAAATAAAAAAGGTAAATTTTTCGGTGTATCTTAAAATTGAGGAACCAGTTTGCAGCATTTTGGTATCGAAATTAAAATCACTTCCCCAATTAAGCACTAAAAATGGCGACGGAGAACAATACCAGAGGGAATCAAAAGTGAGCATGGTCGTAATTAAGATGTGCTTTGAAAATGGGCTTTAAACTCAAATGACTATTTCTATACCTACAGAGTAATATTATTAATATTATTATTTTTCATCGGAGATATCTCAAAAGAAGTAAGTTCAAATCACGTGATGGACACTTACAGTTACAAATAGCTCATGCATAACCGATATCATCAATAAAATCACTGCCATTGCTCCCTTACTCCAAATCCAGATATGGGCCAGATATGGATTTTATAACTGGCCCATATCTGCTGCAGATATGGGATTTTATAACTGGCCCATATCTGCTGCAGATATGGGATTTATATCTGCGCCAGATAAAAAATTGGGCAGATATAACCTTGATCTGTGCCAGAACCAGATCTAATCCATATATGGGCAACATAAAATTTTATCTGGATCAGGTCTTTATCTGGAACAGATATGAACCATATAACGCAATACCATATATGGTTTATATAAAGTTATTCCATACTGATCCCATATAAAGCAGCGCCATATCTGGTTTATATAAAGATTTACTGCATTGATTCCATGTTAAGGAGACAAGTATGGTGCATATATATCCCATATCTGGACCATATATGACTGGACCAAAATTTATAAGCGCACTACCTTTGTGTAAAGCATATCAAAAGCCTTCTGAGCCTTCTTTTTTCTAACAGTCCCCTCGACTCTCTGGCGAAGAGCCAAGGGGCGAAAACCAAACATTAACTCCCGAAGGAGTTCTACCGGAAGCCTTCTGAGCCAGCATAATGTTAAGGGCTATCTGAACATCTATAAGAAAGTTAAATACCCATTGTATAACATTGACTTAAGTATTAGAAGTTGTTAAGTTATTAAATAGTGAAGGAAAAATTGCTTTGAAATTCCTACTTTTAAATGTTTACACTGCTTTGTTGGTTTAAATTATCATATGGGGCAATATCCCAACGTAAATTCTGTTGAAGGTTTCATTATTTGTCATATTACTTCCTTAATCAGAATAAAAAAAATCAGGGCCCTAAATTCCTAACCATGCCCACATTGGAAAGTCATTTGCATATGTTAGTAAAATATGGCTGAATATTGTTTGAATGTTCTCATTTTAGTTTGCTGATACTTGTTCAGCTTCCAGAGAGGGTCTTTATGTAGGACAGGTACACAAACCAAAAAGTATTAATATGGCTATGTAAAAGTTTATATGTAATTTTGGCATGATATTTTAATCAGTTATATCTGGCTTGATATGGTCATATCAAACTTCATTTGCATATCTGGGAAGGCATTTCATCAATTTATATCTGGCTTGATATGGCCATATAAAACTTAATAAAAATTTGGCCCAATGAAAATCAACTCTTTCTTACGTATCGTTTAGTCTCAGTACACTTTAAATTAAACTAATAAATCTACAAATATGAGACATTTGAATCCTCCCCGCTGATTAGATTTACTATGTGTTTCAATTGAAATAAGGTCTTAATGTTTTACTGATCATTAATAGTTGAGTCAAGTTACTTCGTGATAACAGACGAGTACTTAATTTTAGAACATATGTTCCATAAACTAGAATCGACAAGAGTCGTCATCATTCTTATTGATTTTGATAACCAAGACAGTGACTTGACTAGAAGTGTCATGTTTAAAGGGATTTTTAGAAGACAAAATTCATTGACTTCAAAATAAGCAGAAGTTTTCTTTCAGGAGGTGAGCATATAGCCATGGACAAGGACACTGACCTCCTCCCCCCCCCCCTCCCAAAGAAAAAAATCTACAATGCCAATAAATAGATTTGCAGTGAAGGGTGAGGGAAACACCACAACGACAGTTACACAACTAATTTGTTTATTTAAAACAAGCTTTGTATCTAATAGTATACTCCTCTGAAAAAGTTTTCTTTGTTGATTTTGGGTTCATATTGTACCTATTCCATATAATGTTGTCCCAATCATCAATAATTTGACAGACAACACTACGGGCTAAGTGATGGTGGCGCTCTACTCCGGCAGTCCATGAATCACCACTCTAGGGTTTTGCCCAAGCAGGGGCCCTGGGAACTATCTATTAAATGAGTCCCATGAATGCAGCAGATGATGAATGTAAACGGCGTACATTAACTCCTACAAGAATTGATATATGCTATGACCCATAACTATAAAGCATTATGAGACTCTTTTCAATCAAATCCCTTTTACTTTGAAATTGAAACACATGCAAGACCAGTTGTAATCGTTGCTTTATCAAGACCCCTTCATTAAACCATTCAACCGTGGGCGTCTGTAGATTGATCTTTCAGTTATCTTTATAGCTATATGAAATACCACTAGATGCTATTTATTTAAAGCTATGATTTGAAAAAGGGACTGTCCCAAATTATGATATGGGCCCCAATCGGTAGGTGCGTAGTCATAAAACCTTCTTCAATTGACAGCATTTATCAACTCATGCAGAATAGGCCTACCACTGCCTGTAAGTGTCATAAACATTGATTTGCCATCATGATAAATAGATTAGCTCTCATATATTTTCCCTTGGTACATTGAATGTTCAGGCTGAACAAAATTATTTCGAAACGAAAAAAACGTAGACATGCGTGTACTCATTTCTCCCTAAATGCCCTCCGTGTCGGCTGGCCTCACACAAGAACTTCACGCCCTTTCTCCACTTTACGCAATTCTTAGTCTATTCTCCTGCCTCAATATCTTCAACCAATTACTGTAAACACAAACTAGTCAAACAGTGCCTGAATCAACCAACCACGTTGGTCTATGATATTGAATAATGTATGACTAGTATTTGATCCAATGGCAGTTGAATTTGTCGCTAGTAAATATAAAGCCTACTTGACTAATTTTTGACTGATATTCTTTCTTTCATTACTACGATATTAGTCAGATATCATCACATATTAGTCAAACATGAGAGCAGCGAAAAGTGACTTGCGATGGTCAGTCTTGTCTAATTTGTGTTTACGGCTTTCCTTCTATAATGTTAAGGGGTTCTTTCTTCGAGTAACCAACGGACAGAGGGCAATCCGGCACATTTGCTCGGCAAACTCAATTGAAGATACCAGTAAACTTTTTTCTCTACTTAACTTGATGAAGTTCACCGATTTAATCCACTTCAAAGAAGCAGTCTTTGCTTACCGTATCGTACATTATCTTGCTCCACCGTACTTTCAACAAATATTCTCATTAAACTATGACACACACGACCATAATACAAGGCAGTCCGGATATCTCCGGTTACCACGTTTTAATTCAAATTTTCTGAAGCAAAGTTTACACGTAAGAGCATCCTCAATCTGGAATACCCTCCCTAATGAAGTCCAACAATTTAAATCAATTTCTAAATTCAAAATTAAGTATTGCAAGCACTGCATTGAAAAGTATTAATAAACGAAGTACTTCATGTAACATTCACCATTCTTATGTTCACTGTACATCGTTTAGGTTAATGTTCATATTTTCCTCTTTGTACTTCTCACAGGGAGTGCTCTGTCCCATACTGCCTACCAAGGTTTTTTAGAGTACTTCCTTTCGTAACTTTCAAAACGGAATTTGTTACAACACTGTATATATGTAAATAATGTTATTATTGGTCGTTACGATGAAACAAATAAATGAAATGAAATGAAATGACAGAAGCTTAGTGTGAAACATAAAAAGCTGGTAAAATTGAGTCGTGACAACAATCTAGATTGCAATCCCTTACCAACAAAGGACAGAGGAACGTAACATCAGTCTACCTTGAAAACCTTTCATTTCTTCGTGCAGGGGAACCCTCATTGAGCAACTGTTGGCCCTTGTCAAATGCATACCTCCACAACCACTACAATATATTGACAGCTACATAAAGGATAGCCCTCAGTTAATGCAGAATATTTAAGAAATTGATACTGTTTTGATTTGTACTAATTGTCTATCACCTCAGATATGAATTACCTATATAGAAGCATACCTCACCCTGAAAGTATTAAGGTTTTTAAGAATTTCCTGGTATGTAAACACATGGTTAGACCTCCTTTTTCAAAATTATGTTCTCTAATGATATTCATTGTATCACATGCAGTACATTTCGTTCAAGCAAACGGCATTTCCATGCGAACAAACATGAAACCCATGTATGTTTGTCTTAAAGATTTCCTTAGTGCGCATAAGCCCCTTGGGAAAGTCTCTAAGTGGGGAGGGGGGTCTTTTGCAGTGGCGAAGGTGTCACAATCTCCAAGACATGGCTGAACAGAGTATATGCTGCACATTTTGCTACGTAGGCAAATGTGTAGCGTGAACCTGGTAAACAGCGATATGATTAAACACGGTTTATGAATTCAAAAGATTTGTCCATATCACCACCGCCACTGTGGTTACTGCAGCGTTGTGATCTCTCCCGGCACTTAATCGTTAAACTCTATCTAGCCCCTTCAAATACAACTCCTCTTATGAGGTTTCACTTTTCTGTTGTGACAAATACTGACCTTGTTGTTATTATTTTGACAAGACCCATATATGGTTCAATAACCATAAACAGAAAATTGGCAAGTGAACACCTCAGTGTCTCGATTTCCTTTTGATCTCTCTCTGCTTGGACCTGAAAATCGGTATTGTTTTCTGTACTTGGGATTCAAATCGATTTTGAACACACAAATCGTATTAACTAAAGGCTATCACTACGCTTAAGAAGCTATATCATTGCTTGAGTGCTTTCAGTTGTATTTTTAACTGGTAAAGATTTTGACTTAATGACCCATTTGGACAGATTTTGGCCTTTCGACTTAAAACGTTTATGTACATGTGAAGGGCTTAATGTTACAACCATTCATAAACGACGAATCATAAACGACCAAGTGTTCATGGTAGGTGAAATGAGATTCTTTGTCTTAAAGGAATCTTGCAAGTTTTACTCCTATTACTCTTCCACAGTGAAATCATCGGTAACGAGGCTAACGAGTTGTTTGAAGGATTGTAATCGCTTTGTTCTTTCAGACAAAAAATTTCATTTGTTGGACTTAAGAAGTACACAAAATTTTTTTTAGCTTAATTAACTACTTGGTATCGTTTCACGTCATTCTTTTGTGAGAAGACAGCTGTTAGTGTGTCTAGATTTAGCCTATGTTACAAGTATAAGTCAAACCCACGGACTTATAAACATGGACAGAGCATGCAACACGTGCGTCCTATCCGCAGATGTCCATGGTGGCCACCGTCTGGGACAAAAAAAGGCGCACCAAGATGGCCGCTGTGAAGCTATAAATCGTCTGATTTGACGACGACTCTGTTATATTTGAACAAAGGTTAAACTTGAACGGGAGAAAATGTAATTTTCCTGCAATACGTGAAGTGGTCTTGACCTTAGCTTGCCATATTTCGAAAATATGTTAACCTTATTGCAAAATCTGTGGGTTCACTTGAGGAAGTCCAAACTTGCACACAGAACCGTAGTAGACGGCCATATTGATGCGCTTTTTCTCACACTACGGTAGCGACAATGTACGGTAACAGTTAGCTCTGTCCATATATAGAAAGTCCGTGGTCAAATCTCTCGGGAATTAATAGAATGATGGAGGTACTAGTTCAGTTCGGGTCGCCGAAGAGAGCGGACGTGCCTTTTCCCCCGCAGGGCTCGTTCGATCTCTTCGGCACTTCTAGGTTTGGTTGGTTATAAATAGTGTAAATATTGTACATAGGCTTTAAATATGGCAGGTGGACCCCGACCCTTCGTGACCCTTTGGGATGGTGACCCTTCGGGGCGGTTACTTGTGTGTTGGTTGTGGCTCTTCGGGAGCAGTGTTCGTGGTTTTGTTTGAAAAAGTGATGTTTCGTTTTTCGATTGGGGAGTTCTATTTGGACTTTTTTAAGGAAAGTGGCTCTTCGGGAGCGGTTTTGGTTTCCGTTTATGAGGGTAATGTTGGTAATTCAGTCTGTTGGGTATTCGGCCACATGTAATCATTTCGCCGTCTGACGGTGTCCATTTTTCAGCACGAAAAAAGCACGAGATACCAGACATGGATTTTCAGCTAGCCTCAATCCATCCCCTCATTCCAAATACTGTTTGATGTGTCGTTTTTCAAGAAGGCCGTTAAAAAGAAAATAAACTGTATTCATTTCTTGATTTCATTTTTAGAGATAAAGGCTATTGCCTGCAAGCATAGCAAGAATGTCTGGGTACACTAACGTGAAAACCATTTTCCACGACCAAGATTATTACGCAGAGGCGTTTACTGTATTCGCACGACTGTCTTCCAAGTACCAAGTCTTGACAACCTGGATAAATACCGTTTTCCGAAAGAAAGTGGTGGAAAAACTTTCCGTTGATCTATCGGATACAAACGGCAAGCTCAAGGTTCTCGGAGTGGGAAGTGGAACAGGTTTGTCAAATATAATGCTTTTCTTTTTCATTTTTTCACTTACCACGTTTTAAATTAGTTAACTTGTAGAATTTGACAAGTTCTCCCATATAACAGTATGCCACATAATGCTACATCATGGCTTTACAAACCCTCCAGATGGCCGAAAACGGCACTTCCCACGTGTTTTAAGCTGGATGTACCCAGCCTTGAAATACGAATATCATATCTGCCACTTCTCCAATAATGAGAATAAAAAGGTAATCTATGAAAAGTTGTAATACATACACTTTTGGGACTAATTGAGGAACCGGTATCTCCATTTCCCTTGGGAAAAATTGGATACTTCAGGAGGACCTAAATCGCACTTGCGGCAATATTGGAATGTATTTTAGTTTTGACAAAAAACGTAGTTGTGTCCCCCTCTGAGAAACTTTCTTTGCGTTAGATTTCATAGATGCAAAATGGTGCTTTGTTTGGCAAAACTTTTAACTGATTTTACGCTAATTTGTTTTGATTTTCCTTTTTTGAGAGCATGAAAAATTTCAAAATACTCATTTTTAGTCAGTTTGTAGATATTTTACAAGTGACATACATACTGCCAAAGAAACAATGTTTCCCGGTTTTTAGTGGTGTCTAGATGCAAAATGGTGCAGTATTTGTTCAGCCTCGGTACATTACGTAGTCAAAATTAAAGTACTACGAGTAAAGTTCTCAAAATATTTAAACCGCAAAGCAGAAGAATGGAGGAGAGGACTTGTCAAAAAACCGTATACAGTGCCTGGCACTTGCCGTGGGCAGGAGTGGGGCACGACATAGGCATACTTGTTCAGGATAGAAAGGAAGAATTATTCGAAAGCAGTACCTTATCCTTACGACATATTTTGTGTATAATAAAGTGTCGTGTAAGAATGGTCTCTTGTGCATATTTGCCTTGTTTTCATTAAATCAACCAGCCATCCGGAGGGCAGAAAGGGTCTTAACCTTACAAAGTATCATTCGAGTTGTGGTCGAGACGTTCGTTTCATCTTCAAAATGAAATGTTTAATGTGTATTTAGATCGAGTGCTTCATTTCGTCTCTCGGGAGATAAGGTGTAATCAGGCAGAGACTTGAGCATATTTCAGACAGTGAGAAGGATAGTTTCATCATGCCAATGTCAACTGCGCATGCTCTTTGAAATTTATCTCTCAAGGTTCCTTAGTTTTTTAAGGGCGGTAATTGAATTACATGCTACGTTACTCCTACAAATGTGTAACAACCATAATGCTAATTTTAATTGTCATGTTTACCTGTTAAAAAGTTTAATTCGCTACTTAATGTCTTTCTCTTTCGTACCCAAGGTGAAATGGATTGCAAAATGCTCGAACAACTTGTCCACAAATATCCAAATATTTGTAATACTGTCATTGAACCTGCCTCAAAGCACATCACAGAGTACAAAGCACTTGCATCAAGTGAAGGCTTCCCTGGGATTGAATGGGACTGGCGTCAGCAAACATGGAACCAGTATTACGAGGATTTGAAAACGGCAGGAAATGAGGCTGCCAAAATGCATTTCATTAGTGTTATTCACACTCTGTACCATGTCAATGACCTTGAGAGTACAATTTTGGCTCTGTTGGATTGTTTGGCAGAGGGCGGTGTACTATTACTTATACTGATCTCGGGTAAGTTAAAGAGTACCGCACTAACACCATACTTGGATACATAGCGACGTCTTCTCCTAGTCATGTGCTTCATGACTGAAATTTGTACAACGAAAAGATACGAAAGTCATGGAGCTATAACTTGTATGGAACTTAATATCAAATTTTGTTTAGAGATCTAAACAGTCTGAGTATGCTACATTCAACAGTATCTGTTTACATTCAGGATCATTTTATTTATTCCCATATTTTATTGTCCAGTTCATACACTCTTAAAAATGTTGGTTAAAAAAATTCACCAACACTGGTCATATATGTCAAATACCTGAAATTGGTTAAATTTTACCCAATAACTGTTGATTAATGGGTTATCCAAGAGGTTTTTTACCACTTTATTGGGTAACCAGCCTGTGGGGTAACCAAATAAACAACACATATTGGGGAAAATTTAACCAATTTCAGGTATTTGACATACGTGACCAGTGTTGGTGAATTTTTTTAACCAACTTTTTAAGAGTGTAGACACTTTTATCTCCACCGGCTATTTTTAAATTGGAGATTATCTCCATATACCTTCAGAATTATTGATGCACGAGGACTGGAAATTGTTAATACAATACAAAGTTTAGACTGGTTTCAAGTAATAATATTATTCAAATACTTCAATCTTTGTAAGAGAATAACAGTTCAATTGGGGAGCAGCAACATAAATAAAATACACAAAAACATATGAAGCAAAGAAATGGGATTTGATATGAAGCTTGTTTTTAAATAGGCATTTTTTACTTTTCCCCTTTCAGATAACAGTGGCACCAGTCGTTTGTGGAAACACTTCCCAATGTTTGCAGATAACCTTCACAATCAAATAAACTCTTCACATGTACGAAATCTTCTCACGAAACACAAAATCGATTTTGAGACTACACGGCAAGAATCAGAAGTTGATATAACGTGCTGTTTTCAGGGAGATAGCACAGATGGTCCATTGGTAGAAGATTTCCTTGCCCACACTCTTAGATTACGGGAGACAGTGTCCTCTGAATTGGTGGACAAGGTCACAAGGTACATCTGTGGCCCTAACTGTTCTTCCTGGAAAGGAGATCAACTTTTATTTAATAATGATTGGGATGCGATTATTATTGCAAAATGAACTAAAAGAAGTAAGGCCACAGTAATTAACACATATTGTTTACCGACAAGATGAATATGTAAAGAAAAACTGTCATATCCTACAAACTTTTACTTGTTGATTATTATCAATGCTCACTCGTTCAAACCTTACCAACTCATATACAACTCATATACGATAGGCACGCCTGTTGCGCCTTCATATGGAAACATATTCATGGGTACAATTAAACAGGGGCATCAAATTAACCAGTCACATCCTCCCCAGCACTTGGAAAGCATTTTATTTATGACATGCAATTTTTGTGGATATCAACATCTCGTAACCTTTCACTCTTCCAAATACGTATAAATTAAAGACACTCGACATTTGAGTACACGTTAAATATATCTCAAGAGAGTGCTCAGTTTCGAAATATAGAGATCACACAGACTAACAAACAGCTCGAAACCAAAATTTACTCAAAACCGACTGATTCCCACGCATACCTATCACTCACATCAAGCCATCCGAATCATACCTTCACAAGTAGTACATGTAGTAAGGTCCTAAGAGTCATCCGAAATGTTCTTTACGCGGACGCCACCATCCAACACTTTAACGAACTCCAAACCCACTTTACTAGCATTAGAGGTTATGACCCATCAATTGAAAGCAAGCAAATTAAGCGAGCTATAGCAAATTCCAAAAAAACGATTTGCTCACAGGAAAATCCAAACAGGAAAACAAATGCACACCCCTTGTTGTCACGTATTCCCCGATTTTCTGGAGGCTCCCCAGAAAATTGCAAAAATGCTCAAGACACTTAAAAAATTCCCCTGAACTGAAATAAAATTAAAAAAAGAAAACCATAGTGGCACTTATACGTCCCCGATCACTCCGTGATCGACTCGTGGAAGCAAGAGAACCCATACCCATACGGAACAACACGAACAGTACTATTTCAATGGGGGAAATACTGCTGAATTCTATAGTCACTATCATTTTGAGAAGAAGTGACTCGAGTCGTGACATGGTACAACATTGCCCAATGCAAGTTTAGGTTGCGATTTTTGCGGGGTTGGGTGAAATATCTTCAATCTGCGCTGTATACTCCTTTGCTCGGGGTTTATGACACAAATCAGCGATTCCAAGTGAAGACTTTACTGGATTTAAGCCCTTAACACTCACAAACGGGGCCTGAACAAAGATTTGGGCGTGCTCAGTGGTTTCAGCTTTGTTAGCAACCGTTAGTCCTTAGCAACCGTTCACTTTCTTTGGGCGCCGCGCTTTTTTTTCTCAAGGGAACTCAGTTTGCGCGACTCCCTGCCTGTTTGGCGGTTTGTACCATTGCTTTTGTTTGTTTGTTTGTTTGTTTTTTTTTTTCAATTTTGCTTCATTTGTTATGACGGAGTTGAAAGGCTCAGGAGTGTCAGAAATATTCGCTTCAAGTTAAATACAAACTATTGTGCTCTGAATATCGTCTTCTTTATCATTTTTTGGTTTTCTTGTTATGGAGCTTTACGTGCAGATGCCTAAACCAATTGGGCTTATAATCCGGTCTTGGCTGCCCTCATCGGAGAAAGATGACAATCTCTAATCGATGGGGCGCTATACAAAACAGTGGACGCCTCGTCTTTTTATCGACTCTGATTAGCCAGATAACCCTGAAAACTTGGTGATGGAAGGTGCAATGGTGGTGAAATTGGCATGAAAAAATTATCAAGTTTCCAAAAGCTACACTTTCGGGCAGCACTTAAAGCTATTTTTATTTTAAAGATAAAAAAATATTCTAAGGCTATTATTTTTTTTTTTTTTTTTGTAAAAAAAATTGCGAAACAGTTGGAAAGCTTGGTTTTTATGTCTTTTGCAACATAAAGCACAAAATGGCCGATTACTTTAATACTTTCAAACCTTTGCAAAAAACAGAAAAAGCTTTGTATTGCCAAATTCAATACTACAATATGCAGTTACTAAGAGAAGTAAAATGATTTATATTCGGAGGTTCGGGCAGTCAAACAATTCAATTCCTTTAAATAGTTTTCCCCCGAACATGTACAAAACCATTTTATCCAGTTTGTGTATTTAATATTTAATTTAGTAATTTTCTGATTAAACCAGAGACTGCTTAGATCCTCCCTTCAAGGGTATAGTCTTCCTATCAGAACGTTAGGTTTCAAGTGAAAACTTTTCGCAAAAGGAAGCTCAACTTAGCGACTGCTTAGATCCCCCTTTAATGCCTGAAAGTAAATGCTATTTCCGACTGTCTGCGCCAACTAATGCTGGCGATACGCTTAGTCTTACGACCAACCTTACGGCCCTCAGACCATTTGCTTATTGGTGGTCTCTCATGTTCGGCTCCCTTCTAGACCAGGGCCTTGCATTGACAACTCCCTGTCTGGACGGGATGAAAGGAACAGATAATACAAATAATTTAAGCCAAAAGGCCGAGAAGCGATAGTACACCTTTTCATAACTTTGTGTAGGCATATCACCTTTCAGGCGGAACTAGGATGCAATATCAACTTGACTATAAGCGTAGGTTGTACGTCAATAGCCTAATGATTTCTGATATAGCGCCATACATTGCTGTACAAGATAATTACCTTCGTTTTGCCGCAAGCAAGTACTGATATTTACTTAGTGTTAGTCGTTGCACCCTTTGCTGTTAGTTCAATATCATAACGAAAAGTTGAACAACGCCAATATTCCACGAATTTTTAAGGTCAATTTCATGACCCGTATTATAGCTGAACTTGGTAACGTGGCTGTTACGCTAACAGCAGTGCAGTTATTGCAATTTACAAAGATGTGGTATAGGATCTGAGTGTGCTTCTTTGAACCTGGAAAGGCCTAACCAGGAATATCAAGTCAAATAGCATATCCAAAAAAAGGTGAGGATAGGCTTTACTGTTTACGTTTGTTGTATAAATTTGCCTCCCCGTTAAGCTATTTAATGGAGTTCTCTGTGTGAGGTAGTTATTAATATGTAGTCTAACACACTGATTCAACACAAGAAACCTTTGGTTAGGCATGGATACCCATGACAGGGTCACGGTTGTTCACTACTTTCGCATTGTAAGTTGTATGCGGTTAGCAGTCTCCATTAGGCCCTATAGTTTCTTAGCAAAACAGAGCCGGAGCCGTAACACTATACTCACTTGTCTAGTCTAGCTAGTACAGATTAAATCTTGTAAAGACTTGAGTCACACATCTTCAAAAAGGGATCGAACTAATCAAAGGATTGCATCATTATTTTCTTCATTGAAATAGTATTATAGGTATATTAAAATTAATAAAAGACTCGACTGCAACTTTGATTGACACGTTTTCAACTCTGCAATCAAAGTAGGCAAACTTTTAGTTTCGACTGTTGCGTATCACTTTCAACTTGAAGTACCCGGATCAATCATAGTTTTTATACCTTTCCCTGGTTGGGAAACTCCGCGAAGTGACTGCATATGTTGAGATTCCGGTTTTCGTCAGTCACGTGACGTTGATTGTACACGAGAGCTGGCTTGTTGTTGGACTCTCCATACGCACTGTATATATGCAGACAATGCGAACTGATTTCTTCTTCGAGTCTCTTGCGAACGATTATCTAACTGCAATGACTTTAATTAGGGCGTATATTATTGCGAAAGGTTTGATTAGGATATCTGTCTTAAATTGGAACGGCCGTAAAGCGAGAATAATTGTATCCAAACTAAAATAGCTAATCAGGACAATCGAAGGCTGGGCTAGCAACAGTAACTTGGTAAACACACTCAACAACTCCGCGAAATTGCGAAGCATAGCAGCAGTCGCACGGTATAACGTTAGACTAGTTGAATGAAACCATTTTAACAAACGAGCGTAACGGTTCATTGGACGAGTGTATTATATAACCTTTATCGGTAACTATGGTCGTACAAAATTTTAGGAAGCCCTCCTATCGTAATGAAGTAGGTCTATTTCACTCTTACCCCACGCTGATTGTGTTACGTATGATAAGCCTGTAGGGCCTACTGAAGGTCCCCATCGAAGGTCTCAAAAAGGCCAGGCCTCGGAACCAGTATTTTACGCTTAAAAAAGAGAAAATGAAACCCCAAAATAAAGGATTTCTTCCTTTAATCAAAAATCTTAAAAACTTTCTGACTAGGAGGCTTCTTCCAGTTCCCTTTTAGCCCTTTGGTGAAATTTATTTTCACTTCCCAGTAGAAACAGTAAATCACTCACTGGAACCATATCCCTACCGTTCGGTCGTGTGCATTTTCAAAGTCACGTGAAGAACTTTTTTGAAAAGCTCAACATGTTTTACGGACAGTTACGAACGTACCTTACAAAAACTGTGAACGCACATACAGCTTTTACGTCTGTGCATACACAGTGTACGTAAAGAGTTTCCAAACCAGAAAAAGGTATAATAACTATGGTTCAACATCTAATTGTTGTCACTTTTGTTTTTTCTTTTCAACGAGACCCATCTTAATGGTGTTTCGTCGGACCGTTATTGGGAAACCTGAATTTGTATAAAACAACTGTCAACAAAATGGAAAGTGTATACAAACTCTAGTATTCAATTATTTTCTATAGTTTTATTTCTGTGACAAGCGGGATTATGTCAACGTTTTAAAAGAGGGGAAATTGAGAAAGATAATGAAAAATTAACAAAAGTAATCATTGAAAACTTTATTTTAATCAACAAACCGAAGTATTCAAAGTGAGATTTGTTTTTAAGTGAAATGTTTTTGGCAGGACCCCAAGCAAACAAAAATAGTGGAAATTACAAAAAGCAGCAAAATAACAATCATAATATATAAAATAATATGAAAAAATTAATTTAAACACAGTTGCATTTAAAAAAATTTTCAATAATTTATGACAAATAGTTCGATAAAAATCCTTTTGAATTCAGGGCAACCAAGATAGCGGAAAAGTAAAATGGTCAACATTGCGATAATCATGTCCATTCACAATAAAAACATGTAAAATAGTCATTTTAAAATATTTTTTCAACAAGAAATGCTAAATTTCATCCCAATCCTTATGTGAAAGTTCCAAAGATATTCCCTGGATACTTCTCCAGATCCAGATTTAGGTCTACCAACTTCCAAGATAAAGGCAATGACAAAATGACCGCTAAATCTAAAATTTAGGACAAATTGCAGAAGTAAGGATAATAACCTCTAGAAAATAGATTTGTCAAAGATACTTTACATATCTGGTA
The DNA here is from genome assembly GCA_037179385.1 of Holothuria scabra. Taxonomy (NCBI): domain Eukaryota; kingdom Metazoa; phylum Echinodermata; class Holothuroidea; order Aspidochirotida; family Holothuriidae; genus Holothuria; species Holothuria scabra. The sequence goes on from CM074199.1 coordinate 2,767,152, forward strand.
ACATTTAATGCCAAAAGTTCAAAACCTTTCCTTCACAACTTTTTTTTCTTTTTAATTTAGGTCAATTAAAATGCAGGAAAAGGCAAAATGGACGACAATAGCGTACCTACAAGACATTTCAATAGCATGGAATTTTTGCCACACTAAACGTTTTTACACAACTTTATCCAAAACTAAATAATCAAATATTATTTCGAGACATTTCCTTCATGATCAAAGCAAACCATGACGGATAGCGGAAAACGTACATCCCCTGCCTATGTAATGAAATCATAATATTTTATTATAGTAAAGAAAATGATCCCAAAATGAACAGGTCACATTTTTTCCTTATAATGTGATCATTTTTTTGCAAAAAAGAAAGAAAAAAACTCAAAATTTTAGAACGTACATTAGTAGAAATTCAGGTCAACCGAGCCGGCGGACAATGCAAATCGGCAGTGCTAGCAACATGAATTCAGTATGCAGGTATTGTAGTGTTGTAATCAGGAAAATAATCCTTAGAGGTATTGATGGTTGTACAGAGACGAGTCAATTAATTACATCAGCCCATAAAAGAAAGAATGTTACTCCGTATTGGTACCAGGTGTAGTAACTTTCAGAAAAACAAAGGAATACAAAGACCGTTATTCGAGTAGTACAGCAATGACATCAAAAATTATTGCGCAATATACCATTTAAAATTGAGTAAATACACTTCAACATTTTTCCGGCTTTTAATATATAGTTTTGCAATATATAATTGAAGACTTATGGTACACTTCAAAAACGAAATTGACTTTTCTTTCAGTCTTTTCATTCAAAATCTAATGTATGAATGGTTAATATTTTAAAAAAACTCTAAACATGTACATTGTAAAATAAATTTCAGTCTAGGGGTCGATAAATGCTGTGGCTCAATCACAGACGTATATACATGGACATGGCATGTAACGTGTACGTCCTATTCGTAGATGGTTGTCCCCGGTTTGGACATAAAGGCGCACCAAGATAGCCGCCGTGAAGCTATTAATTGTCTGATTTGGCAAAGACTCTGTAATATTTCAAACAAAAGTTGAACGTGAATGGAAAAAATATCATATTCCTGCAATAAATGTAGTGATTTTGACCTTACCTTGCCATATTTCAAAATGTTTCAACTTTCTTGCAAAATATCGGGATATACTTGAGCATGTCTAAAGTTTCACACAAAACCAAAGCAGACGGCCATCTCTTTCTCACATTACGGTAGAGACAATACCGTGCAGTATGCTCTGTCCATGTATAGGAAGTCCGTAGGATCATTGCAGTCGGGCTGCTACTTATAGTTCATTAACCGTCTTTCTTTATTGAGTACCTTGAGCAGACAGGTTTGAAAACTTCATTTTACCAATTCAGTCTAATCTTTTAAAACTATATCCTGGTAAGAAATAAGACCCTATTGTATCACTCTGTGCATATTGCATAGTAGAAGCTACTCTGCTTATTTTGAAGTTGATTTCAATAACTTATAACAAATTTACTTCTCAAATAATGTAGTTTATGATGCAGATTTTTTTATTAGTATACGCAATAAAAATTGCTATTGTCCCTCGTTCTGCAATTTCCCAGTCTTTAATTTTCGTATTATCCTTCCCAACATTCGTTTTGAATTAGATTAAAGGGGAAATGAAGTCACCCTTAACAGATTATCCTGTTCCACAAGCCGCTCTTCCGAATCATGAGAAAATATTTCCCCTCCCCCCCCCCCCCATGTGAATTTGAAATTTACTAGGAGTAGCTGCTTGTTTTACCTTGAATATGCAATACTGAACAGAAAAAAACAAAATGAGAGATGAAAATGTCCCTTCAAAAAAGGTTCTTAGGTTTTTTTTTTTGTATCATAATTGTCAATTGTTTGTAAATAGCATATACTGAGTTTGCTATTGAAAGAACACATTACTTCAACCTGCAGTCACTTCTAAATGAGATACGGATCCTCAGACGAATATTTCAAAAGCACAGAGGATTTTTGTTATATACCAACCTTATAAACGTCGTAGGTTGCATTCAACTTCAGATATTTACTCATGTCGGTGAAACCAATTGAAGTCTACGACGTGGTGCACCAAACAGCTTTCCCTTTTTTGTTTTGTAAATGGCCAACTTTCAGTGGCGTAGCTTGACATTTTCCATGCAGGGGTCACCCAACCACCGTGAGTAGCTATCGGTGCTCTAAGTGAGCTGAAACGTTTGCCCTTTTTAAGAAATATTTGAAAATATGGAGTTTGTATTGCCACTTATTGGATTCTAGTTTTTTTTTTGTAAGAAAATCTGAAAAGTTGATGAATGTGCAGTTCTGTTTCCAATTCTGAGATTGCACGCTAAAGATTACTTAATGATCTCAGACTGATGTAAAATATGGCAATTTATTCATTTCCAGAGTTAGGAAAAGTTAACCAAACTGAATTGTGAGAGAGAACTACTGGACAAGAAATTGCAATTTGCGGAGCGGGAAGCGCGCGAAAAATTCTGCTTTTTTAAACAAATAATTACAACTATTGGAGAGAATTTGGAATGAGTCGGGGAACACCACACTGTAGTTGACTCTTCGCACAAATGGCAAGTTTCCCAAAATTCCATTTTTCAGAGCAAGGGGGACATTCTCCCTCTGACCCCACCCCTTCACCTGTAGCTGTCACTTCCAACTATAATAGGAGAAGCAGCTTGCACCTATCCCAAATTTATTGCTTTAGTTGATATGTTAACCGGGGTATCAAAAATAGCATTTGTTATCAGATTCCTCGTCGCATACGTACCATACCTGTTGATACTACTGAAAATGATGGTACTGGTAATTTTCCGAGACATAGAAATCCTAATCTAAGGAAATTTATGCTCTCTATCGGTCATGTTTTGATATGGAGTGCTCACGCTTTTTCAAAGAAAGGGATCACATCGCGTCTAACACAGTGCACACTGTGCATTGCTTTCAGCAAATGATTACACGCGCAATTGTCACGAGCCGAGGATATGTAAAGGCAGATATCTTTCCCTCATTAGTCTTGTACACCTTTGTTATTCCCAACTATACGCATTCGTCCAAATGACAAACGTCTTTTTTCAAGTGAAGGCCTTAAAAACTAGATCTTGTTCTGCAAACAGGATTGAACGAATGCAATATATCACATAAAGTTACGATTCAGTTACCTTAAAATCATAAACCAAACCTGTCTCCCGGTGGTGCTGTCGTCATGTATGACCAGCGCATAAAACTTCTACGCTTCAGCAGCAAGTAGCGTCCCACAATAACAAAACGGCTCATGCGTAAGGGTCAAGTGTCGCGGGAATGTAAATGTATAGTTGAGTTACTAAAGATTTGTTATGAGAATTCAACCCAGGTCACACGACAGCGATATCAGATCGCATTACTATCCAATTTTTGTGAATTTTAGTTAAACCTCTCCCATCCATTTACGGAAAGAGCAAAAAATTTCCCACCTTGTGTAAATATATGATCCGTATGGGAGGACCAAGGAAACGTTAAATATTTACATGTCGTGACGACACATTGACAAATAGCTTTTATCGGACTACGGGTATCCGATAAAAGTTGCCTGCTGATGTGACGTCACAGAATAATTGGTATAATTTAGAATTTCGTAATTCTGCGATACAATTCATATATCTCCACAGGTTGGCAAATTCTTGTTTCGTTTTGACCAAAGATGGGGGAAATATGAAGTAAAGCTCACAAAAATCGGATCGAAATCCGATGCGATATCGCTGTAGTGTGGCAAGGGCTTCCTTCTTAATGAAAAATACGTAGTTTTCAAATGCAGTTCTTCAAAAAAAATTAGATCAAAACTCGTTCAGCGGGGTCACGCTTTTCTTACTAGTACCTACAGTGATCACTCTTTTTTAAAAGTGATCACCGCAGGCACTCCATGAAGGGTGAAACTTCCCTCCTTTGGATGGAATTTCACTCTTGTTATGGTGCATTTCACTCTATGTAGAGTGAATTAGCACTCAAATGGAGTGAATTCACACTTTTAACAGTATAATAGAGTTAATATATTGACTCCCTTGTTTTAGAATGAAAATTCACATCACGCTGTTGACAGGTGTTCAGACCTAACATCACTACTCCGAAATCCATTGGGAACGTACAGTTTTCGAGGTCTCAAATGAGAACTTTTAAGACATATCTCCCAAAAGGCCTACAGATTGCACACCAAAATGTGAAGTGCCGTTTCTGATTTAAAATATTTTTACATATAATTGCCGGAAGTGTTGTAGATCACTGTCACAACAAGTTGTAGTTAGTTTAACTTAGATGGAGTTTTACGGTTCAGTTGATTTCAGTCGGTCCGGTTTTTTTTTTTTTTTTTTCCAGTTGCAGTTGTGACTCACTAGCCTCCCCAATCACATCCTACTCTATGCTAAGCACCAATCGCTATGGCAGTAGGTATCGTTTTTAAAGCCTTCGGTATGACCCAGCCGGGATTCCAATTCCACTGCCTCCCGGTTGCAAGTCCGACACTCTAATCGCTGTCACGACGTGACAGAAAACTTCTCATAGCCACAACTAGAAAAGGACCGTGACCAGCTCGACTTAAACCAATTGGCTAGAAAATGGAACTAACGCATAGCCCGTTATAGTTATAGTATCCCAATCGATATGATTTGAATAGATAAGAGCCTCTCGCCGTGAACCTCCACACATAGCCTATATACACCCACAATCCTGTTCAGCAGCGGACGTTGTACACAACTAGAAAAAAATCGATCACGGAACACCACGGATTGTCAAATGTTTGTCATGTTAGCTTTACTGGTTGTAAAGGATTCCCGTGTAATAATCACTATGCACTGAACGGATGCCCAGTATTGATAGATAGCCCTGCCTGTGTGTTATGCTGCTGCCTGGAAATCTTTGGAGATGTGCTACTTGAAACGTGTCATATGACTTCGGTTATAATTTCCATTTGAGTTTAGCGTCGTTTTACGTCACTGTGTATTTGACGAAAAATTTTAGCTTCCAATTTACATTCAACGGTGTGCAGGAGAGGGCAGTGTTACTCCCTCCTCTTTTATCAGAGATGCACTCGGGTCGAAAACATTGCCGAACCTTAAGATTGGAAATAATTGCGTTCCGTTTTACTCTTGCAGAGGCACAACTAGTGGGAAGCAATAATGTCAACTAACACGGGCATTAAAACCATTTTCCATGATCCCGATTACTATGCGGAATCATTCAGTGCCTACGCCCGACTGTCTTCCAAGTATAAAGTTTTGGCAACATGGGCAGATACGGTCTTCCCGAAAAAAGTGGTGGAGAAGCTCGAAGTCGATTTATCGGATGCGAACGGCAAACTCAGAGTCCTCGGGGTCGGAACTGGAACAGGTTTGTCAGAGTAGTGTTGCCTCACCTAAGCTGATTTTATCTTTTCATTCCCTTACATGTGCATTGCTTAAATTAGATTTAAGTATTAAGTGTAAAATATGCTAGGAAATATTTAAAACTATGGAAGGCTCGGGGCAAGTAGCCCCCCATGTTCTTTTAAGTCAGGAAAATAAAATACATGGAACAAACATGGCTTTCGCAGACGCATAATTTTATAGGGGGTCTGGTAACGTGTCACTTAAACGACTGATGAATTTATTTTTATCTCTTCTCTGAAATCCTTTCCCACGTCAACTAATTTTCCCGCGCCTCGTACACTCTCTATCTTCATTCTATTGCTTCATTCTAAAATACTTTACTTATCACACAAATTTGGTCCTCGGTTTTTCAACAGATTTAAAGCAAATTTCGACTTCTCCTGCAATTAACAAAGGTTACAGTTCTCGCCCTAGTCATTTGCCTAGCCAGAGGAGCAAGAGGGGCATGCCGAATTATAAAACAGAATAAAAACATCTTCACGTATTGCCCATAAACACCTCCAAGCGGCTCACTGAATTGGTTTATGACATTCAACAATTCTTTCCATACTTGTTAAAGGGGAAGAATAAGCAAAAAATTTAATTTTTTATATGTGAGAGGAACCAAATCTACACATCATGGTGAAAGTTTCATTGAAATCGGACAGGTACTTCTCGAGATATCGTTAAATGAAGTCAGTAAATGAATGTCCCAAGGTGAATTTGAGGGCAGCAGAGATTACATCACTTCCTCACATTGACAAGGAAAGTGTTGCTACCTTTTGTTGTTTCATAATGTTGTTATGACTTTGAAGTTAATAGGAATAGGACCTCCCCGTGGGTAATGCAAAGTTTGTAAAGGTCGCATGCCAATTATGCAATTACATTTTAATAATATGGGATTGTTTAGGAGAAAATAGTCTCTAAAAGTCAAAGAAAAATAAAAGACTGTGTACTAATGGGATGTGATGTCATATGTGCTTACTTCAAGTTTACTTTTTGTTGAAAATGAGAAAACTTTACTTGTTCGTATCTTAAGAACTTCACATAGGATTGCAACGAAAATTTCACCAAAATGCTAAGAAGTACCCCTCTTACATACCAAATCCTTTTGTGACCTTAAACCCTTCTTTTAAGTTTTCTTCACAAACTAATTACAAATGATCAATCTTAGACCATCCCAAAATGACACAAATACAAATTGTTTACGAGTGAGTACTGTACTTATGGTTCAATTCGGTTGTCAATTCCAGATTTTACCCCTTTTCCTATTGAATTGGGTATGAAACTTGTACTTGTCTCGTCATGCTATTTATAAGCAATGCCATAAGGTAGTGACCCTTTAATTCTCGCCTTCAGTTACCGATATCAACTCAATGAGTCCCTTTAAAAAGTGCAGACCATTCCTCAGTGTTAATTACTTTAGTCCCATGGAAGTGAGCCAAAAAGCGAAATCATTTCTATGAATTCCAAATTATGATTGAATAGGTTCAATTTTAAAATTATGTTCCAACAAAGCAACACTACCCTTCCCAATTTCTCATTGTTAAAACTTCCCCTATATCCAAAAGCAATGTCTGAAGCTGAAGTCTGGGAGCGCAACCAATTGTTTTTTTTCCTACCAACATCTTCCTATAGGCCTGTGGCCAGTTTCACTAACCTCATCACAAATTGCCTGCACAAGTTTTATGTTTTATAGAAATCATGAGTATTCAATAAGCGAGTTCGGTTATCCGTTGGCGCATGGAACTGTGTGGCAAAACGCGGGATACACACACCGAGCTAAACACATAGTGTAAGGCGTTCCCTTGTTTTCGTCCATACAAGCATATAACACTATCTTAGTGTCTAGTCAACCCTAAGGAAAATAGGGGTCTTAGTCCTAATTTACTGCAAATAAAATTCAAAAACCTGTTCACCAAAGAACACTTTAGACACAGCCTACTACACAAAACAACACTTGAGATTTTCCTTATGTTAAGGATAGATTACAAAAATAAAAATGATTTCACCAAATTTTCATGTGTACTCAAATTTTGGAGCCAATGTTGCAGGTGTTGGATTGGTTTGTTTATTGCGATGATTTGAAGGATGGGCGCATGTAAATAGCCCCCAAAATGAATTACATAACTCGTTTATCCCATCTTAGTTGAAATTGTAAAATTTGTCTTCCTGCAAATATCCTACCCCTTACTCCAGTATTTATGTCAGTGCTTGATCAATGGTTGCAAAAATATTCTGAATCCGAAAATATTGACCACGTTCACTTACAACGCGAACGACTTATGGTAATTTACTTGACATTTTTGAAGAACTTAGGAAGGATTTCATCTTACAGGGGGAGGGCTTTTGAAATAAAGACTGATTAAAGTCCTCCCCCCCCCCCTCCAATTCTTCCCGGAATAATTTCTGCTTATGTTAGAGAATAGTTAAATAGATACTTCTGAAACGGCTTGCAATGGGGACACCCTTCCTCATAGTCCCCTCCCCCATGTCGGCGATCAGACACTGCAGTTAACAGGCAAAACGAATACCCTATCTAAGTTACCCCCCCCCCCTCAGTAGCCCGCCTCGTCCCCTCTCCCTCGATTAATTTATTTCCCTGTGTAAGCAACATCTCTTCACTGTATATAGTACTGTAGTAAGATGTGTGTTTTCCGCAGAGTTTTGAATCTATTTCACATATTTTGTTTATCACAGAGGTTGTCAAACTTCCAAATTTTTCGCGTGCTGCGCTCACGTTGGGTCTTATCTCAGTGTTGTTATTTGATATTAATAGGCCCTCTGCTGAGAAAACTAACTGGTAGGCAAAGCAGCAAATGATAAAGCTGCGTAACAACAATGAGCTTTAACACAAAACATCAGAACGACTTCTGGCCTTGTGGTTTGCTAATGTTGTTCCATCACAACTGGTGGCAAACTTTTCGCGCGCTCCGCACACTTTAGGCCTAACTTCAAAGTTGTTTTTTCTTTTTAAATTGGTTGGCATATCTTCTGAAAATCACTGGTAGGCAATGGAAGGTAAAAGCTTTTTACAAATCTTCAGGTCGATGACTCGCCTTGAGAAGTTATGATTTGCTGATGTTTATGTCGAGATATTGAAATTATCTTGATGTAGATCTTGAGTGAATGTGCTATAAAATGGTTATTTAATGTCATGAATTTAAAATTTTAAAGTAAAATTACAGCGCGTTTCGCCCATCAATTGATTCCATCACTCCGTATTGTTCGCGACCATTATTGAAAAAGTAAAGTTTAAAAGATTTTTTGTGTGTGTGTTAAAGGTTCATCCATTTTGCATCGTCACTTAAACTTGACGAAAATTCTCAAAAGGGGTTGCTTTGAGTACCTTGAAACACGATAGGCCGGGTGCCCCCTCAACGCTTTTACTATCATTGCAACACGAAAAGTTATGTAACTAATTTTCCCGTCAACTGCAACCAAAATGAGAGGAATGTAGACACGGAACTCTGCAAAATGCCCCAATTGCACGCCATCCCCCAATTTACAGACGTTACAGATGCACTATTTTTAGCTCCTGAAAAGTAAAATATTTTCAAACAAAGTTTAAAGGTCCAATCCTCCCATCCCAAACTACAATTCTTTAGGGGCTTACCGAAAATCTCAAGTGGCTCCAATCTTTGATTGAAAGCTAATTCAAACAATGCAGAGTTTCAAAGCTTATATATCACAGCACGAACTCTACTGAGCGTGTTTTGATTACACACATTGAGCTTTTCTTTACTCACCCCGAAGCAACAAACTGAAATTGTGTTTAGATGAGGGTTAATTTCAGACAATTGTGGGAGGGGCTTAAGTTAGAAGGTTAAGAGAATCGGTACTGTTTGGAGTGAGAGAATCGGGCCTTTAAGTCATAGTTAGAGGACATCAGACGCCAGATTGCATAAAATGACACCAATTTTTTCAAACATTTTCAAGGGAGAGGGAAACGTCCCTCCTTGGACCGTAGGCGTCGGAGACGTGCGCAGTAGACAGACTGCTTCTCCTTTTTGGCAAGACCTGAATTTCCCACAGAGGTACAGTATGAAAACATTCAGGTGCTCAATCAAATAACGATGTCCTTCGTAAGTTGGACCCATCCATAGAATACTCCAAATAACAATACGCAGGATCCATTTCCTTTCCTTACCCCACTTTCGATGATTATACGAGATTTGGACCTAATTTTCTCCCAGTCCCATGATCACTTTGTGTAATGAACCCTGTCACTGTATGTGTACTGCATGTCAGTACTTGCATACCGACGGTGTGTCGGTGTCGATTGCTGTAATATCATCGCAGATATACCGCAGAAGGCTCTATTTTCACAAAAAATTCCCACGTTGGAACCCTTTCAAAAATTTGGTCGAAAAATCAAAAAGCATTATAGTTACGGTAAAGGTTTCATGAAAAATCACCAACTACAATGAAAATTCAAGACGCATTCTGTAAGTGCTTAGAAGCATCCTCCAGTATTTAAAAAAAAAGGAGCCCCTCTGTTAACAAAGAACGGTAACTGAACAAAACGACTTACAATAAATCGTGTCTTTTTTGTTTTTCTTTTAGGTGGAATGGACTCCAAAATGCTTGAACAACTTCTCCACAAATATCCAAATATTTGTAACACGATTCTTGAACCTGCTTCAAAGCACATCAAGGAATACAAGGCACTGGCATCAAGTAAAAGTTTACCTGGGGTTGAATGGGACTGGCGGCAGCAAACATGGGAACAATATCACAAGGATTTGAAAAAAGCGGGAAATAAGACTGAAAAGATGCATTTCATAAGTGCTATTCATTCACTCTACTATGTCGAGGAAGACCTTGAAACCACTATTTTAGCTTTGTTAGATTATTTAACAGAGGGCGGTGTACTCTTGGTGATACTGATTTCGGGTAAGTTTAAAAAAACTACGGTAGCCCAAGGGTTACTTTTTAAGAGCCATTTTTGCAACTATTGGTGAATGATGGCTACCTTTTGAACTTTTGAACATTTTACATAATGTAAAATATGAAAAATTTTAACAGTACACGTTTTGACATATTTAACGCAATTCGACCTTATTTGATATAAAACTATATATAGGTGGATTTTTTATATATTGTATAATTTGAATAATTCAATAGAACACGTTTTGACACGATCAGCGCAATTCGAGGTTGATATCATCTTGAAGACAATTCTTTTACATAATGAATAATTTAAATAGTTTAATAACACTTGTTTTTACACACGCGCAATTCGAAATTATGCAGGCCGATCTTGTTTTCCTATTTTTCTTTTTTGCTTATTTTTTTTTATCAAATACCCAGTAAGAAGAAAGAGAAGCTTATATTAGGCTATTGAGGTTAGATAACGCTCCTTTGGTGTAAGTATTTCTACTTTTCTGTTCCAAATATTCATCTATTTTGGTTTCTTTATCCTCGGAAGTGCCATCGCAATCTTTCTTTTAAATGAAAATATATGCAAGTGTATCAACAATAGCAATGGTCAATCAAGATGAAGGCAGGTGATAACGGTTGGGTCAATTTAAAAACAGTTTTTAAGAACCGAAATCTTAATGGCATAACGGATTAAAGGAGTTGAATATGATGTAATACCCAGCAATAAGAAAAAACGAATAAAAAAGCATGAAAGCTAATACTATTTTTCCCTTCCTTTCCAGATGATAGTGGTTTCTATCGTCTATGGAATCATTTCCCGATGTTTGCAGATAATCTCCACACTCAAATAAATTCGAAACATGTTCGAGATGTTTTAGCTAAGCATAATATCAATTTCGAGGCTGTGACGCAAGAATCACGAGTTGATATTACGTGTTGCTTTCAGGAAGGCGACAAAGATGGGCCTTTAGTAGCCGATTTCCTTGCCCATACCGTGAGGTTAAAAGAGACAGCTCCCTCAACTTTAGTTGATGAGGTCATGGAATATATGGGTGGCCCGAACTGCTCCAGTTGGAAAGAGAAACAACTATTATTTAATAACGATTGGGAGGCAATTATAGTTAAAAAATGAATGAAAAGACGTTAAGGTAGTGACTATGGTGGAAATACAAGCTCATGATAAAATCGGAATGTGGACCGATGATCCCTGATCAGCGGTCGTGTTGGCAGAAGTTTCTATGATTTTCCAAAGACTATATTCAGTTTCGATTTTTAGTCAGATCTTCGATAAAAGAATGGCGTTACCATTTTTCTTCGTAGTACATCCATGACGGTCCAACCTGGATACTGGAGAAAAAGATTCGGACATTAGTTTATACTAGACAAATTGACTCAAAAATGCGTGAGCCGTGAGGTGAAAATAGTGAAAAATCAGAGCCCAGGAGAAAGTTCCTGTTGAGACCTGATGAAATTCTACCATGTTTAAACAGATATATACAGAATCAACTGGAAACTTTCCTATTACCTTTTTGAGTGATGCGGAAACTCAACAGATGCTAACAGATAACATAACACCTAAGAAGCTCACATGTCCCAGTTGGTTCTTGTTCAAATGTTGTTTAAACGTGTTGATTTTCTTTCCTTTTGTTACCTCTTCTACCAGTTCAATTTTTTTTTAACCTGGGCAACAGTTTTAAACTTTAACTTTCTCCTGGGAGGATAAGAGGGTCTTTAGTTGTTTTATTTTTTTTTCTGTCTGACATGTATATTTCTATATCATTGGCGTTTTCATGCATTTCATTTCATGTATTTTTAGACTAAGTTAAAAACCCACCTATTTAATGAACCATTTAACACATAGTTGATTTCTATTTTTATGTAACGCGCCTCAGAAAACCTTTGGTTGTGAGGTGTACTGTAGGCCTATTGAGTATTATATATAATTTCATTTAAAATATCGATTTGATTGGATAACCATACAAGGCAAGTTGCCGATAGTGAGATTAGATGCGAAGAGTCAAAGATTAAAATTGCTTGTTATCTTTTAGAGAATTTGGGAAAGAAAAAGAAGCAAAACAAACAATACAGTTGCCGTAAACTCTGACGCAATATTAATCATTCTATATGTCTTCGAAGCTTACACTTGTGAATTTGTACTTATCAATTCTCTTCAAGGTTACAAAAAGTAATTAGTAGGCACATAAACTGAAAACCAGTTTGCAATTCTGTTACTTCTTCGTTCTTCGCAAGGTTTTAGGATGAAGATTACCTGCCGTCTCATGAAAATGCAATTTAAAACTATGCCGGATTCTGGATGTAAGTCAATTGAGGAATTAATGGGGGTAAGCTACCTTGCCGTTGTTCTTGAGTTTTCAGACTTTATTAAAGGTGGCGCCTCATCATAAAAAGAAAACAAATAAATAAATAAAAAACACCCCAAAAGATTGAAGCCAAGCGTTCAATCTTGGACAAAACTAGATGGAACACCTGCTCCCCCGTACAATGTTGGAGATGATAAGGCCAATTCGGGAAGCACCATTTTTTCTTACTTATTTACCCATTTAGGTCGTATTTGTTTGGAATTAGAAATCAAAGAAGTACAGATTGGCTTAAAAAGTTTTCATTTTAAACTGAGGGTGTTCCTGTCTTTTTTTTTTTCTTATGGGAGAATAACCCAATTAGCAGATGTATTAATGCATCCGTTTGTTTGCCCTCAGATAGAGTCCCTAAAGGGAGGTCTTTTTTGATATAGATGATACAGAATACGATGGGTGTTTTGCGACTATTTCATTGAAGAATATTATAATTATGAAGCACCACTGGTGAAAAAAGGCAGAAGCAATTTTGTGGAAATCATGGGCTTTAAAAGCTGGTGGAGGGGTACCAATCTTTTAGTGAAAACAAGGCTCGGAAAAGGGTGATTAAACTTTGAGCTGAAATAGCTAAAAATCTCACGGTCATGATATAGAAAATTGAAATAGTCATGAATGGCCAACTTGTCAGCTTTCATGTGAGTGGCAGCTTGCACCTAGCGAAAACTTCGACAAGCTTTTAGAGGCCCGGGCGTTTACTTTTTGGATTTAATGTGTAAGTCAATGGAGGAATAACTGGGGGTATGTTACCTTGCCGTTCGTTTTGAGTTTTCAGATTTTATAAAAGGTGGCGCCTCACCATAAAAAGAAAAAAAGAAGAAAAATAAATAAATGAAAAAGAAAAACCCAAAAGATTGAAGCCAAGCGTTCAGGGTCTCTGGCCGGTTATGTATCCTGTCAACTACAACATAGAACCAACTCAGGCGCCTCTCTAGTACCCTTCTGCATACAGTGACGATCAGCGTGCTTTGTATATAGAGGATGTCTTACATAGCTTGGACATCTGTATATCTATCACACCTTAGAGTGGAATTTTTAAAGTATAAATTTCTGCCAGATGTAGTGTTAGCAGAAAGGAATTATGTTTATCAAATATTCATTGATAAGTTTTTAATTTATTTTGCATGTTTTTGTACAAGATTTTCCTCTACGACTCACGTTTCTTCTCAATATTTCTCATTTCCCCTCCAAATGAAGGCTTAATGTCACAGAAACGGCACTAAAACGTCACAATATTTCTGGCTCGTAGGAAATCTGGAAGTTTATTGTCCGGTACCTTCTGTAGGATAATGTACATTGAGGACAGTTAAACCCAATGAGGTAACTGTCACTTTACTGAATGTTTATTTAAGATAACTGTTGACGAGCTTTATTTCATTTTATCGATGGAAAATATTCTGGGATCCTGTCGACTCAGATCTGGCTAATTTGCATTAAAGAGTACGTCTCATTATTTTTTAGGGTATATCTTACTTTTTAATAATTTTTGTAATGATAGAAAGAGAGTCGTTCTCAAAAAGTATTACCAACTTAATTAATAAATGTTCAAATGTAATTTTAAATGGGGGTATTTTGAGAGCGACATAACATCTACAATTAAAATAACTAGAATTTAAATAATCATCCCTATTAGTGTAATATTTCAGTTCAATTTGTGCAGGCCTGCAAAGTCTGGTCATGGAACACCCCCCCCCCCCCTTCTCCCTAGAATGTTGGAGATCATAAGGCCAATTCTTGACGCAACATTTTTTCTTAGTTATTTACCCTTTAGGTCGTATTTGTTTGCAGTTAGAAATCAAAGCATCATCAGTTCGCCATATATGCAGTACGTACGGAGAGTCCAACAACAAGGTGTCAAGTGGTCATATACGAAACATCCTGATGGGTGTTCCCTTTGTTATAACCACACTGGTGCTTTACATGCCTAATCATATAGGTGGGTGAGTTAGGAACAACGTAGTATTCCTAAAGTGGGTTAAATCTGCACTCTAAAAAATGCGTGGTGAAAATTTCCTGGTTAAGCCTTTGGTAACATAATTCTGGTGACTTTCACCACTAATCCTGGTTAATATTTGCCGTCTTTGCTCGAGCTCGTTTCCGATTGGCTGATTTTTCCAGCCATTGTGAATTATGATAATTACCCTGACTATACGTTAGACCAGCCAGCTGGTTAGACAATCTGGCCCGTCGCGGCACCATTCAAGACACAGAAACGGCGAACAACGCAGTTAATGCATCAACAATTACAAACAAACGTGACCGACAAACTAGAAGAATGGAATCTACCAAGCTTTGGAGATATTTTGAAGGTAAATATGAGAATTAATGTTGTTTGTGGCAGCTCTGTTGGACACCTGCCAGTTGACTTCTGTACGTACGCCTAGCCTAGGCCAGTATAAAAGTTCCATATAGGCAAGGTTTAAGCCAGAGAGCAGTGCAAACCCTAGATTGCCTCGTATTAATAGTAAATTTTAATGCAAGAATCTCACTAGTACGTCCAGTTTGGACTCCCAGAATTCACTGTCCTGACCAAATCCTGTCTATAGGTATACGTCTGAGCAAAATTCACTGTGCATTGCACTGTGTGCACAATGTACAGTATTGTGTACAGTTTTAGCACTCACACAATACATGGGTTGTTCAATGTGGCTAAATCTTTCATAAACTAGTTATACGGCAGTGGCTATACTCGGCAGGCCATTAGAGAAATGTAGCATGCTTTGTTTATGCATGCTTTTTAAATTGTGCAACAGTGCTAGTCTAGTTGTTGTACCGTGGGCCAATGTGTGTACGTTGCCTCGTACTGCTAATCTGCCAACTGGCTTTGCTTTAACACGAACACAGGCAAAGGAGGAGTGGAATTCCCCTCCAGCTCAGTTTTAGCACTGCAGCTCTGTTGTACATCTAGTCTGCAGTACATGATAGTGCACCAAAAGTACAGACATATTGTTTGTGATGGTCACTCAAGTGTCACGGTTGGTAAAGTTCTCACAATAACTGAATGAAACAACTGAATGAAACCAGTTTCCAGTAACTGAACTAAATCAAATGTGACCTATAGAGTAACCGCCCGGCAAACAGTTTGGCATTGTGTTGTTTAGAGTGGACAAAATGCACAATAAAAGCTGCAACTTTCTCAAAAGATTTCGTATATATCGCAACTTAACACTCAACATGCAGCTTTCAGTTTTACTTAAAACTGATTCCATTAAATGCTGAATTACATGAGACACTGCATTGTAGGCTATGTGAAACAGCTAATAGTCAACCACAATAATGCTTGGCAAGAACAGACCTCCTTCAGGGGCTTTTTGCTTATAGTGTGCTGTGATACAAAATAATCTGCCACAGAAGTGCAACATTTGTCACTATTGAATCAAGACATAAAGACATTTACAGGTTAATTATTTGATATTGTGTCGTTATAGCAAGTCTCTTAAAGCAGTGCTCTCATGGTGCTAGCTGCCTGCCCCTGGATGGAGGTTGCCACCCCCTGCAAATGAAAGCAACCTCCCCCTCAAAGAAGACCCCCATCCTACTGAAAGTAAAAAAAATAGATCTTTCCTGTTTGGGAGGAAATAATATTTTTTTAAGGGATTAATGTGATTGGTGATTGTGTTTGCACTTAATGCACGTACCTCTCCTTTCTCTTGAAAATGCGGGGAACATACTGTAAAGGTACAGTACATACCGGTACATGTTGAGTTGGTGCAGTGAGCTAACTTTGGCATCACCCCCGGCCTCTGATATTGTCGGGTGCTGTTAAAATCATGCCAGTCTACAATCTTTCTAAACAACTGTAGCTGTAATTTTGACATGGACATAAGAAAAGAAACAGGGGCTGGGAGCTTAATCCCCTTAGTCAAAAGTCGTGTGGGGGAGTTCAAGATGCTCCCACCCCCTCACAAGGACGAATTACTGACACCTTTTCTTTTTTAATTAAAACGTGGCATTAATTTTACCAATTACATCTAAGGACCCCCAAGTATTCAAATGTCTCCTGAAAGAGGCTACAGGTCTAAAGTAATATTCTTCCCCACCCTCCAATTTCAAAGTACCTCCTTTTGTCCACTATTTAAATTTCAAAATTTTTAAATTTAATGAGGATATCATAGCATAGGTGCAGTGAGCTAACTTTGGCATCACCCCCGGCCTCTGATATTGTCGGGTGCTGTTAAAATCATGCCAGTCTACAATCTTTCTAAACAACTGTAGCTGTAATTTTGACATGGACATAAGAAAAGAAACAGGGGCTGGGAGCTTAATCCCCTTAGTCAAAAGTCGTGTGGGGGAGTTCAAGATGCTCCCACCCCCTCACAAGGACGAATTACTGACACCTTTTCTTTTTTAATTAAAACGTGGCATTAATTTTACCAATTACATCTAAGGACCCCCAAGTATTCAAATGTCTCCTGAAAGAGGCTACAGGTCTAAAGTAATATTCTTCCCCACCCTCCAATTTCAAAGTACCTCCTTTTGTCCACTATTTAAATTTCAAAATTTTTAAATTTAATGAGGATATCATAGCTGTCACTACAAACTACAAGTGTCTTAACCTTCAGTACTGAGGAATTTTAATAATGGGAGCAGGAAAACTGTTTTGGGTGTAGGCCTAACAGTTTCAGATAAGCTTCATGGTTGAGTGGTGTAAGGTTGCAGACCCCCTCCCCCTTCCCATCCCCATATGGAAATGCTTGGAATTTTAAGCTCGTTAGATAAAATTTGGTGACATTTTATGTTTGATATTTATTGACAACTGAATTTTGCATCAACAGTACAAAACAAATGCAGCAAGGGGTTTTCTTTCTTGAATACAGATGGTGATGCCAGAAGCAAATTTAGCATAATGCAATCATTAAAGCCTTAATAAATTGTTGCATTCTTACTTCTTGCAAATGTGAAAAACAAGCATGAGATGAATTAGCTCAGATAACAAGATTCTAAGTCACCAGAACTTTTTAGAAAATTTACAATAATATCTAATTCAATTTATTTTCCTTCTTACAGCTTTTAATTCAAGACGTTGCCCAGACAGCTGTTAGAAGGCATGTAAGCTATCAAGGAATTAAGTTGGCTGAGAAATCTTCTTTTTGGATAATCTGAAGCCTAACCCAGGCATAATAATTCTGTTTGGAAAGTTCAACGATACTGTACTGGTGGAACTTCAAGTGGACCTCTACAATCAAACACAGAAGTTAAGGCTGCATCTTTCTCCAGTATGTCAAAAGGAGTACTTTTACAGGAGTCTTAATACTGGTTTTTCACAAAGCGAAATTATGAAACTGTTTAAGAGAGCCTACCAGCTTGAGATTTCACAAACTTGTCAGCCTGTGTTAGCATGCACCAGCTACAGTAACTCTACAAAAGATGCAGAATGTTACTTAATACCTGTGCGGCAACAGTGTTTGATGAAATATACAGAAATTTTAAAACTAGTATGAAATATTTGCATGGTGTAAATGACATACAGCATGCAATTTCTTATTGCGTGATGGGAAAATATAACACTCATAAGTCCGGCTCTTCACTAGGCCTATGGAAAAGTGTCAGTCCTCGCGGGAAAACGACTTTTTCACGTCTACCTACTGTACTGTATCACAACAGAATCTGTCCATTTGAGCAACTTTTCATACAACTTTTCTGTATGAAGCAGTCACTAATTTTAAATATCGCACCCGTCTGCAGCGCATTTTTCTGAGCATGAAATTTTGGAAGCAATTCTACAAAGTTACAGACGCTTTGCAAGCAAAACAGAAAAAATATAAGTGAAGACTTGAAAATGCCCTTTGCACTTGTTTGATATACATGTTGAACTGAAACAGCCAACCCTTCAATCTGCAATAGCAAATGGACCTTCAGTGACTATTTAAAGTTGTTATTATGTTCACAGTGCAATTGTTTTTGTTTTTGCCACTGGCAATGCATGGATTCTTTTGGAGAAGTACAAAAATAGCATGCCAGCTGGACATTCATTTTAATGGAAATAACGAAATTCCATAGTACTTTGGGCTTATGCCCCCTTCCCACCTGTAATGCTGATACAAATTTCACTAACGTCTAACAGTGTAATGTTTCATATCAATGATTTCTTAGGTTAATGCAAGGCAAAAGCTTTTGTCTTGAGCATTTCTTTAAAATATCAACACTAAACTTCAGCATGAAACCAAATTTTGGTGTTTGTGACCAACAGAAGAGGTAAAATAAATAAAAAAAAATCATCAAGATAAAGCTGTTATGTGTTATATACTGTATGTGTCGTACCGTATTTTTTTTCCATGAAAATATGTAATTAAACCATTTAGAAGATACTAAGCAATTCAAAAGATAAATCTGTTACGACATTTCACCAGGATCTGATATGCTAAATCTGGAGTAGAGCGAGAAATAAATGTATACAGACCTAAACGACAATTTATATGGACATCCGATAAAATTACCAGGAAATGATGCTAAATTTTACCAGGAATGCTGTTAACTTAACCAGGGAGTTTCACCAAGGTTTCCTGGTGAAAGTTACCAAGATTTTGGTGTAAATATGTTCACCAGGAAATCCTGGTTAAATTCACTAGGATTATGTTGGTGCAGTAGCAACATGGAGGCTGGTGAAATTTTCACCAGTTCCTGGTAAAATTTCACCAGGTATTTTTTAGAGTGTGTGAAAAAATTTAAAAGAAGCTGATTTCACTTGATTCTGATGGGTATGGGTGTCAACATTTACCAAAAAAAGTGAGCTTGGATGGGGGTGGGGAAGTGCATTTTGGGGGTCAAAGCTCATTGACCTTAAATATTAATTTTAGTATATCGTGTTTGAAATCAGGTAAAACGAAATTTAATTTTATACCATGTTAGTGACATTTATTTTGCAATGTTATGCTCACACAAAAGTTGCCCATGGTTGATAATGTAGCAATAATATGACACTGTAAAGGCCACCAATCCTGAAGAGGCAGAGTTACACAAGGCGGATGTTACGTTTTGGAGCTTGGTCGGAAATTTTTGCACAAGAGATTCCAAAGACGGGTAACAAGGGCTACCATACACCTAACGTGTAGCCAATCAACATTATTAGCGGGGAGGCACTAACACATTTCGAGGTACACTGTAATAAAGGTTTGCAGAATTATAGAGAAAAAAGAAAATGAAAAGGTAAGAAATAGACATTAAATTAGACATGAACAAAAAAAATAGTAAAGTGATACAAATTTAACAATAAAAATTATATGCATAGGGCTAAGTAAATAACAGGTAAAGGCAAAAAATAGGAAACAGCAGGATAAATATTAAAAAACGAAAACTAAACAGTAAGAAAAAACCTAATCTGCAATTAGCTGCAACAAATATTAACAGTGCAAACTGCTTGAAAGGTGCCTATGTGCCGATAAGTTGTTTTTTATTTATTTAATTTATTTTTTTTTTCTTTGGAAAGGAAGTGGCTTTTGCGGTAAGAGCCGGTGTAGTGAAGGAAAAATATATCAAGTATCTAAATACTTTTGGGAGTATCGAAGAAGAAGAAGAAGAAGAAGAAGAAGAAGAAGAAGAAGAAGAAGAAGAAGAAGAAGAAGAAGAAGAAGAAGAAGAAGAAGAAGAAGAAGAAGAAGAAGAAGAAGAAGAAGAAGAAGAAGAAGAAGAAGAAGAAGAAGAAGAAGAAGAAGAAGAAGAAGAAGAAGAAGAAGAAGAAGAAGAAGAAGAAGAAGAAGAAGAAGAAGAAGAAGAAGAAGAAGAAGAAGAAGAAGAAGAAGAAGAAGAAGAAGAAGAAAGAAGAAGAAGAAGAAGAAGAAGAAGAAGAAGAAGAAGAAGAAGAAGGAGAAGGAGAAGGAGAAGGAGAAGGAGAAGGAGAAGGAGAAGGAGAAGGAGAAGGAGAAGGAGAAGGAGAAGGAGAAGGAGAAGGAGAAGGAGAAGGAGAAGGAGAAGGAGAAGGAGAAGGAGAAGGAGAAGGAGAAGGAGGAGGAGGAGGAGGAGGAGGAGGAGGAGGAGGAGGAGGAGGAGGAGGAGGAGGAGGAGGAGGAGGAGGAGGAGGAGGAGGAGGAGGAGGAGGAGGAGGAGGAGGAGGAGGAGGAGGAGGAGGAGGAGGAGGAGGAGGAGGAGGAGGAGGAGGAGGAGGAGGAGGAGGAGGCCTGATTCTGAAGAACCATGTTGAATTAATGAGTTCTGCTCCTCTTTTGTTACTACTCGGAGGACATCTAATTAACCCAGACACAAAGTCGTTTAAGTAAAGCAAAACAAACCTGACCACAAAATGCCACCATGCTAAATTCAGAGCTTTGAGAGGGGCAACGGTTATCTCCACGAGCAGTCGCTCAGTATCATGGTTTTTAGAGACAGACAGTCATCACCCACAGTTTATTAAAGGTTAGAAGAAAGCAAACATCTCCCTTCCTGAATGATCTTTCATTTAAATCAAACACACTAAGACCGAAAGAGTGAATTAAGTCATCCTCTGTAAAGTGCAAAAAGTGAATTCACTCCATTAGAGTTTTAGTTCGATCCAAGATAGGTGAAAAGCACTCCAAGAAGAGCATATATATTCATTTCTCAACGGGGTGAGAATCCACGCTTTCAAGCGTGCCTGCAATGATCACTGACCAGAATGGTCACTGTAAGCACTCATTCGAGAGTGAAACTTCGCTCTTTTGGAGTGAATTTCACTATTCGTGGATTGAATTAACACTCTGGTGAAGTGAATTCACATTTTTCACTTTATTAGCGAGTGACTAAATTCACTCTTTTAACTGCACAGTGAAATGAAAAGAAGGAGAGTCCCCTACAATCTGTATATTTTCCTTCGAAATAATCCTCAAAACGCTCTCTCGTTCGGCATTGTTTCAGCAAGCCGTCCGACCTGATTGAACTTTAATATCCTGGATTCCTAAATGCAGCTTGGTCTTCTCGTGGAGTATATAATTTAAATATCCCTTGTTGAGTTAGCTAGCATGTTTTACCATAGCAAATAAATCAACTGCAACGTGTTTACACTTTTCGTGTTCAGTTCTCACAACTGAAGCTTTCCACACAGAAACAGTTTTAGCAGAGGATTATTCTACATAAAGCGAAGAACTTGCACAAAGGCTCAAATGTAAAAGCCGAGCATCAAAAAGGCACAGTTCGGGAGATAACCTCATCCGGAGGAAATCAATTTTCACCCGATCGGGGGATTATTTTGCCATGGGTGGCGCCATTTTCAAATATCTCCCACGATGCATTGCGATCCTGCACAGATTCAGCGGAGATAACGTTCAAAACAGCCTTGCAATTTTTTATCGATTTTAGGAAAGAGAAATTACGGCATTTTAAAAAACTGTGTTGATAGGGGAATAAAAAAGCTTCGTCATGATTGATTGTTCACCACGCCGATTTTGAGAAATCGAGCAATTTTGCTACGTCCTAAGCTTAATTCAAAGACTCCACGCAGCCGCAAGTTTTGTACACCATTTTTCACTTGAAGGTGTGGAAGTGGGTGATGCCAACACATATGTTTGTACATACGTAGTTAAAGGTCCATGGTAATTTCGTTTTTTTTTTTTTTTTTTTTTTTTTTTTTTGTCTAAACTATTACCTCACAATTGGATATACACACATTCATTACACAATTTGACGACTGTGAAGAGGTAGACACTAAGTGCTCATAAATATTCATACCGTTGAGACAGGCAAATTTTCCCCAATCGGGGTAATACTCATTTTCTCCTGAAAGTGGTTATCTCCCAAACTGTTTACTTGAACCATTTTTTTTTTTTAGAAATATCCTACCGTCTTCATGGAAAAAAATCTTTCATCTGAAAAATGAACTATGAAAAGCTTAGTGTGCTCTCGCTGTCATTCAAATTCCTGCTCAAATATCTGTACTAACAGCCCAATGTCTTCATTTTTTAATTTCTGTTACATTTAGGTATTTGAATTTCTCTCTGGATCTTTACAAAAGCATACTGGGCCACACCAATTAAGAATGCCAGTCTCTGGTCGGAGTTATTCACAAATTATTCAATTTTTCATGTGTACCTTCGCTTGCCGAGAAGAAAAAGTACCATCGTCTTGTTTGTTCCACTTTTCAAGACTTTTTAAGACCCTGTATTTCAGAATGAGGGGACATTCACATCAGAAGAAAGAAATTATCGCGCTCTTCGAGCCCTTGTTCACGCTTACAAAGGATTTACCTTCTTGTGGTAGGCTTTATAAATCACCTCCCCTCCCCCTCCCCGCTCGTGATTTCTGCAAATTTATTATGAAATGCATTGGTTTTCTGCAGCGCCCCGTCCATGTGCGATATCGATGTCTCCTGCATTAGAGTTCCTACCTATGAGCCTCTGTTGTTCATTTCGATCGACCCGCTACATATCTAAAAAGGTGTCGGACCGTCCTTGTACAAGAGGATATATAAAAACTGAGATCAGAAAAATTGAGAACGGT
Organism: Holothuria scabra; assembly: GCA_037179385.1. Taxonomy (NCBI): domain Eukaryota; kingdom Metazoa; phylum Echinodermata; class Holothuroidea; order Aspidochirotida; family Holothuriidae; genus Holothuria; species Holothuria scabra. The sequence goes on from CM074199.1 coordinate 2,790,194, forward strand.
ACAAACAACAGAAACCACGTGTTGTAAAAATCAGTTAAAACTGGTGATTGAAAAGAAGGGATTAGTGACAAAATTCCAATTGTGACTTCCAGCCATGTTCGGGAGAGTATCCCGGCCTTTTTGATAAGGTAAATTGAAAATTTGCAGCAATTGGATAGTCTTGGAGATTTTGTTACATCATTCCCTTAAAGGTATTTAACCACGGAAGTACCATCTCGGAGGTAGTTCCATGGTTATCAGGCGCGGATCCAGACATTCCAAAGGGGGTGGGGCTGTAGTTAAGAGAAAACAGGGGTGTGAGGGAGTTTCACTGCTAATTTCCCTTATGTTTTATCAAGTTGATGGGAGGGCTGAGATCGTAAAAGCCCACCCCCCCCCCCGTTCCGTTGGATCCGCCCCTGGTTATAAACTCATTCATGTCACGTCACTGGTTGACAATGGTTGTCATAGAAGATGCGCAGTAACAAACGCGTGCACGTTCGGTTTTGCGCTTACAGTGATTCCTCGATTGCACGCAGATAGTATACGAATTAGAATCTACATTTCATTGTAACGAAATGTACGCGTAGCTCATCCACTCCGTTGCCAAGCAGCCATGACGTCATTTTTGTTGACATGAGTAAGCCTATTTCAAAGTGTAACTAATGAAACGTAACGACAAGATCGGGTACTTTCCTCCAGTTGAGCATGTTGTAAAGGTGGTCTGGTGTCAAGGAGTCAACGAAACATCTGGGAGGAAAGATATGATACCGATAACCATCTTTAAATACATAAAACACTGCAAGTTTCAAACGTTTGACACATCTTACTAGAGCTTTGGTAGAAATGCATATCAAGTAAACTATCCGATGAATACTTAAAATTTACACCTACATATGGCTTTTGGAAGTATCCGTATCAAATCGTTCTGTAAGTCAGCCTGGGTACTTAATCCTTGGCGGTTGTCAAAAGAAGAATACTTTAAAAGATTGGCAAAAGATAACAAGAGCAGGCAGTTGGTATTGGTTGAATAAAAAGAGATTCTATTATTTTGGAATAAAAATCTGCAAGAAGACGTGAGCGAATCAGTAGTAAATTGAATCTTGAACCAAACAGGAGGAATCGAGACGGTGACTTTGTTTAAAATATTCTTGCTAGAAAATAGTTTGCACGATTTGATGCACTGTAAACAAAACTACTTTGCAGGATATAGGCTAAAGAGACACCTTTAATACGGTTTACATTTATTGGGTTAGCGGTTCTTTGACACTAAAACTTGTGTGGCTTATTTTACAAACGGGGCTTGTTGGGTCGTTGTGTTTTGGTATGTTATAACGAGCTATAGAGGAAGAACCTACATCACCTCGTTGCCCGATGCAATTTATAAACTTCTTTAAAACCTAAGTCTCAGCTAAGTTAAAGACAATGTTCCTGTACACTTGGCTTGTGGTCACTTACAGATTGATTGTTACATTGGTGGGAATACCTGGAAATTTTCTTATTCTTGCCGTATATTGGAACAAAACACCTTTAGGAAGTGCACATGTTTTTATCGTTACCTTGGCTCTCTGTGATCTCTTCTCTTGCCTTATTGTTCCACTAGAAGTTCATTACTGGCTAAACGAATTCAATTACACCAACGCTTTACTCTGTAGAGTGTTTTTTACATGGGAATTTACTGGGTGGCATTTCTCCGCTTGCCTAACATCAGCGATTGCTTTGGACAGATACTTGGCTGTAAGTAGACCCATCCACGGTAGATGGACACAGAGGAAAGCAATCCAGATATGTTTGATTTGTGCTGGGGTGGTGTTGCTGATAGACGCAGGCGTTCCATTTACAAGTTATATCGAATCTAATGTCACGATAACCGGTACAGATATCGTAAATGGAACCCGCTGCAGGGAGTTCGGATATAGCTTAGTAGAAATTCTCCTGGTAGGTACTCCGCAGTATCTTTGTTTTTTAATCTTGTTTATATTGACAATATTCCTGTACATAAAGCTTTGGAATGAAGTAAGAAGACCCTTCAGGGTACCGAAATCTTCTGCAACAGCGCCTCGAAGCAATCGAATAGAACCAAAAGAAATCTTTCAAAATGGGAAAGTTGAATACAAACATAATGGCAAGGTAAATCATTCAACGATGGGAGGGACATCATGTGAAGTACACGCAATCAGCAAAAACATTGAGAAGAATGGTCCAACGTGCTCATCCAACAGATTTTCCCCTAGACCCTGCATAGCTCAAAACGTTGAAGGTGTCGACTTTGTACTACATTCTTCGAGCAGAGAACCTAGTCAGTTAAATACAGGAGAAAACACTTTGACTAGTGAGACAAAGTTTAATGACGCTGTCTTCACAGCACACGGAAATGACGCCATGAATAAAATGATCACAGTAAAGAATCAAATATGCCCGCCAATGATGTCAACTCGATTTAGACCCATCTCAAGATTGACCAAGATGCTTATTTTAACGACCGCTGTTTTTGTTAGCACGTGGTCATTGTCTCTCCTCGTATATATGATGGATCATGTAACTAGAAAGATATCACGTCAAAGTTTTGGATTTGCAACAATAGCTTTGTTACGACTGACCGGTTTAGTCAACCACGCTATTAACCCATTGTTGTATAGCTACATGAATCCTAAGTTTCGCCGTGAATGTAAGGTATTGTTTAAAAGCCTTAGAAGACGTCTCTGTTGACATGGAGGCAAAACACTGACATGAGAAGAAACTCACCAAAAACCGTAAATATACGATTTTATAGCCAGCAAAAATTAAACTTCATTCAGAGTTCGATAATATAGACCCATTTACGATTAAGGTACGGGTTGGCTCTGGTTGGCATAAGCATGCACAGGAACTTATGCGTGCATGTTTGCACGCAACGATTACGCAGTTGCACGCAGACTGTAGAAAAATGAAAATGCAAATTTAATTTAACGAAGACGTGAGAGCATCTCATCAACTCTGCTGTCAGTGTTTGGACTTATCCAAATGTGCCATATGACGTCTGCTACATCTTGCTGTGCATACCCGTGAGTTTGTCAATTCAGCACTGCTAAGCGCTGTTGTAGCAAATAAACTTGTTATTTATGGAATAACGTCGTTTATTCGTTAGTATTGATGTGACTCTTTGCTATACGCCGAAGACCTACATGTCCTTTGCATTATGCGAAATAATGAAAAACATGATGCAACTTGCACTTCAATAAATAGAGTCGTAACTAATTACGTAATACGCAAACGGTAGTAAGTATAACTTATAACATCAGCAACTGCTGTAAACAGGGAGTTGCTAGAGAAGGAGATACAACGAACAAATTTTTTGTAAACAATTTGCACTTGAAAAAGATTATATCTTTTGAAGTGTCACTCTTTGATTGACAGGTCCTTTTGTTTCTATTGTTAAATCCATTGTGACTAAGTCCTGTTAATAACGATCTCTTCCATTCTTTCCCATGTAATCCCGAAGCAAAGACATTGTCTGTATATCCTTTGATTTGGAGGTTTGTTTCCGCAAATGGCTACAAAGCTTACAATAAGAATTTCTTAGAACAAGTGGAAACAATCGTTTGAAATAAATGCTTCAATTGGGCCCCGTTCTTCAGTGAATGGAAGCATTGTTCAAGTCTATATACTTCCCTCAGATTTATTTTTCCATCATGAAGAAAGAAATTTTTTAACTAAATTATAGGAAAATTGTTGCTGTCTACCAATAAAATGATACGTTGTGTCTCGGATAGCGTCGAATGGAATAAATTTCACAACAGTTTGAGTGACAGCTGACAACGAAATGTTAACAAGTAGGGTGTAAGGGATGCGTCTCTTCATTGGATTTTCGATAATGCGTCACTAATCCTTGTTGATCGAAGAAATGAGATAAGAATTTGGCGGATAAAAGCAAGAAACGAACATTTTCTCAAAGAGGCTATAGAACGTTGTTTCTCCTTCTTTAGAAACTTCCTGCTGTAACAAAGCGCTATCCAGTCGTTTTATTTTATCCTGGATTTTTATTGACTGTCAATAGTTTTATCGATATAAATGACTAATCTGTTTAATTCATTGTTAAAGAACTAAATACTCCTTGGGTCTATGGATTCAGGAAGTAGGCCTCTCTGTCCGGTTATTCGATTTGGGAGCTATGCACATGCACAAAATACTGCAAATCGTTGTAACTCACTCGCACCTGGAACACGTGTTTCAAAATTTCAGTTAACTTGAAAATTTGGTAGAATAATTCTTTGTTAATCGATCCATACGAGGATTGCTCTTCAGTGTTAATTTGTTTTGTGCTCTGTGTATTTAAATTGCATTTCTGGTGAAAGAGTTTGCATTTTAATCTGATGTAGAGCTGAGACTCATACGTTCGTTACGTAAGGCTAGACAGTTATAAGACATGCTTAAAACTTGAGCTGTGTCACCGAGTTGTGGTCCTGGTCTTGATATAAGGGTGTGAAATTTGGGGAATAAAAACTTGATCAAATTGAAGCTTTTCATATAAACGTTTGAAAGCAGGTCCTTAAGTAGAGCAAGTTCACACCGCATTGTATGGTCTACGGAGAGTTGGGTCAACATAAAATATTCTGGCTGAAAATAATACATGGCGAAGAGCATAGCTTGCCATGTATAATTTACATGATGTTGCCAAATATGAAAGATAACTGTATAACGGGTGGTATAGTTCTACCTGGATATTAAAAGTAAAAAAATACCTTGGACTGTGCCGACATGTCATACGTTTGGAACAATCCCTACAGTGTAACTACTCACATGGCGACGGAAATATTCAACTAGAGGTTTAGCGATACTTATTAGCAGAATAGGATGTCTGAAGACCATGAGAACTAAAAGTGTAGAAATAACATTATTTCGAAATTAAGACCTATTTCAGAAATTTATTTTTTTACTTCAAATAATCGTAATTGTTCCAACCTTTGTCTATTTCGTTGTGGGATTACAAAGATTCTTGCTATTACTGCACGTTTCCATTATACTGAAAAAAGCTTTGTAATAGTGGGTCAATTGGTGATGAATTTCATGTCCATTCTAATGTTCGGCCCTCAAAACTGAAAGAAAACTTTACATGAAACGGTTTTATGAAATTGGTCCAGATACTCTGAAAATGAACCAACCTTTAACTTCCCGCAAGAGGAAGATGCAAAAAAATTAACTTAACTTTTTGGTGTTATTATCAGTCGATTTAAATAATACATGCAACTATTATGCAAATATATGCATCTGAAGTCAGGTTTAAAAGTGTCCTATTCAGTAAAATTATGAAAGTTTTCCGATCTCTCTTTAGTTCTGGGTCGGGCGGCTGGTGACGAGACCTATTTTTGATGACCTATAAAACTTGTATCTTCTGATCAATAACTTTGCCAGATGCAAGTATCTGTCTTTTGCGACTTATTTTGTGTATTGTCTCATGTATTTCTTGAACCATTTATTCCTTCATATATCTTTATGTTCTGCAATCATTAGTGTAATTGAATTTGTATAGACCTTGTGCACATGATGTCACAGAGCAGAAAGTACACCTTCCTTTGGGGCAAAACAAACCAACACAGACAATTGCAGACAGCTGATTTGTCAACCAGTCAAATACGCGCACAGTCTGCTACATGTGTAGATTGACCAATTCTTATGCATGCGGCCACGTGTTCCATTGTTTTGCGTCCAAGGATGACGTCAATGTGTCGTCACTGCACAAGGTATATTGTGACTCTACCATATCTTTGGAGAATAAAAAGAAACTAAAACTGAAACTTGTGTTCTATGCACTGAACGAACAAGAAAACGTGGTACACTATGTGTTTAGTGTTGTTTGTATATCCCATGCATGCACGTTGTTTCCGCAATTCCTTGAGACAACGAATTGCCAAACCAGCTGATTGAAGTTCCTTCTCCTAATTCGGAAGTTGTTCTATGATGTTAACAAATTTAACCACATGTTAATGTGAATTCTTTTGCTTGTTTTACCCTTAAGCAGGAACCACATCTCGGAATGAATAACTTTTATGGTAAATCAAAGTGCAACTGCAAAATATCACAAATGGTGCGGTGGAGATTTTTTAGCGCAATGATCACTCGAATGACCTACCATGTCTTCAAATAGAGTCAACAGGCTTTACCTTACTTTTAGTTTCTCGCTTCGTCTTCTAATCGACCTTTAGTGCTGTACATCTTCAAGAATCACAGGTTTTAATTTTTGATCAAAAGGTTGAGAAGGCAAACTTACTAATACAATATGCTGTTATGTGTGATTCGTGACAGACATGGGAAGAGCTTCGGATCCATAATTTCTCTCTTTTTCCTAAACAGGCAGAATATCAGTGGAAAATTGGGTTTGTAATGCTGTCCCGCCTTAAATCAATAATTAGTAACTTTTTGCCCAACTTGAGAGTTGAGTCATTTTCAGATTACTACATGATGGGAAAATAACTGCCCCAAACTTGGTTAAGCTTTTACCCTTCCGAGATTAGTCCAATATTTGATCAACAGTTGTTTGTACACATGTACCCAGCGTTAGTTTAAAGGTCAAAAAGGTGTCTTAACATTTAATATTGTTATTGAAATCTTCAGGCTAAGGTAGTCAATGTGTGTTTTTTTTTTTTTTTTTTTTTTTTTTTTTTTTTGTTGTTGTTGTTGCTTGTTTTATAAAAAAAAATATAAATATTCTTTTCTTTTAATTTTTTTTCCCGTCTGTTCGAGTAAATCCAGATTTTCTTACACAATGTATCTCCAACTTACTGATCAAGGCCCAAGAGTATTGAGGACGAGAAAATATTTCCTACTCCTTTATTATGATTCTTTATCCTTCCTTCATTAAGTACATACAACTGTACAAGCAGTATGTGTAAGGCCTTTTTCTTGAACAAGTCCGAAATAGTGCACGATGAAGAATATGCAAAAGGCGATGTAAGTGAACAATGTATTGAAGTAAACGAAAAAATTAGGCAGAGAGCATTAAAAAGATAGATTCATCTTCCCTCGTTAAATAATCATTTTCAAATCTCCTCTGGAGGCTTTCCAACTCTTAAACCCCGTTCTGTATTGTGTGTGGGCAATAGCTGTAAGAAATTTCCATTCCGCGTTGCGCTCTTATATCATGTGTTCGTGGAATCGACAAGTTAACTCTCAACATTTTATGAATGGGGTACAGTTTTTTCTCCTCCTGCTCGAATGACATGAGAGATTGTTAGGCGCATTTGCATCATTCTGCATGACTCATGCCTGCTAAAATGTACACTCTGTTTGTACAAATGTTCCAATAATTCCAGTCCTATGACGTTTTTGAAAACAAACCACTGTTAAACTGATAATGGCTATGGATAACTACAAAATGTGATTACGAAAATCGTAACCACTTACTGTCCATGATTGTTTCTGTGTCAACGTACTAAAGCTTAGAATATCGTCCTTTCACGTTTATTGGCCGATGTGATATACCTAAATATAATCAATGCAGTACTGTGTTGGTTGCTTGTTGTGTATATCAACCCTTCGTTATTTTCGACAGGCCATCTCGTGATACACATTTATGATGCAGGACTGCACTATTTCTCAAAATGCCTGTAAGGCAAGTTTAAGAATCAACACCTATAGGTTATTCATGCAATGCCGATGTAACGGCAGTGATCAACCGGATGTCGCAGAGTAAGCCTACAGTGTTCACGATGGTACTGCAGGTAGGGTTACTAGACGTTCGGTTTTACCTGGAAACGTCCTGTTTTCATTGTTTCGTGCTGGTGTCCGGGTGGCTTTGTAAGATCAACGCCACTTTGTCCGGATTTCATGTATTTCCCACATGATCTGACAGGTTTTCCCTAATTTTGCTTCAATCAAGTAAGAAGAAACTCTAGTAAAAAACAACAAATATTTCACCATTTTGCATCTAGACACCATTGAAAACCAACAAAATTTCAAACCTCCCCACCCCTCCCCTCCTCTTAGACCTCATCACCATGGTGGCGATGCATGTCCTCCTTGCAAGAAAATAAATAGGCCTATGGTAACCCTAAGTGCAGACAAAAAGAACAGTATAGACCCCTATGCTAATTCTGAGAATGGCCATCATCCTGAGAATGAAAATATACAGGAGCACAGCGATGGGCCTTTGGGCATATGTTATGCCCACGGACTTCCTATATAAACATGAACAGAGGATCAAGGGAAAATTGGTCGCCACCCTTCGAACCAAAAAGACGTAGCAAGATCTCACCGACTGCTAGACCCAATAAAAGCTACGTGTAACTCATACTTCCTATATACATTGACAAAGAGACTGCACTAACGTCTTATGCGCAGATTGATTGTTGCTACCGCACGTGTGTTTTACAGCAGGATAGTTGCCTGCTATGGTTTTGTGCGTAGAGAAGGATAATTTCTCATTACTTCCAAAGATACACCTAGCGTTTGGCAAGCCTAAGTTAAGCCTTACGTAACTGCTTCCAAGAGAGAAATATAACAAGAGAGCTAACGTCAAATTCTAAGATTAAACCTTGGCCTAGATGCGTTCATAAAAAATTTCATAGTTGTTCTCAGGCGGCGAACTACAGGCACTTGCGAGATACGACAGTAGTACAGTGTGTGTGCCACAATACTATAATGCTCTTAAGTTTGCTAGCGTTTAGCGACACCGTACGTGTACGCAATATACTACAGGTACAATGCCGCCGTTGTGTAATGAGCAAGTACGCTGTATTCAAATTTAACTTACTCAAAGATTCTTTTACAAAACAATAAAATGCAAAAATGCAAAAATAAAACCCGCTCATTTTAGGCCATATCACAACCAAGAGTGACCATGAAGTCTCGTTTCCGTCTACAAAGCTCACTCTACATAATGAACTTGATTGTAGAGCAAACCACTCACTAAGAATCAAGAAACATTGAACGAAAGAACTGTCCCTTGAAAATGAGAAGCGTGCCTAAACCTAGCCGCAAACTAAACGACTTTGCGTGTTTCAATTCAATTCGATCGTCGGATCTCCAACAGTGTTCGTGAGTTTAAGACTGCGACTGGCAGTGTCGACTGGCAGTGTTAGGACCAGTTTTGAGTCGCATCGCCTTCAGTCGGCAAGAACGAACATGTTGGTTCTTCCCGACTCTGTTGGGCTACAGTCGCAAGTGACTGAAAAATCTGACCAATTAAAGTTACTGATTAATATGCACGTGATATAAATACGGTGGACGTTGTCTGATGCGTGCCCAGGTGACAACTTTTGACCTAACTTCGTGTGAATATTTAGTTGTAAAGATGGATATACGGACCGAATACGGCGAGTAGAAATAAGACAAACTCGTAGAAATGTGAGAGCAACGACCTGTACTAAATAACCGTGGAAGCAAAAGCTATTCCTAGAAGTATGCTTGGGAAACCCGGATGAAGAGATTGCAGAGGCAGTCGATATCACTGGTGAGCTGTAAACTTGCATAGGCCTAGTCCGCTAGCTACACACTGAAAATATAGTACTGTTGCAAACTGTTTGCTGTTCTGTGCTGTACCGTAATGTGTATGGCAGTAGTGGGCACGTATGGTTCGACAGACAATGCGCAATAGCCAGTCGTATAGTGAGCGTGGCCCTGTCGTGCGACTATAAATCGTGACGATGTGCAAAGTCGTATAGTGTGCGCCAGGCTTTAGGTACTGTTCATGACGTCATGGACAGCACAATACATGCAGTCGCTTGTTCCGTACACTTGATTGGAAAGTGGGAGTGACCAAGTTTTCTGTAATATCACTGCACATTCGTTCGTTTTAGACAAAACGCCCACGCTTGTTTTGTCGGTGGGTTGAACATTTTTAGTTGTTTACAAATCGTGGGCATCATTGCCTTGGTTCAGGATTTGCGCGTATTCATGTAAATGCCTGGTGGTACGTTATTTGGCCTGGTCTCTGTAGGGAAGTGTTGAAATTTGAATATAAAGTTTACCATTGGAAAACTTTGTAACCAATTTAGTTATTCCATAAACATCGACTATCCGGGCTTTTTTGTACAGACAACAGCAGGCCAAGGTTGGTGCTATGGAGTTGCCATGCGAGAAGTTGCCTTTGAAATCCTTTTAAATCACTGGTCCCTATGTAAAAGTTAAGTGTTTGAAGGAACAGAACACTGACGATCGAAACTTCGTAACCATACTGTTTTCAACAGATCGCCTTTTCGTTGTGTAGGGGACGCTAATACACTCTCCTTTTGGTTAAGAAACAAAGAAATTGATATGAGTTTCGAGAAAACGTTTGAGCGCTATGCTTAACTTCATCCGCATTTGGGAGGTTGGGAGTTCCAGTCCTGGCCAGGTCATACCGAAGACTTTAAAAACGGAACCAAACTGCCATTGCGCTTGATGCTCAGCAAAAGGAATGAATGGAGTAGGGAAACAAGCCAGTGAACCAAAACTGGAAAAAGACCGTGGCCTGCTTGACGTAAACCAATAGGTTGGAAACTGGGCCATAAAACTACATCTACCTAACCTAACCTTCATCCGCAGTACTGAACGTGCAAACAATTCTTTTGCTGTTGGCTTCCGTACTCATTTCGAGATGGACAAAAAACTTTGCTTCAAAAGAAGGATTAGATGCCAAATATTTTGATTCCATTAAGATTCCCATTTCTATTTTTTATTTTCCTTGTCATTCCATTTCTTTTACATTTCTTTATACACTTGTGCCAGCATGACAATTAAGCCTCCCCATCTCCATACACAACTGTAAATTACTTGTAAAAAAGGAAATCGTTTGGGAGTTCTAATAAATACAATGTTTGTAGACTAGTTATATGTAGAAGTTATATGTGAATTGTCACGGTGTCCACTAGGTACTAAAAAAAATGTCAAATAACATTGATCAAAAATATGAAATTTACTGTAGTATTTAATGTTGAAATATACAAATATGACATGTAAAATAAGCAATGAATGGTTTAAGAAATTTTCTGAGAGGAGTCAATTATATTTATTCGTTTATCATATAAGGCGTAGTATCAATTTGCAGCACGTGTTATATCATGTGCCTAGTATTAAATGCCTTTTTCCTTCTAATCCTCGTTTTATATCTATCGCTACAAAATTTAATGACACCATCTTGAATTCAAGGATTACTCTTCTAATACCATAATTTCAATGCTTTCAACTGGATAATTTGACACCTTCTTAAATTTCTTCAACTAATCCGTGTACAAAAAAAAAAAACCGTAGTTCATCGGTTAAGATCATATTTTGCTTGCATATTTTAGAGTTGTGTATCAGTTCGAGAGCGCCAGTAACTAATGAATTTACTAATACAGTTAAGCTATACTGGTTTCACAGAAATCCCAAACACTGCATGTCATTTACATTATTAACTAAGTTTGTTCAGCCATTATTGCGTTCCTCATTCAAAATTTTTTCTTTCGAAAAAAAAAAATTACTTGTCCATACAACACCTTCTGAAAAACAAACCTACTCAGGTCCGTTGACAATTGTGTTTGATCTAACGGTAAGAGCATCCGCCTCTCACGCGGAAGGCCTGGGTTCGTTTCCCACGTCGAGTCATACCAAAGACTAAAAAAGGAACCTACTGCCTGTGATGCTCCGCATAAGCAACGGAGTAAGCAAAGGAAAACAAGCCAGTGAGCCACAACAAAAGGCCGTGGCCGGCTCGACTTGAACCAATAGGTTGGAAACAGGGTCGTAAAACTACATCTAACTTACTACCGGTAATCGTTGACAGTCGGCTTAAGTTCTGTAAGCTACCGGTACTATTTCAATTGCAAAGTAAGGACAATAAACTTTCCATATCCAAATCAATAACGTCGCCATGTATTCAGTCTGTTCACACAAAAGTATAAATCAACGTGTTAACACATCATGCTGTTGCGTTGCTTCTTGAGAAAGCAACATAGACGCCCCCAAATGAGCAACGCTTTCATCTTGTTCACACTGCGTGAAAAGCAATTAACACATGCTTTATTTGCTTGTAAGCTACTACTAAAATAATGTAACATAACTTTTTCTGTATTTTAATATATATTAATGTCAATAAATTGATCAGGTGAGAAATGTGATTATATCTAGTGTGAGTATAGTTAGCTTAATAACTAGCGATAAAAGGAAATCAAGCAGTCTGAGAGGAGGATGTAACAAAAAGTAAAGAGAAACGTTTCATAATTATATTTTATTGATAAAAAAAATCCACTGAAACCCTTTTCCCACCGTACTACGTTTGTTAAATACGTCCTAATCAATGCGCTTCCCTAAGTTGTGATATGTATATTGATATTACTTGATCAACAGTTTTACAAAGGGAACAACGGGCCTTACAAAACATTAACGATCCGAAATCAATTTGATTTACATAAAATGATAATAAGTTTGGTAACACTTGTTGCATTAAATAAGTTAAAACGAAAGCAGTGAGATTAGCCTACTTCACTGAATTTGCAATCTTTTGACCAAGCTTATTCATTAAAAATTCATAAGGAAAAATTAGTCTCGCCCAAAGATTTTTTGAAACTGAAAGGTGAAATGAGGCTTAAGGGTCTATTTTCAAGTGTTTACCGGGTTCTATTTCTATAATTTAACGAACAAGAGACAATTATCCAGTCGCCTTTTTGATGTTTCTGCAAAAAAGAGGGCAAATTTACATAAAATGCATACTATTTAGTCATTTTACATGAAAATTTGGAGGTTGATGCATACCTTTTTGATTCTTACTTTGACGCACCTGACAGGTATGTGTGTTTCCATGGAATCTCATTTCTCTTGTGCTACTACAAGCCACCTTGCAGTTTTGACTGCGTCACTACGGACTGACGGAATACGCTGAGAGTTCAGGTGGCGGTGATCTGGAGTGATCGATACGATTCAAAACAGTTTGTACTCCAATTTAATGTTCAGAAAACGCGTGAAACCACAATCCTGCTAGGGCACCTCCCTGGTGAAACAAATGAACCCACATACTCCCAAACAAAGTGTGAAGGAACAAAACCAAAATAAGTGAGAGGGTAATTCAATAAAGCACCTCCAGTATTTTGTGACAGTCTCTTCTTGCGCTGCGCTAATCTAGACTGGTTGCATATAAAATCCAGCGAGAGTTCGGTTTTGGGATGATAACGGAGACCTGTCATAGCTTTCAACTGTTTTGTGTACACTACATGACTGTACAATTAAAATCAAATCACGTGAACGTGAAAAGTTACTAAGAACAGTACAACGTAAAAAGGAAAAAATGGTGATTGAAGGATGGTTAAAATTTGTAAAATTTTAAATATAGTAAACAATTAACAATACACTTAGACAGCTTCCAATCATGTTTTTGAATAGCACTTAACAGCTTGATAATGTTGACTACCTAAATGTTGCGATTAAACATTGTTTTGGAAATGTATAAATGTATCACGTCTGTTCGAAAACATATATTTCTTTTCTTTTCTCTAAATTGGAGCTTTTTGGACCGCAAATGCAACCCAAGAAGTATTGAACATAACCTTGTCTCCCTCTTTAACAGAACATTGCGGTCCTCCAATGTAAGCCATGAATTCTTTGTACATATCTGCAGGCAGAGTGTCCTTGAGACTAATTACATGTGCAAGGAAGTCAGTAACCAGTATTCCTTCTTCATTCTTATCTTCAAAACAGCAACTTATATCAACCTGTGATGGTTGTTCCATTCTTTTATATTTCATTTTGTGGCTCTCCAGCATCCTCTCCATAGAATCAGATAAAAAGTGGGTTTGAAGCTTGTCCTCAAACATAGGGAACCGTCTCCACAGCCGGCCAAATCCACTGTCGTCTGTGGCATTAACAAGAACATAGAATCGTTTAGAGAGCCAAGCAAGAGGCAACCTGTAGAAGGCATTTTCAGGAGACAAAATTCATTGATCTCAAAATATGTAGAAAACTTTTCTCTTTCATGAAGTGCAAACTTCATTGCATAAAGCGTTCAGAAGACACACGAGTTTCAAATGAGTGCATTTTTCTTGGAATTCAGTGCATTATGGGAAATCTGTGATGTCATCGTGATATGTAAATTTAACATGGCATTCCATTTATTTAGAAATTTGATTCAGGGAAAAGTGAAAAGTAAGCAACATCGTTTGCCATACCCCTCGTGCGGTGCAGGGCAATGCTATTGAACTACAGGAAAAGATATTTAAACGTTCCAACAGTATCAAATGTCAAAGACAAGTCAAACAGGACATTCAATTTTAAAAAAACAATCTGACACAAATGCGCCCACATTACGTAACTTTCTTTCGACTATTAGAACAGTTGAGGTATTTCGAAAGAAAAATAAGCAATGTTTGAAGTTAGATATCTTGAGTTAAAAAGGGTATTGCCACAGGGTTTGAAGGATGTGGTCTGGAATATTTTCGTCTTTCTTGAAAGACCTCAAAGTGTATCTCAAGTCAAAAAATTCAAAAATATATATTGAAGACCATGAAAAATAAATTCTAACAGTCCAACTCCGATCTTCATAGGAAATTCCTGAGCTGAGATATAAAATATTGAAGTTTATGCACTCAAATTTAAAACGGTACATTGCGCAATAATTTGTGATGTCATTCTTGTACTACTCAAATTACAATCTTTGGATTTCTTTGTTTTTTCGAACGTTTCTGCACCTTGCACCAAGGTGTGATAGCACTCCTACTCTTATGAGGTGATGTAATTAATGAAGTCCTCCTGTACAGCATTCTGTCCAAGCAAACAGGAGGCGTTCAAAGTCATAAGAACATTTTTAATTTTAAAGAGCAACAAAGCATGTTATGTGAGTTGTACAACAAAAAAGTCACAAATTTTTACGCAATTGACCTATTCGTTTCAAGTGAATAAACTTCAACATTTTATATCTCAGCTCAGTAATGTCATATGAAGATGGGAGTTGGACTGTTAGAATTCATTTTGATTCTCTTAAAAATATATTTTTGAATTTTTTTACTTTAGGTACACTTTATTGTAGAGGTGGTGCCGCCGGAGGCAGGTCTTACGGGATTTTCCTTCTAGCCAGAGTCTTTTACCCGAAATGTCCGCAACACTCAAATTTGCACCTCGGATACACTGTAATTATCCTGAGACTTAATTTTTATGCTAAATTTACTACACATAATAAGATACTAAAACCTTAGAAATTCCCCACAACTGCCCCCCTGAACCCGACAGAGACAAAGTCCCATCTCAGCCTGGAGGTCTGAGCATTCCTGGACCTCTTCTGCTATAACGAATTTCACCTTTCCTAAAAATGTTCTTATAATAATACAGTTAATAACTAAAACCTCAGTGTTCATGAAACTCCGTTCCCAAAAGTTTCACTTAGGCTTTGGACCAATCCATTGAAGCTCAACCGGGGTCCCTGTACCTATCCTAATACTTAATATTTTACACAGAGATGCCCTACAACCTCTAACTACCGGGAACTTCGCCCTCACCGGATATTTTAGCTGGGACCCCAACAGGGACCCTAAGGCGAGTCTCTGGCTCCCACCAAAGAGAACTTGTGTTTTATGTTTGATCATTGCCCCACCTTCTCTCCCCTCGAAAAAAAAAACATCCGTTACCCGCAATTCGTTTCCGCTCTCTTCACTTTTGAATTACTGGTACGGCTGCACAACAAAAGTAATTTGACAACTTCAAAATGATGAGATGAACCGTTTTATGTTTTGATCGCTTTTAGAAAGTCTTCTTGAGTTCTATTAATGTTTAATTCAGGTAAATTGATACTGCGGTTACTTTTTTCCGACTGTCTGGCGGAAGAGCGTTTGGCAATGAGTTCTGCGCACAAAAGAAGACACGTCTACTAATGGACAACACTTAACTAACCAACCTTAAGGCCCTCAGACGATTAACATCGTTGGTCTGTTATGTATGGCTCCTTTGAAGACTGGATGAAAAAGAACAGGTATATAAAGGGTTACGTGCACACACGCAGGGAAAGTGGCATCAGCTTTGCGGTAAACACACTCCACAGGCTTATTTCAACCCTTTACCGTTGTTTGGGTCCTTTTGGACCCATGCGAAGAGCTCGGCTGTCACCCATCTTTACTGTTTCACGCGGAGCTCGAAACTGCGACTAGCTACCCGAAAATTCGACCACAACAACGAGAGAGACAATAGTTTAAGGTCACGGGTCAATGACCTACGGAAGCCGATGCGGGGCGGGCTACGTCGGCTTTTCCGCCCACTTCCGAGGCGCGCAAATATGCGCCGATCGGAGCACAACGGTTGAGGGTTAATCTAAAATATCTGCACAAGTCGGCTAAAGGATTACGTGCACACACTCAGATACAGTGGCATCAGCTTTGCGGTAAACACACTCCACAGGTTTATTTTAATGTAAAATATCTGCACCAGAGGGCTAAACGGTTACGTGCACACACGCAGAGACAGTGGCATCAGCTTTGCAGTAAACACACTCCACAGGCTTATTTTAACCCTTCACCGTTTTGGGGGGTTATTTTGGACCCATACGGAGAGCTATATCTGCACCAGTCGGCTAAAGGGTTACGTGCCCACACGCAAAGACAGTTGCATCAACTTTGCAGAAAACACACTCCACAGGCTTATTTTAATCTAAGATATCTGCACCAGTCGACTAAAGGGTTACGTTCACACACGCAGAGACAGTGGCATCAGGTTTGCAGTAAACACACTCCACAGGCTTATTTAAACCCTTTACCGTTGTTTGGGTCCTTTTGGACCCATGCGGAGAGCTCGGTTGTCACCCATCTTCACTGTTTCACGCGGAGCTCGAAACTGCGAGTAGCTACCCGAATATTTTGGCCACAACAACGAGAGAGACAGTTGTTTCAGGTCACGGGGTCAATGACCTACGGAAGCCGATGCGGGGCGGGCTACGTCCGCTTTTCCGTCGACTCCCGAGGCGCGCAAATATGCGCCGATCGGCTGACAACGGTGAAGGGCTAATCTAAAATATATCCACCAGTCGGCTTAAGGTTTACGTGCACACACGCAGAGACAGTGGCATCAGCTTTGCAGTAAAAACACTCCAGAGGCTTCTTTTAATCTAAAATATATGCACCTGTCGGCTAAAGGGTTACGTGCACACACGCAGAGACAGGGACATCAGCTTTGCAGGAAACAGACTCCACGGGCTTTTTTAATCTAAAATATCTGCACCAGACGGCTAAAGGGTTACGTGCACACAGGCAGAGAAAGTGGCATCAGCTTTACGGTAAACACACTCCACATGCTTATTTTAATCTAAAATATCTGCATCAGACGGCTAAGGGGTTACGTGCACACACGCAGAGACAGTGGCATCAGCTTTGCAGTAAACACACTCCAAAGGCTTATTTTTACCCTTTACCGTTGTTTGGGTCC